>OY728139.1:1485956854-1488456854 GCA_963277665.1 Viscum album | reverse complement strand
AGTCATAATCTTGGGCTTCCTTTTCAGGAGTAAGCCCCAAGTCCCCTAACCTGGGCCTCCTTTTCAGGAATAAGTCCCAGTCATAATCTTGGGTTTCCTTTTCAGGAGTAAAACCCAATCATAAATCCCCTCCTAACTTGGGCATCCTCCTTAGGAATAAGCCCCAAGAATAGAGTATTCAAATCTCCATGAATCACATATAACTTTATGGACCATGTTCATGGATTTTCTCCCTAAAAGTAAATCCTAAACCTTCATCTATCTGGGCAGTCATACATACATAATCCCCAAACAAATTCTTATGATTGCATCTTTCATGGTACAATGGTCTAATTTTTACCAATACCTCTTGTTTCTCACACCGAGCATGACTCACGTGAGCTTAGAGTGTAAAAGTAATTATGACATTCATCTTTGAGCCATTAATCATAAACATCATACTCTAGTACTCGAACTACGTGGGTTCTGATTCCTTTTCCAAAACAAAGGATACGTAGGTAGTCCATTTTATGGGTTCGATCCCAACTTTGAAATAATCCTTGTCCTTCTGAATGACGATAAACTTCAAGTGCCCCACTGAGTGGCTTTAAAACCATCCTGGTCGTCATAATGACCAAGAGACTTTTATATTAATGTTTTGAAGGATACCATTGACCAAGAATCTCTAAACAGATATAGATGATTCTCTATTGATGAAGAACCTCTAATACATATAAAAGATTCTCTAAATTTCTTGCATATATAATCATTGATTGTTAAAACTTAAGGAAAGCTTATTTTATACTTGGTAATATAATAAGGAATCATTAACATAACTTAAATCTATAAAGAGAGTCCCGAAGTAGACAATAATTCCCCTAAAAAAGGTGTGATGAGTCTGACCTCCCATCCTCTCGACCAATGCAAATTCCTAAGCCTCATTAGCCCAAAAGCTAATGAGCGCCTACCTTTGGAAAGTAGGTCCAAACGGATGTGGAATCATTGGATATTTCTGGTTCTACGAACAAACCCGTTAGAAACCGATCGGAACGTTTGAATCTCCCGTCCAGGAGGTCATCCCCGGATTCCGTGAGAAACAACATGTAGTTCTATCTAGGGCCTAAGGCATAACTCAGGAATCCGTATATAATCACTAGAGTCTCATAAAGTAGTAGGGGACTCCATGCCCAAATATTGTGAACATAAGTGTCTCCATTCCAAAGTATCATAGGTATATGGGACCCCATTACTAGGCATCATATCAATACATATTCCATACTTGATTATCACAAGTATATGGGACACCATTCGTGAGTATCAAAAGTATATGGGACACCATGACTAAGTATCATATCAATATGTATTCCATGCCTTAGTATCATATCATTAGGGATGACATGCATGAGTATTAAAAGTATAAAACTTTAGTTAGTATTTATAATTCATTAACATTACACTTAAACAAGGGTGTGATTTTTTATAGAAAATCACACAAACTATCATACCAATCACCTTTCACTAAAATCATTCCATGTTTTACATTTATAAGTATATTCAAAACTACATAAAATATGATTTCGTCATATAAGAATTTATAATATCAAGGGGAAATTTTATAACCACACCTCAAGGGGTGGAATTAGTTGATGGGGTCCTAAACTAATAAGAATAAGGTGCAATGAGGTCATTTCTATTGAGGATAACAATTTAAACAAGTTATATGATTATTTTTATGAAAAATAATAGAGAATATGGTGTGTTACATCCCAACACATAATATAAAGAAAAATACTTGAGGGATAATCAATAGACCACCTAGCTTTTGGCAATAGTAGATTCTTCATCTAGTATAGGCCATTGATTCATCCTATAATGAGAGAAAACTGAGAAATATTCCAACTAAAAATAGGTAATATAATCCCACACTAAAATAGTGCCAAATATGGTGACATAAACTAATAAAATAATGAAGCAGATAAAATATATTAACAATTTGCTTTTGACAAGGGGAATGGTGGTTCGATCACTATCCAGATGAGGGAGTTACTTAAAATCATAGGTTTGGTGTGTAAGGAGCTTCAACAAGAGGAGGGATACCATAAAAAATAAGAATATGAATAAAAGAAGGGGTCTTCCATTTTTTTTTAAAAAAATACATGAGATATTCATGATGTAAATGTTTTTCATAAGTTGTAAATCATGGGTTTTTACTCCCTAGAAAAAAACAATGAACATCATGGATGGTGTCCTTCTGGACTAATTCATATCCTGAATTGAATTCACATCATGAATTTAACTCATGTTGTGAATTTTATTCAAATCGTGAATAGGTTTTTTAGTCAGGCTACATCCCCTGCTCCCTTCTTCCCTAAAACAAAACAACCACCCTAAAGGCATGATTTCCAATTATAAGCCTGAAGAGACCCTATTTTTTCCTTTTAAGACAAAAAAATATTTTTAGATACATTTATGAATCTAGGATCTGAGACAATATGGGATTTTGAGGCCCCATGTGACCATAATTAATTTAATAAATATATTAAATATATTTTGTGTTACGTGCATGAAGTTTCTTAAATAAAATGTTTCAAATCTTAAAAAGAATATCATATTAGAAATATAAGACCTTGGTTGAGTCTGAAACACAATGTTTACCCTATCCATAAAATAAAATAGGTTGGTGTAGGGAATTCAGATAAAATAATATGTGGGTGGATTCTTTGAGTTAAATAAATTGTAAAATTTATTTATTTATTTTAATTAACATAGACCAATTTTCTTGTTAATAAACCATTATGGAATGATCAATAGGGTTAGATGCCTAACCCTAGGATAGTTAATAGTTTCTCCTTCCAAATTTCATTTTATAATCAATATTAGGTGATAAAGAAACTCTGGATCCATGAAGATTGATGTGAAACAAACAAAACGACTCCTCTTCTTCATTGGAGAGCATGTTCTTTGTTGAAAAACGATCCTAAACAGAGGGGACTCATAAATTTATTGGTTATTCCCCAATTTATTAAAATATTTGAGTAGGACCATTCTATTTCTTGATATGTGTCAATTTTAAGATGTTAAAAGCACCTGTGTATTGGTTTTATTTTTTTATTCAATTGATTCTCACCCAGGATATCACCGATTCTGTTTGTTATCCATAAAACTTGGCCATTGATCATTCACATTTGTTATGGTTCTTTTACCCCAATTATTTTTCGTGTTCTAAACCAATTGGAGTACAGAGTCTTGGTTTGACATTTCTAGGAATGACTGAGCCTAATTGGACCCCCAAAATCATGATTGATTCGCGTGCGATGAATATAAGAACCAGTTAGGGATGGATTTAGATTATTTTTGGTACATGGATGAGTCCACCATGTATTTTTTGATCTAGTGAGGTAGTGGGAGCACCATGTGTGGAAATGTGTTTATGGTTTCATATGAATGAATTTTGAAACCAATTTTTATCCATCAGATGGATGAAAATGATTGATGGAGTATGATTCCACCATTTTCATCTGGTAAAATGATGTATTCAAAGGCAGAGAGGCTATATTTGGAGCACATAGATGAGATCAACGTTTCTATAAAAACATTTACTTCACTCAGTGTATTTCATAGAAAACATATTGTGTAGTCTGGTTTCTACAGCGGCTAGGGTTCCTCTTGGATTTAAATGTGAAACACTGTGTGTAGGGGCCACACACTGTCTATCCCTAGCTAGAAAAAATGGTGTATACATAGGGTACATTCCTAGGATCCCAAGTGGCCTTGAATGATGTGTTTAGAAGGAGGAACACTGTATAATTTGAATTTTACACAAGCTTGAGCAGGAGGCACATTCCAAGTTCCATCTTGGGCATCACACGCCATTTACTATAGTACACATACATAAGAAAGAGTAGAAATACATTTCCAAGAGATCAGGAAGGACCTTGAGTGGATCTGAAATACCATGTAATCCAATTGATTAACATGTTTTGAAACATGGGTAGTTATCTTTGTAATAGTAGGGACATGACCATGCATACAAGTGGGACAACACACCTTGTAGGTCCCCGTACACACCATATACCCTTTCATTCCTTGTGAGGAAACATTAACCTCTCATATCTAATTTTTTGGAATTATATTTTGTATTAAGAGTAGCCTATATTGAGTTATTTTCCACATAGAATCTGATGGTGGAATCTATAGTGTCTTTTGATATATTATGAGAGATGTTCCAGGCATGATACTTATTTAGGTGATGCTTGACTATGGAATTGATTAGGCATGATCATTAGAGAGATTAGAGTGGCACCCTCCTGATGGGTAGGGTGTGGATTCTTAATCAGTTATCAGAGTTTCACCCTCTAGCAGGGCTAGGCATGGGTCCTCTATTAACTATTAAAGTGTAAGCCTCCAACTAGGATAGATCATGGTTCCTCTACCTATCCATCGAGTGGAACCATCCAATGGATTCAGGGTTTGGGTCCTTGACTATGAGAGTAGAACCCTCTTTCTGGGAATGTCATGGGTCCTCTATGTGATATCTGAGTGGAACCCTCCTATTTTATTAGGTAATGGGTCCTCGACTACTAGAGTGACAACTCCAATTGGACCAGGCATGGGTCCTCTACCTGATACAAGAGTGGAACCATCCAGCTGGGTTGGGTAAGGGTCCTCTATTATTTACACGAGTGGCACCCTCTTACCAGGATATGACATGGGTCCTAAAACTCTCTACTGAGTGGAACACTCTTATTATACCAAATTATGGATCCTCTACATATATATGTTTCCCCTCAACTATACAGCATAGTGACATGGTGTGGAATGACATGGATGTCTCTTTAGACAGGAATATGAGATGTTGGGCATCAATGGTGGACCTTATGGAACTATGGGCTATATTTTATGGATGGGTGTGAGACAGATAACCCATTTTTTCTTGTTTGGCATTATTTGGTTTGAGTATATATATATATATATATCCATTTCATTTGATTTTGTACTCTCTTTCTATGGGTTGTGATTTTTAGTGTCTTTACATTCCTATTAGGTCTCTTATTTCTCCTCATTTCATGGAATCCTACTGAGTATATATATTCTCACCCCTATGTGGGATTTTCCCTCATGTGTTATGTCTTATGCAGATGATGAGTAGGTCAACAGTGACTACATAGGAGTATAGGGATACCTGGTGAATTGGAACGTGTATAGTGGTCAGAGCTTAGAGACTAGGAGATAATCTCTCTAAAAATTTAACTATTATAGTTTTGTTAGGTTGGGAATGTGTTTTTCCTCATTACTTTTCAGTTTACACTATTGTACCTTTTTAAAACCTATAGGTTTTCATATGCATGATTATACTCTAGATATTTCATCATTTTCTTATTATTATTCATCTAAACTTTTTTATTGTGATAGTTGGGTATTTTCATACATGTAAATTTGGAAAAGACCTCCCATTTAGGTTATGCATTTCAATGCTTGTAACCACCGCTATCCTATAGAGGCTAGCTTGGGGTTGTTGTGTCTTGATCCCCATTGGGTAAGGTCATGAAAGATTGGTATCAAAGGAGTTCATTCCTAGGTAAGGTGTTTGTAGTTTCCCTATATGAGGATTTGGTTGGGATATTGGATAAGAATGAAAAAGTTTTTTGAGTGTGTATTTCAGGCTAGGGGAATGTAGTGTTGGCATGGTGGCCGACATATCTATTCACTAGGACCTTGACTACCTAATTTTTGACTCCTCATACCGAGACATTGGTTGTAGGGATCAATGTTACATGCATCATATAGGATTGATCCTTTTGACTGTCCTTCTTGAGTCATCTCCCCATTATATATATATATATATATATATTTATCTGATCGTGGTACGTCTTGATTAAATATTAAGATGCCTCTATGATGACAACCACTTTGGTTACCAGTTCTAGATCATGACAAAAATCTGATGAGTAATGAGGCCTTAGTTCAAGGTCCATCCCAAGATATACTTCCTTGAGGTGGACACGTATAAACACCCCCACCTATTGAGTAGCAGATCATACTAGAAGGGAAGGATGAGGATGCATACAGGCTTAGCGCACTTCAAGAGTTATAACACTAGAGGGTGATAAGAATCCATGTAAAAACAGATCCCCAGCCAATAGAGGATTGGATAAAGTCAGTTGTCCATGTCTTTAGGATTATCTAAACACTGAGGAATTACATGGTTGTGCTAGAAGCTAGTATTTTCCATGGATTAGCTGGGTGTGGGTGGAGTCTTGTTACATAGATTCATGATGAGTTGACACTCTCTTGTCCCGAATTCTAGCTTCTATTTCAGGAGGAGTAATACCCCTCATATTTATGATTGGTTCAGATTCAATAGATTCTTGAGCTACAGTAGGGAGGGATGATAGTGCATGGGTACATAGAGAGTTTCATAGACCTTACACGGTAATCCCTTGATATGATTCTGGATGGCTACTTCCAATAACAGAATTTCGATCAGGGTATTTGTAGAGATATCCCTTTCATTTTAGTTTCCTAGTGCTTCCCACCTATGTTGGGGTGTTGGAGTGGGAACTGGTGAAAAATATATTCTTATTACATGTATTTCAGGTGGCTAGGTTAAATAGTGGGAGTCATAGGACTAATTTTTCTATAGTAGCTACAAAATTCCATTCGATAGTTTTTTGGGTAAAAATATCTTCCCATGATCATGATTGGGTATGTGGTTAGGGAAAACACGTAAGACCAAGGAACCCTAGAGAGGGGAAATTATATACTTGTGATGGGTGAGGTTACATCGCACATGACTTCCCAACTAGACATACTAAGGAGCATTGGTATATAGAAAACATACCACTATAGTAGAGGCAATGTCGCGATCAGAAATCTCCTAGGCGAGTATAGGATGACCCCTGAGTAGGCAGAGTTAGTAGAGGATATGGTGGAGCTCTAAGAGGAGGAGTTGTGGGTGGTGGATGACACTATGAGATCCTTCCACCACCACCACTAGAAACCGCACATTAGGATTAGGGAGATGGGGGTTGGGGCTGCAGATAACTATAGGTTACGGAGGCATATGAATCAGTGATAAATGAGATGATTAGAGGTATGATATGTGTTTATTATACAATTTCTTTAGTATTAATATAAATTGGTTTGATTCATTCCTTAATATGTTTACCCTTAGTTTGAGATATAGTGCTCCCAGTTGAGGATTTAGCCCAAAAAAATTTTCTGGAGGTTCCTACGGGGAATTATTCTTCAATATATTTTATTTTCTAGAATTTCAAGCTATCACTTGGTAGAGAGAGGTTCTAGTGGGACCTTTTTCTCATTATGATGGAACATTATGAAATATTCTTGGGTTTGTATTGGATTTCCACAATTTGGGCCATGATTGGATTTCACTATAGATGATTCATGTGACTTTTTACTGATGGGATGAGATTATCCTTTGTAGACAAGAGAGATCTTATGCTAGGAAGAGGGGGTTTTGTGAGTAGGAGGATGCATCCCATCACCGATAAGTTAGTGACTTTAGACCTGGGTGCAATAGGCTCTTCAAGAATATAGATTCTTTCAGTCATAGAGGATTTTATAGAATTCTCCCTGAGTATGTTCTGAGACTACTGATGAGGTGGGAGATTGATTTTTTCATTTACTTCCATCCTAATAGCACTCTGATATCTTATGCATCATTTTAGATGGACCCTACCAATCTTTGGGAGCTACAGTTTCAATTTGAGGACCTTCGAGAGAAGGGTTTTATTAGTCCCAGTGTGTCCCCCCTGGGCAGCTCTAGTGTTGTTCTTGGAAAAGATCTATGAGAGATTATATATTTATGTGGATTATCATCACTTGAACCTAGACATAGTAAAGAAAAATTACCCATTTCTAAGGATTGACAAACTCTTTGATCAGTTGCGAGGAACAAGATGGTTCTCAAAGATCGATATATAATCCGATTACCACTAGTTGAGAGTTTATAAGGAAGATATTCTAAAGTTTGAATTCTAATCTCTCTATGGAAAATATGTTCTTAATGATTACCTTTGGTGTGTCTTATTCCCCTGCCATGTTTATGAATTTGATGAACCTAATCTTCCATCAATACTAGGAACATTTTATTATTGTGTTCATTATTGAATTAAAAATATACTATATGTTAGAGGAGGAATATATAGAGAACTCCAGGATAGACATATATTTACTTTGGGAGCACTGAATTTATGGAAAACTCTCAAAGTTCCAGTTATAGATTCACGAGGTTCACTTCTTGGGGAATGTCATTTCTGATCATGGTTTGACCATGATAACCCTACTCTTTATTAAACTTTATTTCATGATTTGTTACATAATATTACACATAATCAAACCAATAATATCGTGAATTATAGTTTATTTTGGAATTAGGTAAATTACACAACAACATAAAATATGGAATACATCTCCATTGTTGAAATCTTCTTTAACATGGTCATGTTATTCCATCGTACTTAAAACTAGATGGGATAACCTGGGGACATAAATAAAAAATGGGTTAGATATAAATGATAGAAGGGAATAAATATAGTATTACATGAATAAATTATTACAAGTCAAAAAACATGTATATCAATGAGACATAAAATGGGTGAGAATCATAAATATGAATAATGATCCATGATATATCATGACAACATAAAAACAACATAGGAAATGTGGTAACAACTTGAAACATGGAATCATTAACATAGGTCAAGGATAACAACTAATAAATCATGATGGAAAAAGTCCCATTATGGATTAGGTTAACTCACTAATCCCTTGCATGATGTCTCATGAGACTAAAACATTACCCAATGCAATGGAGCACTATATAATTTATGGCACACCTATCATTTTCATATCAATCACATGCATAAGTGTTCCAAATAAATCATACAACATGGAATAATTTTTAATCACATTTTATTCCATGAATATTGAATTTTTAATGAATACATATTATTCTCTAATCAAATAATTATTAGTTTATAAAGGTGATAACTCTTGATAGAAAATGGGTATGGGTATTCACTACACATTTGTTTGGCAAGGAAAATCATGGTGATATTTTGGAAGCATAATAGGGGAGTATAAATGTTCATGGGAGGGATTAATGAGAGTAAAATGGGTATATCATTATTTATATATCCTGGGGAAAGTAATGGGTATATGGAATAACATATCCCAAAATTGTTAAATAATGATAAAAGGCATAAGAAAATGAAGATGCTTGAGTAATGAGAAGGAGAGGATCACTTACTAAATATCATCATGATATCGGGTGTACATAAAGGTTTATAGGAGGGATTAATGATAGTAAAAGGGGTCACTAATCATTTATAAATAAAATTTATAGTAAGGGGGATATGGAAGAATTTATCCCAACATGAGCAAATTGAAATTAATAGAAATAACATAAAAGAGGTTCTTGAATAAAAAGAAGAGAGGGAGATCCCTTACCTTGAGAGGGTGATTCTAAAAGCATGGTAGAAGATTATTGAGAGCTTTGGGGAACATTGGGTGGAATTTAGTGATGGTATGTTATACTAACAACATTATCCAAGGTTTTTTAGGGAATAGAAATGGTATTTTGGTGGGTTTTTATAGGAAATGATTGGGTAAATCCTTATTATTTCTTAAACATAGGTTTAGGGATCTACATAATAAAATAACCTAAAACACAAACATTATGATGGTTTTTGTCCAAGGTTTATAACAAAGTTGAATTAGTCTCATTATTTTATAAGGAAAAGGGCTAAACTTATTAAAATAATACACTTATGGATGTGAAATCGAGTCATATCCTTAAAGAAATAATTTTAAAATCTTAAAATATATTATAGGTTTTAGAGGATTCATAAAGGTTTTCTAAAATTAATAAAATATACTCATTATTACATTATTTTAAAGTGGAAACATAGATTTGTTTGTGGATACCATTTATTTTTCTTATTACACCATTTTGGTTCATTTTGATGACATAATACACACCGTATATTTATACTATATTTAAAATTTACCCGAAAAATCAAATGTCTCAGAAAATTAGGAACAATTCACCATTGGATAATTTAGACATATTGATTTCAAAAATAATAAACACTTTATAATTTTTTTTCTAAATTTATGAATTTTAACTTTTAAAATATAATCAACATTTATTGAGAAATGCTAGGTTTTTTTACAATAAATGTTAACAAACCCTTATAAAAATTAAACTCAACTTCATAAAAATTATATTATCATTTAAATTTAATAATTATTATATAATAAAAACATTTCATTAAAATATAACTTATTTAAAAAATTCATAAATTCATAAAAAGGAATGTCTAAATTGGAATTTCATATTATATAAAAATATAATTTTTTATTGTATCAAAATATAATTTTCATCAAACTGATTACTTAATCATTTATAAAGTAAAAATAATATGTAATAAATATATAAACATAATTTTAATGAAAATGAAATAGAAATATTCACACTATTAGAGTTCCTTTGTCTATAATATTTTTTAAATTATTTTTAACCTTAATTAACCTATTTTCCTTTTATAGTGGTAATAAATATTAATTGTAGTCACTATTCATATTGTTCAAAAAGAAAGTTCACCTTATTAACTGAAAGTACTTATGATGATTCCAAATATGGAATCCATTTGTACCAAAAATCCTTTCACAGAGGGGGAATAATTTACTTTATTTTAAAACCCACAGGCATAATAGAAAGTGGTAATTTGAAAAAAATACATTTTTCAAAGTAAACGTTTAATTTAATTTAACTATATAAATAATAATCTTAAATATATGAAATTAAATTAATAAATATATAAATTTAAGCTAAATTTTTTATTTATATCATTTCTTATTAAGGGATATTTTAATTAATTATAATGGAGAAACATTATGCACTTGAAAACAGTTTTCAGAAAAAAGTGTTTTGAATCCTAAAAATAAACATATACTGAAATCCATTATAAAGAATATTTAAATGTAATTAATTGAATAAAATATACTATAGGATATTTATTTTAACCTAAAATGAAATTAAAAGAATAATTAGACTTTAAAATTAATTAATTTATCAAAGAGATATGACAATTTTACATAAAAATAGTATTTTCCACTATTCAATGAAAAATCTACATTTTTATAAAAATCCAAAACCTTCACACAAAGTTAATATTGATTTGATATTATAAAAAATAGATTTATTTTATCAAATATATTTTATAAATGTTATATAAAATAATTGTAAATTTTGTTTTCCAGAAAATGAAATAAAAATTATTTATAAAGACAACATATTTTGAAGAACAAAACTAAATTAACAAAAATTGATTGATTATTTACTAGTAATTTATTAGTATATATAGGACTTAATATATATATATATAATAAATTATTTAATACTATTAATATTTTAAAACATAATATATTGGCTAAAATGATCATATTTAAATGTTTGTTGAGGTTGGGTGTTGCGTTTCACATATGCTATTGAACATAGTTTTCTCTTTTAAAAAATGTGGGTGTTACATTCTTCCCCTTTAATAAATTATGTCCTCACAATTTAAACATTAACTTGGTAAGAATTTTTTTTAAACATGAAAATATATTTATTGAAAACCCACATCGTAAAAAGGGTTACTGAAACATCCACCTGAAAGGAGAGAAATGGAAGTATAAAGGTCATCACATAACTAGGTTTCCCAATAGGATAAAATTAGTTATATGTGAAAACATAGACATGGGAGAGAAAATTAACACTCAATAACTAATAGAGTTTTTTTGAGAGCGTGTCTATGAGAATGTTAATGACTAAAAATCCATAATTTTATGATGGGTAAAATATCATCAATTAATCGTAATTGATCGCAATACAATTTTTTTGTAAAAATAATTTTCTTAAAGTTAATGAATTACTTTATCCTCTAGAATAGGAACATAATAAAATATAATTTATTGAAATGTACAATTTCATCCTTTAATTAATTTCCTCTATAATATTATATTTTTAACTAAATTATGATAACTCAAGATGAATTTTAATTATTCCAGAATCCATAGAATAAAATTCTAATAGAACACATAATACACTAAATAATATCACGACATTCTTCCTATCTTTACTAAATCCAAAATGGGTAGCATAACTTAAGATAATACCTTAATAAATTAATCTCCAAAATTTGAAAATTTATCCCAAAGGTTTAACATATATCATTACTTAAATAAATAACCATATATAATAATAATTAAATATATTATAAATAACATGTATTTTTTTTAACTTATGAATTTATTGTCTTGAATCTAAGTTATCCATTATCTATTTCCAAACATAGACTCTTATGGAAATTTTTTGTTCCCTTAATAATTGTACATAATGAGTTTTTCAATTCACGAAAGCATATTCCATGGGAGTATCAAACTAGGTGTGCAGCAAGTCCCATTATTGTGCACCAGTTCTAGGTTGAGTTTAGATCAATGTGGCGTTTTTGGGTTTTACCCCTTGGTATATATATGCTAGATCCACATCCACATTTAGTATCCAAAAAGGTATGTATATTCTTGGAAACCACTTACTCTATACATCCCCAATACTTAGGGATGTTTTCCAATACTTATTATTATCCCTAATGCCTTTTCAAGAGTTTTCTAATCCTAATCCCAAAAAACTAAAATTTTCTTTAATACCAACTATGGAAACCCTGATCTTTATTACACTTTATTTCATGTTTTATTATAGAATATTTCTCATAATACAACCCAGAAGATTGATATGTATAGTCTCTTTATGAATTAGGTATATTACATAATAACTTAAAACAGTGAATACATATCCATTATTGAAAACTTTCTTACCATTATAATATTGTACCATTATAATTAAAATTGTATGGAATAACCTAGGGATATACATAAGAAAGGGGTTAGTTGTAAAGGCCATTTATGGAATAAAAATGGAATTACATGAAGAAAGTATTTCATATTAAAAAATTTTCATATAAATGAGACATAAAATGGGTGATAATCATAAATATGATAAATAAGTCATTATATATCATGATAACATAAAGGTAGAATGAAAAAATGTGGAAATAAATTTGATCATAGAATCATAAAAATAGGTCAAGGCCAACCATAAAGACATAATGATGGAAAAATCCCTATGATGGATTAGGTTCACTCCTAAATCCATTTCAAAAAGTATCATGAGACTAAAACATTACACAATGTATTGGAGCACTATATAATTATGGGTCTACCCGTCACTTTCATATCAATCACATGAATAAATATACCACATAGATCAAACAACATGTAATTATTTTTTATAAAATTTTATTCCATGATTAAGGAGTGTGGAATATATAAATTTAATTTCCCAATAAAATAATTTTTATTTCATAAATGTGAACACCCTTTATAGAAAATGGTTATGGGTATTCACTACACATTTTTTTGGTATGGAAAATCATAGTGAAATTTCAGAAGCATACAAGGGAATATAAATGTTCAGGGGAGAGATTAATTGTAATGGCCCAAACTTTTGTCAATGAAATTCTCTTCTTATAATTATTCCATATAGTATAATCACATAAAATCACAATAATAATACAATACAAACTTTAAAAAGGAATAATTAGAGAGATAAAAGGAATTTCTAGAAGTCAAGGAACATATACGAAATTTATAGTAACTTGACCTTTAGAAAACTAACCTGACCCTTATGAATAGTAAATTGGAAAATTCAATAGTAACCTCAACAATGAAAGTATAAATAAAATTTATCCATCTTATAAGTGAAAATATGATATAATTATATCATAGTATAAATAAATAAACATTTTAAAAATTATTAATTAAGTGTTGGTCTTTTTGTAAGTCATAAATATTTAATAATAATTTTATAAATAATTTATTAACTTAAAAGGAAATTTATTTTCAAAAAAATTTATTCATAAATTATTATTTTTATGCCTTATGATTATAATATAATCTTATGAAATCATAATTAATTTTTCAAATTGATATAAAATTAGTTTTAATTTTTAAATCTGTAATTTCCAAGTAAATGATGATTTCAATTAAAATTAAAATTTATCATATTTTGAAAAAAAAAATTATAAAATAAATTTTATTTTTGAATTATACACATCAAAAAATGTTTAGATTGAATTTTTTATATTTTTCTAAAATAAAAGAAATTTTGGTGAATAATGAAATACATTAATTTACTGTATAAGTAAATAAATGAATTTTTGAGTCATGATTGAGTCATTGATAATGTAAGTTACCATAGGTTAGAATTCACATGCAATAATTACTCTATTTAGTCTCAAGAATCATAACTATTTCTTATATTGAGAAAAATAATAAAATATTGGGTAAAATAATGAGAAAACAACCCTTTCATCCACTATAAATACCACCCCTCACTACCTCTTCTCCTTAAACCTATCAACCCTTGATCCTTGTCCAAATTAGACTTATATATTTTACCAATCCACTTCCCCAAGTCCAGGATCTTTTTGTCTTATTAAAAGACCAAAAACAATCTCCTAAAGAGGTTCTCAAGAAGAATGAATCAAGAGGTAAAACCCTATTCCTTTTCTTTTAATTTCTTTTCAAGTTCCTTTATTTTATTTTTCTCTCCTCACCTCCCCTCACACAAATGGTATGATAAATCCATTAACTAACGTATATTTTAAATTTTTTAATGCTAATATTTTAATTCATCATCACATCTCTTTCCCCCTCCTTTTATACTAAAAATGAAAACATCATCCGTGATGTGTTAATTTATCACATTCAAGGATGACATACTATTCAATTTCATTTATCGTCTTCATGGATGGTCATGAAAAAGAATTTATGGTTGAACAAGATTTTAATATATTTATTTAATATTATTTAATGTTTTGGAATCATTTTTGTTCACAAAATATGAATTTATGAAACAAAATGAGATCATTGTGATCGAAAAATCACTAAAATAAACGCAAACGATTATCATTAAATACTTATCTAATGATTCATCTTAATTATATAACAAAAAAAAGATATATAAGAACAATTTAACCTCTATAAGATCATTAATAACATATAAGTTCAATTTTGGATAATTACCCCAACATTACCTAACCTTTCGTACATGTATAGAAGTAAACCGATCATGAAAACCAAGGAAACCAATGCTCCCATACAATGAAATTGAATCTATTAACCCATGAAAAAGGCCCTAAATGAACTTAATAAAGTTATAACAAATAAATACATGTATAAATTGTTCTGGAATTATTAGGCAATAAATATAATTTAATTATCCAGGACCAAGTGAAGAACATCTTCAGACTTAAAGTAAGGGATTCTACCCAAACCTCCATTCTTCTTTCGGGTTTCCATTTATCTATTTTTACTCAAATGAAATTATCTTTTATTTTTATGTAAAAATTCTAAATTATGTTTCATATGTTCCGAAATCATGTATCAAGATATATTCATCCTTATTTTTTATGGATATACATATTTTTTTAAAGGTTCCTTACTCAATTATTCTTGATAAGCAAGCTCGATTTAAGGGAACTTCTCAAATTAATACCCAATTTCAAGTATACTATACAATATGTTTTAATCCACCATTATTTTTTATAGAATAAAACATTTTATTATTAAAATATTCTTGGTTAAATTATTGTTTTATATAAAATATTATTCCATTTTTTGCTTTAAATTCTCTTTCATATTTTCCTTAAACCACACTAAAATGTTTTAGTACTAAAGTTTCTTAAATACTATTTTTATATTCTATCAATTTATTTTGACATCACTAATAATTATCTATGCCAAGTTTTATTTTTGAATGCCCATGTATGATTTAGTTCATTTCTTTCATGGACACTTTTATGATACACCCATTTATTATGCTTTATGACAAGATTATGATACACAATTCTTTCCATAGGTAACCCTTATGTTCATGTTTTATTTCTCATGTATGATTATTTATGTGGGAAAAATTTTAATTAACATGTTATTATGGGTGTTCATAGATAGAACTCCAATGCATTGGGTAATCTTTAATCTCATGAGATGTTATGTGCAATGGTCTTGGGCTTAGCCTTGACTCATGCTCTATGTGAAATGGTCTTGGTGGTTAGTATTGAATCATGATCCTCTATGTGAAATGAGTCTTGACACATGATAAAGTCATGTTTTATGTTTTCTCCACATTATTATGAATCCATGTTATGATTCCTTATATTTAATCATGTTCCATGCCTTTTTATATCATTATGTTATGCATTATAACCCATGTTCTAGGATTTATTATTATGTTTATTCCCTTACTAGGATTTTAGCTCATCCCTTTGTTCATGTTATCCCTAGGTTATCCTCTTCCGAAGTAAGGGATCAAAGGAATTTATGAGATCTTCATGAAGAATAAATAAATGATGTTTTTATTTTGGAATCATGATGTTAAATTATGTACCTAAACTCCATGACACTAGACTTTATGATCCTTGGATTTTAAATAGATGTTTAATTATGGTTTGAATAATGTGTTGATATGTGTAGAAGGTTTGGTTTACCATAATTGGTATCCTAGGAATGTCTAGTTATTTTTGGATATTAGGAATAGAGCCCTTTAGTAAGAACCTTAGGGATACGACTAATTCTAAGAAAATGTCCCTAAATTTTGGTAAGTATAGTGTATGTGGTATATTAAGAAAATAAATCCCTATCTAGATACTAAAAGTGGAAATGGTTCTGGAATAGATGTACCTAGGAGTAACCACTCCAATAAGGTGTTTCAGGGATGACTTAGGGTAACCTAGTACATGACAATGGGCCTTATTGCGCAACTCGTTTGATACTCCTGAGGGATATGCTTTAGTAAATTCATAAGTCCATTACAAACAATTATTAAGGGAACAAAACAAATTAAATTAGAATATATGTTAGGAAACAAATCATGGATAACCTATGTTTTAACATAAGGAGTAAAAAGTTAGGATATACTTTTCCATTAATATTTTATCCTTTTATGTATCATATTTCATTTTATGCTTATTATATAAGTATTTAATCCCCATAATTGAAATTTATTTTTATTATCTAATGGTATAAAATAAAGGAATTCATGCCAACAATAAATGTGATATGAAATTAGAGGATTTCCCTAATTAATTGCCAAATATGATGGTAACAGGTGCTCAAAAATTTATAACAATAATTGATCTATTGGATCAAGTTATGATTAATAACTTGAATCATGTGTAACTCCCTCCTTCTCCAAGGAAAGAGAAATTTAATGTTAAATCCTTCATGTAGAAAAGGCTTCCCATGTTTAGTGGATCATCTGATCCCCTACTCACATAATTGTGGATTAAATCCATTGAAAAGATATTCTCTTTCCTCCAGTGCTAAGAAGAAGATAAAGTTGTGATGGTGGTCTATCATTTTGATGGGGAAGATGATGAGTGGTGGACACTGATCAATAATAATAACTACAAGGAAGAAATTAATTCCATGTATTTGGAGGAATTTAATAAAATATTTTTCAATAAATATTTTCTTCGAACCCTCTGTCTCAAGATGGAAAGACAGTTACTCGTACTTAAGAAGAAGGAAGATGATTCTATCGGGGTGTATGAAGAAAAATTTACAAGTCTTCCAAGATACACCTATGGCTTTTTCGTGAACACCAAAAGCAAGGTGGATAACTTATTTAGTGGACTAAGGCATTTTCTATGGAATGCATTGGTGATTCAAGACTTCTGAAGTTATGAGGAGCATTTCTGTTGTTCCCTCAATGTTGAAATTGATATCGGAGACTCTCAAAGGTCTCACAGACCTAGAGTCAAAAAGTGGAAAATATAGTCTAATATGGTTGGATATGCAAAAAAATCACACGATGTAAAGAATACTGAATATCCCACGTTTCAAAATTTTGAGAATAATCATCCTAGAAAATATCTAAAGGGAACCATGAAATGCTTTGAATGTGGAAGAATGGGGAATCTGACTAAGAACTGCTAAAGGGACATGAAGAATTCCACTAATGTAGAATAAGAAAGAAAGGTTCAGATAAACACTCAGCCTATGGGGTAGTGTTTCTACTCCATGGAATATGGATATTTTTCAAATTGATTCCCAAAGACCAAGGTTTCCATAGGCAATCAACAACATCCACCAAGGAAACAAGGAAGGGAATATTATATCACTACTGCTAAGCTGAAGCTGAAAAATGTTATGGTGATAGGTACAGTGGTTATTCATTCGTGAATATTGAATGTACTCTTTGATTATAGTTCTACACATTCTATTATATCTTGAAAGTTTGGTATAACTATTCAAACAACACCTCAAAATATGGAGGTTGAGTTGTCTATGAGAAAACATAATTGGGAAATTATTGCAACCAAAGTACCTAACTCCTCCCCAATTAAGGTTTTTGGAATAAAACTCCCAAAAAATATTATCTTACTTCCATTGGTAGAGTGTGATGCTATTTTGGGCATGGATTTACTATCTTTAAGAAACATATACCAAAGGAATAATAGCTTGACCTTTGGAATAATAACACGACCCTTATGAATTATAAACTAGAAAATAGAATAGTAAGCTAACCAATGAAAGTATAAATAAAATTTATATATCTTATAAAGGACAATATGATATAATTATATCATAGTTTAAGTAAATAAATATTTTAAACATTATTTATTATGTGTTGTTATTTTTGTAAGTCATAAATATTTAATTAATTTTTTTAACTAATTTAATAATTTAAAAGAAAATTTATTCTCATAAAATGTATTTATAAATTAGTATTTTGATATCATATAATTATAATATAATTTTATGAGACCTTATTTAATATTTCAAAGTGATATAAAATTAGTTATAATTTTAAAATATGTATTTTCCAAGTAAATGAATATTTTAATCAAAATTTAAATTTCTCATATTTAGTAAATTATTTTCATAAAATGGAGTTAATTTTTTAATTATAAACTCTGAAAAATGGTTTGGGTATTTTTTTTTTGATTTTTCTAAAATACTTGATTTTTTGGTGAATAGTGAAATATGGTAATTTACAGTTTAAGTAAATAAATAAAATTTTGAGTCCTGATGGAGTCATGGATGATGTAAGTGACCATTGGTTTTAATTAAAATGTACTAATTACTATCTTTAGTATCAATAATAATCACTATTTCTTGTCTTGAGAAAAATAATAAAACATTGAGTAAAATAAAGAGAAAACACCCCTCCTTCACTATAAATACCACCCCTCACCACATATTCTCCTCACACCTCTAATGCCTTTTTACTTGTCCAAATTATTCTCAAATATCCTCCAATTACTCTCCCCCATATCCAGAAACTTTTTGGTATTGATAAAATACCAAAACCATTCCCCTAAGGAGGTTCCTAAGAAGAAGGGATCAAGAGGTAAAACCCTCTTCCTTTTATTTTAATTTATTTTCAGGTTCCTTTCTTTTCTTTTTCTATCCTCACATAACCTCATAAAAATGGTATGATAAGTCCATTACCTTAAATATAATGGAATTTTTTTCTAATGAAATAATTCATCATCTTCTATCTGTTCCCCTCTTTTTATACTAAAAATGAAAACATCGTCTCTAATATGTTAATTTATCACATTCAAGGATGAATGAGTTTCCAATTTCCATTAACGTCTTCAAGGATAGTCATTAAATAATTTTTATGGTTTATTATGTTTATAATATATGTATTAAATCATATTTAATGTTCTGGAATCATTTTTCACACATTATATTAATTTATAAAACAAAATGAGTTCATTGTAATAGAAAAACCACCAAAATAAACCCAAATGACTTTCATTGACTATTTATGTAATGATTCATCCTCATACCAAATATATATATATAATACTAATTTAACCTTTATAAAATCATTAATAACATATAATTTCAATTTTGTATAATTACCCCCACTTTACACGACCTTTCGTACATGTATACAAGTAAACCGATCATGAAAACCAAGGAAACCAACACTCCCAAACAATGAAATTAAATCTATTAACCCATTAAAAATGCCATAAATGAACTTAATAATGTTATAATAAATCAAATACATGTAAAAAGGGTTTTTTAAATATTAATTAATGAATCTAATTTGATTATACAGGACATTAAAATCAATTGATGAATACCTTTGGACCTAAGGTAAGGGATTATACCAAAACCTCTATTATTCCTCTAGATTACACTTTTTTTATTTTTAACTGAATAAAGTTCTATATTATTTTTATTGAAATCATATAAATTCTATTTATTTGTTCCAAAATCATGTATCAATATTCATTCATACTTATTTTTAAGGGATATACATGTTTTTAAAAAGGTTCCCTACTCAATTCTTCCTGATAAGCAAGCTCAATTTGATGGAACTTCCTGAATTCATACCCAATTTCAAGCAGACGCTATAATATATTTTTAAACAACCATTATTTTTCTATAATCACTGATTTTATTTTGAAAAAATTCTTTTTTCACTTATGGTTTTATATAAAATATTATTCCCTTTTCTGCTTTAAATTCTCTTTCACATTTTCCTTAAACAACACTAAAATATTTTAATTCTAAAGTTTCTTAAATACTATTTTTACATGTTATCACTTCTATATAACATCAATAATCATGATATATGGCTATTTTACATTGTGAATGTTCATGTATGATTTAATTATTTTCTTTCATGGAGAGTTTTACGATACACCCAATTATTATTCCTTATGACATGATTATGGTACTCAATTCTTTCCATGGGTAACCATTATGTTTATGTTTGATTTCTTATATATGATTCTTTATATGGAAAGAATATTCATGAACATGTTATGATGGTTGTTCCTAGATATTACTCCAATGCATTGGTAATTTTTAGTCTCATGAGAAGTTATGTGCAATGGTATTGGTGATTATCCTTGACTCGTGCTCCACGTGCAACATTCTTGGTGGTTAGCCTTGACTGGTGATCCTTTGTGTACAAAAATACTTGACTTGTGAAAAATTCATGTATTATATTATTTCCAAATTAATATGAATACATGATTATATGACCCCATATTATTATTTATTATATTTATTCATGTTCCATTCCTTTTTATATCATTATGTTATGCATTATAACCCATTTTATTCATTGGGTTAAATTATGTTCCTAAACTCCAAGACACTAGACATTATGATCCTTGACTTTTAAATAGATGTTTAATTATGCATAAAAACATGTAATGATATGTGTAAAAAGTCAGGGTCCTTATGTTAATAATGGTGAACGAGGTATTTTATCATTAATAAACCATCGGGTCAGTATGGGGGATATTTAGGAACATATTAAAACATTATGCAATGGAGGTAAATGCATAAGAAACTAATGATTATTGAATAATAAGGAGAACGATAGGATCCATTACTAAATTGTGGCATGGTATTAGGTGCAAGTAGACGCCGAAAAAAAACTCAAGGTTTGAAAGAGGTTTTGGAGCGATAAATAGAAGAAATATTTTGACCCGATGATCCATTCCTGGGGGCCCAGAGGGGCCGCGCGAAAAAACCTCAGGTTTGCATGAAACAAATCCCTCCCATGTGGAAAACCACAGGATCCGAGGGCATTTTCCGCGCCTGTGAAAAAACTCCCATGCCATGCAGAAACTGTCGTGCCTGGACGACAACTCCTGCACCGTGCGGAAACTTATGCCCTGGCGCGCAACCTTCCACGCCGCACAGAAACTGCTGCCTGACGCGGAAAGTTCTGTGCCACTGATCTCAGGAATATAATTTTGCGTGCACCTCCCCACAATAAATATCATTCGTTCTACCGACACCGGCATGAAAACTTTCGCACGGACCTATTTCTTTGCGGATCGGGAAACCCCGAGTTCCTATAAATAGAAGCACGCCCCTTAAACTTCTGATGGATGAAGAATTTGAACCGTCTCTTATACACGAAATGCACCAGTTCTGCGTGTAAAATATGGATTTTAGGTATGATATTTTTCACGATAGGTCGCCCAGGGGTCCTCCTTCACAGAAGACCACTCGGGCTTAACCCTCATCCAAATCCCTTCGAGTCCCATCCCTTGTGTGCAATCCCTTCTAATTGCGTGCTATCTATTCCAATTGTGCACAATATCTTCAAATTGCGTGCAACTCATATGAATTTCATGCAATATATTCTATTTGCGTGAAAAATCGTAACTCCACTTTACGTTCCTAGCATCTCCAATTGCATGCCGACCCAGCCTTTTTCATGCAAACAGATCAATTTCACGCCTGCTCAGTCTTTCTCCATGCAAGTGCCTCAATTGTGCGTCGACCTGGTGTTTTTCGCACAACTGTTCCTTTTTCACAAAAACCTCCCACCTTGTGCACACTTGTTCAATGTATCTTATCCGGACATCATTTTCGGGTGCCTCTCACACCCAAAACATTTTCTTCACACACCCTTTTATCTTACGACCCTCTAGGCTCGTACGAAGTAATTTCAAAGACCCTTGGGCGGTGTTTCACATTGTGTTTCTTCACCTCATGCTTCTTTGCACAGGCACGCTAACGACTATTGCTTCTTCGCATAGCCACTCTAACATGAATCCCCCAATGGTTCGCTCCATAACACCCCCAACCATGGAATTTATAGTCCCTTCACTTCACCACGGTGTAGAGGGTGTCGGTTATGTAAGACCTAGGGGTGCGGAGTGAACTCACCCTCGTCCGAGCTATAGGACGTTAAACTCCCAAGCACCTTTGTCCTCAGCACGTGACGTTAAAAATGTGACCACGCCCCATGCCCCATGTGTCGAACGTGGGGTTCCCCAACCTTGGACATTCTACATGCCCACTGGTCTCCATTGGAGTGATATCATTCCTCACATGGAATGAGATCCTCTTTATCAGAGCGGCGTCTGTCCGCAGGTAAAGGGAAACCACCCTGGTGTAAGCCCCTAGATTTCCCTATAGGAGGTAGCATCCCTGCTCCTCCTCTCTTACTGGGTGCCAAATCCCTCTCCCATTAGGATTTGTCACCACCTGGGCCTCCCTCATAGAGTAAGTCCCAATCTACATCACCTCAGGTTACAAATTGTGTGTAAGCCCATGTTTCCTCTTTGGGCCACTAACCACGTGTGAGCCCTACTTCACTTCCCACAGACGCACCTTTCGCGACGTGATCATCACATCTTTGCAGTCTATTATTTCTCACACTAAGCATGAATCACATGGGCTTGGAGAAAGCGTCATCCATGACATCCTCTCCAGGCATCCTAGAGTGTAACCCCAAACCACACCTGAACTACGAGGTATTAGATCCTTTCTAAGGAATGGTACGCAGGAAACCTCCACGAGGTTCAAGACCATCACTCGGTCGTTCCAACCACCTTCACATTGGTTCCCACACCACATGAACTATGTATACATTGATCATTTCCAAGGCATGGTACGTAAGAATCCTCCATGATGTTCAATCCCAACACCCATTTGTTCCGACCCCCTTTACATCAGTTCACCATACTCCACCATGATTTGTGAGGTCTTTGATCCTTGCCAAGGCGTGGTATGTAGGAAGCCTCCATAAGGTTCAATCCCACCATCCATTTGGACCCCAGGTCCTCATTCATTTCGTTCTATCGACCACCATCCCATACGAACTACATGGGTTTGATCTCTGTCTCCTAGGCAGGGTACGTAGGAATCTTCAATGAGGATCAACCCCATCCAGCGGTAAGCCATTGTGACCCCATTCACCAGTAAGCCATTTCCAATCCCATTTGATGGTAAGACGTTGTCAGATGAACTATGAGTAATTTGATTCCCTTCCATGGGGATGCTTAGGAAGCCTCTTTGAGGCTTAAGCCCAAATTCATCATCATCCTCATGGAGGTTCCATGTAGAGACCCAAAGCTTGATGTACATGGAAATTACATTACTTTAGAGGAATACTTAATACATAACAAAAACAGACACACAAGGACCGTAATATTTTAGTGTCTTTGGAAACATGGAACGTAATATTATAATCATGGTGAAAGATCTTCAACATCTCCCGTAAAGATCTTCCCCCTTTTTTTCTTACCTAAAACCTTTCTTTATATCCTGGGGAAAAGAAAACATAAAAAGGGTGAGCTCAAATTCTCAGTAAGGGTAAGAATGTATAAAATAAAACATACCATATACATTTGAACTTAAAAACATGAACACAATGTTTAAACATCAAAATCTTGAGCAACGACATAAAACATGGATGTACATAAGGAATAGATCATATTGGAACGTAAACCATGATAAAATAGCATGGGAATAAAACATGTAATTGTGGAATCCATTAAGCACATGTAATGATTTCCATAGTATCCAAGGAATTGCCGCCAAGACCATCTTAGTGGACAAAGTCCCTTTCTGAATCGAGTTCACTCCTCATTTCAGTCCTATAACACTGAACCAGATTAACTTACCATTCCTTCTATGTCTATCTCATGAGATATAAATCTTTACCCAATGCATTGGAGGGATATATAGGTCCCACCCATCTCATAATGAAATCATTCTTACTTGTGCCACAAAATAAACATACATCATTCATAATAACCCAATGAATAAAATGGGTTTCATAAACATCATCCCATCAGCACATAATCCATATAAAAGAAATGGATATCATTTCATAATAAGAAAAGTGAAACCATGTAAATCATAGAGACATTATACTTGAAACATACACATATGAAATAATGTCATCTTAGATGGAAAAATGGTTTTGATAAAACACTTGAAATGAATTCTTGAGGAAAATATCCTTTATTCTTCAAAATAAATTTCTTTTCACAAAATGTCATGAAATTTTAAAAAACAGAGATTTTGTTGAAAATAGTCATGATATATTTTGGAGGAAGCACCATTAAAATAAGGCTTTATAAAACCCTAATAATCCGTTAATGCTGTATAAGTTAAAAATAAAATTTTTCTCGTACTTTTTTTCAGAAAAGTCAAAAAGTACCTCGTATGGTAAACAAAAGAAAGATTCCTTCCATACGATGTGGTAAAAGTAGAAAAGAGTAAAAATTACTTTAAACATACATGGAATTAAATTAAACATTTTATGAAAAAATTTTGAAAACATATGGACATGGATAATAAACATAACTCCCAGTAAATACTTACGAATAAACAATCTCAGATAAGAATGAGATTGGAATAATTATCCCTTACCTTAGGTCCGATATGCTTCGTACGTATCCGAACTTATTGTATAATGATTTAAATAATGTTATTGACTTATTAGAGAATCATATTAATTGTTATGATATCATATATGGTTCACTTATGACTTTATATTACCCGTTCTTCTGTAAATTCCATGTTAAAGACCGTTTTGGGTAAAATCGTTTCATTTGTCGTCCATGTTTTGACTTGTAATTATTCATATGATTACTTAGATCATGATTACTTACATCCATAATGTAAAACATGATTTATATATAATATATATTCAGAATATAAAAATATATAATAGATCTATAAATGGAAAGAAATACACCGTTCATGGAGACGGTAGGTCGTACATACGCATGAACGTTGTTTTCGTTTCCTCATTGAATTGAATGGAATAAATTGGATGACATACATATATATATATATATACATAAATCCAGTATCATTATTATGCCGTATATTTCATGATTACTTATTATATATACTTTATAATCATTTATGAATGGTTAATCATTGAGAATGAATCTCATCGCGTCGTGGAGACGGTATTCCCTACGTACGCACGAGCGATGATATCATTCCCATGATCGTGGAATTTTATTGGAGTGTATGTATACTATTATAGAATCAATATAAATTTACAATAATCATATATAGTTATTATTTACACCATTATACCCATCCAAGTAAGGTGGTGGTGGAAAATAGATTACACCACGGCGTGGAGACGATATTCCGTACGTACGCACGCGCGGTGATTTCTTTTTCCATAGGATGGATAGATGGTGAAATAGGATTGTTTAATAAATATAATAACATATCAGTATATGAGTGATACTGATGTTATTACTTAATAATGAAACAACCTAAGAAGAAGAAATGGAATAAGAAATAAAGTTGAAAGAATCGGTAACGGACATTACCTCTTCTTTGAAGCGCCTCTTTGAGACCTCCTCTTAGGGCACTAAAATTAGTCTTTGAAGAATACCAGGACCTCTAGGATGTTTCTAGGGAAGTGGAGAAGAGAATTTGGTAGGGGTTTTCCAAGTTTGAAGGCTCAATGTGGTGTGTGGAAGAGAGGGAGGAGGTGCCCTTTTATAAGGGAGGAGAGGGGCACCTTTGGAATTCTTAAACATATTAATTAATAATAAATTTAACCCCACTTAAAAACCTCAAAAAACGACTCATATTGGGAGATTAGATGCGATAGGGTTGTAATCTCATCAACCTATCAAATTTATACATGTTTGGATCTTATTTTAAACCTTATCATTTTGATTTATCCTTATTTAATCTATTTAACTTTATTTGTTGTAATAAAATTCTAAATAAAAATAATTACTTTTTTGTTCTGAATTTTCCATAATTGTTTAATTTATAACATTATAGACCACATAAATTTAAATTTATAATTTTTAAATATTTTTGTGATTTTTAAACAATTTTATAATATGTTATTTTTATAAAATAACAATAGTGTCAATTTTGACACTATTCATTTATTTGAATTTAAATAAACTATATATAGAAGATATGTTCGAAATAAAAGCTTTAATATATTAATAAAAGGTCATATGTATCTATAAAATTATTTTATCACATTAAATAGTTCATATAATATTTATTTTATTATTTTTAAAACCATTTATTTGTTTTATCTCTTAATAAAATAATTACTACAACATATTTGTATAATTATTTAATATACAGATTTGTTGCATAAAAACTAAAAATAAAATCCTATTATGAAGGTAAATCAAGTAAATATCACAATAATACTTTTAATAGAATTTATCATCTTAAAATCACAATATTTAAATTGTTATATTTATTAAATTATGAAGGTGACAACTTTGGCATCATTTAAAATAAAATAATATAAGTATCATATTCACTTTTATAAGGCTCCAAACGGTTATATATTAGTTCATTAGATGATTAAGGTGTAGATATACACTACCAATAAGTTTTTGTCAGGTTTTTGATCCTTTTAATGGGTATTATTATTTCAATAAAAACTATATTACTTATTTTCCACTTAATAAATAATTTCTATATCATTAATGTATCACCATTAATGACAATTATTTAATCCCTAAAAATTATAAATAAATTATCATGATGTAGATAATTTTATTAGATTTCAGGAGACTATTCATGTTTGAAGTTTTATGATGTTTATCACTAAATTAAAATTATTATACTTATAAGATTTAAGAGAGTGACATGTTGTCACTTTCTTTGGTTTTAATAATAATTAAATTAGTTTTATGGTCAAAAGTCCATAAAATGAATCTAAACCGACCCTTAGGTTATATGGGTCTACTTTTATCCATCCAATATAATTTTGGCATGTTTTAGGTTAATTTTATAATATTATATTTACCCTTAATTACCTGATTCACCTTTAACTATGGTAAATAAAATTTACCGTAGTTACTATTCATAATTTCAAAAAATAAAAAGTCGCTTATTAACATAATTTGGACCCACGGATTCCAAATATGAAATCCATTTTTCCAAATTCAATACACAAAAGTTTCAGAAATTAAATTAAAATTAATCCCGTTGTCGAAAGAAAACGAGTTTTTCTTTAAAACATTGCAAAAGATTGAATTGATTTAACCTACGAATTTAATGTAAAATCAATGCTAATGACATACATTATATTAAATGGTAAAAATATATTCTATTTATACTTTAAAACCATTCAATATTATAATTTAACCATATAAATTATTGAGATGAAAAAAGTTGTTTTTAATTAAAATATAGCGTGTTTTTACTATTCATCAAAATATGAAATTTACCAGAATAATATGAAAAATTTATCCAAAGTAAATTTTTATTTCTTTATTCCAACGAAAAATTTTATTTTGTCAAATTGAACTTATAAACATTTCAAAAACTAGATTTAAAGTGGGTGTTCCATCAAAAGACGACAAAACTACATTTTTTGAAAAATACTTATTTTACCCAAAAAATTTATTTTGTTCTTATACCATGTTCCAGAAAATGTGTAAGATGAATAATAATGTTATAAAATTCAAAATTTAGTTAATACTATTCATAACAGCTAGTTCATAATAATATTATAATAATATATCGTTGTTTAGTAAAACCTGGTATTGCATACAACACACGCTATCGAGGAAGGTCGCAATTGCGTGTAATGCAAGCCAAGTCAAGGTTGCGTGTTGTGCAAGAATCCTTCGTTGTTTCGTATAACAGAATCCAACCATATTTCATTTATACATTGAATATATATATATACACTCAATGTTGCGTAGAATAACTATTATCAAAATTGTGTGTAACACGATCCAAGAATAGTGTTGCGTATACTGCAAGCTAATACGGTGTTGCGTATAGTGCAAGGTAATCTTGGTGTAGCATAAAACACAAGACATTAATGAAATTAAAAGAATATTTTTCATAAAATCTTGGGGTGTTACATTCTACCCCCCTTAAAATGAATTTCGCCCTCGAAATTCGTCAGAGTTATAAATGGTTTACTACTCGAAAATTTGTTTAATAGAAACCCACATCGTAAAAAGGAATACCAAAACATGGCTTTAAAAACTAATTTATGAAATTTAATAGTTACCCAAATTAACTCATCACTGGGTTTCCACGTAGGAGAACATAGGTAAAAATATGGATATGGAAGAAAAATCTAACCATCAAGTTATGATGGAGAGTGGTAGAGAACATGACTATGAAAAAGCCAACAATCACAAAGCTATTGATTTTTGTTGATCTAAGGTACCATCTGATTCATCAGATATAAGGGAACTAGGACAACATTTTTGGTTTTCAAGATCATTTCCCTAAAGTTGATGAATTAAAAGAAATACTTGCATGATTTTGGTACAATCTCATTGTTGTTCATGAATTGAAAATTTCCACTTCATCCCTTAAAGAAATGAAGTTGAATTTGTTATTAGTGATGTGTTAGTAGATCATGTGACAGATTGATGGGTCATTCCATCTCTTTCAAACAAAAGGTTAGAAAAAGTTATAAGTCCATCTTATGGTTAGATTAATCGTCTATGGTTCCAAAAATGAACTTATACTTCATATATCATACTGCTTAATAAAATAAAACTAGTTTCTACTAACCAGGGACTTCCTGTAGGCCAGTGGTAGGCGATAAAGGCTAGTCGCACTTCAGTTGTGGGTTTGATTCCCACAGCCTTGTCCGACACGATGGGATGTCGCCCGTCCTGCAAGTTGTCCTTTTTTTAAAACTATATTACTATAACATCCCATCAATAATACCGAAAAAAATTCTATCCTTAAACAATACTAACTTATGTCCAACATAATACATTCCAATCTTTAGGCTTATCCATAATACTGCAGTCCACTCTCATAATATAGTGAAAACGATTACAAGAGATTTAATACCATCGTTGATCCCCATATATCATAAGATATGTCCTGTTGGTCACATTCCAAACATTCGAAGGACTTAATCATGTATTCTCTTGAAAAAAATGAATACCCATTGAACCTTAGTGAAAACATGAATGCAGTTAAAAGTTAACACTTTCCACATACCAAAATCCTCAAAATTCTATATACTCAAACCATGATATCACTTAGTCCTTATATCAATCAGGAGCTCATGAATACAATCAGACATCTCATTATCTTATTATTCATTCATTATGCACAGATCATCTACTTTACAAAAATATCTGAATAACCTTCCGTGGTTACTGGTACCATTCAACATATAATTTCAAATACATTTAGGAAAAAAATAGTGTAACAATACTTAGATGATTCTTTATTCCATATTACCATTAACTATACAACATAACTCTCGATAAACATACAATCATTCCACTACCTTTTAAAACAACTGACTGAGCTTCAACACTTATTTCAGCTCATATATCATTTGTAGTCTCCTCATCCTCATCCACATAAATACTACCCATATGACCATGTTGATTCTCTTCATGTGATTTTCCATTAGGACATTGGTTTGCATAATGCCCGTACATTCCACATTTAAAACATCTAATCATTGTTGACGTCATAGCAATACCATTATCCTTGTCCATGATGTTAACTGAACCTTTTCCTTTGCACTTACTGGCTTTGTGTCCTTCTTTTCCGCACCCAAAGCATCTTTCTGTTCCTTTGAAACAATCTCCCTGATGCCTCTTCCCACATGATTTACATGAGGGAAATTGAACTTTCTTTCCTTTATGATCATCATGAAACTCCATCTTTCTCTTATTATCTAAGTCGGGAAACTTACCAATGTTGATATTATTGATCATATTATGAGATTGCTGATTAGGCATAATAACGATTTTTAGACTTCTAGATCCCATTTCATTTGGTTTCTCATGAAGAAAATCATTCCATTGTCTATCGTATCTTCCATTATCGTGAATCTTCCTGTTTCCAGCCATTTTCCAAAACCCAAAAAGAATAGTGTGAGAGGAAAAAATCATGCTAGGGAAGACAACATAGTAAAGTGCAAGTACACTCAGTATCTAACATCTTAGGTTAAATTCTATGATCATTACCGTAGTTCTAGGACTGTATCCTATATGTATACTTATCCTTAGGGACATCCCTAGACATACCTTAGAAATATCTCTAGGGATCTCACTAACATTTTCGTATCCTAGTTTCCAAAGGTTGACTAAACTTTTCCTCTGATACAAACTGTAGAGACCCAAAGATTGACGTACATGGACATTACATTATTTTAGCAGAATACTTAATACATAACAAAAACAGACACACAAGGACCGTAATAGTGTAGTGTATTTGGAAACTTGGAACTTAATCTTGCAATCATGGTGAAAGATCTTCAACATCTCCCATAAAGATCTTCCCCTTTTTTTTCTTTCCTAAAATCTTTATTTATATCCTGGGGAAAATAAAACATAAAAAGGGTGAGCTCAAATGCTCAGTAAGGGTAAGCATGGATAAAATAAAACATACCATATACATTTGAACATAAAAACATGAACACAATGTTTAAACATCAAAATCTTGAGCAACGACATAAAACATGGAAGTACATAAGGAATAGATCATATTGGAATGTAAACCATGATAAAATAGAATGGGAATAAAACATGTAATTGTGGAATCCATTAATAACATGTAATTATTTCCATAGTAGCCAAGGCATTGCTGCCAAGACCATCTTAGTGGATAAAGTCCCTTTCTGAATCGAGTTCACTCCTCGTTTCAGTCCTGTAACACTGAACCGGATTAACTTACCATTCCATCCATGTCTATCTCATGAGATATAAATCTTTACCCAATGCATTAGACGGAGATATAGGTCCCAACCATCTCATAATGAAATCATTCTTACTTGTGCCACAAAATAAACATACATCATTCATAATAACCCAATGAATAAAATGGGTTTCATAAACATCATCCCACCAGCACATAATCCATATAAAAGAAATGGATATCATTTCATAATAAGAAAAGTGAAACCATGTAAATCATAGAGACATTATACTTGAAACATACACATATGAAATAATGTCATCTTAGATGGAAAAATGGTTTTGATAAAACACTTGAAATGAATTCTTGAGGAAAATATCCATTCTTCTTCAAAATCAATTTCTTTTCACAAAACGTCATGAAATTTTAAAAAAAAATAGATTTTGTTGAAAATAGTCATGAAATACTTTGGAGGAAGCACCATGAAAATAAGGCTTTATAAAACCCTAATAATCTGTTCACGCCTTATAAGCTAAAAATAATATTTTTCTCGTACTTTTGTAAGAAAAGTCAAAAAGTACCTCATATGGTAAACAAAAGAAAGATTCCTTCCATACGATGTGGTAAAAGTAGAAAAGGGTAAAAATGTCTTTAAACATACATGGATGTAAAGTAAACATTTTATGAAAACATTTTGAGAACATATGGACATGGATAATAATCATAACCCCCAGTAAATACTTACGAATAAACAATCTCGGATAATAATGAGATTGGAATAATTATCCCTTACCTTAGGTCCGATATGCTTCGTACGTATCCGAACTTCCTGTATAATGATTTAAATAATGTTATTGACTTATTACAGAATCATATTAATTGTTATGATATCATATATGGTTCACTTATGACTTTATATTACCCGTTCTTTTGTAAATTCCATGTTAAAAAGCTTTTTGGGTAAAATCGTTTCATTTGTCGTCCGTGTTTTGACTTTTAATTATTCATATGATTACGTAGATCATGATTACTTACATCCAGAATGTAAAACATGATTTATATATAATATATATTCATAATATACAAATATATAATAGATCAATAAATGGAAAGAAATACACCGTTCATGGAGACGGTAGGTCGTACGTACGCATGAACATTGTTTTCGTTTCCTCATTGAATTTAATGGAATTAATTGGATGAAATACATATATATAAATAAATAAATCCAGTATCATTATTATGCCATATATTTAATGATTACTTATTATATATACTTTATAATCATTTATGAATGGTAAATCATTGAGAATAAATCTCATCGCGTCGTGGAGACGGTATTCCGTACGTACGCACGAGCGATGATATCGTTCCCATGATCATGGAATTTTATTGGAGTGTATGTATAATATTAATGAATAAATATAAATTTACAATAATCATATATAGTTATTATTTACACCATTATACCCATCCAAGTAAGGTGGTGGTGGAAAATAGATTACACCACGGCGTGGAGACGGTATTCCGTACGTACGCGCGCGCGGTGATTTATTTTTCCGTAGGATGGATAGATGGTGAAATAGGGTTGTTTAATAAATATAATAACATATCAGTATATTAGTGATACTGATTTTATTACTTCATAATGAAACAACCTAAGAAGAAGAAATGGAATAAGAAATAAAGATGAAAGAATCGGCAACGAACATTACCTCTTCTTTGAAGCGCCTCTTTGAGACCTCCTCTTAGGGAACTAAAATTGGTCTTTGAAGAAAACCAAGACCTCTAGGATGTTTCTATGGAAGTGTAGAAGAGAATTGGGCAGGGGTTTTCCGAGCTTGAAGGCTCAAAGTGGTGTGTGGAAGAGAGGGAGGAGGTGCCCTTTTATAAAGGAGGAGAGGGGCACCTTTGGAATTCTTAAAAATATTAATTTATAATAAATATAACCCCATTTAAAAACCTCAAAAAACGACTCATATTCTAATATTAGATGGGATAGGGTTTTAATATCATCAACTAATCAAATTTAGACATGTTTGGATCTTATTTTAAACCTTATCATTTTGATTTATCCTTATTTAATCTATTTAAGTTTATTTGTGGTAATAAAATTCTAAATAAAAAATAATTACTTATTTGTTGTAAATTTTCCATAATTGTTTAATTAATAACATTATAGACCATATAAATTTAAATTTAAATTTTTTAAATATTTTTGCGATTTTTAAACAATTTTATAATATGTTATTTTTATAAAATAACACTAGTGTCAATTTTGACACTATTCATTTATTTGAATTTAAATAAAATATATACAGAAGATATGTTCGAACTAAAAGCTTTAATATATTCATAAAAGGTCATATGTATCTATAAAATTAGTGTATCACATTAAATAGTTCATATAATATTTATTTTATTATTTTTAAAACCATTTATTTTGTTTATCTCTTAATAAAATAATTACTACAACATTTTTTTTATAATTATTTAATATACTGATTTGTTGCATAAAAATTAAAAATAAACTCCTATGATTAAGATAAATCTATTACCTTTTACAATAATACTTTTACTCGAATTTAGCATCTTAAAATCACAGTATTTAAATTGTTATATTTATTAAATTATGAAGGTGACAAATTTGGCATCATTTAAAATAAAATAATATAAGTGTCATAATCACTTTTATAAGGCTCCAAACGGTTATATATTAGGTAATTGGATGATTAGGGTGTAGATATACACTACCAATAATTTTTGGTCAGTTTTGTGGTCCTTTTAATGGGTATTATTATTTCAATAAAAACTATATTACTTATTTTCCACTTAATAAATAATTTCTGTATCATTAATGTATCACCATTAATGACAATTATTTAATCCCTAAAAATTCTAAATAAATTATCATGATGTAGATAATTTTATTATCTTTCTGGAGACTATTCATGTTCTAAGTGTTATGATGTTTATCACTAAATTAAAATTATTATACTTATAGGATTTAAGAGAGTGACATGTTGTCACTTTCTTTGGTTTTAATAATTATTGAATTATTTTTATGTTCAAAAGTCCATAAAATGAATCTAATCCAACCCTTAGGTTATATGGGTCTTCTTTTAGCCATCCAGTATAATTTTGGCATGTTTTAGGGTAATTTTATAATATTATATTTACCCTTAATTACTCGATTTACCTTTAACTATAGTAAATAAAATTTACCGTAGTTACTATTTAGAATTTCAAAAAATAAAAAGTATCTTATTAACATAATTTGGACCCAGTGATTCCAAATATGGAATCCATTTTTCCAAATTAGATACAAAAAGTTACAGAAATTAAATTAAAATTAATCCCGTTGTTGAAAGAAAACGAGTTTTTCTTTAAAATATTGCAAAAGATTGAATTGATTTAACCTACGAATTTAATGTAAAATAAATACTAATGACATAAATTATATTAAATGGTAAAAATATATTATATTTATACTTTAAAACCATGAAATATTATAATTTAACCATATAAATTATTGCGATGAAAAAAGATGTTTTTAATTAAAATATAGCGTGTTTTTACTATTCATCAAAATATGAAAGTTACAAGAATAATATGAAAATTTTATCCAAAGTAAATTTTTATTTCTTGATTCCAAAGAAGAATTTTATTTTGTCAAATTGAACTTATAAACATGTCAAAAACTAGATTTAATGTGGGTACGCCATCAAAAGGTGGAAAAACTGCATTTTTTGAAAAATACTTATTTTACCCGAAAAATGTATTTTGTTCTTATACCATGTTCTAGAAAATGTGTAAGATGAATAATAATGTTATAAAATTCAAAATTTAGTTAATACTATTCATAACGGCTATTTCATAATAATATTATAATAATATATCATTGTTTAGTAAAACTTGGTATTGCGTACAACACACGCTATCGAGGAAGGTTGCGATTGCGTGTAATGAAAGCCAAGTCAGGGTTGCGTGTTGTGCAAGAATCCTTCATTGTTTCGTATAACAGAATCCAAACATATTTCATTTATACATTGAATATATATATATATATACTCAATGTTGCGTAGAATAACTATTATCAAAATTGTGTGTAACACAATCCAAGAATATTGTTGCATATACTGCAAGCTAATACGGTGTTGCGTATAGCGCAAGGTAATCTTGGTGTAACATAAAACATAAGACATTAATGAAATTAAAAGTATATTTTTCATAAAATCTTGGGGTGTTACATTCCATCCCATTCACCATCCACTTCATTCAACACTCCATAATCTATCCGAATTCTTACCTGGGCTGCCACATCCTGATGGGATCATGCCACCTCATTCCCTATTCCCCTCAACAACAATCAGGAAGACAACCACACATTGGCCCCACCTTCAGTGTTCCCTCTAGAGGTTTCACTCGACTGATCCACTTTAATCAGTGTTCTGATCAGTCTGATTTGTCTCAGCTGGATGTTAAACCTACGGAATACCCTGTGTGAAGCATGGGAAGCTGAGGAAAACCTCAGATACATGCCAATGGCATATGATTCCCCATGTACAATGTGGGATGACTCGGGCTTCCGTTCCCTTGAGAAGCCCTATAATAAGGGGAAGAAACCCAGACACACCAGTGTCCTAGGGTCCATACATTCCAGTGATGTCCAACATGACTACTCCTTTGACCGAAGGTTGCTGCCCTGACTATACCCTTTGGAATGTCCCAACAGAAGTAGTGTAATTAACATGTGTCCATGGAGATATGTCACAAGGAATATTTTCACGAACAACATCTTAAATCTATAAGGGAGACCCAAAGTAGGTGAATAATTTCTAGGAGGAATCCAAGGAAGGAAGGACCGACATCCCATCATCCCATTTCTATCAAGGAGGAAACATCCCCGAATAAGCGACTGATGTCGCCTGCCTTTGGAATGTGGGAATGTGGGAAAAAAAACTGTTTCTTTCATCCTCGAATAATACGGGCCTGTGTGCCCCAACAAAAGTGTCAGAAATAGAAATGGTGAACCCGACGTGAAGGAATTCTCCTCAATATGGAGATTATTATCTTTCGAGACATCAGTGGATTAGCGTGTCATGGGATCCAGATATCCAGTTCCGGGTCCCACCAAGAAAATAGCGGGCCTAGCATGAAACTCACACAAAGTTGGGGCAGTAGAACGTTTTTTATCTAGGTCTAAGAAATTTTCAGTGTGGACCCCTCATACCGGTCATGGAGGATGGGATGGAACGGGGGAACTGGTCGTCGATTCCTTTTTCTTTCAGCCCTGATGAGTTAATCTCCATGCTTTCAGGAACCAAGCTGCTGCACCTGGGGGTCGATCACCTTCTGCCCACCGACGTAGGGGTAGAGGCAGTACCAACACGATAGTTCCACGTGGTTCCGCCTCTTCTGTGATAGTCTTAGTGGCCACGACTGCTGGGTGCCCCCACCGTATGTCTCCCTTTTAGTTCATTCAACGAAGGGTGATCAATGACCTCATACGCCGGTACGAGGAGGAGGGTATTATCCTGACTTGGGATATGGCCTGCCTGGATTTAGAGGCATCTACGCCTCGTCATCAACGTCTCCCCTAAGGGATGTGCAGGGATCCACTGCTCCCCACTCCAACATATAACTATTTCGGAAGCCTCTCCCCATAACACCTCGATGACTCCTTGCCCTACGCCGATGACGTAAGGGATGTCCGGGTCAACCCAACCAGGATTCCATTCCAGGGGATCCCAGCAAGGGCTCCCACCAGGCTGCGTCAGCACCGCCACCCAGTTTTACTGGCTGAGGAGCAGGTAAGCCATGTACCTGCACCACCGGCACCAGTCCGTCTAACCCAACGCTAGCGTCAGGCGCAATCCAAAGTGGACGTCCTCCAAGGGGCGTCAACATCAGCGGATACTATAGCCCGATCCACCGCTAACGCATACCACCAACTCCCTGTGTATGCTGAATAGGGACATTCATATGCCCAACCTGGATCGAGACGCCAACCGCCCCATGGGCAGGCAGGGTCAACTCTCTTGCTCGCTGACACAGGCAGTGGCCACCGCAGACTAACCTGTGGCAACGACACCCAGTACAGAGGTCCTCCCCATACCGCTACCATGGAGAATGCGGTCCTTCCCCGCTTTGGGTCTCAGCATGGAAGTCTGCCCCTTGCCACCTTCGATCCAAATGAGGGTCCTCCCCATGGTAGTGACGCTTAGTACAGAAGTCTCTCCTATGCCAACTACACCAGATATAGAGTCAGTCCTCCCACTACAAACTGTTGGTATGGGGACATTGCACATCTGATCACTCTTCAATGTGGGGACCCTCCCCGTGTCCTCGTATTAGCTGGAGAAGGTCCTCCTTACCTCAGCAATCAGAGGATTGAGGGCCAGTTTCTCCTCACCAGCGCCCAGCACGGAGGTCCTACCAGTGTTCAGATCGACCAATACGAGGCCCCTCCTCATACTGATATCATTAGAGGGAACAAGCATGGGGGTCCCACCCGTGTTCCTATGGGATCGAGTGGAGTTCCTACCTACTATAAAACTTCCCATAGAGGTCCTCCCAATATCCCTTTTGATATCTGTCATGGTGCTCCTCACACCCCGGCTTTCATGGGTGGAAATCCACCCCACCCCAGCACCAGTATTGCCAAAGGACCTCCTCCTGTTAGAAATCTACCCTGTCTAAAAGAGCCATCCAATTGCAGGAAAGGGGGTCATCGCCGCCATAAGAAGGATTTGGGGAAGGTCCGGACAGGGATCAAATCAGTTCGCTTCTCAGACTCTGAAGCAGAGTACGACTCAATACAAGAACCCTCCCATCACTCCTTAGAGAGAAGGGTTGGGGAAAGAATGAGGCACATCAGCCTAGTACTCCTAGAATGTGAGGTCCATCAGATTCCCTCATCCCTCTACAAGTATATCTAGGAGAATGAAAATTTGGAAACCCTGCATGTTACAGTCGTGCAATCACCACCTTCATCACCAAAATCACTCTATACCTCGACTAGTGATCACATAGAGCTATTTTGGGGGACCAATGGCGAGAGAGCAGCAGCGCGGACTATCAGCAGTAGCCCTAGACCCTGCACCAGGAACTGTGGTCGTCAGCCCATCTTATCATGACATAGTGTCCAGGTCACTACACTCTTCGGTGGACAGCACAATATGTGGCGGTTTGTTAGCCCGCTCGTCGTACTCTTCACCGGCCAACCTACTGTCCCAATGGTCTTCTTCAGTACCGTTTCCAGTTCTTCAGCCGCATTTGGTTGATGAGTGGGGTAATGAAGGGCCAGACCATGAATCTGAGCCAAGGAGCCTGTGGAATATCCTCGCAGCAGACCACTTACCCGAGATGTTCTAGATGGTTGTAGTGCCGAGTTTCAGTGCACTGTAATCCCTAACCCAGAGGAAGTTGAGTGTTTCTGTCAAACCCTCTGGGCGACACACTTTCACCTTCATCATTAGAGAGTGGTTTATCCTAGGAGCCAAGTGCATTTTGAGGAAATCGATGAGAAATGATGTCTGGTTGACCAAGTTGCACTCCCTGTGGCCCAACACCCTGAGTCACCAGGCCGCTGTAAGGCCCTCCAACATCAATGCGTTCAGAGTTTCAAGGTACTCCACCAAATTATCAAGGAGGCTTCCCCCACATGAAAATCCATGGCTGGGGGTAGTATGTTTCCCTCCTCTTCAGTCCTATCTGACAGCAGCCCAACTCGTTAGGAGATATTGAGGAAATGCCCCCAAGAAGGGTAACGATCAACATGGATGAAATATTAGACAAGGAGAATGAGATGGAGCTTCTTGATGGGGAATTACCCCCTGAGGGCATGCCCCCACTATAGGATCCATCAAAAAGAGTTACTCACCCGCAGAAGAATCTACTAGGTCTCCCTGTTCCCACCGAGGCATTAGTCCTTAGCCGAAATCACGGTAAGGGTAAAGAGAACCTCAGTGCTACTAAACACTCCGACCCGTCTGCCTCAGTAGAGAAGATGGAGGAGGATCCTGAGAAGGCCGCGTTGCACCAAAAACTTGCCGAATAGAAGAAGTTGGTCAATGAACTCCTAGCTGAATCCACTGTAGAGTGACGAACAGACTACTGAAATCCTAGGCCAGGGCAGTAGGGGCAAGAATAACATCTCCTCGGAAAGCTGCCTCCAGGTGACCCTGCCCATCCGGACCCCGCAGATAGGGTTGAGGCTAGAACTTATGGCAAGAGAGTTTGATATGTCTCACTAAACCCTCTAGAATGGTGCAACAATCCAAATAAACCAACTCGAGTTCCCCCAGCTGCCCCGTAGGTTTCTCCACCAGCAGATCCATGAGACGCTGGGCCTGCTTACCATGTTAAAGAACACACCAACGCACGCGTGGTTAAGGATCCCTCTCAAGACAGGGAACCTCGCGCAAATGATCCAATGGAGACACTCATTTCCCACCTTGAGGCATTGGAAACGCGATAGGTGGAACTCTCACCTGATGGAAATCCATATCCAGCATGGGTGGATGATATGCCGACACCTCTGAGTTTCGGGAATCCCACCTTTTCCCCTTCAATGGGACAGTGGACCTACTACAGCATCTAACGCACTTCACCTTAAGGTGTTGGCCCATGTTAGGGACTCCAGCGCAGCAGGAGGCCAGAAATATCTGATGTTTTGTGCAAACATCAGAGGGGCCTATGTTTTCTGGTACAACCAGCTCCCCATAAGATCAGTGACCAACTGGGAGGACCTCTATAGGCAATTACTCTACTAGTTCAGCTTCACCAAACAGAAAACGAGCATCACAGACCTATTCATGTGAAAATAGAGGTCAGATGAGCGTGTCACAGACTTTATTTCCCGGTGGAAAGGGATTACATACTCCCTTAACAAGCCACTATCTCAGGAGAAATTACTGTTGATATGTGTAGGTAATGTTAAAACGGAACTGGTTCCATCTCTGATCACCCATAACTACCCTTGAAGATTTCGAGACTTCTCTAATAAGTCCCATTTCCTGGAATAAGCCCTTCAACAGGCCATCTAGGCACGCCCGTTGCCCCCTGTAATTCCTGCAAGGAGGGCTTCCAGAGCCGATCCCACCATGGTGGCCCAAATAGAGGCCCCCAGATAGCTGTAATTATTACCAATGGAGCCACCTTTGAAACCTCGCAGAGGCCCTCCACCACATGTGCAACCTCCAACCCAATAGCATCCACCTCAAAATTGAAAGGTTCCCCCATGCAACACATAGCCACCACCCAGGAAGGATAACCAGGATATAACTCCTCGACAGGGTTATCCAGCTCCCCATCATGGCGAAGATCCAAGACCCCCCTTTTCGAACAGAAGAAACCGGACCTACTCATTTAATGAGAATCAGGTTCCCGGTTATTTTCGAAGTGCCTTGGAATAGGGTATTGTGCATTTTCCTGAGTGCAGAAGGAAAGAAGAGGTGAACCTCACTAATCACCCCAACTATTACCCCTATCACCGGATCCTGGGACACACTCTCAATCAGTGATATGTGTTCAAAGATTTACTTCAAGACCAGGTCGATAACAATATAGTCAGGATGGGATCGACCCCGACACAAATGGAATGCATCGTTGTAAGGCCAAACAACAATAGCAACAGTGGGGGCGAATAGAACCGATGACACAAGGGAAAGAAACACGACCCACCAATGTCATCGTCGTCTCGTACTCTCAGCAAATCCATACCCTAAAAGATGGGGATACATCCCATAATCTGCCCAGTAGTGGATGACTCTTTGAGTGATAGTCAAGGGTATGCCTCGGTTAACACCATGGAACTGGTAAACCCCTACATGACTCCCAGTGATGGGGAGCGCCAGGGGGATTTACCCAATGTCCCCAATAGACGCCAATGTTGGTGGAGCCGCAACCATATGGGTCATCAAGGCACATTAGTTAGCACTTCCATCCAGGTCGTGCATGCCACTTAGACTAGACAGCAGGACCAGCACATAGCTCATCACGCACAACCTTCTCATCTGGTGGCATCAGGACCACCACCACCATCATTTGTGCTACTGGATGAGAAAAAGCCACCCCAACCATGTCGTGACCAGCCTTGCCCTAATACAGGATGGTCTCAGTCATCCGACCCTCATCCAGTAGCCACTCTTCGAGCTTTGACTAGTGAGCAATGGGAAATGCCCAACACCAGTCAGCCACTGGTCCAGCCAGCGGGGCCTTCCATGCCTCCTAACATAGAGCAACCTCTGGCAAGTAGAATCCTATGCCTGGTGCAGAAGTAAGATGTTCTTAAGAACCTTTATAGCATCCCAGCAAGGCTTTCTATCCTCTAGGCCCTTCGCCTATCATCAGATATGCGTGAGGCCCTCGCTGAGGCTTTATGAAGCCCCCTCTAGTTTGAGATGGAAGTATCAGCTGCATAAGACTTTCATGTGGAAACAGTTGATAATGCTAAATTCCAGGCCATTATCCCATTCTCCGGAGAAGATGAAGGTTCTATCATACAGGGGAAAATTCTCCCATTGTACATCACCTGCCAATTCAATGGCGTGAAGGTTCACTGTTGTCTTGTTGACACTAGTTAAGGGATTAACCTTATCCCAACATGGACACTACGGGGGATGGGGTTATCCAAAGATGACTTGACTACCTCCAACCTAAAAATCTAGGGATACGATAGGATAGAGCAGACCTTGGTCGGAAAGATCCATTTAAAGACCCATTTCGGTATCCTAGTTTCCAGCACTGAGTTTATGGTTGTCTCCCAAGACACTGTGTACAATGCATTGAAGGGTAGACCATGGATCCACCTACATGTGGCAGTTTCCTTATCATATCACCAGTGCCTCAAGTACTCCCTCAATGGTCGAGTGGGTGTGCTCCAAGGTGAAGCTTCTCCTTTTTCCTCTTGTGAAGCCCGCTACCTGGATGCCAACTATTACAAGAGCAAGGACTAGCAGATTCAGGCCAGTGAGGTTGAACCTGTTGTGGTTGCAACTGACCCTTGGGCAGGTTTGGATGACGCCTATGTCTTCTCGATCCATCGATTAGAGGCCATGACCCCTGATATGGGGAAATGTTTTGTTGTTGCTAGTATGAAGAAGAATCATATTCTTAGGTCCGAGTGACATTGGGAGATCACTTCAGATTCTTATATAAATCAATCCTCAGTGATCCCTAAGCCCCCTACTACCATAAGGTATCGGTATGTCCACCACATGGAAATGACAATACATCATACTTGCTTGTTCCACCAGGCTAGAATTAATCGGCTCAAGACAACGTTCCACTATTGCTTTGATATCTTCAAGCTTGGCCCCTTGGGCCTAAGATCAAATGGGATCGGGTTGACAACCTTCATTTCTATGGTTTTGATAGCACCAAAATCTCCTGATGTAGTGACCACTACTGCTCAGGCTGGTACCAACCTACCATCAAAATCTGCCAACCCAGAGGAAGATAATCATGATGGGGATCCCTCCTTTACAAGCGAAGAAGAGGATTTGGAGGATGATCCCCCACCTTTTAAGAGGGCGTCTCTGCCACATTCGATGAGTTAGTACAGGTGAACCTCGGTAGCGAGGCAGATCTGAGACCCACATTGATCAGTGCTGCCATTCCTCCTGAGGAGCATTATTGGTACGTAGACTTCCTAAGCCAACATCATGATGTAATTTTCTGGAGCTACGATGAGATTCCCAGACTAGATCCTATTGTAGACATCCACCGCCTCGATCTTCCTGCAAATCATCGCGGGTTCAAATAGCCTCCCAGGAAGATGCACCCTTCTCACGGTGCCATGGTGGGGGCGAATGTTGATAAGATCATCAGAGCCAATTTCATTAAGGAGGTCCAGTACGTGAAATTGCTAGCCAACATTGTGCCATCCAGGAAGAAGAACGAACAGATCAGAGTCTGCATCGACTTCCGGGATCTCAACCGTCACTGTCCGAAGGGTGATTTTCCCCTTCCTATTATAGAATTGTTGATCGATGATACTAATGGGTTCCAAACCCTCTCCTTTATGTATGGTTACTCTAGATACAACCAGATCCGAATGTCCCCTGAGGAAGAGGAATCTATAGACTTCAAGGAACCACAAGGTACGTTTTGTTATTAGGTCATGACCTTCGGCTTAATGAATGTAGGTGTCGCCTATCAGCGGGCCATTCATTGCATATTCAAGCCAATCCTCGGGACATTGGTGGAATTCTATGTGGATGATCTTGTGGTCAAATCTCGCCAGTTCCAGGACCATCTCAAGGACCTTGAGAAATTGTTAGGCTTCCTCCATTCTCACCACTTGAAGATGAACCAATTGAAGTGCGCCTTCGGCGTCACCTCTAGGAAGTTCCTCGTCTTTGATTTCAGGTACAGGAACATCGAGATCGACCTAGAGAAGATCAAGGCCATCAGCCAGATGCCTCCCCCGGGCAATATTTGGGAGCTTCGAGGTTCTTAAGGCCACTTAGCCTACATATGCTGATTCATTGTGAATCTAGCTGGCAAGTGTAAGACCTTTTCTCAGCTCATGAAGAAAGGCACTGCTTACGAATGGGATGAAGAGTGGCAGACCGCATTTGAGGAAATTAATAAGTATCATCTCTAGCCTCCGGTCTTGATGCCACCCATCTCTGGAAAACCACTGATCCTTTACGTGAATTCCCTAGAACAATCTATTGGTGCCCTTCTTTCCCAGAAGAACAATGAGGGGATGGAGAATAGCCTTTACTACCTTGGATGCATGTTCCTTGATATGGAGACCACATACTCCCCTATCGAGAAGAGATGCATCATGATTGTATTCAAAGTACAGAAATTGTGACATTATTTGCAGCACCATGAGGTATAACTGGTGTCTCGGGTAGACCCACTAAAGTACATTCTAAACCGCCCCGTGTTAACAGGTTGTCTCGCTCGGTGGGCAGTGATTCTTCCGTAGTTCGATATCAGGTTTGTCCCTTAAAAAGATATTAAGGGGAAAGCATTGGCAGACTTCCTTGCTACCCATATGGATCTTGTTGACTAGTCCTTAGATCTTGATTTCCCCGATATGGTGATCTTTTTGGTGGACCAAGTCATTTCATGCTAGAAGATGCACTTCGATGGTGCTTCCTGAAACCCCACTGGCAAGAGGCTTTATGATCTTAGGCTCAACAGGGTAGGCTTGTGTATTTTCTTTATTACCCCCAACACAAGCCATTCTACCACACTCATTATTGTTGTTAGAAGGCTGCACCAACAATGAGGTAGAGCATCAGGCTCTTATCACTGGCCTAGAGATGGCCCCCAAGATTGATGTTCCCCATTTGCATGTGAAAGGAGATTCTGAATTTTTCATCAAACAGATCAACGATGACTACATCGTCATAAATCTAGAGCTTGTACCACTGTTTGAACGCACTCTCCAGCTAATGGCCCAGTTCCCATATTGGCTGGAAGTTACTCATGTATATCGATCTCAGAATGATCGAGCGGATTCCCTGGAAGGCCTGGCTGCATCACCTGCAAATCCCAAGAAAGATGACCTGATTATCCATGTGGCACATCATAGAGTCATTGATCATGTCTCCTTATGTGACAACAAAAACCTATAGGTGAGCCATCTTACCGCCGAAGCCTCCACGTAAGGACCCCCAAGTTCCTAAGATGTAGTGGTTTAAGTGACTCCCGACTGGAGAGCCCCCTTTGTCGAGTATCTACAAAATGGTTACCTCCCGGCTGATCGGACCAAGTGCGAGCGAATCCGACACCACGCGCTGAAGTTTACCCTTTAGAGTGGTCCCAACCTTGAGAAGATCCTCTACAAGTGCGGGTTAGATGGGTTTATCATCTGTTTCATCCAAAGAGTAGAGATTTCTCATGTCATGCAAGAGGTTCATGTCGGTTCCTGTGGCGCCCACCAGACTAGGCCGAAGCTATCTCACCAGATCTGGAGACTGGGGTACTTTTGGCCCGCCATGATCCATGATTACATCGAGTTCACCAAGAGGTGTAATGTGTGTCAAGTTCATGCCAACTTCATGAATCGGACACCAGAGCCTCTCCACACTACCAATTATTCTTTGCCCTTCACAGTCTGGGGACTGGATGTCATGGGACCATATCCACCGGTGACAGCTCGCCAATGTCAGTTCATCCTGTCCGCTACGGATTTATTTTCCAAGTGGTCAGAGGTAGTTACACTCAAGGAGGTCTAGGCACATTCCATCATTGACTTCGTAATCTCCAATATCATCTACTGATTTAGAGTCCCTCATGTTGTCCTCACCGATAATGACCCCAAATTTTGTGTATACGAGTTGAAGAAGTTGTATGCCAAATAAAAAATTCGTTCTAACCAAACCTCCCACTATCATGTGCAAGAAAATGGGTAGATCGAGGAGTTAAACAAGACCCTCTCTAACATTTTTTAGAAAATGTTTGGTCAGAACAAGAAGAGTTGGCCGAAAAAGCTCCCCAACACCCTCTGGGCTTATCGGACAACGACTCATAATTCCACACAGGTGACCCCATATTCCCTAGTATATGGAACAGAAGCCATCCTACCTATCGAGATTCAATTTCCTTCATTATGCACAACGGTCTATGATAAGTAGGCGCCAGATAAAGTATCTGAAATTCACCTGGACAAGTTCAAAGCACTTGATGAAAATAGGCTTCGTGCCAAACACAATCTAGAAAGGCATCAAAATAAGATAGCTAGAGCCTTTAAGAAAAATCATCACCAATGCTCTTTCCTACAAGGTGATATGGTTTAGGCCCTCCATCCACCAATGATACCTGGATGGAAACCACCCAAGTTGGGGCCCAAATGGGAAAGAACTTTCATTTTTCTCAAGGTTTACCCCAATGGTGCGTACTCACTAGTGACCATGGATGGTGAGCGTATAACTCATCCCACCAATGCCAAGTTTATCAAGCAATACTTTGCTTGAGTCGTAGGGTCCCACATGACCATGAACTGTATGGTCTTGCATGACCTTAAACTGGATGGTCCCGCATGACCCTAAACTACATGATGGTTCTGCATTACCCTAAACTGCCTAGTCCTGAATGACCCTAAATTGTCGGGTCCTGTATGACCCTAAACTGCTTCGTCCCACAAGACATTAAATTGTTCATCGCCCTACAAGACGTTAAAATGTATGGATCTTCTAGAAATATATAAGGCTTTATTCCCATACACATGGGATATGTAGGAACGCTCAAACATTTCATCTTGAGCCTATCCCCCAAACTCTCACCTTTGACTATTCCCCCAAGGGGTAGACCTCTTAGAGTATCCTTACACGACGTAGTGAAGGATTCTTTGGCCCCTGATCACGTAAAGGTGATGATTATTTAAACCTATTCTCCCTCCTCGTTCTTCTAGTCTCTAGTTTCCTTACCACACGATATTAAACTGCATGGCCTTTAAGAACTACGTACGACTTGATTCCCATCCTTATGGGATACGTAGGAACGCCTGAACATTTCATCTATTGGCACAACCCAAACGTCAGAATTCCCCCTCGGTTCAGGACACATGGTATATTACATGATTTTTCCCCAATTCACATCGACCTCATCTCGATCCCACTATATGTATCACTCTCTAGAGATGTTCGTCACTTTCACCACCCTACTTGAGGTTTAAATTCTTGGGCACATCTATGCTTCACCCACTCCTCTGATTGGGACTCCATCATCTTTCATATCTAGAAGGGCCCCCGAATGGCATGGATGCTTGGCCTAAGGGCTCTCCTACCATTACGATCTAACACCCTTGAGTATTGTGACCGACAAGTTGATACAACTCCCGTGTTGTTAATACAGTTAGTGGTTGATGCTCAATTGTTTGCCCTGAATTCAGGTCACACAAGGGTGGACACTGTGTTGTGAACCTGGTCAACAGTTGTACTCAATCATTATTGCTACTTTGTGGTATTCAATAAGTATTATGATTCTCCCTTTCTGTCCCATGCATATGACATTAAACTAGGCATATATGGTCCGAGTTCTATGACCCTAAACTAAGATCACTTCCATCCTCACTACAAAATGTTAAACTGTAAGCTGGACATTACGCTCCGTCCATGGCCCAGCCTCATGCCCCTCGGCCTTTCTTCCCCCCTGGCCCATGGTATCACTTAGGATGGTATGTTTTGGTGTGGGATTATTTCCTCATTCATGTCGGGTTACTCATCGTGTCGTACACATCCCTGGACAAGATACCTTACCCCTGCCTTCGTCCTCACTGCAAGACGTTAAACTGCAATCTGGCCATGACATTCTATCTGTGGCCCAATCTTGGGCCCCTGGCCCAAGTCTTCACTCATAATTTTATGGTGTGGTATGGGATTATGTACTCATTCACATCGGGTTACTCTCCGTATCGTACACCTCCTTTGTGTGGGGTATCTTACCCATTTTCATCCTTACTACATGACAGTAAACTAAACGTTCCCCTCTTCTAGAACTATGTGTGGATTGATTACCATCCTCATGGGATATGTAGGACTTCCTGAATATTTGGTCTTCGGGTCCCGCTTCATCTCTTAGAAATCTCCCTTTCACCTTGGCCCCTTGGCCTGCACTTTCCCAGGGAGAGGGGTATGTGGTGTGGTATGAGATTATGTCCTCATTCACTTCGGCTCTGTAATAACCACACCGTGTGCCTCTTTCTCTTGAGAAGTTCTCTATCCCCTTATTCTATACTTATCCTTCCAAATCATCCACTCTCAATTTTATCCCCTCGACCCTCTTCGGTGATTCACCAATGCGCCCAAGAGTACTCTGGTTCAGTGTCTGGAGTGTAGGATTTTACCTGGACATGATTTCTCCCACCTTCCAGGCTTTGTGTTCCACTTCATTTGGGCTTCCATAATCTTTCACACCCGAAGGGACCCCCAAATGGCATGGATGCAGGCCAAAGGGATCTCCTACCATTATGGTCCAACTTCCTCGAGGGTTTCAGGAAACAAATCGAAACAATTCCCACGTTGCGAATATGGTCAGTGGTCGACACTCATTTGTTTTTCCCCGTTTCAGGCTAACGTGATGAGGATGCTATGTTTAAAACACAGTCAACAATTATCCTTCATCGTCACGCCATCCTCCTAAAGCCTTGATTTTTGGTTACATGATTGAAATTATTTTCCACCCCATCATGTTCAAATGGAATTTTGACACTCCTGGCACTATCCCTCAGTGCGCATTTGCACATTAGGGGGACAAAACCCATGGTTAAGGCTTAATTCGCGGCTCCACACAGATTTCTCTTTGGTGTGCATTCCAGGTATTGCAAAAAACCTCTTCTTCCCTTGTTTCCCACACCAAGTTTGACTCACGCGGGCTTAGGGATTGGGTTGAGGTTTTCACTTAATTGAAAGTATTTATCTCTTATATGGTCCAAGATTTAAGACCATAAACTAAGATCTCTTTTAGAACTATGTACATCATGATTCCCATTTCCATGGGATACATAGGAATGCCTAGACATCCTGTCTTTGGGTCCAGCTCGAGTTCCACTAATTTATCTCTTCTATTTTGCCTTTGGGGATTTAAATCTTACAGGAATGCGTGGAATGGTATGGGATTATGTCCTCATTCACATAGGGTTTTCATTGGCCGCACCAAGTACACCACTTTCTAGGAGTTTCCCCCCAACATCCTGTCCCACATGACATTAAACTGTATGTTGTCCCACACGACGTTAAAAGGCGCCTTCAAGAAATACGTGCGACTTGATCCCCATACTCATGGGGTAAGTAAGAATGTCTGTGAACCTTGTCTCAGGCTCAGCCTAACTTTATTTTTCTATCCCTCAACTTGAAACCTCCCCCAAGAAGCACACGGTGATCCAGACCAGGTCCTCGTTCACGTCAGGTATTGTAATTATATCGTCGTGTGTCTCTTATTTCCTACCATCTGTTGTCCAAGCTCTATGACCATAAACTGAGACCACTCCACATCCTTGCCACAAGACGTTAAACTGAACAACATCTTCTAGAACTATGTATGGCTTGATTCCCATCCTCATGGGATACATAGGAATGCCCGGACATTTTTGTCTCTAGGCTCAGCCCCAGGAATCTAAAAATCCTATCCCTTATTTTTCAGCCCCTTGGCCCGAACTCATTTCAAAACATGTGGTGTGATGAGTACCTCTTAGGTTCTCATTCACATCGGGTTTTTCAATTGCCACACCATGTGTTTCCCATATCGTTTCACAGCGTGGTCTGAGTTCTATGACCCAAAACTAAGATCTCTCTATGGGAATTATGCATCAGGTTTGGGCATTTCACCACCCTGCGCACAACCCACTAAATAATTCCCCCTTAATGGTTTAAACTAAGACCTTAAGTTTGAAGTGTGAGACCCCATAACCCTTGTCCCTGGGAAGGGACTCGACTCCCTCTATCTAATACGTCTTATAGTCGTATTCAGATGTGTTTTGACAAAGTGCCCGAAGTATGGAATTTTCAATGGGACATTCCCCTCGTTCCATGTTTAAGCTTCGTGAGCCCGTCATTTGGATCCCCATAATCTTCCATATCTAAAGGGACCCCCTTTGCAGCCTGGTCTCATGCCACACTGGCTTACCAACCCCCCTGGGCCAACATCTTTGAAGATCTTAGATGATATTTGCGACAGGTCCTGTGTTTTGAACACGGTCAACAGTCAACCCTCATTTGTTTGTCCCCATTTCAGGATAACATGATAAGGATACTATGTTTCGAACATGGTCAATAGTTATCCCTTATCATCACACCAACATCATTGTGGTCTAGATCTCGAGCATCATGATTCACATATTTCCACTTCCTTATGTTCAAGTGGAATTCCAACATTCTCGGCATTACTCCTCTGCGCATCTAAGTGCGCTATATAGGCGAGTCAGCATCAGTGAGACATCATTCACATATTTTCCCATCGTACCTAACTTGTGCCTCCCTGTCCTAGGAAAGTCCCATCACTACTAGTTGTTTCCCACATTGAACATGACTCATGTGGGATTAGTAGATCTGGTAGGACGTGTACTGGTGCAGCCATTCCACACATACCTTTCCTCACCCCGCATGACGTTAAATTGCACTCTCAAAACCACTTATGGCTTAATTCCCATCCTCACGCGGTACGTAGGAACACCCAACCACTTTAATTATATCCCAACCTAATTTTCACTTTTGGTCCCATGACCTGAAGAGTTTCCTCCGGAGATACATGGTGTGATCCATACTCCAAGACCTCATTCACGTCGGGTTTATAGCCACCACACCACATACTCCCTTCCTGGGATCTTCCCTTTTACTCCACGTCCTATCATATGACGTCAAACTGCATGAGTCCATATGTCCTCAACACATGACACTAAATTGTGGTTCTATCCTGAACATTTTTGGGATGCCCTATGTTAATCATGGGATGCGTTAGTTTCCTCTCTAGAGAGGATTCTCCATACTAGTGTTGGTCTCTGACCACACCATGCCCCAAGAACTATGTTTGGCTTGATTCCCATTCTCATGGGATACGTAGGAACACCCAGACATTCTATCTCTAGTTCTAGCCCTGGGAATCATAATTCCTGTTCCCCCTGTTTTTCGGTCCCATGACCTTAGCTCTTGTGGGGAACCATGAAATTACAGCTTTACCCTGAACAAGTTCAGGATTCCCCATGATAACGTTGGGAGGTGACAGTTTCCTTATTAGAGAGGTCCTTTTTGGAAGTATATTTGGTCCCTGATCAGACCGATGTACCCACCTAATGTGTTTCCACCATGGTGGTGTAATTTCAAGAGTGTTGGACTGTAGTTGAACAAACCCATCACTCCAATCTCCACGCTTTGTGTGCCATTTGTTCGGATCCTCACCCTCTTTCATATCAAGAGGAACCACCTAACAGTATAGATGTATGGCCTATGGCTCACCAGCTGTCCTAGTCTAATGTTCCTGATGACTAATGGAAGACATTTCGAGTCAGGACCCATGTTTCGAACATGGTCAGCGGTCGACCATCATTTTTTATCCCCATTTCAGGCTAACCCAATAAGGATACTTTGTTTCGAACATGGTCAACAATCATTTTTAATTTTCATGCCAGCACTACAGTGTTCCGAATCTTGGGTGTTGTGATTCACGCCTTCTATCCCCCCTATTCGTATTTATTCCATCGCCCCGAGCATTACCCCGTTCATGCACTAGAGAACACTGGGAAAATGGAAATTCGACTGTTCTGAGAGTTTCTTTCTCCAGTCAGGTATCTCCCTTCTCTTCTCGGGAATTTGGATTGGTTTTTCAACCCCCAAGTTCCTAGATCTTGGTTGGAACTCCAGCATTCAAATGAAGTAATAAGTGTGAGCATCCCTTGTTTCTCACACCGGGTACGACCCACGTGAGCTTAGGAATGGATTGCTATTTATTTCCAGAATGTGATTGAATGAATTAAACCAAATGAATAAGTAAATAAGTGTATATATACATCTATACATACACGTAATTCAGAACAAGAGGTAGTAAGGAGAAATTATTTTATGAGTTCGACCAAAACAGGTCCCTTAAGGATCAGCATCTTGGATAGATCATTCCAGCACCGCTACCTTTTGGCTTGTGGCCTCAAGGATTGCTACCCATCTCCTGAGAACCCTCTTCTCATCAGCGGCCACAGAGCGTAGTGAACTTTCCCTAGCTTGTGCTTGTGCCTATTCAGTTTGAAGTTCAGTAATTTGGTGACCCGCTTCAAGTAGCTTCTTTTGGGAGTCCACCAGCTGGGCCCTCAATTTTTCCACAAGTTCAGAATAGTTGGTGATGAATACATACTTTTCTTTCATCTGGTATTAAATACATTGGACCTCTTGTCCCGCCTTCAAGAACACTTGGATACTCCCCAAATCTTTCTGATACCAGGAAATGTCAGAGCATCGGCTGCTCTCACGTAACTTCTCGGCCATGTAGTCGCAGACTGTCGAATGAAGACTGTGAGCATCCACCCCTCCAGCATAGAGAAGGAGCAACCAAGTGTGGAGCAATCCCATCCATTTTATCCATTCTGTCTGAGCCTGACTGAGAAAACGCTTGATACATTTTAACCCCTTGCGTCGTGTCATATGGCACTCATCAGCCACCTCTAAATCAAAATCATCTATATCCTTAGGATCTGCAGGCCGAAAGTCAGGTAAAGTAGCCAAGAGACCAACAACAGAGTCTCCTTTGGGTATACCTCCCAAGGGGTTAGGCTCTTCAACACCTGGGCGACCTTCCTCTCTCGCCTCAGTCTCGGTAGCTCCTTCTCCAACTTCCAGCCCCACCCCGACATTAATATCACGGATATACACAACCCTTTTCTCACTGAGTGTTGGGGCCAACTTGGTTTGGGAAGCATGATCTGAATGGGATGACACATTTTTCGTTGAATCAATCATGGATGACCTGGATTCGGTAGCCCGATGAGCCTCCAAGGCTGTGATCACTGCACAAACAATGAACACCCTGATCAACTAAGATTTCTGACGGTAAATACCTGTGTTGAAGTAATAAACTTACAAGAGACCAAATCATCATCCTCATGTGTTCTAGCTGCTACAGGAGCTGTCATTGTAGGGGATCCCTCAGTGCTCGTTAACTCAATAATGGGCGTCATCTCCCCAACTTGTTCTATTGGCGCCTCACCCCCCCTTTGGATGGAGCCTCTTGGTCGACGCCAATATTCCCCTGAGTAGAAGAAGGAGATCTGATTTAGGGTTACAAAGAAAAAAACTAAGGGGGGGGAGGATAGATAAGGGCTAAGACTTACCTTAAGTAGCTCGGTTATGTCTACATCAGAGCCAATGATCTCTCCACTCTCCCGAAGACTCCCTTGGTGGGATATCCCCTAAGACCCTCCACCTTCGAGCTCCTATTCTTATTAATCCTCTCCTTCACCTTCTCCTTCACCCACTCCTTCACCTTCTCCTTCCGACTCCTCCTCTGCTGTATCACTTCCCTCCAGCTCCTCATCACTGTCATCATCCTTGGGCGGCATCTTGTCTAGATCATTATCCTAGCCGAGCATTACCCTCACCAGTAGAGGTGGTTCCTCACGCCAACCTCACTAGTGTGCATATGCATCCATGGCCGTCAGGTATGTGTTCCAATGATGGAAGTTTACCCTGTCATCAACCCGGATGAGTCTGACCTCTGGTAGCTAGATTCTATCTTGTATTATCTTTTGCCAGAGGGCTTCGGTACCTATCAATTGTCGTAGGGTAAACCAGTCCAACCACAGAGCCAAGAAGATTGCATCATCAGAAGGTTGAAGAAGAAATCTTATTTGATTCCCAGGAAGTTCCATGACCACTCCCTGATCCCCTCTCCCCCTGGGTGATGAAGGCGCGACGATGTCGTGTGATGTTCCCACTACCGTTGTCCCAGCCTGTGCGGATCTAGTTGCCTGATTTTCTTCCGAACTTTCCTCCTAGAAGCACTCTATCTTCTCAATTTCCGCCCAGGTTCTACATTGGTTACCTTGAGCTGTCGAAATCGCTTACGCAAAAGTCCCTCAAGGTATGCTACAACCCAATATTCCGCATATTCTGTTGAAAGTTCAGCATCAACTTTAGTGGGGGGAAACGTAATGACATCGTCAGAGCCATGGGTTGTGAATATCAGCCACATTTGGAAAAGAACTTAGGGATGCCTCTCCTCCTGGAAATCTTTATACACCTTCTTCGACATCCTCTAGAGGAATCCAAACTACCTAGAGAATCTAGACAGCAGGTAGGGCTCCCAAAAAATCTTCCCATCAACCCTGGCGACAAGCATCCCACCTTTAATGCTATGGAAGTATTGCCTTTAATCCATTTATCCATTCCCATTGCCTATCATTTGGATAGTCAGAGTGGGGAATGGGATGAAATTGAAGTTGGAATGATTTTCGATTCTGATCCTTACCCCCTCCTAATTGAGCGTTAATGGCATGACCCCTGCAATGTTCACCAAGGAATGTCACAAACCGTTACCCATACGACGAATGGCATTTGGAAAGGTATATCTTCCACAATGATCCACGATCCAACCATGGAGGGTCTGGAGGGGACCATATATCCTCCTTGGTGATCCCCCTCTCAAAATGCGCCCCAGGATGGAGTGAAAATGGGCTAAAATGGGGACTCCCAGATTGAACATCTGATTTGAGGCCATGATGCCAGCCATCACCAATGTCGCTGGACTAACTCCCATCCTTGCATCCCACACTGGTAGGATCCACCCACTCAAGAAGGTTTCCATAAATCTAATGTACCAAAAATTCGATTCCTGGCTCTCATTTATACTGAATCCCCATGATTGATATTCCCCCGCCTCTAGGATCCTCTAGTATGATCCGATTTTGCTCCTCTGTGCCGCGGTTGGACACTGCCTTCCTCGCCCCGACATCTTGACTTCCATATCACTTTGTAGAAACTAGATAAACCGTTTTTTGTAGGCGATTCCCTTCAATAATTCCTTGACTCTCAGCCTCTTCTTAGCTAGATCCAACAGATTCCATGTTAAGATATGCGTTCGTGATTTGTCTCCCTATATGTTCTTCGTCGGAAGGAATTCATTGTACTGGTGCCCATCCAATGGGATACCCTGATGAAATGAATGTACCAGAGGCTAATACCAACTTCTCCATGGTGAATATGGAAGGTATTGGTATTGGGGGGCCATCTGGTAAACATCTCAGGCCTAAGTTCATGCTGACGGTATAAATGGAACTACAACGTCCACACTACCTCGAACAACCCGATGTGCCGCAGTTCGACCCGAAACTGGTCACACGTCTGGCATACCCAATATTCCCAAGCTCATTCACTGGTGAAATATCCCCCAGACCATATATCCCAATCATGAAACTATCCTTTAGTTTTGTCAATGACACTCTATCAGAAAGTACATGCGTAATGAGATGGGGAGTCCTCTGCGACCAGGTCACTTCCCGAAATGGTTTTGGTCCTGGGATTCAGAACATAAACATCCATATACCTAGTTTCTCTGGTAGGATGACCATTTTTGGTGATATTATATCAAGTTAGGTCATCCTACCGGGTCACCCATGACTGTGGAGTGTCGACTTCAAATCGAGGAACGGGTACCTCCTCCAAAATACTGAAGTCCCATATCAGCAAATTGTCAGATAGTGCATACTTCTTCTGCAATAGAGTCAACAGGTTGAAGAGAGTATAGTTGCTGGATACGATCTTTTGGGTGCCATAAACCTCAAGGTAGGTAACCATCTCAGCCCTTCAAGCGACGAACACAACTTCTCTCTCAGTGTCAGCCTGATTGGCATCCATCTTCTTCGGGTGATGTCACAATGATTGGGTTAGAAAAACAAGGAGTTGGTGTGAAAAACCAAGAGGCAGTACAAAAAATCAAGAGTCTGCACGAAACATCAGAAGTAGGCACGCAAAATAGAGGTCGTGGTGACAAAATCCTCGGGTCTGTGTGTAAAACGATGGCTAAACTCGGGGAATTACGCACAATCGAAATCGTATTTCTGCGCAATACAAAAAATGTTTTTAACGTGTGAGGGCTCAGGACTTATCACGCGAGAAACATTCGTACGGACTGAAGGACCTATGAGGGTTTTTATAGGCACAATGTAGGATTTTGTGCATGCACGAAAAGTGATTTGTGCGCGACTTCCTGATTTTCCACGCACCTATGAGTTGTTAATGTGTGGACTCTAGGTAGTTATGTGTTTCGGTGTTTCCCTCAGAATATGACCTTTGCATCCCCTCCTCGATCCGATTCCGAGGGGGGGCATTTTTAGATGCCAAAAAATGCTCAAGGGTTGAAGGAGGTTTTGGAATGGAAAAGAGAAGACATATTTTGACCCGGTGATCTATTCCAGGGGGCCCAGTAGGGCCATGTAAAAAAATTTTAGGTTGGCACAAAAAAAATCCCCCCCGCACGGAAAACCGAGGGATCCGAGTGCGTTTTTGGCGCCTGCGAAAAAACTCCCATGCCACACAGAAACTGTCATACCTGAGAGAAAACTCCTCATTGCGCAGAAACTTCTGCCCCATCATGAAAACTTCCACGTTGCGTGGAAACTTCCACCAGGCGCGGAAACTTCTGCACCGCTGATCGCAGACTCACCATTTTGGGCGTGCCACCCCGCGTGGAAGATATTTCGTGTTGCTGACACCGGTGCGCAAAATTTTTCACGGACCTATTTCATCATGGATCGGGCGACCCCAAGATTCTATAAATAGAAGGGTTCCCTTTCAACTTCCAATGGACGAAGAATATGAACTGTCTCCTCTGCATGAAATCCACCTCTTCTGCACACAAAATATGGCTTTTAGGTATGGGATATTTCGCAATAGTTCTCCCAGGGGTCTACCTTTGCGCGAGACCACATGAGCTTAACCCTTTTCCAAATCCCTTTGAGTCTCGTCCACTGCGTGCAATCTCTTCCAATTACACACAATATGTTTCAATTGCGCACAATCCCTTAAAATTGTGTGCAACCCGTATGACTTGAATGCAATCTCCTCTATTTTCATGCAAAAATTTGTCTCTCCTCTACACGCTCAACCTCTACAATTGAAAGTTGACCTAGAATTTTTCATCTAAGAGGCTCAATTGCACACTGGCCGGCCTTTTTCTGCCCAAGTGCCTCAATTGCGCGCTGACTCAGCGTTTTCCGTGCAACTATTCCTTTTGCGTGCAAACCTCCCACCTTGTGCGCACTTGTTCGATGTCTCTTTTCCGAACATCATTTTTAGGCGCCTTCGATGCCCAAAACATTTTTATCAGACACCATTTTCTCATACAACCCTCAAGGATCATATGAAGTAATTTCAAAATCCCTTGGGCGGTGTTTCACATTGTGTTGTTTTACCTCATGCTTCTTCGCATAGGCATGCTAACAGCTATTGCTTCTTTGCATAGCCACACTAACATGGACCCCCCAATGTTTTGCTCCATAACACCCCCAACCATGGAGTTTCCGGTGCCTTAGATTCACCAAAGTGTAGAGGGTTCCAGTTATGTAATACCTAGGGGTGCGGAGTGAACCCACCCTCATCTGAGCTGTAGGACATTAAACTGCCAAGCACCTTCGTCCTCAACACATGATGGTAAAACTATGACCACTCCTCGTACACCATGTTTCAGACATGGGGTTCCCCCACCTTGGAAATTATGCATGCCCACCGGTCTCCATAGGATTAAGATCATTTCTCACATGGAATGAGATCCTCTTCATCGGAGCAGTGTCTATCCACAAGGAAAGAGAAACCACCATAGTGTAAGCCCCTAGCATTCCTTGCAGGAGGCAGCACCCCTGTTTCTCCTCTCTTCCTGGGTTCCAAATACCTCTCCCACTGGGCATTGTCACCACCCGATCCTCCCTCCTAGAGTAAGTCTTAATCTCTATCTCCTCAGGTTGTGAACCACATGTAAGCCCCTGTTTCCTCTTTGGGCCGCTAACCACGTGTGATCCCCACTTCACTTCCCACGAATGCACCTTTCACGATGTGATTGTCAGGTCTTTGTTGTCACTTGTTTCTCACACGGAGAATGAATTGCGTGGGCTTAGAGCAAGAATCAACCATGACATCATCTCTGGGAAGCCTAGAGTGTAAGCCCCAAACCACACCTGAACTACGAGGTCTCTGATCCTTGTCAAGGATGTGTATGTAGGAAGCCTCCACAAGGTTCAAGCCCAACAACTGGTCAATTTGACCCCCTTCACATTGGTTCCCACACCACCTGAACTACGTGGACTTTGATCTTTTCCAAGACGAGGTACGTAGGAATCCTCCCTAAGGTTCAATCCCACCACCCATTGGTTTCAACCCCCTTCACATATGTTCGCCAAACTCCACCATGAACTATGAGGTCTTTGATCCTTGCCAAGGCATGGTATGTAGGAAGCCTCCATGAGGTTCAAGACCACCATCCATTTGGACCCTAGGTCCACATTCCTGTCGGTCTACCAAACCCCATCCCATACGAACTACATGGCTTTGATCTCTGTCTCCTATGCAGGGTACGTAGGAATCTTCCATGAGGATCAACCCTATCCAGTGGTAAGCCATTGTGACCCCATTCAGTGGTAAACTGTTTCCAACCCCATTCGATGGTAAGCCGTCGTCAGATGAACTATGAGGACTTTGATCCCCTTCCATGAGGATACATAGGAAGCCTCTTTGAGGCTTCATCCCAAATTCATCATCATCCTCATGGTTGTTCCATCCCATTCACCATCCACATCAATAAAAACTCCATAATCCATCCAAATTTTAACTTGGGCTGCCACATCTTGATGGGATCGTGCCACCTCATTCCCCATTCTCCTCAACAACAATCAGGAATCCAACCACATGTTGGCCCCAACATCAGTGTTCCCTCCAGAGGTTGCACCCATCTGATCCACTTTAATCAGTGTTCGGATCAGTACGATCTCTCTTCGCTGGATGTTAAACCTGCGGCATACCCTATGTTAGACATGGGAAGCTGAGGAAAACCTCAGATACATGCGTATGGAATATGATTCCCCATATTCGACATGGGATTCCTCAGGCCTACACACCCTTGAGAAGCCCTATAATATGGGGAAGAAACCCAGATGTGCCAGTGTCCCAGCTTCCAGACACGCCAGTGATGTCCAACATGACTACTCCCCTGACCGAAGGTTGCTTCCATGACCAATCCCTTTGGAATATCCCAACATAAGCAGATTAATTAACCGGTGTCCATGAAGATATGACATTCAGAAGAGTTTCACGAACAATGTCTTAAATCTATAAGGGAGACCTGGACTAGGTGATGAGTTTTGAGGAGGAATCCATGGAAGGATGAACATACATCCCATCATACCATTTCAATCAAGGAGAAAACGTCCCTGAATAATTGACGGATGTCTCCCGCCTTTGGAAAAGGTAATGTGGGGAAAAAACTTCACCTTTCTTCCTTGAAAAATACGGACGCGCGCGCCCCAGCGAAAGCATCAGAAACAGTGTACATAAAGGTTCATGGGAGGGATTAATGGGAGTTAATTGGGTATCTAAAAATTTATACATAAAATGGAATATATAAGGGATATGGAATAATATGTACTAAATAGAAAAATGGAAATTAAGACACATAACATAAAAGAGTCTCTTGAAAAAAAATATTAGAGGGTAATCCCTAAACTTGAGAGGCTGATTCCAATAGATTGGGAGGACCTTATTGAGAGATTTAGGGAACCTTGGGAGGAATCTGGAGATGGGTGGGATGAATAAGGATGTGATCCATGTTTTTTAGTGAATAAAAATGGGAGATAAGGTGGGTTTATATTGGAAATGAGTGGATAATTATTTATAGGTTCTTAAACATAGGTTTTGGACTCTACATAATAAAATAACCAAAATAAAAAACATTCCCCTAATTTTTCTCGTGGTTTATACCAAAGGGGATTATATTTCACTTTTTTATATGTCTAAGGGAGAGACCTATTAAAATAATACCATTTCAAATGTGGAAGTTAGTCAGGTTCTTAAAGAAATTATTTTAAAAACTTATAATATATTATAGGTTCTGAGGGATTTATGATGGTTTTAAAAAGTTAATCAAATAAACTCAAAATAAAGTTATTTTAAATGGGAGACAAAGATTTGGTCATGGATAAAATTTATAGTATTTATTAATCCATATTTGGGTCATTATGATACTATAATACACACCCTGAATTTATACATTATATAAATTTTTCCCAAAAATCGGTTGTCTTAGAAAATTATGAAAAAATCACCATTGGATAATTTAGAAACAATAATTAAAAAAATAATATTCATTTTATCAAATAATTTTCTAAATATATTAATTTTTAATTTTAAAATAGAATTGAAATTTATTGAGAAATGTTGGGTTTTTTTGAAAGTAATAGTTTTCAAACCCTTAAAAAAGAAAATTTGGCTTCTTACAGATTTTATGACAATTTAAAAATAATAAAAATTATCTAATAATATTTTTTTACATATTGTTTATTTTAAAACCCCATTAATTCATCAAAGGTAATTTATTAATTAAAATTTTATATTATTTAAAAAAATAAAATATTTATTTTATCATATCAAAATATAATTTTTATCAAAATGATTACTTAATCATTTATAAAGTAAAAAAATAAGGAATAAATATATAGTAATAATTTAAATGCAAATTAAATATAAATATTAATACTATTAGGGATACTTTGTTTCTAGTCTTTATTAAATTATTTTTAATGCTTGTTAACCTATTTTCCTTTTATCATGGTAATAAATATTTACTATAATTACCATTCTTATTGTTCAAAAATTACGTTTAACTTATTACCTAATATTAATTATAATGATTCCAAATATGTAACACATTCTAACAAAATAAATTCATAGAGGTGGAAGACTTTAATTTAATATAAAATCCACAAGCAAGATGAAAAGCAGTTTTCCGAAAAAAATACATCTTTCAAAGGAAAGGTTGATTTCACTTTAACTCTAAAAATAGTAATCTTAATTATATGAATTTAAATTCATAAATATAGATATGTATTCTAAAAGCTTCATTTATATCATTTTTTATTAGTACTTATTTTAATTAATTATAATGAAGAAAAATTATGCATTTCAAAACTTTTTTTAAGAAAAAGGTGTTTTGAATCCTAAAAATAAACATATACTAAAATTTAGTATAAAGATGATTTAAATTTAATTAATTTAATTAAATATAATAAATTATTATTAAGTTACCTTTAAATAATATTTAATAAATAAGTTTACTTTTAAATTAATTATTTTAGTAAATTAAATGACAATTTTACATAAAAAGGGTATTTATCACTATTCATTAAAAAATATAAATTTTTCAAAAAACCCAAAATTTCAGCCTAAGTTTATTTTGATATGATGATACAAAAAATGAAGTTTGTTTTATAAATTAAATTTTCTAGAAAATAATTGTAATAAGTTTTTATAAAAATAAATAAAAATCATTTTTGAAGAAAACATATTTTGGAGAATAAAATGACATTGGCAAAAAAGAATTTATTATAAACTATAAATTTATAAATATATTTAGGATATATATATATATATATATATTTAAAAACAGAGTTAATAATATTTATATCCACAAACATAATGGATAATTTAAAATTATCATATTTAAATAATCATTATTTGGGTTTGGTGATGTGTTTTTCATATGCTATTGAACAGAGTGTTAACCTTTAAAAAACTTATTTCCGATGCTTTCGCTGGGGAACATGTGCGCATCCGTTCCATCCACAGAGGAGTACGGGCGGCACCTTGTTTCCCCGCATTCCCTCTTTCCAAAGGCGGGTGGCATTCGCTCCTTATTCAGGGACGTATGCTCCTTGATCGAAACAGGATGATGGGATGCTGATTCTTCCTTCCATGGATTCCTCCTCAGAACTCATCACCTAGTCCGGGTCTCCCTCATAGATTTAATACGTAGTTCGTGAAACTCTTCCCAGTTCCATGTTTCCATGGACGCCGGTTAATTACACTGCTTCTGTCGGGACATTCCAAAGGGTCCGGTCAGGGCAGCAACCTTCAATCGGGGGAGTAGTCACATTGAGGCATCAGTAGAGTGTCTGGATGCTGGGGGGCCTGGCATGTCTATCTATTATCCCTGGTCACAGGGCTTCTTGAGGGCGTGGAAGCCCGAGGCATCCCACATCGAGCGCGGGGAATTATATGTCATAGAAACATATCTGAGGTTTTCCTCAGCTTCCCGTGTTTAACACAGGGTACGCCGCGAGTTTAACATCCAGCGGAGACGGATCAACCCAACCGGAGCATTATCTAGGATAGAGCGGATTGAGGGGTTTCCCTTGAAGGGATGCCGATACCGGGGTCATCCCATGGGTGGCTGTGAAGAAGAGCATACCGACATGGTCTCACCGAGATATGACGGTCCGGGCGAGAATCAGGACGGATGATAGGTGGATGAATGGAGTGGAGGGGGAGTGAAATGGGACCATCGCAGGGGGAAACAGTGGAGTTGGTCTTGAGCATTGAAGAGGCTTCCTACGTATCCTCGTGGAAGGGAATCAAAGACCTCATAGTTCGGGATGGCGCCGACGAACCAACGTGAAGGTGGACCTTGGTCCAATGGGCATCGTCAGCGTACCAACATGAGGGTGGACCTTGGTCCGATGGATGGTGGGCTTGAACCTATGGAAGGCTTCCTACGTACCATGCCTTGACAGGGATAAAAGACCTCGTAGTTCAAAGGGTTTCATCAGTGAACCGATGTGAAAGTAGACCCGTGGGTCCACTAGTGGTGGGCTTGAACCTTGGGAAGGTTTCCTACGTACCATGCCTTGACATGGATCAAATTCCTCGTAGTTCAAAGTTGATGGAATACAGTTTAATGTCATGCGGGATGATAGTGAACCCTGACATGAATAAACGACGAGTGGTGGGTGTCGGCAAACCGACGTAAATGAGGTCGTAACGACCAGATGGTGGGTTTGAACCTCGTAGAGGCTTCCTACGTACCATGCCTTGACATGGATCAAAGTCCTCGTAGTTCGGGTTGGTCACAACGGATTGCCATCGGACTGGAATAACAGTTTAACGTCGTGCTGGAAGTAGGTAGAACACGGCGTTAATTGGATGATGGGTGGGCTTGAACCTCGTGGAGGCTTCCTACGTACCACGCCTTGACATGGATCAAAGACCTCGTAGTTCGGATGGGGCTTTGTCGGCGGACCGACATGAAGGTGGACCTTGGTCCAATGAGTGGTGGGCTTGAACCTTTGGAAGGCCTCCTACGTACCATGCCTTGACATGGATCAAAGACCTCGTAGTTCAGGAGAGAATGGTTGTGCAGTTTAATGTCATGCAGGACAAGATGGAGGGGAATTAAGTTTAACGTCATGCTGGACGAGGGAGAAACTCGACGTGAATGAGCGACTGAGAAAAGTGGCTTGAACCTCATGGAGGATTCCTACGTACCATGCCTTGACATGGATCAAAGTCCTCGTAGTTTGGGAGGATGGGTCGCAACGGCTTACCACTGGACCAGAATGCAGCTTAACGTCGTGCTGGACGGGAATGGGACCCGACGTGAATGGATGACGGGTGGGCTTGAACCTCATGGAGGTTTCCTACGTACCATGCCTTGACAAGGATCAAAGTCCTCGTAGTTCGCTGTGGGTGGGGGTCAGGGTCAGTGCTCACTCTAAGCCCACGTGAGTCATGCTCGGTGTGAGAAACAAGAGGTTGCAAGGACCTGACGATCACGTCGCGAAGGATACGTCCGTGAGAAGCGAAGAGGGGCTTACGCGTTAGGCGGCCCATGGTGTTGGGACTTACTCCAGGATGGAGGCCCATAGTGTGATAGAGCGCAGCGAAAGAGGGATTTGGGACCAATGATGGGAGGTGCCTCGTTCCCTATCACGCCCTCCACTGAACTTGGTAGTCGGGAAGTACAGAGATGCAGAGGTGCAGCCATCCATTGGGGAACTAGGGTGTCTCTTCTCCCATGAACATACGCCACTATATTAAGGAGGATATCATCCCTTGTGGACGGGTGATTCCATTCCTATGGAGATGAGTGGTGTAAAAAATGTTCAAGCTGGGGGGACCCTTTGTGCGAAGCACGAGGTTGGGTCACAGTTTAACATCATGTGTTGAGGACGTGGTGCTTGGCAGTTTAACGTCCTACAGCTCGGATGAAGGGGGTTCACTCCACACCCCTAGGACTTACATAACCGGTACCCTCTGGTCCTTGGGGAAGGGAAGGTACCAGTAAGGCCATGGTTAAGGGGATTTGTGGAACGACCCATCAAAGGGTCCACGTTAGCGTGGCTATGCGAAGAAGCAATAGCCGTTAGCATGCCTATGCGAAGAATCATTAGGCGAAGAAACACTACGGGTGGTGTTGTCCATGGGACTTTGAAATCACATCGTGCAAGCCTGGAGGGTCGCACGGGAAGAGGAATCGCTAAGCAAAGGAGTGTGCTTCGCGAAGTGGAGTGCCTTGGCCTTAGCATGGGGCATAGGTGTGAGTGGAAGGTGCTTCGCGAAGTGGAACAGTGTTCGCGGAGCACTGCCTCGCGAAGAAGGGGTGCCTCATGAAGCAGGGTCCTGTGGAGCAGTGTGCTTCGCGATGTGTAGCGATCCTGCCTTAGCATAGGGATCACCAGTGTGGGTTGGGTGTTTCGCGAAGCGTAAGTGCTCTGCAGCTGCCCGGGTTCCCTTGGGAATCCCCTTCCTTCGCGAATCCCCTTGAGATTCGCGAAGGGAATCCCTCTCGGAAGAGGGGCTCAAAACGAGACAAAGCAGAGGCGTCTCGCGAAGTAGAAATACCTCGCGGAACTCATGATTCCCGGGGCAAAGAGTGCTTCGCGATTTGGGAGAGGAGAAACCGAAAGTTCGGATTGTCCGTCCTCGGGACTCAGGGGGAGTCCAGTATTTATAGGGAAGGGGCGACGCGAATCAGAACTCACGCACCGCCTCCGGTGCTTTGCGGCGCGCTCGCGAACGTCAACGTCGTCCGCAGAGGGCACCGCCTCCGGAGCTCCGCGGCGGTCTCACGAGCGTCAAATGCGTTCGCGGAGCATTACCGCCTCTGGAGATTTGCGGCGGCTCGCGAACGTCAAATGCGTTCGTGGAGCATTACCGCCTCCGGATCTTCACGGCGGCTTGCGAACGTCAAAGGCGTTCGTGGAACATTACCGCCTCCGGAGCTTCGCGAGGCCACCATGGTCGGTGCGCTTCGCGGCGGGGCTTCGTGGGGGTGCTTCGTGGGGTTGCTTCGTGAGGCAGCACGCCAGCCATCTTTTTCATTCCTTCTTTCGGGCCATATTTTGGCACCAACAAATGCCCCCCCTCAGACTTGGAGCCGCGGAGGGCGAAGGGTTGAAGTCTGAGGGAAAATCGCCAAAATTGTTGATGGTTCGCGTTGCTGCTACGCGAAGGGGCCCCGTGGTGCTCACCGGGGCCATAGATCCGGGCACGCCGTGATGCTCCGCGCGGGTGAGGTGCGCCGCGATGCTCCGGGTCGTCACCTATAAATAGGGGGTCTGACCTCTTTTGTCTTCACGTGCCTTCCTTGTCTTTTTGTGCTCTCGACTTCGCGAAGCTCCGCGTACTCCGTGACAGCCCTCTGCGAATCGAGCTTCATGGCGAACCGCGGGTCTCCGACTCCACGTCCGCGCCAAGAGAACCTCAGCCTATCAACCTTGGCCAGACTTCCCGGCTTGGTCTTGCGACCGATCTTCGCGATCTGGCTTCGCGATTCAGCTTCGCAATCGAGCTTCACGATCCAGCTGAAAAAAATTCTTTTCTGAGGGCCAGAGCTAAAATGGACCATCAAGAGACTGCATTGGTGGTGCTTGCAGATGCTGCTCGTCGAGATGAGATGGCCAACTGTCCAGGCCTGGGGGAGATGGTCCGAATCCACTCGTACCACACTTATTTGACAGATCTGCTATCGGAGGGTCAGAAGAATTATCCACAGTGCAAGAAACTGTCGTTGTACGACTTCGGGTTGAGGGATGACGTCTTCATCCCGGAGGCGAGTAGGGACGAACCAGCTTGCTAGTTCAGGAGCACACCATGCCAGCACCAATGGTTCAGGGCGACCGATGGTCATGCGCGGGAGGACTTCACACCCGTCACTGCTGATTGTCTCTACAACCATGTGAACGATATTGATGGGAGGCCACTGCAACCGGAGACGTCCCCTCCCCTCTACCGTACCATGTTGAAGGCGGCTTTGCAAGATTTGAAGAGGGGATGGTCCGAGGAGTGGGACCTGTGCCAGGGTAGCAACTTTACTGATGACTGGGCCTGGGCCTACTGGGTAGGCACCTCATGCGAGGAGTTTGGGGCCGAGCTGAGGAGAGTGGGGTTGTATGAGGTGGAATGGGCCTCCCAATTCCACATTTACCAACCAAAGAAACTGATGCCAGAGCTGCTGAGAAGATGGTTGCCTAGGACCAACACTTTTCACCTGCATCACGGGGAGGTGGGAATCAGCCTGTGGGATGTCCACCAGATTTCTGGGGTCCCGATCTTGGGGGCCATGTATGACGAGTTCCTCCCCGTCATCAGCGCGTGGGAGGATACAGAGAAAATGCCGCGACTGGCGTTGGCGTTGATGGCACTTGTCCCTGGAGAGGACAAGGAGGCAGTGAGGGATTTCCACTTTAGGAGGTGGTTCAAATGCTTCTTGAATTTCCCAGAGAATCGAGAGTTCCCTCCGAGGCCTCGAACTTGTCCAAGGGCGGCCGAACGGGGCAAGAGGCACTCGTATTGGTGGGTCTTGGAGGACAGCCAATGGATTACTTGGGGTTTCAGTGTCAGCACTGAACAACAGCCGATAGTCAGGCTGGCAGCGTTCATCGCAGCTCTCATCTGTGGTTGGATCCTACCGGTGAGAGATACAAGCATGGGGGTACGGCCCAGCTCGTTTATCATGGCGTCGATGTTGGCCATGGGGCAGCGGATCAACCTCGGGATTCCGATGCCCACCAAACAGTACAGAATGTTGCGGCAAATTAGCGAGGGCAAGAAACCTCCAAGGATATGCGGGCCCTTCCACCTCCTGTATGGGTGGATCGCAGCACATATCAGGGGGATTTATGAGTATCAAAACCCCATTCTGCCGCTGGGATTGAACTTCCGCCCCTCCATCCTGAACGCGGTCGGGTGCTTCCCGTTCAAACTGGTTGTTCCGATGGTGTTGAATCGGGTGTGAAGGGCGGACGAGTTCAACTTCCACCCCTTCCCATTGCCGACGGGGATGCTTAATGATGACGGACGGGGAATGGAAGAACATCAGGCTTACCTCCTGGCCTTCCGAGGTGGAGTTTTGGTGGCACAAATAGATCGTGATCCGCTCTGTGAACCGTACACCCCACATCAGTTTCTGAGGCAGTTCCGATGCCTCCAGCGGCTGACCCCGCAGGTCTACTAGGAGGTGCGTCACGAGGAGCACCCATGTGTGATGAGGAAGCTGTGGCTCATGTTCACACGGGAAGATGGAAAGATTCGGATTGCATTGCCTCCATCCACCGCCGCTTTCGGATTGGTGAAGGAGTACGCCATCAGTTGGGAGGCTGCTTACGTAGGGGAGATGCTGAAGCAACCAACTATCCGGGTCGGTGATGGTGGGCCTCCTTTATCTCGGGGTCGGGGTCGGAGGGCAGCTTGGGCCGCTCGCGGTAGTGGGGCTACCATGGCGGCGAGACCCGCACCGGCCGAGGGCATGGCAGCAGCGGTTGATCCGGTGATTCCGGAAGAGCAGGGCCATCCAGAGGGGCGACCACCGAGGGGATTTCGTAGAATATCCACTCAGGCTCCGAGGAAGCGTCTGCGTCATATTGACATGGCAGAGGATGTCTTCTTCCTGGAAGCTTGGGGCATTTGGGATGTCAACCGGAAATTTCTCAGCCCACCCAAGATATGGGCCCACCTGAATCACCTCGGGATGGAATTACCGGGTATAGGCCCAGTTCGGGCTGGATTCATGGCGTTTTCGGTTGAGGCAGAACAGTACCTGGAAGAGCTGGAGGATTACGTCCACTCCAGTGGTGTCCCTCGCCCAATGACAGACCGGGTGAGGGTACTGTTGAATCAGACGGTCCCCCCACAATTATCGGCTGCCGATCTGAGGGAGTGCTTCCCCTTGCTGGAAGAATCAGAGGACTCCTCTCGGGAGGATGAGGCTGGAGGAGGGAGCCCGTTGGAGGAGGGCGAGGTCGGAGACCGAGGCTCAGAATCCGATGATTTCGCGGAGGCTCTCGAGGTAGCATTCCGAACTTCTTTCCTTACGATATGTTCTTGGTTCACTATGGACTTCTCAAAAATGTTTGAGCCATGTAGGAGGAACTTGTTTGCAGGCCTCGTTCTCACTCCTTGGTGGGTGATGGTGCGGGATCTTCAGAACCCGCGTCCATGGCTGCGTCCAATTCCGCGTCTGATGGGACCAGGGCGCTCGAGGTGGCTCCTCTGGAATCTTCAGACCTTCCAACAGTATACGGAGGGCCTCGTCCCAGGGTCCCATCAGCACCAGCTCAAGAGCAGCGCTAGGAGGTCGATCTCCATAAGTCTCCTCTACCGGTATCCTAGTTGTCACATGTAGGCCATGCCAACTAACGTTTGTCCCTCTCTGTTGTACAGCTCTTCGACTGGCGTGGGCCGCTGCGGAAAGACTGGTCGGGATGTCTGGTGGCGCCCCTCCTAGGGGCATGCCGGTGATGGTGGCGATAGTCCCCCCATCTCCTCAGGCTGCGACGCACACCATCACTGGTGGCACCATCAGCAGGGTCGTACCCAAAGTCATTGAGGTGGACTCCGAGGAAGAGGATCAACCGGTCGGTCCCAGTCCTGTTGCGCCTGCTTTGGCGTCAGGTGTCATACTGGATTCAACACCAGATGTAGATTCTTCCGAGGATTTCTTGCAGGCGTATCCCGCGTACAAGCCTGCCAATCGCGCAGATTGGGACGAAACGGCCTCTGACGAGGAAGACAACAGCATAGTCTGCCGCCGGTCGTGGAAGCTAATCACGCGCTTTATCAAGGACACCCCCAAGCACAATGGCTGGCCGAAATGGATAGACTCCGCTCGTAGTTTCGCGAACTGTGTGCTGGGGGAGTGGATGCCCAATGTCCTCACGCACTCATCCGAGATCTTATGGCTGAGAAGATCCGGGAGCATGATCGTGGGCTCAGTGTGGGCTGGCAGCGGAGGAAGGCGACCAGCATCAAGAAGCTCCAGGAGGCTGAAGGCGAGGTCCAACAGATTCATACCCGGGCTGATGAGCTTTCAGCCTCTCTTGATGCACAATCTGAGCTGGTCTCACGAATAAAGGCCCAGATGGCAGAGGCAGAAGAGCATATGAGGCAGACCTCTGGAAGGATGGCTGTCGTTCATGCTGGCGTAGAGAGGGCCAAAGCCAGGACTGACGAACTATGCCCCGCCGCTGCTGAGGAGGAGAGGGAGCTAAGTCAGCGGCAACAAGACTTATATGCCACAAGCCGACGAGTGGCGGAGCTGCAACGCTCTTTTGACGGGGTCAACCCATCCATGGGGGGAGTCGACCCCCGAGTATTGTAACAAACCCAAAAAAACTTTTATTGGTACTTTCGTGCTTCAAATTTTTTTCTTTGTTTTGAATTCCGTAGCGCGCACAATTTCCACTGTTTGTTACATCCCTACAATGTTTGCGGGACGTTCGACAACAATTTCCCAAGCCCACGTGGGTCGAGCCCGATGTGAGAAACAGGAGATAGTTGCCCTCTCGTCCCACCTAACATAGGAGTGGGGACCATGCTCCAGGATTCGGATTACCAGTCCAGATTCCTGAAAGATGGGGGAGGCTTGATCGGAGGAGGAACTTCCAGGATAGCCGAATTACCGTTTCTTTCGCGTGCTCTTATGCACGAACGGGACAACGCCAGGGGCGCTGAAATCGGTCCAAACAGATGAAAATGGGAAGTGTGAATCACGATACCCAAGATTTGGAACACTGTGGGGATGGTGTGACAATAAGGGACAACCGTTAACCTTGGAGGAGAAGCGGTATCCTTACTGCGTTAGACTATAATGGGGACAACAAATGAGGGTCAACCGTTGACCATGTTCGAAACACGAGACCATGTCACAAATGTTGTCGATCAATCCTTCGGGATGTTGGCCCAGGACAGTTGGCGGACCATAGGTAATACATCCATACTGTTAGGGGGTCCTTCCAGACATGACCCGTCTTCCAGAACGTTTGCCCAGGATGGTAGGTGAGCCGATGCGGCATGAGACCATGCCGTTAGGGGGTTCCATCAGACATGAAAGGGAACAAGAGTCTGAATAAGGTGTACGCAAAGCGTGGAATATGGAGTGGTGGTTTGTCCGAACAGAATCCAACACTTAGGTAGTTACACAACCGTGCTGGGAGCACACCAGATGGGCGCATCGGTCTGATCATGGATCATTCCTTCTTTGGGACAGGGCCTCTCTGACGAGGGGATCTGTCACTTTCCAGTGGGATCATGGGGAATCATGAACTTGTTCAGGGTAGAACCACAGTTTAGTGTCATGCGTTGAGGACACATAGACTCTTGTAGTTTAACGTCATACAATAAGACGTGGAAGGAAAGATCCCAGTGAGCGTGTGGCGTGGTAGATATGAAACTGACGTGAATGAGGACTTGGAGTCCAAATCATACCACATACCCCCGGAGGAAACTCTTCAGGTCGAGGGAATAAGAGTGAGGATTGGGCTGGGCCCGAAGCAGAGTGGTCGGGCATTCCTACGTACCCCATGAGGATGGGAATCAAGCCATACGTAGATCTCGAAGCGCAGTTTAACGTCATGTGGGATGATGAAAAGCCTGGCCGTGTTGGTACACATCCTGCCAAAACTACTAAGCCCAGGTGAGTCATGATCGGTGTGGGAAACAAGCAGTCGTGGTGGGAATTTCCAGACACAGAAAGGGGCAGGTTAGGGAAAAGGGATGCTCGGTGTATACTGGACCAATGACACTAACATGATCATTTAGTGCACTTAGATGCGCGAAGAGAAAGAGCCGAGTATGATGGAATTCCACTTGAACATGACGAAGTGGAAACGTGTGAATCATGGCGCTCGAGATTCAGATCATGATGATGGCGGCGTGACGATGGAGGATAACTGTTGACCGTGGCGGAAACCAAGAATCCATATCGCGTTAGCCTAGAATGGGGACAAACAAATGAGGGTTGACCATTGACCATGTTCGAAACACGGGACCATGTCACAAATGTTGTCAAATATCTATAGGGATGTTGGCCCGAAACGATTGGAGGGCCCTTAGGTCCAGCATTCATGGAGAGCCCTTAAGCCTAGTATCCATGTCGTCCGAGGGTCCTTTAGATGTGGAAGAGGATGAGGATCCAAATAGCGAGCTCACAAAGCTTTGTCGTGGGACGAAGGGAATGTCCGTATGAAAGTCCCACACTTAGGGCTCTTTGTCGAAACACATTTGAATACGACAACGAAACGTATTAGAGAGAGGGAGAAGATTCCTTTCCGTTGGGGAGATTTTAGTTTAGGGTCGTAGAATTAGGACCATGGATGGGTAAGGGGAGCAGGGGATACATGGAAAGGTGGTTACAAGACCCGACGTGAATGAGGACCTAAGCCCTGCTTACCATGCATTCTTTGGGGAAATGCTCGAGTCGAGGGACCGAACACAAAGGTTAGGCTGGGCCCGCGGGAAAGTTCCCGGGTGCTCCTACATATCTCATAAAGATGAGAATCAAGCCATACGTAGTTCTGGAAGGTGAAATGGTAGAATACCAGTGCCAGGGGAAAAGGGGAGTGCGGGCATGGCCCTTTCACTAAAAGGAGCGGAATTTGATAAATCATTTTTGTTCTTTAAGGTGAATGGTTTTTTTGTGAAGCAACATGCCTAGAATAGTAGGCCGTAATGTCGCCACAAGGATCAAGCCGTGATGGGAGTTGACAAATGGTATGGCACGTGACCAATACCCAACGTGATGTCCTCTATAACGAGGTCACCACAATGCAGTGCCGTTTTTTGTCGTGCGGCCAGGACGATAATGTCACAGTTTAGGGTCATATGGTAGGACCAAGCATGCATTTTATCATCATGCAGCGCAGACGTAGCAGAGACGATGCTAGGCGGGAAATGTGCGCAGTGTTATAAAACACAATTGACGGAGACATGATCCCACATCAAATTGTACGCCATTTAGAGAGGGAAACCTTAGGCCGAGGGGCCTATATAGAGGTAAGAGGTGAAACCGGGGGAGAGACTGGCTCCCTAAATGGGTTGTACCCGAAGACAGGGCGTCCGGGCGGTCCTACGTATCCCATGAGGATGGGAATCAGGACACACATAGTTCTGAATGGATCTTAGTTTATGGTTTTAGAGCTCGGACCATGGGAGCCCCGAAGGATGCCATATTGCAGCTTTGTCCCCCTGACATGCAAAGGTGCACTGAGGGATAGCGCCAAAAGTGTCGAGATTCCACCTAGACATGATGGGGTGGAAAATGATGTGAATCATGCAACCAACATTCGAGGACTGAAGGGGCTGGCGTGACGACAGAGGATTACTGCTGACCAAGTTCGCAACACAGCATCCTGTCGCGTTAGCCTGAAATGGGGACAAAAAAATGAGCATCGACCGCTGACCGTATTCGCAACGTGGGATTTTATCGATTTGTTTTCCAAAACCCTCGGGGGCGTTGGCCCATAACGGTAGGAGATCCTTTGGGCATTGTATCCAGGCTGTTCTTGGGGGTCCCTCTGGGTGTGAAAGGTGATGGAATCCCGAATGGAGGGGAACACGTAGCTTGACAAGTGGACGGGAATTGATCAAGTTGAATCTGACACTCTTGGTCCTAGACCAGAGTACTCTTAATACATGGGTGAACCACTGCAAGGGGTCAAGAGACTCAACATGAGGGTAACCAAGATATGGTGGGTTCCCGGGGGAAGGGGGCACGGTGCCCAAAACCTTGTATCATACCTACATATCCCCCTCCTGGAGAGGGATATACCAAGTGGCCTAGGTGACCGCGAGATCAGGAGATGACTAAGAGGTGGGGCTGGACCCGAATCCTAGACATCCGGGTGGTCCTACGTATCCCATTAGGATGGGAATCAAGACACACGTAGTTCTGAAGGGTGCCTTTTAACGTCATGCTGGACAAGGAATAGGAGGGCTAACCCTCAGAACGGGGTGCGCGTGGTGCAGCTATTGCAAACCCGACTTGAACGAGGACGTAGTCCTACACTACGCCACGCGGTCCCGTGGTCGGGGTCCTGAAGGAAGGACCAGAGAGGTGAACTTGTTGAACTCAAGCTGGACCCAAAGACAAGGGGTCTGGGCATTCCTATGTATCCTATCAGGATAGAAATCAAGCTGAACGTAGTTCCAAATGAGAATCATAGTTTATGGTATTAGAGCTCGGACCATGGATGGTGACAACTTCCCGAGTAAGCACAGATGTCAACCCGATCCCTAAGCCCACGTGAGTTAAACTCGGTGTGGGAAACAAGGGGGGTATCCTCATCGCAATACTTGGGGCGTCCATCAAAGGGGAATCAGCAGAGAGGTCCGAAGGACACCTTTGATGCATCTTGTTCCCCCAACGTGCGGACGTGCATGGAGGAAAAGTACCAAGAGTTCCGAGACTCTACTTGGACAAGATGAAGTGATGAAGGGTGTGAATTGTGTACCCGAAATTTTGGGCTTAATGGGTTGGCGTGACGATAGAGGAAAACTATTAACCATGGTGGAAACACAGCGTCCATATCGCGTTATCCTGAAATGGGGACAAACAAATGAGCATCGACCGCTGACCGTATTCGCAACGTGGGATTTTATCGATTTTTTGTCCAAAACCCTCGGGGGCGTTGGCCCATAACGGTAGGAGAGCCCTTGGGCATTATATCCAGGCCATTCTTGGGGGTCCCTCCGGGCGTGAAAGATGATGAAAGCCCGGATGAAGGGATACACAAATCCTGGAAAGCGGGTGCAGATGTGTCCGAGTAAAGCATAGCGTTCCAGGTAAAAAAAACCAGAGTACTCTTAGGCATATTGGTGAACCGCCGAAAAAGGGATTGACGAAACAGCTCCGTAGGGGGAGGTACATGGTGTGGTCATTACGGGACCGACGTGAATGAGGACATAGTCCCACACCACACCATATAATCCTCTCATGGAGGAAGTATAGGCCAAGGGGCCAAGATGGGATGAAGATTCCCGAGAGATGGGGCTGGACCCAAATCTTTGACATTCAGGTGGTCCTACGTATCCCATGAGGATGGGAATCAAGCCACACGTAGTTCTCCAAATGTAGTTTAACGTCATACGGGACGAGGAGGGGAGTAATATACCCCTAAAAAAGGGCGGTGTACGGTATGGAGAAGAGGCCGACATGAATGAGGACGTAGTCCCACACCACACCATACAGTCCTATAAGGGAGGACCTGGGCCGTGGCCCGGAAAGGCCAAGGGTCCTGATGGTTAGGCACTGGCCAGGAAGGCCTGACCTGCTTGTAGTTTTAGTGTCCTTCAATGAGGACGAGGGTCGGGGACCCGAAAAGGCCAAGGGGCCTGAGGCTGGGCCTCGTAAGGGGAGGCATATGGCATGGTACATGCTCCCGACGTGAATGAGGACGTAGTCCCACACCACACCGTACACTCTGGGTAAGAAGTTGGGTGGAGGGGCCCGAGAAGGCCAGGGGGCCTAAAGTCAGGTATCAGTCAGGAAGGGATGAAGGGTCTGCAGTTTAACGTCTTACATGAGGACGGGGGTCGGGGACCCGAGAAGGCCAAGGGGCTTGAGGTCAGGCATCAGTCAGAAAGGCCTGACTGGTTTGCAGTTTAACGTCTTACATGAGGACGAGGGTCAGGGACCCGAGGAGGCCAAGGGGCCTGAGGCTGGGCCTTGTAAAGGGAGGGCGTATGGCATGGTACATGATCCCGATGTGAATGAGGACATAGTCCCACATCACATCGTACACCCCAGGTAAGAGGTTGGGTGAAGGGGCCCGAGAAGGCCAGGGGGCCTGAAGTCAGGTATCAGTCAGGAAGGCCTGACGGGTCTGCAGTTTAACGTCTTACATGAGGACGGGGGTCGGGGACCCGAGAAGGCCAAGGGGCCTGAGGTCAGGAATCAGTCAGAAAGGCCTGACTGGTTTGCAGTTTAACGTCTTACATGAGGACGGGGGTCGGGGACCCGAGAAGGCCAAGGGGCCTGAGGTTAGGCATCAGTCATAAAGGCCTGACTGGTTTGCAGTTTAACGTTTTACATGAGGATAAGGTTCAGGGACCTGAGGAGGCCAAGGGGCCTGAGGCTGGGCCTCGGAAGGGAAGGCGTATGGCATGGTACATGATCCCGACGTGAATTAGGACGTAGTCCTACATCACACCGTACACCCCTACGGGGAATCGGGGTCGTGGGCCCAATCGCTAGCACCACCCGGGGGGAAGTTTGTCACCTCGGGATGGGGCAGAATGAATCACTGCACTCGATGTCTGGGAAATCTCGGGGTGGACCCGAAGATCCAGGACACTGTTGACCATGTTCGAAACACAGCGTTCCTATGGTGACCCGATATGGGAGCAACAAATGAGCATCGACCGCTGACCAAATTCTCAACGCGGGACTTCTATCGGCTTGTTGCTTGAAAAACCTCGGGGGCATTGGCCCATATCGTTAGGAGAGCCCTTGGGCGTAGTATCCAGACCGTTCTTGGGGGTCCCTCTGGGTGTGAACAATGATGGAATCCCAGTCAAGGAGTGGGTGAAGCATAGCTGTATCCATCCACGAAAGAGGCAAACATCTCCATGGGGGATGTGCAGCCGGGTCGAGGTTTTCTCGATGTGAGTTGGGGAAAAAGTATGCACCCTGCCATGTCTTGACCGGAGGGGAAGATTTTGGCTTTTGGGCTGGGCCAACAGAAAAAATGTCCGGGCGTTCCTACGTATCTCATGAGGATGAGAATCAAGCCATACGTAGTTCTTGAAGGCCATGAAGTTTAGCGTTGTTCAGTGAGGACGTGGGAGGATAGAAGAACGGGAGTGGGAACATGGTGTGACCCTTACAATCCTTGTGCGAGCGGGGCTGTATGAGCAGGGCTAAGAAAGCCTACTCCCTCCTACACAAAGATCCTCCAAGGAAACTACTCCCAGGGGGGATAGTGGAAGAGAAAATCTTGGGGATGGGCTCAAGACGAGGCGTCCGAGCGTTCCTACGTATCCCATGAAGATGGGAATCAAGACACACATAGTTCTTGACATGCAGTTTAACGTCATGCGGGACGAGGAGAATCTCATTTCAGGATGGGTACGGTGCGGCAAGTAATCTGACGTGAATGAGGACATAGTCCTACACCACACCATATGATCCCGTAATAGGGTAAGTCAGGGAAAAAACCAAGGGGCCTGGGGCCAAACCGCGGTCAGGGAGACCTGACCAGCTTGTAGTTTAACGTCTCGTGGTGAAGACGGGGGGCCAGGGGCCCAAGGAGGCCAAGGGGCCTGAGGATGAGCCTCAGTCAGGAAGGCCTGACTGGCTTGCAGTTTAACGTCTTGCAGTAAGGACGGGGGGCCAGGGGCCCAAGGAGGACAAGGGGCCTGAGGCTGAGCCTCGGTCAGGAAGGCCTGACTGGCATGCAGTTTAACGTCTTGCAGTAAGGACGGGGGGCCAGGGGCCCAAGGAGGCCAAGGAGCCTGAGGCTGAGCCTCGGTCAGGAAGGCCTGACTGGCTTGCAGTTTGACGTCTTGCAGTAAGGACGGGGGGCCAGGGGCCCAAGGAGGCCAAGGGGCCTGAGGCTGAGCCTCGGTCAGGAAAGCTTGACTGGCTTGCAGTTTAACGTCTTGCAGTAAGGACGGGGGGCCGGGGGCCCAAGGAGGCCAAGGGGCCTGAGGCTGAGCCTCGGTCAGGAAATCCTGACTGGCTTGCAGTTTAATGTCTTGCAGTAAGGACGGGGGGCCAGGGGCCCAAGGAGGCCAAGGGGCCTGAGGCTTAGCCTCGGTCAGGAAGGCCTGACTGGCTTGCAGTTTAACGTCTTGCAGTAACGACGAGGATGCAGTTTAAGGTTGTGCGGGACCATCTCGCAGTTTAGGGTCGTGCAAGACCCTTTTGCCCTAGGAAAAGTATCACTTAAGGAATTTGGCATTGGTGGGAGGGGTTATACGCTCTCCATCTGTGGTCACCAAGGTGTATGCTCCATTGGGATAAACCTTATGGATGATATAAGGCCCTTCCCATTTAGGTTCTAATTTGGGAGGTTTCCTACCAGGAATCATTGGAGTTCGAAGGGCCAGTACCAGGTCGCCCTGTAGAAAAGAGTGGAGACGAACCTTCTTGTCGAAGGCCCTTGCTATCTTGTCCTGATGCCTTTCCAGATTGTGCAGGTCACGAAGCCGGTTCTCGTCCAGTGCTTCCAATTCAGCTAGACGGATCTCGGCTACCTCATCTGATGTCTGGTGATCATAAACTGCAGTGCGTAGTGATGGCAGCTGGATCTCAATGGGTAGGACGACCTCAGCTCCATACACCAGGGAATATGGGGTCACCTGGGTGGAGTTGCGAGTCGTCGTCCGGTAAGCCCAGAGGGCGTTGGGGAGCTTGTCCGGCCAACTTTTCTTGTTCTGACCAACTATCTTCTACAGAATGTTAGAGAGGGTCTTATTGAACGCCTCGATCTGTCCATTCGCCTGCGCGTGGTAGCAGGAGGTATGGTTTGACCGGATGTCGTACTTTGCGTACAATTTCTTTAATTCAGCTGCTCGGATGTTGGTGCCGTTATCGGTGAGGATGGCGTGAGGTACCCCAAACCGGTGAATAATATTGGAGCTCACAAAGTCAACGATGGAATGGGCCTTGACCTCTTTGAGCGGAACTGCTTCTGCCCACTTGGAGAAGAAATCTGTAGCAGTCAGGATGAACCTACACTGGCGGGCTGTTGCCGGTGGATATGGTCCCACTACATCAAACCCCCATACCGAAAATGGCAAAGAGTACTTGGTGGGTTGGAGGGGCTCCGGCGGCCGATGTAGGAAGTTGGCGTGTACTTGGCATGCGTGGCATCTCTTTCCATATCCAATACAATCATGGATCATAGAGGGCCAAAAGCACCCCAATCTTTGGATTTGATGGGACAGCTTCGGCCCAGCTTGATGGGCGCCACAGGAACCGGCGTGAACCTCTTGCATAACTTGAGGTATCACTACTCCTTGGATGCAACAGAGGAGGACACCATCGAAACTCCGCTTATAAAGTATTTTTTCGAGACTGGGGCCGCTCTGGAGGGTAAATTGCAGCGCGCGGCATCGGATTCGCTCGCGCTCAGCCCAGTCGTCCGGGAGGCGACCATTTTGGAGATACTCGACAAAAGGTGCTCTCCAGTCAGGAGTGGCTTCAACCACTGCGTCTGACGAACCCGGGACCCCAGACGTGGAGGGTCCGGCAGTGAGATGACTTACCCGCAGGCCGTCATTTTCCTCTTGGGTGATGGAGGAAATGACTCTCCGGTGTGCCACATGTATGATCAAATCATCTTGCTCGGGTTCTGCGAGCGACGCGGCTAAACCAGCCAGGGCGTCTTCTTGGCCATTCTGCGACCGTGGGACATGGGTAACCTCTGGTCGAGAAGAGAATTGGGCCATTAGGCGGAGGGTGTACTCCAGCAACGGTGCAAGCTCCGGCTTCCTGATGACGTAGTCTCCATTAACCTGTTTGATTACCAGCTCGGAATATCCCTTCACATGTAGATGGGGGACATGGATCTCAAGGGACAACTCAAGGCCAATGATGAGAGCCTGGTACTCTGCCTCGTTGTTCGTACAGCCTTCTGACAACAGGAACGAGTATGGCAGGACGGCCTGTGCCGGGGTAATGAAGACAATACCCAGGCCCACTCTGTTGAGCTTGGGATCGTCGAGCCTCCTACCGGTGGGCCTCCGGGAGGCGCCGTCGAAATGCATTTTCCAACACGAGACATCATGATCGACTAAGAGGATCATCTCATTATGGAAATCCAGGTCCAAGGATTGATCCGCGGAGGTTGTATGGGCAGCTAAAAAGTCTTCCAATGTCTGTCCCTTGATGGCCTTCTAAGGTACAAACCTGATATCAAACTGCTAGAGAATCACTGCCCATCGTGCTAGTCAGCCAGTCAGCATGGGGCGCTTTAGGATGTACTTCAGTGGGTCCACCCGGGAGACCAATTGCACCTCATGGTGCTGCAGGTAATGTCGCAACTTCTGCACGGCGAATACGAGCGCAAGGCATCTCTTTTCGATGGGGGATTATCTGACCTCCGTATCGAGAAGCATGCGGCTGAGATAGTAGAGACTGTTCTCAGTACCCTCGTTATTCTTCTGGGTGAGCAGTGCACCGAGGGATCTCTCCAGGGTAGTCACATAAAGGACCAGCGGCTTTCCGGAGACGGGTGTCATCAATACCGGAGGTTGGAGCAGATACTTCTTGATTTCCTCGAAGTCGGTCCGAAACTCCTCATCCCATTCGTAGGCGGCGCCCTTCTTCATGAGCCGGGAAAAGGGCTTACACTTGCTGGCCAAATTCACGATGAATCGGCGTATGTAGGCTAAGTGGACTTGAAGGCCTCGAAGCTCCCGAATGTTGCTCGGGGGAGGCATTTGGATGATGGCCTTGATCTTCTCTGGGTCGATCTCGATACCTCGGTATCTGACAACAAATCCCAGAAACTTCCCGGAGGTGACCCCGAAGGCACACTTCAGCGGGTTCATCTTCAGGAGACAGGAACGAAGGAAACCGAACACTTTCTCTAGGTCTTTGAGATGGTCCTGGCGCTGACATGATTTGACTACGAGGTTATCCATGTAGCATTCCACCAATGTCCCAAGGATCGGTTTGAATATGCGGTGCATGGCCCTCTGATAAGTGGCACTTGCATTTTTCAAACCGAATGGCATAACTTGGTAGCAAAAGGTACCTTGGGGAGCCCTGAAGGCAGTGGACTCCTCGTCTTCAGGTGCCATCCGGATTTGGTTGTACCCGGAGTATCCATCCATGAAAGAGAGGGCTTAGAACCCAGCCGTGGCGTCAATCAATAACTCCGTCACTGGGAGTGGGAAGTCATCCTTTGGGAAGTGGCGATTAAGATCACGGAAGTCGATGCAGACTCTGATCTGCCCATTCTTATTCCTGACTGGAACAATGTTGGCAAGCCACTTGGGGTACTAGAACTCTTTAATGAAGTTGGATTTGATTGGCTTGTCAACTTCGGCCTCAACCATAGCACCATGAGAAGGGTGAATCTTCCTGGGAGGCTGCTTAAACCCACGATGTTTTGCCGGGAGGCCCATACGGTGAACGGCCACCCGGGGATCTAGCCCCGACATCTCGTTGTAACTCCAGGAAAACACATCACGGTGCTGTTTGAGGAAGTCGACGTACCGCTGTCGCTCCTCGAGGGACATGGCTGCACTGATCAATGTGGGTCTCAGATCTGCCTCGCTTCCAAGGTTCACCTGTACCAATTCATCAACCATGGTAGAGACGCCTTCTTCAAAGGCGGGGGGAGCATCCTCCAGGTCTTCCTCCCCACCCGTGGGGGGACTTCCGGTGACGGAAGATACTTCTGGGCTATCAAGATCCGAGGGGCAGCTGGTACCGGCTCGGACAGTAGCGGTCATCATATCAGGAGACTCACTTGCCATTGAAACCATAGCAATGAAGGCAGTCGACCCTATCCCATCTGGCCTTCGGCCTAAAGGGCCACATTTGATGATATAAAAGCAGTGGTGATGTGTCGGCCTGAGTCGGTTGATTCCGGCCTGGCGGAAGAGACACATATGGCGTGTCGCCGTTGTCATAAGCTTGACGTCCTGGTACCGTATAGGGGTAGGTGGTTCCGGGATCACCTGAGCCTGGTTGATGTAGGAGTACGAGGTGATTTTCCACCGTCGCTTGGACACAGGAACATGCCTTCCTTGCGTACCCGAAATAACAAAACATTGCCCCATGTCGGGGGTCGTGACCTCCAACCGGTGGATCGAGAGGATGTAGGCGTCATCCATGCTTGCCCAGGGATCACTTGGGACCAGGGCGGGTTCATCCTCACTTACTAGGATTTTCTTATCCTTACTTTTGTAATAACCCACATCCAGGTAGTGGGCCTCACAAGAAGAGAAAGGGGACGCGTCTCCTTGGAGCACGCCTACTCGACCGTTGAGCGAGTATTTGAGGCACTGGTAATACGACGAAGGGACCGCTGCATGTAGATGGAGCCATGGCCTACCCATCAATGCGTTGTAGGTGGTGTCCTGAGAGACGACCATGAAATCGGTGCTGGCAATTAAGCCACCGAACTGAGTCTTCAGGCGGATCTTGCCGACTGGGGTTTGCTCGGTCCTGTCGTACCCCTAGATTCTGAGGTCAGAGGGAGTTAAATCACCTTCAGACAGACCCAGCTTTCGCAACGTCCGGGTCAGAATTAGATTGATTCTGGAACCTGTGTCAACGAGGCAGCGGCGGGCTTCCACCCCATTGAAGCGGCCAGTGATATAAAGTGGGAGAATGTGCCCCTGTATAGGAGGGTCCTCATCTTCACCGGAGAACGAGATAACCGCCTGACATTCGGCATTTTCAATTGTCTCAGTATGAAAATATTATGCAGCTTCTACCTCCTTCTCAAACTGGAGGGGGCTCCTTAGGGCCTCGGCAAGTGCCTAGTGCATTTCGGATGACAGTCGAAGGGCCTCAAGGATGGAGATCCTCGCCGGAATGCTGGCCAGGTGCTTCAGGACATCATACTTTTTTGCCAAACGCGAACCTCTGCTTGCAGGAGGTTGCTCGGCACTTGGAGGCACAGCGGGTACTGTTGGTTGAACCGGTGATCGGCTAGTACTGGGTACATCCTGCTGCCTATTAGTTGAAGCCTGGAGAATAGTCACCGAACTAGGACTAGATGGAGGAGGCTGGCCTGTAGCCGGGCAAGACTGACTGTGATATGAACGAGGTATCTCTCCCCGATCCAGTAGCACGAACGACAGTGGAGGTAGAGCCGAGGGCATTAGATGGGGTTGCGCGTGCTGAGCTCTGCGCTGAGCCTGCTGCCTGGTCTCAGTAGCGTGCACGACTTGGCCAAAAGCGCCTACTGACGTACCTCGATGACCAGCGCGGTTGCGATTCCGCTGACGTTGACATCAGCTGGGAACATTGGGGAGGTCTGCCTGGCGTTCCCCCTCGTCGGGGGTCATATAGGGCTTTACCAGCTCCATGGTGTTAACCGAAGCGTACCCCTGGCTGTCACTCGAGGATTCATCCACCACTGGGCAGATTCTGGGAGGAATCCCCATTTTAGGGGGCATAAAATCGCCGAGAGTGCGGTATGACGACGACACTGGCGGTGCGCGTTGCTTCTTCTTGCATTGTCGCTGCTTACCCTTTTGGGAAGAGGTCGACTATGAAGACGATGAGGTGGTACCGACTACTTCTTCTGAAGGTTCCGGCTGCTTCAGACGTGCCTAGATGATACCTTGGGCACGAACGATTGTTTTTAGAGCCATCCAGTCGTCATATTTCCGGGATCCACGGCTGGGGACCTGCTGCCACTCGCCTTCGCTGTCGGTGCCAATCTCTGATCCTACAAAGACCCCCGCCACTTGCGCTGGTGCTGAGCCCAACTTGACTATGTTGTTGTTGACCTGGTCTTGAATCCAGTCTTTAAACACATAGCATTTCTTAAGGGTGTTCCCTAGAATCCTATGATAAGTGCAGTAGTTGGGGTGATCAATGAGATTTGCCTCTTCCGGCCTTCTGCACTCGGGCAGACGCACAATCCCTTGCTCTAGAGCACTTCGAAAATAGCCAGAGACCTGATTTTCGTTGAACGAATAAGTCTGGTGCCTTCTTTCCGGGTAGGGGGCCTTGGGGGCCTGGCCCTGACGAGGGTCCGGAGGGTCCTGCCGAGGAGGCGGCGCCTGATTGTCTCGCCTAGGTGGCGGTGGCGCATTGCGCGGGGGAACCTGTCGGTTCTGAGGAGGTTTTTGCTGGGCAGGAACCTGTGCTTGAGGTGGAGGACCCCTGCGGGGTTGCGAGGGTGGTGCCGCCGGCAGTAACTCCAGCTGCCTCGGGGCCTCTATTTGGGCCATCGCGGTGGGTTCAGCCCTGGCAGTCCTCCTGGCCGGAATCATGGGGGGAAACAAACATGCCTGACTGGCCTGTTGCAGGGCTTCCTCAAGGCGTTGAGCCTTATCTGAGAAATCTCTGAACCCTCCAGGGTAGTTCTGGGTGATCAGGGAGGGTACCAGCTCTGTCTTGACGTTCCCCACACACATCGTCAGTAATTTCTCCTGAGTCAGTGGCATATCGAGGGAATACGTAAGTCCCTTCCACCGGGCGATGAAATCTGCGACTCGCTCATTAGGCCTCTGCTTGCACTTGAAGAGGTATGCAATGCTGGTCTTCCGCGTGGTGGAGCTGAACTGGTATAAGAACTGCCGGTGGAGATCCTTCCAACCGGTCACCGATCCGATAGGGAGCTGGCTATACCAGACGAATGTTGGACCTTCCAATGTCTGTACAAAACATCGGAGTTTGGTAGCTTCTTGCTGAGCCGGGGTCCCCAGAATGGGGCCACACCTGGATGAAAAATGAGCCAAGTGCTGGGGCGGGTCCCCTGTCCCGTTGAAGGGCGAGAAAGTGGGGTTCCCAAAACCCAGAGGTGTGGGCATATCATCCACCCATGTGGGATAAGGTTTGCCATACGGTGGGACCGCCACCTGCCGCGTCACTAACGCTTCAAGGCAGGATGTGAGTGCCGCAATAAGATCATCCGGGCGGGGGTCCCTATCTTGACGGGGATCCCTAACCACAAGTGCATTGCCAGGTTCTTCAACACGGTAGACGGCTTCGGCCGCTCGTGGGTCAACTGGCTGGACGGCCTGCGGGGCGACTGGGGGAACCCGGATTGGATTCTTCAGATTGCCCCGTCACTCGGGGGGATTCGGCGAGACGTATCGCGCCCTCTTGCCATACGTTCCGGCTTCCGCCCTGTCTGCGGCAGTAGCATGATCAGGGTTTCCCAGAGGCATCTCACCGGGGGGAAATTGTTCCTGCCCCTGCTGACCCGGCCTGGGGTCACCATAGTCGGGTCGCTAATCTACGACGCACTCAGCCAAGAGTTCATCAACCAGCCTCTTCTGCTCAGCAAGCTGCTGGCATAACGTGGCCTTCTCCGGATCCTCGTCCGTTTTCTGCACAGAGGCAGACAGGTCGGAGTGCTTGACAGTTCCGACGTGCTCCTTACCCTTGCCGGTGTTTCTACTGAGTACCAACGATTTGGTGGGTACGGGGAGGCCTAGAAGGTTTCTCTGCTGATGGGTAACTCTCCCTGATGGCTCCAGTAGTGGCGGTACTCCCTCAGGGGGGTAAGTCTCCATCAAGGAATTCAAGATCATCTTCCTTGTCCACGACGTCGGCCATGTGGACCGCGACTCCTCTCGAGGGAATGTCCTTGATATCACATAGCGAATCGGGCTGCCGTCAGATAGGGTCGAAGAGGAGATCGGCATAGTGTCCCCAACCACGGACTTGCACATGGGGGGTGGCTTCCCTGACGATCTTGCGGAGTGCTTTAAAACTCTAAACGCATTTTCGTTGAAGGGTACTCTGGCGGCCTGGCGACTCAGGGTGCTGGGCCACAAGGAGTGCGGCCGCATCGATCAGGCGACACTGCTCGCCGATTTCTTCGAAGTACTCTCAACTTCTGGGGTATACCACCCGTTCATAACAAAGGCGGAAGTTTTTCGCCCATAGGGTTCGACAAAATCACCCCACTTCATTAGGGGTAAGATACTCTGGTACGCGAAAATTCAGCGCCGCCGTCGGCCATAACTTTTCCGGGAAGTAATCCGCTGTGAGAATACTCCAGAAGCTCCTGGGCTCAGACTCAGGGTCTGGCCCTGTGTTGCCCCACTTGTCAACCGAGGGCGGCTGAGGGACCGGTAGTGGTACCGAGGCGGACCTCTGGGATAGAAAACTCGGCGGTGGAAAATATGGCGAACGAGCTGACTGGACGCCGAATTCCGGGCCATCCTCCGAAGAGTGAGGTGACCTGGCCACGATGTCACGATACGACGGGCTGATAACCACAGCTTCCGGAACAGGAGCCGCGACTACCGGCGACAGGTCATGTCGTCGCTCTACCGTCTTCGGCCCCCAAAATAACTGTCCGTGATCTCTGGTAGAGGTAGAGGGCGCTTCTGGTGACAAAGGCGGTGATTGCGTGGTCGAGACCTGCGGAATTCCCAAGATTTCTTCCTCTTGGATGTACCTGCGGAGGGAGATGGGAATCTGGTGGACCTCAAATTCCAGGAGAATGAGGCTAATGCATCTGGTTCCTGCCCCAGTCCTTGATACGGAGGAGTGGGGAGAATTTTCCATCGCTGAATCGAATTCCGCTTCAGAGTCGGAGAAGCGGGCGGGTTTGATCTCCACCCGGGCTTTCCCAGGACTTTTCTTGTGGAAGCAACGACCCGCTCTCCTGCCCCAGAGTGGTTCTTCAGGACAGGGTTGCTCCCTACCATGGGGTCTCAGGGCGACGCTGGAACCATGGCGGAGAGGGCCCCCACTCGAGATGGCTGAGGAGCGAGGGGAACCGGGGCAAATGTCGAAGGGTACATGGGGAGGACCTCGATGAACAGTACCCGTGTAGGCGGGGCCTCTGTTGGAATTGGCAAGAGCATGGGGAGGACCTTCATGGTCGCTGCGGGCAGAGTGAGGCTGACCTTCACTCCTCAAGTTGCTGGGGCGAGGAGGACCTTCGCCTGTTGCAGAGAAAACGTAGGGAGGGCCCCCACGTTGGAGAAGGACCGGATGGACGGTGCCTTCAGGTTGGAGGCTGGGGGCAGGAGGATGGAATCCATACCCTGTATAGTGGGTGCGGGAAAGATTTCCACACTTAGCGTCACTGCTGCGGGGCAGGTCTTTCTTCGAGATGGGGGTAGCACGAGGCATACCTCCATAACGATCTTCGGAGTGGGGAAGGCCCACGCTCTGTGGAGTAGTGGTACGGGAAGAGCCTTCGTACGGGGTGACATCACCGCGGGTTAGTTCACGGTGATCACCACTTGGGCCTGCAACCCGGAGAGTCAACCCAGCCTGCCCGTGGGGCGGTTGGGGTCTCGATCCTGGTTGGGTGAAGGAGTGCCCCTGCTCAGCGTATGCAGGGGCTTCACGATGCACGTCGGCGGTGGCTCGGGCCACTGTAGCTGTCGACGTTGACGCGCCTAGGCGAGCGTCCTCAGCCCCGGCCCAGCGCTGATGTCGGGTCAGGCGAGCTGGTGCAGGTGGGGCATGGACGTAGTATTCCTGCTCTTCCTGCGGGGCCGGATGGCGGCGTTGATGCGGCCGGGCGGGAGCTCTCGCCTGGAGCCCTTGGGTCGGGAACCTGAGCGGGCTGAGCCGGACGGCGCCCGCCTCTTCATCGTAAGTCGAGGAGTCGTCAAGGCATTCCAGAGACAGGCTCCCGAAATGGTTGAATGTTGGGGTGGGGAGCAGGGGATCCCTGTGCGGCCTGTTAGGTCGGCGTTGACGGTGGAGCCTGGAGGCCTCTAGGTCCAGGCAGGCCATATCCTGATTTGTGATGACCCCTTATTCCTCATACCTGCGCACGAGGTTGTTGATCACCCTTAGCTGGATGACCTCTGATGGGGAAAGGGGACGTGGGCGCCCCATATTCCGCGATGTGGCGGCTGTCGTGGCGGTATCGGCGCTACGTGGGGTTGTCGTGGTGGTGTTGCCCCTGCCCCTGCGTGGGCGAGGAGCGGACGGTGATCGCGTCTCTGTAACAACAACCTGGTTCCTGAGAAACGAAGGGATCATCTCATCCGTACTGAGAGGAAAATGATTGACAGCCAGTGCCCCAGCGTCCTTCCATTCTCCACGTCTGTAAGAAGGGTCCACGCAAACACGCTGCAGAACGGAGTGCCCCACGTTCTACTGCCCCGACTTCCGGTGAGTTTCACGACATGCCCGCTATTTTCTTGGCGGGACCAGGCGCCAGATATCTGGATCCGGTGACACGTCAATCTACTGGTGTCTCGAACACTACTAATCTCCATATTGAGGAGAAGAATTTCACGTTGGGTTCACCATTTCTGTTTCCGACGCTTTCGTCGGGGCGCGCGTGCGCATCCGTTCCGTCCGCGGAGGAGGACACGTGGCGCCGTGTTTCTCCGCATTCCCGCTTTCCAAAGGCGGGCGGCATTCTCTCCTTATTCAGGGAAGTCTTCTCCTTGATCGAAATGGGATGATGGGATGTCAGTTCTTCCTTCCGTGGATTCCTCCTCAGAACTCGTCACCTAGTCTGGGTCTCCCTCATATATTTAATACGTAGTTCGTGAAACTCTTCCCAGTTCCATGTTTCCATGGACGCCGGTTAATTACACTGCTTCTGTCAGGACATTCCAAAGGTTCCGGTCAGGGAAGCAACCTTCAATCAGGGGAGTAGTCACGTTGAGGCATCAGTAGCGTGTCTGGATGCTGGGGGGCCTAACATGTCTGTCTATTATCCAGGTTCACAGGGCTTCTCGAGGGCGTGGAAGCCCGAGGCATCCCACATCGAGCGTGGGGAATTATATGTCATAGACACATATCTGAGGTTTTCCTCTGCTTCCCGTGTTTAACACGGGGTACGCCATGGGTTTAACGTCCAACGGAGACAGATCAAACCAACCAGAGAATTAGCTAGGATAGATCAGATTGATGGGTTTCCCTTGAAGGGATGACAATAGCGGGGCCAGCCCATCGGTGGCTGTGAAGAAGAGCATACCGACATGGTCTCACCGAGATATGACGGTCTGAGCGAGAATCAGGACGGATGATAGGTGGATGAATGGAGTGGAGGGGGAGTGAAATGGGACCATCGCAGGGGGCGACAGTGGAGTTGGGCTTGAGCCTTGAAGAGGCTTCCTACGTATCCCCGTGGTTGGGAATCAAAGACCTCGTAGTTCGGGATGGCGCCGGCAAACCAACGTGAAGGTGGACCTTGGTCCAATGGGCATCGTCAGCGTACCAACGTGAGGGTGGACCTTGGTTCGATGGATGGTGGGATTGAACCTATGGAAGGCTTCCTATGTACCATGCCTTGACAGGGATCAAATACCTCGTAGTTCAAAGGGTTTCATCGGTGAACCGATGTGAAAGTAGACCCGTGGGTCCACTAGTGGTGGGCTTGAACCTTGGGATGGTTTCCTACGTACCATGCCTTGACATGGATCAAATTACTCGTAGTTCAAAGTTGATGGAATACAGTTTAACGTCATGCGGGACGATAGTGAACCCTGACGTGAATAAAAGACGGGCGGTGGGTGTCGGCGAACCGACGTAAATGAGGTCGGAATGACCGGATGGTGGGTTTGAACCTTTTAGAGGCTTCCTACGTACCATGCCTTGACATGGATCAAAGTCCTCGTAGTTTGAGTTGGTCACAACGGCTTGCCGTCGGACTGGAATTGTAGTTTAACGTTGTGCTGGACGTAGGTAGAACACGACGTGAATTGGATGATGGGTGGGCTTGAACCTCGTGGAGGCTTCCTACGTACCACGCCTTGACATGGATCAAAGACCTCATAGTTCGGATGGGGCTTTATCAGCGGACCGACATGAAGGTGGACCTTGGTCCAATGAGTGGTGGGCTTGAACCTTTGGAAGGACTACTACATACCATGCCTTGACACGGATCAATGACCTCGTAGTTCAGGTGAGAATGGGTGTGCAGTTTAATGTCATGCAGGACAAGATGGAGGGGCATACAGTTTAACGTCATGCTGGACGAGGGCGAAACTCGATGTGAATGAGCGACCGAGCAAAGTGGCTTGAACCTCATGGAGGATTCCTACATACCATGCCTTGACATGGATCAAAGTCCTCGTAGTTCGGGAGGATGGGTCGCAACGGCTTACCACTGGACCATAATGCAGTTTAACGTCGTGCTGGACGGGAATGGGACCCGACGTGAATGGATGACGGGCGGGCATGAACCTCATGGAGGTTTCCTACGTACCATGCCTTGACATGGATCAAAGTCCTCGTAGTTCACTGTGGGTGGGGTTCAGTGTCAGTGCTCACTCTAAGCCCACGTGAGTCATGCTCGGTGTGAGAAACAAGAGGTTGCAAGGACCTGACGATCACGTCATGAAGGATGTGTCTGTGAGAAGCGAAGAGGGGCTTACGCATTAGGCAGCCCATGGTGTTGGGACTTACTCCAGGATGGAGGCCCATAGTGCGACAGAGCGCAGCGAAAGAGGGTTTTGGGACCAATGATGGGAGGTGCCTCGTTCCCTATCACTCCCTCCAATGACCTTGGTAGTGGGGAGGTACAGAGATGCAGAGGTGCAGCCATCCGTTGGGGAACTAGGGTCGCCCTTCTCCCATGAACATACGCCACTCTAGTAAGGAGGATATCATCCCTTGTGGACGGGTGATTCCATTCCTGTGGAGACGAGTGGGGTAAAAAATGTTCAAGATGGGGGGACCTTGCATGCGAAGCACGGGGTCGGGTCACAGCTTAACGTCATGTGTTGAGGACATGGTGCTTGGCAGTTTAACGTCCTACAGCTCGGACGAAGGGTGTTCACTCCACACCCCTAGGACATACATTACCGGTACCCTTTGGTCCTTGGGGAAGGGAAGGTACCAGTAAGGCCATGGTTAAGGGGAGTTGTGGAATGAACCATCAAAGGGTCCACGTTAGCATGGCTATGCGAAGAAGCAATAGCCGTTAGCGTGCCTATGCGAAGAAGCATTAGGCGAAGCAACGCTACGGGTGGTGTTGTCCATGGGACTTTAAAATCACATCGTTCAAGCATAGAGGGTCGCACGGGAAGAGGAATTTCTAAGCAAAGGAGTGTGCTTCGTGAAGTGGTGTGCCTTGGCCTTAGCATGGGGCATAGGTGTGAGTGGAAGGTGCTTCGCGAAATGGAACAGTGTTCGCGGAGCACTGCCTCGCGAAGAAGGGGTGCCTCGCGAAGCAGGGTCCTGCGGAGTAGTGTGCTTCGCGATGTGTAGCGATCCTACCTTAGCATAGGGATCACCAGTGTGGGTTGGGTGTTTCGCGAAGCATAAGTGCTCCAGGGCTGCCCGGGTTCCCTTGGGAATCCCCTTCCTTCGCGAATGCCCTTGAGCTTCGCGAAGGGAATCCCTCTCGGAAGAGGGGCTCAAAAAGAGACAAAGCAGAGGCATCTCGCGAAGTAGAAATACCTCGTGGAGCTCATGATTCCAGGGGCAAAGAGTGCTTCATGATTTGGGAGAGGAGAATCCGAAAGGTCGGATTGTCCGTCCTCGGGACTCAGGGGGATTCCATTATTTATAGGGAAGGGGAGCCGTGAAGCAGAACTCACGCGCCGCCTCCGATGCTTTCCGGCGCGCTCGCGAACATCAACGTAGTCCGCAGAGGGAACCGCCTCCGGAGCTCCGCGGCGGGCTCGCGAACGTCAAATACGTTCGCGGAGCATTACCACCTCTGGAGCTTCGCAGCGGCTCGCGAACGTAAAATGCGTTCATGGAGTATTACCGCCTCCGGAGCTTTGCGGCGGCTTGCGAACGTCAAATGCGTTCACGGAGCATTACCGCCTCCGGAGCTTCGCAAGGCCGCCATGGTCGGGGCGCTTCGCGTCGGGGCTTCGCGGGGGTGCTTCGCGGGGGTGCTTCACGAGGCAGCGCGCCAGCCATCTTTTTCGTTCCTTCTTTGGGGCCATATTTTGGCGCCAACAAAACTCTAGAAATTACATTGGATGTTGACCTAGTAAATATTGATTCAGGGATTTCTTGGGATCCACCCAAGTGTGTGTTGTAGGTTCGGAGTCTCTTTGGCTTGGAAGGGTACTACCAAAGGTTTTTGGAAGACTTGTCCAGGATTGAATCCCCTTTGATCACCCTGATACAGAAAGGGTATCCAGTTACCTAGACCGAGTGGTTCCAAAGGTCCTCCAAGGAGTTGAGGATGAGGCTGACGAGTTCTCCAATTTTGATACTACCATAGGATGATGTTGAGTACATAGTGCATTGAGATTCCTTAGGATATGGGATTAGTTGTGTGTTGATATACAGACATGCAGTTATCAAATGTGGGTTGAAGTGGTTGAGACCCCACGAATAGAACTACATGACTCATGACCTAGAGATACCGGTTGTAGTATTCGCTCTGAGGAATTGAATCACTATCATCTTGGAAATAATTTTATGACATCCCGCCTTTTTATCACATTAACTTTCATTACAAAATACAAAACTGAGGATCTTTAAGGTTTAGTTTCTTGAAAACCAGGAACATAATATATGAAAACATAAAACATTCTTCTTAAAAACTTGAAAGGATTATCCTTATGTTCATCCTAGGTCTATTACTGCATCTCATAACCTGATGACATACATCAAAAGAAAGGGTGAGTAGAAGACCCAGTAAGGGAAACAAGGGAAACATTTAACATGTGAACTTGAGATACATTAATAAAGTCATGAAATATAACTTTAAGGCATGAGAAAGAAATCATGGGGCATATCATAATAAAAATAATGTATTTCATAACTTGAATATGTGGCTACAACATTTAACTTAGACAATCATGAACATATCACCAAGGTAAAACCCAAGGTGTCATAAAAAATTACCAAGATAAACCTCAAGGTATCGTTAAAATTGTAATCGTTATAGATTACATCATTACCCAAGGCATTGGAGCGCTATCAAGGAACACCCTTAAATTTTCCATTATTATAATTTTCTACACATATATAATCATAAAAAATTTCATAAATAACCCATATAGAATAAATTAAATGGGTTTAATTTCATAATCATAACGTTTTAAAAACTGCTGTAAAGACATGATATTTATGACACTTTAAACGCACAAAAAAGGAAAGAGAGTCTCATGTATGTAAATCCCTGAATTTAAAATAGAAAATTTTGATATAAATGTGAGTAACATTATAGAAGAAAGATCTTTGATTATTCACTTAATAAAACAAATTAATTTGAGAAAAATAGAGAGACATTTTGAGACGAAAATCCTGCATCATAACGGCTATGTTATAGGGTTTTAGAAAACATTGAAAAGAGAAGGGACATGGGTCACCCACTCATTAAAGATCCATAAAATAGTAGAGGGACATATTATAATGAATATAAGAACATGGTAATGAAATTTTAAAGACATACCATATGAAATTAAATACATGGATGGAAGATAAAAAATAAGATTTCTCTTATGCAAATTCGGCAGCCTAACAACGTAACTTAAAACTTAAAAAAATAATTGACAAGATAAAATATGGTCTCTAAACATATGAAAATAAAATATTATTATGATATATATAGATATCATACCCAAACATAATAAAAAGGAACTTGAAAGACTTTACATCAAAGTAGAACCTTGAAAAAAAGAGAAGGGTGAAAGAATCCCTTAAAAATTCAGCAGCCTAACGGCACCACTTAAAACTTAAAAAAAAGAATTGATGAGATAAAATGGGGTCTATCATCATATGAAAGTAAAATATAAGTATTATAGATATAGAGATCATACCCTAACATAATAAAAAAAACTTGAAAGACTTGACATGAAAGTAGAACCTTAAAACAAAGGGTGAAAGAATCCCTTAAAAATTCAACAGCTTAACGGAACCACTTAAAACATCAAAAAAAGAATTGACAAGATAAAATAGGGTCTCTCATAATATGAAAATAAAAGATAAGTATTATAGATATAGATATCATTCCCCAACATAATAAAAAGGAACTTGAAAGACTTGACATGAAAGTAGAACCTTGAAAAAAAGAGAAGGGTGAAAGAATCCCTTAAAATTCGGCAGCCTAACGGCGCCACTTAAATCTTTCATAAAATGAAATGATGAGAGAAAGAGGGGATCTCTCATCATATGAACATAAAATGGACATTAATATGAATATAAAATAACACCCCCAACATAAGAACTTTGGGCTTAAAATAAATGACATAAACGAGAGTACTTGAAAAGAAAGGGAGAGGTAGAATCCCTTACCTTAAAACGTAACTCTTAAAACTCAAAGGTTGGGACCTTGAGGGCTTGGGGGAACCTTGGGAGGACTGTTTGGGAGGTAATGAGACCATAGATTCGTTTGGGGAGAGTTGTGAGTGAAAACTAAAGGAGTAAAGGGTGGGTATTTATATGGAAAGGGAGGTGATACTTTAATAATTTCAAGGGACACCTCAATAGTGGTTTTTGCAAAACCATGGGCTTACCCATGGAATTTTCCCATGGTTTTGGCCACATTGGACCCCTCATACAATAATTCATCCCCTTTAGTCTAACATCCCTTAAAATATCTCACGAAATCATCATGATGCATTCATAATGTCATTAAACATACCGAAACCCTAAAACTGTATTTTTACTATTCACTGAAAATTAAACTTTTTCCGAAAAATCCCAAAAATTTATCTTAACATAATATCAATGGTCTAAATTCAAAAATAAACTTTATTTTATAAAAATAAATTTCTAAATATTTTTAATTTAATTTTTAAATAAAAACTCTATTCACCAAAAATTCAGTTTTTTCAGAAAAAACCCCAAAAATTACCTTAACATAATATCAATGCTATAAGTTCAAAAATAAAGTCCATTTTATAAAAATAATTTTCTAAATATTTTTAACTTACATTTTTAATTAGAAAACACAATTCTCCTGAAAAAACTAATACTTGACCAATAATTAATGAAATAGTTATTTACCTATTTTATTGAATCACACTACTTAAGCAAGGTGCCTAAATTATATTAATACTTGTTTTAAGTGAGATTACTAATCCATTTGATCACATTACTAATCCTAAGCATAAAATCACTATTCATAATTTACTATTCATCAAAAATTAAGTTGATCTTATTAGACTGTAAATTTTTTGCTGAACACATTTACAAAAGACCATTTTTTGAAAATAATTACACATCATTAATTATTTAAGGTTTACATAAAGATTTTAAAACATCCTTTTTTCAAAATACATCAATAAAATACATCCTATATTCATTCAAACATTTAAAAACTCCCAAACTTCACCATAATAAGAAAACATAATTTTATTTATAAAAAAGGATTATGGTCTCCTTACATATCCCCTTATAACCCCAACATAGGACCTAAGTGTAAGGTGTGATAAGGTGAGAGAATCTGAGGGCGGCTCATCCAACATCACAGGAGTAGTAATTTCTATTAGTTTGAACTTCTCGCGAAGGTGATTCCGTTCTAGGTTCACATGATGAAGTTCGTCTTGGGTTTGGTCCAGAGCAAATCCTAGTGATGCTACCTCCTTCCCAAGTTCTGTTAGATGGTCTTCAATCGGTCCAAGACTACTGGATGAGGCCATCGAATCTTTTTCTATATTAATTAACCAAGACCCCTTGTATTTAGAGACAATAGTCGCAACATTCAGTTTCCAATGGTCATACTGACTAACATTCATATAATAGTCAAAACCCAACAGTATCATTTTAATTATAATCATGTTATCAAATGAAACCATTTTTTTGAGTATGAAAAATAAAATAACACAAAAAATTAGGAAACAAGATTTATTCAAAATTTCGGGTAGTTACAAATTTCATGGTTTACTTAGACCACCAGAGTATCCGGTATATCTTCACGTAGAGATACTTTGACCTAAGACAGATGTTTTGGATGGAGCTCTTGAAGAACTGTGAATTTGAGAATATCTATACTCCAGGGAAGGTAAACAAGGTATGATATTCTCATAGAAATAATTCCTAGGCTTCTTTGATAAAGAGGGAATCAAAGTAGTTGGATTACTTGTAGTTAAACCTAGTTGATAAAGAGGGTGAAACTTTTCTTCTATCAATGTTATTGACTCCTCCACTTCTCGAGAATGTGAGAGAGTCCTAGCTCAAAGATATCAACTGTGAGGTCTTGCATGGCCATGTCTTCTCTAGATATCCACTCGATGGATATTCTGAATAAGAAAATTACATTGTCCTTTTCCAGTGATAGATGATAGTTCCATTCATGATCCAATAGGAGGTTATGAGGGAGTTTCACACTTATCCTTTGGATTTACATTATAGTGTGGGGAATATGTATATAGAATTTTAGCAGATCTTTTAGTGTGCCAACATGAGGTAGAGAGTGGTTGAGGGTGTATCATGGTGCCTCACCTCTCAGTAGGTGAAGGCTGTGTACCAGTTTTTGGAAGGTTTTTTCCTAACCCTTGATATCTTAGAGTGTAAATGGTACAAAATATCTATGGGATTTGTGAAAGAGATTCCACAGACTTTAAGATTACACAATGCCATCTGGTTGATAGCTGACTAGATCACAAAGTCAACGCACTTCCATTTTGATTAGAGAGAAGAGTTCGGGGGAGAGTTTAGGTTAGATGTAAATACAGAAGATTGTTCTCCTTAATGGAGTTCCCTAGACTATTATCTCTAATCATGATGTGTGGTTCACGTCTTAGTTGTGGAGAGGCTTACAAGTGGCATTCAAGAACCAAATGATGATGAGTACAACCTTTCACCCCCGAAAGATGGGAAGATTGAGAAAACTATCCAGGTGTTAGATGATATGATAAAGATTGATTTTTATACTTTTTACAGAGTTAGTATGATCACATGAAACTAGTATATTTTGTGTACAATAACATCTACCACTCCAATATCATCACGACACCTTTTAGGGTCATGTACGAGAGATTATGCAGGTCACCATTATTATGGATAGATATTAGTGTGGAATCTCTTGTGGGTACATAGATGATTCAGGTGGTGATGGATAAGGTTTAGTTCATCCATGATAAGATGATGATATCCCATAACTAGAAACAAACTTACATAAATCGACACCGTTTTCCCTTGGAGATCGATCAGGGAGACCACATTTTCCTGAGAGTCTCCCTATAATAAGGAATGTGGAGATTCAACTGGGGAGGAAAACATTCCGCTTGGTTCATTGGGACATTTGATATATTGTAGAGGGTTGGTGAGGTTTCTTAGCACATCTCCCTACCCCCACTGTTAGATAGGGTGCATGATTTTTTCTATAAGTCGCATCTGGGATGATACATGCACGACCCGAAATAAGTTATTGACTGGGGTGAGATGGACATAGAAGAGGGATCTAATTTTGAAAGGGATCCAGCATTGATCTAGGATTTGTAGGGGAGTACCCTATTTGGATGGACCACCCCCATGGTTCATTTTTTGTGGTAGCATGAGAGTATGCGGGAGAGATCCTATGATAGGGAGATCCAAATGATGTATCAGTATGCCGTTATTTTTATTTTATTAGGATTTTTTGGGGATAAAACTATTGGAGGGAATAATGTATAAATATTTTTTGTAATTCCCCGACCCTAGTTACCCAGATTCAGTGCATTATTAGATAAAATTGGCATGATCACAAGAGATCAAGTCTCGAAAGACCGATTAGTTTAGTTTCCTTGGAAGTACTAGATACATACATAATTTTTACATTACATTATGAAATAAAAAACAAAATTGTGTCTTTTTTAAACACACTCATATCTCATATCCTATCCTTGTAGTTCAATAATAATACTTCTTCACATCCTAGAAAAAAAAACATAAGAAAGGGGTGAGCTCAGATGCTCAGTAAGGATAACAATATAGAGGAAACTTTCATAAATAAGCATAAAAATTAAAAGAAATGTATAAGAATAAAACACAAGACTTATAAAATTAAACTTCATAATAAAATAGAAAATATAAATAAAATAATTCCATTTACTTATTCACATGTATATTATACTATTCAAATAATCACATTTAATTTCAATAGCACATTTCATAATGATTGAATGCATAATGATGGACACCATAAACACATAGTCAAGGGCTCGTTCCAAGACAAAAAATAAGATTTTTTCAAGGCCTTGTGCCAAGACACTATTTTGTCTCAAGAGACCTACCGATGCGTCGAGGAGTTATAGCGATCTCCACCCATCACTTACTAATTCCAATTCATTTCTCATATGAAAAGGTTAAAACATAACATAAACATTCATATTAAAGCTAGCATAAAAAATGTAAACACTTTAACCATAAACCATGAATGGTATAAAAATAACACATCCATAGTCAAACAAATCAAAAAAATTTCAATACAATATGGAAGATTTTATCATAATAAATCAACTTCAAACAAGGGTAAAATCCATCAAAGGATGTTAACGTAGATGAAAATAAAACTATTTGAGAGAAATATCTCTTTCTATTTTGAAATAATTTAAAATTCACATAATTATAAAATAAAACATTTATTTTTAAAATATTCTTATAATATTTTAATGGAAGATTAGAAGGTGTTATAATGGCGAAAAATAGATTCACTCACTGTATAAGTTAAAAGAACATTCTTTCCTTAATTTTGTCAAAAAAGGTCATAAAGGACCTTTTTTGGAAAATGACGAAAAGATTCCATTATAAATTTTTTATAAAAAGTAAAACAAGGGTATAAATAAATTTAAACCATAGTCTATAAAATAGTAAAAGTGTTTAGAAATACATTTTTAGGAAACACAGATGTGGATGATAAAGAGGTCCCAGTAGATACTCACGTACAAACAACTTCAGATTATAAAGAGATAGTAAAATTAACCCTTACCTTGTACTTTTCTTTGGTAGAGGGTACGTTAACCTCCTCTATAATAGTTAAATCATTTTTATTAAAGTATACAAGAACCATATAAAAAAATATGATATCATATATGATCTTCTAATATTTCTTTGTTAATAATATTTCAGTAGTATCATTCTTTCGGGTGTTAACTGATTCGTTTTCCTTTATAGGTTTTGATAGGTAAGTCAAGTTTGTTATGAATAATATGTATTTGATTCATATACATAATTATATTAACTTCTTAGACATTGTTTTTAGTCATAAAAGTTAAAATATTCTTGAATGGTTACAATGGGGAATGAAATCTCACCGCGTTGTGGAGAAGGTAAGTCGTACATACGCACGAGCGACAATATCATTCTATTGATCGTGAAATCGTATGTAGTCAGATTGTATATTATATATATATAATCATTAAGATGTTATATTAATTAATTAAATCAATTATAATCATTATTATACTCATCTAAATAATGAAGTGTTGAATGACAAACTACACCACGACGTCGAGACGGTAAGCCGTACGTACACACGTATGGTGACATTGTCATTTATAGGATGGACAGAATAACGAATATGGTTGTAACATATTTATAATAACATAATTGTATGTAGAAGTTACTGTATTGATTATTTTGGAATGGAAACAACAAAGAAATATGAGGTGGAAGAAGAAAAGAACTTGGAAAGAGGTGATTAAATAATTACCTTATCTTCAGGTGCTTTATTTTGATTTGATCAAAAGGGCTCCTTAGGTTGTCTTTATGATCAATGTAAGGAATATAGGTTTAAGTGAGGGTAGTTGGGATGAGATTTGAGAAGGTTTTTGCCGATCCAAATGGCTTTGGTGGTAAGATTTTGATAGAAGTATAAGTGACCTTTTATAAGAGAGGTGAGGGGAACCTTAGGAAAAAATTGAAATATTATTTTACTATACAATCATATTTGGTTTATAATGGCTCCGAAAGGGTTTACATTGAGGGTAAGTTGGGTAACGGTGGAAAACCTCTCAAAAAATAGGTTTTAGATAGGTTTAGGTCACCATATTAACCTTATCTTTTAGATTTAAATCATAGTTAAATTGTATAACTTTTACAATGTATTCTTGTATTTTTATATTACACGGTTAATAAACTTACTATAAATTGAAAAGAGAACCCCAGGTGGTTCATTAATGAAATATATATCATAATTTAAGTCCTTTGGACAAACCTTAGATTTTTGGTAATATTATATCAATTAATAATATAGTATTTGTTTTAAAAACACATATATGTCAATTTTGACACTATTTAGTATTTTGTTTTTTGTGAAAGTCCAAAAAACTTGATTACTTCAAAAAAATACATTCAATAAACCCTAACATGTCATATTCACCTATAAAATTCGTGGATGGCATCAAAACTTTCAAATTATATTTATTTTAATATTTATAATAACATTTATTTGATTCTTTCATTAATAAGGAAAATACTCCATCATTATTGTGTCATAAATAAATATATTTATTTTATGACTAAAAATTATAAATAAAATATAATGATGTGGGAAATATTTTTAGCTTTCAAATTAATATTTATATTAGAATATATTAATTATATAACACTATATAAATATTTTTTTACTGAAAAGATACATGTTTTTGTTATTTTTGTCTTTACTTTAGATTAATTAATATAAAATGTCATTATCACTCCCAAGTGGCTCCATGGGGTCCCAAAATAGACCCAAAGATGCCCATTGTTGGAAATGTATCATACAATAGGGTTATGACACATGTTAGTGTAATTTAATATTATTATAATATTATTTTTTCTCCTTATTTACTGGATTTACCTTTGAACCACGATAAATAAAATATTTACCGAAATAATTATTCATAATGTATTAAAATAAAAGTTATGTATTTACACAATTTGGACCTCTTGACTCAAAATATGGAATCCATTTTTCTAAATTCAAAACACATAATTTGAAGAAATAAATTTTAAATTAAATCCTGTTGTCAAAACCAATAATTATGTTTGTAAGAAATAAAAACTATCAAAATATTGACATAAGTTTATATACAATTTAAATGTGAAGTTACATCCAATGAACTAAATTATATTAAACGATAAAAATATTATCTAATTATACTTTTAAACCAATCAAATTTATAATTTAACACTATAAATTATTTCAATTAAAAAATTTATTTTTACTTAAAATTGAGTGTTTTTCACTATTCATCAAAATATGAAAGTTATCAAAAATGTACGAAAAATTCCCCCTGAGATAAATTTGATATTCCGAATCCAAAAATAAATTCCAAATTAAAAAATAAAATTATAAAATTTCAAAAATTGGGTATTACTATTTATAACTGCTTTTTAAAATGACTAGTTTTATATATCGTGGTGCGCTTGAACTCGGTGCTGCGTACATCGCATGCTATTGTATTATTCTAAGAGAAATGTACTACGGAAGATCGAGGTGTTACGGTCTTACCTCACTCAAATAATTTTTTCCCCAAAATTTCTAGAATACGACTGCATAAAAATATTTAGGTGGTTCTTCATCATAAGTTCCTTGGGTTCCCACGTTTCCTCTTCCATCTTATGGTCTCTCTATAGAACTTTTATCAGACGAGTCGTCTGGTTTCTCATCACTTGTTCTCCAGTATCAAGAATCTTGATAGTCACTTCACAATAAGATAGATCGAGTCCCAGTTCTATTTCTTCATAGGTGAGTATATGTGTTGGGTCAGGCATGTATTCTCTCAACAGTGATACGTGGAACACATCATGAACTTTGGAGAGACTTAGAGGCATTGCCAAACGATAAGCTACAACTCCAATTTATTCTAGAATTTTGAAAGGTCCAATATACCTAAGACTCAATTTACCCTTCTTACCGAATCGTATAACACCCTTCCATGGATATACAATTAAAAAAACATGATCTCCTACTTGAAATTCCAAATCCTTCCTTCGGTTATTGGCATAGATCTTTTTCTTACTTTGAGCTTCTTTGATGTGGGTTTGGATAATCTTCACATTTTCCATTGTTTCCTCAACAAGTTCTGGGCCTACGAGTTTTCTTTCACCAACATCATCCCAAGAAGTTGGTGTGTGACATATCTTTCAATATAACACTTTATATGGTGCCATCTTAATACTTGAATGGAATCTATTGTTATAGGAAAACTCTACCCAAGGTAAATATTGATCCCCCATAACTGGAAAGTCAATTGAGAGGGATCTCAAAATGTCTTATAAGGTTTGAATACTCCATTCTGATTGTCCATCTGTTTGAAGGTGGTAGGCAGTGCTTAAACAAAGTTCAGTATCTGGGGATTTCTTAAGATTTTTCTAGAATCTTTATGTAAAATGGGGATCACGGTCAGAAATAATCAATAAGGGTACACCCTGAAGTCTTACAAATTCATTAATATATAATCTTACTAAACGTTTAAGTGGTAAATCTTCTCTTACAACAAGAAAATGTGATGACTTGGTAAGACGATCAACAATGACCCATATTGCATCATTCCTTCTAGAAGTATTTGGTAGCCCGATGACAAAGTCCATCGTAATATCATCCCATTTATACTCTAGTATGGGAAGAGTTTGCATGAATCTTCTTGGATTTTTTCTTCCAGCCTTCACCTATTAACAAACCATACATCTTGATAGATAATCAACAATATCCCTCTTCATGTTGTCCCACCAAGAATATTCCTTAAAATCTTTATACATCTTAGTGCTATCAGGGTGTATAGAGAAATTGGAACTATGAGAATCATCCAATAATTTACATTTTAGATCATGTATGTCAGGAACACAAAATCTCTTCCAAAATTTTAAAATTCCATCTTCATATACGAAGTCAATAAATCTCCCATCATTCACAGCTTTAATTTTCTTTTGAAACTCCTCGTCATCATTCTAAGAACTTTTTATCCTTTCTAGTAATGATTTTTTTACAACCATTTGAAAAAGTATTGATTTTTCACCTTCCATGATAATTCTCATATCCATATTTACTAGATCCATGAAAATATGATCCCTTTCAACTCTTATCCTATTCAAAACTCCATGATCTTTTCTACTCAAATTATCTGCCACCTTATTTTCATTCTCCTGGTAGTAATGTATCGTGCAATAATAATCCTTGATTAGTTCAAGCCATATTTTTTGCATCATGTTGAGTTCTTTCTGTGAGAAAATATACTTTAGACTCTTGTGACATATATATATCTCACATTTTTTACCATATAAATAGTGTCTCCATATCTTTAGAGAATGGATTACAGCTTCTTACTCAAGATCTTGAGTGGGATAGTTTTGTTCATGAATTTTTAGGTATCGTGATGCATAGGAAATAGCACTATTATTTTTCATAAGGACAAAATCAAGCCCTTTATTTTAAGAATCACTATAAATAACAAACTCAACATTCCTTGATGGTAGATTCAAGAAATTAGTATTGACTAATCTTCTCTTCAGTTATTCAAAACATTCTTCACACACTTTTTTCCAGAAAAAATTAATGCCTTTACGTGTGATCTTGGTTAATGGGTTATCCAATTGAGAAAAATCCTATACGAAACTCTGATAATTACCTGCTAAACTCTATCATTCTATATAATAACACAACCAAGTCCTTTCTTTGAAGAATCACTATAAATAAAAAACCCATAATTCCATGATGATAGAGTCAAGATAGGAGCATTGACTAATATTCTCTTCAGTTCTTTAACACATCCTGCACACTCTTTTTTCCAAACAAATTTAACCCCTTTACGTGTGAGCATGGTTAATGGGTTTTCCAATTAGGAAAAATTTTGGACAAAGCCTCGATAATAACATGCTAAACCAATAAAACTTTATACCTCAGTTATACTCGTCGGTGTTGGCCATTCTTGTATTGCTCTTGTCTAAGAAGGATCAACAGAGATTTCGTCCATAGAGAAAATATGGCCATGAAAGGAAATTTCTTGAAGCCAGAATTCACACATTCTAAACTTTCCATATAATTCATTTCTTCTAAGGGTTTTCAGAATAGAGCACAAGTGATTTTCATGATCTTCGTAGATTTTTTAGTATACCAAGATATCATAAATAAATACTACTACAAAGTCATCAAGATATTCTTTGAAAAATCTATTCATTATATCCATGAAAATAGAGGGTGAATTAGTTATTCCCAAAGGCATTACTATAAACTCATAATGCCCATACATAGTTTGAAATACTGTTTTTGAAATTTCTTCCTTATTCACACACAACTGTTGATATCGAGATCGAAGTTCAATGTATGAAAAATATTGAGCTCCATGAAGTTGGTTGAATAAATCATCAATGTGAGGTAGGGGATACTTGTTCTTTATTGTTATAGCATTGATCTCCTTGTATTCAATGCATAACCTCATTGATCCATCTTTCTTATTTATAAAAATAAAAGGGGCTCCCCGTGGAGAAACACAAGGGCGAACAAATCCTTTATTACTCAATTCTTCTTGTTGTTTCTTTAGTTTCACTAATTCCACAATGGTCATTCTATAAGAGGTCTTTGATATGGGCCTTAAACCATGAATTAAATCAAGGGAGAAGTCAATTTCTCATTCTGGAGGATGTCCAGGTAAATCCTCTGGAAACACATCAACATATTATTTCATAATAGGTACTTATTCTATGTGAACATTATTTTCCACATGCATAGTTATTTCACTCTCTTCCTCCCCAATAATTGAATTTTGTAGAGCTACTGAGGGTGGTTCTAGATGAGAATCAGATGGTGATGTATCTTCTCAAAAGATAAGGTAATTATTATCATCATAAAAAATAGTAACCTCCTTATTCTTACAATAAATTTTCGCATCATGGTCCTAAAGCCAATCCATACCGAGGATTATATCACATTTAATCACGGGTATGATGATGAGATCAGAAGATAAAGCACATTTATATGCCCTAATGGGAACTGATTCACAAAAATTTATTACAATGATACTTCCCTTAAGAGTTGTGACTGACAACTCCCTTGTTAAATAAAATTGGAAATATCTAATTTTCTTAGAAAACTAGGAAGATATGAAACAATGTGATGATCCAAAATCAAATAAATCATTGGATAAATTTGAGGAAACCATTAAATTACCTTCCACCATATAATTCAAGCCTTCCACCTTAGTAGTAGTGATCACATAATCTTGTCCTTGCTCCCTTGGACTTTTCTGAGGTAAGTTTCCTTGGCGCTTAGGACATTCATTTGCATAATTCAAAATTTCTCTACAATTGTAACATTCAAAATTAACAACCTCTTTATTTCCCTTTCAATAACAAGCTTGGTGTCCTTTTTCACCACACTTGTAACACACTCCCATTCCCTTCAGGCTTCTATCGGGGTGTTTCTTCCCACATTTACTGCAGGATGGAAATTCAAAGTTTTCCTTCTTCCCCTTATTTTCATTTCTAGAGTGTTTAGTAGATCTCTTCTTCTCTTGATTTTATTTAAAGTCATAAGACTTAGAGAATTAATTTTTTGTCTTGATAGCATACGAGACAATATATTCATACGATGAGAAGTATTGTGAGACTAGTGCTCGAAGGAGAAATTGTTTTAACCCATCCAAGAATTGATCAATATTACTCTTTGGGTTATGTATATAATCTGTTGCATACGTTTCTATCCTTGTAAAGTTATCCTCATACTTTGTGACATTCTCATCCTTTTTTTGCCTCAAACTCAGAAATTGCCTTTCTATATCTGCTCGATGGTCACGAGGAAATTATTTTTCTAAGAAAATATCTTTAAAATCCCTCCATTATATATTTGATACTTCTTCATATTCCTTTTTTAATCAATGACCACCATTTATTTGCATCTCCCATGAGGTGATAAACTTCCATGGAAACATTTTCCCTTTTGCTACTCCCCAGAGCATGAAATATTTTCTCTTAGGAACTTATCCATTGATCAGCTAAAAATGGATTTGTAGTCCTATTGAATGTTGGTGGTTTTTTCCTCGTGAAGTGGTCTAACATTGATCCTCAGCATTGTGGATCAGGTTGCTCCATACGTGTCAGGTTATTATTCCTAACCTGAGTGAGTTATCCCAGTATGGTTATAAGTTGTTCAACACCAGTTGCATCACCAGCTCCACTATAATTAACTTGAGTAGGAGATCAATACCTACATGGATTACATTCATTGATACAATTTACATTCCTTCCACTAGGCTTCATTTCTAACAATGGCATACACTATATTATTTTATGAATCACAATACATAATTCAAAACTAGTAAAATACCTAACATAAATTGAACAGTTTATGCATATAATCCATAATCATAAAAAATGTTTTCTTTGAGAAAGTATTTACTCATAAATCTATCATAATGGTTTGTAAATAAAATGTGAATTATCTTAATCATATCCCACTAGAGTGTCGTAACCAAGAGTGCAACAAGGGCTATTGTCATGTACCAGAATACCAAGGGTCAAGCCCAAAACTCATTGTCAGAGTTTTCACCCTGAGGTACATCTCTTCCACATCCTCCTCTACCTAGTTGTATCCATACATAGATGAATTTCTTGTAAAATACACAAAATCAATACATTACCAAAATTCTAGGAATTTCTTCTATACTAATCATAAAAGTCTATCATAGGGTAATGTTCTCTAATCAGTGTTTTTCTAAATCTATCTTCCAAGGTTTATACTAAACTTCCTCTGATACCAACAGTACTTCCCCGAACCAAGTTACCCAGAGTTGATGCAATATTACACAACATTGGCACGATCACAAGAGATCAAGTATTGAAATACCAAGTAGTTTAGTAGCCTTGGAATTACTAGATACATACAAAAGTTTTACATTACATTATGAAATAAAAAAACATTGGTTATCCTTTAAACATACTCATATCCCATATCCTATCTCTACAAATCAATCATAATATACTTCTTCAAATTGTGGGAAAAATAAAACATAAGAAAGGGGTGAGCCCAAATTCTCATTAAGGATAAAAATATAGTGGAAAATTTCATAAATAAGCATAAAAATTTAAGGCAATGTATAAGACTAAAACATAAGCCTTTTAAAATTAAACATTAGAATAAAATTGAAAAGATAAATCAAATAACTCTATTTAATTATCCACATGGATATTATACTAGTAGAATAATCACATGTAATTTCAATAGATAATTTCATAATTATGGAATTTATAATGACGGACATCATAACCACATAGTTAAGGCCTCATGCCAAGACTACAAATAAGATTTTGTATAGGCCTTGTGCCAAGACACTAGTTTGTCTCATGATACCTATAGATTAATCAAGGAGGTATATTAGGATCCACCAATCACTTACTAAGTCTAATGAATTCTCATATAAAAAGGTTAAAACATAACATAAAAATTCGTAATAAAACAAGCATATGAAATGTTAATACTTTAACCATAAATCATGAATGGTATAAAAAATAACACATACATAGTCAAACATATCACAAAATATTCAATACAATATTGAATATTTTATCATAATAAATCAACTTCAAACAAGTGTAAAATCCATCAAATAATGTTAACATAGATGAAAACAAAACTATTTGAGAGAAATATCTCTTTCTATTTTGAAATAATTTAAAAATAACATAATTGTAAAATAAAACCTTTATTTTTAAAATATTCTTATAAGAGTGTAAGGTAAGCTTCATAGGTGTTATAATGACGAAAAATATCCACACTCACCGTATAATTTAAAAGAACATTCTTTCATTAATTTTGTAGAAAAGGTCATAAAGGACCTTGTTTGGAAAACAACAGAAATATTCCTTTATAAATATTTTCTAAAAATTCAAACAAGGGTATAAATGAATTTAACCCATATTCTATGAAATATTAAAAAAAAATTGAAATACATTTTTAGGAAACACAGATGTGGATGATAAAGAGGTCCCAGTAGATACTCACGTATAAACTACCTCAGATAATAAAGAGATTGTAAAATTAACCCTTACCTTGTAATTTTACTTGGTCAAGGGTACATTAACCTCTTGTATAATAGTTAAATAATTTTTATTAAATTATACAAGAACCATATACATAAATATGATATCATATATTATCTTCTAATATTTCTTTGTTTATAATATTTCAATAGTATCATTTTTTCAAGTGTTAACTGATTCGTTTCCTTTATATGTTTTGTTACGTAAGTCATGTTTCTTTTGGATAAGATTTTTTTTATTCATATCCAGAATGTTATTAAGTTCTTAAAAATTATTTTTAATCATCAAATGAAAAATATTTTTGAATGGTTACCATGGGGAACGAAATCTCGTCGCGTCGTGGAGACGGTATGCCGTACGTATGCAGGAGCGACTATATAATTCTATTGATTATGAAATCATACATAGTAGGATGGTATATTATATATATAGAATCATTAACATGTTATATTTATTATTCACATAAATTATACTCATTATTACACTCATCCAAATAACGAAGTGTTGAATGAAAAACTACACCACGACGTGGAGACGGTAATCCGTACATACACACGCCTGGTGACTTTGTCATTTATAGGATGGATAGACTAAAGAATATGGTTGTACCATATGTATAATAACATCACAATATGAACAAGTTATTGGATTCATTATTTTGTTATGGATACCACAGAGAAAGAGGAATTGGAAGAAGAAATGAACATTGAAAGAGGTGATGAAATAATTACCTCTTCTTCGAGTGCTTTCTTTTGATATGATTAAAAGGGATCCTTAGGTAGTATTTTTGATCAAAGTAAGGCCTTTAAGTCAAGGTGAGGGTATTTTGGAGGAGATATGAGAAGTTTTTGTCTGAGAAAAATGGGTTTGGAGGTTTTATTTTGAGAGAAGGGGAAGTTCCCTTTTATAAGAGAGGTGAGGGGCACCTTACAAAAAGATTGAACATTACTTATATTATACAATAATATTCAGTTTATAATGGCTAAAAAGGATTTATTTAGAGGATAAGGAGGGGATGGGTAAAACACCTCTCAAAGAATAGGTTTAATATAGGTTTATGTCACCATATTAACCTTATCTTTTAGATTTAACTCTTAGTTAAATAATTTAACTTTTACAATGTATTCTTATATTTTTATATTACATGGTTAATAAACAAACTATAAAATTACAATAAGACCCCAAGTGGTTCATTAATGACATATATATCATTATGTAAGTACTTTCTCTGAACCTTAGATTTTTAGGAATGTTATATCAATTAATAATATATTATTTGTTTTAAAAACACATTTATGTCAATTTTGACACTATTTAGTATTTGGTTTTTTGTGAAAGTTGAAAAAACTTGATTACTTCGAAAAATTACATTAAATTAACTCTAACATGTTATATTAACATATAAAATTAATTTATGGTATCAAAACGTTCAAATTATATTTATTTTAATATTTATAATAACATTTATTTGATACTTTAATTAATATGGAAAATAATGCATCATTATTGTGTTATAAATAAATATGTATATTTTATGTATAAAAATTATAAATGAAATATCACGATGTATGAAATATTATTATCTTTTAGTTGAATATTTATATTCCAATATATTAATTATATAACCCCATATTAAAATTATTTTACTAAAAGATACATGATTTGGTTATTTTTGTCTTCACTTTAGATTAATTGATATAAAATGTCCTTATCACTACCAAGGGGCTCCATGGAGTCCCAAAATTGACTAAAGGATTCCCTTGGTCAGATATGTATCATATAATAGTGTTATGACATGTGTTAGGGTAATTTAAGTTTATTATAATATTATTTTTTACCCTTATTTACTGGATTTACCATTTAACCATGGTAAATAAAATATTTACCGAAGTAATTATTCATAATGTCTAAAAATAAAAGTTACCTATTTACACAATTTGGACCTACTGATTCCAAATATGGAATCAATTTTTCAAATTCAAAACACATATGTTTCAGAAAATAATTTAAAATTAAATCCTGTTGTCAAAACCAATAAGCGAGTTTTTAAGAAGTAAAAACTATCAAAATATTGACATATGTTTATGTACAATTTAAATGTGAAATTAAATACAATGACCTACATTATATTAAATTATAAAAATATAATCTAATTATACTTTAAAACGACTCAAATTTATAATTTAACACTATAAATTATTTCGATTAAAAATTTTGTTTTTAATTAAAATTTTTTGTTTTTCACTATTCATCAAAATATGAAAGTTATCAGAAAAGTACCAAAAATTAACCATAATCTAGTTTTGATATTCAGAATCCAAAAATGAAGTCCATATTGAAAAATAAAATTTTTAAAATTTCAAAAAGTGGGTATTACTATTCATAATTGGTTTTAAAACGTCTAGTTTGATAGATCATGGTGCACTTGAACTCGGTGTTGCGTACATGACATGTGATTGTATTATTCAAAGAGAAATGTATTGTGGAAGATTGGTGTGTTACATTTTTTTATTTTAACAATTAGGGATATTTATAGATATATTTTTTAATTCAGGCACTAAGACAGTGTGCGATTCTAAGGCCCGGTTTCCAAAATTTAAATTTATAAATATATTAAATATATTTTATATTATGTGTGCAAAATTTTAACGAAAATTGAGAAAATATAAAAATAAATATTGGATTATAAATCCAAGACATCAGTTGAGTCAAGAACATGATTTTTAATCTAGGCATGACCAAAAATAGGTTGGTGTGGGGAGTTCAGATAAAAGCTTATACGGGTGAGTGCTTTAAGTTAAATAAATAAATAAATAAATTTATTTATTAAATTTAATTAACTTAAATATAATTTCTTATTAATACACCATTATAGTAGTATCAACAGGGTAGTCCAAATAATCCTAGGACCATTGAGAGTTTCTTCTTCCACCTTTCATGGGTGAATAAAGATTCAACTATGATGAAACTACGGATTGAGGAAGATTACCATGAGAAAAATGCAAAAGCTCCTCTTCTTCATTGGAAAGTGATTTCTTCATCTATGAATGATCCAAAACTAGGTAGGTTTCATCAATTTTTGGATTCTTACCTGATTTATTAAGATTCTTGAGAAAGATCATTATATTTCTTGATCTATGTAAATTTCAAGACTAGGCATTCACCGATGTACTTGTTTTAATTGTTCATACAATTGTTTCTCACCATGGATATCTCTAATTGTGTTCGTTGGCCTAGAAATGTTTTCCCACAACCATTCACCTTTGTTTTGGTTCCTTTATGCCAAATATTAATAGAAGTTTTTTTGATTAGACAATGGGGTATTAGTTCATCTTTTTTGGGTGGGACCGAGCCTGATTGGACCCCCTAAAATCATGATTGATTCAATTGTGATAAATGAGACAATGAACGAGTGATTGATTCAAATGATTTGTCGGATATGGGTGACTACACTATGTAAGTTTTGACCTAGTGATGCACTGGTATCACCACGGGTGGAGGCATGTGTTTGGATTCATACAGGTGAATTTGGAATCTGATATCTAGACACCAGATTGCTGTAAATAAAACCGGAGTAAGATCACATCATTTTCAGGAGTTCAATTGACATATTCGAAGGCAGAGTGGTTGGATTTGTAGAGAAAATATCATATCTCAATTTCTATGAAAGACCTGAATACATGCTCTATATTCTAAAGAACACAAACCATATATCCCGGTTTCAGTGGCAGCTAGGGTCCTTCTTGGAGAAATATTTGACACTCCATTTATAGGGTCCACACATCGTGTAACCCTAGATAACTAGATCAGCGTGTACATTGGGTAAAATCCTAGGAGCCCATGTGGCCTTTCATGACATGTATGGAGGGAGGAACACTATGTACTTCAAAGAGTACATAGGATTTACCAAGTTTCGCATGTCAAGTGATATCTTTGACCTTATATGCCATGTACGGTAGTACACAAACACGATAAAGAGTACATGGACATGGCTAAGAGCATGTGTAGGACCTTGAGTTTCTTATAAATTCTCTGTAGTAAACCTACACACTGTGTATGGCTATATGGGAAGTTATCCATATACGAGAAGGGACATGAAAAGGTAGAGAAGTGGTTCCACAAATCATATGTTTCCCCTTAATTTTCATGTACCCCTTTTATCATTGTGTGGAAACTTAAAACTCTCAAATATTCTTCATTTGGATTCATATTTTGGCCTGTGATTAGCCTATCCCGAGTGTTTTTCCACATAAAAAAATAATTTTGGCCTCCATATTTTCTTTTTGATATATAATTCATGATGTTACTTAAATGAAGCTTATTTAGGTGATGCCTGATGATCATAGTGATCATGAAGGATCATCAAAGTGATCAGAGTGGAACCCTCCTACTGGGCAGAGCATGGGTCCTCAATAGAATATCAGAGTAGAACCCTCCAACTGGGTTGGGAATGGGTCATCTATTGAATATTATAGTGAAAAACTTCTAATTGTATAGAGTGTGGGTTCTCTAAAAATACACCGAGTGGAACCCTCATGTAGAATTAGGGTACGGTTTCTCGACTATGAGAGTGGAATGCTACTACTAGGTAGGGAATGTGTCCTATATCTAATATCCAAGTGAAACCCTCTTGTTATATGAGGCAATAGTTCTTTTACTACTAGAGTGACACCATCTAGCTGGGATGGGCATGGGTCCTCAACTTAATATTATAGTGGAACTTTACAACTGGGATGGGGATGGGTCCTCTAATGTTTACTTGAGTGGAACCCTCATTCCAAAATAGGGCATGGGTCCTCCAGCTATCTGCTGAGGGGAACCTACTGTTTTACTTGGGAATGGGTCCTCTAACAAGAGGTTTTCACCCTTGAATGTGCAACATAGTGGTGATGGGTTTCATGACTTAGATATATCTTCAGATAGATGCATGAGATGATGGGCATTGACGATAGACCTTATCGAACCATGGGCTCTCTTTTCTGACTGTTTTGTGAGATAGAGATCCCCTTTCTCTCTTGTTTGAGATTATTTGGTTTGAGAATATATATATATATATATATATATATATATGTATATATGTATATAGATGTATATATATGTATATATATGTATATATATGTATATATATGTATCCATTCTATTATATTTTTTACTCTCTTACATTGGGTTGACCTATCTACTGTCTTTCTATTCCTATCGTTTCTCTTACTACTCCTTGTTTAGATTTCCAAGAATCCTATTGGGTATGTATATACTCACCTTTGCATGTGATTTTCTTACACGTTTCATGTCTTATGAAATAAGACATATTGGTAGGAAGAAACTACATAGAAGCATAGGGATACTTTGTGAATTGGACTATGTTTGGTGGTTGGAGCTTAGGGATCAGAAGCAGAGCTCTCTCAACATTTTACTATTCAATTAATTTAGGTTGGCACATCTTTTTGGATAGGTGTGTATTTTGACCCTTTACTTTTTCTTTTACACTGTTATAATATTGTATGCCCTAGAGTATTTTTTTGCATCATTAATCTATAGATATCACATCCTTTTATTGTTTTTCATTTACACTTATGTATTAAGATGTAAGGGTGTGTCTATACCAGTATATTTTCAAAATGCCACCTATTTAGGTTAGTCCTTTCAGCGCTTGTCACCAACCCTGGACTATGGAGGTAATCTTGGGGTATTTGCAGATCAGGCCCTATAGGTTCGGTTTATGAAAAATCCAAAATACAAGATTAAAAAGGATTTAGTGAAAAATTAAAAGAAAATCTGGGATCTTACTGTACAACAAAAGGGTGAGATCATTCTTATGAAATGGAATAAAATCAATTAAGTATATCTTCTTAAGAAAATTATGTAATATTAGGAAAATGATCTTGAAAAAAATTTATCTTGTTACCATAATTTTTTATGATATCAATAACCCTTTTTATACCTATTTGGTTTATAATTTGCAGTTTTTTATTTTCATATTACCATTTACATTCTTGTAATGAATTATCTCTAACTCTCTGCATTATTATTATGACATTAAATTTTTCTTTGATGTCCAGATATTTAATTCCCACATATGTTATCTTATATAGAAACCTGCTTATGAGTTACAACAGGAAACTTTTATATTTCCATCTTTCTATTTTTAATGTATGATTAATAAAATTTAACAATGTGTGTTTCTATGAAGGAATATTCATATTTTAAACCTTCGATAATGAATATGAATTTCAAGGGTGAAATTTATTTTAAGGGGGGTAGAATGTAACACCCTAAGATTTTTTGAAATATATTTTTTCAAATAAATTTTATATCTTTGATATTTTTTGTTAAATTAAACACCAATTTTAGCTTTTATTACACCCAGAAATGAGTTTATCTTGCATTACACGTAACACTGAGTCTAAAAGAAGCATGGAATAATATTAAAATATTGTTCTATAATATGATAGTTATCACCTAGCTATTAGAATGATGGGTATAAATTGGATTAAATAAATTATAAAAAAATATGGTTTAAACATGTATATAAAATTAATTCTTTGGTGACTAATTAATTAGAAATTAAAATAAAAACTATTTGTAAATAATGTAAATATTTTTCAGAAAAACTATTTTTATGAAGACGAACATATTCTGCATTAATAAATTAAAAAAAATACATTTGAAGAATTATTATATTTAAATTTATATATTATTAAATCAATAAAATATTTAACATTCATTTTATGCATTTTCTAGACAATATATAAAAATAAAACCAATTTTACACTTAAAAACTGTATTATTCTAAAAAGCAGTTTTGTTGCACTTACAAAATTAGTTTTAAAATTAATTTTGGAAACCATTGGAAAATTAATTTAATAAATAAAATTTTATTTTCCAATTAATCATGTCAAAATTATCTTAGGGTGAATATTTTGGATTATTTTGAAAAGATTAATTTTTCAATAAATAGTGAAAAATAATAGTCTTTATTAAGAATTGTCATTTCTTTTAAAGAATTTAAAAACATAAAAATTGGTTTATTAAGTTTTTAAAATAAAAATATCCTCAATTATATATAAATTAATCAAATTAAGTTATTTGGGATCATTTTAATATTGAATTTTTATATAAAAACCTTTTAAGCTTTTGAACATGTTTCTCTTTGAAAACCCTCTTTCTTATCATGTCTGTAGGATAAATTTTAAATTAATTTTGTATGATATTCTGAATGGAATTTTGAAAATGGATTCCGTATTTTGAAACATAATAATTTATGTTATATAATAATGTAAACTTATGTTTTTTACCATAATGAATAGTAAAAACAAAAAAATTATTTACAGCAGTTAAGGTGAAAATGGTTTTACCTGGGGGATAATATAAACATATAAGTTTTAAAAATGACCCAAAACCTTAAAAAACACATTTTATGTCCAAATTAAGACCTTGTAGCTTCCAGGATTTATAATGGCCCATTTTAGAGCCTTGTTGCAAGAGAAAAATGTGGGTATAACTTTTGTTTTCTGAATATTATTGGTGTTCCACTCACCTCACTTATAAAAGGCCACCATCTATACTCTTCTATTCACACCATGAAACCATATTTTTCATACATTAACTAACCAAATAACTTAAAAAATTTACTAATATAATCCTAGATACCCTATTTATGCTTAAATACAACCTATGATGGCTTTTGATCCAAACGTAAGGAGGTTACTCGAGGAAGTGGTAACAGTCTTCAACATGTGTTTTAATTTATTTCTTCATCCACCTCATTAAATTGTTGGTAAAAAATTATTATATAATATAATTAATATATTTATATATAATTGGATTTTTATTATATGCTCATTAACTATAATCATATCCATTTCAATCAAATGGGTTACGAAATCATCATCTGTGTGCACGATAGTCTACCACCCCAAGAACTGATGCGATTCATTTGTCTATGTCTACCTCCCATAGTTGGTTATGATGATGGATATAAAGTATATATACGATATTTATAACATAATTATACCTATATAGATATTATATCATACATATCGTTTTTAAAATTTTAATGTCGTATGGGACACGATAACGTTGCATGTGTGTACAGTAGACTACCGGCTCCTGAAGCAATGTGATTCTTTTTCGAGTAACACTTTACATGGAAGATAATAAGGATACAGTTAGTTAAGATAAATTATACAAATTAGAAAATTATTATATTTAGGACATATTTAACATTTTTAATATATAATATATCATTTTACCTCTTACATTTTCACTCACTGAAAGGTGATAATATCGTTCATGTATGTGTGGACTACTGCATTCGTGAAGTGATGTGACTCTCTCTTTTCATCGCCATACCACATAGATGATATGTATAAGTATATTTATATGAATAATATTTTATTTATGATATTATTATCATTCTAGAAATATAAATTATTACTTACCTTATATCCATTATGATCATTGAAAAATGGAAACATTACTCATGCATACATATGACCTACGGTCTCTATGACCATAACATACTTAATTTCTCAAAAAAAACCTTTAATTATTGTTATTACAAGTATAATTGATGTATAAATATGATAGTTATTTAATTATTTTTATGTTTAATATAATGGAACCATGATCAAATAAATATGACCAGAAACAAAAAATCAAAATATATACGAAAAACAAAGCAGTTATTACCAGAAATGTGATTTTAACAACTGATAATAAATAGTAAATAAATAATCATTAATAAATATAATGTGGTATGATATATATAATTATGTTTCTATAATAGTTTTATAATAAATTTATATATATTAAACAATAATTTCTAAAATTATGAAGGAAGTCGAGACTTAAGGTAAGGGATTTCCATCTCACGTTTTACTTTTGTGAGACACGTGAATATTCAAAAAATATTTATTTTATGTGGTTTAAATTCTACCCCTGAATGTATTTTATTATTATTATAAATAAAATTATATGTATTTAAATATAAATTTTAGGATCTATATTTCATGGGGTTTATAGTTCAAAAGTTATAAAAATAGTAGGGGATTTTTGTCTCAAATTGCCTTTTTTCTTACTTAAGTTATGTTGTCAAACTGTCTAATTATATGAGGAGTATATAATTACACTTTGAAATGTTATATCAGGAATATCATTATTTTAGTTTTATTATATATCTAACTAATGTTATTACATCAAGTGTAGGTTACAATCCAATATCAATAAGGAGATAAAGTTTTCATGTTACTGTAGCATCCGACCTTTTTATCACATAAACTTTCCTTACATTATACAAAACTGAGGATCTTTAAGGTTTAGTGTCTTGGAAACCAGGAACTTATTACATGAGGAAAAAAAACATTCTTCTTAAACACTTGAGAGGCTTCTTCATTTGTTAATCCTAGGTTCATTACTGCATCTCATAACCTGGGGACATATATCAAAAGAAAGGGTGAGCAGAAGGCCCAGTAAAGGAAACAAGGGGAAACATTTAACATGTGAACTTGAGATGCATCAACAATGTCATGAAATAGAACTTTAAGGCATGAGAAAAAACATCATGAGGCATATCATAATAAAAATAACGTATTTCATAACTTGAACATGTGTCTACAACATTTAACATTGACAATCATTTTCATTTCACCAAGGTCCATCCCCAAGGTGTCATTAAAAATTACCAAGGTTATTCACCAAGGCATCGTTAAAAATGGGCATCCCCAGAGATTAAGTCTTTACCCAATGCATTGGAGCGCTATCAGGGAGAACCCTTAAATTTGTCTTTATTATCATGTGAGCCACATATATCATCATCAAAAATTTCATAAAAAACCCATATAGCATAAAACCAATGGGTTTCCTTTCATAATCATAATGTTTTAAAAACTGCTTTAAAGACATGATCTTTATGTCACTTTAAACCCACGAAAAAGGAAACCGGGTTTCGTGTATGTAAATCACAGAATTAAAATATGACATTTTGTTATATATGTGAATAACCCTATAGAAAAATATCTTTGAGTATTCACTTAACAAATTAAAATAATTTGAGAAAAATAGAGAGACATTTTGAGACGAAAATTCTGCAGCATAACGACTATGTTACAGGGTTTTAGAAAACATTGAAAAGAGAGGGGACATGAGTCACCCACTCATAAATGATTCATAACAAAGTAGAGGGAATGAATATAATGGATATAAGAGCATGTTAATGAAATTTTTAAGACATACCATATGAATTTAAAAACATGTAAGGAAGACAAAAATAAGATTTCTCTTATGAATATTCGGCAGCCTAACGTCATCACTTAAAAATTCAAAAAAAAAAGAATTGATGATGTCAAATAGGGTCTCTCATCATATGAACATAAAATATAAGTTTGATATATATAGATATCATAACCCAACATAATAAAAAGGAGCATGAAAGACTTGACATGAAAATAGATCATGAAAATGAGAAGGGTGAAAGAATCCCTTAAAAATTCGGCAGCCTAACGACGCCACTTAAATCTTCAAAATACTGAATTGAAGAGATCAAATAGTGTATCTAATAATATGGAAATAAAAGATCAGTATGATAGATATAGTGATAATACCCCAACTTAATAAAAAGGAACATTAAATACTTAACCTGAAAATAGATCTTGAAAATGAGAAGGGTGAAAGAATCCTTTAAAATTTGGTAGCCTAACAACGCCACTTAAAACATCAAAATACTGAATTGAAGAGATCAAATAGGATCTCTCATCATATTAACATAAAATATTAGTATTATAGAAATAGATAAAATACCCAAACATAATAAAAAGGAACATGAAATACTAGACATGAAAGTAGAACTTTGAAAAATGAGAAAGGTGAACGAATCCCTTAAAAATTCGGCAGCCTAACGACGACACTTAAAACATAAAAATAATGAATTGAAGAGATCAAATAGGGTCTCTCATAATATTAACATAAACGATCAGTATGATAGATATAGATATCATACCCCAACATAATAAAAATTAACATGAAATACTTGACATGAATGTAGAACTTTGAAAAAAGAGAAAGGTGAACGAATCCCTTAAAAATTCGGCATCCTAACGGCGCCACTTAAAACATTCTTAAAATGAATTGATTAGAGAAAGATGGGGTATCTCATCATATTAAAATTAAAAGGTAATTAAGAGGAATATAAAATAACAGCCTTCAACATAAGATCATGGAGTATAAAAGAAATGACATAAAAGAGATTACTTGAAAAGAAAGAGAGAGTTAGGATCCCTTACCTTAAACGTAACTCTTAAAACTTAAAGGTTGGGACATTGAGGGCTTGGGGGCACCTTGATAGGACTCCTTGTAAGGTAAGGAGACCAAAACTTCGTTGAGGATGATTTTGGAGTCGAATGGATGAGAGGATAGCTTGGTATTTATAGGGAAAGTGAGGGGACAAGGCATTAATGGCCAAGGGACACCTCATTGGTGGTTTTGGAAAAACCATGGGCTTGCCCATGGTATTTTCCCATGGTATTGGCCACTTGGGACACATCATACCTTATATTACTATTCATAGGTCTACCATATTGATTACATACTTAATACATCATTTAATGATGTCATTAAACACCCGTAACTTAAAAACTGTTTTTTCACTATTCATCGAAAATTCAACTTTTTCAGAAAAATCCCAAAATTTCACCTTAACCAAATATCGATGCTCTGATTTCAAAAATGAAATCCATTTTATAAAAATATTTTTTTAAATATTTTTAATTTAATTTTTAAATAAAAACACTATTCACCGAAAATTCAATTTTTTCAGAAAAATCCCCAAAAATTACCTTAGAATAATATCGATGTTCTAAATTCAAAAATAAAGTCCATTTTATAAAAATAATTTTCTAAATATTTTTAATTTAATTTTTAATTAAAAAACACTATTCACCCGAAAAAAACTAATACTTGACTAATAATTTATGAAACCGTTATTTAATCATTTTATTCAATCACATTACTTAATCAAGGTGCCTAGATTAAATTAATAATTTCTTTAAGTGAGATTACTAATCCATTTGGTCACATTACTAATGCTAAGCATAAAATCACTATTCTTAATTTATTATTCATCAAAATTTAATTTGATCTTACTAGACTATAAATTTCGTACTGAACATGTAACACCCCAAGCTTCCACGGTACGTTTTCTTTCAAATAATGCAATGGCGTGCATTGTACGCAACTTCGAGATTTTAACACACCATAACCAATCAAACTAGCCGTTATGAATAGTCATACCTAATTTTTGAAATTTTATAAATTCTATCTCTCAAAATGGACTTCTTTTTTGGATTCGGAATATCGAAATTAGCCTGGGGTGAAATTTTGGTATTTTTCGGATAACTTTCATATTTTGATGAATAGTGAAAATTACTAAATTTTAATTAAAAAAAACTTTTTTAATAAAAATAATTAATAATGATAAATTATGAATTTGAGTGGTTTTAAAGTATATTTAGAATATATTTTTACCATTTAATACAATGTGGGTCATTGAACATAATTTCACATTTAAACCAGACATAAACAAGCGCCAATCTTTTGATAGTTATTATCTCTTAAAAACACGCTTTTTGTTTTAACAACGGGAATTAATTTTAAATTAATTTCTGACACTTCTGTGTTTCGAATTTGGAAAAATGGATTCCATATTTGGAATCAGGATGTTCAAATTGTGTAAATAGGTAACTTTTATTTTTAGACATTTTAGATAATTCGGTAAATATTTTATTTACCATGGTTAAAGGGTAAATCCGGTAAAAAAGGGTTAAAAAATAATATTATAATAATACTAAATTACCCTAAAACGTGTCTTAACCCTATTGGGTAATACTTTTTCGACCATGGACATATTTGGGTCGATTTTGGGACCCCATGGATCCACTTGTAAGTGATAATGACACTTTATTTTAATTAAGTTAAAATAAATACAAAAATGACACAAGCATATATATTTTAGAAAAACAATTGTTACATAGGGTTATATATGTTGGATTTTAGACTATAAATATTAATTAGAACAATAAAACAATTTCCTACATAATTATAGTTTATTTATAATTTTTAGACATTAAATAAGTTAATTTATTTATGACACAATGGTGATGCAGTAATTACAATAATAGTTAAAAATTAGAATAATTGATATTATAAATACTCAAATAAATATAATTTGATACTTTTATTGAATTAAACTAATTTTCTAGGATAACATGACATATTAGTATTGATTTAATTTACTTTTTTCGAAGTAATCATTCTGTTATGTGTTTTAAAAAAATCAACTATTGAATAGTGTCAAAATTGACATAAAAGAGTTTTTAAAAAAAATATTATATTATTAATTGATATTAAATTCATAAAAATCTAAGGTTCGGCCAAGAGACTTATATCATGATAGGTATATCATTAATGGACCACTTGGGTGTCTCTTGGATGTATATAGTAAGTTTATTAACTATATAATATAAAACTACAAAGTGACATGGTAAATGTCAAACTAATTAACTTAGAGTTAAAACTAAAAGATAAGGTTAATATAGTGACCCAAACCGGTATAAATTCTATTGGCTGAATGGTGTTCGACCTATCCCCACCCTAAAATTTGAATAATCAACTTTTTAGCCATTATAAACCGAATATGAATTTATTATAAATTAATATTTCTAGCTTTTCCAAAGGTGCCCTTCACCCCTCTTATAAAAGGGCACTCATCCTTCTCATTTCTTCACACATTCAAAGCCTTTTGGTTCGGCCAAAACCTGCCCAAATAATCTCTCAACTTCCCTCACTACAACCTAGAGGCCTTAGTTTGATCATAAAGCCAACCTAAGGAGCCCTTTTGATCAAATCAAAAGGAAGAACCCGAAGAAGAGGTAATGTTTTCACCACCCCTTTTCAAGATCCTTTCTTCTTCCACTTCTTCATTCTTTGTTATTACCATTATAAAATAATAACTCCAGTATCATATATATACTGTGATGTTATTATAAATATGGTACAACCATATTCATTATTCTATCCATCCTTTGAATAACATGTCACCATACGTGCGTACGTACGGCTTACCGTCTCCACGTCATGGTGTAATTGTTATTAAATATATTATTATTTGGATGGGTATAATAATGATGTTTAACTCATGTAAATAATAAATATAACATGATAATTATTCTGTATATATGATATACCATCCAATTATATATTATTTTAATATCAAAAGAATGATATTGTCGCTCGTGCGTACGTACGGACTACCGTCTCCACGAACGCAATGAGATTCATTCTCCATCATATCCATTCAAGTATAATTATAATTTGATGATTTAAAAATAGTATCTAATGACTTGATATAATTTTGTATATGAATAATATACATCCCATTAATAACGAATATGGCTCACATAACAAAGATTATAAAGTAAAATGAACCTGTTAACACCCGAAATGACGATAATTCTAAGATATTATTAACAAATCAATGTTAAAAGATCATATATGATATCATATTAAAGTAAATTATTCTTTTATAATTCAATAAAAATTATTTCACCATTATACAGGAGGTTATCCTACCATCGACCGTGGAAAAAGTACATAGTAAGGGATTTTCTTATCTCACTTTGAATTCCGTGAGATTTCCATTGTTCGCCACTAAATTATTGAAAGTGGTGTATTGTGTACTTCCATTTGATATATATTATCATGATTATCTTTATATTCATGTTATTCTATAAATAATTTGGTGGTTATTAACTTTTGGTCATACGACTCAGTTTATTACAACGTGGTAAGGGGTTTATAATCTCACTTTTAATTTCGTGAGATTTCCATTATTCACCACTTATTTATTGCATGTGGTGTGTGTACTTCCCATTATTGTATTCATTATATAATATACTCTAATTTATGGAAATTTACATCATAATTGTATGATCCTTCTTTCATGGGTGTATGTTTCGTAAGTTACCAAATTGATAAGGGAATTTGATATTTCAATTTCCACTCATTCGTCTTTACGCATACTTCATTGATTATTTTACTCCAAGATTATGTGTGGAATTACTATTCATTTTCTTATGTCATATTTTCCACTCCCCTTTTTGTGGATATAATTTTGATACACATAATCACTCAATTGATAAATTCTCAAGTGATCGGTATGAACTTGATAAGAGTAATTTTAACTCAATCTCCATTTGTTGAGTTAAATATCCAATTCATTGGTGTAGTTTTTACAAGAATATGTGTGAATGTCATCTGATTTATTTACACTAAATATCCAATCATATTGAGTGTATTTATATTTTTCACACATAATTATGTCGTTGATTTATCCTTAACCTAAGGATACGGCCTTTATGAGAGATTTCATCTCAATTTAAATTCCATTGAGACTTCTTTGTTGTTATACACAAAATCACTTTTATTTGGTGTATATAATGTACTTTGACATAGTATATCATGAATCCCTTTATTCTCATGATATTAAAAAGTTTTGATTACCTCAATTATTTGTATTCAAGTGTCTCTCTTTTGGTTAGAATCTCTAACTAAAATACCATTTTTAAATGTTTTAAAGACTTATTCATCTAAATCTTGCTCATTAATGTCCATGTTTTAAAAATGGTTTTAAGGATTTATTTATATATACATTAATGTTTTAAAATTAAAACTCCTTTTAAAAAAGTTTCAAAGTGGTATGGGACACTTTGATTCAAAAATCTAATTTTAAATGGCTTCCTGACAAATAGTTTGACTTTTAAATGATTTCAAGAAAAAGGGGGATATTTCTCTCAAAATGTTTTGATGATTATTTTCATCTATGTCAACATCATTCAATATTCTTGATTGAGGTTAATGTGATACAATACAATCTTCCATATTGTATCGAATGAGTTATGTTTGACTGTGGATGTGTTATTTTTATACCATTCATAGTTTGTGGTTAAAGTATTGACATTTCGTATGCTATTTTTAATACGAATGTTTATGTTATGTTTAAACTTGTTCATATGAAGAATGAATTGGACTTAATAAGTGATGGGTGGAGCCCGCTATAGCTCCTCGATGCATCGGTAGGTCTCATGAGACAAACTAGTGTCTTGGCACAAGGCCTTGGCAGAATCTTATTTGTAGTCTTGGCACGAGGCCTTGACTATGTGGTTATGATAGTATGGAATTATGCATTCCATCATTATGAAAGTGGTTATTGATATTTCATGGGATTGTTCGACTAGTAGAATATCCATGAGAGTAAGTAAATGGCATTATTTTATTTTACCTTTGCCATTTTATGCTAAAGTTCAAGTTTAAAAGGCTTTTGTTTTATTTATAAACTGCTTTAAGTGTTTATGCTTATCTATGAAAGCTTCTGCTATAATATTATCCTTACTGAGCATCTGAGCTCACCCCTTTCAATGTTTTATTTTTCCCAGGATTATGAAGAAGTAATTTATGAATGACCTGCAGGGATAGTATGAGGGGATATGAAGACAAGATGTTTTTTTTATAATGTAATGTAAAACTTTATGGATGTATCTAGTTATTCCAAGGCCAATAAACTAATTGGTCTTTCGAGACTTGATCTTTCTTGTGATCATGCCAATGTTATGTAATAATGAACCGACTCTGGGTAACTGGGGTCGGGGTGTTACAGAACATAATTGTAGAAGACTATTTTTTGAAAATCACTACACATTTTTAATTATTTATGGTTTACAAAAACATTTTTTCAAAATATCCTTTCTCTAAAATTCACCAAAAATATGCATACTATATTTATCCAGACATTTGAAAATTCAAAAACTTCATCATAATAAGAAATCAAAATTTTTATTTAAAACCAAGGATTACACAAGTCAGTTACGGTCTCCTTACATATCCCCTTATCACACCAGCATAGGACCTAAGTGTAAGGTGTGCTAAGGTGAGAGAATCTGAGGGAGGCTCAGCCAACGTCGCACGAGTAGTAATTTCTATCAGTTTGAAATTCTCGCGAAGGTGATTCCATTATAGCTTCACACGATGAAGTTCGGCTTGGGTTTGGTCCAGAGCAAAGCTCAGTGGTGCTACCTCCTTCCCAAATTCTGTTAGATGGGCTTCGATCGGTCCAAGACTACTAGGTGAGGCCATTGAATATTATTTCTATATTAATTAACCAAGATCACTTGTATTTAGAGACAATAATCGAAACGTTTAGTTTTCAGCAGTCATATTGACCAATGGTCATATTACAGTCGAAACCCAACGGTCTCATTTTAATTATACTAATCTTATCAAATGAAATAGTTTTGTTGACTATAAAAATAAAATAACACACAAAATTAGGAAACAAGATTTATTCAAAATTTCGGGTCGTTACAATCTTCCCCCCTTAAGAAATTGCGTCCTCACAATTTTTAAAATTGGTTTAGGAAATTTCTTTGAAAGTCCCACATCGGAAAAAGATTCAGTAACACTATTAATTAAAAAGAAGGAAAAGGAAGTATAAAGGTCACCCAAGTTAACCCATACTAGGATTCCATGTAGGAAAACATGGACATGGAATAGAAAACAAAGGGTCATGTTCTGAAGGAGAGTGATAGAAAACATGATTAGGAGAAAGTTAACAACAAGAAAATCACAAACTTATGATGGGTTAAACGGTATTTGATTTTCCAGTAGGAAACCTTAACAGACAACGTTTTTTGTTTTACATTCCTTTTCATTGTTTTGAGGAATTCATTTACTACATAGAATAAAAAAATAAGGAAATATCCCTACCTTCAATTAAAGTTTCATCCTTTAATATGTTTCTACCAAACTATGAGCATTCAAAACTACTTGGTCTCATCAAATCATAAGAATCAACTTCTATAAAATCACTTAATCTACAAAATATTAACTATCAATTTCTTTTATCTTTAAAAATTGTCCCAAAAACAGATGGGGTAAGATAAAATAATTCTTCAAAAAGAAAGAATCCCATAGGAAGGGAAACTACTTTTAAATCGTCAAAGTTCCACAGTACTACCCAAAGTTCATCATATACCATTCCATAAACAAATTTCCTTAAAATTCCTCAAAATAAACCAAACTATGATTGAAACCCAAATGCAAGAAGGATTTGATAAGACTGTCTTCCAAAATAAACTTTATCGTACATCTACAAAAAAACATCAACTACTCCTAACATCTTCTAACAAAAGGAGCTAACCTTAACATATTTTACCCAAGATAGTTTTATCATTTCCATAAGTAACATATATTACCATAAGATCACCTTAAATTCATCGATTCTTCAAAATATAAGTCAAACTTTACCCCTAAAATAAAATACCATAGTAATCTATTTACTTCGATAAAATAGGGTTCCCAAAATAGTGAACATCTTCCAAAATAATAATAATCATTAAATCCCCTAATCAACTTTATCAGATGAACATCCTTGAGACTTCTTCTTCTTCTTCCTTGATGAATTTGGTCATTCAACTTGGTACGAATTATTAATTGTAATTTTTGATAGCTGGTTTGGCATAATCACAATATGTTCAACTTGATCTCTCATTATCTATGTCATATTAATAGGGAAATAACCACATTTCCTATCACATTGGTTGTTGGGACATGTTCTTCCATTTCCCGCCATTAACTAAGAAAAGAAAGTATAATTAGGGGGCTTAAATACTTAGCCAATGATCATGAAAAGGAAACATAAAGAATAGAAGGATAAACTAGTAGAAGAAAAGTATACCCTAAAATGTGATCCCCTAGGTTCCAATCTAGGTTATCCATGATCATAAATTCTTATGTGAGTCTTTATTTTATTTTATCTTTGTCCCTTTAATAATAGTTCATACTAAGCTTATAAATTTCCCAAAGCATATCCCCTGGGAGTGTTGTAACCAAGAGTACAGCAAGGCCCGTTGTCGTGTACCAGTTCCTGTTCGAGTCTATCTCAAAGTGGTATTTTCAGGTTTTACCCCTATATACATCTGTGCCAGAGCCACCTCTACCTGCTCATATCCAGATAGGGATGTATTTTTTTGGAAACCCCTTACTCAATACTCACCAAAAGACTAGGAATATTTCCTATATTTAAACTTTTCTATAGGGTGCTTCCTAGAGTTTTCATATCCTAATTTCCACAAATAACTAAACCATCCTTTGACCAACTATATAATCCCGCCTTTTTATCACATAATCTTTCCTTACATTATACAAAACTGAGGATCTTTATGGTTTAGTGTCTTGGAAACGAGGAACTTATTACATGAGAAAAAACATTCTTCATAAACACTTGAAAGGATTCTTCATTTTTTTCATCCTAGGTTCATTACTACATCTCATAACCTAAGAAAATACATCAAAACAAAGGATGAGCAGAAGGCCCAGTAAGGGAAACAAGGGGAAACATTTAACATGTGAACTTGAGATACATCAACAATGTCATGAAAAATAACTTTAAAGCATGAGAAAGAAATCATGAGGCATATCATAATAAAGATAACGTAATTCATAACTTGAAGATGTGGATACAACATTTAACATTGACAATCATTTCCGTTTCACCAAGGTCCATCCCCAAGGTGTCATTAAAAATTACCAAGGTTATTAACCAAGGCGTCGTTAAAAATGGTCATCTCTAGAGATTATGTCTTTACCCAATGCATTGGAGCACTATCAGGGCGCACCCTTAAATATGTATTTATTATCATGTGATACACATATATAATCATCAAAAATTTCATAAAAACCCATATAGCATAAAAGAAATGAGTTTCCTTTAATAATCATAACATTTTAAAAACTGCTTTAAAGATATGATCTTTAGGTCACTTTAAACCCACGAAAAAGGAAAGTGGGTTTCGTGTATATAAATCCAATAATTAAAATAGAACATTTATATATATATGTGAATAACACTGTATAAAAAGAGCTTTGAGTATGCACTTAATAAATTAAAATAATTTGAGAAAAAGAGAGAGACATTTTGAGACGAAAATTCTGCAGCATAACGGCTATGTTACAGGGTTTTAGAAAACATTGAAAAGAGAGGGGACATGAGTCACCCACTCATAAATGATTCATAAAATAGTAGAGGGAAAAAATATAATGGATATAAGAACATGGTAATGAAATTTGAAAGACATACCATATGAATTAAAAAACATGGAACAGAGACAAAAATAATATTTCTCTTATGAAAATTCGGCAGCCTAACGGTGTCACATAAAACTTCAAAAAAATGAATTGATGGGGTCAAACAGGGTATCAAATCATATGAACATAAAAGATCAGTATGATAGATATAGATATCATACCCCAACATAATAAAAAGGAACATGAAATACTTGACATGAAAATATATCTTGAAAATGAGAAGGGTGAAAGAATCCCTTAAAAATTCAGAAGCCTAACGGCGCCACTTAAAACATAAAAATACTGAATTGAAGAGATCAAATAGGGTATCTAATAATATGAACATAAAAGAACTGTATGATAGATAAAGATATCATACCCCAACTTAACAAAAAGGAACATCAAATAATTGACATGAAAATAGATCTTGAAAACGAGAAGGATGAAATAATCCCTTAAAATTTGGCAGCCTAACAACGCCACTTAAAACTTCAAAATACTAAATTGAAGAGATAAAATAGGGTCTCTAGTAATATGAATATAAAAGATCAGTATGATAGAAATAGATATCATACCCCCAACATAATAAAACGTAAAATGAAAGACCTGACATGAAAGTATAACTTTGAAAAATGAGAAAGGTGAACGAATCCCTTAAAAATTCGACAGCCTAACGATGCCACTTAAAAAATAAAAATAATGAATTGAAGAGATCAAATAGGGTCTCTAATAATATGAAAATAAAATATCAGTATGATAGATATAGATATCACACCCCAACATAATAAAAAGGAACATGAAAGACTTGACATGAAAGTAGAACTTTGAAAAATGAGAAAGGTGAACGAATCCCTTAAAAATTCGGCAGCCTAACGACGCCACTTAAAACATTATTAAAATTAATTCATGAGATAAAGAGGGGGTATCTCATCATATGAAAATGAAAAGGGAAGTAAGAGGAATATAAAAGAACATCTTCAACATAAGAGCATGGAGCATAAAATAAATGACATAAAACAGATTACTTGAAAAGAAAGAGAGAGGTAGGATCCCTTACCTTAAACGTAACTCTTAAAACTCAAAGGTTGGGACCTTGAGGGATTGGGGGAACCTTGGTATGACTCCTTGGGAGGTAAAGAGACCAGAAATTAGTTGATTATGATTTTTTAGTCGAATTGATGAGAGGATGTCTTGGTATTTATAGGGAAAGTGAGAGGACAAGGCATTAATGGCCAAGGGACACCTCATTGGTGGTTTTGTCAAAACCATAGGCTTGACCATGGTATTTTCCCATGGTATTGGCCACTTGGGACACCTAATACCTTATCTTACTATTCATAAGTCTACCATATTGATTACATACTTAATACATCATTTAATGATTCCATTAAACACCCGTAACTTAAAAACTGTATTTTCACTATTCATCAAAAATTCAACTTTTTCAGAAAAATCCCAAAATTTCACCTTGACCAAATATCAATGCTCTGATTTAAAAAATGAAATCCATTTTATAAAAATAATTTTCTAAATAATTTTAATTTAATTTTTAAATAAACACAGTATTCAACAAAAATTCATTTTTTTCAGAAAAATCTCCCAAAATTACCTTAGCATAATATCGATGTTCTGAATTCAAAAATAAAGTGAATTTTATAAAACTATTTTTCTAAATATTTTTAATTTAATTTTTAATTAAAAACACTATTCACCTGAAAAAACTAATACTTGACTAATAATTTATGAAACCGTTATTTAACCATTTTATTGAATCACATTACTTAATCAAGGTGCCTAGATTATATTAATAATTTCTTTAAGTGAGATTACTAATCCATTTGGTCACATTACTAATCCTAAGCATAAAATCACTATTCTTAATTTATTATCCATCAAAAATTAAGTTGATCTTATTATACTCTAAATTTCGTACTGAACATAATTGTAGAAGACCATTTTTTGAAAATCATTACACATTTTTAATTATTTATGGTTTACATAAAGATTTTTTGTAAATATCCTTAATCTAAAATTCACAAAAAATATGCATACTATATTTATCCGGACATTTGAAAATTCATAAACTTCATCATAAGAAGAAATCGAAATTTTTATTTAAAACCAAGCATTACACAAGGCAGTTACGGTATCCTTACATAGCCTCTTATCGCACCAGCATATGACCTAAGTGTAAGGTGTGCTAAGGTTAGAGAATCTGAGGGAGGCTCATCCAACATCGCATGAGTAGTAATTTCTATCAGTTTGAACTTCCCACGAAGGCGATTCCATTCTAACTTCACACGATGAAGTTCGGCTTGGGTTTGGTTCAGAGTAAAGCCCAGGGGTGCTACCTCCTTCTCAAGTTCTATTAGATGGGATTCGATCGGTCCAAGACTATTGGGTGAGGCCATCTAATCTTCTTTCTATATTAATTAACCAATATCACTTGTATTTAGAGACAATAATTGAAACGTTTAGTTTCCAGCGGTCATATTGACTAATGGTCATATAACAGTCAAAACCCAATGGTCTCATTTTAATTATTATCATGTTATCAAATGAAATAGTTTTGTTGAGTATAAAAATAAAATAACACAAAAAATTAGGAAACAAGATTTATTCAAAATTTCGGGTCGTTAAAGTTATAATCTCAACATTTAGGAGGATTGTTTATCATTTTGTTTCTGATGATAAAAAATTATGATACATAACTCATGAAACTCGTGAATTTTAATATCCTATAGTGATTTCATGAGAATACATTTTTTACCTTTATATTTTTCTCTTTATGTACTTAAGAGTTCAAAATTTGTTTTTTTACAAAAATAGTTTTTATTTTTCTCTTCAGTCGAAAACTCATTTTTCTTCCAAAACCATGTTTTATAAAAATGTTTTAATTTTTTTACCATTATAAAAATAATTTATTAAATAATTGTTTACCCATATTTGACTCTTTTTTAATTTTTTTAATGGAATATTATTTTCTTTTTTTAGACAATGCTCATTTGTATTTTACAAAAAATGTGAAAGGAATATTTGTTTTAATGTGTATGGAATGAACATAATTTTCCACAATCATGACCATTATTTTCATTGAAGATTAATTTATAAATTTTCAAGTATATTTTGAAATAAAATTATATTCAAAATTTTTTACAATGTCCAAGAATATTTTCTTCAAGATAATTTCTAAAATTATTTTATATATTACTTTATAAGTTTTTTAACATTATTTCCCAAGAAAAGGAACTCAAAATGTTTTATATATTTTTTTTTAATTTGAAAATCTATTTTCATCTTGAAAATTTTAAAGTGATCCTTAAAAATTATTTTCCATATAATTTTATGTTACTTATAATTTATTGGGGATATTATCAAAGGATACTATTTTTAATTTTTTCTATGAATGGTTTATGTTTATGATAATAAGATTTTTATGAAACCCATTTCTCATCCATGAGTTATAACATGAAAAAATGATTATAAAACCTCTTATTTTCTATGGATAATACCATTATAAAATTATTATAAACCCCATTTTTTCTGTGGATAATACCATGATAAAATTATTATGAAACCTTCTTTTTTTTATGGGTTATTCTATGATGAAATGATGAAGTGATTATGAATCCTATTTCTTTTCCATGGGTTATGCTATGATGAAATATTTATAAAACCCATTTCTTTTCATGGGTTATAATATGATGAGTTTCTTATGATATTTTGGAATAGGAATGTTTTATTTTCATTATGTGATAGGTGGGTCCCATATCTCCCTCCAATGAATTCGGTAAAAATGTATAACTCATTAGTAAATATATTATGCATAAACCTAATTACATGATCATAATGTTAGTCAAGATTTAATATGAAAATATGTCTAAGAGGGGTGAATTGGCCTTTTAAAATGAATTAATAAATTCAAATGATATATTAGAGTTATAATGTTAATGTAGTAGAAATTAAAAATAAATGTACATAAGATATTTTTATAGTATTTCAGATCTAAATTATCCTATGTATACTCTTTACCCCTCTCATGAACTGAAAATAAGGAAACTCACTGTAACCAATATTATGGAATCTTAAAATGATTTTTCCTCACCTACAGTCATAAAACAGTTACATCTAATATTTCCCCTCGATACATAAACCCAAAAAGCATCCTTTTTTAACCTAGAATCACTACGTTAACAACCTCCCTCTTTCCCATTGAGGCAGAACCCAATAGTTGCATTTTGATTGGGATCCAAAAACCAAAATAATACCTTTTAATATATAGCATAACTTATTACGATTAAACACATAGAAATATAATAGAAAAAGGAGAAACCACATATCTTGATGAATAGATTCAGTGTTTGAGTGTTGAGGCTGTAATAATCTCTCTAGAAACAAAGGATCAAATAGTTAAACTCCATTTAGGAGCATTAGACATTCATTAAAGTTTTCATCCCCTTGTACCATTTAATAGAATCCTCGAAACAATTTTCTATATATATAGATATTTAAAACTCTATATATAGAGTAAATTTATGTACAAAATATTAAACACTAGAAGATCATTGCAGTTCCTATTTCCCAAAACAGCATAAAATTTCTGTATTAAATACACTTTCAAAGCATAATAATGTGTGTTATTTTGTTAATATATAAATTGGAAATCATGATCTATAATGATAAAACAATAGAATAATTAGTAAATCAGTATTGAATAATTATAATTAACATTAAAATCTCTTGGAAATCACCCATGAAGCTTGCAAGACAAACTGTTCACATTCCGAAAACATTTAATGTGGAACTCATGTTTTCTCAAGAAACCCGTGTTAAAATTAAACCAATTTGACTATAATTTAATAAAGAAAATTACTAACTATTTTCATGGATTATAAATAATTAATATCTAACTATAGAATAAGTAAAACAATAATTATATCCATAATTAACTTATAGAAAATGGAAAGGTGAAATGTTATGTAAAACATAGCATAATTCTAGATATTACAATATCCTATAAAAAATACGAAATCCATATATGGATTTCAATAAGTATATAGGTGAATATAAATAAAATAATTTACATAATGAAATTCACATACCTAATTTTCTCATCTGTGATTCTGGAAATTTTTAGACATCATAACTTATAATGTTTCAGACTTAAAATATGCCTTCCAAATAGAAGAACCAGCTTTATATTTGTTTGATTTATATTTATATAATTCCATTATATTTTTATAGAATCAATAATCACATTAATAGGACTTATAAAACTCATTTTTTCCCCAAAATACTATAGCTAAATTATTTTTGGAAAACTGAAAAATTATAACAGAAAACATGTAGAGACTTCAATATAATTTCTTATATTTATAGAGATCGGTTCAGAGTTTTATTTATTATAAATAAATTTAGATATATTTTTTATTTCCAATGAAATAAGAATATACTAATTTTGTGTTTTTTATCCAAAAGGAATGGTCAAAATAAAGAGGATACTTTTCACACATGGTAGGTTCAATGGTTGTTTGAAATGGTCAGTTAAGACAATCAAGTTACATGGTTAGTTGACTACCACATGGTTAGTATATTGTTTTCATGCGGTAGGTTTACCTGGTCACATGAAATGGTTAGTTGACTCCCATGTGGTTAGTACATTGTTTTGCATGTCATAGGTTGACATTGTCTGGTTTAAATGGTCAATTGACTGCCACATATTCAGTACATTTTGTTCATGTGGTAGGTCAACAAGATTAGGTGACACAGTTAGCTAACTCCTACACAGTCAATACATTTTATTCATGTAGTAGGTTGACATAGTTCAGTGACATAATCAGTTGACTACCACATGGTCATTATATTTTGTTTATGTAGTATGTTTACATGATCTGGTAACACAGTTAGTGAAATCCTATATGGTAGGTTCCAGACTTTTTTGAAATTTTAATTTCTAGACTACTCCAAAAAAAAAATTCAGAGTAAGCAAAATGATATCATAAGGTCTCAAATGGATTATTTACCTTAGAAACACTTTCTGAAACTTGTAGTATATGTTATGAACTATAAAAAATAAAATAATAAAAATAATTCAAGAAATAAATATTGTGATATGATCATGACTAAGTGTAATTTACAAAATAAAAATTATTAATACTTTTAAAGGGAAAAATGAAGGTTTTTAATTATAAGAACATAAAGTGGTTTATGGATCCACTCAAAATTATTCCCCTATTTATAATTAAAAAGAAATTATAATTTCAAAAATATATTACCCTTTTGAAATCATCAAAAATATAATATTTTATAATAAAAGATTATATCTTTGAAATTAACAGTAAAAAGAATTATTGAACCACACATTCTATAAAAATAAATTCCAAATATATATTTACATTATAAAAACGATATCCAAAACATGAAATTTTACTACAATGTGTTTAGTCCTAGAGTGTTGTAATTAATTTTTGGAAATTGAAATAGTATAATTATTATCAAAAAAGAGGAAACTTATCAAAATCAAAACCAAAATTAGAATGTGTTTTCTTCATCCATGAGGATTGAGTACAACATGATGCAACAACTATATATTCAGATTTGGCGGTTGAAATAGAAATAGAATTTTTTTTTATGAATCCCATGAAACTAATGATTTAATAAGATAATATAACATACTTGAAGTGATCTTCCAATATTTCTTACATCCACCAAAATTAGAATCAACATAGCTTGTCAAATCAAAGTCAGTTCTATTAGGATAAAATAAACTAGGATTCAAAGAACCTTTCACAAATCTAATGATCCTTTTAACATATTTAATGTGACTTTCCTTAGGATTGTATTGATTGTAACACCCCAATATTCCACGATATTATTCTCTTTGAATAATACAATAGCTTACGTTGTACACAACTTCGAGTTTTAGCACACCATGACCAACCAAACTAGTGGTTTAAAAAACAGTTATGAATAGTAATAATCACTTTTTAAAATTTTTAAAATTTTATTTTTCAAAATGGAATTAATTTTTAGATTCGGAATATCAAAATTATCTTAGGGTGAATTTATGGTATTTTTTTGAAAACATTCATTTTTTGATGAATAGTGAAAAACATTGCATTATTGTTTAAAAACAGACTTTTATTTGAATAATTATTATTTTTATTTAAATTTATTTTAAAGTAAAAATAGATAAATAATACCTATATTAGTCTAATGTAATTCATCGTATTCATTTTATAATAATATTAGATATATAAAATTTAGTTGAACTTTTTAACTTATTTTACCCACCTTCTAGGAACATTTAAAACTTTTCATAAAACATAATTTTACTACTTCTATGAATTCAATTTCAAAAATCTGATAGACATGGTTGACATCAATAAGTAAAATTTGGTTCAATGGGATGAAAATATTTTTTGGTGAATAGTAACTTTTGAATTTTATTTACCAAGGTTAAAAGTAAATAGGGTAATTAAAGGTAAAAATGATATAATAATTAACCTAACACATGTCCTAATTCTATTGGATAAGTTTATTTCGACCAAAATAAACCTTATGAATAAAAAATGATCATCTTTGATCCACTTATATTAGATTAAGACATTTATTATTATTATTTATTTAAGAAGAGTTAAAAGTGTTAAATTCTAATTATAATAACTAAACCATTTTTAATATAGGGTTATACATAAGATAAATTCTAATATAAATATTCCATTGAAATCTAAAAATATTTCCTACATCATGGTATTTTATTTATAATTTTTTGACATTAAAAAATGAAATTTTTTTATGACACCATGATGATGCAGTAATTACCTTATTAATTAAAGATTAACATAATTGATATTATAAATATCAATAAATGGAAATTGAGACTTTTGATGCATTAAACTAATTTTATAGGTTAATATGACATTTTTAATTTATTTAATGTATTTTTTTTGATGTGATCAGTTTTTTTTAGTTTTACAAAAACCAAATATTAAATAGTGTCAAAATTGACATAAATGAATTTTTAAAACAAATACTATATTATTATGAGATATAATATTACTAAAAATCTAAGGATTAGAAAAAGGGGTTTTATAATGATATATATGTCATTAATAAACCACTTGAGGTTATATTGGAATTTTATAGTAAGTTTATTAACTATTTAATATAAAAATACAAGAAGACATTATAAAGGTTAAACTATTTAACTAAAATTTAAATATAAAGGATAAGGTTCATATGGTGACCTAAACTTGTATCAAACCTATTGGTTGAGAGGATTTATACCCAACCCCACCTTATAATATAAATAAATCCATTTTGAGCCATTATAAACCAAAAATTATTTTATAATAAAGTAATATTTTATGATTTTCCGAGAGTGACCCTCACCTATCTTATAAAACAGTACTTCCCATTCTCTCAAAATCACACCCCCAAATCCATTTGGATCATCCATCCCCTACTCAAATGTATTTCCAATTACCATAAATTCAACTTATAGGACTTACTTTGAACATAAAGAGAATCTAAGGAGACCTTTTGATCAAATCAAAAGGAAGAACCCGAAGAAGAGGTAATAATTTCATCACCTCTTTCAAAGTTATTTTCTTCCTCCACTTCCTATTTATTTTTTTGTTTCCATACCAAAATAATAAATATAGTAACATATACATACTGTTATATTATTATAAATATGGTACAATCATATTCATTATTCTATCCATCATATGAATGACAAGGTCACCATACGTGCGTACGTATGGCTTTCCGTCTCCACGTTGTGGTGAAGTTTGTTATTCAAAACTTAGTTATTTGGATGGCTATAATAATGAGTATAATTAATTTAAATAAAAAATATAACATGTTAATTATTATTTATATGTAATTATACCATCCAATTATAAAATATTTCACCATCAGTAGAATGATATTATCGCTCTTGCGTACATATGGATTACTGTCTCCACAAACACGATGAGATTCATTCCCAATCATAACCATTCAAGAATACTTTTTATTTTATTATTAAAAATAATGTTTATGAAATTAATATAATTATGTATATGAATAAAATAAATCATATCCATCACAAATATGACTTATGTAACAAAACATATAAAGTAAAATGAATTAGTTAACACTCGAAACAATGATACTACATAAATATTATTAATAAATAAATATTAGAAGATCGTATATGATATCATATTTATTTAGGTGGTTCTTGTATAATTTATTAACAATTATTTAACTATTATAAATGAGGTTAATGTATCCTCAACTTAGGAAAAGTACAAGTTAAGGGTTAAGTCTATAATCCCTTTATTATCCGCGATTGTTTATACATATGCATCTAATGGGAATTCTTTATCATCCTCATCCGTGTTTATTAAAAATGTATTTCAAAAAAAATTACTATTTCATAGAATATGGCTTAAATTAATTTATACCCTTGTTTAAATTTTTATAAAATATGTTCAAATAAACCTTTCCGTCGTTTTCCAAACAAGGTACTTTATAACCCTTTGGAAAAATTAAGGTAAGAATGTTTTTTTAACTTATATGGCGTGTGCGGCTATTTTTTTCCATTATAAAACCTTTGAAGCTTCCCTTATAATCTTATATGAATATTTAATAAATAAATGTTTTCTTTTATAATTATGTGACTTTTAAATGATTTCAAAATAGAAAGATATAATTCTCTAAAATAGGTTTGTTTTCATCTATGTCAAGATCCTTTGATGGATTTTACACTTGTTTGAAGTTGATTTATTATAATACAACATTCCATATTGTATTGAAGGTTTCGTGATATGTTTGACTATGGGTGTTTTATTTTTATACCATTCATGGTTTATGTTTAAAGTATTAACATTTTGTAAACTATTTTTAATATGAATGTTTATGATATGTTTCAACCTTTTTATATGATGAATGCATTGGACATAGTAAGTGATGGGTGGAGCCCGCTATAGCTACTCGATGCATCGGTAGGTATCAAGAGAAAAAATAGTGTCTTGGAACAAGGCCTTGAAAAAACCTTATTTGTAGTCTTGGCACAAGGCCTTGACTATGTGGTTATGATGTTCGACATTATTCATTCCATCATTATGAAATTAGCTATTGATATTACATGTGATTATTAGACTAGTATAATATCAATGTTAATAATTAAATGTAATTATTTGATTTATATTTTCCATATTATACTAAATTTTAAATTTAAAAGGATTGTGTTTTAGTCTTATACATTTCCTTAAATGTTTATGCTTATTTATGAAAGTTTCTGCTATATTGTTATCCTTACTAAGAATTTAAGATCACCCCTTTCTTTGTTTTATTTTTACTAGGATGTGAAAGAGTATATTATGAATGACTTTTAGGGATAAGCTAATGGATATCAGTGTGTTAAAAGGAAACAATAATTTTATTGTTTTTCAATTCATAATGTAATGTAAAACATATGTATGTATCTAGTACTTCCAAGGCTACTAAACTAATTGGTATTTTGGGATTTAATCCCATGTGATCATTCCAATGTTATGTAATAATGCACCAACTTTAGGTAACTAGGGTCGAGGAATTACAGTTGGTATTAGAGGAAGTTTAGCACAAGACTTGGAAACTAGATTTAGAAAAACTATGACTAGAGAACATTACCCTAAGATAAAATTTGAGGATCAGTATTGAAGAACTTCCTAGAATTTTGTTAATGTATAGATTTTTTGAATTTTCCAAGAAATACATCCTTGTATGGATACGAGGAGGTAGAGGCAGATCTGTCACATATGTATCTAGGGTTAAAACCCAAAAACACCACTTTGAGCTAGACTCAAATGGTAACTGATGCACGACAACTGGCCTTGCTGCACTCTTGGTTATCAAAATCCTGGGGGATATGCTTAGGATAATTAACATTTTCTTTACAATTCATTAGGATGGATTTATGAGTAAATACTTCCTCAAGGAAATTTTTTTTTTATGATTATGGATTATATGCATAAAATGTTCAATTTATGTCAGGTATTTTACTAGTTTGGAATTATGTATTGTGATTCATAAACTAATCTAGTGTATGAAATTATTTAAAAATGGTTCCTAGTGGAAGGAATGGAAACCATACCAACACACGTAATACATGTAGTTATTTCCCTCCAAATCAAGATAAATATAGTGGATCTGGTTATGCAACCAGGTATGAACAGCTTATAACCATACTGAGACAACTCACTCGGGTTATGAATAATAACCTTACCCGTATGGAGCACCCTGCTCCACAAACCAGATGATCAATGTTAGACCGCTTCATGAGGAAAAAACCACCAATATTCAATGGGACTTCAAATACCTTTATAACTGATCAATGGATAAGTTCCTTAGAGAAAATATTTCATGCTTTGGGGAGTAACAAAAGGGAAAAAGTTGTCATAGGAGTTTATCGCCTCACAGGAGATGTAGATCAATGGTAGTCATTAATTCAAAACAATAAGGAGGATTAAGAAGTATAAAATATGGAATGGATATAGTTTAAAGATATTTTCATATTAAAATAATTTCCACATGACCATCGAGAGGATATGGAAAGAAAATTTCTGAGTTTAAGGAAAAAGGAGGATGAGAATGTCGCAAAGTATGAGGATAACTTTACATGGTTATCAAGGCATGCTACAGATTATATACGTAACCCAAGGGGTAATATTGATCGATTCTTTGATGAGTTAAAACCATTTCTCCATCGATAATTAGTCTCACAATCCTTCTCATCATATAGAGATATTTTCTCATGTGCTATAAAGAGAGAAAAGGAATTCTCTATGTATTACAACTTTAATGCAAGTAAATAGAAGAAGTGATCTATTGAACACTATGGAAACGTAAATAAGATGAAAAGGGAAAAAGGTGAATTTATATCCTATAGTAAATGTGAGAAAAAACACCCCAGTACTAGCCTGAAGGGAATGAGAGTCTGTTACAAGTGTGGAGAAAAAGTCCACCAAACTCGTGATTGTAAAGGGAAGAAAGAGGTTGTTAATGTTGAATGCTTTATTTATAAAGAAATAGGGCATTATGAAAATTAATGTCCTAAGTGGAAAGGAAACTTATCTCAGAAAAGGACAAGGGAGCAAGTCCAAGCTTATGCGATCACTACTCCTGAGGTTGAAGCTCCAAATGACATGGTGGCTGGTACTTTAATGGTTTCCTAAAATTTAGAAAATGCTTTAATTGATACTGGATCATTGTAATATTTCATTTTATCCCAGTTTTCTAAGAAAATTAGATATTTCAAATTTTAACCCAGTATTTTCATCTAGATCCACCCCCAGCAGCTCTACTAAATTAAATTATTGGTGAGGAAGAGAGTGAAATAACTATGGGTGAGGAAAGTAATGTTCAAATAGAGGACATACCTATTGTGCAATAATATTTTGATGTGTTTCCAGAGGATTTACCCAAACATCCTTCAGAAAGAGAAATTGAGTTTTCCATTGATTTAATTATTAATTGAAGGCCCATATCGAAGACCCCTTATATAATAGACACTTTATAATTAGTGGAACTAAAGAAACAACTAGAGGAATTGATTAATAAAGGATTTATTCACCCTAGTGTTTCTCTATGAGGATCCCCTATTCTTTTTGTTAAGAAGAAAGATGGATCTATGAGGTTGCGTATTGACTACAAGGAGATCAATGTCATAAAAATAAATAAAAGGTATCCCCTACCTCGCATTGATGATTTATTCGATCAACTTCATGGAGCTCAATATTTTTTAATGATTGACCTTCGATATAGATATCATCAGTTGTGTGTGAAGAAGGAAGACATTCTGAAGACAACATTTCGTACTAGGTATGGGCATTACGAGTTTATAGTAATGCCTTTGGGAATGACTAATTCACCCTCTGTTTTCATGGATCTAATGAATAGATTTTTCAAGGAATATCATGATGGATTTTTAGTATTATTTATTGATGATAACTTGGTATACTCAAAAAGTTATGAAGATCAAGAAAATCACTTATGCACTATTATAAATACTCTTAATAGAAATGAATTATATGGGATGTTTAGCAAGAGTGAATTATGGCTTTAGGAGATTTCATTTCTTGGAAATATTGTCTCTAAGGATGGAATCTCTATTAATCCATTAAATACAATGTTAATCCAAGAATGGACAACACCAACGAGTGTAATTGAGGTATGTTGTTTTATTAGTTTAGCAATTTATTATCAGTGTTTCATAAAGAATTTTCCCGATTGGCTAACCCATTAACCAAGATCACACATAAAGGGTTAAATTTTGTTTGTACAAAAGAGTGTCAGGAATGTTTTGAAGAACTTAAGAAGAGATTTATTAATGATCCAATATTGACTCTAACATTGGGGAATAATGGGTTTGTGATTTATAGTGATGCATTAAAGAACGGACTTGGTTGTGTCCTTATGTAGAATGATAGAGGTATTACCTATGCATCACGATCGCTAAAAATTTATGAACAAAAATATCCTACTCATGATCTAGTGTTAGCAGCTATAATATTTTCTCTGAAGATATGGAGACACTATATATATGGTGAAAAAAGTGAGATATATACCGATCTCAAGAGTTTGAAGTATATTTTATCACAGAAAGAACCCAGCATGAGTCAAAGACGATGGCTTGAAATACTTAAAGAATATGATTGCACTATAGACTACCACACGGGGAAGGAAAATAAGGTGGAAGATTTTTTAGCAGAAATGATCATGGAGTTCTGAACAAGATGAGAGTTGAAAGGGAACTTATGTACATGGATCTAGTAAAAATGGATATGGGAATAATCATGGAAGGTGAAACATCGATACTTTTTCAAATAGTTTCCAATCCATCTTTACTATAAAGGATAAAAAGTTCTCTGAATGATGATGAGGAGTTTCAAAAGAAAATTAAAGCTGTGAAAGATGGGATATTGATCGAATTCATATATGAAGATGGAATTTTGAAATTTGGGAAGAGGTTTTGTTGTCCTGATATAATTTATCTAAAAAGGTAATTGTTGGATGATTATCATAGCTCCAATTTCTCTATACTCCCTAGTAGCACTAATATGTATAGATATTTGAAGGAAGATTTTTGGTGGGACAACATGAAAAGGGAGAATGCTGATTATGTGTCAAGATTTATGGTTTGTCAATAGGTTAAGGCTAGAAGAAAACATTATGGAGGATTAATGCAACCTCTTCCCATACCTGAGTGGAAATGGGAAGATATTACAATAGACTTTGTCATGGGGCTACCAAATACTCCTATAAGGAATGATGCAATATGGGTCATTGTTGATCGTCTTACCAAGTCAGCAGATTTTCTTACTATAAGAGAATATTTAACACTTCAACGTTTAGCAAGACTATATATTAATGAAGTTGTAAGAATTCATGGAGTACCCCAATCGATTGTTTCTGATCGTGATACCCATTTCACATCAAGATTCTAGAAAAGTCTTCAGAAATCCATAGACACTAAACTTTGTTTGAGCACAACCTACCACCCTCAAACTGATAGACAACCAGAACGGAATATTCAAACCTTATAAGACATGTTGAGATATTTTTAACATGACTTTCAAGGTATGTGGGATCAGTATTTACCTCTGGTATAATTTTCCTATAATAATATCTTCCATTCAAGTATTCATATTGCACCATATGAAGCGTTATATGGAAAGGGATGTCGAACACCAACTTGTTGGGTTGATGTTGGTGAAAGAAAACTCGTAGGCCCATAACTTGTTCAGGAAACATTGGAAAAGGTAAATATTATCTAAACCCACATCAAAGCTGCTCAAAGTAGGCAAAATAGCTATGCTGATAACCAAAGGAAGGATTTGGAATTTCAAGTAGGAGATCATGTTTTCTTGAAAGCATCTCCATGGAATGGTGTTATACGATTCGGTAAGAAGGGTAAATTAAGTCCCAAGTACATCAGACCTTTTGAAATTCTAGAACTAATTGGAGTTATAGCTTACCATTTGGAAATTCCTCCAAGCCTCTCTAAAGTTCATGATGTGTTCCACATATCATTGTTGAGAAAATACATGTATGACGCAACAGATGTACTCACCCATGAAGAAATAGAACTGGAACCTGATCTATCTTATTGTGATGATTCTTTCAAGATTCTTGATAGCAGAGAACAAGTTTTGAGAAACCGGATGACTCATCCATAAAAGTTTAATGGAGAAACCATAAGATGGAAGAGACAACATGGGAACCCAAGGAACTTAAGATGAAGAACCACCCAGATATTTTTTTGCAGTAATATTCTAGAAATTTCAAGGTAAAAATTATTTTAAGGAGGGGAGGATGTAACACCCCAAGCTTCCACTTTACGCTTCTCTTTGAATAATACAATAGCTTGCGTTGTACACGAATTCGAGTTCTAACACACAACGACCAATCAAACTAGCCGTAAAAAATAGTTATGAATAGTAGTACCCACTTTTTTAAATTTTATAAATTTTATATTTCAAAATTTACTCCATTTTTGGATTCGGAATATCAAAATTATCATAGGGTTAATTTTTGGTATTTTTCTGAAAACATTCAATTTTTGATGAATAGTGAAAAACACTACATTATTTTTTAAAACCAACTTTTATTTAAATAATAATTATTTTTATTTAAATTTATTTTAAAGTCAAAATAGATACATAATACCTATATTAGTCCAATTTAATTCATTGGAGTCATTTTATAATAATATTAGATATATAAAATTTTACTGAACTTTTTAACGTGTTTTAGCCAACTTCAAGGCACATTTACAAATTTGAAAAAAAACATAATTTAACCAATTCTATGAATTGAATTTCAAAAATCTGAGAGACTCGGTTTACATCAGTAAGTATAATGTGGTTCAATGGGATGAAAATAATTTTTGGTGAATAGTAACTCTTGAATTTTGTTTACCATGGTTAAAAGTAAATAGGGTAATTAAAGGAAAAATGATATTATAATTACCCTAAAACATGTCTTAATTCTATTGGATAAGTTTATTTTGACCAAAATAAAACGTAGGAATAAAATATGATCCTCTTTGATCCACTTGGATTAGATTAAGACATTTATTATTATTTTATTTAAAGAAGAGTTAAAAGTGTTAAATTCAAATTTTAATAACTAAACCATTTTTAATATAGGGTTATACATAAGATAAATTTGACTATAAATATAAAATGTTAATGATTATGTATAAGTAATTATACCATCCAATTACATACGATTTCACTATCAAGAGAATGATAGTGTCACTCGTGCGTACGTACAGATTACCATCTCCATGAATGTGATGAGATTCACTCCCTATCGTAACTATTCCAGAATAATTTATATTTTATGATTAAAAATAATGTTTAAGAACTTAATATCATTCTATATATTAATCAAATACATTCTATCCATAAAAAAGATGACTTACTTAACAATACATATAATAGAAAATGAATCAGTTAACACCTGAAACAATGATACTATTAAAATATTATTAATAAAGCAATGTTAGAATATCTTATATGATATCATATTTATGTATGTGGTTATTTTATAATTTAATAACAATTATTTAACTATTATATAGTAGGTTAATATATCCCTAACTAAGGAAATGTAAAAGGTAATGGTTAAGTCTACAATCTCTTTATTATCCTAGTTTGTTTATAAACAAGCATCTACTGGGAATTCATTATCATCCTCACCCGTGTTTCTTAAAAATGGATTTCAAAACACTTTTACTATTTCATAGAACATGGGTTAAATTAATTTATACCCTTATTTCACTTTTTATAAAATGTGTTGAAAGGAATCTTTCTTCCATTTTCCAAACAAGGTACTTTATGATCTTTTCGACAAATTAAGGTAAGAATGTTTTTCAACTTATACGGTGGGTGTAGATATTTTCCACCATTATAACCCCTTCGAAGCTTCCCTTACAAAATTATAAGAATATTTTAGAAATAAAATTTTTCTTTTATAATTACGTGGATTTTAAATGATTTCAAAATAGAAAAAGATATTTCTCTCAAATTGTTTTGATTTCATCTATGTCGAGAACCTTTGATAGATTTTACACTTGTTTGAATTTGATTTATTATGATACAACCTTCCATATTGTATTGAAGGTTTTGTGATATTTTTGACTATGGATGTGTTATTTTTATACCATTCATGGGTTATGGTTAAAGTATTAACATTTCGTTTGCTAGTTTGAATACGAATGTTTATGTTATGTTTCAACCTTTTCATATGAGGAATGCATTGGACTTAGTAAGTGACGGGTGCAGCCTGTTATAGCTCCTTGATGAATTGGTAGGTCTCATGAGACAAACTAGTGTCTTGGAATAAGGGCATGGAAAAATATTATTTTTAGTCTTAGCACGATGGTTTGACTATGTAGTTATGATGTTCAGCATTATGCCCAAATGGCCCGAAGGCCTTCTTTTTATTTTATTGTTGATAATCCCCATTTTTAAGGGTTGAAGGGAACCCGTACATGACTCGTAGGCACAAGTCACAAGGCCCAACTGACCCACAGTACATGACCCAAAGTCCCAAAGGCATAACATGCCCATTACATGACTCATAGGCCCAACCCACTAGAACTGCCACTCCCCAGATTCTGCGTTCCTATTCTGGTGCCTGTTCTGTGTGAACTGGGTTACTCCATGGTCTCTATGGCTCAAAGGCCCTGTAACCCAAAGGACTTTGATGAACTGAAGGACCTCGATACCCATAGGCCCAAACCAATGGCCCTAAGGGCCAAATCAGGTGAATAGTTCCAGTTTCTACAGTACAGAATAGTAATTTCTATAGTACAACTATAGTACCCTAGAAATTCACCTCCACCCGACTTTGAAATTACATATTTATATTGCATTTGATTATTAGACAAGTGTAATATCCATGTAAATAAGAAAATGACATTATTTGATTTATATTTTTTATATTATACTAAAGTTTAAGTTTAAAAGGCTTGTGTTTTAGTCTTATACATTTCCTTAAATATTTATGCTTATTTATGAAAGTTTCCGCTATATTGTTATCCTTATTGAGCAACCCAGCTCACCCCATTATATGTTTTATTTTTTATAGGATGCGAAGAAGTATATTATGACTGACTTGCAGGGATAAGATAAGGGATATGAGTGTGTTCAAATGAGACAAAATGTTGTTGTTTTTCATTTCATAATGTAAAGTAAAACTTATTTATGTATCTAATACTTCCAAGGATACTAAACTAATTGGTCTTTCAGGATTTCATCCCATTGTGATCATGACAATGTTATGTAATAATACACCAAATCTAGGTAACTAGGGTTGGGGAATTACATTGATATCTATAAAAAATAAAAACTAAAAACATCAAATCTGACCTTAAAGGAGGTAAATATATTGAACTTCCTATCATTCCTCTATAGGTTTTAAGACCAAAAGGTTTTCTTTATTTACCCAAATCTAAATTTCATGTAGTACTCAGGTGATTATTTTCACTTTTATATGATACTAAACCAAATACCTTAACTAATTATTTATCATAAATTGATTGATTTTGAAAAATATCATCATTTCAATAAAAAATTTGTTAAACAAAGAAGAATTTTAATTCCTCCATCATACTCATATAAAATTCAGAAATCATAAATTTAAAAAATTCATTAAAAATATTTTCATTTGAAGATCCAGATATAATATCATCAGTATATATTTGTAAAATCAATAAATCATTAGAACATTTCTCAATAATCAAATTAGAATCAAGATTTCCTTTATCAAAATTATTTTTCAAAGAAAACTAGTTATCCTTTCATACCATGCTGAAGGAACTTGTTTCAAAATAAATAATCCCTTATATAGATAAAAAACATGATCGGGATGCTATTCAAAAATAGGGGTTATTTAACATACACTTATTTATAAATATATCCATTTATAAAATTAGTTTTTTCCATCTATTTTAAATAATTTAAAACCATAAAAATAGGAAATTGCCAATAATTTTTCCAAGAGAAAATAATTATTTAAAATCAATACTAAGTTATTGAGAATATCCTTGTTCTACTAATCTAGATTTATTTTTAATTATATTTCCCGATTCATCAAGCTTATTTCTAAAAATCAACTTAGTTCTTGTTACTTGAGAATATTCTTTTGGAACAAATAAAGTCCACAAACTATTCCTATTAAACTAATTTAATTAATATTGCATTGCCAAAATCCAATTAGAATCATCTAAATATTCATCAATATTCTTCGGTAAAAAATTAGAAATAAAATCATTATAATTTCAAACATTCATAATAAATTTTCAAGTTTTAACTTTTGATTCAACATTACCAATAACATTATCTATTATATGATCTATATGAGTCTTCCCTGATTTTTAATGAATAGGTTTAGATTGAGAATAAAAAATCACCCCCGTAATATGATCATCTTTATCATTAGATATTTCCTCTTCAAAATAAATGTCTCCAAATTCTTCCTCATGTTTTTAAATATCATCATCTCTTTTATTCAATATCCCTTCATCAAACAAAACCTTAATCTATTCTTCAATAACCAAAGTTCTTTTATTGTATACTCAACATGAATAAATATTATTTTAATATAAAATGAAAATAACTTCATCAGACTTAGCATCAAATTAATCTTACTTATCCAGTATTAAGAATAAAAACATTATGTTTAATGACTTTAGAATTCCCAATTTTAGTTTTTATTTCCTTCCAAAGTTCATAAAGTTTCTTTTTCAATACATTTTATAAAATCATGCTATTATAAACACAATAGGAAGTATTCAAAAATTCTTCCTAGTAATATTTAGGTAAGTTAAACTCATTTATCATGTTTCTATCCATTTGTGGAAGTGTCCTATTTTTCCTCTCTACTGCACCATTTTGTTGTGGTGTCTTAGGTGATAAAAAATTGTGAACATACTAATTTTCTACGTAAAATAAGATAAATTATATCTTCATGAATTCAACACCATGATCACTTCTAATTTAATTAATTAAATTAACTTTCTCATTTTTAACTAATTTATAAAAAGTAATAAACTTAGATAAATTTTATATTTCTGATTAACAATGTAAACCCATTTGTATCTTATAAAACCATCTATAATAACAAAAAAAATATCATTTAACTCAAAACATAATTGGGTTAATATTAACAAAGAATCAAAATTAATGAGATGAGGATGAATTAAAATTTTAAATTCTTTAACTGACTTGAAACTGATTTTATGTTTTTTACATTTCATAAAAGAGTAAAAAACAAAGGTGTTGTCCTCTTTGAATTTTAGTAAAAGAAAAGTATTTCGGTTATTGAATAGCTTATGAATAAGCTATAAATTAGAATTTCCTAACCTTTTATTCTATAAAATTTTATCATATTGTACAATATTTAAAATTTTGAAATTTTAATCATTTAATTATGAAAAATTAATTTAAAAAATATTATATTTTCTATTTTCATAAAACAAAAGTGATTTATACTTAAAAATAATGCATTTGTCAATTTTGAATTTAATAAACAATACATAATCACATAGTTATGAAATTATTGTTAAATTATGTTTTAATCCCTCAACAAATTAGACTTCATAAATAATTATAGAATTTGAAATTCCAACCTCTCCAAACCCTTTTACCTTACCTTTTGAATTATCACCAAATTTAAAATTTCCTCTATCTCATTGATTAATTGATATAAATTTTAAAATATCACCAGTCATGTGTCTTGAGAATCCATTTTCTGTATACCAAACATCCATTTTGATTCTCCCAAGACATATTTCCTTCAAATATAGATTTAAAATATTTTTTTTAACCATGAAAAGTTGGGTCTGATGGGATTAGCATATGGATTTTTGGGAAACCAAAGAGATTTAAAAAAAATTCTTATAGAAAATATAGAAGATAATTTTTTATAAATAAAATAATTAGTGTGTCCAAGAAATTGTTAAAATCTAATGGAAAACTGATTATCGTAATGACCATTCGTATGAAATCTAAAACAAGTGACAATTGATGTACTTCCATTAGATATTTTAATAAATAATGTATTTTTCATTTTAGTAAAATTATTATCCAAACCAAGACCAATTATCATATTGTTCATTTTATTAAAACTCATCATTTTTTCAATTTTTTACTTTGCTTGAAAAAAATGTACATATCTGAATTTAAAATTTTAACTTTATTTTTTAGAAGTTAATTCTCCTTAAGAATGATATTAAAATTTATTATTTCAAATTCATTGTATTTTTATATGGAATCGACTTGTATTTTTAATTTTTTATCTTCATTAAGTATATTTTATATATTTTCTTGAGCATTTTCTAGATCTATATGAGATTTTTTTCTATCATAATGGATTGATTTATTTGGATTTTCATTCCCCTTAAGAAAATCCTTATGTTGTCTCTTAATATTCTTATATAAACCAGTAAGTTTTTTAACTTTAGTTTCAATGATCAATTCCATGTTTATTAAAGAAAGCTTACATTTGAGATTAAAAACATCTACAGTCAGTTCAATCAAAATGAGGTGGTTTTTGAGTTATCCATCCATCATTTGAACTTGTTCCAGCCATCCAAAACTACATATTTTCCCCTTTATGGTTATGTTTGGAAATTTTTATCTTAAATAATATATAGAGATAACCTAGTTTCCTCCTTTGATAACAATTTTTGGTTTGGAGTTATGTTGGGAATATAGACAAGAGGGGGTGAATTGGAATTTCAAAATGAATTAATGAATTTAAATGATATATTAGAGTTATAATGTCAATGCAATAGAAATTAAATGGAAATGAGCATAATATATTTTTAAATTAATCTAGGACTAAATGATCCTATTTATACTCTTGACTCCTCTCACAAACTGAGAGTGATGGAACCCACTATAACCAATATAATATAATATTAAAATAACAATTTACAACATAGTGTCACAAACTAATTACAAATCCTTTATCCCTAAGATACTTAATCCTAAAACAAACCTTCCTTTTTATACCTAGAATCATAACCTGAAAAAACTGCATTTTCCCCTGGAGGCACAACCCAATGCCTGACTTTAGATTAGGAGTCACAACCCAAAATAAAACCTTTTAATGGGTAGTATAACTCATTAAAATTATTCACAAAGAAAGATAAACGTAATAAGTAAAACCATAGATCAATATTAACAGATTCAGTGCTTGAATATCAATGTTTTAATGAACTCTCTAGAAGAAGAAAAACAAATAGTTTTCTATTAACAGAAGTATGCAAACATCAAAGTTTTAAAAACCTTTTATAGTTCAAGAAAATACTCAAAACCTTTTTCTATAGATCTGGTTCTATTGAAATCCATATATCATGTTCATATATGCACAAAATATTGAACATCAGAAGCCTATTGTAGTTTCACTTTCTCAAATCAACATATAATTTATTTTTTAAATGCGCAATAAGAGAATACTCACATGGCTGATATTGTTAATATGTAAAATTAAATTTATACTATATAGTGATAAAACATTAATATAATTAATAAAACACTAACGAATATTTATAATCAAAATTAAAGTCCCTTTGAAAACTCCCATAAATAATGCGAGATAAACTGATCATATTTCAACAACATTTGATGTGGAACTCACGTTTTCATAAGAAATCAATATTAAACATCAACCATTGTGAAATAAATTTAATAAAAAAAATTTAAAACCAATTTTCATGGCTTAAAAATAATTATTAATTAATTATAGAACAAATAAAACATTAATTATATCCATAAAAAACATGTAACTAATGGGAAAGTGAAATTCTAAATAAAATAGAGTATATTTTTAGCTTTTAGAATATCCTGTAGAAAATCACAAATACAAAAAGGTAAATCCACATATGGGTTTCAAGTAGGATATTTGTCTAGGGAATTCAGAAAGGTTAATATTCATATAATAATAAATATAAGGAAATTTAGGCACCTGATTTTTGTTGAGCAAGTGTTGTTTTCAACAAAACTTAATTTTATTATTAAAAAGGGGGAGATTGTTGAGAAAAATACTCTATCTCTTTATGATGATTTTGATGCTCAAAAATACTCATATTTGTTATTCTAATGATTTTACTTTAAGTGTATTTTAGGAATTTAATATTTGTTATATTATTATTTATAGAATAAATATTTAAGTATTTTAAGAGAAAAAAATAATTGCTAATGTATTCAAAAATTGTTTTTAGCATGTTCTGGAAACAATGTTCATACCTTATGTTTAAAAGCATAGCGTAAGGATAAAATGTGGTGTTTACTCTATGAGATATTAGAAAATTATGGTAAAACAACCATACGTTATCAGCAAAGTATGAAGGAAGTAACCCTATGTTTGGAAGGAACCTTACGTTTGGAAGGAACCTTACGTTTGGAAGGAACCTTACCTTTGGAAGGAACCATACGTTTGGAAGGAACCTTACATTTGGGAAATCAGAAAAGTATGGAAGAAGATCATTATGTAAGTATGGAATGATAAGTTTGTTTCTTAAAATTATGGTTCGTCAACCTTACTTTTATGAACAACCATACGTTTGAAAGCTAAAGATAAAAGTATGGTTCATCAACCTTACTTTTATGAACAACTATACATTTGATTGAAAATTATATATTATATACCATATGTTTGAAAGTTGAAGAGAAATGTTAGAGATCAACCTTACATTTGAGATCAAACTTATGTTGTGAACCTTACATTCAGAGAATGTGTGCTATACAGTTCAGCCCTACCTTTAAAGTAGAATGTTTAAATTACGACTTTGTTAAAGCAATGGTATTTATGCGGATTTTCAGGCAGATTACTAGCCAGATTAAAATATCAAATTTAAATCAAGTCTTTGACCGATTCAAATATGTTTATTTGTGATTCAAAGGTTCAATTTAAGAGGATATTTTCATGCTGAATTTTTACAGGAGTTACGACTTCTATGCTATTCAAACTTTTAAATATCGTGATTCTAAAGGTGACTTTTGTGGATCTAAATTTAAAAGGAGAATTCTCATCTTTATTCAATATATACATGTTTTATTTTTTTCAAAAAAGGGGATGAATTATTGAAAAGAAGATCTACTGTTATAAAGATCGAAAAAGATCTATTGTCTGATGAAGAAAAATCTCGACTGAGGATTTACTGATCTACATCGAATATCTTTTTGTGAATCAACTACAGTTAAAGTTGCGACCAAAATTTCAAAATCTACTACAACTGGATCGGATAATAACTACTTTTTATTGAATACCATCATTTCTAAAGATGAAGATCCATCTAATGTCAATTGTGTGTTGTTGCAATTGTGAAGAACAACTGGGAAAGTATTTTCAACGAACAAAATACTCATTTATCTTGAGTGATCAACTTCTAGTTCTAAGCTATGTATTCGGTTATGTGTATGAAACAGAAGGCTCTGGTTAGACTTATGATTGTAAAGGTGTCAACTGCCTATACTCATTTGTGGAATGGTTTAAGAGGACCAGATAGTGAAAATCACCAAGATCGTGGAGTAGAGCTTTGGTGGAGTGGACTAGGGGATTTCTATTCCCCAAACCACTATAAATCATACATCATGTGATATTTATTTTCTGTTGCTAAATCTTTGATATAAATATAAAAGGACAGATAATGATCATTTTAAGAAATTGAAAATGTCACAATTCACCCCCCCTCTTGCGCATATCTAGTATAACCCGATCCAACAATTGGTATTCGATGAGGGGCTTTTGTTAAAGCTATAAGAAGTTAAAAGTTTTAAAGGATCATACTCAGATCAATATGGCTAATACAAGAGAAGGAATGTCTATGGCCATAGCTCCATACTTCAATGGTGAGAATTATGGATGCTGGAAATCAAGAATGATAATATATTTGAAAAACCTCGGATATAGAGTCTACTCAAAAATACTGATTCCTTATGAAATAACAGAGAAACCTGAAACATATATTGTAGCCATAGAAGCTGAGTATGACATGAATTAAAAGGCTATGAATGCAATCATTTGTGGTCTAGGACCAGAAAGGTTTAACAGAGCATCTCAGTTCCCAACAACGTATGAAATGTGGCTGATGATTGCGGTTGCTTTTGAAGGAACTGACGTTGTCAGATAGATCAGGTATGCTACTGCCAAACAGAAATTCGATACATTCAGGATGTTTGAAGGAGAAATAATCACCCAAATGAAGGGAATAATGACAGAGATTGTCAATAATACAACTACTTTGGGAGACCCAATCAAACAAGATGATCAAGATTTGAATGTACTGAGAGTACTTCCAACTCAATAGAATGGAATTTCTACTGCTATCAAACAATCAACACCTGTTAAATATTTAACAACGAGGGAGTTAATTGGAACTATCATTATATGAAGCTGATATTCAAGATGAAGAAAATGAGCATAATGTTCGGATTAAGAGGGAAGACACTGACTTAAAGGTGTCATCTCAAAGAAAAATCAGAAAGCTGAAGAAAAAAGAAATGAAGGTGAAATCAGAAAGTTATGATTCATCCAATTCAGATGTGGAACTGGCTCAGCTGGCCAGAAAATTTAGTAAGTTTTATAGAGAGAAGAAAGGTTTTAAAATGTCTTTCAAAAAGGATGAAAAGGAATTCAGATTCTATGAGTGTAAGAAGATGGGTCATATCAGACCTGAGTGTCCACAATTAAAGGAAGACAAGAAGAAGAAATTCTTTAAGAGAAATGATTATGAGAAAAAAGTCAATAAAGCAATGAAGGCTACTTGGAGTGTATCTGAAGACTCTCGTAGCTCTTCAGAGTCTGATTCAGAAAAGGAGGAATCAAATCTGAAAGCCAATATGTTCTTTATGATAGAAACTAATGAGGTACAATCCTATTATTCTTCTAACTATAATTATGAATCAAGCTATACAATTGATAAACATGCATCATACTGAAACATGCTTGAAGAAAAAAATGAGTCTTTTTTTAAGAAACACAAATCATTAAAGAATACTCATAATGATGTTTTAGGAGAGAGAGATACTCTTCTAAAACAACATCAGGAATTACGAGAAAATATAACTCAATAAATACAAACAATACAGATCATGAAGCCAAAAAAAACACTAAAAACTGAAGTAGAAACATATAAAAGTTCAAATCTTATTTTTACAAAAGGAGAAAATACTCTAAATGAAATTATTAGAAATAATGTGATTAAAAAGGAAAGATATGGAATTGGCAGTAAAGGTGAAAAACCTAAACTGTACAAAAATTACTTTGTGTCAGGTACCAGAAAAGTAATATGTAACTATTATGGTGAAAAATGACATCTATATAATAATTTTTATTTAAGGAAACCCCATATAAGTGGAATAAAAAAAACCTTTGTTTCAAAAAATTAATATGATTTTGTTGATTTTAGAAAGACAAAGCAAGTCTGGATTCCCAGATCTTTATTAGCTAACTCAACTAGACCCAATAGAATATGGGTATCAAAACAATCTGTTTAAATGCCTTTGCAGGAAGCAGGTCACAGGAGAAAAAAGACCATATGGTATATTGACATTGGTTGGTCCAGGAATAGGAGTGTAAATTCATCAAATTTAAAAAAACTAACACAAAAGGATGGTGGTCTAGTAACATTCAGTGATAATTTCAAAGGCAAGATTATTGGCATTAGAACAGTTGGAGATCTATAAATTGTCTCAATCAACAAAGTACTCTATGTAAAAGTATTGAAATAAAATTTGATAAGTATATCTCGACTATGTGATGATGGTTATATTGTAGATTTTTCTAACAATTGTTGTTCTGTTTTCAAAGATAAATTGCTAAAATTTTGAGCACCTAGAACTGATAATGTGTATACCCTGGATTTAAATTCATTGTGTAAAAAACAAGTAAATTCTTCTTAACTGCTAAGACAAATGAATCCTTGACCTGGCATAGAAGACTTGGACATTAAAATGTATATAATTTATATAAGTTATCTAAGAAACAATTAGTTTATGATTTTCCTAGTCTCAGGTTTGAAAGTGGTAGATTTTGTAATGCATGTCAACTTAGCAAGCAGCACAAATCATCCTTCAAATTAGTTAACAAAATTGCTACATATAATCCTTTATAACTCATCTATATGGATTTGTTTGGACCCTCAAGGGTAGATACCTTGGATGGTAAATTATATGTATATTTCATAGTTGATGACTATTCTAGATTTACTATGATTTTCTTTCTAAAATATAAAAAATAAATCTTTTATAATATTTGAAAGTTTTTTCAAAGTTGTTCAAAATGAAAAAGGTTTTAAAATAATTTCATTAAGAATTGATCATGGTGGATTATTTGAGAATCTTTAATTCAATTCCTTTTTCTCAAATATGGGTATTAAACACACCTTCTCTGCACCAAGAACACCTCAACAAAATGTGATTATTGAAAGGTGAAATAGGTATATTCAAGAAATGTCTGGAACTATGTTAAATGAATATAGTTTACCTACCTATTTATGGGCTGAAGCTATAAGTACAGCCTTCTATATAATGAATATAGTTTTAATTAGACCAATTTTTAAAAAGATACCCTATGAAATCTAGAATAACAGAAAACCTAACGTAAATTACTTTAAAGTTTTTGGATGCAAGTTTTACATCTTAATCACCAAGGAAAATCATGGAAAGTTTGATCCAAAATATAATGAAGGTATTTTCTTAGGATAATCTACTACTTTTAAATCTTTAGAGTTTTTAATAAAAATTCAAGGATTGTTGAAGAATCAGATCATGTTAAATTTGATGAATCTTATCCCTTTGAGAAAAGGAAAGACCAAATTTATGAATCTGACTGTAATGATAACATGAGACTTGCAAACTTTAAAAAGGATTTTGAAAAAGATATAAATGAAATTCAGTCTAGTCCAAAAGAACATGACACTAAAGAACCTATAAGTATACTAACTAGACAGTCAAGAACCCTAAAGAATCACCCTTTAGAAACTATAAGAGGATACTTAGACACAGGAATAAAAACTAGAAGGAACATAGGAAATCTTGTTGATTTTTCTGTCTTTCTATCCCAATTAGAACTAAAAACTATAGAAGAAGCCTTATTTGATGAAATTTGGATGATATCAATGCGAGAAGAACTAAACCAGTTCAAGAGAAATGAATTTTGGAATTTAGTTGAAAGACCTCATAACTACCCAGTTATATGAACAAAATGGGTCTTTATAAATAAAAAGTATGGTCAAGGAATAATAACTAGAAATAAAGCAATACTAGTAGCTAAAGGATATAATCAAGAAGAAGGTATAGATTATGATGAGACCTTTGCACATGTAGCTAGATTAGAATCCATTAGAATCCTTTTACCCTATGCATCTCATATGAACATTAAATTATTTCAGTTGGATATTAAGTCTGCCTTTTTAAATGGTCATTTATTGGAGAAAGTTTATGTTGAGCAACCTCCTGGTTTTAAAACTTCACAAAAACCATATTCTATTTTTAAACTTACTAAAGCTTTTTAGGGTCTTAAACAAGAACCTAGATCTTGGTATGAAAGATTAAGTTCTTTTCTTTTGAAAAATGATTTTAGTTTTGGTATGGAATATCCAACACTGTTTAATAAAACCGTCAATTCTAATATTTTATTAGTTTAAATTTATGTTGATGATGTATTTTTTCGTTCAAAAAATGAAACTATTTTTCATGATTTTTGAAACTTAATACAAAAATATTTTGAAATGAGTATGATGGGGGAATTAAATTTCTTTTTAGGACTTCAAATTTTTCAAAAATATTTTGGAAATGTTTTGAATCAAAACAAATAAATTACTGATTTACTAATTAAATTTGTACATGAAAATTTCCAGACATATACAACTCTTATGTGTACTACTATAAAACTTGATTTGGATGAAACTGGAAAATCAGTTAACAACAAGTTATATAAAGGTATTATTGGTATTTTATTACATCTTACTGCTAACAGGCCAGATTTAATGTATTCAGTATGTCTTTGTCAAAGATTTCAATCAAATCCTAAAGAATATCATTTAACTACTGTTAAAAGAATTTTTAGATATTTAAAAAGAACTATTATTCAATATTTAATTTACCCCAAAACATCTGATTCTAATTCAATTTCATGTTCAAATACAGACTTTGGGGGTTGTATATTAGATATAAAAAGCACCTCAGGAACTTGTCACTTTTTAGGAAAATATCTAGTATCATATTCTAGTAAGAAACAACACTCAGTTGCCCTGTCAATAGCCAAGGCAGAGAATGTATCTTATGGCAGTTTTTGTGCACAAGTTTTGTGGATGAAAAACACTCTTATGGATTTTGGACTAAATTTTAACAATACACATATTTTATGTGATAATACAAGTTCTATAAATATTTCAAAAAATCCTAGTAATCATTCTAGGACTAATCAAATTGATATTAGACATCACTTTTTAAGAGACCATGTTCTAAAAAGGATATATTTTTAGAATTTTTGAATACAGAAATTCAATTAGCTGATATTTTTACTAAACCACTTCCCACAGCAAGGTTTTATTTTATTAAGGTGGAGTTAGGTTTATTTAATTTTAAGTAATTTTTTTATTTGATTATATTTTTTTAAAAAATATTTTAGTTACTTGTTTTTCAAATAGTACAGTTTTATTTATCTATGTTTTTATATTTTTTGATTACTGCGTGCGATTTTAATTCATTTTAAAATTTATGCATTGATTATTCTGTATGTAATGACACAGGAATCAAGGATGTTAGAAACTGTTTCAAATTCTAAACCCGTTCATTTTTTTTCAAAACCCTTTGAAGCCTTGAAAACTTTTACCATTCTTCTCTCCTGAACATGAACCTTTGAAACCCTAGTCCATTTCGAACCTTCCAAAATTTACAACATAACTGTCTAAGACCAAGAAAACCGATGAGAAAGAGACCAGCACTACGAAGAGGCATCGCTCGGCATGTAGAAAGATTTTAAAATGAAAATTCATAGATCTGGAATGGCTCTATCAAATGAACCTAATGCTAAAGCAAGCTCTAGATTTTCAGAGATTAGAACAAACGTTTAATAGAGATTACAAGATATTTTTATATGATTTAGAACTTCGTCATTTCTTTATGTCAGTACAGTTTAGTCTGGTAAATAATGAGGATTCAATAATCGCTATGATTGATGATCGAGATTTTTCAATATCATCTGTGGAAATCCAAAAAATTCTAAACTGCCCTCATGAGGGAGTTTATCATTTTTATTTGAAAAATATTAGCAATAGTGTGCATAAATCTGAAGTATTATGTCGTTTCTATTTGGATAAACAAATATCAAGAAGATATTTGTAAAGGATTTAGAACAAGACCAGAAGATATTGGTTAAGTTTGTGCAAAACTGGTATTGCACCTAGGATATCTGAAATGGAAAAGATTCTTTATGCGGATATGTACTTAATTTTTCTGCTGATAAGTGACATGAAGTTGAACTTTCCGAGATACATGGTGAGGTATCTCTGTTACTGTTTCCAACCATAGGAAATAATGAATTTTTATCCTTTTGGAAGATTCATCTCAAATATTCTGTTTAAGAAAGATATGATAAGACTGGTGGATGCTCGAGTGAGATTCCACCATAGTAAAAACTTTAATGCTGGTACATTGAGAAAAAATGGATATTTCAAGAGCATAATCAAAGGAAATTTGTTGCCTTTTGGAGTTAAAGAGGATGAAGAAAATGCTCAGGACCAACAAGAAAAATCAAAGGAAGGACAAGCTGAATCAATATTTATTGTTGTATCAAGAAGACTTAGGTTTGAGGCTGTGGATGTATCTGAAAAAAGAATTCAGGAATGATTTCAGTTCAAAAGAACCAGGGATCCTAATCCTATTGAAGAGCATGTTGTAACTTCGAATGTTTTAACATATGGTGATTTATTAAGCTATAACTTTTTAAGAGAAGCTGCAGTTGAAGCCGAACCAGTAACAGAATAATAAGCTGAGAAAGTGTCCGGTGAAGGAGAAGTAGTGGTCCGAAATCAAATTGATCAAAAAGAGGTTGATCAAGAACAAATTATTTTGGAGAATCCAATGATAAAGGAAGAACATGTAGAATATGATCATGAGTATAAACCTCCATAACTTGAAAACTAGGAAGATAATTCTTCTTAAATTCATACTGAGGTATTGAATGAGAATTTTCCTGTGGGTGAGTCTGGGAAATGATCAGAGGAAACATATGTAGAGATACTATTATAGGTAGGCGATGATGAAAAATCAGATGCTAAATCCTCGACATTGGGGTTGTTGCATCAATTTGAGTCTGGAAATCAGAATCAGGCACAGTGTGCCTCTAATTCAGTAAATATAGATATGGGTGAACAAAACAAAAATTTGACTGAAGCTGAAAAAGAGAATGTTGCTCTACGGAGAGCATTAGAAAAGGAACATTTAAAATTTCAAAGGAAAAAATCAAGTATTGTTTCTAAAAAAGAATTTGAATGTTTTATGAAGGAAATGTTAAATGAAGTTTCACAATTGAAATAAGAGATGGTTATAAAGATAAATTTAATGGAATTAAGATCTTTCATGGAGAAACAATTTGCATCTGTCAGAACCAGTGAGGCCAGTACATCAGGTACTTCACCTGATTTAATCAGATGATTTCAGGATATTACAGTGGTCATGGAGAATATGAATGCTAGTTATAGGACTTGTAGTGCAATAGTGCTCCTTTTTCAGTACTGTTAGATAATAAAACTTTTCTAGTTGACCAGTTGACTTTGAGTGAACCAGAAATTAGAACTGTGCAGAATCAGTTCATAGAAAAGTTGACACTTTTTAAAGAGAGGGAAGAAAGAGTTCATGAGTTTTTCAGAGTCAATATGGTTGAAGATATTCATTTGTCTCAAAAAATCATAGATCTAATTATCCATTTGGGAGATGGATTGATGAGAATATTGGGGGAATAATTGACAGAGATCAAGGCAATACTTCAGAGGAGATGAACCCTATCTCACACTCTTACCCAACATTGATTCCTATTGTTTTTCATTAATTTATTTTTAATTCTATCAAATATATTAAAATCTCATTTTCATGTGTTTTAATTTGTTTTACTGTAATGTATATGATCGAAAATCCAGTAATCCAGATTCACATATTGATAAACAGTTTATAATAGCATTTACTTAAATTCAGTGCTATATTAAAACATGTTATATTCCTTCTTCTATCATTCTTTTGGATATCACAAAAAGAGGAATAAATTAGTATAAACCCAAAATTTTATTTTTATATATTTTAGTTTATTTAAAATTTTACTTTACTATTTTTAATAAAAAAGGGTATTATATTAATCTTTTAAGGGGAGAAATTAAGTTAAACCTAACATTGTATTTTTAAGTTTTTTTAAAAAATGTTATTTTACGGAGATATATGGATAACCATAATCTTCTTTTGGGGGAGATTTTTTTTCTTTTTATGACCTTGGATAATATAATTACTATTTTTTAAAAAATAATTGTGTTCAAATTAAATATTGCATTTATCTTTGAAAAATTAAAAACTATATGTAATTAATTTTGTAAGTTAATTTCATTGGTTATTTTATGGGTTTTTTATCATAAAAAAGGGGGAGATTGTTGAGCAAGGGATATTTTCAACAATACATAATTATATTATTAAAAAGGGTGAGATTGTTGAGAACAATACTCTATTTCTTTATGAGGATTTTGATGCTCACAAATACCCTTATTTGTTATTCTATTGATTTTACTTTAAGTGAATTTCAGAAATTTAATATTCATTATATTCTTATTTCTGGAAGAAATATTTAAGCATTTGAAAAGCGAGAATTAATTTCTAAAGTATTTGGAAATCATTTTTAGCGTGTTCTAGAAACACTGTTCATACCCTACGTTGAGAAGCGTAACACAAGGATGAAATTTGGTGTTTACTCTATGAGATATTAGAAAAGTTTGGTAAAACAACCAAACGTTATCAGCAAAGTATGAAGGAAGTAACCCTACATTTGTAAGGAACCTTATGTTTGGAAGGAAGCTTACATGTTAAAGGAACCTTATGTTTGGAAGGAATCCTAAGTTTGGAAGGAACCTTACATTTTGGAAATCAGCAAAGTATGGAAGAAGATCATTAGATAAGTATGGAATGATAAGTTCATTTCTTAAAAGTATTGTTCATCAAACCATAATTTTATGAACAACCATATGTTTGAAAGATAAAGATAAAAGTATGGTTCATCAACCTTAATATTATGAACAACTGTACGTTTGATTGAAAAGTATGGATTATATACCACATGTTTGAAAGTTTAAGAGAAGCATTTGAGATCAACCTTACGTTGTGAACCTTGCGTTCAAAGAATGTGTGCTATATAGTTCAACCCTACGTTTGAGATCAGATGTTTAAATTATGACTTTATTAAAGCAATGGTATTTATGTGGATCTTCAGGATGATTTATAGCAAGATTAAATTCCTGAATTTAAAGTGATTCTTTGAATTATTCAAGGCTATTTATTTTTTATTCTAACGATCAATTTATGAGGATATTTTCAGGCTGAAATTTCAGGGGAGTTACGACTGCTATACTATTCAAACTTTTGAATATCGTGATTCTAAAGGTGACTTTTGTGGATCTAAACTTAAAAGGATAATGCACGTCTATATTCTATATATACCTGTAATATTTGTTTTCAAAAAAAAGAGGACGAATTATTGAAAAGAATTTTTTTTTACGAAGAGCGAAAAAGTTCTATTTTTTGAAGAAGAAGAAACTCGGCTGAAGATTTACTGATCTACATCGAATATATTTTTTGTGAATCAACTACTGTTAAAGTTGCGAAAAAAATTTCAAGATCTACTACAACTGGATCGGCTCAGATCTAATTTTACCCAAATATCATCATTTCTAAAGATAAAGATCCATATACTGTCAATTGTGTGCTGTTGTAATTGTGAAGAAAAACTGGGAAAGTATTTTCAACGAACAAGATACTCTTTTATCTAGAGTTATCATCTTCTCTTTCTAAGTTTTGTATTCGGTTCTATGTATGAACCAGAATGAAATGTTTAGCCTTAAGATTATAAAGGTTTCAACTTCCTGTACTCAGTTTTGGAACGGTCTAAGAGGACCATATAGTGAAAATCACCAAGATCGTCGAGTAGAGCATTGGTGGAGTGGACTAGGAGATTACTATTCCCCGAACCACTATACATCGTGTGTCCTGTGATATTTATTTTCCATTGATAAATCTTTGATATAAAGATAAAATGACAAATCATGATCATTAGAAGATATTGAAAAAGTCACAATTCACCCCCCTCTTGTGCATATCTAGTATAACCCGATCCAACAATTTTCTCTTATTCTATTCTAGAAATTTGTTGACAGATGAAGTTATAACGTTCTATTCTTAAAACATAAATTCAAACAGTAGAATACAGTTTATCTCTAGTTTAATTATATTTATATAATTTCATTATCTTTCTATATAATCAAGAATAACCTTAATAAAAATTATATAGTTAAAGTTATCACCAAAATACAGTAGGAAAATTATTCTAGAAAACTATAAAATTCTATCTGAAAACATGTAGTGACTTCAATTAAATTTCTATATTTATAGATATATATTCATAGTTTTGTTTCTTTTAATTAAATAAATATATATATATATATATATATATTTCCAATTAAATAATTTTAAATTAATTTCACATTTTTTATCCCTTTTTAGTCAAATTATAGAGGATAATTTTTAATCATGGTAGGTTCCATGGTAGGTTGATATGGGAAGGTAACATGGTCAGGTGACCCGATTCGTTGACTCCCACATAGTTACTACATTTTTCTCATGAGGTTGGTTGATATAGTCAGCTGACTCCCACATAGTCAGTACATTTTGTTCATGATGTAGATTAATATGTTCAGGTGACATGGTTAGTTGAATCCCACATGATCAATAAATTTTGTTGATATGGTAGATTGACATAGTTAGGTGAAATTATTAATTGAATCCCACATGGTTTGTAAATTTTATTCATGTGGTAGGTTGATATGGTCAGGTGACATGATCAGTTGAATCCTATATGGTTAGTACATTTTGTTCATTTGGTAGGTTGAAACATTTAGGGGACATAGTCTGTTGACTTTCATATGGTCAATACATTGTTTTCATGTAGCAGGTTGACATGATTAGGTGACACAGTCAGTTCAATCCCATAAGGTAGGTTCTAGACTTCTTAAAATTTTCAATTTCCATACTATTCTAAATTTTCGTTCCATAATAAATAAATTGATATTATAATGTCTCAAATGACTTATTTATACTAGGAGCACTTTTAGTACATGTTATGAACAATAAAAAATAGAAAACTAAATTTTTTTGTAAATAAAAATTATTAAATGACCATGATTAAGAATACTTTACATAAGTCAAAATATTAATATTTTTAATGAAAAAATAAATTAAGATTTGTAATTTTCAAAACATAATATGGTTCAAGGATCCAATCAACACACAATTTTATGCATCAACATAGTTACATATTCAAAATGTTATTTCTAAACCTGATTGCATGTTCATAGTGTTATGTATGGACCTACATTTCATGTCCATAATGTTATGTGTGGACCTGGTATAATTTTCATAAGTTTATGTGAGGGCCTGATTTCATGTTTATAACTTAATGAGTGAACCTATTTCTATTTATACATGTTCACAATGTTATAATCTAATTTTTATGACACAAATATATTTCTTATACAAATATAATGCCCTCATGGATCATTTTATTTGATTCACTTATGATTCATGTATAATGAATTTCTGATATTTATTCCATGACTCAATATTATGTTCATTGATATGCAGGGTATGGTTTTCAAATGAGATGCTCATGTTATCACACCTTTATGTTCATGTTATTCTTATATATCTCCCTTGTTTAACATTTTTATTATTTGAGCTCAAAAGTTTCTTATGTTTGTTTTACCCAGGTTATAAAGAACGTTTTTAAGTAGGGTATGTTTATGAAGAATACTAAATGTGAATATCATTATGGGAGACATTTAAAATATTTCACTAGATTATAATATAGTGTACCTAGTCTCAAAATACACTAAAATATTATGTCCATTAGTTATGTTTTTGTTTAATATATTGAGTTTTATTAAAAAAAATTATATATCTATGTATGAGAATCATGGGTTGCTATAAAATTTGTGGAACATGTTAAGAGGGAATGATAACTTAGAGGATTCAAAAGAAGGTGGATATTATATCTATAATTCCATTGGAATTATTCCATATATATCTTTATAGAGTTATTTAACAAAAATAATCTCAAGTTGATATTTATTTCATTACAATCATAGATGAATTTACTTAGATGAACTGTGTTCTCTTCATCAAGAACAAGTTTAAGGTTGTTAGGATGTTCAAAATGTATATAAGTCATGTTGAAATGAAGATTGGTTTGTGTATCAAAAAAATTAGATCCGATAATGGGAAATGATACATGAGTAATTCATTTGAAACTTATCTTAGAAAACATGGAATTATACATCAATATATCTCAACATATACATCAAAATAGAATAGTGTTTCATAGAGGAAGAATAAGATAATTTTAGAAATGGGAAGAAAAAATTTGGCTGTGAATAATATTTTGAACTTATTCTAGAGAGAAGAAGTGTGTACTATAGTGAATATTCAAAATAAATTTCTTTTGAGAATAAATTCACATGATATTTTATATGAGATGTGGTACCAAAATAATTCTACAGTGAAAAAGTTTAAGGTTATTATAAGTACTAATTATATTAAAATCAAAGGAATAAATCTAGGAATATTTTAAGAAAATTATGATTATCTAGTCATTATGGGATATTTATCTAATGATAATGGATAAAGATGATGCAATATGAGATTTCATAAAATTTTTGATTGCTCGAATGTGATAACTGATGAAAATTTGGGCAAAAAATGTGAGCAATTTTTTGAGTATCCTTGAGAAAATAGTGGGAAGGTTTCTAAAAAATGGTTTAATAAGTAAAAAAAATCAGATCAAAGATATTTGATTATAATTAAAAATATTCTAGTGATAATGAAAAAACTTTTAGTGATGATAAAAATTAGTTTTAAAGATTATGGAAATATATATAAACCAAGAATATCAGTGGGAATCAGAATGTACCAATTTGGACCAGAAGGAGGTTCGTATTTGAGAACCAAATAGCTCTTGTATCATAGGTTTAACCTTGAATGGTAGATTAGGTTATTGATAATGGTGTAGAGGTAAAATATATGAATAAATAACTCAATAAAATGGAGAATATTTTTTCATGGGAATTTGTTCTTAGATTGAAAACTAAAAACATATTTTATAGAAAATTGTTTATTAGAAACAAAATGAATTAGCAATGATAAATTTCATAAAACAATGAAAGACTTATTTGAAAATTATATTATTAAAAGGAAGAAATAGATGTTGATCAATCCTTTAATTTGGTATCTAGAGTTTATATAATAATAATTTTCTTGAATTTGGCACCTCACAATCATTATAGGGTATACCAAATGGATTTAAAGTCTACTTTTCTAAATGGAATCCTTAAAGAAGAATTACTTATTTAACAACCAATATGTTTACTTATTGAATATGATGGGAAATTTTTTTTATATTTAATAAAGAATTGTATGGTTTGAAATAGTCTCAAAGGGCCTAGTATTCTAAACATTATAACTATTTGATAAAAATGGGGTTTTCCAAAGGTAATGTTATTAAAAACTTGTACTTGGAAATGTATTAATCAGACACACTGATGGTGATTGTATATGTGGATGAAAATGAATTCCAATAATAATAGTTTCTTACTTGGGGAACTCACTATAAATATGAAAAAGGAGTTTGAGGTGTCTATTCTAGGGGAACTAAGAAAATTTATCTGGTTACAGATTTAGTACAATTCAAATTATCTCTTTATTTCACAACAAATGTATGCTAAATAAATATTGAGAATGTTTATAATGAAATATGGAGAAGTGTTATATAAAACTATATCAATTGAAACAAAGTTGATAAAATATGAACAAGTCAACAAGGTTAGTTATAAGAAACTTAAAAATATGATTCAAATCCTTTGGTATATCATAGCTTCTATAAAAGACATTTCATATATGATGAATCTATGTGAGAGATATCAAAGTTAATTGAAGGAGTCAAAAATGTTTTTTATTAAAAGAATTATGAGGTATGTAAAAGTAACATTTATTTATGGATTTCTCTCTAGGTGTAGTGAGGAAATAGACTTTATTGGTTACACTGATGCAGATTGGACTAGTGACTGTACAGATCTTAGATCCACATCAGGTGGTGTTCCCTTTTTTAGTGATAGTTATGAAAGATGGTATAGTAAGAAGCAGATATTAGTGACTCTGAGTACAGTTGAATTTGAGTATGTTTAATCAAATGATTTGGTTATAAGGGATTTATTGATATAGGTTCATCTAGAATATTTGTAGGTTAATATTTATAGACCGTTTAATATTATTTGTTATAATAAAAGTTTTTTTGATCTTTCAAAAAATATAGATATTAGTTTATAAAAGAGAAGGTGGAATCATGTGAAATAAAATATTATATTTTGTTACAAAATAGAATCTTTAAAATATCTTTACAAAATCTATTCCACATGAAATATAAATATAGTGAAGGCTAAAATTTAATTTTCATCCTTCCCAATAAACATAATAATTTTTTCTTTGAGATCACCCATGATCCTTTGGATTATTCTTCCAAAGGGTGATAGAAGATTGGGAAATCAATGGGGAAGGGAGTGTACAATAATCGAGCTATTTCTTAGACCTTCAGATGATGATGGAACCCTAGAATCCCACTATAGTCGGTGGTGATGGCTACTCCATTCACCCTCCCTTCTACAGGGAAGGGGAATGATTCTATGGTCTTCTCTCCCTTTAACAACCTTGCTTCCCTACCTTATTTTCCCTCATCCACCTTTCCCAAATGGTACCTTCTCTATACCTCAGTTCCCCCATCGCTTCCCCTATCCCTATAAGAATTCGCTAAATCATGAGCCCCCCACAATCTCTCTTTTTTCACATTTTTTGGTTGATGCAGTTCGTCGCTCAAATTCTTCAACTATTTCATCAACATAACATAGCCTCTGAAAAATTAAGTCATCTTTGGGTCACTAGATACCCATCACTTTCTTCTCTATTTTCTAATGTGGATGATCTCACCTATGATTTTCCCAAGGGATAGTGCTCTTATTAGGGTTATCATTTATTCATTTTCATATGGGGATATGATTTCTATTGGAACTAGGATCCATCCACCATATTGATCTATGTTTATTTCCCGAGCTCACCTCTTTCCTTCCAAAACCGCTATATTTTAAAAATTCTAGGAAACCTCATCAGAATATTTTTGGTGTTTTATTACCAATCATTATCCCTCTTCCACATTTTTTCCCATGTATTTGCATGTAAGTCGATGTATCAAATCCCCTAACTGAATCTATGTGGATTGTGGTGGAGGAAGAACTTAGATATCGATGAATAATGGTGCTCAAGGATTAGTTTAAAATTTTCTCATCATGCTATCATTTTGTCCACCCACAACTTCGTTTATGTATTCGTTTGATATAGGAACTATCATCTCACAACCTGGAGGTTAGCAATGAAGGGGAAAATTTACCTTTATATAATCTTTTACCATTTCCTAAATCCTGCTCATGTGTATCTGATTTAAATTATTCGAGTATTTTTATTTCTTGTGCTCAAATGTTTGTGTCAAATAAAACTACATCTAGAAATAATTTTATGGGGAAGATAGTTCTTACCCATGGGGGGGAGTCCGACCAAAATCACCCACCAATCCAGCACCCATATTGTAGAAATCTTAGGCAGTGATCCATTTTGGTTATCCTACATGAAATGTTGCATTGATGAGTTTTTGCACACTGAAGATGATTTTTTAGTGGACATCATGGCACATGAAGGTTCAAATAAGGGAAACTTGGATTCAAGAGAAGTTATGGGTGAATGTAGAGAATAGACTGAGTCCTAGAAGGACCCCTCTACCCAATAATATGACCAATCAATTTTATGGTTTGGATGATATGGGTTTGTATCCATAAGGTAAATAAAATGAGGTTGATAATCCCGATGGGTGGAAGTCTTTCATTCCATGATGGAAGAGGAAGAAGGTCGGATCTTGGAATAAGGGGGTCCTTCAATAGAGATACATTAATTTTGAGCCACATCCAACTTTGGAGTGTGAGCATGATATATATTTAATTATTGGAAATGGGTGAGTATTGAGGAAGGAGAATTAAGAAAAATTTTCTTATTGAAATTATCTATTAAATAAAAAGAAAAAAACTAAAAAGACAAAAGGACTACTCCAATATTTTGAAGCCCATGGTCACCAGATTCATAGGAAAATTTATGAAGATCAAGGTCAGGGTAAGGAATGATCTTGTGGTTTCTTGTCTATCATCACTTCCTGATGAGGCGGTAGCTATTGATAAGGTCAATCTAGTGATTTCTCATCCAACATCACATATTTATGAGGATGTAGATACTGATAATATGAAGAGTATAAAATTTGATAGGTTAGAAGATCCATACTATCTAGTATAACTATAGGCATTGGCTGTTGTCCCGAAGGTTATGAGGAAGGAGGATATTAACTTTAAACTTATCATGAATTATATAGAAGTGATGTTGGAGGAAGATTTTGATATTAATTTTTCTAAGGAGAACATTGATAGAATGTATGAGATATTTATTCGAGTTGACTATAATGATGGTAAAGTTGATTAGATCAATAAAAAATATCAGATATTAGCATGTAGATTCAACAGAGGGAAAATAAACATAAAATTTGAGGAATATGTACATACCTAGGATAGATTTTCCTACCACTTCAAGGAACTCATAAAATTTTATCTCGATACGAAGGTAACCTCTATCACAAGGAGATTACATGGGGTAGGTAAATGAAATTTTTTGATTCTCTTATGGAATAGATTGATAATTTCTTATGCCATTTTAATTTTGGAACTACATGTACTCTATGTGAATTCTCACTTCCCCTAAAAAGTGTTTCTCTAAATATTTTTTTGAATTTTTAGTGGGAAGGGAGTTTTAAATATGATGATACTAAATATGTTCACTCAATAATGGTAAATCAAGGAATTAGTTCATGATTAAGGTAGTTACCTAGTGGGGTTGATGTAGTGGTCTTCTATTTAACCATTATTCTCCTTGGATGTGATGAAATGGTTTTGTTAAAATGGTATAGTTCCATTATTCTACTCATACATGATGAACTAGTTTAGTTACAAATATATAAGGTTGTTTTAAGAATTTATTGATTATTGAGGAATGATAAGTTAAGCGGTTTCATATTATTTTTAACAAATATAAAGTGGGATATTTAATAACCACATGTATTTGTGGCTTATTTTTATAAAGCTTAAATATCCCATGGTTCTTGGTGAGTTTGGGTTTTTTTAATTTTCTAAAAAACATTCTTGATGTTCTTATTAGTTCTTATAGTTCTTGATCACACTTTTAATGGCATGATATATCATGGAATAAAGTTATAAGATGCTAAAAATAGTTTTTGGGAAGGGATGAACGTTGGTAGAAGTGGTTATTTTTGTGTATTAGTGAATACTATAATTTCCTAGATTCTCTTAGACAATATGATCCATGTAACTTATTCACATAGAAAAATTTCTATGTAAACATTTCATGTATCCAATTTAGAAACATAGGTAAATATTATAGCCAATTAAGACATGTAACTAAATTCACATAGCCAAATACTACTGTATATGCTAATGATTCATGTATCCAAATTATCTATGTATCAATTTTCAATGATATAAAGGAATGATCCATGTAGTTGAATACTTCACATAGGGGATTTCTATTACACAGGAAATGAAACATAGCTGATTATCTAATGTATCCGATTATGAAACATAACCAAATTGATTCATTTATTCAATTGAATGAAATTTTTGACTTGGGAGGTCAAGTAGTTGATTTATATTTTTTTCTATGCGTTGATTAAAATTATATAGGTTTTCATAATTCTAATATTTTAAGAATAAATTAATTTTGATGATTCTTGGATGGATTTAAATGCTTCTATAATCATAGGTTTTGGTTTTTAATCCATTATAATAGTATTTTTAAAGAAGTATGTAGTGGTTATTTAGAAGAATTAAATGGAGATTTAATTATGCTGTAACAAGGGATAAATTAGTCCATGCTGAAATTACTTTTTTTGACTGTATTTATGGAGATCGTGAATATATTATGATTTTTTGTTTTCTTAATTATTATAGATAAGAGATAGGTGTGGTGTAATATCATTTTAGGGTTTTTCATGATTTTTCCTTCTATGTGAGAAGAGTAAGATAAAGGGGGTTATGAAGAAAAGGTGGTAATTAAACGATCAACATCTGATGAATAACTTGGTTTTATGAATTTTAATTTGAATCTAGGATATTTGTATTATAAAATTAATGTGTGAACTTTGTGAAAATATTTATTTCATATTGTAGAGGGACATGGAATTTGATCTTATTTTGAATCAACCTCGTTTATTTATTGATCCTCCTCACCTTGTAATCATCTTTTGTAATATAATGTGAATCTATGGTATTGGGTTTGACTGATGACATGTGTGGTGTGATGTTGTATGAATGCTTTTAAATGGAACTCACCTGTGATTATAGTTAAGATAATCCATTGTTGGGGGTATAAGCATCCCTAAAAAGGAGTTGGATTCCTCACCGGGTCCAAAAATTTAAAGACTTTTGGGTTCCATTGTATTTCATATTCTACATAATCATGTGAGGATGTGCTATTTCTATTTTGAGTGGACCATAGTCAAATAAATCATAGAGGTTTATTTATATTGAAATGAAATTGTAAAAGCATATCATTCACTGATTCAACCCCACCTTCTTAGTGGTGGAAACCGTTCTCTATAGGCACATTGATGACCTTAATGAACATATAAAAGAATAGATAAGAAGGTAAAATTTCTTGAATAAAAGGTTTTTATTTTGATAAATAAATTTTAATTAGAAATAAAATCAAGGTATTTGAGGAAAGAGAAGAACATTGTGATGTTTTAAGATGTAGATCTATTAGAAATGGCCTAATGATACTCAAATGGAATTGAGAAAATTATGAATTAATAGAGGCCTCGGTTCATGGGTAAAAGTGGAACCATCTATGTTTTGAGTCATCAAAAGAAAAAACAATTATAAACCAAAAAAAGGATGCAAAAGATTGATAATTTTGGCTTCAATAATATTACAAAATAATCTTGAACAATGACAGCTCTGAATAGAGGAAATTGAAGGGTTGAAGATAATACTGAACTTCTGATGTTGAATCTACAACTGAGGAGGTTTTTTACAACCATAGACATGTGGAGGAATGATAGTGAGAAGATATTTTATCTCATGAAGGGTTAATTTTGAATTTATTTGTGTGACAACATGTCTTACTATGAAGAGATGTGGATTTATCTAAATTGGTAAATAATTAGAAGTTCACAAAAAACGAATGAGACTATATCTTTCATCTCATAGAATGAATTCATTCTATAGATATTGTTTTAATAGTTCTAATTGTATACATAGTGTTTTTTATTGTATAAAAAGTATAAATTAAGATTATTATAATGGAATTCAAAGATAAATAAATGAAAAACAACATCATGATATTGTATTAAAAAATAGACACTCTCTATTGGAAGAAGAAGATAAGTATGTATATACTCTCTATGCTGAAGATAAAGAGGAGTGCCCATCTTGCATCCAACTCAACATGTTATCTCATAGAAGGAAAATAATAAGAGTGGGAAGGAAAACCTAAATAATATTTTCTTAATACTGTGAATAATATTGTCTCCTAGATCCTTGATAGTCGTTATTCCTCCCATATGATTGGAAATATAGACATGCTAAAAAATATGTTGGAAATAGTTTATAAAATTCTTTTTTCAACAATGAAAGATACCTGAAGATCAAGTGATATAGAAATACTCAATTAACAATGTATTTGTTTCAAAATTTAGAAGAGATCTATGTGAATGGATTACAACACAACAACATGAGTGTGAGTCAACTCTATGACTCTGGACTTGAGGTTAAATTTAATCAAAAGGTTTATTTAATAAAAATAAATGCCTAATACTCCTTCGATAAAGGATATAGGACTAATCATAATCAATATCATCTGGATAGTAAATATAATTTATTCCACCAAATAATAAAATATTAGAAAAATTCATGTCATTAGAGGTTTGGTCACATCCACAAACAAAGAAAGTAGAACCTATCAAAATGAAATATATAGTGGATATTCTACATCTAAATATATATCATGAGAAGACATGGGATACATGTATTTTTGGGAAAATGGTACAAAATATTTATTTATAAAAGAATAAAAATACATATATTCTCATTAATCTTGTCTATACGAATGATTGAAATACACTGAATTGAACTAGAACACATGGAGAGAGTTGTTCGAACCTCTTTGTGGATTATTATAGAATAATTTCTATTATTATCATTAAGAAAATAAAAAAGAAATAAATTATGGAGTGCATAGAGATGTATCATAAGAGAGTCAAAAATTATATTAAATTCACTACTAATATCTTGTGATATAATAATGGAATATAATAAATGTTTATTGAATTAGAAAACTACCTCTAGAAACAAAGTATTAAACATGATTTATATTCCATTTAAATTATATATAATAAAGGAGTAATTGAATGGAAAAATTGGTGGTGAAAAATACAGACAAAAAATTTCACATCAAGAGTGGCATCTCCCATCACTATTGTAATGTGGTTGTAAAAGATTCCGTGTACACTTAAAATTAGATAGTTTTAATTCCAAGGGAGGAGTGGGATCCCTATAAAATATTCTATATAAGGAAACCATTTTTTAAAAATTTTTGAGTCTTTTGAAGATGATGTTAAATACAGAATAAAGAAGGAAATAATTGAAAGTTTGAGGATACAAAAAATAAAGGAGTATTTTTAGTCTACTTGATAAAGAGTAATGCCCATAACTTCTACAACAAAAGTCTAAAAAAATTGTGAAAAGTAATGATGTCAACTTCTTTAAAGATAATGTTTGAAAGAATTATTGAAATTCAAACATTAATGAATTTTATAAAGAAAAGTATGTGGTTGATATGAATAATGAAGTTGTTCAAAGTTCCCCACATGATGAATATTCAGAGTTTGAATCAAAGGAGGACACTATTACAAAAAAATGAGTCAGAGGAGAAACATAGAAGTATAAATTGATATATTAAATATAATTAGATATAGGTATACTCCAATAAAAACATGAAGGATTAGAAATGTAGATCATGTTCTCTATTTTCAATGGTGGAACAAACATTATTGAAATAGGTGAGAAAACATGAATCATGGATTAGATCCATAAATGAAGAATTATATCAAATTGATAAGAATCATAATTTAGAACTTGTGAAGAATTCTAAAAATCATAATGTGGTCAAAATAAATTGGATATTCATTAATAAATTTTAAAAACATAGAAATGTGATCCTAAATAAGGTGTGACTCTTATGTAAAGGCCATTAAAAAATTTAGGAGGTTGAAATTGAAGAATGTTTTTCCACTGCAGTTGAAATTGAATTAATAATATTCTTTTTGGTGATAGAAATTCAAAGATAATTCAAGATATATCAGATATATGATAAAAATATTATTTAATTGTGTACTCAAAGAGGAGTTTTATATTAAAAAATGGCATGCTTTTTTATGGGTCTTGATTCCAATAAATGAAGGTTATTTATCTCAAATGGTTGGGGAGAAATTGACAATTAAGAATATGCCCATTTTATGAGAGTTTGATAATGTCTTTCCAAAGGAATTTCCATGTCTTCCACCAAAACGTGAAGTTAATTTTTCAATAGAACTCATACCAAGTGATATGCCTATTTCAAATACACCTTATAGAATTTCCCCAATTGAGTTACAAGAATTGAAGAAGAAAATCCAAGATAATATTGATAAAGGATTCATATGCCCTAATGCATCACCTTGGGGAGAACCTGTTCTGTTTGTTAAGAATAAATATGGATCAATGATACTCTACATTGATTATCGAGTACTTAATGAGATCACTATTAAAAAAATATCATCTTCCCTGCATTGATGACATATTTGACCCACTACGTGGAGCTCAATACTTTTCCAAGATTGATCTTCATTTTAAATTAATGGTAAAAAGGGAGGATATACCAAAGACATCATTCCGTAAAAGGTATAGACACTATGAATTTATAGTGATGCCTTTTGGTCTTACTAATTCCCCTTCTATATTCATGGATCTAATGAATAGATTCTTTAGATACAATCTTTATCAATTTTTGGTAGTCTTTATAGATGATATTCTTGTCTATTCAAAGATAAAGGAATAACATGAAGATCACTTAATAATTGTATTGATGGCCCTAATAAAGGATAACATTTATGCCAAATTTACCAAGTGTAAATTTTGGCTTAAAAAATATTCATTTTTGGGTCACATAATCTCAAGAGAGGGGATATATGTGTATCCAGCAAAAACAGAGGTTATTGAAAGATGGTCTAGGCCAACAACAATAACTGAGATCCAAAGTTTTCTTTGTTTGGTTGGATATTATTGATGTTTTGTGAAATATTTTTCATGATTATCTAATCCACTCATCAGGTTGACTCGGGTCATTTGGATAGAGGAATTTGAAGATAATTTCAAAGAGCTAAAAAGAAGGTTATCCAGTGAACCTGTGCTCACACTACCATGTAGTGGAGAATGGTTTTTGATCTATAGTGATGCATCCAAGAAGGGGATGGGGTGTGGTATCATGAAAAATGATATGGTGATAGCTTCTTCCTCACGATAGTTGAAAATCCATGATCAAAATTACTCAACTCGTGATTTAGAGTTAGATGTGGTAATCATTGAATTAAATATATGGAGGCATTATCTTTATGGTGAAAGGTATGATATTTATACTGATCATAAAAGTTTAAAGTATATTTTCACACAAAAGGAGATGAATATGTGCCAAAGAAGATGATTGGAGTTGATTAAAGATTATGACTTCTCAATACATTACCACCCTAGGAATGAAAACAAGGTGGCATATACATTCAGTCGATAAGACCATGCCAGCTTGTCCATGATGAGGATCACGAAAGATCAAATATTTATAGATTTTCAAAGGATGGATCTTGAAATTATAACAGGCTGGGAGAAATCTTATCTTTCTCAAATGAATGTTCAAACATATATTAAAGAGGCACAAAAGGAAGATTTAGAGTTACAAAAGAAGGTAAGAAATGTTCTGGAATTCAACCTTGATTATGATGAAATAATAAGGTTCAGGAACCGGATTTATATTCCTCCCATACCAGAACTAAAGAAGTAGTTATTGGATGAGGATCATAGTTATTCATTATCTATTCACCCTGGAAGCACAAAGATATATAGAGACCTGAAAGAATACTTTTGGTGGGATGGAATGAAAAGAGATTTCACTGAATATGTCTCTCGATGCTTGGTTTTTCAGCAAGTTAAGGCTGAGAGATAGAAGTCTAAGGGGGTGTTACAACCATTACCCATACCAAATGTAAATAGGAAAACATCACTATGGACTTTTTCATTAGAATTCCCAAAACATACAAAGGAAATAATGTTATCTGGGTTATAGTTGATCACCTTATGAAGTCATCACACTTCATTTCTATTAGAGAGTATTTATCTCTTGATCATCTTTCCCAGATATATGTAAAGGAAGTGGTAAGATTGCAAGGAGTACCACTTTACATTATATCTGATCGGGATCCAAGGTTTACCTCGATGTTCAGGAGAAGTCTTCCACATGCTCTGGATACATAGTTAAGTTTCAGCACTGCTTATCATCCTCAGATAGATGGTCAGTCTGAGAGGATAATTCAAACTCTGAAAGACATATTGAGAGCTTGTTCTATGGATTTCAGAGGTGGTCGGGATCAACCCCTACCATTCATGAAATTTTCTTACAATAATATATTTCACTCTAGTATTTAGATGGATCCTTATGATGCCCTCTCTAGAAATAAGTGCAGAAATCTAACTTGCTGGAATGAAGCTAGGGAAAGAAAGCTATTATGACCTGATCTTGTTAATAAAATGATAAAAAAGGTCAGATCTATTCAATAACACATAAGAGCAGATCAAATTCAACAAAAAAGTTATACTAACAATATAAGAAAAGAGCTAGAGTTTGAAGTGGGTGATAAGGTGTTCTTATGAATCTCCTTGGAAAAGAGTAATGATATTTAGAAAGAAAGGAAATCTAAGCCCTAGGTATATCAGTCCATTTGAAATTTTGTATCATGTTGGGAAGGTAGCTTACCTATTGAAACTTCCACTGAATCTCTCTCAAGTTCATCATTTGTTCCATGTATCTCTCCTGAGAAAGTACATACCTAATCCTTCACATACACTAATCTTAGAAGTCATACTATTGGAGCAAGATCTTTCTTATGAAGAAAAACCGATAGAGATTCTAGATCATAGCGAAAAAGTTCTACAAAACAAGACCACTCTCTTGTTTAAAGTTCTATGGAGGAACCACCAATTTAAAGAATCTACATGGGAACTTGAGGATATTATGAGGTAGAGGTATCTTTATCTGTTTATTTCCTAGTGGAAATTTTCAAGGGAGAAATTCAGTTAAAGGGGGTAGAATGTAACACCTGTATATTTTTATGAAATATTTTATTTAAATAAATTTTATTCCTTAGTATCTTTATTTGAATGCAATCGTGAGTTTAAAATTACTGCAGGATTCCCTTATTATAAATATACCATTATACCCTATCCATTAGGTTAGCAGGAATAATTATAGCTAACTTATGAAAATGCATTATGAATTCATTGGATGTTAATTATTTATGAAAAATATAAATCAATTATATTTATTTTTATTTTTTGAGTGAATTAATTTTCTTAATGATATTAATGAGATATATGTGTTATATAATTTTTTTTTATATTCATCCAATTGATATTTTAGTCATAGGGTATGAATAAAACCCTATTTTATGTATAAGAACCTATTTTATAAAAGGTAAATTTTTTACCTTTGAATGGAGAACCCATTTTAAATTAATATTTTGACACATTAAAAAAATTTATATGAAAACATAAACATGTTATTTTAAATCGAGATATCAAATTTTACTTTAGATAAATTTCTAATATTTTTCTGATAACTTTCATGTTTTGATGAATAGTAAAAATACGCTAAATTTTAATTAAAAATAACTTTTTTCATCAAGATAATTTATATGATTAAATTATAATATTGAATGGTTTTAAAGTATAAATATAATATAATTTTACCATTTAATATAATTGAAGTCATTATCATTAATTTTGCATTTAATTCATAGGAAAAAAATCAATCTTTTGCAATGTATTAACTTTTAATACTCGTATTCTCATTTCAACAGTGAGATTAATTTTAAATCAATTAATCTAACTTCTATGTTTTGAATTTGGAAAAATGGATTCCATATTTGTAATCATAAGGTCCAGATTTTGTGAATTTATATATTTTATTTTTGGATATTATGAATAGTAACTTCAGTAATTATTTTATTTACCATGGTTAAAGGGGAAATCTGGTAAATAAAGATAAAATAATAATAGTTTAACAACATAATACTACCATAAAATGTGTCATAATCATATTGTATGAAATAGTTCCTACCATGGTCATCCTTGCGTAGATTTGGGGACCCCATGGATTCACATGGATGTGAAAATAATATTTTATAAGAATTAATTTAAAGTAAAGATAATTATAACATGCACATACATCTTTTACTAAATTTATTTTAATATTGTTATATATAACTGATATATATGATTAAAAATATTAATTAGAAAGGTAAAATTATTTCCTATACCATGGTATTTTATTTATAGTTTTTATAGATTATATAAATAGTTTTAGTTATGATAGAAATATAATGTAGTGATTTCCTCATTAATGAAATATTTAAATAAATGAATTTATAAAAATTAAAAAAATGTAATTTGGTTATTTTGATATCATCCAAAAATTTTATGTATTACATTGACCTATTATCTTTGATTTAATGCCTTATTTTGGAAGGAATATAGTTTTTATAAATTTTTAAGAAATCAAGTATCAATAGTGTCTAAAATTGACATAATTCATAAAATATTTTATTAAATGATATGAAATTCCAAAAAATCTAATATTTGGAAAAATGGTTAATATTAATCCAAATATGCCATAAATAACTTTTTTTGGGTCTTTTGACATGATATGGTAATTATATTAACCCACAATATATAAATAACAAGATATCATGGTATGATTAAAAAGGGTAAAATTAGGGTTAAAATAAAAAGATAAGGATAAAAAAATTCTAAACTTGTATAAATATTATTGGATGATGGTTATTATAACTAAAATAATATTATCTTTTAATTAAATAAATTTTGGACCATTTTTCATTGAAATTGAATTTATTATAAATTAATATTTTTGAGATTTTCCTAAAGCGCGCCTCTCCTCTCTTATAAAAGGGCACCTCCTCCCTATACTCTTCACTCCATTTGGACACTTAAATATCTTCCATACACCACCCATTTCTCTTATAAACTTTCCTAGTCACATTATAGAGGTTTGGGTCTTCTCAAAATACCAACTCTACTTCCTTAAGAGGAGATTTGAAGGAGGCATGTCAAAGAAGAGGTAATCTCTTCTACCGATTCTTTCAAATTTATTTCTTCTTATACTTACTATTATTTAGTTTTTTCATTATAAAGACATAACATAAATATCAATAATATACTGATATGTTATTACAAATATTAAACAACCCTATTTCACCTTATATCCATCCTACGGAAAATGAAATCACCGCACGTGCGTACATACGACTTACCATCTCCACGTTGTAGTGTAATCTGTTTTTCACCATCACCTTACTTGGATGGGTATAATGAAATAAATAATAACTATATATGATTAATATAACATGATACTAATTATGAGATACTATAAACCATATAATTCAATACCACTCAACAATTATGAGAATGATATCGTCGCTCGTGTGTACGTACGACTTGCCGTCTCCACAGTGTGATGTGATTTGTTCTACATAATCTTCATTAAATCATGATTATTTAAATAAATTGAATTAATAAATATGATATATATTATACTAATACTATTATTTAAATTAAATACCTATAACCAAAAAAAGATGAATAAGAACTTATCCGACAAAACATATATAACAATGTAAAGAAGTTAATGCCCGAATAACGAGTAACAATGAAATGCTACTAACAAATGGAAGAAAATATAATCATAAATTGAATAATAATTATGATTATGATTCTATAATAAATCAGTAACATTATTTAAATAATTATACTGGAGTTTCAGATTCATACAAAGCATATCAAACCTAAGGTAAGGGATAACTTTTCTAATATCGTTTTATCGGAGATTGTTGATTAGTAAGTATCTAATGGGGATATATTTATCATCCATAACCATGTTTTCTAAAAATATGCTCAAGAACTAAGTTAAAGTGTTTTATAAAAATTATTTTCCATCTAAGATGGCACTCTTAAAATAGGGTTATGTTTTAATCCCTATTTTCACTATGATTTTATTATGTTAATAATGGAATGATATTTTTTATGGATTATGTTATGATGGAATGATGTTTAAAAAACCCATTTTATTACATGGGTTATGCTATGATGAATTATTTATGTGGAACACATAAGAATTATTTAATTATGAGATGAGTGGGATTTATATCTCTATCCAATTTATTAGGTAAAGATCTATATCTCATGAGATAGACATGTATAGAATGTAAAGTTAATCTGGTTAAGTGATACAGGGATGGAACGAGGAGAGAACTCGGTTCTGTAATGGATTTGTCTGCCATGATGGTCTTGGAAAAGAGACTTGAATAATATGAAATGATTTTCTATTATTATGTGTGTATTCCACAAAGTTTCATGTCTTATGTTATGATTATTGGGATTCAATATCACTTCTATGATTTATCCCATGACATGATATTATGATGTATTATATACAGTATAAGATTTTTAAATGTTATTTATGATTGATATTTCATTTTTTTACATGTACTGAGCCTTTGATCTTAACCTTTCATATGTTTCTTTTCCTTAGGTCAGGAATAAGGCTATTAAGTATGATATACCAAAAAAGCATCTAGTTACGATGAAATAAATGAGATACAATATAAATGTTTTATGAACCATTTTTTTATGTTTCCCAGTTTCTAAAGACACTATAATTATATGGTCATGTTATGGTTTTGTTATATGTTGTAATAAATATACTCCATTTCTAAATTAATGTCAATGTATGTAAATTATGGGTCATTATAAGGAGGCTAGGTTAAGTCATTTTAAAGACACTACCCATCCAGAGATCTATCATAAGATCACCCCATTCATGTTATCTATACACCTCGAGGTGATGGAGAGAGAATAGGTTATTGAGAGGACATTAGCCAGAACCAGGTCGTCACATGAGGGATATCATCAAGACTCCTCATGAGGAATATCTATAGTAAAACATTCCCAATTTCCAAGATAGATGAGTTTTTGGTTTAGCTGTGGGTAGGTCCTATCTCTCATCATCTCATTCCTCTATTGGTGGATGCTCTTAGGCATCTGCCATAGGATTAGATGCATGATTTTCTTTTTGAGCCTAAGTTTATCAGTCCTGAGATTGATTTAACTTTATGAGATGTTATCATGCGCTAGGTGCCCCATTTCAGGTTCCTCCATTGAGGTAGTTTTAGACATGGAAGCAAATAAATATCCAAGTTTAGGATCAATAGAGAGGATATGAGGTAAGAAGAGGGAAAACTAGAAATCCTCCTCATCCTTATAAAGAAGAGTGAAATTTTGAGGTTTTTTTCAATAGGTTCATAGAGGCTATGGTGTAGGACGTGGTTAGCTTCATGCTCTAGAGTTTCTAGTGCTGAGAAAGCTATATGTCATTTGAGGTACCCTTTTCCTTTTTTTCACATGTTTTTGTGATATTTTGGGTTTATGAGATATGAAATCATTCATATCACCTTCCCTTTTCCATGCTTTAGGAATTCTAGTATAGAGGATTCCAGTTCCCATAGTGTTGACTACGCTAGTTGTAGGTTGAGTTGACTTGTATGAAGTATGTAGAAACTATCAGCTTGTGCTGTGACATCACCGATCTATGGGAGAATTCTTATGATTGCGAATTAAACCATACAACATCATCCTCAACATGGAATGGTTGTATTTATTCTAGTGTATTGTATGATACATTAAAATATAGGTTTTATTATATGATGCTGATAATGTTCATTGGTGAGTGACACCCATAGATGGGTTAGAGGCATGCTCCATCCTTATCATACATGATAGTGGTTCTAATGATGTGTTTTTTGGAGGTTAAAATGATGGTGTTATCTAGGTTTGTACAAGAGTAGCCTGATGTATTTCTTAAGGGGTTTTCAGAACTACCCCCTCAATGGTATATTGAGTTTTGGATAAAACTACAATAAGGTGTTTCTTTTATAATAATTTATCCATATAGGGTGGTACCTTCTGAGTTGTGAGATCTTTTTGAAAATCTTGATGATATATTTCTTTGAGGTTTGGTTTGGATAATTATGTCACTATGGGGTACACGAGATTTTTTTCATGAAGAATCTCAATGTATGTTTCCATATTTGTATCAATTATCATTGTTTAAACAAGTTGATATAGAAGAAATACTATTATATTCTATGGAATGGTGATTTATTCAATCACCTAAAAGGAAAATGTTGGTTCTCAAAGATCTATATGTGGTTAGGGTATCATCAAATGTTGGTAAATGACAAGGATATCCAGAAGAATTATTTTCATTGTCTTCATGGGTATTATAATTTAATTGTAATGTGTGACGAACACTCCACTCGTGTTCGTAGGTTTGATAGAAATAATGTTTGAGGAGTTTATGGATTAGTTATACATGATTTTTATCAGTGCAATCCTTATATTCTATTCATCAAATGAAGATCATTCATATTATTGTTTTTCTATTTTGGGTGTTTTCCATTATTATTATCTATTTGTGAATTTTTTTAAGTGTGAGATATGGGCTCTTGATGTTGGTTTTTTTGTCATGTTGTGTCTTGAAATGGAGTAGCCATGGATACTTCGAAGATATAGGCATTTTTTTCTTCAAAATACCTAAATAAAATAGTAGAGGTATAATATTTCCTTTCTATTTCAAGATATTATAAGAGGTTCAAAGATGATTTCTCTCATGTTACAGATCTTGTGTCAACTTTGACCAAGATAGATAATGTGTTCTTATAGACTAACCAGTTTCAGGTGACTTTTGAATACCTAAAGGATAGTTTGGTTAGTTCACAGGTTATTTTTCTACCAGAAGAGGGGTTTTATTTTGAGTTTTTATGTGAATCTTTACATATTGGGTTGGGTTTTGTTCTGATGAGCCAGAGGCTAGTTGTTTTGAATTGGTCTCAAAAGTCACATCCCCGTGAGGATAACTATTCCACCCATGATCTTCATTTGGTGGTAGTTATTTTTACTTCATGTTATGGTGAAATTACCTCATTGATGAGAATTTTTTGTTTTATAACAATAATTATAACATGTGGTATGTCTTCTTCTAATGTGACTTGAAATTGAGATAGTGATAGTAGATAGAGTTCTTGTAGGGTTATGACTTTTAGATATCATATATACCAAGAAAGTTTACTATTATAGTTGATGATCTAAGTAATAATTCACTTAGTAATGTTTTAAATAAATATGTAAACTTCTATAGAGTGATTGAAAAACTCGTATAGACTCATCTAGGTATGGGATAGGATGGAGTTAGTTGTTATCTTTTCTAGATGATGATGTAGTTGTCTTTGATACAGCAGGTAGAGGAGTCCCTACTGTGGGATTATGAGGTGGAGATTTGGGGAGACTGTTTTGTCTTCGATGATGCCCATGATGGTTGGTTTGGGGATGATCAACATTGGGTTTTTCTCCATGGGAGTCTTTTCATCCATTGGGTGATGCATGAGGTTTCTCTTCATGAGTTCCATAGCTCACCCCTAGAGTTAAATCCTTTTGTGAAAACGATGTACCAAGATATGAGAGGGTGGTTTTGGTGTCTTGGGTTAATGCGTATAGTCACAGAGTTTGTTTCGTGATATTTTTTCTATCAGAAAGTGATGGTAGAGCACCATATTCTCAGTGGTTTTCTCTAACTATTAGATATCCCTCAATGGAAGTGGGAGGGAATATTGATATAATTTTTTACTAGTTTACCTTAGGATTAGAGAGGATATGATGATATATTGTTGATACTGGTTTTTTTAAAAAGTCACCCTAATTTATAGTGATTAGGGATTCAATCTCTGTGGTGGTTTTGTCGAGGAAGTATATGGAGGATATGGCGAGACGTCAATGATTCTCAAGGATAATCATCTATGATAGTGATCCCCATTTTACCTCTAAAAATTGGTGATTCCTCCCATATTATTTTTATTATTAGTTATGACTTTTCACTACTTTTTATACATAGATAGATATTTAGATAGAGCAGACTATCCATACACTTGAAGACATGTTGTGTTCTTATGTCCTGGATTTTGGAGGTTAGTGGATGAGGTAACTTCCCTTGGTTGAGTTTTCATAAAAAAATATTTTTCAATACACCATTGGTAAGGAAATGATTGAAGATTTATATATAAAACCTTTCCATTATCCATTGTGATGGAATAGGTTCAATGATTCAATAATTCTCAGGATGGTTCTAGTATAGAATAAGACATGGATTGGTCAGGTAATTCATGAGAGGATGAAGGTCGTGTGGGGTAATTAAAATTCAATTCAAATCATATGAGGAGACCTCTAAAATTAAAAATTAGAGTTAACATGTTTCTAATAGTGACTCATCATCATGGTAAGTAATGGTATGGATATGGGAGTAGTATTTCTCCCAAGATTTTTGGGCCTTTCATAGAGTTAGCTCATGTAGGATCTGTGGCGTATTCGATAGAACTTCCCTTATTGATGAGATGGATACATGATGTTTTTCACATGTTGTAGCTCCACTGTTACCTTCATGACGAATCTAACATTATTAATTGGGGAAAGATCAATATTTATGACAATTTTACCTTCAAGAAGCAGCCTATAGAGATCCAAGACCTCATGGAGAAGTTGTTATGTGAGGGTTCTATTTCCTTGGTTCATGTCTTATGGAATCACGGTGGTGTAGAGGATAGTACCAAGGGATGTGAGTTTTAGATACACACTCCTTACACCAAGATTTTTTTTTTAAAACTCTTATCTTATTGTAACACTCATTTGTGGATTTTGACTTTTTCTAGTTTATGATTTGGTTTCCTCTTGTTTCTTTATTATGGACTTGATCTCATTTGAGAGGTATCTCCCTTGGAGGAGTGTTTTATAGTTCAAAGATGATTTTTATATCTTTTGATTATTTTATATGAGTGATATGGTTATTATCTTATGATGATGATATCCTTTAGAGGCATATCATGGGGTAGTCATTCAAATGACCCTTCTCTTTCTTTCTCAATGGGTTGATTTTGAATTCTTGGGGATGAGAATGTTTTTGAGAGGAATTTTATTTAAGGTCCCAGATCCATGATGCTCTTAAATTTATAATTTATGGGTTTTAGAGTAAATTAGAGGAGTTTCTAATATTTTTGGTGTTTTTTGAGTAAAAGGGTGGGTTCCACTATAAAAAAATTCTTGGCTATAGCGTGGTGCCCCAGGCTATGTTGCAATGTAGGCAGCTATGATGTGGAACTGTTGAATTTTCCATTACACCTTGAGGTTCCACTTCTAAATATGGAATGGTGGAAATATAATATCTATATTAAAAATAGGGGGAGATCAATGTGGATTTTGAGTCTACTACCAAATTAGGGGGTAGGCATGCCCTGGTGGTTGGACAGCGGCATAACCCCTCTATTGGAGAAGGTGTCCAATGTTGTGGTGATTAGGGATGTTCTATAGACTCTATATCCACTGTTGTTATATTTATATATGGAACTCATACATAGCTTTTACTGAGGGTGACTATGGCATGATACCTAATAATGTGTCGTAGAATACACCATGTTATCCATTTCTACAGAATGGCACCTTGGGTTGCACTGTGGACCTATGTTTTTCAGTGGGAAGTAAATACCCCAATCCCATTCAAGCCCAGTATTCTCCAACTTCCTCCACTTCAACCCTAGGTAACCTGGGGATATTTTTGAGTACATTTGAATAAAAGTTTTATAGATATTGATCCCGTATTCCCATGTTCTATATATAGTAATATGATGTACGTTTTATCTCCCTCTCTTCTTACAGTTTCTCCTCTATTGATTTCATTTACTCATTTTTCCTAATTCCATGTTATGTAATATTCTCTAAATAATTATAATGGAGTTTTATTAGTTTTTTTTGATGTGGTTATGTCATGGTGTCCTTGGGGGAACATAGTTTCTTGTGATAGAGGCAATTAGTGTTTATTCATTATCATTCGATGAATGTTGATGCCTTTAAGGTAGGGGATTCATTACTTCACTTTTATTTATGTGAAATTGTTAATTGAACATGGATCATTCCTTTGTATAGTAGTGAAATTTACCTAGTAAAGATGAAATCATATTAAATAATGATTTTACTTTGTGCCTGTAGCGATTTCAAGTTGTTTTATTCCTCCATGACAACAATTTTCCTCTTGAATTGTTATATAGTGTGTTACCTATACTATTCTTAGTTTATCATGATGTTATGAATGGTTTATCATGTTGAAATTAATGAAATTTATATTCAATATAAATCTAATAATAACTATTATCTAGGTAAATATTTAAACAAGTGACATGTTTTATTAAATTTGGTGTTTCTTATAATTTAATGGTAATAAAATTGATGCAAGTGTACTTGTTTAAGTGAATGTGTTATTCTATGAGTTGATGGAATTAATTAATAACATTAAGCTATAATTCTTGATAATGTTTTTGAAAATAATTAGAATACATGTCATGGGATAATTTTTCTTCTCATAGTTTGATGAAACACATTTTATGTTAGAGAGAATTTCTAAAAAATTAACATCTTGTTACAGATAATGCATTAGTTTGACTATAGTTGGAACCTGTGAATAATGAATCAATTAAATAAATATGAAATAAAAATAGTTTATTGATAAAGATAAATCATTAGGGTCGATAGTGCCTCTGGTTTATAAAGGTAGAATACCTTATGTTGGGGGTCGTGAGAGCCCATTTGTATGTAAAGGATGAATAATATTTTAGGACCATGTTGACCTATTTACAATGTTGTTTTCTTTATACCTTTTGTGTGCTCCTTAATTGATCATTCAGATGTGATGTGAGCCTTGGGTGGCTGATCTTGGGATGTTGACGAGATATAGGCAGGGAAGCTTGGATGGTATGGAAACAGTTTACACCTATGAAAATTAGATGCATGTGTATATGTATGATCACATATAGGTTGGAACCAAATTGGTTAGAATTAGTTGAAGTTGGGATTACCTATTTATTTGTTAAATCTATGATTCTTTCTTATGGATGAATCTATTTAATGGATGGATGGTCCAGTTTCTTGTTTATCTGCACTCCTTTCCCCACTACATGAGGTAGCTTGATGTTCTTGGTTTAATATATCTTATTAATATATTAGGATGTTTTTCTAGAGTACCTAGAATTATGGAACGTTTTATAATGTTTAATAAATAAATTAACCCATGGTTTTAGTGTTCCTCAAATGAAAATGAGATGATCTTGAGAATTGTGGACTCAATTGACTTATGCCTGGAGGGAATAGTCTTTACTTTGTTGGTTAATAAAATGTATCTGGATTAATGTTTATGGTTAATTAATTGATAATAAATTAATTAATATAAAATTAATTTTTCAATTAAAATAATTTAATTTAATATAGATCATTAAAATTATTATATCCTTATATGATATACAGTCTGTATAAATGGTTATTAGGTGTCCGAGTGACGATAGTAATAATTGTGCTTAAGACTAAGTTATTCCCACAGTGTGGTTCTGAGCTATATTATATAAATTTTTATTATTTCAAATACCCCCACCCATGTTGGTTTGGTTCACTAAAACCCACTGGACTGTGGGAGGGGTTTTTCCCCAAGATCACAGCAGGAGGATGGATGGCTAAATCTCCCCTATGGCACCACACCCTTCTCTTGGTTGTATTATGTAATGGTATGGATGGTGGTTAGTTTCCAAATATATGTGTGTAGAGGGATGTAATGGATTTTGGTTATTTCATCCACATGTTTATCTATATACAGTTACCAAATGGTTGTTATTGATATGATGTATATAGGATGTGACATCTTGAGGTACCTTACTTTGGGTATGGGATGTGATATATTTAGGTATAATAAATGATGTATGATACACGTCATACATGATGTGGTGGATCTAGAAAACTATACGGTTTCTATATGTATATATGATATGGGATTATGTGATGATTTTATGCTTGAGGTGAATGTTATGATACTTATCCTCGGTGTTTTCAACATGGATTACATTTGGAGAGAGATGGATTAGGACGTGCGATGTTGTAGTAGAGCAGCAAACCAGTGGGGAATCCATAGTAGGGTACCATTTTTGATTTATTAATATAAAATATGATATCACTACTTTGTGTTACTTAGTGATAGATAGCCATGGTGATGCTAGGAACATAGTATAACTATTTAGGTGATGAGTTATTTTAACTTATTGTTCAGTTGGATTTAGTATACTTACTTTATCTATTACAAAAGAGGCTATATGGAGGATCCTATTGAATATACTATTATGATCAACAGATATATCTATAAGATATTTTTTATGGTCAGTAGGATCCATTTTGAGATCATACTATATTTTACTAGCTCATGGTCATACATGAGATTTTTGTGCTTCATGGTCGCTACCAAGTTTACCTTTTTTGTATTTGTAGTTTTCTTTTAAATTGGTTTAGTACTGTATTAAATTACATGTATACGCATTAGAATATTTTATCTATATGATCAGGTGTTTATTTGTGTATCTTTATTATCTCTCTTTTCACTTGTTTCTCTTAGAGATAAATTACTCCTATTTATATGTATGATATACCCTTGGTGATATTTTCCAACCTAGGGCCTACTGAAGGTGGGAATTAGATAGTCATTATCTCCATTCTCTCATTTTAGGTCAAGGAGGGGTGCTCCTTGGGGGGGGGTCATGAAAGAGTGGTATAATAGGTTCAATTAGAGGGGTATTATGGAGTTTAGAGTTAGGAATAGGTGGGATTTCATGGGTTTATTGGGAAATAGTGTCAAATAAGCCTAGTAATCAATGTAAACACATGAGATAAGAAAAGACATGGGTATTTACGGTCCCCTATGGTCTGATTCACATACCTTTTAGATTACTATGTATATTAAAAATAGTGATACTAGTTGTAGGTTAGATACCTAGGAAAGGATCACACATCATTTTTCATTAAAATAGTGTATAAAATGGGTAGACCTTGGGATAGGTTAAAACCATAAATAATATAAAAAATAATTAACTAATTAATGTTATGTATTGAATATTCTAGTTTTTGTATTCTATAAAAATTTTATCTTCTTGAATTCTTGTATTGATGTTGATTTTCTCATTAGGTTCACGCCAAATATGTTAGGAGGAAATGCTATAATATCACCATAGAGTGGAGGTCAATGATGATGAAACTTGGAGGAGGATAGTTCATGTTTTTAGTGCCATAGTCTACAGAAGTATGTGAGATATATTTTATACTCATTAACAACAGACTGGTTAGAGGAGGAGGAAATAGTTTTTAGTTTTATCCATTATTGGAAGGGGAACTATGATTCATTGGCTGTGATGATGATGTGTGAGGAAATGAGGCAGTGGTAGATCTTCTTCCTCTTGGACCATGAGGATTTTATGATCTCATGAGAGATGTATAAGGACTCATTTTGAGCAATTATTCTTTATTTGACCGTGATGGTGTCTAGTTTCAAGTCATATCTCACCTTAAAAAAATTTCCAGTGTGTAAGAGTTCAATATCTACTATAGGAAACTTATCTGACATGATTCAGACATGCTTCCTGATGAGGAGGGTAATGTGAGGCATTTTAAGGAGGCTTTGTGTGTATATATCTAGCACCAAGTCACCCCAATCATGTTATGGACATACCTCAAGGTTATTTAAAGATAATAGGTTACTGAGAGGATGTTATCCTAAACTGGGGAATCATGGGAGGGAAGTTTTTATGACTCTATGTGAAGTAGAGATGTGGTATGATGTTCCCAGTTTCTAGGATATAAGAGATTTTAGTTCTGAAGGTGTGTGTACAAGGTCTAATCATCCCATTTATCTAGGGGTGGTGGATCACAAGCCTATTATAAGGGATTAGATGCTTTTTTTAGGGACTGAGGTCATTAGTGATGAGAGTTCCTTATATTTCTGATTATACAGGGTGTTCCATGTGTTTTGCTTTTGGTTCTTCTATTGAGGTTGTTTCATCTGTAGAAGAAGAAGTATTTTCTATTTTAATATCAGCAGAGAGGATATGGGGTATGTTGAGAATAGCTCTAAGATGAGCCTCATCCTCATAGAGAAGAGTGCATACATGGAGGTTGTTGCCAGCTGGTTTAGAGAGGTTGTGGAGTAGGTTGTGTTTGGATTCGTACTCTAACATTTCCATCAACGTGTGAAAAAAACATAATTCGTGGTACAATTTTCTTATTTTATACATGGGTGTATACTTTATTTGGTTTATGAGAAACACATTCATTCATATCACCTACCATCTTACATCCATTGGGACTTGATGTAGGGAGGCTTTCAGTTCCCTAGTCATTGACTATGCTAATTGGAGGTCAAGCTAACTTGTATGAAGTATGTAAAAACTGGGATCTGGCATAGTGGTAGAAACATTCTTTGGGAGACTTCCTATGTTTACGAATACATCAATAAAAGATCAACCATTAATGGATGGACTATATTTAGTATAGGATATTGTGGAATACTTCAAGAGACATGTTGTGTTCTATTATGATGATGGAGATCCAAAAGTTTTATTTAGTGAGTGATACTTATAGATAGGTTAGAGGTATTCTCCATCCATGTAAGTATTGATGGCCAAGTTAAGCATGAGTTCATTATAGGTTTATATGATGGTTCTTCATAGGGTTTTAGAAGAGTATGATGATTTCTCTCATGAGAAGTTGTGGTGTTACCCCCTCTATGGGATACTGAGTATGGTATTGGGATACAACAGAGAATTTCTATAATCTTGATGTCTCCAAATAGGATGGTTCCATAAAATTTGTGAGAGCTGTGAGTACTTCTCGATGCTCGGTTGTATTGAGGTTTTTTTCAAAGAAGTGTGTCAATGTGGGGTGAACCATTTTTTTACGTGAAGAGGTCCCATGAAATTTTTCATCTTTGAATCAATTATCATCGCTTGAACCAGGTTATAGTGAGAAAAAAACTATCCTCTTTAGTGAATTTATGATTTATTCAATTAAATGAAAGGATAAAGTTTCTTCTTAAAGATAGATTTTCAGTTGGGGTATCATCAGATGTGGGTGAAGAATGATGATATAAAGAAGAATTATTTATATTGTATTCATGGTCATGAGTATTTTTTTTGTGATACCATGCGGTCTGAAAAATGCTCTATCGTTTTTCATGGGTTTGATGAACATAGTGCTTAGGGTGTTTTTGGATTGGTTCATGGTGGTCTTAATCAATGACATCCTTTTGTAATCTATGTATAAGGAGGATTATATCGGGGATTTGAGGGACATTTTGGGAGTTCTTTATCATCAGAATATATTCAGTAAGTTATCAAAGTGTGAGTTCTGGTATTGTGATTTTCATTACATAGGGAATGTTATTTCCTAGAAATGAGTAGATATAGATCTTTTAAAGGTAGATGAAGTTGTTTATTTGGAATCCCTAATGATAGAAACAGAGGTACAGAATTTTCATCGTCTTACAAGATATTATAAGATGTTTATAACCAATTTATCTCGAGTTACAAATCCACTAATATCTTTGATCGGGAATGATTTTTCATTCTTGTGCATTTTCCAGTGTCCATATTCTTTTTGAATAACTACATGATAGTTTTTCTAGTGCCCTAGTTCTTCATCTACTAGAAGAGGGAGTCCACATCAATGTATTTTGTGAAGCTTCACATCTTGTGTTGAGTTCTATTATGATGTTTTAGAGATAATTGTTTTTATAAATCATGATATTTATGACCCCATGAACATAACTATGACACTTGTGATCTCAATTTTCTGGTATTTGGGTTTTCCATGATGTTATGGTGACATTACCTCATCGGTGATCATTTTTTGTGTTTACCAACCCTCAGATCCTAAGCTATACCTTCTAAAAATATGGCTTGTACATTCAACAACATTTTTGTATGGAATTATTATAGGATTACAACTTTGAGATTTTTTATATTCTAGGAAAGAGTAATGTTTTAGCAGATACGCTGAGCAGAAAGTCATGTAGTGACACCGTGTGTGAATATGGATATTTTAGGAGAGTGATGGAATAATTATCAGTAATGTATATGGATGTGGGAGAGGCTGGAAGAAGAGGTTGTGTTTTATAGAAGATAGTGCCTTCATATTTTATGCGAGAGCTGGATGAGTCCCAATTAAGGGATTCTAAGGTGGATTTCATGAGAGAACAATCTCTATTTGGTGTATACCCAAATGGTTAGTATGAGGATGATCTACACTGGTTGATTTTTCCTGGTAGGATTTTTGTTACCTTGGGTGATGTGTGAGATGGTTCATCATAAGTTCCATATCTAACCCTTATAAGTATATCCATACCTGAAAATTATATACAAAGATCTAAGAGGGATATTTTTGTGTCTTGGGTGGAAGCATGTAGTTGCAAAGTTTGTTTCATAGTGTTTGGTCTGTGAGAAAGTGAATGTCGATAACTATATTCTCAATAGTTTTATATAGGTATTTGATTCCCCTTTATGGATTTGGGAAGACATATTGATGGACTTATCTTTAATTTTACCTCCTTTTTAGGGATGTTATAATTGTTAATGGGTTATAATAGATCATTTAATTAAATTCCCCATCTTTATAGTGACCAAAAAGATGATATTAGTGGATGTTCTATAAAGAGAATATCTAAAAGAGGTAGTGAGACTCCATGGAGTCCCAAGAAATATCATATCTAATGGTGATCCTTATTTCACATCCAAGATCTGGAGAGGTCTACACCTTTATTTTTTCCCTCAGTTATTCCTCAAAAATTATTTTCATCCATAGATGGATGGTCCGACAGAGCATACTATCCAGACTCATGAAGACATGTTGAGTTCTTGTGTCTTAGATTTATGAGGTTCATGGATGAGGAACATTCTCTTGGTCATGTTTTATTATAATAATAATTTTCACTCCACAATTGGTATAGAACCCTCTAAATCTTTGTATTTCCAATCCTTCCATTCATCATTGTGTTGAGATGGGGTTCGAGATTCAGTAATTCTTAGGTTATAGCTAGTAAAGAATACAATAGAGATGGTTCAGGTACTTAATTAGAGGATGAAGGAAGAGCATGATCATCATAAATCCTATACTGATCATATAATGAGACCTATAGAGTTCAACTTTAGAGATCATGTGTTCTTGATGGTGACTCATCATTATGGACAGTGAAGGTTTGGATGTAGGAACAAGCTTTTTTCCCAGATTATTGGGAATTTCCATGATTTGGTTAATATAGGATCCATATAATATTAGATTTGAACTTAACTAATATATAATATAGATACTAAATGTTTTTTATATTTTATAGCTCCTCCGATACCTTCATGATGACTCTCACATCATTGATTAGGGGGATATTGATGTTGATGATGATGTTACCTTTGATGAGTCATCTATTGAGATATAGGACCTCCAAGAAGTGTTATGATGGTATTATATTCCCTAGGATTATTTATTATGGGTACATGGTGTCATGTAAGAGAGTACCTAGGAATGTTCATCATAGATACACACGCATTGTCACAATCTATTCAGTTTTTAGATCTTCTATTTTTTTAATTCTCATTTGTGGATGTTGACCATCTTTCATTTATGATATGGTTTTCTCTTGTTTCCTTATTATGTTCTTGCTCTCATTTGATAGGTATCTCTAAAGGTAGATTATTTTGTAATTGGTTTATGTTGCTTCATGTTTTATGATTGTTTCATTTGATTGATTTGGTTGATGTACTATGATGGTGAGATCTTTAATAGGTATCTAATAGGGTGGTCATTCAGATGAGCATTCCATTTCTTTCTCTCCATGTTGGTTTTGTATTTTCAGGGATGAGAATTTTTTGAGAGGTATCTAATGTAATGGATTAGATCCTATTATCCCTTAACATTGTGTGTTTTGGATTTTCGAGGCACTTGGAGGAGGTTCTAGGGTGTTTGAAGGATGTTTCGAGGAAAATGGGGGTTCCACATCCAAAAATGATATGGTTGTAGCATGGGGACCTAAGATTCAACATAGTTTAGATGGATATGACATATATAATGGCTATGTAATAAAACCTTGAGGTTCCACTTCCAAATATGACAAGGCTATAACATGGTCTCTTATTTCATTGTTGAGCGCATCAAATCATATGTTTAATTTTTAGAAGAATTTAAATACTATAGCAGGAACCCAAGGCCATATCTCAATGGAGCCATAAATAATTTATAAAAGAACAATGTTTTGAATATGAAAAAGAGGGGAATGGGATTTTTGGAAATTTTGGTTTTTGAATATTTAAGAATCTAATAGAAAAAGGAAAGAAATAAAACAAAGTGTAAATTAATAGAATTAATTAAGAGTGATCAACCCAATGAATCATTACGTTCCTCATCCTTTGTCACTTTAGGAGAAAGAATATATATATTTTAATCCTTGGTTTGTAACACCTATGAACATAATTTTACAAATTAAATAATATGATATATCCTAGGATTCAATTTGAAATACAACTTGATTTACTGATTACCACTGATGATTGAGTGATTTTTGTTTGACTTCATAAATGAAACTCACCAAGGAAACACATGAAGAACTAAATTTAGTATCTAGGATTGTATATTATTTCAATGTGTTACCAATAAATTAAATTAAAAGTCCATGTAATTGTTTATTATAGTTCAATTGACCAATATAAATCACACAAACACTATAATTGAAAGGGGGGAGAAGAAGTGGTGAACGGTGTGTGAAACATCACATGAATGAGTACCCAAAACAAGATCACATGAGTTAAATACAACATATGAGTACATAAATCAATAAAATAATAATATAATATGAATATAAATAAAAATAAAAATTTGTAATATCATTCAATTATTACAAACAAGAAGTTCAAGATTTACATTGCGTTCCTCCAAGGGTGATCACAAGGAGTTTAGAACTCCCTAGAAAGGGAGGAATCCATAGATGTTGAAGTAGAACTTATTTTGGCCTATATAAATTATATGAATGAGTAGAAAAAACCTTTGGATCTACAAAAAGGAATCACCTTGCCTCCTGGTCTAAATTACAAATGGGGTGCCCAAGGTTCTAATTTACAGGCAAAGTGGAAGGTAGTTTTTAGCATCCGCTTCATAAACCACATAGAACATGGTTTTAAGACAATATAAATTATTATATAACATCTAAAAAACTAAGAAAATATTTCCCCAACTATTTACTATCTCAAACAAAAATTTGGAATCATATAGAGGCCCACAACTCTAGATATAGACAAAATACAGAACACAACTTTTGACTTCATGCAGATTTGGTTCCTTTAACAGATCATTCCGGTTGGGCCACCAAATTACATGATTGGGATTGAGTGTATTCAGTAAAGTTGTATCCCAATATATTTTGTATAATAACTCAAAATATCATCCCAGTTGTATGAATTTATTAGTTGTGGTGTGCGGTTGAGTCTACATATGTTCTTGGATTCCTGTACAATTTGGCCCATTTTCTTCGTATTTTTCCTGGGACCTCTAAATCACCTTCAAATACAATGAAAAAATCAAAAAAAGTGAAATAATCATTTTTAAAACTCATAAAAATTAAGTTATTAAATAAAAAATGAAGTAAAATTTGTTATAATCATTGTAATTCACAATAAAACATCAGTATAATATAGTGATGTAAGTGTGAAATAAAATAATGAAATGTGGTGTGATCAAACCCTCACACCTAAACATTTTCACTCCTCAGAAGAGTAAAATTACAAAAACAAATATGCATTTAGATATTAAAAACTTCATGAAAATTTAAAATTCATTTAAATTTAAATTTTCTAAATAAATGTGATCAATGCACAAACTACACTAAGGGGATATTCCCAGTGGGTTTGGAAAAAGATATCTCATAAATTGTCTAAGAACTAAATTCAAAGAGATGAATTATTCCAATATGATAAAGGATTTAAAAATTCAACCATGCCAATAAATCTACATGTGTGTGTGTGTGAAAACCATTCCATGTTATTCCTTCCACTTTCTATGTAGTAAATATAGGTTATTTTAACATTTTTCTACTTAAATTATTTTTTCCAACAGACCTTCCTTACATCCTTTACATGCAAATTTAAAGACCCACTCACTTAATAATTCTTGGAATTCAAACCTCAAACTCCTAACCTAGATATCCCCATATGTCATAAATTTCATCACTCCCTCATTTAATATTATTTTAAATGTTTTTTTTTTCAAAAGTTGAACTTGGAACAAATCTCACACTCATCACTCAACCCTTGTTTGATCTCCTCACAACACAAATTGTAATTATTATGAAAAGATCAAAGGTTGAGGAAGAGTGGGTTTTGACCTACCTAAGGAAAAACCCATATTTTTGTGTGTGTTTTTTATTTTTTTATTTATAGTTATAGTTTTTAGGTCATACAACAGTCAGATAACAAGTACACATACATAGGTTAATACGGTACAACAATGACACAGATCAGATAAGGAATGAACCTATGGAAAAATCATTTTATAAAGCTGATAAATATTAACCTGACTTGTAGTTACCTTCTATTAAGTAATAAATATTCACACTTCATGTTTTGGTGGAAAAGTGTATGGAGATATTAAGGGGAAACATTTTCCCATAGACTACTCACATAAGTGGTATCAATCACCTCAATTGTTTCATAGAGATATAACCATTTATATCAGTGAAAAACAACCAATTTACTAAAAATCACTCCCCAATGTAAAAGTTATGAAAATATTCATTCCATAACAAATAAAAAAAATTATTAAATTTAAGAAAAACATGGAATCAAGAATTTCAATATGAATTTCAGTAAGTTTCTTGATTTAAGTGGGCATCCTTTTCCATGATTATGTGGGACAAAATTATTATTCTGGAACAAAAGTGAGGGGGTAAGGGGAGAGGTAATAATACTATTCAGCAATCAAAAAAAGTTAAGAAAGAAGAAATAAAACGAAAATCCTAATGAACTCAACAAGGTGGGAAAAAGTAAAAATACTATTCAAAAAGTGAAAAAGAGAAAAATGAGATAGGTGATTATAATTACTAACTAAGCCATAAATATACCCATCCCCCACACCTAGATTTTGTAGTATCCTCACTGAAATAAAATAGAATGTGGGAGGGAACAATTAATCTTGGTGGACATTACTAGTATGTTTCTTCTTGAAGCTGGATTTCCTCCACTAGATTCTTTGGAAAATCCTCAAAAAAGCGTTTATGTCTCTACCAATTGATGGTAATACTTGGTATAATCTACTCATGAAAAACATATATTACACCAAAAGGGTAAACATTAGTAACTATAAAAGGACTGAGCCATCGAGAACTAAGATTACCTGGGTGGAACTTTAGCCTATAATTTTACATGGGGACCTTATCATGAATATGAATCTCCTACCAGTGAATCATCCTGTCATGGATAGCCTTCATTTTCTTTAATAGATTCGAGAGTTATCATATGAATCACATCTAATTTCTTCCAACCTCTGAATCTGCAATTTATTATGCTCGCCTTCATGTGAGAGATCCATATTACATTTCTTAACAACCAAATATGCATGGTTCTCTACCTCCATCGGGAGGTGAAAATCCTTTACAAACACAATCTTGTTTGGTAACATTCTGATGAGGGTTTTAAAAGTTCTCTGATATGTCCAAAGTGCATCATCCAAGTGCAAAATTCAATCATTCCTATTGGTTTTTACCATTTTTTTTCATGATTCAGTTATCTTCCCTGATTTTATATTTCATCTTGTCCATTATTTTGGGGTGATATTTAATATAGACTTTATAGAAATCACCATACTTATAGAGAAATTTATTCATGTTGCGATTGCAAAAATATGAACCCTAATCACTAATGATGAATCTGGGAAAACCAAACATACTAAAAACATGGGACTTCACAAAATCAAAAACCAATCGAGATTCATCAATCCTAGTAGCCTTTGATTCCACCCATTTAGAGATTTATAATATGTATATGAATCCAGATGAATTTGGAAAAGGACCAATGAATTTAATTCCTCATGCAATGAAGATTTCACAAAATAACAATGGTTGTTGGGGCATTTCATTCCCGTTGGATATATTCCATGTTAATTGACATTGATTTTATGATTTAAAAAACTAATAGTAATCTATATATAATTTTGGAAAATATATTCCTAAGTAAAAGACCTTTCGAAATGTAAGTTGAGAGCCAAAGTGGCCCCCATAAGCCAAAGTGTGGCAGAAGCTCAAAACTGAGGTGAACTCATGGTCAGGGACACACCAATGAAAAACTTGGTCACTATAAATTCCCCAAAAGTAAGGGTAATCCTAAATGTACCATATTTAATAATGTATAAGAGTATATTATTGTGATGTTCTTAAATCAATGGTGACCCAAGATGATTCTATAAAATTCACAATGTCTATAAACTAGGGGTAAGTTCCACAACATCCCAAAGGTTCTTAAGATGAAAGAATTATCCAATGGGGAGGGATGAGTCAACATGGTGGTCTAGTTGTGGGGAAATCCTACTAATATGGTCATATACAACATTTTTCACTCCACTATTATCTTGAATATCAAGGTCAAATTCCTAGAGGAGGACCACCTAGCATATTAGTTGGGGCTTTTCTTCGACTTTCTTAAGTAGAAATAAAAGTGTATCATGGTTAGAAAACACAATGAATTTTGACCCAAGAAGATATAAAAGGAACTTTTACAAGGAAAGAATAATATAAAGGAGGTCATTTTTAGTTGTTTTGTAGTTTACCTGGGAATTTTGCAAGGGTACGTGAGGTATACACAATGACATGAGGATACTTCTCAACCCTTTTTGATAAAACGTCTCTAACTGTAAAGTTAGATGCATCACACATAAGTTCAAATGGGAGATCCCAACATGGTGGTTGGATGATGGGAGGTGATTTGAGACTCATTTATAATGAATTTAATTCATCCTCAAAATTCTTATTGAACAACAACTCAGAGTCTTTTTGTAATAACTGAGACATGGGAAGTGCGATCTTACTGAAGTATTTAATGAATCAGTGGTAAAAAAAAGCATGACCCAAGAAATATCTCACCTTAGGAACACATTTTGTATATGAAAGGGTTGAAATTAATTCAATTTTTGATTTATCCACTTGAATACCCTCATTTGGAATAACATTACTAAGAACTATGGCCCGACCGACCATGAAATAAAATTTCTCACAATTTAATACAATATATTTTTCAATGAAACAATGAAGAATATAACCTAGGTGTTCCAAACTATCACCAAAGTAAGAGATGTAAACCATGAAATCATCTATTAAGACTTCCATATGATTCTCAAGGTACCCATAAAAATTTCTCAACATACATCTCTAAAAATTACTGGGATATTTATATAGACCAAAAGGTATCATTTTGAATGACAATGTACTGAATGGATAGGTAAATGTGGATTTTTATTGATCCATAGGGGCTATATGTATTTGGAAATAACAAAAATATCTATTAAGGATAAAAAATAAGAATTAATATCTAGTATTTCAAACATTTGGTCAGTGAAAGGTAGAGGAAATTGGTTTTTTTGTGGCATTATTTAGTCAATGGTAGTCAATGAATATTCTCCAATTATCACACACATGTTGGAACGAATTCATTACTTTTCATTTGAGACAATTGTATTCCAGTTTTTAGGAACAATTTTCACTAGGCTAACCCATTTACTATTAGATATAGGATAAATGATCTCATCAGTAAGTAATTTAATGAATTCCAATTTTAAAACTTCAAGGAGAGTGGTATTTTAATGGTGTTGAGGTAGGATTTTGGTTTTATACTCATCATCTAAAATTCTGTGGTGTATACATATAGATGGGATAATCCTTGCAAAATTATCCATTTTATATCTTATTACCTTTTTATGCTCTCTCAAAATTTATAGCATTTATTATTCCTCTTGTTGAGATAGGTTATTAGAAATAATGATGGGAAATTGGTCAATACCCTTAAGACAGGTATATTTTAAATTAAATAGAAGTGGTTTTAATTCCAACACCTGTGGTTTTTGGATTGAGGGATGGAATTTAGGGGAAGTGAGTTTCATGAAACTATTTATCTGGTCATATTTATTCTCAATCTAAAGAAAATATATGTCAATAAGATTTGAAAAATCATCGATGGTAATGGGTAACTCTGAATGAACACACTCATCAATTAAAGAACAAAATTTACACTTTTCTGAACCTACACAACACTCAAAACATAAATAAAAACTCAAATTAACCATGGGTTATGAAGATGAAAATAAATTATATTATGGGTTGAGGAGATAATTTTGTGTTTTTGTATTTTTATAGAGAACATTCATCGAATAGATAGGAAGAGTATAGGAATCTACGATGGTGTGTTTCATAGAATCAAGTATATTAAAGAACACCTTTTCTCCACCAAACTCAATGGAAATCATACCATTGTGTATGTTGATGATCATCTTAGCTATTTTAAGGAATTTCCTCCCCATTATGAGAGGTAAATTTCCTTGGGATAGGGTATATTCCATGTTTATAATGTAGAAGTCTGTAAGGAAAATGATATTTTACAATCTTATGAGTATGTACTCGATCAATATGAATTGGTGTGTTGTGCTTGTATTGGAAAGTGTCATGATGATTCTTGTTGGTTTAATCTCTCAAACTAGAATATATGTGTACAAAAATTAAGGAATTACATTAATTGAATCACCCAAATCTACTATTGCATCAGAAAATAAGGTCTCCTGTATGGTGCAATGTATATTAAAGTTCCCAGATCCTTGCATTTGGGTGGAATTGGTGTTTGTATCAAAGTTGATACATTCTTTCCCAGGTTTAATCTCTTATTCCATTTTAGTCATTGTTTATGGGTGTAATTCTCTTTAAGAAAATCGGCATAGCAAGGTATTAGTTTAACAAAATCCAATAAAGGAATGTTAACTTGCACCTTTTTAAATGTATCTATTATTTCTTTATCAATATCATTATAAAAAATTTCCTTATAGTTAGAGATTTTTTGGCATAAAGGAAAAGAAATGGATTTTCTAGGGGAATCATCAATAATAACTTGTTTACCCTTTTTGTTTTGTATTTATTTATTAAAATCTGTTGTATGTAGAGAAAGAGAGTTTTCAAGTGGGGGACATTCCTGTTGTATAGAATTTGTGGATGAAGAAACTTCTTTACCACTAAAAAGTGTGATTAAAAAACATTAAATTCTTATTTTGGATTATAAATTGGTTGGGATGGTTGTTCTATAGAACCTTGAATCATTATCTCACCAATGGTGTTTACCAATTGTCCCACCTAAGATTGTAGGTCTTGAATAAACAATTATGTGGTATGTTGGAACTGGAGGTTTTGGGTTTCATTTTATTCACCATGTCCATGAGTATTGGTTTAGATTTTTGAGGATGAGGATTATTTCAAGATGATAAAGGATAATAAGGTTGCATACCTTGGCCTTGTTGATACCAGTTCTATTTAGTGAGCTTGAGTTTCCTCTTGTTGGTATTGTGGTTGTGATGTCCACCCCGGGTTTTGATTCGGCCTAATGTTTTCTTACTTAAAGGGAGGTACTTGTTGAAAAGGACACCCAGGGAATACTGCTACACAAGAATCATATAGATCTTGAAGTTTTAAGAACTTTTTAGAAAAATGATTGTTATCAGAATAAATACCACAATAAAATTGAATGAGAGGTGAGTGTGAATTAACTTGTGCTAGAGATAATTTTCCTAGAAGGGTATAAATATAAAAAAGTTTATTATCTACCTTTTATTATAGGGATTAATAAATTACCTCATGAACTCCTTAGATTGGTGCAATTTCTCATGTACCAAATTGTTGTTTATTTTGATCCATGTTATTAATTTATCCATGACTAGCGGAAGGGGTTTTATCAACAAGGGAATCGCCAGCTATAAAATTTATCGTACCATAATCCATGGGGAAAAGTCCCTCATAGAATTATTGAATTAACAATTTTTCACTAATTTGGTAGTGGGGTAAACTTGAACATACTTTTGAATCTTTCCCAATATTCATGAGGGGTCTCTCCTCATGATTGCCGAATTCCACATATTTCATTTGTAATTGATGCAGTTCAAGAGGTAGGGAGGAAATTATCTAGAAAGATTCTTTTCCAGTTATTCCAGCCCCCAATTTTGGTAGGCAGATAGTATACCCATTCATTGGATACACCATTATGGGAGAAAGGGAAGTCCCTAAACTTAATGACGTCCTCATAAACATTTTGGGGTTTTATGGTGGAGAACACTATGCGAAAATCCTGAAGATTATTGTGAGTGACCTCACCGAGAAGACCATGGAATTTTGGAAGGAGGTGGATGAGGCCTGATATCAACTCAATGTTGGATGATTCCTCAAAATATTGGATATATGTAGGTTGGTACTCCACATCGCGTGTGGTCAATTATTTTAAAGTTCAATAATTTAAATCCATGATTTTTGAGTTTTAATTTTGGTAAATTTTTTATTAGTTTGGAAAAACTTGAGATTCCACAGGGGGGTTCCTCTATGTTACCTGATTTTTCTACTCTAGATGACCTAATTTTTGAGTAAAATGTCTTTCAATTTATGGGTCAAATTCATGTAGTTTTTCTTTTTTTGATCGGGTCATGCAAATAAGTTGTGATGTTTTTTTATTATTTTTTTCTTTTTATTATGGAAGATGGATAAAATAAAATAACTTAATAATAATTAAAGTAGAAATAGAAATATAATGCAACCTTACAGAATTAGAGGTAGATATTGAGGAAGAGAGAGAGAATAATAAACACAAAAAAACAAACAAAAGAAAACAAAAAATAATCTAAATATATGGGGGGTATTGAGAGGAGTAATAATTAAGAAGTAAAATAAATAAATAAAATTAAAGAAATATAAAAAATGACATTTGATCCCTAGAAATGGTTCCAAAATTTGATCACATTATCAAGCATGTCAAATTATATATTTAGTTTTTACTGGAATTTCAACAGTATAGTAGGAACCCTAGGTCATCTCTCGATGGAGCCTTAGTTAGTTTATAAAAGAATATGGTTATAATTACAAAATATGGAATGGAAAATTGGAAAATTTGGGCTTTGATGATTTAATATTCCAATAGAAAAAATATAGTGATAAAACAACTCATAAGTGAAATAAATTATTCAATCATGATTAACTTGTGGAATTGTCACAATGCTCAGCCTTCATAACATTAAGAGAAAGGTAATAGATATTTTAATCCTTGGTTTTTTACACCTAGAACCATAATGTTATTGATTTTATACTATATACCTCCTAATATTCAATCAGAAACACAAAATGATTCACCAATTACTGTCGATGATTGGGTTATTTGTTTTTGACTTCATAAATGAAACTCACCAAGGAAACACATGAAGAAATCGATGCATTGTCCAAGTTTGTATTTTATTTAAATTTTTTACCATGAAATGAAACTAAATGTAAATGGAATTTTTTATGAGATTTCAATTGACCAATATGAACCACAAAAACACCACAATTGAAATGGGGGAAGAGGAAGTGTTGAATGGTGTGTGAAACATCACATGAAGGAGTACCCCCCCCCCCCCACCCCCAAACACGATCATATGATTTGAGTATGACATACCAGTACATAACTCAATAAAATAAGAATATAATATGATGAAAAAATATTAAAAACCTGGAATTAAAATTATCTTTCAATTATTAAAAAGAAGCTCTGGATTTACAACATGTTCCTCCCTGGGTGATCACAAAGAGTTTAGAACTCCAAGGAATGAGAGGAAGACAAAAATGTTGAATTAGATCTTCCCAGAGACTCTAGAACTTATATGAATGAGTAGAGGAATACTTTGTGTATCCAAAATGATAGCATTTTTCTTCCCGGTCGAACTTCCATATGGGGTACCCAAGGTGCAAATTTAGAGGCAAAGTGGAAGGTGGTTTTGGGAACCCTAATTTCATAAACCACTTGAAACATGGTTTTTCGCCAATAGACATTCTTATATTACTTTTGAAAAAACTAAAAAAATGTTTCCCACCTCATGAATATCTCCAAAAAAAATTTGAATCCTTTGGAGGCCCACATATCCAACTATTCACAAAATACAGAACATATGTTTTGACTTCATGCAGATTTTGCTCCTTGGACAAATCAGCCTGTTTAGGACTCTAGATAAAAGAATTGGGATTGGTTATATTAATTAAATCTATATCCCACTGAATATACACCAAAATATCAGCATAATTTAATGCACATATTAGTATCAGTTTGTGGTTGAGTCCATATATGTTCTTGGATTCTGCTCTAATTTGGATCATTTTCTTCAACGTTTTCCCAAGACCTCAAAATCTTCACTAAATACAATGAAAACATAAAAAGAAGTGAAATATACAATTTTAATAGTGATAAAAATTAAATTTTTTAATGAAACATTAATTGAAATTTGTTATAATAATTGGAATTCTGAATACAAAATCAGTTTAATACATTAGTGTAAGTGAGAAATAAAATAGTGAATCACAATGTGATCGCACCCCCACACCTAAAAATTTTAACACTTGGGGAAAGTCACATTTCAAAAAAAATTATGGATTTAGATATTCCCAAAATATTGAATATTTAACATTCAATAAAATTTTAATTTATTAATGTAATATGATCAAAGCATAAACCACACTAATGAGTTATTCCAAATGATCATGGAAAAAGATGTATCGTAAATTATATCAGATCAAAATTAAAAGAGATGCATTATACCAATATGAGAAAGGAATTAAATAGAAAACCATGCCCCTTAATCTCCACATGTTGGTTTTAAATCCTTTCCATGCTATTCCTTCCACTTTATATCATAGGTTATTTTCACAATTTTCTTCTTAAATAATTTTGTCCACCGAACCTTCCCTACATCCTTTACAATCAAATTTCAAGACCCACTCAATTATGAATTACTAGAAGTCAAAACTTATGCTCTCAACCTAGATATCTCCATTGTTGTACATTTCACTACTCCCCTCATTTATTTTTTATTTTTTTGTTATTTTTTTCAAATGTTGAACTTGGAAGAAATCTCACACCCATCACTCAAACATTTTTTTATGTCTTCATGACACTAATGTCAAAAGTTATAATAAGATCAATGGTTGAGGAAGGGAGGTTTTTGACCTGCCCAAGACAAAACCCATATTATTATTATTATTATTATTATTATTATTATTATTATTATTATTATTATTAGTTATAGTTTTTTAGGTCAAACAACAGCTGAATAATAGGTGCACATGCATAGGTCAATCTGGTACAGTAATGAAACAAATTAAATAAGGAACAAACTTATGGAAATATAATTTTATAAAGACGATAAATATTAATCTAACTTATATTTACCTTTAATTATGTAATAAATATTGACACTTCGTAGTTTGGTTTAAAAGGGTGTGGAGATATTAAGTGGCATAATTTTCCTATAAACTACTCACATAAGGAGTATCATTCATCTCAAAGGTTTCATAGATATACAATCATTTATTTCATTGAAAAACAACCAATTTACTAAAAATCACTCCACAATGTTAATTCAAGAAAAGATTCATTCCAAAACTGAGAAACATTTTCATTAAATGTAAAAGAAACATTAAATAAAGTATTTTAACATGAATTTTTAGTAAGTTTCATGATTTAAGTGGGAATCATTTTCCATGATTATGTAGGAATAAAAAATGATTCTTTTGACATAAAAGTGTAGGAGGGAAAGGGGGAGGTAATAATATTATTCAACAATGAAAAAAGAGAAGAAATAAGAAATAAAATGAAAAAAGTAATGAACTCAAAAGGTAGGAAAAATAAAAAATACTATTCAACAAGTGAAAAATAGAAAAATAATAAAGATGATGGAAATTGCTAACTGATAAAGGAATATACCCTCCCCCCCTACACACACACACCTAGAGTGTAAATTATCCTCACTGTAATAAAAGAGAATGTGGGAGGTATGGGTAAAACCTGGTGGTATTTACTAGTATGTTGCTTCTTGAAGGTGGATTTCCTCCACCAGATGCTTTGGAAAATACTCAAAAAAAGTGTTTAAGTGTCTTCTCATTAACAATAATACTTTTACCACTCTTCTCATGTAAAACCTATATTTCACCAAAAGGGTAAACATTAGTAATAATATAAGGACTAATCCATTGGGAACTAAGATTAACTGGGTGGATCATTAGCCTAGAACTGTACATGATGACCATATCACAAATATGAAACTTTCACTAATGAATCATCTCGTCACAGATAGACTTTGTCTTCTAGTTATAGAGTTTGTAGTTCTTATATGCATCATATTGAGTTTCTTCCAACTCCTAAATCTTCAACTTCCTATGCTCACCTACATCTGAGATATTCATATTACATTTCTTTATAGCCCAATATACATGGTTCCCTACCTCCACTAGGAGGTAAAAAATACATTTTAAAAACAATATTTTATGGTGATATTCCGATCGAGGTTTTAAAAGATGTACGGTAAGACAAAAGTACATCATCCAAGTGAAAACTCTATTATTTCCTATTAGCTTGTACCATTTTTTACAAGATTCTCTTAACTTTTTAATATGATATTTTAGCTCTTCTATTAGTTTGGGGGTGATATTAAGTGAATAATTTATGAAAAATTCCATACTTAAGGATCATGTTATTCATGTTTCAATTGAAATAATGTAAACCATGATCATTAATGATTAATCTTGGAAAACTAATCCTACGGAAAATCGGTGACCTCAAAAAAAACAACAACCACTCGAGAGTCATCGGTCATGGTATCCTTTTATTCCACCCATTCATAGATGTAGAAAAAATCTATTAATATGTACACAAGGACAAATGAATTTGGAAAATTCCCCATGAAGTAAATACCCCATGCATCGAAGATTTCAAAAAATAACATGTGTTTTTTGGGTATTTCATTCCTCTTAGATATATTCCCTATGAGTTGAAATCGAGTACATGACTTAAAAAACTGATGAGAATATCTATAAAATTTTGGAAAATTACGTCTTGAGTCAAGGACCTTATGAGATGTACATAGAGAGACAAAGTGGACCCCATAATCCAATGTGTGGTAGAAACAGAAAACTACGGTGAACTCATGGTCCGGGACACACCAACAAACAACTTGTCACTATAAATTCTCCACAAGTAAGGATCATACTTAATGTACAATCGTAAATCATGCCTATTTATCTGGGATTGTGAAGTGATGCAATTAGTGGGGACCCTTAATGATGTTATAAAATTCACAATTTCTGCACACCAAGGGGTAAGTTCTACAACGACACAAAGGTTCTCAGGAGGAAAAATTTATCCAATGGGGAGGGATGAGTCAAAATAGTGGTCCAGTTTTGGGGAAATCTTAATTCTATGGTCAGATACAACATTAGCAACTCCTCTATTATCATGAATCTCAATATCAAACTCTTGGAGGAGTGTTATTCACCGTATGATGTGGTTCTTTGCTTTGGATTTCATAAAGAGAAATCAAATGGCACCATGGTCAAAAAACAAAGTGAATTTTGACCAAAGAAAATATGAATAATTTTTTTCGAGGAAAACACAATAGAAATGATATCTTTTTAGTGGTTTTGTAGTTTACATGGGTAGTGTCAAGGGTATGTGAAAGATACACAATGACATGAGTAGACTTATCAATCCTTTGTGATAAAGCTGATGCAACTTCAAAGTTAGAGGGATCACACATAAGTTTGAATGTGAGATCCCAACTTGGTTTTTGGATAATGGGATGTGTCGTGAGATCCCTTTTTAGTGAATTGTATATGTCCTTGTAATTTTTATCTAATAGAAACTCAGAGTTATTTTGTAATAACTAGTACTAGGGAAGTGAGATCTTACTAAGGTCTTTACTGAATCAGTAGTAAAAAACTACATGACCCAATAAATATATCACCTAACAAATACATTTTGGATATGGAAGGTTTGATATTAATTCAATTTTTTATTTATCCACTTAAATACCTTCACTTGAAATAACATTCCCAACAACTATCCCCCACTCAACCATGAAATGAAATATCTTTTAATTTAGTACAATGTATTTCCCAATACAATGGTGGAGGATAGAACCTAGGCGTACCAAAAAAATCAACAAAATATGATCCATAAAACATTAAATCACCCATAAAGACTTCCATAAAATTATAAAGGTACTTATAAAAATATTCAACATACATCCCTAAAAAGTACCAAGAGAATTAAATAGACCAAAAGGGATCCTTCTATATGAGAATGTGAAAAATGGATAGAAAAATTCTACCTTTTCTTTATACTTGGTGAATATATGGATTTTAAAATAACCTAAATAGCCATCAAGGAAACAATATTGGGACTTACTAGCTAGTATTTCTAACATTTGGTCAATGAATGCTATTGGAAATTGGTCCTTTCGCATGGCTTGATTCAGTAGACAATAGTAAATATAGACTCTCCAACTATTTTTCACACATGTTGGAACCAATTCATTCCATTCATTTCACCCAACTATTATTCCAGTTTTTTAGGAAAAAATTTAACTTGGAAAATTAGTTACTATAAGATTTTGGATAAATGATCCCAGATAAATGTAATTTACTAACTTCTAATTTTACCACTTCAAGTAAAGAGGTATTTAACTAGCAGTGAACTTCATTTACGAGTTTATCCCCATCATCAAAAAGCATATGTTTCACACTAATAAATGGGATAATCTCAAGAATATTATCCAATGTCCATCCTATCTACTTTTACACTCTCTCAAAAATTCGAGTAGTTTTTATTCCTACTATAGAGAGAGGATATTAGAAATTATGACCGGAAATTGTTCAATACCCTCAATATAGGAATATGTTAAATTAGATGTAAGTGTTTTAAATTCCAACACTGGTGGTTTTTGGGATTGAGGGAGGGGATTTAGTGGGAGTGAGGTCCATGAAACTATCTATATTCTCAAGTTTATTCTCTAAGGAAAGATAATCAATGGAAATAAGTTTTTTAGAATAATAGACGGTTATTTCTACCTCATAATTAATACACTCATTAATCAAAGCACAAAATTTACACTTTTCTAAACCCACACAACACTTAAAAAATTAATCAAAACTAAAATCAACTAAAGGTGAAGAAGAGGAAAATAAATCCGAGTATGGTTCAAAGATAGAATTTTGTTTCTATGTATGTGTGTGTGTCATTATAGAAAACGTCCATAGAATAGATAGGAAGAGTGGAGTGATCTTCAGTTGTGTGTTTCATGGAATCAAAGATATTAAAACATACATTTTCTCCACCAAACTCCATGGAATGTGTACCATTGTGAACATTGATTATCATCTTTGATATTTTGCAGAATGACCTCCCTGGTATGAGAGGGGAATTTCCTTGGGTTTGGGTATCTTCCATCTCAAGAATATAGAAGTCTATAGGGAAAATAATATTTTTCACTCTTACAAGGACGTCATCAATCCCTCTATATGGGTGTGTTTTGCACCAGTTGGAATGTTGCAAAATGATTCCTATTCATTGAAGCTCTCTAACTTGAAGATAATTGTACAGAGAGTAAGGCAGTAATTAATCGAAGGACCCAAATCTAGAATTTGATTTGAAAAGATGGTATCCCATATAATCTAATGTATCATGAAAGTTTTTAGATCCTTGAATTTGGGTGGAATGTCCAGTTATATCAAAGATGAGACATTCCTTTCTAGGTTTACACTATCATTCCCCTTCGGTCACCATCTATGGGTTCAAAAATCATTAATAAATTTAACATGGAGATGGATTTTTTTAACTGCAACCAATAAAATAATTTTAACTTGTACCTTTTTAAATGTATCCACTATTTATTTATTAATTTCATTATAAAAAAAATTCATAGATTTAGAGAGTTCTTTGGGGAAAGGAATAGGAATGGATTGTTAAGGGGAATCCTCAATAATTACTTGTTTACCATTTTTTTATTTTGTTTGTATTCATTAAATTTTTTTTGGGTATAGAATGAGAGTTTCTTGTTGGGAACTTACCGGTTGTGTATAATCAGTGAAGAAGAAACTTCTTCACCACTATTAAGTTTAATTTCACAAACATTACCTTTGTATTTTTGATTAGAAACTGGTTGGGATAGTAGTTTTCCATAACCTTTTATCTTTATCTCATCAATGGTGTTTTCCAATTTTCCCACCAAAGTCCATAGGTCTTGAATATCCAATTGTGTGGTCTATTAGAATTGGACATTTTGGGTTTCCATTTGCTTCACCCATTCATTGAGGCATGTTTCATATTTTGGAGGAGGAGGATATGACAACCCTGCTTTTAATTACATAATTAAACATAATTTATTACATAAACGTCACTTGATACAACATAGAAGATTGAGATATCTAGTGTATCTGGGGCTTAGGATCATTAAATAACAACTTAAAACTTGTAATAAAACATCTTTATTGAAAAATACCTTTATATTACCACTACATTCCCTCGTACTTAGCATTACATGGGATAACTTGAGGACATGCATAAGAAAAGGGTGATCTATAAAGCCCAATAAGGGAATAATAATGGAATAACTTGAGGAATACAATACATGTTATAAAATAGGCATATCAATAGATCACAAGAGAAGCATAAACATAAAGGCATGATAAAGCATGGTAATCATAACATAGAAATGTGGCAACAACACTTAACATGGAATTAGTATGAGCCAAGGCTCATTGCATATAAAGCATGAGTAAACCCTTATTGCACATGAATCATGAGTAAACGCTTGTTAGACTTGAATTATCATGATTAAACACCCATTTCACATGATGTATCATGATACTAAACTTTACCCAATGCATTGGAGCGCTATCAGGGCGCGCCATTCTTAAATATTTCATTTCATGCATAAGTGTGCCACATGGATCATAAAACATTGAATCATTCAACATAATCATTTATTCCACGATAAACGAATGTAGAATACATACATGAAACTCTTTAAATAATAAGTAAATGTTCATAAAGGTGAATACCCTTGATAGAGAAATGGTCATGGTATTCACTACACAATGACTTTGTCTTGGAAAAGCGTGGTGCAATTTTGGCAGCATAACTGCGTGACATAAGAACACATAAAAATTGTTTATGAGAGAGAAAGGGGTGTATAATCATATTTACATGACATGGACATTAAGTGGGTCATATATATACATGTCCCACCAAATTTAATGGAATTTAGATTCATGATTCAAAATAATTTCTTGAATGTAAACGAGGAGAGAGAAATTCCTTTCGGAATTTCGGCATAGTAATAGGTGTACATGGGAAGAATTTAATGAGATACAAAGGGGTGTCCCATCATTAAAACATAAAGAGGGAATTATGGTGGAGGTGAGAAAAGACACCCCAACATTTATAATTGAAATTAAAAGGGCATAACAATTTAAATAATATTGGACAATAATGAGAAAGGAAGAAAAAACTCTTACATGGAAGTGTGCTTCCAAAGGCTTGAGAGAGGCTTGAGAGAGGATTATTGGGAGATTGGGGAAACTTGGAAGGATTATAGAGAGAAGAGGGCAGAGTTTTGATGAACTCCAAAGGATTTGAGTGAGGAGGAAGTGAGAGCTTGGGTGGGTTTATATATGAAAGGAGAGTGAATTATTTATTATTTAGGTTTGGGACACCTCACATTAAACTAATCAAAACCACAAATCATCCCATGGTTTTTGCTCATGTTTTTTTCCAAAGGGGAGTATAAAACAATATTTTATATGTCCAAAGTCCTAACTTCTTAAAATAATGGGGTTACTTTTGTAGAGGTGAGTCACACTCCCAAAGAAAACAATTTAAAAGGAAAAAATGTTTAATAAGTCTTGAAGGGTCCACTAAAGCTTTGTAAAATAATTAAAACAAACCCAAAATCACATTATTTTAATGGTAAAACTTATATTTTCTGAACATAAAATTTATAGTTTTTTATTATATCACTATTGGGTCATTATGATGTCATAAAATACATTATATATTTTAACGGTATTTAATTTTTACCCAAAAATTTGATTGACTCAGAAAATTATGAAAAATTAACCATTGGATAATTTCTATGTCCTGATTCCAGAAATAATATTCATTTTATCTAAATAATTTTATAAATATTTTAGTTTTCAATTTTAAAATAAAAACTGACATTTATAAAAAATTCTTGGGTTTTGAAAAAAATGTCCTTCAAACCTTAATAAAATCACAATTTCATTCATAAAATAATACGATCATTTATATTTAATAAAAATTAATTTAATAAAAATAATAATATTCTATTAAAATATTATTTAATTCGTAAATCCATTAATTTATCAAAATATATTTCTTAGTTGAACATTAACTAAAAATACTATTTGTGATTTAAAAACTATTTACAATGTAATAATAATAAAATTATATTATATTAATTATTATATAAAAAAATAATGTACATAAGCATAATGCTAAGGTCTTGTTACATAACCCTTTATATTGCTCGCATAAGACCGAAGAGTAAGGTGTGCGATTGTGACAGACTCTTGGGGTGGCTCAGATAACATTGCTCGGGTGGTAATCTCTATCAACTTCCACTTATCCCGTAGGTAGTCCTGATCGAGCTTAACATATTCAAGATTAGCTTGGGATTGGTCAAGAGCGAAGCCCAAAGGCACAACCTCCTTTTTGGGCTCTGGTAAATGGGCTTCATATGGGGCACGTCTACTAGATGAGGCCATCACTTCCTTTTTCTAGGTAAATTGGATTTGTTAAAGCCCTATATTTATACTAATCATGTGATCACTGTTCAATGGCTATATTAGCAATGGTCACATTTCTTAATAGTATTTTAAAATCCAAAAACATAAAACCAAAGAATTTGACAATTTATATAATCATTTTACATAGAGACATTTAATTCGATCAAGAGGGATTTCCATTAATGAAATTTTGGGTCGTTGCAATATTCCCCCATTAAGAAATTTCACCATCGAAATTTCCTTTTCCCACACTAAAACAGATGTGGGTAACTCTGCTTCATCATTTCCTATGATTCCCATGACGCTTCTTCAAACTTGTGGTTTCGCCACGACACCTTAACATGGGTATTTTCTTCTTTTGTAGAACTTTTTCTCTACAATCTAAGATCTTCATTGGTTGCTCCTCATAAGAAAGATCATCCTCTAACTGTATCACCTATGAAAAGAGTACATGTGAAGGTTCTGGTATGTAATTCCTTAATAGGTATACGTGAAAGACATCATGTACTCTAGACATGGTAGATGGAAGTTCTAGTCGATAGGCCAGATCCTCGACATGATCAAGAATCTCGAAGGGGCCGATGTACCTTGGACTTAACTTCCCTTTCATTCCAAACCTCATGACCTTCTTCCATGGAGATATGTGTAGAAATTCTATATCTCCAACTTTAACCTCAAGGTATCATCGATGGTTATCTGCATAACTCTTCTATCTACTCTGGGATGCCTTGACATGCTGCTGAATGGTTTTCACCTTCTCCACCATTTCTTCAACCATTTCTGGTTTAAGCATCTTACTCTCACCGACCTCATCCCAACACACCGGTGTTTTGCACCTTTTCCCATAAAGGGCGTCATATGGTGCCATTTGGATGCTTGGATGGAAACTGTTATTATAAGAGAACTCAACCATAGGAAGATGTTGATCTCATCCTCCTTTAAAGTCCATTGAGCATGCTCTCAACATGTCCTCAAGTGTTTGGATAGTCCGCTTGGATTGTCCATCAGTTTGAGGATGATAGGCCGTACTGAAGTTCAGTTCAGTATTTAGATCATGTTGAAGACTCTTCCAAAACATAGAGGTGAATCTTGGATCTCGATCGAACACAATAGATAGTGGTACTCCATGAAGCCTTGCCACTTCCCTAATATATATATGTGCCAGTTGATCAAATGAGAAATCCTCCCGAATAGTAATATAGTGTGAATACTTTGTAAGATGATCCACAACCACCCAGATTGCATTGTTGCCTTTGGATGTCTTTAGAAGTTTGGTGACAATGTCCATGGTGATGTTCTCCCATTTCCATTTTGGTATGGGCAATGGTTTCATCATCCCCTTAGAATTCTTCCTCTCTTCCTTCACTTGCTGACACACCAGGCACTTTGATGTATATTCAACGATCTCCTTCTTCATATTATCCCACCAATAATGCTCTCGAAGATCTCGATACATATTTGTGTTTCCTAGGTGAATAGAGAAATTTGAACTATGTGCATTATCCAAAAGATCCTTCTTCAGCTCCGAACATGATGGAACACATAGTATTTTCCCAAATCTCACAATTCCTTCTTCATGAACATTAAACTCTGAGGATTTCCCTTTTCCGATAGCTTCCACTTTTTCCTGAATTCCCACATAATCCTTTTGAGCATCCTTTAACCTTTCCAAAAGTTAAGGTTGAGCAATAATTTGTGAAAGGATTGATGATGTTACCTTATTTATGATTCCCATGTCCATCTTCATCAAACCTAGAAGATTGGATCCTTTTCAATTCTCATCAATGATAGAATTGTTGGGTCCTTTCTACTCAGGGAATCTACCACCTTGTTCGCTTTCCCAGGGGGGTAATGGATTGAGCAGTCATAGTCGTTGATCAGCTCTAACCATCTTTGTTGGCGCATGTTTAACTCTTTCTGTGTGAATATATACTTGAGGCTTTTGTGGTCCGTATATATTTCACACTTCTCCCCAAAGAGATAATGCTGCCAAATTTTCAAAGTGAAGATCACTACATCCAACTCAAGGTCATGTTTTGGATAGTTCTGTTCATGAACATTCAATTGCCTTGAATTATAGGCAATGAATTTTTCATTTTGCATCAACACACATCCCAGGACCTTCTTCGAAGCATCACTGAACACCACAAAAATTTCTCCACTTGTCGGTAAAGTGAGAATGAGCACAGTGATAAACCTCCTTTTCAACTCCTTGAATCTATCATCACATTCATCACTCCATGAAAACTTTACTCCATTCCGAGTTAGCTTGGTAATAGGGTTGGACAATCGTGAGAAATTTCTCACAAATCGTTGATAACATCTAGCTAACCCCAAGAAGCTACGGATATCTGTTACCGATGTTGGCCTCATCCATCCCTCAATTGCATCTATTTTGGAGAGATCCACAAGTATCCCATTGCTTGTGATGATATGGCCCAAGAATGAGACCCCCTTCAAATAGAACTCACACATACTGTAATTTTCATAGAGCTTCTCTTTCCACAAGGTCTCTAGTACAGTTCTTAGATGCTCCTCATGATCCTACTTGGTTTTGGAGTATATCAAAATATCATCTATAAATACTACCACAAATTTGTCAAGGTAATCTCTAAAGACTCTATTCATCAATTCCATGAAGATTTATGGAGCATTAGTGAGTCTGAAATGCATTACTTTGAATTCATAGTTCCCATATCTTGTACAAAAGTCAGTTTTGGGGATATCTTCCTTCTTCACCCTTACTTGATAATACCCCGACCGCAAATCCACCTTGGAGAAGTATTTTGCTCCACATAGATGATCAAACAATACATCAATTCGTGGGAGAGGATACTTGTTCTTTATCGTGATTTTGTTAAGCTCATGATAATCGATGCAAAGACATATTTACCCATCCTTCTTCTTGACGAAAAGGACTGGTTCACCCCATGGTGAAGCACTTGGGCATATAAACCCTTTATCAAGATTCTTCTGTAGTTGTTTCTTCAGATCCTCAAGATCCACAACAACAATTTTATACGGAGTCTTGGATATTGACAATGCCCCAGCTATAAGATCATTTGATAATTCAACATCTCTTCTAGGAGGAAGACCAGGAAATTCCTCATGAAACGCTTCAGAAAATTCCCTCACAATAAGAATGTCTTCTAGGATGGTTGCCTCCTTATAATTAGTCATTTGAGCCAGATACGAGTGCTCAAAAGACAGTAATATCCACGCTTGAGATGATAGAGCTAAAGAAGATTCATCTTCCTCCTTTCACTTGTAAAGAATCGGGCGTCGATTCTTCACATGGAGAGTGATTTCCCTCTTATGGAAATTTATGTTGGATATATATAAGTAAATCCAATCCATTCCAAGAATTGCATCAAATTCCACCATGGGAAGTATGATGAGCTTCGTTGGGAAGTTTAATCCATAGATTATGACAGGGAGGAGTTATATTCATGGGATTCAATGATTTTTCCATTTTTCGTACTCACTGACATATTCACTTCCATGATTTGTGGTGGTGCTGAGATTGTTCTACTAAACTTTCGAGATATAAAAGAATGCGTAGAATCTAAATCAAAAATCATGTTTGCTATTATTGAATGAATAACTAGTGTACCTGTCACCACTTCATTGTCGGGGTTCACTTTGAAAGTAGTGATGGAAAAATCTCTCCCTTGCTGCCTTGGAGGTTGTTGGTTGCCTCTGAAAACCCTTAGCCTAGGGCATTGATTTTTAAGATGCCCCGGTTCTTTGCAGTTGTAGAAATGAAAAATGCATTGAGATTCGAACGGAGCATTCCTCTCCTCTATTTCAGCCGTGGGTTCTTCTTGTCGACAGTTAATAGCCAGGTTCCCTTCTCTTCCACACCTAAAGAATTTTCTCATACCCTTCAGGAAATTTCCAGGGTGCTTCTTTCCGCACATTTGGCAAGTGGGATTCTGGATCTTCTTAGCACTGTTGCATTTATCCATCGGACCACCAGCATTGAAGTCCACCTGATTCTTCTTATCCCCATGATACCCCTGAGATTCTCCGATCTCCATTTTGACCTTGAGGGAACATTAGACAATTTTCTCATAGCTATCGAAGTCATGGATTACCAGCGCTTTCCTCAGGCTAGGTTTCAACCCATAAAAGAAGTGGTCAACCTTGCATTCGGGGGTAACGACAAAGTAGAAAGCGTATTGTGCAAGCCTTGTGAAGTTTTCCTCATACGCTCCAACAGATTCGTCATCTTTTTACTTGAGGGAAATGAATTCCCTTTCCATATTAAGTTGGAGGGTGCATGGAAAATATTTATTGAAAAAAACATTTCGTAAATCCTTCCATTACAATGCCTCGATCTCCTCCTCAGGCTTTGTATTTTTTATCAACATCCACCATTGATCAGATTCACCATCCATACGATAAGCATCCAGGATAACCTTCTCTTATTTAGAACATTGAAGGATGGATAATATCTTTTCAATGGATTTGATCCATCGTTCAGTGATTGAGGGATCAGATGATCCATTAAAAGTAGGAGGACTTTGTCTCATGAAGCTCTTGATAGAGACTTGTTCTTTCTCAGGGGGTTTGAACGTTCCTCTTTACCCATATTTCTATTCAAAGCTTGAGTTAGCTGAGAGATAATCATGACAAAGTTTGCGATTCCTGCTGCCATTGGATTGGGCATCTCATTAGTACATTCATCACATTGATATTCAAATCGTTTGTTAGCCTGAGTCCTCCTATTACTGGCCATTGGCTGGAATAAAAGGAAATTTAGGGGTAACACATAAAGGGTAATACAAGGGAAAAACAAATGACTTATAAATAACTTTTATTTCCTTAACATATGAATCTATTGGCTTCAGTCTATGTTATCCATGATCTATTTTCTAACATATATTCTTAGGGAGTTTTTTTGTCCCTTAATAATGGTTCATACTAATCTTAAGAATTTACCAAAGAATATCCCCCAGGAGTGTCATAAACAAGAGTGAATCAAGGCCCGTTTTCATGCACCAGTTCCCGTTCGAGTCTAGATCAAAGCTGTGTTTTTAGGTTTTACCCCTAGGATACATTTGTGTCAGAGCCGCCTCTACCTGCTCGTATCCAGACAGGGATGTATTTTCTTGATAAACCACTTACTCAATACTCACTAAAACTTAGGGATGTTTTTATTATACATAGTCTTGTCTCTAAGTCTTTACTAGGGTTTTCTAATCCTAATCCCAAAAATAACTAAACATATTCTCTGATACCAACTATTACAACCCTGCTTTTTATTACACAATTAAACATAATTTATTACATAAACTTCACTTGATACAACATAGAAGTTCGAGAGGTCTAGTGTCTTTTGGGCTTAGGATCATTACATAACAACTTAAAACATGAAATAAAATATCTTTATTGAAAATTTACTTTACATGACCACTACATTCCCTCGTACTTATCATTTCATGGGATAACTTGAGGACATGCATAAGAAAAGGGTGCGCTATAAATCTCAGTAAGGGAATAATCATGGAATAACATGAGGAATAAAATATATTTTAGACAATAGGCATATCAATAGAGCAAAATATAAGCATAAACATAAATTCATGATAAAGCATTGTAATCATAACATGGAAATGGGGCAACAACACTTAACATGGAATTAGTATGAACCAAGGCTCATTGCACATGGAGCATGAGTAAACCCTCATTGCACATGAATCATGGGTAAATCCTCATTGAACATGAATCATCATGAGTAAACACCCATTTCATATGATGTATCATGATACAATACTTTACCCAATGCATTGGAGCGCTATCAGGGCGCACCCTTCTTAAACATTTCATTTCTTGCATAAGTGTGCCACATGGATCATAAAACATTGAATCATTCAACATAATAATTTATTCCACGATAAAAGAATGTGGAATACATACATGAAACTCTTTAAAAAATAAGTAAATGTGCATAAAGGTGAATACCCCTGATGAAGAAATGGGCATGGTATTCACTACACAATGACTTTGGCTTGGAAAAACGTGGTGCAATTTCGGCAGCATAACGGCGTGACATAAGAACTCATAAAAATGGTTGATAAGAGAGAAAGGGTTGTATAATAATATTTACATGACATGGAAATTAATGGGGTCATGTAGATACATGTCCCAAAAAATGTAATGGAATTTAGTTTCATGATACCTTATAATTGCTTGAATGTAAATGAGGAGAGAGAAAATCCTTTCGGAATTGTGGCATAGTAACAGGTGTACATGGGAGGAATTTAATGAGAGATAAAGGGGTCTCCCATCATTCAACCATAAAGAGGGTAGTATGGGGGAGGTGAAAAAACATACCCCAACATTTATAATTGAAATTTAAAGGGCATAAAAATTTAAAGAATATTGGACAAAAATGAGAAATGAAGGAAAAACCCTTACTTGGAAGTGTGCTTCCAAAGGCTTGAGAGAGACTTGAGAGAGGCTTCTTGGGAGTTTGGGGAACCTTGGGAGGATTATAGAGAAATTAGGGAAGAGGTTGGATGAACTCCAAAGGCTTTGAGTGAGGAGAAAATTGGAGCTTGGGTGGGTTTATATAGGAAAGGAGGGGAATTGCTTATTATTTAGGTTTGGGAAACCTCACATTAAACTAATCAAAACCACAAATCAGCTCATGGTTTTTTCTTATGATTTTTGCCAAAGGGGAGTGGAAAATAATATTTTATAAGGCCAAAGTCCTAACATCTTAAAATAATGGGGTTACTTATGTGGAGGTGAGTCACACTTCCAAGGAAAACAATTTAAAAAAAGAAAATGTTTAAAAAGTCTTGAAGGTTCCACTAAAACATTGTAAAATAATTTCAAAAAACCCAAAATCACATTATTTTAATGTTAAAACATATATTAGCCGAACATAAAGTTTATAGTATTTTATTACATCAATATTGGGTCATTATGATGTCATAAAACAGGTTATATATTTAAAAGGTATTTAATTTTTACCTAAAATTTTGATTGTCTCAGAAAATTATGAAAAATTCACTGTTGGATAATTTCGACATCCAGATTCCAGAAATAATATTCAATTTATCTAAATAATTTTATAAATATGTTAATTTTTACTTTTAAAATAAAAACCGACATTTATCGAAAATTCATGGGTTTTGACAAAAATGGCTTTCAAACATTAATAAAAATTACAATTGCATTCATAAAATTATATGATCATTTGTATTTAATAAAAATTAATTTAATAACAATAATAATATTTTATTAAAATATAATTTAATGCAGAAATCCATTAATTCATCAAAATAGATTTCTTAGTTAAAGATTAACTAAAAATATTATTTGTGCTTTAAAAACTATTTACAAGGTAACAATAATAAAATTAAAGTATATTCATTATTAAATAAAAAAGTAATTTACATAACCATATTGCTAATATCTTGTTACATAACCCCTTTATAACACCCACATAAGGCTGAAGAGTAATTTGGGCGATGGTGATAGACTCTTGGGGTGGTCCCGCTCGATCTTGACATATTCAAGCTCAGCTTGGGATTGGTCAAGAGCGAAGCCCAAAGACGCAAACTCCTTTCTGAGATCTGACAAATGGGCTTTGTATGGGGAACGTCTACTAGATGATGTCATCGATTCCTTTGTTTGAGTAAATTGAATTTGTTAAAGCCCTATATTTATACTAATCATGTGATCACTGTTCAACGGGTATATTAGCAATGGTCACAATTCTTAAGAGTATTTTAAAATCCAAAAACATAAAACCAATGAAGTTAACATTTTATATAAACATTTTACATAAAGAGACATTTAATTAGATCAAGACGGATTTCTATTAATGAAATTTTGGGTCGTTACATAGGATGTTTTTGAGATGTTGAAGGATAATAAAGTTTTATACCTTGGCCTTGTTGATACTAGTTCTGTTTAGGGTAGCTCGAGTTTCCTCCTTATTGGTACTATGATTGTGATTGCCACCCAGTATTTTTATTGAGCCTAAAGTTTTCTTGCTTGAAGGGAGGTGTTTATTGAAAAGTATGTCTAGGAAATAATTTTTAAAAAAATGTAGATGAATCCTGAAGATTCGGGAACTGGTCAGAAAAAATGAGTGTTTTTAGAAAAACTACCACAATGTAATGGAATGGGAGGAGTGTGTTAATTACCTTGTGCTTGGGATAATTGTGTTATAAGGGTATGCATATCATCATTTTTATTGTATAACCTTTATTCTAGATATGAATTACTTACCTCATGAACTCTCCAGGTTGGTGTAATTTCATGTGTAAAAAATTGTAAAGCATTTTGGACCACATTGGCAATTAAGACATGAGTGGCGGAAGGAGTTTTATCAACAAGGGAACCACCAGCTATAGCATCTATCATACCATGATTCATGGGAAAAGTCCCTTATAGAACTATTGAATTATAAATTGTTCAATAATTTGTTGGTAGGGGAAACTTGAATAGTGCCTTTTTAATCTTTCTCAATATTCATGAAGTGTCTCTCCTTGTGATTGGCTAATGCCACAAATTTCTTTTCTAATTGATACAGTTCAAGTGGTAGGAAAGAAATTGTCTAGAAATAGAATTTTTAGGTTATTTCATCCCTCAATAGTTGTTGGAAGATAGTATAGCTAGAAATTGGCTACCCCATTAATGGGGAACGGGGAGACCCTAAACATAATGAGGTCCTCATACATATTTTGGGGTTTCATAGTGGAGAATGCTATATGAAACTTCTTAAGATGTTTGTGAGGCTTCTCATCGGGAAGATCATGGAATTCTTAAATAAGGTGGATGGGGCATGATCTCAGCTCAATGTTGGATGCTTCATTAGGTTATTGGATATATGCAGGTTGGTACTTCAAGTTTGAGGTGGATAGTTCTTGTAAAGTTCTATTATTTTATTCCATGATTTATGGGGTCTAATTTGGTTCAATTTTTGATTAGTTTGTGACAACATGATGTTTGAAAAGGGGTTCCTCAGTTTTACTTGATTTTCATACTCTAGATGGATTAATTTGTGAGTGAAGTTTCCATTCAATTTCTAGGTCAAATTCAACCATTTTCTCTATTTCAGACTAGGTCAAGAAAATAAGTTGTGATGTTTTTTTTTGTTTTTTTTCGTTTTATGATAGAATATGGATAAAATAAAATCACTTAAGTTGAATTAAAGGAGAAATTAAAATAGAATATTACATTACCTAGTTAGAGAGAGATATAGAAGAAGATAGAGAGGGAAGAATAAACACACAAAAACAAACGAAAGAAAAAACAAAAACAAATATAATCAAAAGGGATGGGGGTAGAGAAAAATGTACTAATTAAGAAGTAAAGTAGATAAATAAAAGTAAATAAATAGAAAAAAAGATCTTGGATCCCCGTAATGGTTCCAAAATTTGACCACGTTGTCGAGAACTGATGTGACCTTAATTTGATACAGTTTTCACAACTTTTATAACAGTTTTTAGGAGTTTAATTAAATAATTTTGCACTTTTTACCACATAAATTCACTTTCACATTTTTATTATTAAATTTATTAATTTATCAGTTTTTTATAATAAATTTTGAATTTTGAATCTTTCAAATAATTAATTTAATATAACTATTTTTTCTATTAATTCTTTAATTAGATTAATAATCTTAATATTATTGAATTTTTAATAATATGATATGTTTAATAATTAATCAATGAATCAAATTGTTTACATTTAATTTATTTTTTTTCAATTAAAATATTTAATTGTATACTATTAATTCATTAAAATTAGTTAACTCCAATATTTATTTCAAACTAAATGACTTGGTTGTATTTAATAACAATTATCCTTCTAAATTAATTTGTCAATTTTTTTTATATTTAGTAAATTTATTATATTTTTCCATAATATAGTCAGTTTTTAATATATGTTAAGAATTTATGTTTAGTCAAATTTAACTTTTTTATTTGGTTTTTAATATTTTAATTTTTTTTCCTTAAAATAAATTAATTTTATTGTGCAATTTGAGCATTGAATTTGATCTTTTATGTTTTACTTCTATTTAAATTTTTGTTCAATCTACTATAGTTGTTAATTAAAGTTATGTTTTTAATTGATTGTTTCTTATTAAAAGTATTTGTTTTATGTTTTACGTTAACTTAGAAAAATATTTAAATAATTAGTCGATTTGATTTTGAATTTAAGTTTTTAGTGACACTATTCTCTCCCATCGGTGAGACTGACACTCCTTTATCCTCGGTTATCCTACTACCAACAGTGCGAACCACCAGTCACCGATGCTAACTCTACAGCATCAGTGTCAGTCTCTGTAGCTCTCTCGCTGTCCCATTTCCTTGTCGGTGTTGGTTCCACCCGCATCCTTGCAAGCTACCGACACCACATCGGTCTCATCTATTCTCATCATACTGACACTGACCATCAGTGTTAGTCTCTCATGAATTCCCCTGCAGAAACCACATGACACACAGACAGTCACATTTCACAACTCCACCATCCAGTTCAAAATCAACTCAAATTCATCACAGAATCGGACCAGTTTATCAATTTCAACAACCAAATCAATCCCAAATCGCAACTCATCACGAGATCTGAACTCCCTTCATCCGCATATCTCAAGACCAGATCCCTTTTCACTGATCTGAGTTGAAGTCGCCTGAGCCTCCACTTCCCAATGCATCAACAAGAATACAATATCACAAGCCACCGTCCACTGCAGGTCACAATGGCGGAAGTCAAACCACCGCTGGTTTGAGGAGACCGGAGGAGCTGGTTTGCGTAACCGGGAGGAATAACTGCCGCATAGAGGGAAAGGTTGTGTCACGAGCCGCTGGTGTAGAGAGAGGGTCTGCCACTGCCCGATCTAGATACCTACATGAGGTTTGTGTCGCCCCGCCGATCCAGTTGAAGACCGCCGGACTTGCTTCGAGGGAGCTGCGCGGTTTGGGGAAGGAAACAGACCCCCTTACATGTGCTCCGTGGAAGGAGATGATGGAGGGATTAAAAATTTTAATGAAAAAAATATATTTAAGGATAATAAATAATAACTATACCATAAAATAAGTAATTGAATTATATTTATAAAATAAAATATCTGAAGAACTAAATAAATAAATTATAAAACTATGATATTAATAACGACTTATAAATAAATCAAAATAATTATATTAATAAATATAATAAATATAATTTTACATTTTAAATAAAATAATTATAATTATAATAATAAAATTAATAAAAATATAATTTTAAATTATAATAATATTAGTTTAACAATCAAATAAGTAAATATTAAATTTTAATTTTAATAATTTAAATTAATAAATTCTAAACTTAATAAATTATCTAATAAACATCAATAATAATATTAAAATAAATTAAGTAAATAAAATAATAAAATAACAAACTTTTAAAATAATAATATTAATTATAACCATTCTTATAAAAGTTATAAATATAAAAACATTAATAATAGCTAAATAAATAACATATAATAATTTAATAATTTCTTCTAACTAATTAAGTACTTATATTTTCATTTTTATTAACAATGTTTTAAGTTTTGTTTATACTCTGTTGTACTGTGCATGTTCAAAGCAGATATAGAATCCTGACAAGGTTTAATCCAATGTACTCACTGGGAGTTAGTTACAAGGTAAAAGATAATACGATGTGTGATGCATGAAAAAATGCTTGTGTGCAGAGCGGCCGTGAAGTACAAGATTAAGTCAGTGGAAGGTGATGGTGGCAATTATAAAATGAAAGGGACTTAAAAAAAATAGAACAGAAAGGATTCAATAGTGGATTTATCATTGATACAATCATTAAATTTTTCACGATCAGAGAGATACCAGTTCCAGGAGACTTGGAGAGAAGCAAGTTATGGAGTCGAAGGAGCCCGAGTGCGGAGCTTTATTTGGGCAGTTCTTCCTCCCTCTTGTTTTAATTATTGTACTCTATTTTAGGATGTTTTCAATTGTTGTATTGAAAATGGTAGTTAGTTAAATACTTAGAGTTCAAGGAATTTCTAGTTCTACTGGTTATCTTTTTATCGGTGAGATCAATTCTGATTTCATTCAATTTCTTTATATCAATTTTACTTAATTTAAAATTCCATAATCATCTGGTGAGTCTGATTGTGGATACAATTTCTAAATATTTTAATTCTGAAAATTTCAGAACATACAGTGAGTTTGTTCAGTTTTAATTTATTAATATTAATCCTGTAGTTGAACATATTTGGGGTGGTGAACTCCAATATTGATCAATCTGAGTGACTTATCTCCTTGGAGAGAGAAATAAGTCATTCCTTTTTCAGTGGTACGTTGAAACAACATTTAAGTGATTAAGAATCCTTTCAAAACCAGTAGGTTAATTTCTCCAGGCTTATCATCTTGATTTTTCACATATCATCATTTTATCTCTCTATTGCTTATTGTTTTCAAAATACTTTCTGTTTCATCATAGCTTAGAAAAAAAATATAAAAAATGTTGTGTCACATAACTTCCTTATAAAACCATAAAAAATATAAAAGGTAAAATAGGAAAAAAAATAGAAAGTTTACCCCACTACTGACAACAGTGGGGTGTTTTGAAAAGTTCTAAAAGAAAATTGGTCACCATCATTCCCTATGGGTTCGACCCTACAAACTGCTATAAATTTTAGTGAGTATGAGTTATAAATTTTAAAATTTTACTCAATTACAATGAAATTTAGGCACCAAGCGCGTCAAATTAGATGTTTTTATTAGAATTTCTACAGAATAGCAGCATCCCTAAGTCATCTCTCGATGGAGCCTTAAATCATTTATAAAAGGAAAATATTTTTAATATAAAGAAAACAGGGAATGGGATTATGCAAAATTTTTGTTTTTATGGTTCAAGAATCCAATAGAATGTGGAATGCAATAAAGAAAGCATAAATTAACTGAATTAATTAAGTATGATCAACTTGGGGAATTCTTGTGATTATTTTCCTTCATCAATTCAGAAAAAAGGGTATAAATCTTTTATTTCTTGGATTTTAACTCCTATAACAAGAATTTTATGGATTTTATACTATGATACCTATGGTTCTTTCTAAAACACAAAATGATTCACCATTTACCGCTGACGATTTTGTGATTGTGTTCAAATTCATTATCGAAACTCACCATGGAAACAGATGAAGAACTCGATGTAGTATCCAGGTTTCTATATTATTTAATTTCATACCATGAAATGAAATTACATGTCCATTTAATTGTTTAGGAGATTTCAATTGACTAATATGAGCCACACAAACATGTCAATTGAAAGGGGGAAGAAGAAGTAGTGAATGGTGTGTGAAACATCACCTAAATAAGTACCCCCAAACATGATCATATGAGTCGAGTATGACAAAACAGTACATAAATTAATAAAATAAGAATTTAAGATGAATAAAAAAACAAAAAAACATATAATTAAAAATATCATTCAATTATTAAAAACAAGATGCTCAGGATTTACATCACGTTACTCCCTGAGCGATCATAAGGATTTTAGACCTCCATTAAAAGGGAGGAATACATTGATGTTGAAGTAGCACTTAATATAGACTCTAGAATTTCTATTAATGAGTAGAGGACTCCTTTGTGACTCCTAAATTCTAGTGCCTTTCCTCCTGGTCTACCTTCTAAATAGGGTTCCAAAGGTTCCAATTTATAGGCAAAGTGGAAGGTGGTTTTGGGCACCCTGATTTCGTAAACCACATGGAACATGGTTTTCAGAAAATTGACAGTCTTATAACTGAAAAAATGTTTCCCCACCTCATTAATATGTAATAAAATATGGAATAATTTTTTGGCCTATAGATCCAGATATGGATGAAATACAAAACACAACTTTTGACTTCATACAGTTTCAGTTCCTTGGACAGATTAGTCTGGTTGGGTTACCAGATCTTAGAATTGGGATTGGATATCTTTAGTAATGTTTTTGAAAACTGAATTTTGAATTATACCCCAAAATAGAAACCTAATTGGATGCATAAATTAGTAGTAGTGTGCGATTAAACCACATATGTACTTGGATTCCTATGCAATTTGTCCAATTTTCTTCAACTTTATCCTGGTCCCTCCAAATCAGCTACAACTACAATGAAAACATCAAACCAAGTGAAATATGACCTTTTAATAGTGATAAAAATTACATAAATGAATAAAAAATAACTTTTTTTGTAATAATTGAAATTTATAATAAAAAATCATTTTAATATAGTTGGGTAAGCATTGACTAAAATAGTGAATCATAGTGCGATCACACCCCCACATCTAAACATTTTCACTCCTGGGAAAATTCACATTTCCAAAAAATTATGTATGTAGGTATTCACAACTTCATGAATATTTTACATTCAATAAAATTTTAATTTATTAAAGTAATGCGATCAAAACACAATCCACTCCAACGGGTTATTCCCCATGATCATGGAAAAATATGTCTCTTAAATTATATCCGAAAGAAATTCAAAGAGATGAATGATACTGATATGAAAAAAGAATTAAAAATTTAGACATGATAATAATTCTCCATGCATGTCTATGAAAACCATTACATTATATTATTTCCACTTTATACATTGTAAATATAGGTTATTTTATCATTTTTCTACTTAAATGATTTTGTCCACTGAACCTGCCCTAGACCCTTTGCAATCAAATTCCAAGACCCACACATTTAATAATTACCAAAATTAAAACCTTAAACTCCCAAACTAGATATTCCCAGATGTTGTACATTTCATCACTCCCCTAACTTATTATTATTTTTCTTGTTTTTTTTTCCTTCAAAAGTTGAACTTCATAAAAATATCACACTCATCACTCAAACCTTGTTTGATCTCCTCACAACAATAACTTCAAAAGTGACCACAAGAAAAAAAGGTTGAGGAAGAGTGGTTTTTTATATTCCCAAGAAACAATACATATTTTTGTGTTTTTTATTTTTTATTTATAGTTATAGTTTTTAGGGCGTATAACAGTCAGATAACAGGTTCCCATGCATAGGTCAATCTAGTATAATAATGAAATATATCAGATAAGAATAAATATATGGATAAATCATTTTAGAATGATGATTAATATTAACCAAACATATATTTATCTTCTATTAAGTAAGAAATATTCAAACTTCATGGTTTTGTGCGAAAGTGTGTTGAGATATTAAGTGAAACAATTTTCCCACAAACTACTCACAAAAGGGGTATCAATAATCTCAATGGTTTCATATAGATATAACCATTTATATCATTTAAAAACATCTAATTTAATAAAATCACTCTCTAGTGTTAAATTCATGAAAATATTCATTCCATAATTGAGAAAAATTTTCATTATGTGTGAAAACAATATGGAATCAAGAATTTATATATGCATTTTTAGTAAGTTTCATGATTTATTTAGGCATAATTTTCCATCATTAAGTGGGAATAAATTTTTATTATTACTGCACAAAAAGTGAGGGGGAAAAGGGGGAGGTAACAATACTATTGATAATGAAAAAAATGAAAAGAAAGAAGAAATAAAATGAAAATAATAATAAAATAAACAAGGTGTGAAAAAGTAAAAATAATATTTAATAAGATGAAATGAGAAAAATAAGAAAGATGGTAAAAATTCCTACCAAATCTAGGAATATACCCACCCCCCACCATACCTAGAATTTGCAGTTTTCTCATTGTAATAAAAGAGAATGTGGGAAGGAAGGATAAAAACTGGTGGTCTTTAATGGTACATTTCATCTTGAAGGCGGATTTCCTCCAACAGATGATTTGGAAAATCCTCAAAAAAGTTTTTAAAGATTTACCCATTGAGGGTCATACTTCAGCCACTCTGTTTATGAAAATATTATACTTCATTAAAAGGGTAATAATTAGTAATAGTATAAGGACCTATCCATTAGGAATGAAGCTTACCTAGGTGGATATTTAGCTTATAATTGAATATGAGGACATTCTCACCAATGTGAAACATCCACTAGTGGAACATCCCATCATGGATAGAATTTTTCTTCATTTTATAGATTCATGTGTTCTCATATTCATAATGACTAATTTATTACAACTCATGAATCTAAAACTTCCTATGTTCACCTGCATATGAGAGATTCATATTACATTTCTTAACAACCCAATATGCATGGTCCTATACGTCCACTGGGAGGTGACAAGCCTTTCCAAACACAATCATTAATGGTGATATTCTGATCAGGGTTTTAAATGTTTTATGGTACATCCAAAGTGCATCATCAAAGTGTATACTCTAATCATTTTTATTAGGTTGTAGCATTTTTTCCAAGATTCTCTTTACTTCACAATGTGATATGTCAGCTTGTATGTTAGTTTGGGGGTGATATGTAGTGGAAAATTTATAAAAAACACCATACTTGTAGAGCAAGTTATTCATGTTATGATTGAAAAAATGTTACCCCTGATGACTAAAAATGAATCTTGGCAAACCAAACCTACTAAAAATATGGTACCTCACAAAATCAACAACCACTCAAGATTTATCAATCACGGTAGCCTATTCTTCCATACATTTAGAGACGTAGATAATATCATGTAAGATTTATATGAAAAAAAATAAATTTATAAAAGGACACATGAAGTCAATTCCCCATGAATCAAATATTTCACAAAATAACATGGGTTGTTGGGACATTTCATTCCTCTTGGAGATATTCTATATGAATTGACATCGAGTACATGACGTTACAAACCAATGGGAATATATATAAATTGGTGGCCAATAAATTCATGAGTCTAGGATCTTTTGAGATGTATGTGGAGATCCAATGTTCCCCCCACAAGCCAAAGTACGGAAAAATCTCAAAACTAAGGGGAAATCATTGTCAGGGACACAATGATGAACAACTTAGTTGCTAAAAATTATACACAAGGGCCATACCAAATGTACCATCATGAATCCTGATTAAGTTTCTATATTGTGAAGTGATAAAATTAGTGAGGAACCTAGATGATGCTAGAATATTTATAATCTGTTCATACCTAGTGGTAAGTTCCACAACATCACAAATGTTCTCATGTGGAAAGAATTCTACGATGGGGTGGGATGAGTCAACATGGTTGTCCAGTGGTGGGGTAATTCTACTAATATGGTCAGGTACAACATTTTACACTACTATGTTATCATGAATCTCAAGGTCAAACTTTTGGAGGAGGTGCATCCACCATATGAGGCAGGGCTTTGCTTTAGCTTTCTTAATGAGAAATCAAAGGGCAACATGGTTAGAAAAAACAATGAATTTTACCCAAGAAGATATGAATGGAATTTTATCAATGAAAAAATATAAAGGAGCTATTTTTAGTGGTTTTGTAGTTTACCTAGGCAGTCTCAAGGGTACATGAGGGATACACAATGACATGAGGAAACTTCTTAACCCTTTGTGAAAATTTCCCCAACAACAAATTTAAAGGCATTATACAAATGTTTAAAGAGGAGATCCCACCTTGTTGGTTGGATGGTGGGAGGTTATTTTACACTCATTTTTAGTAAATTTAACGCATCCTCACTATTTTTATCAAACAAAAACACAAAGTCTTTTTATAATAACTGGGATAAGGGAAGTGTGATCTTACTTATGTCTTTAATGAATTGGCAGTAAAAACCTGTATGACCCAAGAAATATCTCACGCCATAGACATATTTTTAATATTAAAGTGTTGAAATTAATTCAATTTTTTATTTATCTACTTCAATAACATCATTTTAAATAACAAGTCCAAGAACTATCCCCTTCTCAACAAGGAAATAACATTTCTTGTAATTTAATTCAAGATCATTTTTAATGCAGCGGTGGAGAATGAAACGTAGTCATGCCAAAAATTCATCAAAATAAGATCCATAAAATGTCAAATTTTACATAAATAATTCTTTATAATTATCAAGATACTCTAAAATACTCAAAATACATCATTGAAAAGTATAAGGAGCATTACATAGACCAAAAGGCGTCGTTTTATATGAAAATGTGTTGAATGGACAGGTAAATGTTGTCTTTTCATGATCCTTATGGGCTATATGGATTCATAAATAACCCAAATAGACATAAAATAATAAATAATGGCAGTTAATCTCCAGTATTTATAACATTTGGTCAATGCAATGTAGAGTAAAGTGGTCATTTTTCATTGATTGATTCAGTCAAATGGTAGTCAATATAGACTCGCCAATTATTTTTCACATGTGTCGGAACCAATTCATTCCTTTCATTTGACACAACCATTATTATAGTTTTTAGTAATAATTTTTATTGGGATAACCCATTTACTATCCGATATAGAATAAATGATCCCAACATCATGTAATTTACTAACTACCAATTTTACTACTTCAAGGAGAGTCAGATTTTACCGATGTTGATATTGCCTTATAGGTTTAGCCTCATCATCTAAAAGTGTATGGTGCATAAAAAAAGATGGTATCATCCCAAGAATATTAGATAATGTCCATCCTATCACCTTTTTACACTCTCTCAAAAGGTCGATCAATTTTGATTCTTACTTTAGAGAGAGGTTATTGGAATTAATGATAGGAAATTCTTAAATACCCTTAAGATGGGAATATTTTAAATTATACGGGAGTGGTTTTAATTCCAATAATAGTGTTTTTGGATTGAGGGATGGGATTTAAGGGGAGTGACGTCCATGAAACTATCTATCTACTCATGTTTATTCTCTATAGAAAGAAAATATATGGAAATAAGATTTACAAAATCATAGACGATCATGGGTAACTCAAAATAAACACACTCATTAATTAAAGAACAAAATTTAAACATTTTTAAACCCACAAAAACCACAAAAAATTAATCACAACTCAAATAAACCAAGGGTAAAGAAGAAGAAAATAAATAATAGTATGGGTTGAGGAGAGAATTTTGTGTGTGTGTGTCATTAGTGAGAACTTCCATCGAATAGATAGGAAGAGTAGAGTTCTCCTTGATAGGGTGCTTCATGGAATCAAGGATATTAAAACATACCTTTTAATCACCTAACTCCATGGATATTATAACATTATTAATGTTGATGATCATATTTGCTGCTTCAAGGAATGACCTCCCTAGTATGAGAGGGTCATGTCTTTGGGTTCACGTATCTTCCATATCCAGAATGTAGAAGCCTATGTGAAAAATGATATTCCACACTCTTATGAGGACATCCCTGATCACTCTATATGAGTGTGTTGTGCTTTGGTTGGATTTTTTCATGATGATTCTAGTTGGTTGAATCGCTCTAACCTATAGAGAAGTGTACACATTGTAAGGCTTTACATTAATCAAATAACCCAAATATGATATTGCATCAGAAAAAAAGGTCTCCCCTATGGTGCATGGTATCATGAAAGTTCCAAGATCATTGAATTTGGGTGACATTACTGGTTGTATCAAAGTTGAGACATTCCTTCCCAGTTTGACTCTCTCAGTCCCCTTCAGTCTATACCTATGGGTGCAGTTATCTTTAAGAAATTCGGTGTAGTGAGGGATTTTTTAATTGCATCCAATAAAGGAATGTTAAATTTAACCTTTTTAAATGTATCCATATTTCATTTTTAATCTCATTATCAACGTTTTTATTAGATTTATAGAGTATTTTGGAGAAATGAAGAGGAATGTATTTTTTAGGGGAATCCTCAATTATAACTTGATTACCATTTTTTTTCTTCATTAGAATATTTTACAAGTAGAGAAAGAGATATTTCTAGTGGGAGACTTACCTATTATGTAGAATCAGTGGACGAAGAATCTTCATTACATATATGAAGTTTCATTAAACAAACATTATTCTTGTATATTGGATTATAAAGTGGTTTGGATGGTAGTTATCCAGAACATTGCATCTCTATCTCACCGATGGTGTTTTACAATTGTCCCACCCGAGTTCATAGGTCTTTAATAGACAATTGTGTGGTCTGTTGGAACTGAAGGATCTATGTTTCCATTTTCTTCACCATGTCCTTGAGGCTTTGTTCAGATTTGGGAGGAGGAGTATTTTTTCAATATGTTGAAGGATAAGAAATTTTCACACCCTTGCCTTGTTGATACCAGTTATATTTAAGGAAGCTTGAGTTTTCTCCCTGTCAGTACTGTGGTTGTGATTGCTACCCAGGTATTTGATTTGGAAAAAAGTTCTCTTGCATGAAGGGAGGTTCTTGGCTAAAAGGACTCCCAGTGAATACTTTTTCATAAGACTTTGATGAATCCCATGGTCACAGGAACAAGTAATGAAAATGAGTGTTATCAGAACAAATACTACAATAGAATAGAATGGGAGGAGAGTGTGAATTACCTTTTACTTGAGTTAAATATATAATAATGGTATGCATCTCATCAAGTTTTTTATCAACCTTTTTTCTAGGGATGAATGACTTACCTCATGAAATCCTTGGGTTGGAGCAATTGCTCATGTACCAAATTTTTGTTCATTTTTAGCCATGTTGGAAATTAATTCACTAGTGGTAGAAGGAGTTTTATCAAAAAGGGAACCACCGAATGAAACATATATCATAACATGATACAAAAGGACACTTACCTCACAAAAGTATTAAATTAGAATTTTTTAACTAATTTAGTGGTGCGGGAATCTGAACAATGTCTTTTTAATCATTCAAAATATTCATGAAGGGTATCATCTTATGATTCCCTAATGGAATATATTTCATTTATAATTGATACAGTATGAGAGCTAGGGAATAAAAACTCTAGAAAGAGTCTTTTTAGGTTATTCCAAACCCCAATTATGATAGTTATATAGTATAACTAGTCTTTGGCTACATCATCAAGGGAGAAAGGAAAGTCCTTAAACTTAATGATGTCCTCATACACATTTTGGGGTTTTATGGTGGAGAACACTTTATGGAAATCATTAAAATGTTTTTGAGGGTCTTCACTGGGAAGGACGTGTAATTTAGGACGGAGGTGGATGAGTCCTGATTTCATATCAATTTTGGATTCTGCCTTGGGATATTGGATGTATGTAGGTCGATACTCAACATTCTGTGTGGTCAGATATTTTAAAGTTCAATTAGTTGTAGCCATGATTTCTGGGGTTTAATTTGGTAAACTTTTTGATTGGTTTGGGACCAATTGAGTTTAAAAAATAGGTTCCTAAGTTTTAATTTATTTTCTTACTCTATATTACCTAATTTTTGAGTGATGTGTCTTTTAAATATCTGGGTCAAATTCACGTAGATTTTCTTTTTCCAATCGGGTCATGAAAATAAGTTTTGAAGTTTGTTTTTTGTGTATTTTTTTTAATTTTTATGATGGAAGATGGATAAAATAAAATCACAAAAGAATAATTAATGGATAAATTAAAGGATAATGTTACATTAAATATTTATAGACAGAGAGAGAAGAAGAGAGAGGGAGAAGAATAAACACACAGAAACAAACAAAAGAAAAAATGAAAACAAAAAAAATCAAGAGGGTTGGGGTTTATTAAAAAGGAGTACTAATTAAGAAGTAAAATAAATAAATAAAATTAAATAAAATTAAATAAGTAGGAAAAAATGATCTTGGGTCCTTGTAAATTCCGCAAAAATTTTATCTTGTTGTTGAGCATTCCAAATTAGATTTTTAGTTTTTACTATAATTTCTGTAGTATAGTAGGAACCCTAGGTCATCTATAGATGAATCCTTAGATCATATATAAAATAAAAGGATTTTATTATGCAAAAAGAAGAATTTTATTTTGAAAAATTTAGGTTTTGATGATTTATGAAGAAAATAGAAAATGGAAATTGATAAAACAAAGTATAAATCAAAAGAATTAATTAAGCATTATCAACCCAAGGAATTATCATGATACTCATCCTTAATCGATTCAAGTAAAAGGGTATATACATTTTAATCGTTGGGTTTTAACACCTAGAACCATAATGTTACTGAGTTTATACTAGGATACTACCTAGAGTTCATTCTGAAAAACAAAATGATTCACTGATTACTGTCAATGATTGGGTGATTTGTGTTCGACTTCATAACCAAAACTCACCAAAGAAACACATGGAAAACTTGATGCACAATAAAAGTTTGTATATTATTTCAATGTGTTACCATGAAATGAAATTACATGTCTTTGTTATTAGTTATGTGAGTTCAATTGACCAATACGAACTACACAAACACCGCAAGTAAATGGGGAAAGAAGAATTGGTGAACGGTGTGTGAAACATCGCATGAATGAGTACCCCCAAACATGATCATATGATTTGAGTGCAACATAACAGTACATAACTAAATAAAATAATAATATAAAATGAATAAAAAAACCTAAAAACCTATAATTAAAATGATATTTTAATTATTAAAAACATGAATATTGGGATTTACATCACATTCATCCTTAGGTGACCATAGGGAGTGTAGAAATCTGTGGAAAGAGAGGAAGCCATAGATGATTATATAGCCCTTACCATGGCCTCTATAAATACTATTAATGAGTATAAGACTCATTTGGTTCAACAAAATTGTAGAAACATTCTTCCTAGTCAAACTTCTAAATGGGGTTACCAAGGTGCCAATTTATAGGCAAAATGGAAGGTGGTTTTGGGAACCCTTATTTCGTAAAACCACTTGGATCATGGGTTTTGGCCAATAGGCAGTCTTATCTCTCTTTTTAAAAAACTAAAACCCTATGTCAATAAATCTTGAATGTATCCAAGATAAATTTGGAATTATTTTTGCGGCCCACAACACTATATATAGATGAAATACATAACATAACTTTTGACTTTGTGGAGATTCGGTTCCTTGGACATATTGGTCCAGTTGGACCACCGGATGACCAAATTGGGAATGGGTGTCTTCCTTAAAGTTTTATCCAATTGAATTTTGGATCACAACACAAAACTGCTTCCCAATTGAATGTAATTATTAGTTGAAGTTTGTGGTTGAGTCCACATATGTTCTTGGATTCCTATGCAATTTGGCCCATTTTATTAAAATTCATCCTCATCCCTCCAAATCACCACTAAATATAATGAAAACAACAAAACAAGTGAAATTTACCTTTTTAATAGTGATAAAAATTAAATTATTTAATAAAAAATGTAGTTAAAAGTTTTATAATAATTTTAATTTATAATAGAAAATTAGTTTAATACTGTGGTGTAAGCATGAAATAAAACAGTGAATCATGGTGTGATCAGTCTCCATGTCACAGAGTAGGGGGAGCTCGTAGTATATTTTGATGCTAGTTCCAATTTAGGGGGTAGCGTCACAATATTGATTTGGTTATGGAATAACCTCCCTATTAGAGAAGGTGTTTTATATCATGGTGCTTTGGGATATGTTATAGACCATAGATCCACTTTTATAAGATCAGCCCATGGAACTTAGACATGTCTTTGACTGAGGGTGGGTATGGATGTGCTCCCTTATGCCGCACCTTAGAATTCCCAGTTTTATCCAGTTTTGTGGTGTGGCCCTTTAGGTTGTGTTATGGCCCTTTATTTTTTTATGGGTCAATAAATACCCCAAACCCATTAGGACCTTATTCTCTCCCACTTCCTACACATAAACCCTAGGAAACCTGGTGGTTTTTTGAAGATATTTGAATCCCCTTTTCATGGGGATTGATCTGAGATTCTTGTATTTGATCTATAGAAATTTGAGGTATGTTATACCTAAATTTTCTTTTGGTTTCTCCTTTGTTTATGTTTTTTATTTTCATTTTCTCTTACCATGCTATGGAGTATTCTATCCATTAATATAAAAATATTTTCATGTTAGTTTGTTAGCATGGTTTTGGCGTGGTGTCCTTGGGTGATCACAGTTTCTTATGGGAGGGTTGACCAGGGCTCCATGATGTCGATTCGTTCTCATATGAAGAACATTGATGCCTTTTAGGTAGGATATTAATTTCTTATATTTTATTATATTCAATAATAAATTGACCATGAGTTATCCCTTTGTATGGAAGTGAAATTAACACAATAAAGATAAAACCAGATTAAAGAATGAAGATAATTTATGGTTTCAGGGATCATATTTTATTGCTTTCTATCGTGATAATGGTTTGACTCATGATTTTCTAGATAGTGTTATATCTATTTTGTGATTAGTTTATAATGATGTTTTTCTTGGTTTAAGATGGAGAAATTGATGAAATTGGTAATTAATGTTAAGTTGATAATAAATAATTGTCATCTAAAGAATAAAATATGTGGTATGTATTATTAATTTCAATGTTTCATATAATTTTATGATAATAAAATTGATTCCGATACACATATTTATGTGGATATATAATTCTATGAGTTTAAGGAATTGATTAAGAACCTGAATCTATAATTATTAATAATGTGATTAAAATAATAGAAAGGTATGTTAAGTGATAATGGTTATTCTCATAGTTTAATGAAACTGGTCTTATGCTAGATATCATGTGAAAAAAGTAAATATATTATTATAGCTAATGACTTAGGTTTCTTGTGGTTGGAACCTATGAATAATGAATCGACTAATTAAACTTGTAATAAAATGGGTTTTCATATAATGATAAATATTGGAGGATGAGAGTTCCTATAATTTATAAAGGTCGGATACCTTGTTTTGGGGGCCGTGAAAATCTATTTTCATTTAAGTGTTTAATGTATTGTTTTTGGGTTGCGTTTCCATATTGGGTTTGTTTTGTGTTTCTATCCTTCTATGTGATATGGATTTTATCCTTGTAATGTTAGGTGTTCATAGGATGGTTAATCCTGGGTTGACTGATGAGATATATTTAGGGAGGCCCATATTGTATGGTAGAAGTTGATTATTTTGATGGAAAGATGCATGGGGATATACATGATGATGTTGGGGATGGAACTATGATGACTGGAATTTGTTGAAGCTGGGATCACCCATTCATTTTTTAAATATGGGACGATTTATTATGAATGAATCTATTCAATGGTCAGATGGCTGGGTTTCTTGTTTATATGCATTCATTTCCACATGTTTTTAGGATGTTTGATGTGCTTGGTTGCATCTATCAGGGTTATATCCTAGGAATTTTTCCTATAGTTCCTGAAATTATTTAAAGTTTTATAATTTTTAATAAATAAGTTAACCCATAGGGATGGTGGTATTGGAATTAAAATGAGATGATCTTGAGAACCATCGACTCAGTTGAATTATTCCTAATGGTCATGGACTTCACCTTATTGGTTAAAAAGGCATCTAGATTAATGTTGATGGTTAATTAATGGATAATTAATTACTTAATCTAATATAAAATTTTCAATGAAAGAAAAGTAATTTAATATAGCTCTTTAAAATTCCATTATGCCTATATTATTTCAAGACCATGAAGTGGATGTCTGGTGTCTGAGTGATGATTACTACTGTTGAGATTAAGACTAGTTTATCCCCATAGTGTGGTTTCGAGGTATATTATATCATTTATGTTTTTATAATTTATACAGTACACCACCCATGTCAGTTTGGGTTACTAAAACCCAGTGGAATCTTGGAGGGTGTCTTCCCCAACATCCTAGTGGGAGGATGGATGGATGACTCTCTCCTATGGCCATGTTTTATTTTATTGGTATTATTATGTGCTAGTATGCATGGTGGATAGTTTTCCAATATTTGTGTATAGAGTCATGTGGTAGATTTTGGATATTTCATGCACATGTATCTCGAGATATAGTATCCAAATTATTATTGCAGCAATGAAATATATAGGTTGTGCTAATTTGAGGTACCTTACTCTTTGTATGGGTTGTGTAGTCTTGAGGTATAATACCTGATGTATGATAAACCTCATAAAGGTTCTGGCATCTCCCAGAATCAACTTGGTTACTATATAGAGATGAAATATGGGATGTTGTGATGATGTGACACATGAAATGCATACCAAGATACTTAGACCATGTGTTTTTAGGATATATTACTTTTGGAGAGATATATCTATGATCATGTAATGTTGGGGAAGAGCATAAAACTAGTGGGAAAGAAATAGTGGGGTACCCTTGTTGATTTATAATTATAATATATGATATCTCTATTATGAACTACATGGTAAGAGATAGCCATTGTGAGTATGGGAACTTAGTATACTGATTTAGGTGATGAGTTAGTTTCACTTTCTGTTCCTTGGGAATTAGTATGATTTCATGATCTCTTTCATGGGAGGCACTTGGGAGGATCTTACAGATTATACTTTTCACACCTCATATCTATAAACCATTTTTCTGGCCTATAAGAGTAGGTTGGAGATCGGTATGGATATTATTATCTCATGGTCTTGCGAGAGCTGTTTGGGATTTATGGTAACAAAAAAGTTTACCTTTTTAGTACGTGTAGTTTTCTTTTCAGTTTTTTAGTATTGTATGACATTAAATTCATACACACATGGGATTATTTTATCTATTCGAGTAGGTTTTGATTTTTTATCAGTATTATCTCTCTCTTTTTCATGTTTCACTTAGAGGGTAATGCCTCTACTTTATATGTATGATGTTACCTCAATTCTAGTTTCAAAACTAGAGCGTATTAGAGAAGGACTTGGGCAATCACTTATCCCTTCTCTCATTACTATCCTACGATGGATTCTCTTTAGGAGGATGGGTCATGAAATTTTATGTTTTGAAATGTTTATGTGATTTTAAGTATATACCAAATTTACCAAGAATAATAAACAATTTAGTCCTTTGGGATGTGATTGTTTGTATTTAGTGTCAATGTAATAAAGTAATCACTAACTCTTGGCTACTAGAGTGGGGGGATTTACAGTTGGTATTAGGGAAATTTTAATATTAACATTTAGAAATCGAATAAGGAAAACCTAGATTATGGAACATATCGCTTTATTGACTTTGAGGATAATTCTACGAATATTATAATGTCATATAGATTTTTTAAGGTACATATTAGGTTATTTTTCTAGTAATAAATCCATGTAGGGGTATTTGAAGTGGATATTTCTCTTGAACAAATTCATCTAGGGGAAATAAACCTAAAAAGAATTGGTTGATCATAAATCGACCATCATTCTGGTGCACAGTGAGTGTTACATTACTATGCAACTAGTTTGACACTCCCATGGGATATTCATGTGTTAATTCACATTTTATTTATAAAAAAATTATAAAACATTTGAATATGATTTATGATCTAAGAACATTCTCAATGAAACCATGTTTATGATTATAATATTACTTATGCATAAATTTTAAATTTATTTTAAGTGATTCCCTTATTACAAAATTATAAATTATGTTTTATATTGTTATGATCCAATCTTATGAATTTCATTTTTTAAAAATGGAACCCAGTAGATGGAATGGGAATGATATCAATTTATTTAATCCTTATAGTTATTATCCTATTTAGAAAGACAATGAAGCTAGGCATGCAGTTTCAGCTAGAGCTGAGAAAGTAATTGATATATTAGGGAAGATAAATCCAGTTATAACCAATAACCTTTCCTGTAAAGAGAAACATACTAATCCACCATCATGGGTAAAAATGTTATACTACTTCTTACATCAACATTCAGGCTCCTTCTTGGCATCCAAAAAGTCCCAGGATCAAATCTGGGCAGGGGAGAATTCCTGAGTTACTGTAGCAGGGTATTGTAGCAGCATTATAGTAGGTCACTGTAGCAGTACTCTAGCAGTGGAAGACTATAACAGTGGCAACACTGTAGCGGCGGAGGGACTGTAGCAGGGTACTGTAGCAGTGACGGTACTATAGCTGTGTGGGTAGTGTAGCAGTTCTGTTCACCGAGGGGTCCTTTGGGCCAAAAAAATGGGCTTTCTAGCCTTGTATGTAGGCCACTTGGCCTTGGGCCTTTAGGCTATGTAATGGGTCACCCTCTACCCAGTCTAAAGAGGTCTTTGCTTTAATAATAAATTGAGGATTCAACCCCAACCTTTGAAAAAAAGGGATAAAAATAAATACTAAATAATGATTCAAAACACTAAGGATGATGAGGAAATAACAAGTATGGAATGGAAGTATTCCATTGAATGTTTCTTAGAAAAATATTATCATCGTGGACAATGATTTGATTTGAAAAGACAATTCCTAAGTCTAAGAAAAAAGTAATATGAAAGTTTTTCTTAGAATGAATCTAACATTATAAGTTTAACAAGACATTTTGTAATCCAAAATCGTAAGATTGACCATTATTTGATGGGATAAAGCTAATAATTTGAAGTTAACTAGTCACTCAAACATTCTAAACATATGAGAATATAGTTTTATATCCTATCAATATAAACAAATAATTATCTATGTTGTATGTCTTTAAAATAAAATAAGAGAATAAGTGGATGGATGAGAAAATATTGGACAATGGGAAGAAGAGAAATGTGGATTTTCCAATATGTGATACTTTTGGTAGAGAACACCAAGGTACTTGATTAAAGGGAAAAATAATTTTCTACAAGTTCGGATAAAAATTTCATCGTACTCAAGAAATCAAGAGTAAAATATAATCTATCAAATTACAATGGTTTAAATGTAAAGAGATGGGGAAGCATATCATCCAATTCCCCAAATTTCATGAGAACTTACCATAGAATAATCTAAGGGGGGGAAGGCCAATCATATGAAATTTCTACATTCAAAGTGGATCAATTTATGTTATTATATATTAGGATTCAATAATTATTCTATATAACTTTTTAATAATATTAGGGTTACAAGAAACATGAAACATATAAGGATTATATTAAAGAATTTTTTTGAAGGATTTTCAAACATATGTTGAAGGATACCAATAACCAAGAAAAGTGATTTAGTGGCAAGGAGATAATGTTTAGTCAGGGTAAAGAGATGATTATAATTGATGAAGTAAATTAGATAATATTAGTAACCTTGTAATTTATTAGTGATTTTATGGTATATCTGTCGAAGATTATTATTGTTTCAGATATAATATATTCAACAATATACAATTTTATTTAATGAATAAATAGAGAGTTAATTTTTATAAGCATGAATGTTTTCATTAAGGTCTTATGAAGATTTAGTATATTATCATCTTTTAGGAGAATATATGATTAAGGTATTCACATATTTGGTATGTGAAATTAAGTGATACTTTATGCTTTTTTGGGAACTTCTGTAAAGTTGATTTATTAAATTTAATACCCTTCCTTGTAATTTGTTTTGGATTTTGAATTTGGTCAGATATATTTTGTAAGGGTATCAAGGTTAACTTTTTAGGGAATGAATAAAGTTAAACTTTATATATTATATTGGATAACTTGTACAAAAGATTTTGGTTTTGATAAATATTTAGAGACATATAAAAATTCTTATCATTATTATATTGATATTATGATTTTTTTTAAAGTTAACTTTATTTCTTCCTAAATAAAAAAAATAATCTTGAATATTCATTTCTTGGTGTAAGAGATAAATTTGAAATTGATTGAATCACAACCAAAGGATGAAATTGTTCTTGTTCAATAGAAAGATATCATGTAAGTATATTTTTTTTTGTTTTTATAAAAATTTATAGTAAAATAATTATTCAAATATAGGAATATAATCATGAAATAAGAATTTTTTAAATTTACCTTCATTTTCGATGAGTCGATGGCCTTTTCACCCATCAAACAGTTATGATTTTTTGGTCATTAATTTTCTCATTAACATGTTCTATATTACTCTATATTAGTATTTGGGAATTATTTGTATCCTCCATTTCCAAATTTTTACTTCCCACTAATATTATCATCTTTAGAAACCTAGTTATGTGTAATTATAGAGGACCTTCATATTTCCATTTCCTTCTTCTAAGAGGATGTTTTATTAAAATTTTTATGATATGGATTTTTCAACAAAGGTATTTTAAAATTTCGAACCCTTGATTACTGAGAAAAAGTTTAAATTTTGAGGATATAATTTATTAAAGGGTGGGGGGGGGGTGTAACACCCTGATATTTTAAAATAATAACTTTCAGTTCAATAGCGTGTACAATATGGAACATCAAACTTAAACGAACAATGATATATTATTATTTAAATATGATAATTATAACCTAGTTGTTTAATTATAGGCTATGAATAAGATTAAATATATGATTAGAATTATATAAATTAACAAATAAATACAAGTTTATTGATTAATGATTATAAAATAATCACTCAGTTTTTAGTAAATATATTTTAATATTTAGAATACATTTTGTTCAAAAAAATTTTTTATTGATTTTTGTGATAAAATATTAATATTTATTTAAGGAACTATTATAAATATTATTTGATTAAAAGGATATAATTTTTAATAAAATTTTCAAAATTATCTTAGAGTTATTTTTTTGTATTTTTTTGAAAATATTTATCTTCCAGTGAACAGTGAAAGATACAATTTTTTATTGAAGATTTTATTTTTGGTTCACACATTTAGAATGATATTTTTTTTAAAATGGCCTCAAAGTAAACTTATTTGAATTAAATTATTAATAATACAATTAATTTCATTACAATCACTTTTATTATTGAATTTGGTATAACAATATTTTTTATACTTAAAAATGAATTATTTTGAAAACCTGTTTTTCATTATATTTTGTGTTTTTAGTTTAAAATAATTTCCACTGAATCTATAAATTGAATCAAAAAAAATGGATACAATATTTGGAATAATAAGGACCTAGTTTTGTAAATATATCCCTTTTATTTTTTCTCATTATGAATAGTAATCCCTGGTAAACTTTTGTCACCTCTGAATGGGTAAAATGAGTAAAATAGGTATAAACCATGATATAAAGTCTCAAAATCAATCCCGATATTGAATCTGTCATATGGGATGAATTTATCTTGGCCATTGATATTTAATTATTTAATATAAGTAAAATTTGGGTCATATTTCGTTGATTAGGACCTTTATATTAATTTAAGATAATAATAAATAGAAATTGTCACTCTCTTGACTTTAATAACTTTCAATTTTTACTATAAGGATTGAAAAAGGGAACATTCAGTAATAGATGTTTATTTAAAAGATAAATTCATTTTTCACCATGGTAATTTATTCCTAATTTTTATTTATTAAATAATTATCTTAAACTCATATGAAACACTAATATAACATTTATTCAATTAATATAAAAATAAAATAAATTGTTTTAAAAACTCTAAATATAATATTTTCTATGTGAGTTACAATGACACAAAAATTTTACAAATATATATGAGATATTAGGGATCTGTGAATGGTATAGATTCTAATTCCATCTTTGTATCTATTTCTTTAAAGTCAAATTAAATGAATAGTCTCAAGAATTAAATTAATGTTATTTTATGAAAATGATATTTTATTAAATAGTTTAAAAACATAAAAATATTGGAATAGGACAATTAGGATATTATGTGGTAGATAATATCATACATTGACCATTTATGGGATAATATTTTACATTATAAGTAAAATTATAACCTTTTAAGAGTGAAAACATTGTTATTGTATTTAAGGTTAAAATAGGTTAACGAAGGGGTTAAACCAGTATATAATGTTCAAAATACGAAATAAAACTATCCAAATTTAATGGGTTGATGATATTTCAACCATATAATAACTTATATTCTAATATATTTCTACTTGGAATCATTTTTCTTGAGAATAACTGTATCATACTTTTAACCATTCTTGAAATTGTAAAAGTTCCCCTCTACTCCTTTATAAATGGAATCCCATTTATCTTAATTATTTACATGAAATTGAGAAATCTATATTGAAACATTCCTAAAAATATCTCTCAAATAATTAAGTATCCATGTTATAGAGGTTCTTATCCCTCCAAAAGACTAACCCTAGGGTCCCTATGAGGAGATCTAAAAAAGTTCTTTCGAAGAAGAGGTAATCACCTTAACTGATCAATTTCTTTTTTTAATTATTATTTTACCTCCAATAAATATTTGGTATTTATAAAAAAATAATTAGTTATCATAAATATAATAAAATTTTATAATTATTATTAATCCACCATTTTCCACCCCACTTCACCATCAAATGGGAAGTGAAAGTATCACGCGTGCGTACGTAAGACTTACCATCTTCACGTAGTGAAACAATTCATTTTTCATCACCATATTTTATGAATTTATATTATGATTGGTTTGATTTTAATACATGAAAACCATTATATAATTATTCTTCTAAAACTATAATATCATATCTACTATCTTACTATCTAATATATTGGAAAACAATAAGACTGTTCGTACCTACTTGTGGACTACCACCTCCACTAAGTGATGTGATCCACTTCTCATTTAAAATTTACATGGATGGTAATAAGGATATATTTAATAAATATATAATAAATATATGATATAAAATTATCCTATAAATGGAAATAACTATATACATATATTTTATTCCATCCGTCAAAAAGTGAAAACAACATTAATGCATACATACGACCTACTGTCCCAATGAATGGTGTAATTTAATTTTCTATAAATAACTTTTATGTATGATTATAAATATATATGATATTTATATCATTGTTAAAATTCAATATATTATGGAACCATGATCAAAGTATATAAACAAAAGTATTAAACCAAAATATACATGACAAACAAAGTAGAACTACTGGAAATCTGACTTTTCCCAACGCTTCTATACCAATGGTTTATAAAACTGTTGGGATAGGTCCTTTGATTTTTTATCAGTTCTTCTTACCAAGAACATTATATAAATAAAAATTTAAAATAATTATTATAATACATATATATATTTATGTAAATATGTTCACAAAAGTCATGTTAGGTTAGTGGTTAATTCATTCAATGATAAACTAGCGGTCCTGGGATCAAATCCCAATGAATGTTTCTTTTAAAATACATATACCAACAGTTTCATAACCGTTAGTATAGATTTTCATATTACTTATACCAATGGTTTCCAAAACTATTGGGATAGGTCTATACCAACGGCTTTGGGAAAACCTATGGTATAGACATATCCCAACGGCTTACATGGTAATGGTTCTCCAAACCGTTGGTATAGGTTAGTTTTCCAGTAGTGTAGTTATCACCAGGAATAGTGATTTTAATAAAGAATTTATAGTAAATGAGAGATAAAAGGATATACATAAATGATATATGGTATGATATATATTTTTTTTGGTTTTGGAATATATATATATATATATATAATAAATCTATATTTATTTTAGAGTTGGTTTGAACACGTATGAAGGATGTCAAACCACAGGTAGGGGTTCTTCATCTAAATTTTGTTTTTTCGAGACATATTTGATGTTATGAACCAATTTATTTTTATAATTTTTATATAATTATCCTTTTAAATGGTGTTTCTTTTGAACTATTGTGGATTTCCTTGGTTGGAACATAATGGCCTAACTAGAAATGGGAAGTCTATACTTCCCAACATTTGAAGGAGATGTCTAGTTAAATGATTGTATGTCGGGTTCACCACTTTTGTTCCGTGGGAAGAAACTTCAGGCTTTCCCAATGATTGATTATGAGTGGTAAAATTTGTTTCACATTCCCTCACATTGGGTCTACCATTTTTAATCATTCATATAAACACCCAACGGTTTCCACATCCATAATTGAGTGCGGACCACCTTTCCAAAGTCATGTGGTCATTTGAGGTTTTAGACGGAATGATGATTAAGAACTCACATAGATTGAGAGGATGGGAGGTCAATATCACCACACCATTGGGGGGTTATTTTCCCACTCTAGAGTTGTCTTATAGATTTAAGATATGTTTGTGAATCTCTTATTAATCCTTAGATAGAACCAATTACCCTAAAAAAAGTATTATAGGGTAAACCCTTTTATATGTGAATGGGGATATTTTATTGAGTCCATATATATATATTTGAGGTTATTCATCCTTTTACCACTAGTGGGTAACTATATATATGTTTAACCCATATAAATAGGCATTAAAGTTCTTATTATCATCCAATAAAGGTGATTAATATTCCAAGGATGGTATTGAGCCATTATGAGATTCCCTACATATCCTATTTATAATAGGAATAAAAATCCATGTAGTTATTCAAACCTATAAAATATAACATAATTCAAAAAGAACATATTTGAGGGATATTAGGCGCCCGATACTTGAGCTCAAGCCTCAAGGAGGCATCCTATCTATCCTGGTTATATGAGGAATCAAATTTATCATAGTTAGATCACACCCTTGGGACTTACCCTGAGGTAGATGCCTTTATATGGGAGTAGTTATGTCCTACCACTAATTTGGGAATATATGTTGAGGTTTACCTAGATAATAGAGATTCATGACGTGAATTATATGAAAATTTCAACTCCCTAATCACACATGAGTCATGCTCAGTATGAGAAATATGGGATAGAATGTAATTGCTATAACTACATCTGGATGTAGGACTTATGTGATGGTAAAACCCTTTGGATGTTTAATATAGAGCTCTGCCCTTATGAAGGATTCCTACATATCATGTTTATAATAGGAATCAAAGTCATCAGAGTTCAGTCTATTGTTTATTCCTTTGGTGGATGAGGTATAAATGTCAGCCCATATGAGATATTAGGTCACAATGGTTAAAATGTTAGAGAAATTTGGGAAACATGCTTCAAAGTGGGAAATTATTTGAGATCGGGCCTCAAAAATTCATCTTATGTATCTTGGTTATAGTAGGAATCATATTCAACATAGTTCAGTGGGGATAGTGCTTATGTACTGAGGTTTCCCTAGTATGTAGCACATGTCATATTAGGCCACTGGTCAAGGATTACACACTAATGTTGTTGTATTATGTGGTACATATCATATATTGTTGTTGATTAGGGATTACACAATGAGGTTTCCCTATTATGTGGTAATTATCATATTATTCCACTGATCAGGGCTTCCACACTGATTTCCCCTATTGTTTCACTGGATAGGGTTATCATGTCATAGGATGCCTACTTGACCTAGATTGGTTGTCTGCCTGACCTAGTTGATTATTATCCTGACATGCATTGATTATTTAACTAACATGTAAGAGGATGTATGGAATTTCTTGTTTGTATTTTAGATATGTACAAAAGGAAATTTCATGATCCAACTGACTTTTCCGAAGGACATCACATAATATGAATGTCATGTCTGAAGGCCATCACATGATCAAAGATGACTTATCTGGAGGTCATCATAGGACCTGATTGACATGTCTTGGAGGCCATCACATGATCCAATATGACTTGTCTATAGAGTTTCGCATGATCTGGATGACATTCATTAGGGATGTTGCATGATCTGGATGACCTGTCCTGGTGTCATTGTGAAACCTACACGACTTGCCTGGAGGGTCTCTCATGATCTAGATGGTTTCTTTGGAGGACTTAGTGAGATATAGCTGTCACACATCAGAGATGTTTCATACTCTGGTTGACTTGTACGAGGACATTGAAATATATGTATGTATATCTTGGAGGGATTCGTGAGACTCAGGTTGAATTCATGGGGGTTCCATGTGACTTGCTATGAAATTCATGAGAGATGTTGAATGATCCAAATAGTATGTCAAGGGAGCGTCACATGATTTTAGAGACACATAACGAGGTTATCCAGTGATCTAGATGATTCATGCAAAGAACATCTGGATTATAATATTTATTATTCACATGATTTTACCATCCTTTAGTCTTTTATTCCAGAATTCATTATGTCTGTGTCTTATATTTGTTCAGTGTTAGATTTTTTAGGTTTTTTGTGATGCAGCAGATATGTGAGACGTCCTTCGTATTTCCTAATTGAAATTCTAGAAGTTATTCTCATGTTCTTAAGTGATCATGTAGAGTTACTATGCATGCATCGTGATCTATGAGGTTTCTACTCAAATTTTACATGGAAGAAAACCCTTGCGATCACGAGATTGGCCACTTTGAGAAGTAAGCTCCAATTACTAGACATGTCATTATGGGGATCCAAGGATGGTTTTTTAATCCTATGGGGGAGTAATTTATAGACCTAACAACCCTGGTAATATTCCACCTTATACTACACATATCTCACATATTCTTTCTAGTGTCTTTTGATGACTTTTGTGTTAAGTTCTTCGTATGATTTAGCCAAGGGTATCACATGATTTTGAGTGATTGTAAGACCATCACGTCATCACTCATTCTATTGGATTTTGGCCAATCAGAGTGGTCTTACCTAATAATGTGGACATTCCAAGGGGAATTTACATGGTCTGGTCAACATTTCTAGGGGCCTTTGTAAGATGAGTATGCATGTTGAAAGGCTTTCACATGATCTAATCTACTTTTTCTGGGACCTTCCATGAGACAAAGGTGTCTTGTTAGGTCACCTTCACAAGATCAAGTTGTCATGAGAATAGGTCTTGTGAGACCTTTATGTATCATTGACGGATGTTTCTAATGATGTTTTGAATGATTAGTGATGATCACCAAGGGTTTATAACTCCATTAGTATAAAATCATCATATCTTTCCATTGCAAGAGGATCCCATCATTTCTCCTTTTATTTCATTACTAGATTATATGGTATGGGGATCTTTCAATTTTATACAAGTTTTGTCGAAGACATTCAGTATCCCCATTTTTGATGAATCACATGAAAAATAAATTTTCCTATGGTGATGAGTGATGATTATCATGTAAATACCTTTTGTTTTTCTTTGGAGCTAGAGGGGTAGCACAAGATTTCCTAAACATGTCTGAAACCCTTTATATGATGAGGGTAAAAAGCCAGTGGGATAATGTGTGACAAGGAGGACATTTCACTAAGGCATCTATGCTGCCTTTTGAACAACATAGGAATGTTACATAAAGATTTATGACTATGAAAGGCTTATTCCTTTTATATATTCTTCTACTTATTTTACAAGTATTTTTGGATAGTTTTTAGGATCCCTTCAACATGATAAGTCACGTGATCTGGAGGAACTCATCTTGCAGTCACCACATGATACCCTAGAGGCCCTGAGTTACACATGACTGACATGTTCCTTGGAGGCTCAAAAGATCAAGGATTTTTGTCAACCTTATTATTTGTTTTCTTTGTAAAGAAAGTAATATGCATATTTTGGGAATTTAATCCCTTATATATTTTCTGATTCTCATTTGGTAGGTGTCGAAAAATACCCCCTCCTTAGGAGATACCTCCATGGGGGGAAGGGATCAGTTATGAGTAAAGTAAATACCTTTCTGAGTCTTTGGGATATCACTAATCAGTATCTTGGGTGACTTTTGGTCTCTCTGTAGACATTTGGTATACCGTGGTTGACCCTATAAATAGAGGAATGGAGGGAATATCATTCGCAGGATACACAAACCACAAAGCTCTTGCGACTAACCTCTATCATGTGCCTCTTTATAAAAAACCTATCATGAGAACTGTTCACAAGATTTTTTTGCAATAACTGATCCCAAGATTTATTTTGAAAGGCTGCTTTGTAAGAACAATTTTGCGGGATTTTTTTTCACCATTACTTTTTCAAATAAACCATGAATTAAATTTATGTAACTTCTTGAAACTTTTACATATGACTGAATGATTTGTTTATATTTTCACAGGTTCTTCTTTTTTAGTTTCATGATCACTTGACTATTATATAGTTCACTTGACCATGTCAAGGTCATGTGATCATGATTCTCATAAAGTCTTGAGTGGTCACGTGAGGTTCTATGGGTTTATACGGTCCATGAGATATTTTGGAGGAGTGTTATTCATGAGTCCTATGTTCGATCATGAAACCCCTAATGATTCATGAGATACACATGAGGCTACCAGAATTATGAATTTCTTTAGATGAGATTTTCACTTATCCGACGTATTCTTCTTTCTATCTTTAATATGGATCCCATATATCATCATAGTTCTCAAAATCCATCAAAGAAGGAGGCTAAAGAAGCTATGGATCTAAAATATTCTATCATAGCATGTATGTATTCTTCTTTATTCCATGTTGTTGGGTCATTTCAGATGATTTTGGTCTTCATGACTGTAGTGAGCCTTAGAGAATATCCCCTTTCAGACTTTCTTCCCCTCCATGGGTTTAGTCTTACTAATGAAACTTCCATTACTTTTCCACATTCATCAATTATACCCCCCACTTGGGATATAAAAAACAATAATTCCTTTTAGAAAAATATCTCTCAAGCATGAAATTTTATCACCAAGGGGGAGAACATTAACAAGAATATGCTGATGTTCATTCCCACATACTTCGACATGAATAAAACCTAAACCTGATCCAGATTACTATATATAACTTTCGATAATAAAAAATCCCCCCACCAACAAGAAGTTTGGTTGGGTTCCCAATATGTAATTTTAATCAGGGGCAGCTGTAGAATGGATTGGGGCTAGATGATATGGGTGCAATATGTTGCTTATGAGTTTTTCATAGAGTTGAAGTAGATCTGGATGTTTGACTCTTTCTAGATCGTTTAAACCTTTTCCTATTGTAACAAGGTCCTTATAGAGAATGTATTCAGTCACTAGATTCTAGACACAAACACATTCAACTTAATTCATGTTGAGGTGGGAATTAGCCTATGGGATGTAGAGAATATCTACAATTCATCTATATTGGTAGAGATATATGATGAGTACCCCAATGATATACATGGTATAACATAGAGAGGAATCCTCCTCTCACCCAAGAGCTAATTAGGCTGGATAAAATTACCCTTCTGTAGGAGGCACTTCATAGGGAAGATATCCCATTAAATACTCTACTGATATACTTCATCAAGAAATCCCATTATGAGTCAGAAGACAAGAATCCAAAGGCATACCCTATAATGGAATTCCATTATTAAGAGGGAACATATTGAACCAAAATTGAAAAAGGGAGATTTAATAACATGGGATGGGAGGTTGTCTATGATGTTTACTGGACTTTTCAGCTGGCCAATTTCCTTACTATGTACCTAAGTTGGTACCTACTCATGATAAAGGAAAAGGGAGGAGTTAGTGTCCTCAATTTCATTATGGTAGCTTCTATGGAAGTAGGGAAGCATATTGGGTTATCCATCCCTATGTTAGTGAAACATTATCACATTTCATTCCATATTTATAGGGGAATATACCCTAAGAGAATCTCAGCCCCCTGCATTTTCTATGGGGTAATATTAGGGATCATCTAGGAGGATATGAATATCTAAACCTCTAGAGAATAACCAATGTTCATTAAAAACCATATTTTCAATGTATCAGTTGGTTATGGCCTATTAAACTAAAGGATTGGGATGTTTGGGCCTCAATAATCCATTAAAACAATTTATTCTTTATACACTACGAGATAGTACCCATCGATAATATGGTTGATAATGGTAGGTTCATCCTTGAGTCCTAGTCCTATATAATTTCACTTCATGAGGGTATCCTTTCCGATTTCATTGAGGGGGGCCTTCTCTTTAAATGGTATACACCTTTCCAGTTTAGGTTTTAGTTCCTCTATGTGCAATCAAAAGGTTTTCCCCTATTCGTGTTCTATCTGAGGAGCATCTGATGGTGGCTCTCCCATTTTGGTTTTTGTTTACTAGGGAGGAGACTCGGGCTAAGATAAATATCCCTTCCCATGATGTAGAAATTGTATTATACTAGCACTATGATTAGATTTGAATCATCTAATATCCTAATGGGATATTATCCACATTGGTACATGAAGCTTCCCAATTACCACCTATTATTGATGGAAATCCAAGGCCTAAAAAACAACTATATACTAGAGGACCAATAGCTTCGTAAGTACCTTAAAAGGAAGTAATGAATTTACCATTACTCTCATTACCAGTTGAAGGACCAAATAATGTGGCTACAGAAAGTGTGGTTCCTATGAGTGGAGCTGTGTCAGTATTATTATTTCCTATCACATTTCGCCAGTGAAAAAATTAGAGAAATTAGAACTCAGAGGCTGAGCTCTGGGGGATATTGCGCCAAGAATAATTACCTTTAGAATGTTTTTCTCATGTTACCACACCATTAGGAATTACTTCCAAATATGACTTATGGAGGCCATAGAAGTCCTTTAAGACCATGACCTAATGTTGGAAAGTGTCAAGTGTTGGGTTTAATATTCCTCGTGGGTCCAACAATTGATGGTTTGGGACACATTAACAATTTCAGTGGATAAATAGGTCTATACCATTGTCAAGTTAGTGGTAATGCTGAACTTTCTGTTATGTTTAAGGTTTCATGGTATCATTTCAACCGTACTAAAATCATTTTTGTTTTTATTGATATAGTTGGAGGCTATAGAAGACTATCCAATAATATCATCCCTGTTATATTCTATTTAGGGTATGACTATTGGAGGTGGATTTGGTAGTGACTGGGGGACTAATGATAAGGGGTCCCCAGGTCAAATGGCATTGATGTGGTCAGCAATTTCCATCCTTGGATTGACACCCTCAGAATCAACACATTTTGGAGGGGATTACTTAATAGTATTAGCATTGGTACCTTCATGAGATCCTACCCTAGAAGAATAGGGGAAAAGGAAGTGCTCCGAATTATCAGATCTCCCTCCTCTATAATCCTCAAGTAACTGTGGCATTTCAATATTTTATTATTTTTGATTACTCAAATACAAAATCTGAGTTTTTCAGAAATGTGCAAGTCCCATCCGATCCCCCTTGTAGGAACACACATCTTCCCCTTAGCATATAGGTGTGTGTTTGGTTGTTTTAGAATACCCTTCACTATTAGGCCTGACCCATCAAGGAGTAGAGATTCATGAGGTGCTGACTCAATTGCACTTGTTTCCAAATGAAGATGTCCTAATGGTTGTAGCATTTGATTGAATGTGAGTGAATGTTATTTTGGATGAGACTAATATAGGTAGCTATTCTAATGCCGAGTTAGCCCTACTAGAGGCATGTTTTAGGGAATGTGAATACCTCTTTAGAAACTGAGCACTTTGTTCATTTTTTTTCATTTTTCCCAACATTATCCTTTTTCCCTTTATCCCTCAAGGGTGGAGAGAAAATAATGTCTTTGGGGAAGGCACAAGAGGTTCCACGAAGTCTCTCATCATAAGAGGCATCTCATCTCCACCATAAGACGGGTTTGAAGTAGTTTATGTTTCCAATTATACTACCAATAAAGGTATTCATCCAATATTGATCACATATATAGGTAATTTGGTGATATCATATCATTTATCCACTAATTGATAAATATACATGTGCCCATTCTTCTAGTGCTTCACCCCAAAGCTTAGAGGTCCAAGTCCCTGCTCCCATGGGGATTCCACCAACTGAGTCGACCAATGTAGAGGAAAAATCCCTTCATAAATCATCTAATACCATCAAAATGAATCCTTCACTTAGTGAAATAGTCCTAAAATATATTCCTATACCAAAGATGGGATTAGGTAAAGGACAGAAATCTGTGACATTTTACTAGTCAGTGTGGGTAAAAATATAGTGGGATATCAATAACTTTGTTTCGAAGACCCCTTTGAAAGGGTTAAAGGACGGTTTAGGTCACCTTCAATTTATGTATAATACCCTTGGTTACATGGGTTTTGACTATACCAATATTCCTGCCTGTGTGAAGGAGGTTATCTCTCTGAGAGAGCATAAGAGTGACCTTTAATGGACAGTGGTACCCGATGGGGATTCCTATTTAGTAAAGAAAATTTTGGAAGAGGACTTAAACAAATATTCCTGACATATAGTGGAGGCATAAAATCACCACAATCTGGTCAACACTATAAAGGTTTAAATTGACCATATCCACTATTTAATTAGCCATATTTAGGAATAACTAACCTAGTTTCAAAGTTAGCTTCATATATCAGAGAAAAAAGTCCTCAAGAAACATGGAATTTATAAAATAGAATAAAGGTCTTTGGTTGACACTGTTTCTAAGGCGGATGAGTTGCAGTTGAATGTTATGGAATTGAAAAAATATGTTGACTAATAACACCAATTTATTTCCTCTAAGGAGTTTTGGTTTTCAGATCTCAAGGAATCCCCCGAATATATGATGTGGCAGAATTGTAATTTTACAACATTATCTTTTCTCATATATTCATGGGAGAGAATCTGATATGTGGATATTCCTCTTCTTGTATTCCATCAATGAATGGATTTTCCAAACATTAAATGTTTCTTTCTCATTTTCATTCATTCATAATATGCATGAATTTTTTTTGACTCGATGTTGCACAAATTAGCAATGATACCCATCCTTTGCGTAATATCATGTAAACCTGAATGTATGGATTGGAATATTTAAATCATAAAATATTTTCCTTGAAAAATGATCAAAAATTCATACCAAGACAATATTCTACATTTATGTATATGCTCCAAATATATTGAGATTACATGATCCACAAAAGGATAATTTGGGTAAAATATATGTCCTCGAGGGATAATTCCCTGTCTTTTACCGAATTCAATGGAATTTTCAGGAACAAAATTATTTTTTCTATGTCTATATATTGGTCCTCACAATATTTATATCTCTTTGTTTATATTCCCCAATATTTTTCCTAAGATTATTATTGGGGAAGTCTTAGTGGTATTCGACTTGTATTTTTCATTGGTGGCCCTCTTATAGGTTTTTTGACGAGACATGATTCACACCTTCTACACTCTTGTAGAGTAAATAATTTCTATGATTTATTTAATGGTATTTTAGTTCAAACCTTACATTTCTATAGTTTAGGGGATTTTAACTTGGGCATTCTATCACTGTATTTTAATGTCTTTTAGCTCAAAACTTCTATTGATGTAGTTTATGTTATCTTAAATCGGACCTTTTATTGCTATAGTTTATTTTCTTTAATCACATAACTTCTATAACTATAGTTCATGGCCTCTTAGATTTAATTTTCTATTACTGTAGTTTAAGTTATTTTAGCTCAGAACTTCTATTGTTACAGCTTAAGGTATATTATCATGAACCTTCTATCTCTATAGTTTATGTTCTTTTAACTCAAACATTTAGATTACATGGAATTTAATGTATTGCTTCCCATAACTAAATATAGAAGATAGGAAAGTCATTCTACGGATAAAACAAAATACTATGGGGTGTTGAGTTGCACCATGGTGTTTCCGAGGCACATGAGGGTACCTTTCATGCAAGAAGGACATTACTCTGATTGGTATGTCAAATCCCTTATGTGTCAGTAGAATGGTAAAAAAAGGTGCATCCATTATTTTCCAAGGGTCATGGATGAGTTTAATATTGTTTGAGGGTAAAACACTAGGGAAGATGAGTCCACCTAGATAGTTGGGATGTGTTTTATGTAAGTCATAACCCAAAAGATTGAGTTGATGAATATGGTATGGGGAAGATGTACCAGGGATGACCCATAACACCTTGAGGTTCCAAGTTCCACCACGATATTACCAGGACTCACAAGGATTTTAGTTCCATTTGTACATGGAGGTTATGCCTCTTGTTGTTAGATTAAGTCCCTTATGTTCCAATAACATGGTAAAACATAGGTTTACCAACCCTTTTATAAGGTCCATGAATGATTTTTAAAGACTCAAACTTCCGTATGATGATGTTGGGTATGGAGAAAAATCCATACAGGAAGGGTTTTGGATCCCAAGGTTAGTTTATCTCTTTAATTGTGAATCTTGGGCCTTACGCCATGTAAATTTGAGTAATTGGATGTGGGCCATCCAAATTTTCAAAAATGGATTATTATATTCCTATATTCAGAAAGGGTATAAGAAAAAGAAGCATAACGTTGAGGATGTCGAACCTACTTGAATATTCTGACTATGGGGATTATAAATCCTGGTACAAAGTGCTTGGTTCATGACGATGATATGGGAAAATCATGCTGGTAATGGCTTAGAATACTCTAAGGTATTGAGTTCTTCCATGGTGATGTTAGGGTTAAGAAGGATCAAAAAGTCCTTTTTGAAATTTGATACATTTATTTTATTACCATATGTTCATATGAAGGATCCATAGGCATACATGAATAGTCAATAAAGGGTCTCTTGAAGATGGGTATCCTTTTCCAAGGACCATGGAAGGTTTTTGGGGATCTAAGGCACTCAAATAAAGAAGGATTATTTTTGGAAAAATTAATATTCAAGAATGGTTCGATCACCCTAAAAGTTATTTTCCCATCATAGTGAACTCGTTATCATATCGAGGAGATTTGAAAAATCATTACTCTAAGTTTTTCTTGGTTTAAGGGGTCTAATGAGAAGGACTAGAATTTTAATAGGGACAAAAAGTGGACCTACTGATCATTATGACCCATTCATTTATTCCCTAATTGTTTCTTAATCTCTGGAGATGAATAGTTTAGCGAGTGAAGACTTCAATTTTTCACTGGCCTCCCTTTTAGGGTTTTCAACCAGACAAGTCTTGTTTCTATTTTTCTAGAAGTTTATAGTCATGCAATTTGGTCCATCAAAGGATAGAGTTTGGGTTCATACAACATTGACCAATGTGTAATCAGTTTATTCCCATGACACATATGGACCTATTATGAGGTAAATGTTACACAATATCCTAATTAGTATACCTAGGGTCAATATTAATCCAACATTCTCCAAAGTGGGTTATGAAAATGTTTTAAATCATGGATTGAGGTTCTTAGGTCACAGGTAATTATATGGGACAATCATGATGGGGATGACCCAAAACACCCTCAGGTGCTCAGTTCATCCACAATGATGTCAGGATCACAAGGATTGATTTATCTTCTTTCAGAGAAAAGATATCTCTGGTCGGTAGGTCTGAGCCCTTATAAATTGATCGTATGGTGAATAAGAGAATTAAATTTTCCTTTAAAAGAGACATGAAAGGTTTGAAGCAACATGAGGTGCTCAAGACATGAAGTATGATTCATGGGATAAGAGGATTGAAGGATAACAAATTAACCCCATACTCTAGTTGATCGGGGTCTGGCTCTTATGATCCTTTAATAAGAGATGAATATGGATGATGGTCTAAAAATTTTATCATCATGTATTGGGGATGTATTTTATATGAATTTTTAATGTCACGTGACAAGAAAATATTCCTTGTAGTTTAACATCATGTGGTAAGGAAGTTCCCTTCCATGTAGTTTAACGTCACGTGGTAAGGACGTTTGCTGCATATGTGTGGCCCATATTCTATTAGGGGTATATTTTAATTCACTAATATGTTGTGGAATAATCTATTATTAATGATATGGGTTCCCATATGTATCATGTAATTAAAGTAATAATGTGATATATGGTTCTTGTATAGAATTTCCTTGCACAAGTATGGACTATACATAAGGATGGGGGAAAATTTTGTTTTATCATAACTGGAGCTAAGAATCGGAGATCTGTGAATCACTAAGTATCTCGTGAGAATGAAAATCAAGACACACACATTTATTTAATGTGAAACACTCTATGTTGGTATGATCTATATGAATAGGGGGGAGATTGTTCTTGTGATTATTATAGCTAGGTATTGGATTTTAGATCTAGGTATCACTATGTATCCTATGATTATATAAATCAAGACACACATATTTCATGGGAACCCATGTATTTTATCATCATGAAGTAAGGATGTAGGATCCATGACATGAAAATATCATAGTGTGACTAGGCCCAAGAGTGGAGGTATCATAATCACTACATGTCATGTGATGACATGAGTCATGTCACACATAGTTGTCGAATGAGAAAATCTCCACACAATTCTGGACCATATATAGAGGGGGGTATTGTTTCCATTGAGTGTTGTAACTGGTCCCAGTATCGGAGACCCAAGTGTCACTACGTATCATGTGATTAGAGGAATAATTCCACAGATAGTTATTTAACATAGGCATGGTGGGAGACAAACACCATTGATAATGGTCCTCTCATATGATGTCCACAGTAATGTGTGGTTTTATGTCATGCACGATAAATTAACTATGCTATTTAACACCATGGGTCAAAGACTAATAGTGTGAATTTTATGGTCTTTCATCTAGTACCATGATAAGATTGTCGTGAACTGGTTTGTCTCATTCATGAGGAGGAAAGCAATCAAACATTTCTAAGCTCACATGAGCTATGCTCAATTTTAGGAACAAGGTCAGGAAAAGATTCCGTTCACAACATGGAGAAAATTAATTTATGGACATGGGAGGTTTATCATTAGACGATGTCTAGGAAAGATATATGATTTGGGAATCATTACATATCTCATACGGAATGAAAATCAATCCATACATAGTTCTATAAACCCAAGTAGTTTAGTATCATTCCATAAGGAAATCAACTACGTAGTTTAACATCTTTCAATAGGGTCACCCAATGTGGGATAAAAGGAATGATGGGGATACATTCAATTTAATGCTATGCGGTATGGAAATATTCCATGTAGTTTAACATAATGTGGTAGGATGAAGTATTTTTTATGGTTTATCGTATTTATTCTAGGATGATATTTGTATAGTTTAATGTCTTTTATCTAGGATGATAGACACTTGATGACAGCAATGAAAAGTATTTCTAAAGAAACCTTGCATTGGGGGGTGGGGGACACGATCCACATACTATGTGTTTAGTGAGTAGGATCCATTGTGATAGACCTTATGTATGATATAATACACTTTCCATTTGGGTTCCAGCCTTAGAGGCTTCATAATTGGTATCATTGGGCTTCTGAGAACAAATACATGTTCTCCTTAAAGGAATGACTGAAGGTGGAGCTTTTTATTGAATGCCCATGAAATATGATTCTGATAAAATTCAAGGTTTTGAATGTATGATACCTATTCTCATCGATCTTTTCTAGATCATCTAGAAACTTCTATTATTGGTCATCATCTAAGAGTTTTCCACAAATAGATATTCAAAGTGAGGGAAACTAGACTTCTATGGGAAACACTTCCTTGGTTTCATACATGAATAAATACATAGTTTCTTGTGTAGTTGTATGTGTGGTGGTATTGTAGGCCCATAATTCATGGGGAAGATTGTCTGGCCCAGACTTCATGTCCTTGTTTACCATCATTAGGATTATATTTGACATAGTATTTTTGAAGTATTCCACTTTTATATCTTCCACTACATGATAGCGGGATGAGTTTTTGGTCTTGATGTTGTACTCCTAGTAAAATTCGTTCAACTCCACAGAATAGAATTTGGTTCCATATTCTATAAATATTGTGTGAGGGAATCTCAAATTGGTGATGATATGGTAATTTATGATGTTGATGATATTCATCATCCTATATTCCATGAGGGGTATTTTCTGAGTGCATTTGGAAAAGAAGTTGGAAACAAAAAGGTTGTACATAAACTACTTATCCATGGATGGGGGATATGGCCCCAAAATATCCATTCCCAATATGGTAAAAAGATAGGAATATTTAGATGTATATATAAATTCTAGCGGTTTATGGATGTAATTTTTGTGAATTTGGAATTCATGCAATTTCCCAAGTCAATTCCACATTTTCTTGTATCATGGTATAATAGTAGTAACCCAACCACCTAATTTGGTGGGAAAGCCTGGTCCCAAACTGATGAGCGACATAGGAGCCTTTATAGAATTCATACATGATGGAATGAATTTCTCTTTATTATATGAATCTGAGGATTATTACTTCAAATAAATTCTTGTAAATGGATTTCTACTCATTTGGACCATTTCACAGGGTAAAGTTCATTGCTCGTCGTGAAATCTATTTCCTCCTAGGTCAATATGTTGGGATAGTCCCATTTTGGTGATACTCAATTATGGGATCCATCCATTGAGGGGTGGATACCATTTTATCATGTTCTTAGGTAGTTTTAACATGATTAATTTCTTTCATATCACAAATAATGACCTATGAGATCATTCTTTGGTGTGTGATGTGTAAGATCACTTCCTCTTGGCTAGGGTCAGCCAAGGTTGTGGCTGCATCGACTAATGTTTCAACATGAGCATTCTATTATTGCGGATTAGGATATAGCATGGCATCAAAAGGGAACTCCTCTATTAGTACTATGATGTAAGTAGTGATAGGGCTTGTTTCTTCATTTTTAATTGAATATTCATTATTGACATGATTTATCAGTAGCTCTGAATCCCCTTTGATATTCAAGTAGGGAATTTGAAGTTGTATGGATTATTCAAAACTATAGATGATGGCTTGATATTAAGCCTCATTATTTATATAGACTTTAGATAGTGATAATGTGTAGGGTTGGTTTTCTTTTTTTGGATAGACAAATTCAATCCCTATGCCATCCCTTTTTAGCTTTGTATTTTCCATCCGTTTTTTCGATAGGACTTCAGGGGGGCCATCAAAATAAATCTCCCATGTATAGGGTGTGTCATGGTCTTATAAATCCTATTCATCTAGAGGATCGGTGCCATGAATGTAAATTCTATAGTAGGATGTTCTTTGAGCAAATCATCTAGGGTATTCCATTTACTAAATTCTGTGACACGAACTAGAAGGTGAACTATTTTATAATTAACTCCCATCAGGTCAAATTTCTAGTTAGCGTGGGGTAAAGTACTTGAGTGGTTCAATATGAGAGACCTAGTGGAATTCACAGAGTATCGGGTCTATGTACCTAGCATTTTCCCGATGAGGTAGAAATGACTATTCTCATTTACCATATCTTTATTCTATATGAGTAGACTATAAAGGGATATTTCTATGGTGTTAACATATAAGATTAATGGAAATCCTTATATAGATGGAATCAGGACCAGTGGGTGTAGAAGGTATTACTTGAGGATCTAAAAATCTTGTTGGTTTCCATCATCCCATTGATATAAGATTCCCTTCTTCATTACCTTAGTGTAGGGGTTATATTTTCTAGCCAGGATTTCTATGAAATGCTGAATGCAGGTAAGGTTACCTTGTATTCCCCTCAGTTCTTTGATATTTATGAGGGGTGATATTTCTAAAATTGAAATATTATTTTCCGGGATAATTTCGATGCCACAATGGCATACCACAAAGCCAAGTAACTTCCCCAATATTACCCTAAAAGTGAATTTCAGTAGATTCATCTTTTGAACATGTTATTGTAGCTTGTCCAAGACTATTTTAATATTCATGAAGTTATCACGTCACTATCATGATTTCACCACTAGGTCATTAACATAAAATTCGGATATTCGTATTGGGTGGGTAAGGATGTGATGCATGACACGTTGATATGTAGCATCAACATTCATTAATCCAAAGGGTATGGCCAGATAGAAGAAGATACCCTAGGTTGCTATGAAGGAAGTGGATTCTTCATCTTCATAACAGATTGAGAGGACCAGTTTGGGATATACCTAACACTGAGAGGGGGGGTGAATTAGTGTTGGGGACTTTTAAAACCAATTCCAAATTTTTATCCCTGTACATCTTGACCTATTAGGATCTTGATTCTCTTATTCTCTTTTCACTATCTTATTCAATAATAGAAAGCAGTAAAAATATGCACACAATATTTTTACAAGGTTCACCACTCAATAAGAGTAGCTATGTCCTTTCCATGTATGGATATAACCAGTGCATGGATTCTCCACTATGATGTGATATTCTATTATAGTGGAGTGGCTAGGAAAGAAATACTTTATCCAGTGTGGGTAACTACACATTAGAGGGGGTGGGAAACAATCCTCTTCCCTGGACTGGTGATGACCTAGCCCAACTTTCAGCCTCTAGATGGTTCTTTATACAGCCTATGGAGATAGTCTTCTTCCTTCTTCAAAAGGTAGGTTCTGCTCTTGGTCTTCTTTAGTGCTCTTCACTTGATTACTTGCAAATTAGTAGGAAAGAAATTCTTTCTTCTTTATTTCTCTTCTTCTCTAGTGCAACACTAACTACACTAGACTTCTTCATTCTTCTTCTTAGTGCAGCAACCAACTACACTAAACTTCTTCTTTCGTTAGCTAGAATCACATACACCAATGTGATTATTCAAACACTGAGGATCAGCTCACATAGCATCATCTAAATTAAACTGCCCTGAATAATTGTCAGCCTTCAGTTGGTCATACTCTGTTCTTCTTCTTCTTCTTCTCTTCTTTCTATTTGACATAGTAAAATAAGGAATATTATTGCAGTGTCTTAATATCTTTATTCAATTCTTCATGAAATCAGAGAGCTCCATGGGTCTTCTTCTTCACGTAGAGGACGCGTGATTCTTCTTCACAGAACAAGGGATGATTCGTGGATATGTATTCATGAAGCACTACATGGGTGATTATTCACCGTTTGTGTACTCACGGGGTCTCCTTCACAAAAAACCGCGAGGGATTAAGAAAATCAGTCACTTGTTTGTGATTTATTCTTTGCATAGAGGGTGTTGTTCTCCTTCTTTGCAAGACACTTCAAGAGTGCATAACACTTGTTAAAGTCCTGCGGTACCCTCAAATTTTTTGTGAACCCTTCCAGGTGACTTGCGTGTAAAATTAAAACCTTGCGCGTAAAAACACATTTTGGCATGAAAAAGTATTTTCGTGCAAATCTCGTTTTTCACGCAGCACTGAATTTTCACGTAGCACTTCACTTTTCGAGCAACACTCTCTTTTTTGTGCAACACTATCTTTTTCGTGCAGCACTCACTTTTTCGCGCAGCACTGCATTTTTTGCATAGCACTCTCTTTTTCACGCACAACTTCTTCTTTTTGCACACTACTCAATACTTCATTTTTTTATGCGCGTCAGAGCTTGGGATTTGTCTAAGTGCCGATCCTTAACAAATGAGAGGAGTTTACCTCATATTTATAGGCATTTTGACCCTACGTGTAAAACCCCTTCTTGCGTGTAAAACTTTCTCTCAATTCTTTATATTATGCGCACCTTCCTGGATTTTTCACACACCTCATAAATTTTCCATTTTTCATTATTCTAAATATGAATCCACTCTTTTGTATAAAACATCAAACCCATATTTTTCACACAACCATTTTTTACATGCACAAGTATGATGTTCCGCACACATTGCGCAAACATCTCCGATTTTTCGCGCACCTCTTGCCTTTGTGATTTTTCAACTTTCTAATCACAATGCACCAATTGTGCGAAAACTTCCACACCACATTCCATATTGCGCACAAAACAATATTTCATGCAACCTCTTTTTCCCACACTCAGACCAATGTTTTGCGCAGTCTATGATTTTTCCATTTTTTTATCTTTTGATCTCGAAACACATCTTGCGCGAAAAACATCATTCCTCTATTTCATGCACCACGCCAATATTTCATGCACTACTTTTTTTTCGAGCACTGCTTTATTTTTCTCACAACCCGATAATATTTCATGCACCGCTTTATTTTTCACGCACCCCGCTAATATTTCGCGCACCTCTTTATTTTTTATGCACCTCTTTTTTCCAAAAAAAACTCTCTCAATTTTCCGATTTCAGGCCCTAAAAGTTGGCAAACCCTGGAAAACGACACCACCTTAAACTGTTCTTTTGTGCTGCCTCCTGATTGTCTGTTCCCTTTTCATTGATCTCTTCACTGCTTCCCATAACCATTCTTCAGCATTCATCATGAACTCCACTATTGTGAAATATATCCTTTGATAGACCAGATTTAGTGTAACGACCCAAAATTTCATTAATGGAAAATCCCTCTTGATCCAGTTAAATGTTTCTTTATGTTTTTATATGATGTCAACTTCTTTAGTTTAACGTTAAGATTTGTGACCGTTACTTTTATAGCCGTTGAACAGTGATCATCTGGGTAGTTTAAATATAAGGCTTTAACGAACCAATTTTCTACTCAGACAAAGGAAGCGATGGCCTCATCCAGTAGAATTGCCCCTTACGAAGCCCATTTGTCGGAGCTCGGAAAGGAGGTGGCGTCTTTGGGCTTTGCCCTTGACCAAGCCCAAGCTGAGCTTCATCAAGTCAAGCTCGAACGTGATCGTCTACGGGAAAAATGGAAGTTGATAGAGATTACCACCCGAGCGATGTTATCCGAGCAACCCCAAGAGTCTGTCACCATCGCACACCTTACCCTTAGGTCTTATGCGGCTATTTTAAGGGGTTATGTAACAAATAAGTAGCACCATGTTCATGTACATTATTTTTGTATATAATAATGAATGTAATTTCTAGTCATTTTTGATGCATTGTAATTAGTTTTTAAAGTACAAATGATGTTTTTAGTTATTATTTAATTAAGAATTATATTTTATTAAATTAAAGGATTTTTGAATTAAATAATATTTTAATAAAATATTATTATTAATATTAAATTAATTTTTATTAAATATAAATTATCTTATAATTTTATGAATGCAATTAAAATTTTTATTAAGGTTTGAAAGCCATTTCTGTCAAAACCCGTGAATTTTTTATAAATGTCGGTTTTTATTTTAAAAGTGAAAATTCACATATTTAGAAAATTATTTAGATAAAATAAATATTATTTTTGGAATCAGGACGTCGAAATTATCCAACGGTGAATTTTTCATAATTTTCTGAGACAGTCAAATTTTTGGGTAAAAATTAAATACCATTTAAATATATAATGTGTTTTATGACATCATAATGACCCAATGGTGATGTAATAAAATACCATAATCCTTATGTTCGGCCAATATGTGTTTTATCAATAAAATAATGAGGTTTTGGGTTTGTTTGACTCACTTTTCAAAGCATTAATGGAGCCCTCAAGACTTATTCAACACTTTGCCTTTTTAAATTAATTTCCATGGGAGTGTGACTCACCTCCACATAAGCAACCCTAATTTTTTTAATAAGTTCGGACCTTGGCCTTGTAAAATATTGTTTTCCTCTTCCCTTTTCCAGAAACCATGGGCAAATACCATGGGATGGTTTGTGGTTTGGATTATTTTAATATAAGGGGTCCCAAACCTAAATAATAAAGAATTCTCTCACCTTTCCTATATAAACCCACCCAAGCTCCCACTTCCTCCTCACTCAAAGCCCTTGAAGTTCGTCCAAACTCTGCCCTACTCTCTCTAGAATCCTCTCAAGGTTCCCCAAGCTCCCAAGAAGCCTCTCACAAGCCTCTCTCTAGCCTTTGGAAGCACACTTCCAAGTAAGGGTTTTTTCTTCCTTTCTCATTTTTTTTCAATTTTCTTTAAGTTGTATTGCCCTTTTTATTTCAATTATGAATGTTGGGGTATGGTTTCGCACCTCCCCCATACTTCCCTCTTATTGTTTGAATGATGGGAGAACCCTTTCTCTCTCATTAAATGCCTCCCATGTACACCCGATACTATGCCGAAATTCCGAAAGGAACTTCTCTCTCTTCTTTTACATTCAAGCAATACTTTTGTATCATGAATCTAAATTCCATTTCTATTTTTGGGACATGTATCTATATGACCTTATTACTGTCCATTACATGTAAATATGATGAGTAACCCCTTTCTCTCTAATCAGCCTTTGTTATAAATTCTTATGTCACGCCGTTACGCTGCCGAAATCACACCGATTTTCTAAGCCAATATCATTGTGTAGTGAATACCATGCCCATTTCTCCATCAAGGGTATTCACCTTCATGCACATTTACTTATTGAATGTAAAGTTTCATGTATTAATTCCACATTCCTTTATCATGGAATAAATGATTATGTTTTATGAATCCATGTTTTATGATCCATGTGGCACACTTATGCATGAAATGAAATGTTTAAGAAGGGTGCGCCCTGATAGCGCTCCAATGCATTGGGTAAAGTATAGTATCATGATACGTCATGTGCAATGAGTGTTGACTCATGCTGATTCAAGTGCAAAGAGGTTTTACTCGTGCTTCAAGTGCAATGAGGGTTTACTCATGCTCCATGTGCAATGAGCCTTGGCTCATGCTAATTCAATGTTAAGTGTTGTTGCCACATTTCCATGTTATGATTATCATGCTTTATCATGCCTTTATGTTCATGTCTCTCTTATGATCTATTGATATGCCTATTGCCTAACATGTATTGTACTCCTCATGTTATTCATTATGTACTCCCTTACTGGGCTTTATAGCTCACCCTTTTCTTATGCATGTCCTCAGGTTATCCCATGCAATGCTAAGTACGAAGGAATGTAGTGGTCATGTAAAGGAAGTTTTCAATAAGGATGTTGTATTTCATGTTTAAAGTTTTTATGTAATGATCCTAATCCCCAAAGACACTAAACCTCTCGATCTTCTTTGTTGTATCAAGTGAAGTTTTATGTAATAAAGCATGTTTAAGTTGTAATAAAAAGCAGGGTTGTCATAGTTGGTATCAGAGGATAGGTTTAGTTATTTTTGGGATTAGGAAACCCTAGTAAAGCCTTAGATACAAGACTAAGCATAATAAAAACATCCCTAAATTTTGGTAAATACTAAGTAAGTGGTTTATCAAACAAATACATCCCTGTCTGGATACGAGCAGGTAGAGGCGGCTCTGGCACAGATGTATCCTAGGGGTAAAACCCGAAAACACCGCTTTGAGCTAGACTCGAACGGGAACTGGTGCACGACAACGGGCCTTGCTGCACTCTTGGTTACGACACTCCCGGGGGATATGTTTTGATAAATTTACAATCTTAGTATGAACCCTTATTAAGGGAAAAATGCCCCTAAGAATATATGTTAGAAGGAAGATCATGAAAAGCCTGGATTGAATCCTATAGACTCATGAGTTTAAGAGATTAAAGTTTATTTATAAGTCATCAACTTTTGTCTTTGGATTACCCTCTATGTGTTACCCCTAACTTTCCTTTTATTCCAGCCAATGGCTGGTAATAGGAGAACTCGGGCTAACAACCGTTGTGAAGATCAGTGTGATGATTGTACCAATGAGATGCCCAATCCAATGGGAGTGGGAATCGCGAACTTTGTCACGCTTCTCTCTCAGCTAACTCAAGTTTTGAATAGAAACACTGGTCAAGAGGAACGTTCAACCCCCCCTAAGAAAGAACAAGTCGCTATTGAAAGCTTCATGAGACAAAGGCCTCCTACTTTTAGTGGATCATCCGATCCCACGATTGCTGAACAATGGATAAACTCCATTGAAAAGATATTCTCCATCCTCCAATGCTCTGAAAAAGAGAAGGTTCTCCTGGCGGCTTATCGTATGGAGGGTGAAGCTGATCAATGGTGGATGTTGATCAAAAATACGAAGCCTGAGGAGGAGATCGAGGCTTTGGAATGGAAGGTATTCCGGAAGATGTTTTTCGATAAATATTTTCCACGCACCCTCCGTCTTAAGATGGAAAGGGACTTCCTTTCCCTCAAGCAGAAAGATGAGGAATCTGTGGGAGCGTACGAGGAAAACTTCACAAGGCTTGCACGATACGCTTCCGGCTTTGTCGTTACCCCCGAATGCAAGGTTGATCGCTTCTTTGGTGGGCTAAAGCCTAGCTTGCGGAAAGCATTAGCGATCCATGACTTCGACAGCTATGAGGAAATTGTCCGAAGTGCCCTCAAGGTTGAAATGGAGATCGGAGAATCACAGGGGTATCATGGGGACAAGAAGCGGAAGGTGGACTTCAATGCTGGTGGTCCGATGGATAAATCCAACGGCGCTAAGAAATTCCAGCACCCCACTTGCCAAATGTGTGGAAAGAAGCACCCTGGAAATTGCCTTAGGGGGACAAGAAAATGCTTCAAGTGTGGAAGAGAAGGGCACCTAGCTGTTAACTGTCAGCAAGAAGGACCCGCGGCTGCGACGGAGGGGAGGAACGCTCCGTTCGAACCTCAACGCATTGTTCAATGCTTCAAATGCAAAGAACCGGGTCATTTTGCGAATCAGTGCCCTAATCCAAGGGTTATCGGAGGCAATCAACAACCTCCAAGACAGCAAGGAAGAGCTTTTGCCATCACTTCTGCCGAAGTGAACCCCGACAACGAAGTGGTGACAGGTACGCTAGTTATTCATTCAAGAATAGCGAACGTACTTTTTGATTCAGGTTCTACGCATTCTTTTATATCTCAAAAGTTTAGTAGAATAATCCCTGCACCACCACAAGTCATGGAAGTAAAGATGTCGGTGAGTACGGCAAATGGGGCAATCATTGCATCCCATGAGTATAAGTCCTCCCCTGTTATAATCTGTGGATTGAATTTATCGGCGATCCTCGTCATTCTCCCTTTGGTGGAATTTGATGCAATTCTTGGCATGGATTGGCTTTCCTTATATAGAGCCAACATAAATTGTCGGGAGAGGGAAATCACACTCCATATGGAGAATCGACCCCCGATTCTTTACAAGTGTCAGGAGGAAGATGAATCTCCTTTAGCTCCATCATCTCAAGCATGGATATTACTGCCTTATGAGCATGCATATCTAGCTCAGATGATTGAGTCCAAGGAAGAAACCACCCTTGAAGAAATGCCTATTGTGAGGGAATTCGCTGAAGTATTTCCCGAGGAACTTCCTGGTCTTCCTCCAAGAAGAGATGTTGAGTTCTCAATTGAACTTATACCTGGGGCACTACCAATATCCAAGACTCCATATAGAATGGCTGTGGTTGAGCTTGAAGAACAGAAGAAACAACTACAGGAGAATCTGGATAAAGGGTTTATACGCCCAAGTGCATCACCATGGGGTGCACCAGTCCTCTTCGTCAAGAAGAAGGATGGGTCAATGCGGCTTTGCATCGATTATCGTGAACTTAACAAAATCACGATAAAGAAAAAGTATCCTCTCCCAAGAATCGATGACTTGTTTGATCAGCTGCGTGGAGCTCAATACTTCTCCAAGGTCGACTTGCGGTCGGGATATTATCAAGTAAGGGTGAAGAAGGAAGATATCCCCAAGACTGCTTTTCGTACAAGGTACGGGCACTATGAATTCATAGTAATGCCTTTTGGACTCACCAATGCTCCAGAAATATTCATGGACTTGATGAATAGAGTCTTTAGAGATTACCTAGATAAATTTGTGGTAGTCTTTATAGATGATATTCTGATATACTCCAAAACCAAGGAGGACCATGAGGAGCATTTAAGAACTGTACTGGAGACTTTGCGCAAGGAGAAGCTCTATGCCAAGTACAGCAAGTGTGAGTTCTGGTTGAAGGAGGTCTCATTCTTGGGCCATATCATCACAAGCAATGGGATATCTGTGGACCCCTCCAAAACAGATGCAATTGAGGGATGGCCGAGGCCAACATCGGTAACTGATATCCGTAGCTTCTTGGGGTTATCTGGATATTATCGACGATTTGTGAGAAACTTCTCACGATTGTCCAACCCTCTTACCAAGCTAACTCGAAAGGGAGTAAAGTTTACTTGGAGTGATGAATGCGAAGAAAGCTTCAAGGAGTTGAAAAGGAGGCTTATCACTGCACCTGTGCTCACTTTACCCACAAGTGGGGAACTTTTTGTGGTATTCAGTGATGCTTCGAAGAAGGGCTTAGGATGTGTGCTGATGCAGAATGATAAAGTGATATCCTATGCCTCAAGACAGTTGAAAATCCATGAGCGAAACTATCCAACGCATGATCTGGAGTTGGCGGCGGTGATCTTTGCCTTGAAAATCTGGCGGCATTATCTCTATGGAGAGAAATGTGAGATATATACTGACCACAAGAGTCTTAAATATATATTCACACAGAAAGAGATTAATATGCACCAGAGAAGATGGATAGAGCTCATAAAGGATTATGACTGTTCAATACATTACCACCCTGGGAAGGCGAACAAGGTGGCGGATGCCCTAAGTAGAAAGGATCCAGCAATTCTATCAATGATGAGAATTGAGAAGGATCCAATCTTCTTAGACTTGATGAAGATGGACGTGGGAATCATAAAGAAGGGAACATCATCAATCCTTTCACAAATTATTGCTCAACCATCTCTTTTGGAAAGGTTAAAGGATGCTCAAAAGGATGATGCGAGAATCCAAGAAAAAGTGGAAGCTATCAAAAAGGGAAAATCCTCAGAGTTTAATGTTAATGAAGAAGGAATTGTGCGGTTTGGGAAAAGACTATGTGTCCCATCAAGTTCGGAGCTGAAGAAGGAACTTTTGGATGATGCACATAGTTCAAATTTCTCTATTCACCCAGGGAGCACAAAGATGTATCGAGATCTCCGAGAAAACTTTTGGTGGGATAATATGAAGAAGGAGATCGCCGAATATACATCAAAGTGCCTGGTGTGTCAGCAAGTGAAGGCAGAGAGGCAGAAGTCTAAGGGGATGATGCAACCATTTCCCATACCAGAATGGAAATGGGAGAACATCACCATGGACTTCGTCACTGGACTTCCAAGGACATCCAAAAGCAACAATGCAATCTGGGTTATTGTGGATCGTCTTACAAAGACTGCACACTTCATTGCTATTCGAGAGGATTTCTCTTTGGATCAACTGGCACGGATATATATCAGGGAAGTGGTACGGTTGCATGGAGTACCACTATCTATTGTGTCGGACCGAGATCCAAGATTTACCTCTAAGTTTTGGAAGAGTCTTCAACATGCTCTGAATACTGAACTGAACTTCAGTACGGCCTATCATCCTCAAACTGATGGCCAATCCGAGCGGACTATCCAAACACTTGAGGATATGTTGAGAGCGTGCTCAATGGACTTTAAAGGAGGATGGGATCAACATCTTCCCCTAGTTGAGTTCTCTTATAATAATAGTTTCCACTCGAGCATCCAAATGGCACCATATGAAGCCCTGTATGGGAAAAGGTGTAGAACACCGGCATGTTGGGATGAGGTCGGTGAACGTAAGCTGCTTGGACCAGAAATGGTCGAAGAAATGGTGGAGAAGGTGAAAACCATTCAGCAGCATATCAAGGCAGCCCAAAGTCGACAGAAGAGTTATGCAGATAATCGTCGACGAGACCTTGAGTTTAAAGTCGGAGACATGGTGTTTTTACGCATATCTCCGTGGAAGAAGGTCATGAGGTTTGGAAAGAAAGGGAAGTTAAGTCCAAGGTACATCGGCCCATTCGAGATTCTTGATCGTGTTGGGGCTGTGGCATATCGACTAGCACTTCCACCTACTATGGCCAAGGTGCATGATGTCTTCCATGTATCCCTCTTAAGGAAGTACATACCAGACCCTTCACATGTACTCTCTTCCGAGGTGGTACAATTAGAAGACGATCTTTCTTATGAGGAGCAACCAGTGAAGATCTTAGATCGTAGAGAAAAAGTTCTACGAAATAAGACAATGCCCCTCGTCAAGGTGTTGTGGAGAAACCACAAGTTTGAAGAAGCAACTTGGGAGTTGGAGGATATGATGAAGCTAAGTTACCCACATTTGTTTTAGTGTGGGAAAAGGAAAATTTTGAGGGCGAAATTTCTTAAGGGGGGAATGTTGTAACGACCCAAAATTTCATTAATGGAAAATCCCTCTTGATCCAGTTAAATGTTTCTTTATGTTTTTATATGATGTCAACTTCTTTAGTTTAACGTTAAGATTTGTGACCGTTACTTTTATAGCCGTTGAACAGTGATCATCTGGGTAGTTTAAATATAAGGCTTTAACGAACCAATTTTCTACTCAGACAAAGGAAGCGATGGCCTCGTCCAGTAGAATTGCCCCTTACGAAGCCCATTTGTCAGAGCTCGGAAAGGAGGTGGCGTCTTTGGGCTTTGCCCTTGACCAAGCCCAAGCTGAGCTTCATCAAGTCAAGCTCGAACGTGATCGTCTACGGGAAAAATGGAAGTTGATAGAGATTACCACCCGAGCGATGTTATCCGAGCAACCCCAAGAGTCTGTCACCATCGCACACCTTACCCTTAGGTCTTATGCGGCTATTTTAAGGGGTTATGTAACAAATCAGTAGCACCATGTTCATGTACATTATTTTTGTATATAATAATGAATATAATTTCTAGTCATTTTTGATGCATTGTAATTAGTTTTTAAAGTACAAATGATGTTTTTAGTTATTATTTAATTAAGAATTATATTTTATTAAATTAAAGGATTTTTGAATTAAATAATATTTTAATAAAATATTATTATTAATATTAAATTAATTTTTATTAAATATAAATGATCTTATAATTTTATGAATGCAATTAAAATTTTTATTAAGGTTTGAAAGCCATTTCTGTCAAAACCCGTGAATTTTTTATAAATGTCGGTTTTTATTTTAAAAGTGAAAATTCACATATTTAGAAAATTATTTAGATAAAATAAATATTATTTTTGGAATCAGGACGTCGAAATTATCCAACGGTGAATTTTTCATAATTTTCTGAGACAGTCAAATTTTTGGGTAAAAATTAAATACCATTTAAATATATAATGTGTTTTATGACATCATAATGACCCAATGGTGATGTAATAAAATACCATAATCCTTATGTTCGGCCAATATGTGTTTTATCAATAAAATAATGAGGTTTTGGGTTTGTTTGACTCACTTTTCAAAGCATTAATGGAGCCCTCAAGACTTATTCAACACTTTGCCTTTTTAAATTAATTTCCATGGGAGTGTGACTCACCTCCACATCAGCAACCCTAATTTTTTTAATAAGTTCGGACCTTGGCCTTGAAAAATATTGTTTTCCTCTTCCCTTTTCCAGAAACCATGGGCAAATACCATGGGATGGTTTTTGGTTTGGATTATTTTAATATAAGGGGTCCCAAACCTAAATAATAAAGAATTCTCTCACCTTTCCTATATAAACCCACCCAAGCTCCCACTTCCTCCTCACTAAAAGCCCTTGAAGTTCGTCCAAACTCTGCCCTACACTCTCTAGAATCCTCTCAAGGTTCCCCAAGCTCCCAAGAAGCCTCTCACAAGCCTCTCTCTAGCCTTTGGAAGCACACTTCCAAGTAAGGGTTTTTTCTTCCTTTCTCATTTTTTTTCAATTTTCTTTAAGTTGTATTGCCCTTTTTATTTCAATTATGAATGTTGGGGTATGGTTTTGCACCTCCCCCATACTTCCCTCTTATTGTTTGAATGATGGGAGAACCCTTTCTCTCTCATTAAATGCCTCCCATGTACACCCGATACTATGCCGAAATTCCGAAAGGAACTTCTCTCTCTTCTTTTACATTCAAGCAATACTTTTGTATCATGAATCTAAATTCCATTTCTATTGTTGGGACATGTATCTATATGACCTTATTACTGTCCATTACATGAAAATATGATGAGTAACCCCTTTCTCTCTCATCAGCCTTTGTTATGAATTCTTATGTCACGCCGTTACGCTGCCGAAATCACACCGATTTTCTAAGCCAATATCATTGTGTAGTGAATACCATGCCCATTTCTCCATCAAGGGTATTCACCTTCATGCACATTTACTTATTGAATGTAAAGTTTCATGTATTAATTCCACATTCCTTTATCGTGGAATAAATGATTATGTTTTATGAATCCATGTTTTATGATCCATGTGACACACTTATGCATGAAATGAAATGTTTAAGAAGGGTGCGCCCTGATAGCGCTCCAATGCATTGGGTAAAGTATAGTATCATGATACGTCATGTGCAATGAGTGTTGACTCATGCTGATTCAAGTGCAACGAGGGTTTACTCGTGCTTCAAGTGCAATGAGGGTTTACTCATGCTCCATGTGCAATGAGCCTTGGCTCATGCTAATTCAATGTTAAGTGTTGTTGCCACATTTCCATGTTATGATTATCATGCTTTATCATGCCTTTATGTTCATGTCTCTCTTATGATCTATTGATATGCCTATTGCCTAACATGTATTGTACTCCTCATGTTATTCATTATGTACTCCCTTACTGGGCTTTATAGCTCACCCTTTTCTTATGCATGTCCTCAGGTTATCCCATGCAATGCTAAGTACGAAGGAATGTAGTGGTCATGTAAAGGAAGTTTTCAATAAGGATGTTGTATTTCATGTTTAAAGTTTTTATGTAATGATCCTAAGCCCCAAAGACACTAAACCTATCGATCTTCTTTGTTGTATCAAGTGAAGTTTTATGTAATAAAGCATGTTTAAGTTGTAATAAAAAGCAGGGTTGTCATATTTAGCATCGTCAAAGTTACAATGGAAAGTACTGAAACTTCCTTATCTTCTAGTAGCATCATTCCTTCCAATCAAAACTATACATGACTGGAATCATAATTTCTACCCCTTTAATTCATGAGGCTTTCATCACATGTTCTTATAACTTATTATATTTGTGAAATACATATCTGCAAATCATCATCTGGTTTAATCACCATTCTTCATTGTTGTAGAAAATGTATCACCTTGGATACATGTGATTTAAACTTAGGATAAACCCAAAAATCATCTGAATTTAATTCATAAAGAATTTCCCAAGTATGACATTCAATGATATGATTTCATACCAATTCTCCTAGAACACTCACTTCAGCCGATCTCCATTAACTTTGGAGTCCTTATTAATTTTGACCGATATTGAAAACTATTGACAAAAAATACAATATTCATACACAAAGTGGTCCCAAAAATATCCCCCTTTGTATTTTGTTGTCAATACCTTAAAGTCTCCGTAGATGAATGTGTAAATGTCAAAATGAGAATCTTATCTCTCCTCTTTACTTCTATCTATCCCCAAGACATTCATTTCATTTCTCTCCCCCTTATTGAAAAGAAATACAAAGTTCATGGTGAGGGTATCTTTCCATACTTAAGAAATGTGCCATCAATCATTTCACTCTATGTCTACTTGAGCACTGCTCAGTGTAGAAAAAAAGCGGATTTTATTTAGACAACAAAGTTTTCCATTACCCACTGAATATGACACCTCATGAGATGAGAACTCATACACTTGTCCTCAAGGGTTTTCCACTTTTATTCTAGGATGAATATATTGAATGTGATAAGGAATAATCAGCCTGAAATTCCTGCACTCACTTCAACAAATGAATCAAAAACATTCAAGTGCAATTGCAATGATAAGTGACCTTGGGGAACTTTTATTATTCTTATGTCACTGATTGACTTAGTTACCCCCTTTGTAAAAATATATTTATTTTGAGTAACTAGGGATGAGAGATTACAAAATGAAATACCTTTTCCAATGACATATTCCTCATACAATATTTAGAGTAGTTGAATTTAGTACCAACTGAAGTTGATACTTATTGAGATAATGAATCTGGAAGTTTTTTCATGTGTATCACTCTCAAGGGAAAACTTCTCATCACTAAATCTCAGTTTCTCCCCTTCAGATCTTTCTTTACCTTCAATTCACTATATTTAAAGAAAAAATAAAATACTTAAAGATTTAAGGGAATAAGGTGGATCTTCCATGCTTATTCAATGTGAGATGGAAGGCTGAGAAGATTTTCTCAACCAAGATGCTATATTTTCTCCACTACTCAGACTTTTACATTTTATCTTTAATTTTGAATGTGGATGTGTGTATCTCAATACTTATTCCATCTCTTTGTGTGTGAAACTTATTTCTTCGAGAGCTTTCCAAGAACTAGAATATTTCAGTGCAACTTTCATCCTCTTCATGAATTCTTGTTGGGATAGAATAAATTCAAAGCACTTTCTGAAAGTATGACCAGCCTTGTTTCACCTCACACACAGAACTTCTTTATCTTTATGTAGAATCTTCTTTTTGTTTTTAGTACTAGCCTTAGCCTGTGCATCATATATTTTCCTCATTCTTCCCAAATATTTTTCCAAACCACCAGTATATCATTAGGGACTAAGTCATAAATATTTTATCTTCTATATGTATTCTTCTAAGTTTCATCCTTCTTAGTAGTTCTTTTGGATGCACTACTCTTCACCTTCTTGGATTTAGAATCCAAGGTCTTCTCAACTTTCCTCCTTAGAGTATTCTTGGGAGTGTTTGATTTTCCAATATTCTTCTGAATAATTCCCAAGGATGATTTTTATTTCTTATCTATATCTTGTGATATTCTTTTCTTATCATCTTTGGGAACCTTTTGAAATGAACATGTACCATTCATGTGACCACTCCTATTCCATACATCACAGATGTTATCTAACATTCCAAATCTGTTTGTAGTATACAAATGCTTCTTGACCTGTGGATGCTGCTTCTTCTTCTCTGGATTTCTCCCCCTTGATGTGGGCTTTCTCTGTGCTTTTACATTTAAGGGGTTTTACCAAAAATCCAGTGCAAAATGCCCAAATATATCACAGAACCAGCATTGAACAACAAACCTTGACTTCTTTCCAACTTCCTTATAAGGTTTCTGAATCTTATTCTTGAATTGTTGTGCTTTCTGTGGGGAGATATCTTCCACACTCTTTCCCCTATCCACCATATCCATGGTGGTAGGATTCTTCTCATTCTTCTCCATCCATAATTGTTTACAATTTTTTGTCCAATCTGCACTTTCTGTAGAAGCAATTTTAGAGACATTAGTACATGTTGGTATAGATGGTACCTTTGCTTTCTCAGATACTTGTGATATATAAATGAGTGAAGCCATGATATTTTTATCACATTTTGGAGGTATTTTGATAGTAGAATCCTCCAGTAATCATTGAGTACTTGCAAAAACTATTTTCTTCTTTTGTGGAGACTCAATACGTGTCTTCTCAATATTGATTAACTCGGATTCCGACTTTAGAAATCTCATATTGAGGATGACTTACTGATGTTCAATCATTGTCATCTTCTCTTCACAATCCTTCTTTAATCATTCAACTTCATCTTCATGTATCTTTACTTTTTTTTGTAACAAAGAGTCAATTTCTTTGATCTTTTTGGAGTTTTCTTCCAAATATACCTCCTTGACATCATTGCTCTTTTTCAGCTCATCTTCAAGTGCATGGAATTTCTTTTCTAGAGTCTTATTGACTCCCTCTTTCTCTTAAAAAACTTTGAGCCACTTTGAATAACTTACTTCAAATCCCCTTTTTGTTGCTTCAAAGTCTCCAACCTATCTAGAGTTCTTTAAACATTCGACAATTTTTGCTTGTAATCTTTTCTCCAAAGCATCAATTTCTTCTTCTAGCTGAGTGATATTTTCATGAATGCATTGAAATACACCACAACCCAGGGATGTACTTTCTTTAGTGATCCCATACAGAATAATTCTTAATATATCAACTAATATTTCTTGATTTGTTGTAGATTGATCATCACCACTTGTGCTGGAATTTTCGTCATGAGAATAATTTCCAAATGTACTAACACATACCTCCTTATCATTTGAAGTAGGAAGGTTATCCATCTTTTTTGTGGAAACTTGATCCACCTTCTCATAAATTTCCAAGTCTTGTGTCTCTTCAATGACAGCCATATATGGAGAACCAGATGCTTCCTCTTCTTTAGATAAGAGGAAATTCTTCTTAAACTTTCTCTTCTCCTTCTTTTTCTTGTTCATCATGGTCCTGGTAGATATAGTCTTCTTCTCAGAGATAACAGAATATTCACTGAAATTGCACTTCATTGATAACTTGGGAAAGAAACTCTGGTCTTCAAAAGTGAATAACTTCACTATAGAGAATCCAACAGAGGTGAACGTGTCCCTCTAATACCAATTAAGAGGACCAGTTTGGGAAATACCTACCACTGGGGGGTGAATCAGTATTGGGGACTTTTAAAACCAATTCCAACATTTTATCCCTATACCTCTTAACCTATTAGGATCTTGATTTTCTTATTCTCTTTTCCCTATCTCATGTAATAATAGAAATCAGTAAAAATATGCACACGATATTTTTACAAGGTTCACCACTCAATAAGAGTAGCTACGTTCTTATCATGAATGGATATGACTAGTGCATGGATTCTCCACTATGATGTGATATGTGATTACAGTGGAGTGGCTGGGAAAGAAAACCTCTAGCCAGTGTGAGTCCCTAAACTTTAGAGGGGGGACAATCTTCTTCCCTGGATTGGTGAATACCTTGCCCAACTTGTAGCCTCTAGATGGTTCTTTATACTGCCTATGGAGATAGTCTTATTCCTTCTTCAAAAGGTAGGTTCTACTCATGGTATTCTTTAGTGCTCTTCACTTGATTACTAGAAAAGTAGTAGGAAAAAAATTCTTACTTCTTTATTTCTCTTCATCTCTAGTGCAACACTAACTGCACTAGACTTCTTCTTTCTTCTTCTTAGTGCAACAAACAAATACAGTAAACTTATTCTTTGTTTAGATAGAATCACATACACCAATGTGATTATTCAAACACTGAGGATCAGCTCACATAGCATCATCTGAATTAAACTGCCTTGAATAATTTTCATCCTTCAGTTGGGAATACTCTATTCTTTTTCTTCTTCTCTTCTTTCTCTTTAACACAGTATAATTAGGAATAGTAATGGAATGTCTTTATATCTTTCTTCAATTCTTCGTGCAGGTAGAGAGCTCCACGAGTCTTCTTCTTCACGTAGAGGACACATGATTCTTCTTCATAGAACCAGGGATGATTCGTGGATCTGTCTTCGTGAAGCACTACACAGGTGAGTATTCACTGGTTGTGTACTCACGAGATCTCCTTCACAAAACACCATGAGGGATTGAGAAAACCAGTCGCTTTTTTGTGATTTCTTCTTCACATAAAGGGTGTGGTTCTCTTTCTTTGAAAGACACTTCAAGAGTTCATAGAACTTGTTAAAGGCCAGTGGTACCCTCAAATTTGTCACGCACCCTTCTAGGTGACTTGCGTGTAAAATTAAAACCTTGCGCGTAAAAAAACCTATTGGAGTGAAAAAGGATTTTCTCAAAACTCTCCTTTTTTGTGTAGCACTGGATTTTCACACAACAATTTAATTTTCAAGCATCACTCTCTTTTTCATGCAACACTGGGTTTTTCGCGCAACAATCTCTTTTTCGTGTAGCACTGGCTTTTTCTCACACCACTTCTTTTTTTCACACACTAATCAATACTTCAATTTTTTCTACGTGTAAAAGATCGTGATTTTTCCAAGTGTCCAACCATAAAAAATGAGAGGGGTTAACCTCATATTTATATTCATTTTTGACCCTAAACATTAAACCCCTTCCTGCTCGTAAAACTCTCTCTCACTTCATTATATTACGTGCACCTTCCTGGATTTTTCACATACCTCATGACTTTTCCATTTTTCATCATTATAAACATGAATCCCCTCTTGCGCATAAAAAGTAAAACCCACATTTTTTTCACAACCAATTTTTACGCGCACAAGTCTGATGTTCTGTGCACACCGCGCGAACAGCTTCGATTTTTCTCGTACCTATTACCTTTTTCATTTTTTGACATTCTAATCACAATGCACCAATTATGAAAAAAATTCCACACTGCATCCCATATTGCACAAAAAACCAATCTTTCATGGGACCACTTTTTCGCGTACCCTGACCAATTTTTCACACAGTCCATGCCTTTGCCAATTTTTGAGATTCTCATCAAGAAACACCTATTGAGTGAAAAAAATCATTCATCTATTTCGCACACCACACTAATATTTCACACCTCTCTTTATTTTTTCGCACACAGCTCTATTTTTCGCACACCCCACTAATATTTTTTGCACTGATTTATTTTTCACACACCTACCATTTCCAAAAAAACACTCTCTCCATTTTCCAATTTTTTGGCCTTAAAATTTGGTAAACCCTGGAAAACGGCGCCACCTTAAACTGTTCTTTTGTGCTGCCTCCATATTGTTTGTTCCCTTTTCATTGATCTCTTCACTACTTCCCATAACCATTATTAATCTTTCATCACTAACTCAACTATCATGATATATATCCTTTGATAGACCAGATTTAGCATCGTCAGAGTTACAATGGGAAGTAATGAAACTTCATTATCTTCTAGTAGCATCATTCCTTCCAATAAAAACTGTATATGACTGACATAATCATTTCTACCCCTTTACTTCACAAGGCTTTCATCACAATTTCTCATAACTTATGATATTTTTGAAATACATATCTGCAAATCATCATCTGGTTTAATCACCATTCTTCATTTTTGTAGACAATGTATCACCTTTGATACACGTGCTTTAACTTTGAATAATCTCAACAATTGTCTGAATTTACTTCATAGAGAATTGCCTAAGTATGAAATTCAATGATATGATTTCATAACAATTCTCTAGGCATAGTCACTTCAGTCGATATCCATTAACTTTGGAGTCGTTCTTCATTTTGACTGATATTGACAATTGTTGACAACAAATAAAATCTTCATACACAAAGTGGTACCAACACAGATATTTATTTTATTGTACCCTGAATACCCATCCATGAAAGAATGGGCTTGGAAGACATTAGTTGCATCGATCAAGAGACCCATGATCAGAAAGTGGAATTCATCTTTGGAAAATGTTGATAAAGGTTTCTAAAATTGATGTAGACCCTAATATTCCCATTTTTTTCTTGATAAGAATGTTTTTGGTGAGCCATTTTTGGTATTTCACTTCTCAAAGAAGGTTTTCTTTGATCAAATTTTCAATATCCACGTCTACATTTATAGCATGAGAGGGGTGCATTCTCCCAGAAACCTTCTTCATACCTCGATGAACATTAGTTAAGCTGAGATAGTGCGTATCCACATATGGATTCATTCCAAGAATTTATTTATTTTTCTTGGAGAACACATATTAGTTTTGAATTTAAAATGAAATATACATCTCTTTCTTCTCAGGAGGCACAGTGGTAGTAATCAGTATAGGATGTAGGTATTCTTATATTCCAATATTCACCTTCCTAAGCTCATCGATGGTGTTGGATATTCATTCCAAGAATTTGAGTGGAGAATCCCTATGGTCATCCTCTTTTTCTTCCACCTCTATTTTTTTAGATCCATTTGTATATGAAGTCAGTAATCTGAGGGCATATCTATCACCGTCGATATGACATAGGTCATGGGAAGAGGGATTGTTATCTATTACTGATAGAGTCATTATAGTGATATTTTTGTGTTGGTTTTATTATAAAATATTTCTAGATACATAAGGGTCTTGGGATTCTTGGATTGGGTCAATTTCATCAAATATAGATTTATGGGTAGCATATAATCATTGTTGATCATATTCCAGGGATTTCCATGGGAAAACCCAATCCTTTGGGAGTATCAAACTATATATTTTCATCCACCATTGGTTGTTTTCATTCCCTCTCATAGAATCATTATTCAGCATATGTGGCTCCACATGACTAAAATGGGTCTCTGTCACCATGCAATATTCTGAAATTTCCTTTGATTGAGTATTTCAGACACCGGTGGAATGTTGATGGTATCACCACAAGGTTTTGAAGCCATGGGATTTAGAGAAGGATATTACATGTGGTGTCATTATATATAAACATAATATCTAGATTAGATTTGATATCCATAAACTGAGTTTAGATCTTGATCTTCCAAAGAGGCCTTTGCTCAGACTTATCATACCCTTGAATGGCCAGCTTTGTGGGAGATAATTCTCCCTTGATATTTTCTAATCATCGAAGGGTCTGAATCGTGATGGGGTTAATCCTAGAACCATTTTCAATCATAAAACATTGAATAAAACATTATTGAGTCTGATGGAAACATATAGGGTCTATATGTTCCCTCAGATGACCTATTTCTGATCCTACTTTATGAACGAGACGGTGTCATGACATTCTAATTCCATGGTATCAATTCAATATACCTCAACTGCAACGACTTTTGTCTCAAAATCTAATGGTATTTGGAGGGATTCAACAATTTACTCCCTAATTTCATTTAAAAATGGATTTAAACTAGGATTTATATCTTGGGTGGTGCAACTACAAGCTATTTTAGAATGTTTTACTTTTGTTCTAGAGGTCGATGCATCCCAAGCTGGGGTTACTCTTTATTATGCAGCTCAAGATCTGATAAATATAAGAAATATGGTCTTGGTTATTCTGAATATTTTGGGGGAGAATCTATTGATAGTGGAATAGATTTTTTTCCCTTTCCCATTATCTTTAATGATTATATAATTGAACCCTTCTAGGATTTCATGTAAGAAAACTTGGCACGGATGACCACTGGAGGGTTCTAGGATAACTCCTTGTCACTATTGGTCATGATGGAGTGCTTGACCATGAGTATTAATTGAATATATGTCATTTGAGGTTACCTACTAGGAATATTTTGTTTAAACACGCCCACATTATTCCATGTACCCTCAATTCCTCCACATACTGCCTCTTCTTCTGTGGCCAGGTATAGGGAACTCATACATGAAGTCATATTCATCATTGATAAAGGGGTATTCCATGTGTATCATGTTGAGAGATATAAATTTGAGATATTCATTTGATTAGGGTTCTATTTGATGGGGTATATCTTTTATTTCATATGTTTCATGCAGGAAATATTTTTGAGTCAGAGCTTGCATTAGAGAAGAATATAACTCTTCATCATTTATCTCTTCCTATGTCTGATGGCCATGTCCACCTTTTGGAGGAATATTCGATGTCACTTCCATTGGTGATGGAGCAGTTATGGTTCTAAATAACTATGATCTTAGGGTGTAATGATCTAATTCAACCATATTTCGAGTCATCCAGTTATTGATCTTTTGTCCACACCTGGCTGGAACATTTTTCCAATCGCCTTCATATTCTAATTGGGAAATGGTTATCCAGGACAATTGTGCCTAGAATTTTTCCAAAATCACCTATCCATAATTGAACATGCTTTGGAGGTTTTATTTTAAGATGAATAAATCCTAGATATTGTGACCCAGCCTTCTATGAAAAGGGTAGTAGTCCGGACGATCAGTGAGGTTGACCTCATTGGGTTTCCTCGGATTTGAAATCATGAGCAATTTATTGTCCATGGGTGTAAGGAAATAATCGGGGATGATATCATTACAGAAGGAGTATTATTTATTCATCAAATCCTCAAATCCTGACCGACATTGATCTCATTTGGCTTCGGGATGAGGGTGATTTTGTGTTTATTACTTCTCAATTGAAGGTGCTTGGTGGTTTGGGAGATACCCAGGTGTTTGTACGGGCACTGTTACCAGTTTGAGAGTAATAGAGGTAGTCTCTATCTTACAGATCCTTTTCACCTGTTCTAAATGCATGAGATGAGATTTATCTTGGGTCCTTTAAATGGAATTCTCAAAATGTTTTGAAAACTATGTAAACTCATAAAACCCACTTGGATACTTCATTGAGATCAGAGGTATCTGTAACTCATCCTACAGATTTCCATCACAAATTTCTAGTAATTACTTCTATGAGATAGGGATGCTGAGTGACTAGGTTAAACCTTTCCATCTTGATGTGAAGTTAGAGACCCTCTCATTTTCTAATTGCTTATAGTTCTTCAAAATGAAAATTGTTATCTTCCTCATTGTAGAACGGAATTGATAAAGTAATTGATGATAAAGGTCTTCCTATCCTACAACAGATCCTATTGGAAGAGTGTTTTACAAAAAAAAGATATCATTATCAGAGTCTGTACAAAACACCTCAACCTAGTCACATCCTTCTGATCTCAAGGTCCTATCATCAGACTACATCAAGGTATGAAGTGTGTGAGATAATGTTCTAAGTCTCCCACACCCTCGATGGTGGATAATGTAGGGTTTCCTAAATTGGGTGGAGGAAAAGTTTCAGCCACCCATTCAGGATATTACTTCTTATCAGGATACACTAGTGCACATCTTCCTTTTAGGGATTCTATTTGTGTACCCAAATAATTGATAGCATTGATAAATTCTAGAGGGACTGCTACTTGAGCTATGTTCCATCTATAGGGAGCATACAAGGCTTGATGAGGTGGTCTAATTTTCATCTCCAACTGATTCTCGATCTGTTCAAAGACCGAATGATCACCCTGTAAATGGGGAGTTTGTCTCCATAATGGATGGATTTCATGATATTTTTTGACTTCCTCATTTATTTAGATGAGATGCCTATATCTGAATCCAATATGATTCTCAGATGCTACTCTTGAAGGTGTATCACCTATTTCTAGACATATCGGAGGAGGAATATTTTCATCATCATAAATACAATACCCAACATGAATATTTCCCCTGTGTAACTTCTCATTGTGTTGTATAAGAGTATGTATCTCATTCTCATATCGTGAAAATTTTTCCTTAGTGAAAGAATTTTTGGTTCTCAAAGGCATTGATTGGGATGTAGCCACACCTTTTCCTTTATCAATGGCATCGATCTTCCATAGTAGAGGGAACTCAATATTTGGAGGTGTTAAATTTGAGAGCCTCCCCAGGTTATGGGTTCATGAAACCTTAGTGGGTTCATCTAGATCCTCCTCTTAATGATTTTTTCCATAATTAATCCCTATGTCTCTAAATCATGATCCACATTATTAGTTTTTTTGTGGGTGACAACATTTAAAAAGGTGTAGAAATATATGGTAGTTGTCTCATTACTCTTAACAAAAACTGTATGATTCTTAAATTCCCACATTAGGGTCAATTCTTGAACCATTTTCTATATTTGATCATTTTGGATTGCAACCCAAGTGGGGTTTGATTTCCTTCACCATACACTCCTCCCATATCAGTATGTGAGTGGTGACCATGAGTGTGTTTTTGGTCATGATTGTAGAACGATCCCCAAATAAAAGATATTTTTCTTGTGGTATGGGGAATAGATGAGATGATGACTGTTGATATTTACCTCCTTGTATGTAGAAAAATGATTCCCTATATTGTGAGGATGATGATTGTGACAAAACATAATTCCAACCCTATGAGCTAGGACCTATTTAAGGCCATAATTGGCATTGGTTTATCATGTTGTTGAGGATTCAATGAATCCAGTCAAGGGTTTAATGATTCATAGGATGAAAATTGAGATGTGAATTCCCCTAGACAAGTAAGATGGGGTTGATTTGGAACCACCATTGATTTACCCAGAACCCTCTCAGGGGACGATAAACCAAGTGATGGTGATTGAGATAAAAATACCCACATCCTAGTGGGTTGGGGTTTGTTTTTTTGTTACCAATATGTCCTAAATCCTCTCTTGAATTGATGATCTGAGGGTTGGAGGTGGTGATAGACATTGCCCTAAACCAGTGGGCTTGGTTCCCTCTTATATCCATGTTATACAGGTGAAATTATGTCCTATATGGTATGATGTAGTTGTGCTCATTAAGGATCTGGGTGAAGTGGAAGCCCATGATAGAAGTCAGTTTATATATTAAATTTTCATGTTGATAAAAAATTAGGCCTCTATGTTTGAAATTCATACCTTTTGTTTTGATGGGACAAGTTCGAAGAACCATTGGATAACATCTCCCTTCACTCATGATGTCTTGACACCATTGTAGTGGGATAATTTTAGTGTTTTGACCAACTGGATTTCACGTTACCCAGTCCTCTGATTTCTCTAGAGGATATGACATTACAGAATTCCATATTAGATAGGATATCCAATTATAGGGGTGTGGTAAAATGGAATTATACATACTTTTCTAATCATTGTATATGAATACATGAAGATGCTTCACATATCAGTTTTTGAAGAGTTATGATGCAATGGTGGAAAGAATAATGAATAATTCTACTATGTTTTTTCAATTTAGGGTCCTAGGCGATGGAGATAGTACCCAGTTATAAATGATAAAAATATCTTGATGGTCATACGATGACCATTGTATCTTGGATAAGGGAGCATTCTTACCTTCAATTGCTGATGAGTAGATCACATATTCTTGGTATAGATAAGGTACGAACTCTATCTCTAGCTCATCTTGTATATCATATTTAGGTGTGGAAAGGTGATTGAACATGCCAGAGTGGTTTTTTCCTGCAAAATATCTCCATATAACAATGTCAAGATCCTCCTCATCTCACTTACAGTCCTCCATCTGTTCATACCAAAAAATATTCTTTTCGGGGCCTCCTGCTAACTGAAGTGTAGTGTTACTGGTATTTGATGGGGAACTATATGTGGTTGACCCCAATGTTTTGAGAACCTATTAATACACAAGCGTATTAATTTTGAACACCTACTTATGAGGAAGTGTCTAGTAAAGGGGGGTATTTTACTTTACATGGGAGATGTCACCATAGGGAGGTTTACCATGGTATTATTCAGGAGTAGAGTCCCTATGATCAATCTCCATAATACCATGAGGACTATCAGGGTAATGATTTCCTACTATATTGGTTGAAGATTCTATGGACCCTTGGGGTGTTAATAATGGGTCTCAAACAACATAAAGGGAAATTCCATTTAGAATATTCTGAATATGAGATTTATTTTGTGTCATGGCTAGAATATGCCGACCTACCTTTTGAAATTATGTAGGTATATGAGCCAGTTGAATGACAGCTGCCAGAATATGTTGACAACCATTACGTGCTGCAAAAAAATGATCTCACTATTGAGAAGCTAATATAGTATTCCAATGAGTTTCTTAAATATTAGTAGGAATATTAGCCTACCATAAGGTATATGTTACTCTCACTTTGTGAGCCCTAGTCAAATAGGAGATATGATCCTGATCCCGAGCCATTAGAATATGTCGTCTGTCTTTTTTGACAAGGATATGAGCCTATCCTAAGGCATGTTTTTCTCTCACTTGGTGTGCCTCAGTTTGGAATGGGAATATGTGCCTAGTCCGATTGTACATTCCCCATTGGAATATCTTGATTGAACTCCAGACTAGGAGAAGGGATATGGTCCTCAACTTATATAGCCTTATACGGATGCTGATGTGGTAATTAATTGATGAAAGTAGGGATATGATCCTCGCTTATGTTATCTACTAGAATATTTCTGATAGATTCACTTAAAAGAATATGAGCCTGTCCCAAGTCATGTTCCACTATCACTTGGTGATCCTTGGTTAGAAAACAGATATGAGCTTGATCCTGAGACTTTGGAGTATGTCGCCAGTATTTCTTGATAGGAGTATAAGCATGTCCGAGGGAATGTGCCTTTATAACATAGATATCCCTGACCATAATGAGGATATCATCTCGATTCCAGGACTTTGGAATATACCTATAACCTTTTTCAAGAGGAATGTGACCCATTCTTAAGGCATGTGCTTCATTCACTTGGTGATCCTATGTTGGAATGTGAATATGAGATCAGTCCAGTGCCTTATCCTTTACCGAAATATAACTATAATCCTTCTCAATGAATGAAATAACGTATTCTTGATCTTGAGAAACCAATTTTTCTTAATGATCAGAGTGTTTTTCTTCCTTGGATGTAGTGATAGGAATATGTACCTATCCCTATATCTGTTCTAGTGACAGAATATACTAGAAGAATTCTTTAACATTTATAATATGTAATGAAACTTTAGCATAGTGTGAATAGGAATTAAAGCATACACATTTTTTATCTCCACTATATACTGAAAGATAACTTCTATTGAAGCGGTAAAATTTTCCCACTTATGTCCTCCTTGTTCCACTAAAATATGTCAATGGACATCATGCATGGGGTTGTGGATATCCTCCTTCTACATTCCTGCTATAGAAATATGTCTGCATACATATTCTGAGTGAGTAGGGATACAAGTCTTATCACTAGTTACTACTAGAATATTCTAGTAGAAATCTTCAATGGGAGTAGGGATATGATCCCTCTCATTATTATCTAGAACCTTTTGTGCATGATGTGGATTCCTTGTTGCCTGTTCAAGGATATTAGATGTGGAAGTGTGTTAGGTGGTTCCCTTAGTAGGTGACTAAAGGGTACCGATGTGATGGTGTCAGTGACGATGACTGAAATGATCCTTTCTCAGTGGTCCCTAAATTGGAAGGGGTATATAGTTTACTCCTTGGTCCAACATCATTAGATATTTAATGTAGTGATTTTCTTTCACTTAGATAAGCTATAAAAGTGGTTAAAGGTGGTGATGAGTGCCAGTAGATTTTCTAAATAATTCTTTGGATGATATTAAATTTTTGGATTTATAACTCGGACAACCTCATGGGAATCCACAAGGTCTAGTAATGTAACATTTTAATGGAATTCTCTGACCATTTCTTTTTCTACCCTTACTGAAGATGTCGGGTGGGTGAGGTCATTCTGAGACCTGTAGGGGTTGCATCCATAGCATATTTTTTCATAGAAATCACTGGATAAATACATTTTAGATTTGGATGTTGTTTTTGAGAGTAGTATCTATTTTCACAAATAAAACAAGGAACATGTTTTCTGATTCGTGCATCATTGTCGGCATGATATTTTCTCAATCAAATATGCATGGGTAACATAATTGTCCTTTATTATCCCTGGTCTAAACATTATTCTCACATGGGCTTATCAAAATGAGGATAAACTTATTTCATGAGAACCCCATCTACATAGGATCATCCATTCCCTTAAAATATTTAAGTCAATTTTCCATGTTTACATAGGAAATGAAAACAGAATGGAACGACACATTATAAACTGATCATTCTATTATTTTATAGATTCACATCAGGTTCACCATTTTTATTTCATCATAAATATCATGGAATTACTTGGTAGAAAAAAATGGCCTCACAAGAACTAGCCAATCTATCCTTTTCAACATGTGAATATGATTCCACAATTAAATGACTATATGTATGGTTCAACACATTTTTTTCATCAGAACACGCTTCGGGTCTGCCCAAAGATTCATTGTGGGGAGTTTAATGAGTTTAAAAATCCCTCCCACGGGGTACACTATTTTTTATCTTTAATATAAATACCTGACGATTCCTACATCCATAACTGAGCATGAACCTTCTTTCTAAAGACAGGTGGTCCATCAGGGTTTCAGACAAAATAATGCTTAAGAAACCACATTGGTCGAGTGGATGGGAGGTCAGGCTCATTTCACCCTGGGGGGTGAATTATTGACTACTCTAATACTCTATTATATATTTAAGATTAGATCCTGAATCAATTCCTAATACTGATATGGAACTGATTATCCTAAAAAATGATCATAGGTTAAACCCTTTTATATGTAAAGGGGAATATTATGGTGACTCTATCTGTATGTATCAGAGGTTCTTAATCAAATTTCTACTAGTGGGTATCTACTTATATGTTGATTCCATATAACCAAGAACTCTTATGTTTTTTTTCTTCCAAGATGGTGATTACTATTCTGAGGATGGGTTTAAGCCAATATTAAGAATCTTACATATTCTGTTTAAAATAGAAATAAAAAACCACATAGTTCTTCAAACCCATGTTGGTTAACATAACACAGAAATAAAATATATTTGGGAATTTGGGCACTAGGTTCTTGATCTTGAGTTGTGAGTAGGTGTCTTACATATCCTGGTTATAGTATTAATTAGAGTTATCATAGTTTGATCATTTCCTTAGGATATACCCCATGGTGGATACCTTTATATGGGAGTAGCCATGTCATGCCACTGATTAGGGATAACACACCAAGGATTCCCTACATGGTGGAGATTGATGAGGTGAGTGATATTACCATTGAAACTACCCAAAACCACATGATCCATTATCGGTGCGAGAATCAATTGATAAAAAGTAATTTGTGTCAATGAATATGGATGTGGGAATTATGTGACGAGATAGCCCTATGGACATTTAATATGGAGATCATGACTTAGGAAGGTATCCTATATATCCTAGTTATAGTAGGAATCAGAGTCATCATATTTTAGTTTGCTGCTCAGCCCGCTGGTGGATGATGGAGAAAGATCATCCCATGGGATAGATTGGTTCATGATGGTTGAAATGTTAGAGACATAGGGGAAACTTGAACTGAAGTGGCTTCTTATTTGATCTTGGGCCTCAAAAAGGAGTCCCACATATCCTTGTTATAAATGTAATCAAAGTCATCGTAGTTTAGTGGGTTCAGGGATTACACACTGAGGTTTCCCTAGTATATTGGAAATATCATATTATTCTATTGATCATGGATTACACACCGAGGATTCCCTAGTATATGGGACATATCATATTATGTTACTCATCATGGCTTACCCACTCTGGTTTCCCTAGTATGTGGGATATATCAAATTATTCCACTAATCGGGGATGAAACATTGATTTTACCCTTGTATATGCACTGGAAAGGGTTATCATGTCCTGGGATTCCTTCTTGACCTAACTTGGTTATAGGATCGACCTTATTTATTTCCTTCCTAACATGCCTTGATGGTTTAGGAAAAAATTCAGGAGGATGTCTAGACATGTTTGGTTATATTCTAGACATGTCTGAAAGATAATATCATGATCCCGTTGACTTTTCCAAAGGAAATATCATAATTTTAATGGCATGTTTGGAGGTCATCATATGATCAAGGTTGACTTGTCCAAAGGACATTGCAGGACCTAGTTGATTTGTTGTAGAGGCCATCACATGATCGAAGCTGACATGTCTGGAGGCTATCACATTATCTAGTTGACATAATTTGGGGATGTCATGTGATCTGACTAACCTATTCTAGTTTCATAAAGAAACTTTTCTGACATGCGGGGAGGGTGTTGCGTGATTTAACTGGTATTTCTAGAGGAATTCACAAGACCTAGATGACACACACTAGTGCCATCACATAATTTGGGTGACCTATTTGAGGACATTTCATGATCTTGATTGCAAACCCGGAGGGCTTCGCAAGACTTGGGTGGAATTCCCAAGGGGAACCATGTGTCATTTTATCACATGCCTGAGGGATGTCACATAATCTAAATGATATGTCATGGAAGTGTCACATGATTTGATAAACATGCCCAGATGCTGTTGTATGATATGGATGAGTCATATAAAGCACATGAGGATCAATGTATATGTTATTCATGTGATTCTTCCATATTTTAGTCTTTTATTACCACTTTTATAACGTTTTTTTCATATATTTCTTTGGTGTTTGCTTTTTAGTTTTCAAATTATGTAGCAAACATGCATGACCTCCTTCACATAGCCTGGTTGACATGACAAAAGTTATTTACAAGATCTTAAGTGATCACATAAGGTGATAATTCATTATTCATGATCACTTAGGTTGTTCCATGGATATTAAATGTTGAAAAACTATTGACATTGTGAGATAGGATTCTTTAATAAGTACACTCCAATGCGTGGATGTGCCTATGCATGGATCCAAGGATGTATTTTTTTGTGCTGAGGGGAGTTCATTTACAAGCCTCTCCACCCGATTATACTCCACCATGTGTAGTGGGTATCTCATAAATTTAGGCTAGAGTTGGTGGATGTATTTGGTGTTATACCCTTCGCATGATTCATTAATGGGTGTCACATGATTTCTAGTGAAAACACAATTATCGCATAAAATATCCATCTATTGGATTTTGGATTGTCAATGGGGTCTTTCCTAATCATGCGGACATGATAAGGGGATTTTACAAGGTCAGGTCGACATTTATGGGAACCTTCATAGGATCAGGATTCCTATGTAAAGGCTTTCACATGATGTAAGATGCATTGTCCATGACCTTTAATGAGATAATGGTGGCTTTCAAGGGGCCTTTACATGATCAAGTTGTCATGCCATGGGGTCTTTCAAAACCATGTTGTCTTGTTTGGGGGGTTCACATGATAAATTATAATTTCCCATGGTGTATAACTCTATTTTCATAAAATTTCATTATCTTCCCCTTGCAAGAAGATCCCATAATCTCCCTGCTTGTTGACTTATTTATTTCATAGGGGTTGGGGATCTTGTTATATTGTATGATTGTTGTCGAAGACAGTCGCTCTTCCCATCAGTGATGCATCACTTGAACAATAAGGGCTTCTGCGGTGATACACGAGCATCATCGTGGAAAACCCTTGTGTTTTTATTTGGAGAAAAAGCTAGAGCATAGGACCGCCAAGACATGTTCATATCCCTTCATGTGATGAGGGTGACATGCTAGTGGGCACTTGCATAACAAGGAGGACATGCCACTAAAGTTTTTTTGGTGTCTTACAAACTACATGGGAAAATCGAATGATGATTTATGACCATGAAAGGCTTCCACCGTTTCAATATGATTATTCTTAATTTACAAGGATTTTTGGATGGTATGTCTGGAGCTCGTCGACATGACAAGTCACATGATCCATAAGATTCATCTGAAACCTACCACATGATCAGTTAATGTATTTAATTCCTTTTAAAGAATATAAGAGCTTATCAAGGGGGATCCCCATGATATCTTAGAGGTTATGTGCTTTTCATTACTGATGTGTTCCTTATAGGTTCACGTGATCTGCAAATTTTTTCCACATTCTTCGTCCATTTCTATGTGGAGAAAATTATACCCACGTTTTGGGTATTTTCTCCCTTATATATTTTCTGATACTCATTTGGTGGGCATAAACACATGATAAATCATGGATATACTAATTCATATGCTATTTAATGCTTCATTTGATATTATTTTTTCTTGGGGATTATGATTCCAATGGTACCAAAGTGGGAAGGGTTTATTTAATAAAGTCATTATTATTTAGGATTTTTTTACATCAGTATATGTTGGGTCTATTATATGAACTTTATATCTTTAAATGAATATATTTTATTCTCCTATAGATATTTCTTGAAATTACAAGTTTTAGTTTCATTTTCATCTATTTATGTATGCAAGATACATAAATATGTTTTTATGGAAAATTAACCTTACTTTTCTACTAAGTTGGGAAACTTCTTCTTCAATGTCTATATTTTCTATAAAATGATTTAATTTTTTTTTACTATTCTAAAATGATTTAGTAATAATTTTTTACCAATTTTTTACTTTTTACAATTTTTTTAAAAGGAATCATCTTTCCATTTTATAAATGAGGAATATTTTTAATTTTCTTAGAGAAGTGTGAAAGGATTTTTTTTAAATTATATGGAATGAATGAATTTTACCACCATCATGAATTCCTAATGAAAAGAATCCTTCTTTAAAACTTTAATTTTTTATTTTCAGATAATGTTTTTAATATTTGGGATATTTATAGATTTTAAATGCGTGATTTCAAATTGAAAACTTTAATTTTCCTCCATAAATTTTCCAGTGATATTTTAAAAATATTTTCATCTATATCCACATGCTTTGTTGAATATTATTCTTTACTATGTCTATAGTCCAATGATACCATAATACAAATTTTTTATGGATGGTTTATGATTGGTTTGGTTGGGTAAATTACTGATATTGATATTCTAGTTCTTCCAATATGGATAGTTATTTGTTTTTCAGGCATGTTTATTATGTTTTATTATTTATTCATAAGATAAATTAATTGAACTTACTATTTTATGGGAGGGAATTATAATTATATTTTCACATGATAAATTTGTAGGTCTCATGAGACAAACTAGATTGGATTTTCAGATGAGTACTTACCCATTTCTGTAAGATGTCTTTGCATGAGGAGTTAATGGTATATTTTAGATGTCTCGGCATGAGACCTAAATGAAAAGTTTCAGATATCCATAATTTATCATTAAATAATTACAAAATCTATTATTGATTTCCATGTTTTTATTTTAGTAGTTATGATATCCATGGATATGTCTCAAGATTATGCTATTATTTTTATTTCATTATTTTACCATCATTTATTCATTCCATATTATTCAACCCTTATTAGATTCTTCTGTGTGAATACCCTTTATGAGAATATGATCTCACCAATTTTCTTATGTTTCCTTTACCCAGGATTTCAAGAAGAATATTATGATTGATATTCCAAGATATGATAAAGGGAATAATGGTGTTTTCAAACAATATACTTTTTTTCTTTTTATTTTTTAAATGAATGTGAGATTTCAACTCTGTATCTAGTTTAAAAGACTGCTAAAATATTCATCCCTGTGTTATGTAATCATTTTTATTTAGTCCCAATGTAATAAAGAAAAAAACCAACATTGGGATACTTAGTGGGGTTATTTACATAAATCCTCCCACTAAACTCTTTTAATGGTATGCATATTTAAAAAAATATTATTTCAATAATGGTGAGATTGGATTCATAATCCTTAGGTTTAACTCTTTGATCATTGTATTAATTATTTACTTCACAATATCTATCTTTAAAACATTAATGGCTTCTATTGTCTATATAAAACTCTTTCTAAGTTTATTATCATCATTTTGGAAAATTTTCTCTCAAACATATCCTTTGAGGTCCTTTGGTAATAAATTTAAATATAAATCTTTATGTTCATATTATTTCTTACTAACATAACATAAACCCATTTAGGATATAAAGTAACATTCTCATATAATAAAACCAGAAAAGTCATTTATTATTTATACTTTAAACTTTTATAATTAAAAAAACACTCCCACCAGTCACTTAGAAACTATATTTTCACTAGATTATATTTTAAAGTCACAGACTCATTTGTATTAGAAAAACACATATTCACTTAATGTGAATATTTAATAAATAAAATATTAATGACCATATATTATATGAAATTATATATGTTTAGATCAATATTTTGAAAATAATATTTTCTAGCACAAAATATGTCGCTGAGGGTTGATGGGAACTCTTTACCAAATATTTAATCAATAACTTAGATTAAACACTTTTATACTTGATAAAACATTTTATATCCTTATCTCCTTTTAAAAAATGTTTTCATATTAAATAAAATTACAACCATGTATATAAAAACATCATATCACTCATTTATAACAATCATGTTTTTACAACTATAACATTAAATAAGAGAAAATAGGATGAAAATACCCATGTTACATGATTTCAAAATACAATAAAGTAGTGAAGTAGACTAATTCATCCACCTTCTTAATATAGAATCTCTTTTATCATCACATGAATTCATACTTTAATCATTTTATATCAACCATTCTTAAGTTTTGAACACATTTAAATATTTTAACATTTATATAATATATATTTGGCATCATATACCCTTTAAAATAAATAATTATATTATATAATACTAATAATTTTTATTGACTCTTCACAATGCAACTTATAACATTTCAAGTATTTTAGAAAATTCCTCCTCTAGTTATCTGGTTCACCATAATGGATTCATAACCATTTGTTCTTAATAATTACCTCAAGGTTTGGTGGTCTAGGCTTACTATTAGACCCTTTGATCTCCATCTTATATATTTAAACTTTACCCTTTTATACTTTTAATACAACACTTGATCGAGGACCACCCATGTATTAATTAATTATTATAAATATATTAAGGATATCAGGTAAAAATTTATTAAACTCAATGATGTTATAATTTACAATGAACTCTCAGAAAAGTTTCACCAGTGTTTTTAGAATGAAAACATAATCAGATCAACCTTTAAAGGATACCGAAACCCCTCCATGTCCTTTAACTACCTAACCATATTGACTATATGAGTGGATAATAAATATTCATCAGTAAATTTTCATCTAAAAGTTCCTTTTAACCCTTATACCTCTCATTAATAACTTTTTTATAGTAGAGCCTTTTTACGCTATCTTTTATATTGAACATGTTCTCAAGTTTATTATGCAAATCAGACACCATGGATTTAAGTATGAAATTATAGAAATCAATATAATCCTCAAAATTATTATTATAAGTATCTAAAAATATTTTCTTAACAACTTTAGTAATTGATTCCCATGATGGGGTTTCTCTATAAAATAGAATTTTCACTCTTACATAATAAAATTATTATGTTTTTATATTAATCTTTAAAATTTCATTCCTTAAGCTTCTTTTTTTTCAAAATATATCTTAATATCAAGTTTAATGATTATTATGTTGTTTTTTGTCTATATAGATGATTTTATTAGATTATTATCATATTTTACTATCATCGAATAAGGAATTTTATTTAATTCGATACCATTGGATTGATGACCATTTAATTACTTATTATCCATTAGTGTTCCAAGATATATATTTGACCAAGAAATGATTTCACTTTTTAATTTATATCTTCACTTATTTATCGAGGTAAACCATCATCTTAATCATTTAATATATGACTCTTGAATAGTTTTATGGACAACACTATTTCCAATTTCATTGTATGGGAAAATCTAATTTATTCCTGTAGTATCACAACCTTTATATTTTAATGACTAATTAAAACCCAAATATCATTTCCAATACAATAACGTAATCCTATTGATGACACCCAAAAATTTCATACCTTATATAATATAATGTATCAACACCTTACTTTGGAAAAACCTACTTAGTTGGAGGACTATGGTCTTGGAAAGTGTTGATTTAGAAGGAATCTACCACATAGTATTTTAAGGGCATTTAAATATCATTATTTTATCTAATGTGTTCTCTTTATATATGCATACTAATGATTTAATTTTAATATATTATACCAAAATCTAAATTAACATATTCAAAACATATGGATGTATAACAATTTTTAAAACATATGTTCTTTGTTTCTTACCGAAAAATAAAATAAAATTATATTAACACATATGTGATTTAATTCTATGAATATAATACATGAAAACCATTCATGTAATTGAAATAATTATACAATAGTTAGTTAACCATAACTATTTTATATAGAGAATAAAAATCAAGTTCAGTGAGTATTCTAACTCAAATTCCCTCTCTCCATAGATCACTACTCAAACAAGGCATAAATTCTAATTAAATCTTAAAACCTAATTTTCATAATTCATAATCAACCTATACGTTCAATATTATTAACCATAAAAAATCATAGTCGTTGTTGAAGTAAACTAAATATTATATCATATATATCATGTAACAACTTATACGATGACATGAGATTTGTAAGAAGTATTTAACAATTTAAACTAACGAATTAATCCATTCATAAAATAACACATATATTTTGGGAATAATAAATTAGGAAATAAACTAAATAAATGATGAATTAAAAATTTTCCCCACGAGATAAACATTTATGAAGATTTAAAAAATAAATAATTATAAATATTTTATAATTAATCATGATCTTTTAGACATTTTATAACATATAAGTAAAAATATTTGGTTGATCCCTTGGCTGGATAGACCACTTGGGAAATTGTGAATTAGTGATTTCTTTTTATGAAATATCTATATTTCTAATTCAACCTCTCAAAAATGTTATGGTTCTCGATCAACTCAATAGTATATCTCAATCACACATCATGTGTAGTTGTCATATAAGTGAGAGAAGCATATAATATTTATAAGGTTCAATATAAAATCCTACCCCTTTCTCATTTTGTTAGACCCAAAACACAGACTCTTCACTATCAAATAATTTATTACATCCACAGACAATCCCAATCCAATCAAAATAGTGCCCCACTATGTTCTAAAACTTATAGATTCCACTGAAATACTTATTCCATTATTTAGGGTTTCTCCACAACTAGAAATATCTTTAACCTTTAGGATGATAGTATTCCTCTAAGAACCTATAAGATAACTCATGTACAATTCTTTAAGGTCATCAACAATTACATGAAAAATGTCTATTGGACATGAAACTCTTTAATGATATTGAATGATTTGATTATCTCAAAATTCAAATAATCTTATGGTTCTCCAATAAGAACTCATGGATATAACTATATTTTTTTTTGTTATTTTTGTGTATTAGGTTCTATCAAATGATCTTTCAATATATACAAAAGTTATCCTTCTCATTCATAATCTTCATCACCTTCACATATCCCTTATATTGAAAAAAATTATATCATGAATATGATCATCATTATTATCACAGTAATTAATCAAGAATATGAAAACTCTACGACCATTGACAATAATAAATTTGATTATTTTAATTTAGTAATTAAATCCAAAATTATATACTCAATTAATCTGGACATAATTTCATGTTAAATGTCCCAGAATAATACCTCAAATAAATTTCATTTAAATATACCCATATACCTTGGGTATAATATTTCAGTTAACTATAGTATGTGAAACCAGATCAAATTACTCATATAAAATATTATTTAAATACTAGATAGGCTCAGGTCATATTCTCCTTCATCACATGATTAACATTCATCAAATACCATAAATCAATAGTTTCTGCATAAATCGTGATCATGTTTCATGATATTATTCATTGAAATCATATAATAATTGCATCATCAAAAATATTTCATAAACTCTTCATTATAATAAGTATTATTTCATAATTTTAAATATATAATAATTCCACATTAATTTCATGAGAGTTATTCTCAAAATCCATCCATAATACCTCATATTTAACATTCATTTTCCTTGGTTATTTTTTATTTGATCATGATTCTTCTCTAAGTTTTTTTCATTCATTTAAAATACTCATATCGTTATTCTATGATACCCAAATGGCCTGGGAATAACTGCCCAATTCTTCATGTAGTAAATAAATACCATACCTCATCTTTAGTAACTAAAATCTTATGATTAACTCACCATCCATGAAATACCACCACTCAATCCCATCTGATTTTCTTTTAAGAATCATAGAATACGTATAAAATAGATCCCCTATAAAATGCTTGAGGAATTCCTATCGAACCTTTAAAATACATGAAGATTAGGATCCAATCGTTTGAATGGGGAATAAATAATTTGATATTGTGATATTTTTATTTTACATATTGTAATAATGCAAGTGAAATTGTATTCTTTCTTTGGTTTATATTCACATATCTTCATCCACACTGTTCACAACACTATATATCTTGGATGAGTTAATTTACACTATATAAAATATTTATCCCCATACATGGATAGTTCATCAATGGGTGAAGTGGATCGAGTTTGAATGTTGTATAAATGTATTCTTCATGAAGTGGCTTAATATGAACTAATGGTAAATTCCAAAAAAGGTATGGTCACTTCACACACTTCATTATGTCTCTTTGAGTGTTTTAAAAAAACATATTCTCAAATATAGTCATTCCTTCTAAGAATGTTTGATCCAAAATAGTAATGTGGTTGATCTATGTGTTTATGGGAAAGGGGATACATCTAGGAATTATTTATCCGAATACGTCATGTGGCCAATCTTGAATGTGTGGTAAATTCATGATATCATATACAGTCGATCATAATGTTTGTTCATTTGAAGATCACAAGGAAGAAGATGATCCTTGGCATGATTGAACTATAGAGATGCATTGATAAGAAGAATGGTTTTATATCTAAAATTTTAAAATGATGCTAATAGTGCTAAGAATCCCTTATCACACAAAGATATATTCTATAGATGGATGATGATTTATATACACTATTGTCCCTTTAGCTGCTTGATGTGAGTAATTGGGTCTTCTCTGGAACACTGCACCCACATGCCCATGATATATGCCACCACATGTGCTCTATGCACCTTCTACACACCCACCTGTATGTACTTAGACCTTCCCATGAAGGTTATCAATTTCAATTCCATCTTTACACCTCTGTATAGCCATATGGTTTGGCTCTCACATGGTGTGCCATGCTCCCACATCTGCGGTTGAACTGGAATATTGGCTAGCATAGGGCTGAACATAATTTTTAGTAAAATATTAAAAATTAATTTTTTAATTTCTTTAAAAACTAATTCCATTTCCACCTATATAATCATCCAAATAATTTTCTTCATCAATTAATCATCCTAAAAAATAACTATTCATATGATCTTCAAAACTCTTCTGCAAACAACATGCATATATTGAAGAAAATAAATATTAGCATGATATTCATCATAAATCATATTTTATTCATCATGAAAAAACATTAATATTTTTTTTTCATGAAATCATTTACAACAATCTAATAATGAAATATATGATCTTCTCCAAACAATATCTTCATGAAAATTATTATTCATATGGCCTTCACTTTGTTTAAATGTTGTAAACGATCTAAACTCTCTTAGTTCAATTGGAACTTGATATAGGTCTTTAAGAATAATTAAATAATAATATGGGTAAATAAATAGAATTTATCAAGCATGACATCTGATTCTATTAAATAAATCCATATCAATCCACAAAACATCATCACCTCATTTCCACTCACTGAAAACATATTGAGTCGTTCAAAAAAAATTAAGTAATTGGGCTCAATGTTCTCCCCCTATTAATTTTTTTGTTAATATATATTCACATTATTAAATATAATATGTGTGTTCAAATATTTTCTCCCCTTTGTTGACATTCAAATGAAAAGAGTAATATAGGGGTTTTTCATCTCTTCATATACATTTCAAGTCATTCTGGATCCTCTTTCCCTTTTTCTAAGGTAATGATGATAATAAATTGTTCTCCTATAAATGTGACTTTATTTTTTCTATTCTAAGTATGCATAGTAAAATCCAGTGTATAATAAAAGATAGATACAATTTATGTTTTCTATGCTATCTGTTAACTACCATGCAAAACTTACTTATTTCTCTAATGGGGGATGCATACAATAGCTTTATAATAGAATATTTAATCCTACACACTTTAGTAAACACATTATAATGTTTAAGTCTAAGATATTTAATTCTCTCCTTTTATTATAACTCTAATAAATGAAAAATATCTCAAAAATAAGAATTTCTAAAATAAATAAGTGAGAGAATTTTGAGTGTGATTGGAATACCTCAGTCTCTTTTATTACCAGGGTATCTAGAAAATTAAATATTCATTTGAAAAATTAGTTATCATCCTCATTTCATAAATTTTATCCCCCTTAAGGGATGAAGTATAACTTTTCAATATCATGGTATTCAAAAGATTCATAAGGGAAAATATCTTCATGTTGTTTAAAAGTAATGGCCTCCAACCTCTCATTCAATTCACTTCATGAAATAAAAAAAATAAAATAAAATGGAATAAAGGGGAAAGTATAGATTTCTCATAAGTAAATATGAGGATATGATCATACTCTAAACCTAAAACACTATTTTATTTCAATCTATACCTTTAATTATTGTGAAATACCCTTTTCTATTATAGTTATTTGAGTATATTTAATTTTAGGTGATTTCTTTTTCCTGAAGAGTAACCCAAACTATTTAGATATAATATTTATCTAGTTATATAGATCATGTGTAGATTTACCATGCCTTTAACACAAGTTTCCATATTTATTCAAGTGTCTAATGACTGGAATATTTTATTATTTATTTAACTTTTTTGGAGTCTTTGAATTAACATTTTTCATTTGATTAATCCTCACGGAATAATCATATTTTTTTTCTGGTTATTTTATTTAGTAGGGATTACTATATATTCATATTTTATCCCCATTTATTGTGGATTTATATGATTATCATGAATTGAAATGTTTTTCCAAAATTCCATATATTTGTTTCTAGAATACCAGAAACACCAAAAATAGCCTTTGAATCTTCTTCTCTACTTTTCTGGGATAGTCTGTTCAGATTTCATTGGTTGTGAACCTTTTTTTGAGTGGAATGAATATTCTTTTGTAAATTTCTTAGGGATCATCTCATTATACATATTTTCTCATCCAAAATTGAGGTGGTGGGTTTATGAGTACTTTTAACCATATATACTATTGTAGTATTTGGGTTAAATAGATAAGAGTAATTGAAACAACATTATTACATAAGAAAATATGTGGGTTATGGAATACCTTATTCTTGAGGGATATTTCCATTTGGTTATAGAATTATCTCATACCCTTCATGGATAAATGAATCACAATGAAAAATTGCATGGAAAATATCATTTTCTGTACATTTGGGAAGTTATATCTTGTATTTATTCATAATTATTCAAATCTAACCTCCAACTCAATGTGCTTCATGCGGAGGGAGTTATTTTGATCCTTAATAAATCAAAGTCTATATTCCCTATTCTCTTCAAATTTTTATTTGTACTTCATGATTTTTTATTGATTCTTATAAACAATTATCATGCTCATTTACAATTTTTTCTTTAAACTCTAGTTTAGAATATTTGACTTATATAAAAACTTTGTGTAATTTTTTAGGTTCATCAAAAGATTCAATAAAAAAACCTCATAATCAACTATCACATTTACATGACTTTACTATTATTCTTTAGTATTAAAAATGAATTTATCCATTAAACCATGAATGTGAGAGTGATACAATGTCTAAACTCCTTACTTAGTGAATCTTTGTGTTCTTAAAATTATTATTCTAGTTATTCTTTACACAAATGATATCCCTTTATTGTACCAATAATACAATTAACCACTTCTTTTGGAACATTCTTCTGATTTTATTTGAATTTATATTTAAGATCACTATGTGATACATTATCATTACATCTTGAACATGAAGAATTTTAGAAATCACAATCATTTAATTAATTAGTACTTATAAAACTATGATTAATTTTATTTAGTGGTATCTATCTATATACTTTTGGTATATTCTTCAACTTACATACCTCTCTTCTCTTCATATCTTTTTGAGAGTTGGTAGAAATTTCTAGGTTTATATAGTCCTGATTATATCTCTTTTTCTCTAACTAAGTTAAATCAATAACTTTCTGAAATATGCACTCCATTATTGTAATTAAAAATAATTATGGGAAACTATGGATTTTTAGAGGCAACCTCCTCTAATACCAAATGTAGTTCCCCATATCAAATAGACCACAAGGGTGTGGGGGTGGAGTGGATACGTGGTTTCTTTCTATGAATTATCTTTATTTCCAATTAAACCTATCAAACATGTTAAGGTTCTATATCCCCACAATTTTATCTATCTATATCACCTATTGTGAAATTGTAATGTAATAGATTTTATCACACAATATTTATAAGTTTCAGCAACAAATCCTACTCCATTATGTGTTGGATAGTCCACTAAAATAGATTATTCACAATAAATCAAGTGAATACATACATAAACTTACCTAAATTTATCAACATAGAGTCCCACAATTTTCTTCCACTACTAGAGTCCACTAGGTGACTTATTCAATTCTTTAGGATTTATCCACTACTATAAATATCTTTAACCTTTAGGATAATAGTCTTCCTCTAAGAACCTATTGGATCAAGTTTTCTCACGTATAATTCTTTAAGGTCTCCAAAAACTATGTATAGAAAGCTTTTTGTACTTTAAACTCTTATAAAATATTTAATGATTTAATTATCTCAATCTTCAAATACTAATATGTGTCTCCTACAAGAACTCCCATCTTTAACTCTATTTATTCTTACATATAATATTCATCACTTACATGTATCATATATGTTCAAAATAATGATATCACAAACATAATCCACATTATTATAATTTCAATTAGTAATAACACCCGAATATTTTAAAATAAGATCATAATTTTTGATAGCATGTATGAAATGCAACACCATTAATAGATGAAAATATAATACCTGAAAATTTATGAATGATTTCTTTTAAAATAAATTTAATCTCTTCGGTAGCTTAAGAAACTTACAACACCGAGTTTAAATGAACTATAATATACAATACCATTATAAAAAAGATGTTAAGTTGGTTTGTGTGGATATTTATAAATAAATTATAAAATATTTGGTTATCTATTGAGTAGAAATAAAATAAGAATCATTTAAAATAAAAAGAAATATTTTTGAAAAAACTGTATTTTTCTTCTACTGAAAAATAGTTTATTTATGCCTTACAAACATAATTTAAAATTAATTTCAACCAAATTAATAAAATTTATTTTAAAAAATGAAATTAAATTTTTCAATCAAAATATACAAATTATCTTAGGGAGAATTTTTATAATTGTTCTGAATTGTTTCATTTTTCAATGAATAGTGAAAATAGAGAATTTTAATTGAAAACTGATTTTTTATTAAATTATTTACAATGTTAAATTATACATTAATTGGGTTTAAAGTAAAATTAGTTTTATTATATATCTATTAATAAAATAGTTTAAATTTAAATAATTTTTATATTTAATTTTGACATAAAAAGTTTGTAATCTTTTGAACATTTTCTTTTTTAAAACCCTCTTTCCCATCACATATATAGGATTAATTTTAAATTTAAATTTTGAATTTATGTGAATGGAATTTATAAAAATTAATTCTATATATTTAATTAGAATAATTTATATTTTATAATAATAATATACTTAATTATTGACCAAAATTAATAATGAAAAAAAAAATTAACTTCTGCGGTTAAGGTAAAAATGAATTTACATGGTGATAAACTAAAACTATAAGGGTTAGAGAGACCTATTTTTTATATAGAATATATATTTTGGACATATATAGAAAATATAATGTATTATTATTGATGATACTTAATTTTGGACTATTTTTCATGTGAAAAACATGGGTATACATTTTTTCTTTCTAAAAATTTCAAGTGTTCCACTCACCTCAAATATAAAAGGCCACCCCTATCCACTCTTATTCTCACCATAAAAACATTTTGGTTAATCCAATAACTACCAAAATTAATTCCCAAAAATCCCCCATACAATCCTAGAAGCTTTCATGTTTGGATAAATCCAAACATGGAAGGATTTGACACAAAACTAAGGAGGACACCCAAATAACAGCTAACATTCTTTAATGACATTATTTTATTTTATTTTTTCCTCCCACTCCTTTAATTATTATTAAAACATGATTATATAATAAAATAGTTATATTAAATACAATTATATGTATTTTTTAGGTTAATTACCTAAAAAACTTACACTTCATTCAAATGGGTTGTGAAATCATTATTCATGTGTATGGTGGACTACCGCCTTGCAACTTGATGTCATTCATTTTTCCATTACCACCTCTCACAATTGGGTATTATGATGGATAATATATATATATATATATATGTGTTATATTTATAACATAATTATATCTCAAGAATCATTATATCATATATATAATTTTATAACTTTCCATTCTGTAGGGGACACAATAACGTTGCTCGAGTGTTTGTCTGACTAATACCTCACAAAGTGATGTGATTCGTCTTTAAGTAACGCTTTATATGGAAGTTGATAAAGATAAAGTTTATTAATATATGTTATATAAATGAAATTATTATTATATTTATTTATTATTGATGATTACTAAATAGAATATATAACTTTCTTTCTTACACTGAAAAATAATGTCACTCATGTACGTGTGGACTACCTCCTTCATGAAGTGATGTGACTCTATTTTCATCACCACACCACATGGTGGAAATATATAAGAATAATTAAATAAATAATATGTTTTATATATTATATTATGATCATTCTAGAAATATAAAATATTTCCCACTATCTTTCCATAATGATGATTGAAAAACAAAAATGTTACTCATGCATACGTACGACTTACTGTCTCCATGATTTTAACATAATTCATTTTTCATAACCATCTTTAATAAATGGTTTTAAAATTATAATGGATGTATAAATATGATAATTATTTCATAATTATTATCCTATACATAATGTAGCTTTATAATTTGAGCAAGAACCATATTTCTTATGATAATACATCCATAGGAAAACTAGAAAATTAACATTTGAAATATTGAGAATAATGAATGATTATTAACGAATGGGTGATAATATGTTATAAAAGGATCATATATGATATTATAAATATTAATATGTTCCCAAAATAATTTAATAAAATGTTTAAAACCATTATATAGGAGGTTAAAATACATTCAACCAAAATAAAGTGTGAGGTAATGGTTTCTCGTCTCACTTTTACTTTCGTGAGACATACACCATATTCACCGCTTATTTATATTGTGTGGTGTATATAATTCAATTTTTTATGTTATATCATGAATTAATTTATCTTGATGGTATTTATTTTTCTATTTAATGTTATTTTTTTCATGGGGCTTATGATACAAATGTTACCAAATTTGTAAGGGTTTATTTTAAAATTTCATAATTTTCATCAAAACCCATGTTTTCTTAAAATGTTTTAAAAAATAATTTTAACCACATAAAAATGAATTATTAAAGTCATTTTTACCCATTTTTACTTCTTTTAAAATATTTTTAATGGAATATTATTGTCATTTTCAAAATAATTTCTGTTATGGTTTTACTAAAAGTGTGAAATGAATATTGGTATTAACATACTTGGCATTTATAGAATTTAATTTTTCTATGAAAACTAAATGTTTTAAAGATTAATTTATAATTTTAAATGATTATTTTAAAATTAATATTTTTTAAAAAAGTTTTTCAAAATTTTATTTTTAAAAAGTGAATTTCAAAAAAAATAGGATATTTTCCTCAAAAATATTTTCAGAAATATTTTTATGGTATTTATATTCATCAATGAAATTGATGCATTATTTTACTTATGATACACAAGGGATATATTTTATATAAATAATACTTATTATTTATATGGAATATTTATTATCATTTTAATTGAGGATGTACTATGTTGATACCATTAATTTTACCCTGGAAGGTTTATGATTATGTTTATTGATTGGGGAAAGTATTTAAATTTATTTTTCTAATTTAAATATCAATGTTTATGTTGATTATGTTTCAACCCTTTATTATGAGGAATTTATTAGACATTGTAAGTGATTGTAAGGTCCCTCTATATCCCCTCGATGCATCAATAAGTCTCATGAGACAAACATGATATGGTTTTGGTTGTGGCCTTACCCATTTATATAGATGTATTTGCACAAAACTTGATGGTATTATATGTATCATCACAAGTCTCAAGAGTATTAGATGTCAAGGAAGATTCCCTTATGGAAAATTATAGATTTACAACATTTTTAATCCCATCATTATAAATTTAGTTATTAATATTCCATATGATTATTCGATTATTGACAATATCTATAGTCAATTTTTAAGCTCATGTGATTATTTATATGGAATTATTTGATCATATTTTATTCATACCATATTATGATCTTTTATTTGATTAAATGGATTGTTTTTTAGTTATCTATCCATGTCATATTTATTATTTCATACTTATTCATATACTCCACTATACGCTTACCCTTAATAAGTATTTTATCTCACCCCTTTCTTATTTCTATTTTTCCCCTGGATACTAACAAGTATTTTGTGATTAACATAAAAGTATATGTTAAGGGGAATAATTGAATTCCCATAGATTTTTTTGGTATTTATTGTTTTAAAATTTAATTTTAATTTCAATTATGTATCTAGTTTACTAAGACTACTATACAATTTAGTCATTTGGGATGTGATTTATTAAATCTTATACCATTGTAATTAAGTGGACACCGGCTCCATGTTACAAGGGTCGGGGCTCTACAGTTGGTATCAAATGATGTTAAGTAGAATCCATAGGAACTAGATTTAGGAAAAAAATATTAAGGAACATAAAACTATGATATAGGTTATGGATAAGTATAAAAGAACATCCTAAAGTTATTTTAAAGTAGAGATTATGTGGTTTTTCCTTGAAATACATCCATATCTATATACTACAAGTAGACATGGTTCTAGAATAGATTTATCTAAGGGAACATAAGGCTTGAACCAATTTTTACCTAGTGTATGAAAATAGTTATCTTTAGAGTACCTAGTTCAAAAAACCCATGGGATATGTTTAAGATAATTAACATTTTATTTACATACAATTATGAAGGATTTGAAAATAAACATATCCACAAAGAAATCATGTTTATAATTATGAGATTATATATTCATAAATATTTCAATCTATGATAGGTGTTTCACTAGTTTGGGGATATTACATTATGTTTCATAATATTACTATACATTCTAGTGCATTGCATTTTTTAGAAATGGAGCCCAATATAAGGAATGGGAATCATATCAATTTATATACTCCACATAGTGAATTCCCTCATGGGAAAGATAATTAAATTGGATATGGAGCTGTAGATGGAACTCATAAAATTATAACCATATTTACGTAGTTGAATTATATTATTAGTAATAACCTCTACCATATAGAGAAACCTTCTGATCCATCACGTGTTGTGAAAATGTTAGATCGCTTCATGCGTTGGTATCCTCAATCATTTAATGGTACTATAAATCCATTTTTAGTTAAGAAATGGTATGATCCTTAAAGAATATATTTCTCACTCAAGGAATTAGTGAAAGAGAGAATGTTTTCATGGAAAAGTTTCACCTCTTAGGAGATGTGGATCAATAGTGGTCATTGATTCAAAACAATAATGTTGAAGGAGAAATAATATGATGGAGTGTAAGGAATTCATGGTAATATTCTTTAATTGAGTTCCCTCAAGATCATAAAGTGAATATAAAGATATTGTTCTTGATTATAATAAAAAAAGAAGAAAAAAATGTTTCTATTTATGAAACAAACATTTCCAGGATATCATGTCATTATATAGACTATATATGCAATCCAAATATCCAGATTGGCTGTTTCTTTTATGATATTAAGACAATACTCTGAAGGTAACTAGTCTCCCAAATATTATCATAATACAGGGACATAATATTATCTTATATCAAGATAGATAATTAATTTTCCATGTCTTATGGATTTTAAGGGAAGAAAGAGAAGAAGAGGACAACAGATTAAAAAACGGATAATGGGAAACGGGAAAGAAGTATTTTCCAACATGTGATTATTATGGGAGGAAAATCCATGGTACATAATTAAATGAAAAATGTGTTTTCTTAATGTGTGGGGAAATTTACAACCATAGTAATTATTTAAAGGGTAAGAAAGAATCTTCAAATGTTTATTTCTTCCATTGTAAGGATATGAGACACTATGCAAATGAATTCCCCATGCGCTAAGGGAAAATACTTAAAAAATAGTTGAGGGGTAAAAGCCTTTCTTATGATATCACTACAGAGGAACTAGAATGATTATTGTTCTTATGTATTTGGATCTAAGAAAAATTTTGTAAAATTATTTTCTTAATTAAATTCTCAAACCATAAAATGATTTTACTACAGTAATCTACATTAAGGATTTGAAAGTATATGTTAAACAGTACCAATGACCAAAAAAATGATTTAGTAGAAAGTTGAACTTCAAGAAAAACACCTAATAGAGGAAAATATAACCCTTAATATATTTCTAATGTTGATATAATCATATTGGGATAAAGATACGATTGATATTGATAAATTAAATTGGATATTACTAACTACCTTAGAACTGATTAACGATAAGTTCATTTTCAAAATTTAGTGACCTTGTTTCTAATGTTTTGGATCATAATATCTTTGAAGGGCCATAGGGATAACAATTTATGAAATGGTTTAAGTGGAACTTTGGACGAGGTTTTATAGATTAAGGTATTACTTCACCATATAGAGATTTATGTGTATTGGATAACCTATGCTAACCATTTTTTCATCATAATAACTAGAGTTATAGGGAATTACATATCATTATAATATTAATATCATGATCCATAAAAAGTGAATTTTTGTGATTTATGCATAAAAAATTCATTTTTGGATTTTATTTTCTTGCAGTAAGTGATGAATTTTAAATTTATCGAAGCACAAACAAAGGAAGAAACTATTTTTATGAAATATAAATGTATCAAGTCTATTTCCTTACAATCATAGATAGAAAAATAATTCCTCAACTATTAAAAAATGATATTGAAAAAAAATTTATACAATTACCAACATATTTGATGAATCATATGGTATTTTAAATCATCAAAGATTTATAGTTTTGAGGTCATAAACATTCCATTGATCATTCGCTTTCTTATGATTAATGATCTATATTACTCTCTATAATTATTTATGTTTTTCTTCATTGTACATGTTTTTGTTTCCCACCAACGTTATACTACATGGAAACCTTATAATGTGTTATTCTAAAAGAACTACATACTTAATTTTATCTCCTATAAAGTGTATTTTTTATATTAACCCTTTTATGATTTGGGGTTTTTAAATAATTGTATTTCTAAATGTTAAACCCTTGATTACTGAGATCAAGTTTAAATTTAGAGGACATAATTTGTTTTAGGTGGGGAGAATTTTACGAAAAAATATTTTAAAAGAATAAAAATATTTTCGAAAGATTTTATGACACAAAACACCAACATTAGAATAAAATATAAAACCCAAGACTTTATAAAATATTTCTTTTTGAATAAATTTAATCTCTTTGATAGCTTGTGAAATAGGAAACCCCGATTCAAAATAAAACATAATATAATATACCGTTATAACCTATATATTAAGTTGGTGGTTATGAATAGTACTAAATAAATTCTAAAAATTATAGTATTCTATTTCATAAAAATAAAATTAGAATCCTATAAAATAAAAATAAATGTTTTCTAAAAAATAGTTTTTTTCTAAAAGACTGTTTTGGTGTTCTTTGCACACAAATATTAAAATTAATTTTTACAAAATTTATAAAATTTATTGAAAAAAATAATTCATTTTTTAAATCATAATATCAAAATTTTAATAGGGTGAAGTTTTTGGATTTTTCTGAAATGTTTCATTTTATGATGAATTGTGAAAAATAAATAATTTTAATTGAAAACGACATTTTTTTTAAATAATTTACAAAGTGTAATTATATCATTAATTTTTTTAATATAAAAATTGTTCAATTATAAATCTATTAATAAAATTTAGGTCATTTTAATCATTTTTCATATTTAATTTTTATTTAAATCCTTGGAAATCTTTTGAACATTTTCTCTTTGAAAATGCAGTTTTCCCGTCATGTTTACAAGATTAATTTTAAATTAAAATTTCCCAATTTTATGAATTAAATTTAAAAAAATTGATTCCATATTTTTAATATGACTAATTTATTTTGTTTAATATGGTCAAATTAATTTTTTTCCCAAATTAATTGTGAAAATAATAAAAATTATTTATCGCGGTTTAAGAACAAATGGATTTACTAAGGGTTAAAATAAAAGGATATGCATTATATTGACTTAAATACATGTCTCAAATATATTTTATGAAAATATTTCGACCCTGTCATGTATAATTCTCTCTAATACTTCATTTTTTATCCTTTTGGTTCGTTAAAATGTGGGTACACCTTTTTGATTCCAAAAAATACAAGTGTTCCAGTCACCTCACTTATAAAAGGCCAACCATATCCACTCTTTTTATCACCATAAAACCATTTTTGTTTTTCTAATACCAAACCACATGACATAAAAATTTTCCTCCTATAATACTATAATACTTATATTAGACATAAATATAACCTAGAAATAATTTGGTGAAAAATATGGAGGATACTCGAAGAAGAGGTAATGTTCATCAACGATCATTTTTATTTTATTTATTCCTCATCATCCTTTAATTCATATTAAGAAATTATGATATAATAAATTTGGTATTTTAAATATATTAATATTTTTTATGTTAACTTAATGGCCTATACTCAACCCCACTTCCATCAAAGGGTTTACGAAATCAACATTTATGTGTACAGTGGACTAGCACCTCATGAACCAATGTCATTCATTTTTACATTACCACATATAAGGTTTGGATATGATGATGGATGTAAATTGTAACACCCCAAGCTTCCATGGTATGCTTCTCTTTGAATAATACAGTAGCGTGTGTTGTACGCAACTTCGAGTTCTAACAGGCACCACAACCAGTCAAACTAGCCATTATGAATAGTAATAACCACTTCTTGAAATTTTATAAATTTTATCTTTCAAAATGGACTTCATTTTTGGATTTGAAATATCGAAATTAGACCAGGGTGAATTTTTGGTATTTTTCTGAAAACCATCAATTTTTTATGAATAGTGAAAAAACATTGAGTTATAGTTTAAAACCGAATTTTTATTTAAATAATTATTTATTTTATTTAAATTTATTTTAGGTAAAAATAGTAACATAATACCAATATAAGTTCAATGTAATTCATTGTATTCAGTTTATAATAATTTTAGATATTTAAAAAGTTTATTGAACTTTTCACTATCTTTTACCCATCTCCTAGGAGAATTTGTAAATTCGCATAAAACATAATTTTACTGCTTATATGAGTATAATTTTAAAAATATGAGAGACATGGTTAATATCAAGGAGTAAAATGTGGTTCAATAAGATAAAAATAATTTTTTGTGAATAGTAACTTTTTACTTTTATTTACCACGGTTAAAATTAAATAGGGTAATTAAGGGTACAAATGATATTAATATTACCCCAACACATGTCCTAATTCTATTGGAAAAGTGTATCTCGACAAAAAGAAAAACCTTAGGAATAAAATATTATCATTTAGGTCCACATGGATTAGATTCGGACATTTATTATTATTTAATTCAAAGAAGAGTTAAAAGAGTTAAAAACAAAGTTTAATTACTAAAACATTTTTAATATAGGTTTATACATAAAATAAATTAAATTTTAAATATTAATTATAAAGATAAAACTATTTCCTACATAATGGTATTTTATTTATAATTTTTAGACATTAAATAATTTAATTTATTTATGACACAATGGTGATGCATTAATTACCTAATTAATGAAATATTAAAATAATTGATATTATAAATATCCAAAAAATGTAATTTGAGACTTTTTATTAATTCCACTAAATTTATATGTTAATATGATATGTTATTATTTATTTAATTATTTTTTTTATAAGTAATCATGATGTTGTGATTTTAAAAAAAATCAAATACCAAATAGTGTCAAAATTGACATAAAAGAGTATTTAAAACAAAATTTATATTATTAATTGATATTAAATTCCTAAAAATATAAGGATCGTCCAATAGACTTATATAATTATATTTGTATCATTAATTAACCATTTGGGGTTCTCTGGGATGTATATAGTATGTTTATTGACTATATAATATTAAAATACAAAGAGACATAGTAAATGTGAAACTATTTAACTAAGAGTTAAATCAAAAAGATAAAGTTAATATAGTGATCCAAACCTTTCTAAAATATATTGGTTGAGTGGTTTTAGACCCATAACCACCTTATACTTTAAATAATCCACTTTTTAGCCATTAGAAACCGAATATGACTTTATTATAGAATAATATTTCTAGATTTTCCTAAGGTGCCCCTCACCCCTCTTATAAAAGGGCACTCCCCCTTCTCACTAATTCACACATTAAAAGCCTTTTGGATCGGCCATAACCTTCCCAAATATTCTCTCAACTTCCCTCAATTCATCTTAGAGTCCTTCCTTTAGTCATAAAGCCAACTTAAGGATCCCTTTTGATCAAATAAAAAAGAAGAACCCAAAGAAGAGGTAATGTTTTCACCACCCTCTTTCAAGTTCCTTTCTTTTTCAACTTCTTATTTCTTTGTTATTTCTATTATAAAATAATAAATCAAGTATCATATATATACTTTGATGTTATTATAAATATGGCACAACCATATTCAGTATTCTATCCATCCTTTGAATGACATGCCACCATACGTACGTACGTACGGCTTACCGTCTCCACGTCGTGGTGTAATTGTTATTCAAAACATTATTATTTGGATGCGCATGATAATGATGTGTAATTGATGTAAATAATAAATATAACATGATAATTATTCTGTATATATGATATACCATCCAATTATATATTATTTTAATATAAAATGAATGATATTGTCGCTCGTGCGTACGTACGGACTACCGTCACCACGAACGGGATGAGATTCATTCCCCATAGTATCCATGCAAGTATAATTTTCATTTGATTATTAAAAATATTTTTTAAGGACTTTATATCATTATGTATATTAATAATATACAACCTATCCAAAACAAACACGGCTTATGTAACAAAACATATAAAAGAAAATGAGTAAGTGAACACCCGAAACGACAATAATACTAAAATATTATCAATAAAGAAAAATTAAAAGATCATATATGATATCATATTTATGTATATGATTATTGTATAATTTAATAACAATTATTTAACTATTATACAGGTGTTTAACCAACCCTCGACCAAGGAAAAGTACAAGGTAAGGGTTTATTTCATAATCTCTTCATTATCCGAGGTGTTTATACGTAATTATCTACTGGGACCTCTTTATCATACACATCCATGTTTATTAAAAATGTATTTCAAAACATTCTTAATATTTTAAAAAATATATATTAAAGCCATTTATAACCTTGTTTGACTTTTTATAATAATTTTATAAAGGAATCTTTCCGTCGTTTTTCAAACAAGGTCTTTTTTAAACTTTTCGACAAAATTAAGGTAAGAATGCCTTTTTTTAACTTATACAGTGGGTTTGGCTATTTTCTACCGTTATAAAATCGTCGAAGATTCCCCTAAAAGCTTATAATAATATTTTTAAAGTAACATGTTTTCTATTATAATTATGTGACTTTTATATGATTTAAAAAAAGAGAGATATTTCTCTCAAATAGTTTTGATTTCATCTATGTCAACATCCTTTGATGGATTCTATGTTTATTTGAAGTTGATTTATTATGATACAAAACTTCAATATTGTATTGAAGGTTTTGTGATATTTTTGACTGTAGATGTGTTATTTTTATACCATTCATTGTTTATGGGGAAAGTATTGACATTTCGTATGCTAGTTTTAATACGATTGTTTATGTTATGTTTAAACATGTTCATATGAGACATGTGTTGGACATAATAAGTGACGGGTAGAGCATGCTATAGCTCCTCGATGAATCGGTAGGTCTCATGAGACAAACTAGTGTCTTAGCACAATACCTTGACAAAATCTTATATTGTATTCTTAGCACAAGGCCTTGACTATGTGGTTATGATAGTCTGGCATTATGCATTCCATCATTATGAAAGTGGTTATTGATATTGCATGTGATTATTCGACTAGTAGAATATCAATGTGAATATGTAAATGGAATTATTTAATTTTATTTCTTTCATATTATGATGAAGTTCAAGTTTAAAAGGATTTCGTTTTAGTTATACATTACCTTAAATGTTTCTTCTTATTTATGAAAGTTTCCGCTATATTTTTATCCTTACTGGGCATCTGAGCTCACCCCTTTCTATGTTTTATTTTTCCCAAGATGTGAAGAAGTATTTTATGAATGACCTGTAGGGATATTATAAGGGGATATGAGTGTGGAGACAAGATATTGTTGTAGTTTTCACTTTATGATGTAATGTAAACTTTATGAACGTATCTAGTGATTCCAAGGCTACTAAACTAATCGGTCTTTCGAGACTTGATCTTTTGTGATCATGATAATTTTATTTAATAATGCACTGACTCTGGGTAAATGGGGTTTGGGAATTACAGTTGGTATTATAGGAAGTTTAGTACAAACCTTGGAAGCTAGATTTAGATAAACTCTGATTAGAGAACATAGAACTAATATGGACTTTGATGATTTGTATAGAAGAACTTCCTAGAATTTTGGTATTGTGAGTTTTATGAGCAATACATCTCTGTCTAGATATGAGCAGTTAGAGGCGGCTCTGGAACAGATGTACCTAGGGGTAAAACATGAAAACACTTCTTTGAGCTAGACTCGAACGAGAACTGGTGCACGACAACAGGCCTTGTTGCACTCTTGGTAATGACAATCCCGGTAGATATGCTTAGGATAATTCTCATTTTCTTTACAAACCATTATGAAGGTTTTATAAGTATATACTTCCTCAAAGAAATCATTTTTTATGATTATGGATTATATCCATAAATAGTTCAATTTATGTTAAGTGTTTTACAAGTATGGAATTATGTATTTTGATTCATAAACTGATCTAGTTTATGCCGTTGTTTAGAAATGACGCCTAGTGGAAGGAATGGAAACTGTATCAATGCACAGAATCCATGTAGGGATTTCCCTCCTGCTCAAGATAATTATAGTGGAGCTGGTGATGCAACTGGTGCTGATCAGCTCATCACTTTTTTGGGACAACTCACTCGGGTAATGAATAATAACCTTACCCATATGGAGCACCCTGACCCGCAGCGTGGAGGATCAACGTTAGATCACTTTATGAGTCAACAACCACCAACATTCAATGGGATTACAAATCCACTAGTATCGGAGCAATGGATAAATTCCATAGAGAAAATATTACATGCCTTGGGGAGTAGCGAATGGGAAAAAGTTGTCCTGGCAGTTTACCGGCTCACTGGAGATTCTGATTAATGGTGGTCATTGATTCAAAACACGAAGGAAGGTGATGAAGTATCAAATATAGAAGAGGGAGTTTAAAGATCTTTTCTTAGAAAAATACTTTCTTCGTGACCATCGAGCAGATATGGAAAGGTAATTTCTGAGTCTGAGGAAAAAGAAGGATGAGAATGTTGCAAATTATGAGGCTAACTTTACAAGGTTAGAGAGGTATGCTGTAGATTATATACATAACCCAAGAATTAAGATTGATCGTTTCTTTTATGGGTAAAACCATTTATCCTTCATGCATTAGTTTCATAATCCTTCTCATCGTACGAAGATATTGTTTCATGTGCTATCAAGATAGAAAAAGAATTCTCTAAGTCTTATTACTTTAAAGTAAAGTAAGAGAAGATGAGATCAGCTGATCAATCTGGATATATAAATAAGGGGAAGAAGGGAAAAGTTGAATATCCATCATGTAGTAAATGTGGGTAGAAACACACTGGTACTTGCCTGAAGGGAATGGGAGTCTATTATAAGTGTGGTGAAAAGGGACACCAAGCTCTTGATTGCAAGGGGAAAAAATAAGCTACCGATGTTCAATGCTACAATTGCATGGAGATGGGGCATTATGCAAATGAATGTCCTATGCATCAAGGGAACTTACCTCAAAAAAGGCCAAGGGATCAAGGCCAAGCTTATACTATCACTACTGCTGAGGTAGAAGCTCCAAAAGACATGGTGGTAGGTAATTTAATGGTTTTCTCAAGTTTATCCAATGCTTTATTTGATTCTGGATCATCGCATTGTTTCATATCTTCCCAGTTTTCTAAGAAAATTAGATATCTCCAATTTTATTTAACAAGGTATTTTTTAGTTAAAACTCCAAAGGGAAGTATCATTGCTACAAAGTTTTGTAAATCAGTCCCCATTAGAGCACATAAATGTTCTTTATCTGCTGATCTCATCGTCATGCCTATGATTGAGTTTGATATAATCCTCTATATAGATTGGATTTCGGACCATGATGTGAAGATTTATTTTAAGAAGAAGGAGGTTACGATTTTTTGATGATGATGATAATGAACACCTTATCTTTAGAGCAGAATCTTCACCACATAATTCTTATCCAGATATACCCCCTGTAGCTCAACTAAATTCAATTATTGGGGAGGAAGAGAATTAAATGACTATAGGTGAGGAAAGGAATGTTCAAATAGAGGATGTACCTATTCTGAAATAATATGTTGATGTGTTTCCGGAAGATTTACCTGGACATCCTCCAGAATGAGAAATTGAGTTTTCCATTGATTTAATTCCTAGATCAAGGCCTATATCGAAGACCCCTTATAGAATGGCCACAGTAGAATTAGTTGAACTAAAGAAACAACTAGAGGAATTGAGTAATAAGGAATTTATTCTCCCTAGTGTTTCTCTATGGGGATACCCTATCCTTTTTGTTAAGAAGAAACATGGATCTATGAGGTTATGTATCGACTACAGGGAAATCAATGATATAACAATAAAGAACAAGTATCTCATACCTCGCATTGATGATTTATTTGACCAACTGCATGGAGCTCAATACTTTTATAAGATTTACCTTCAATCTGGATACCGTCAGTTGTGTGTGAAGAAGGAAGACATTATGAAGATATCATTTCGAACCAGGTACGGGCATTACGAGTTTACAGTAATGCCTTTTGAGATGACTAAAGAAGCCTCTATTTTCATGGATCTAATGAATAGAGTTTTCAAGGAATATCTTGATGACTTTGTATTGGTATTTATTGATGATATCTAGGTATATTTCAAAAGCTACAAATATCATGATAATCACTTGTGCATTATATTGAAGACTCTGAGAAGACATGAAGTATTTGGGAAGTTTAGCAAGTGTGAATTCTGGCTTCAGGAGATTTATTTTGTTGGTCATATTGTCGCTAAGGATAGAATTTCCGTTGATCCTTCTAAGACAATAGAAATCCAATAATGTCCAGAACCGACAAGTATAACTGAGGTATGCAGTTTTATTTGTTTAGCAGGTTATTATCAACGTTTCGTCCAGAATTTTGCCCGGTTAGCTAACCCATTAACAAAGCTCACACGTAAAGTGGTTAAATTTGTTTTGAAAAAAGAGTGTGAAGAATGTTTTGAAGAACTGAAGAGAAGATTATTCAATGCCCCTATATTCTCTCTACCATCAGGGAATGAAGGGTTCGTTATTTATAGTGATGCATCGAAGAAAGGACATGGTTGTGTCCTTATGCAGAATGATAGGGTAATTTCCTATGCATCACGACAACGACAAATTCATGAGAAAAACTATCATACTCATGATCTTGAGTTAGCTGCTGTAATCTTTGCTTTGAAGATATGGAGACATTATCTCAGTGGTGAAAAATGTGAGATATATACTAATCAAAAGATTTTGAAGTATATTTTCTCACAAAAAGAACTCAACATGAGGCAAAGGCGATGGCTTGAAATACTAAAGGATTACAATTTAACGATACAGTACCACCTGGGGAAGGAAAATAAGGTGGTAGATTCTTTGAGTAGAAAGGATCATGGAGTTTTAAACAAGATGAGAGTTGGAAGGGATCCAATTTTCATGGATTTCGTAAAGATGGATATGGGAATCACCATGGAAGGTGAAACATTAATAATTTTTAAAATTGTTGCTGAACCAACTTTACTAGAAAGGATAAAGTGTTCTTAGGCCGATGATGAATATTTTAAAAAGAAGATTAATGTTGTGAATGGTGGGATACTGAGTGACTTTGTGTATGAAGATGGAAATTTGAAATTTGGGAAGAGACTTTGCATTCCTGATATACCTGATCTAAAAAGGGAATTTGTTGGACAATGCTCATAGTTTAAATTTCTCTATACACCCTGGGAGCACAAAAATGTATAGAGATTTGAAGGAACATTTTTGGTGGGACAACATGAAGAGGGAGATTGCTGATTTTGTGTCAAGATGTATGGTTTGTCAACAAGTGAATGCTGGAAGGTAAAAGCCTGGAGGAGTCATGCAACCACTTCCCATACCTGAGTGGAAATGGGATAATATCACGATGGACTTTGTCATGGGACTACCAAAGACTCCTAGAAGAAACGATGCAATATGGATCATTGTTGATCATCTTACCATGTCAACACATTTTCTTGCTATAAGGGAAGATTTACCACTTGAACGTCTAATAGGGATATATATTAATGAAGTTGTGAGGCTTCTTGGAGTACCCCTATCGATTGTTTCTGATCTTTATCCCCGTTTTACATCAAGATTTAGGAGGAGTCTTCAGAAGGCCTTGGATACTGAACTTAGTTTGATCACTGCCTACCACCCTCAAACAGATGGACAATCAGAACAGACTATTCAAATCTTTGAAGACATGTTGAGATCTTGCTCACTTGACTTTCAAGGTATGTGGGATCAATATTTACCTCTGGTAGAATTTTCCTATAACAATAGATTCCATTCAAGTATTCGGATGTCACCATATGAAGCTTTATACAGAAAGAGATTTCACACACCAACATGTTGGGATGGCATTGGTGAAAGAAAACTTGTAGGCCCAGAACTGGTGTAGGAAATGATGGAAAAGGTAAAGGTAATCCAAAACCACATAAAAGCAGCTCAAAGAAGGCAGAAGAGCTATGCTGATAACCGAAGGAAGGATTTGTAATTTTAGGTAGGAGATCATGTTTTCTTTAATGTGTCTCTATAGAAGGGAGTTATACGTTTCGGTAAGAAAGGTAAATTGAGTCCTAGGTACATAGGACCTTTCGAAATTCTAGAATGAATTGGCGTTGTAGCTTCTCATTTGGGAATGCCGCCAAATCTCTCCAAAGTTCACGATGTGTTCCACGTATCACTGTTGAGAAGATACATGCCTGACCCAATGCATGTACTCACCTATGAGTAATTAGAATAGGAACCTAATCTATCTTATTGCGAAGAGCCTGTCAAGATTCTTGATACGAGAGAACAAGTGCTAAGAAACCGGATGACACGTCTGGTAAAAGTTCTATGGAGAAACCATAAGATGGAAGGGGAAAAGTGGGAACCTGAGGAACTTATGATAAAGAACCACCCAATTCTTTTCATGCAATAATATTCTATAAATTTCGAGGATGAAATTATTTGAAGGTGGGAGAATGTAACACCCCAAGCTTCCACGGTATGATTCTCTTTGAATAATACAGTAGCGTGTGTTGTACGCAACTTCGAGTTCTAACACACACCACAACCAATCAAACTAGCCATTATGAATAGTAATACCCCATTTTTGAAATTTTATAAATTTTATCTTTCAATATGGAATTTATTTTTGGATTCGGAATATCGAAATTAGCCTAGGGTGAATTTTTGGTATTTTTCTGAAAACCTTCAATTTTTGATGAATAGTGAAAAAACACTGAGTTATAGTTTAAAACCGAATTTTTATTTAAATAATTATTTATTTTATTTAAATTTATTTTAGGTCAAAATAGATACATAATACCTATATAAGTTCAATTTAATTCATTGGAGTCAATTTATAATAATTTTAGATATATAAAATTTTTATTGAACTTTTCACCGTCTTTTACCCATCTCCTAGGAGAATTTGAAAATTCACATAAAACATAATTTTACCAATTCGGTGAGTGGAATTTCAAAAATCCGAGAGACATGGTTAATATCAAGGAGTAAAATTTGGTTTAATAAGATAAAAATAATTTTTGGTGAATATTAATTTTTTACTATTATTTACCACAGTTAAAAGTAAATAGGGTAATTAAGGGTAAAAATGATATTAATATTACCCTAACACATGTCCAAATTCTAGTGTACAAGTGTATCTCAACCAAAAACATCCTTAGGAATAAAAGTTTATCATTTAGTTCCACTTGGATTAGATTAGGAAATTTATTATTATTTAATTCAAAGAAGAGTTAAAAGAGTTAAGATCAAAGTTGAATTACTAAAACATTTTTAATATAGGGTTATACATAAGATAAATTAGATTTTAAATATTCATTATAAATCTAAAAATATTTCCTACATAATTTTAGTTTATTTGTAATTTTTAGACATTAAATAAGTTAATTTATTTATGACACAATGGTGATTCATTAATTACCTAATTAATGAAATATTAAAATAATTGAAATTATAAATATCCAAATAAATGTAATTTGAGACTTATTATGAATTAAACTAATTTTTTAGGTTAATATTACATGTTATTATTGATTTAAGTATGTTTTTAGAAGTAATTATTCTGTTATAAGTTTCACAAAAATCAAATACCAAATAGTGTCAAAATTGACATAAAATATTTTTTAAAACAAACATTATATTATTAATTGATATTCAATTCCCAAAAATATAAGGTTCATCCAAGAGACATATATAATGATAGGGGTATCATTAATAAACTAATTGGGGTTCACTTGGATGAAAATAGTATGTTTATTTACTATATAATATAAAAATACAAAGAGACATGGTAATTGTGAAACTATTTAACTAAGAGTTAAATAAAAAAGATAAAGTTAATATAGTGACCCAAACCTGTCTAAAATATATTGGTTGAGTGGTTTTAGACCCATACCCACCTTAACCTTTAAATAATCCACTTTTTATCCATTAGAAACCGAATATGAGTTTATTATAAAATAATATTTCTAGTTTTTCCTAAGGTGCCCCTCACCCCTCTTATAAAAGGGCACTCCACCTTCTCACTAATTCACACATTCAAAGCCTTTTGGCTCGTCCATCCCCTGCACAAATATTCTCTCAACTTCCCTCAATTCGTCCTAGAGGCCTTAATTTAGTCATAAAGCCATCTTAAGGAGCCCTTTTGATCAAATCAAAAGGAAGAACCCGAAGAAGAGGTAATGTTTTCACCACCCTCTTTCAAGTTCCTTTCTTCTTCAACTTCTTCTTTCTTTGTTATTTACATTCTAAAATAATAAATCCAGTATATTCTATATACTATGATGTCATTATAAATATGGTACAACCATATTCATTATTCTATCCATCCTTTGAATGACATGTCACCATACGTGCGTACGTACGACTTACCGTCTCCATGTCGTGATGTAATTGTTATTCAGAAAATTATTATTTTGATGGGTATGATAATGATGTGTAATTGATGTAAGTAATAAATATAACATGATAATGATTATGTATATATGATATACCATACAATTATATATTATTTTAATATCAAATGAATGATATTGTTGCTCGTGCGTATGTACGGACTACCGTCTCCACGAACGCGATGAGATTTATTCCCCATCGTATCCATAAAAGTCTAATTCTCATTTGATGATTAAAAATAATATTTAAGGACTTGATATAATTATGTATATGAATAATATGCAACCTATCCATAACAAACACGGCTTATGTAACAAAACATATAAAAGAAAACGAGTAAGTGAACACCCGAAATGGCTCTAATACTAAAATATTATCAACAAATCAATATTAAAAGATCATATATGATATCATATTTATGTATATGATTCTTGTATAATTTAATAACAATGATTTAACTATTATACATGATGTTAAACTATCCTCGACCAAGGAAAAGTACAAGGTAAGGGTTTATTTCACAATCTCTTCATTATCTGAGGTTGTTTATACGTAATTATCTACTAGGACCTCTTTATCATCCATATCCATGTTTCTTAAAAATGTATTTCAAAACATTATTACTATTTTAAATAATATGGGTTAAAGTAATTTATACCCTTGTTTGAATTTTTATAAGAAGTTTATAAAGGAATATTTTCGTCGTTTTCCAAACAATATCCTTTTTAACCTTTTCGACATAATTAAGGTAAGAATGTCTTTTTTTAACTTATATGGTGGGTGAGACTATTTTCTACCATTATAAAATCATCAAAGCTTCCCTTAAAAGATTATAAGAAATTTTTTAAAGAAATTTTTTTTCTATTATAATTATTTTACTTTTAAATGATTTTAAAAAAAGGAGATATTTCTCTCAAATAGTTTTGATTTCATCTATGTCAACATCCTTTGATGGATTTTAAGTTTATTTGTAGTTTATTTATTATGATACAAAAGTTCCATATTGTATTGAAGGTTTTTTGATATGTTTGACTGTGAATGTATTATTTTTATACCATTCATGGTTTATGGAGAAATTATTGACATTTCGTATGCTATTTTTAATATGAATGTTTATGTTATGTTTAAACCAGTTCATATGAGGAATGAATTGGACTTAATAAGTGACCGGTGGAGCCCGCTATAGCTCATTGATGCATCAATAGGTCTCATGAGACAAACTAGTGTATTTTTACAAGGCCTTGAAAAAATATTATTTTTTAGTCTTGGCACAAGGCCTTGACTCTGTGGTTATGATAGTCTGACATTATGAATTCCATCATTATAAAAGTGGTTATTGATATTACATGTGATTATTCTACTAGAAGAATATCCATGTGAATAAGTAAATGGAATTATTTCATTTTATTTCTTACATATTATGATAAAGTTAAAGTTTAAAAGGATTTTGTTTTAGTTATACATTTCCTTAAATGTTTATGCTGATTTATAAAAGTTTCCGTTATATTGTTATCCTTACCGGGCATCTGATCTCACCCCTTTCTATGTTTTATTTTTCCCAGGATGTGGAGAAGTATTTTATGAATGACCTGCAGGGATATTATAATGGGATATGAGTGTGGAGACAATATTTTTTTTTTAGTTTTCACTTTATTATGTAATGTAATCTTTATGAATGTATCTAGTGATTCCAAGGCTACTAAACTAATAGGTCTTTCAAGACTTGATCTTTTGTGATCATGTCAGTGTTATGTAATAACGAACCGACTCTGGGTAAATGGGGTCGGGGAATTACATAAATTATATATATATATATATGATATTTAAAATATAATTATACCTCTAAAATCATTATATCTTACATAACTTCTCATTTTTCATTCTGTAGGGGATACGATAATGTCACTCATGTGTACGACGTACTACCCCCTCGTGAAGCGATGTGGTTCTCATTTCAGTAACACTTTACAAGGATGGTTAAAAGTATAAAGATAATGAATTCTTTTGATATAAATTAAATTATTATGATATTATTCACATATGTATCTTTCCAAAAGTATATATATCATTTTATCTCTTATACTGAAAAATGATAATGTCGCTCATGTATGTGTGGACTACCACCTTCACAAACCGATGTGACTCTCTTTTTATCACCACACCATATGAATGATATATATAAATATATTCAGATAAATAATATGGTATATATATATTATAGTGTGATGATTATGGAATTATAAAGTATTATTTACTTTCTTTTAATAATGATCATTGAAAAATGGGATCATTACTCGTGTGTAAATATGACCTATCGTCTCCATGATTGTAAAAAAATTCATTTCTTATAACCACAATTAATTGTTGGATTTAAAATTATAATTGGTTTAAAATATTACAATTATTTAATTTTTATTTTTCCAAATATTGTGGAACTTGTATAATAAGTGCAAGAACCAGATCTTTTATGACAAAAAATACATGATAAATCAAAACAATTAATAAATGAAAAAATGAGTATAATGAAATATTATTAATGAAAGAGTTATAATATGTTATAAAAGGATCATATATGGTATTATAAAAATTGATTTTTTGTGGAATAAGTCAATAACATGTTTAAAATGACCATATAGGAGGTTAAATTATGTTCATCCGAAATGAAGTGTGAGGTAAGGGTTTCTTGTCTAACTTTTAATTCTATGAGACATACACCATATTAACCACTTATTTATTTTTTTTGGCGTATATAATAACATTTTTGTATGTTATTCCTAGGAAAAAAAGTGTCCTAAATACCCTGAGGGGGGGTGGTGAATCCGGGTATGGATATTCTATTCCAAAATTCTTCCTGCCCCATTGGATCTTAACCTCTATATTACAAGAGTCACTTTATTTTCTCTTATGTTGTTAACATTTGTCTTTTTATTTTATTTATTTATCTGCTAATGATGATTTCGATGCAATGTAGGGAAGTAAGCAGGCAGGAACACATATTTTTACTTGGATCACCCTCACTGGGCAACATCTAAGGAGCAAACAACAGTGATCTACCGCTCTACCAAATCCAATAAAGATCATTAACAATTTACAATGTTCGGGATCGATCACTTCTAAGCCTATGATCACTACCTTTAAAATGTTTAGGTTTAGCTCACTGCTTTCCCAAGGGTCACTCCCCTCTCCTCCCTCTCTAGCTCACTACCGGTAGAAAGGATCACCTTCTTCCTCTTTCTTTTCTCACTGCTCTCGAAGGGATCCACTCATAGTTTAAAGACTTGTAGGTCCCTTAATTATCTCTAATGAATGTATCCTTCATAATGTGTAGATGCTATATTAAAGTCCAATTTTCATCCACTAATGAATACCAATTTTCACTAGATGTATCAAGAAATCTTCCAACTTTCGTGTATCCCTAGAATAACCAGCATGCTTCTGCAAACCTGGCATGCAGGTGTCACCAAAACCCTTGCTCAACACACCCTTCTTTAACACAAAACTTGGGCGACTCACACCCTTTTATGCGCAAACCAATATTGGCACACAACTATTAGTTGAAGCACTTCTTCAAGTACAGTGCATAAGTGTCACCAATCCACTTGTGCGACACTCTCTTCTCCAACTCCGAACTTGGGTGACTCACACCATTTTACTCCCAAACCAATATTGGTGCGCAAATATCAACAGGCGTACAACTTTTGAATAACCTTATACCTGCGCGCTCACACCACTACTTGCGCGCCCAAACCACCTTCGCTACTGGAGATCTAATTTTATCTAAGTGTTGAACTTTGTCAAAAATTAGGAGGGTTAGACCTCTATTTATAGTAATTTTGGGTACCCTGAGCGCCAACACACAGGTCTCCTCTTGGCGCACAAGTCCAGCCGCCCTAGTCTCTATCTCCCCGGTCACCTTGCGCACCCAAACTAGAACATGGGAACCCCTCTTTCCTTTTACATATTTTGATATTCTAATCTTGAAAAGAATATGGCATGAAAGTTTCCATGACTCCAAGAAACCAGTGCGAAATTCCCATTTCCAAAAACACTTTTCTCCATTTGTCGATTTTGAGGCCCAAAAATTTGGCAAACACTGGAAAATGATGCCACCTTGTATCTTCTATTTTTGTACCACCTCCAGATCATCCATTCCATTACTGGGGTTCTTCTTTCAATCATGGATTGTAGATAACATATCTTCAAATCAACAACTCACTGTGTAAACTTCCTTTTTCAACAACTTTGTACATAATGGTCTGCTTTGTCAACAAACACAGCATGGAGGCCCACTTTGTCAACAAACACAATCACCTCAAAATTGTTACATTGATACCTTGAGATATTTTTTCCCAACAGTTACATATCATTAATTAATTTATCTTCAAGGTCTTTAATTTTATTTTATTCATGGGGCTTATGATAAAATAGTTACCATTATGGTAAGGGTTAACTTCACAATCTCATCATAAGTCAGGATTGGTTTTTCTTAAGTCTCCCTTTAAATTATTATTAGATATTTCTATCTTAAAAAAGATCAATTATACTCTCATATATATATATTCATAAACCATTTCATGTAATAATATTATTTTTAAACTCTTGGGTACTTAAAATATTTGTGAATTTTTTTAATAAATTCCGACATTAATTCTCTCATCCTTTGGAAATTAGTTTTCAAAAAAACCCTTGGTTTCTAAAACTATTTTCAAAAATGTTTTTATACTTTTAAAAATTATTTACTAAATACATTTTTCCCATTTTTAATTTTTAAATTTTTTTAAGGAATATTCATATTGTTTTCAAAACAATGTTTGTTTGTCTTTTACCAAAAATGTAAAAGGAATTTTTTAATGTAATTACCATGTATAAATTTTCCTTTTGATAAGAAAAATAAATATATTAACGATTACTTTTTAAGATTAAAATTTTATTTTAAAAGAAAATTGTTTTAAAAATGTTTTCTTAATTTTAGTTTTAAAAGGTGAATTTAAATGTGAAAAATGACATTTTTAATGATATTTTTATGATATTTCTATTTATCAATGACATCAAACCTTTATTTTAATTATTATCCACTTTGAATATGATGTATCAATATCATAATTATTCAATATTTGGATGATTTATAATCATTTTAATTGAGAACGCATTATATTTATATTATTAATTTTACTCAGATGGTTTATGATTATGTTTATTGATTAGGGAAAGTATTTAAATTTTGTATTCTAGTTTAAATATGAAGGATTATGTTGATTATTCTTCAAAAATTTCATATGAGGAATGAATTTGAATTTTTAAGTGATGAATTTGGCCCACTATATCCCCTCGATGCATCAGTTGGTCTCATAAGGCAAACCAGATATGGTTTTAGCTGAGGCCTTACACATTTATATAGTTGTATTTTAACAAGCCTAGATAGTATTTATTATCTTGGAATAAGCATAGATGGCATTAGATGTTTTAGTACAATCTTTGATATTATGTTTTAGATGTAAAACAATATTCATTCCATCATTATGAATTTATTTATTGATATTATATGTCATTATTTTATAGTTAGAATATCCACGTTCAGGTTTCAGTATATTGTGATTATTTATTTGGAATTATTTGATCATCTTTTATTAATTCCATATTAATCTCATGTTATTGATTAAATGACATGTTTTTCAGTTACATACCTTGAAATATTGATCATTCCTTATTTATTCAAAGCTTCCACTATACGCTTACCCTTACTGAGCATTTGATCACACCCCTTTCTTAAGATTTATTTTCCTAGGATAATAAGAATTATTTTATGATTGATATATAGGGATACACTAATGAGAATTATAGAATTATTAAATATTTTTTTAATTTTATGTTTTAAATGTAATGTGAATCAGAATTTTGTATATAATTTATCAAGAATAATAAAATCACTGGTCCTTTGGGTTAAAATTCCTTGTATCTTTTTCCAAAGTAAAAAAATTAGATACTAAATCTATGATACTAGGGTTGGGGCACTACACTATCTATGAATATGGAAACAATAAAATAATTTACAGCAAGTAATTTCCATATTTTAATTTTTTAATTAAATAAAAAATTATCTCCTCAATTATTGTGTACATAATTTCATATTAAATTAACTAGAATAATTTTTTATATAAATACTTTTTCAAATGTACCCATTTTCCTTGGGTATATTATTTAATTTAAATGTGTTATGATAAACCACATTAAATTAATCATATAAAATCTCATTCAAATACCTGATATGCTTCAGTATTATTCTCCTTCTTCATATAACTTATATTTATCAAATACCATGGATCATTATTTTCTATATAAATTGTGATCATGTATCATAATATTAAACATTTAAATCATATAATAATTGTATCATCAAAAATATTTCATTAACTCTGCATTATCTTGGGTATTATTTCATGATTGAAAATACATAACAATATATCATTAATTCCATAAGTATTATTCTCCAAATTATTCCATTATAGAGACAAATTTTCTTTATACATTAATTTTACAAATCTTAGTTGAATATTCATTAAATTAAACAAAAAAAATCTTGAGGACCACAATGGTTAATGTCTTTGGAGACTAGGTTCACAATCTTCTTGATTCATAAAATATATTCAATTTATCTGAAAACAAAATCTTCCCATAAAGTACTTATCATAAAAATAATGTACTTTAAACCTTTATTCATGACCTTGGGAATGAAAACATAAGAAATGGTGATCATAGATGACCAGGAAAGGTAAAATTGAGATATACATGAGAAAAACATGAATACGAGGGTAAGAGAACTTGGGTATAACATGTGAAAACCATACCCTTCATATCAAAGATCATAACGAACTTGTGTACCCTATTTTTAGGTATTGAGATAACAACCCATATACCCTAATTTATGGGTTTGGGTTAACCAACTATGTAAAATTTAAGATCATAGGTCATTTAACATCACCCAATGCATTGGAGGGATATATAGGTGCCACCCATGACATAATGAAAAGCCTACACATGCATGAAACTAGATCATAAAACATTCTCCATATCATAACCTATAAAATGAAATGGGTTTTATAGACATTTCTATTATCATAACCTAGGGGAAAGAGACATGTTTTATAATGATTTCATCATTTCATCTTAGTATAACCCAATTAAAATGAGGAGGGTTTCTTAATAATTTTTTTCACACCCTGACCACGGTCATCTTTTATTATATTCTTTTCTCAGTCCTTCATCTTTTGGATAGACTTGAGTTTGTGTCTGGGTTTGGGATTTTTGAAACTTTGATGGTTTCGGCGGGTCTCGTGCCGGTGCGTGGTCACCGTACCGTTAGTGGTGCCCGTGCATTCAGCCCTAGTGAATGCACGGTTTCCCGATACTTAAGATAACTATTTTTTATAAATAATTAAACTGCATTGATAATATTATTTTTGCAGGTATTAATAATATTATCATTAAATTGATCTTAATATTATTCTCATTAAATTTCTATTGGTAATATTTTTATCAAATTTTCATTAATATTATTATTACTACTATTATTATTATTCTTATTATTATTTTTATTATTCTTGTATTGTTATTATTATTATTACTATTATTATTATTATTATTATTTCTATTATTGTTATTAATATAATAAAATGAAAAGAAAAAAAACTCAAAACCCAAGTTTATCCTGTCGCCCCCTCTTTCTTTCTTACTGCGCACCACACCTGGGTCTCCTCTGGGTCTCCCCTCCGCCTACAGACCATGCCTCCCTATCCGGATCACCTCCCTTCTCACCCTCTGCGTTCGCCCGGGACACCACCTCCCTGCTCGCTGCTCACGCTCACCTGTAGTGACCCGACGACCCAGCACAGCTCCTCCCACCTCCTTTATTATCGCTTTACTCACCCCAATCGGCCTAACTGCGACACCATCCTGTGCCATTCGACCCAAGGCACAACCCTCCTACTACGCTGGCCAAACCGTGACACCCTCCTCTTGCTGTACTGGCCGACCCACGACATTGTCCCTACACCGCGCCTGTCCCTGCTTCTCCCTGTGCCGCTACCACTGCAGATCCTCCTTGTGTTGTCCGGTCACCCAAAATGTTGCCCCCTCCCCTGTCCAGTAGAAGCGAGACCACCCCCCCTCTTTTTACCTCGCACGACAGCCCCTCTGCCCCCTTCCCGGTGTGATTTTGTAGAACCCGACCCCCCTGTATAATGGCTAGCAGCGACGAACCTGAATCCCATTGTGCAGCGCCTCTGCGTTACTCCGACGTGGCAATGAATCCCCTCACTGGGTTTGTGAAGGGTGTCTTGGGTCATGTCAGACCACGTTTCGTCCCCAATGCCGAAGGAAAAGCGATTCGGACCACTTCGGACTGTCCTCCATTAATCACGGGGTGTGTTTGGTCTTACAGCATGTTTTGGTTCCCCGCCACCATCCAAGGTAAGAGTTCTTTTTTTATCATGTTCTTGTTTTTTTTAGTGTCTGAATTGTGTTTTGAAGTCTTGTTTTTTTAACTGTAGTGCAGATAATTATTTTGGAAGCATTCTCGGCTTACCGCATGTTTTCAAGGATGCACTATCATCCAAGGTTATGTTCTCCATCTGTCGTCTTGTTGCGCACTTTATTTTTGGGTCGTGTTTTTGTCTGTGAGTCCCTGGAATTTTGTTGGATGTGAGAGTATCTTCGCTGCACTAATTTTGGGTGTCGGAAATTTTTGCAGGGAGTCGAGATCGTTTCCGAGTGCGCACACACATTTTACCAGGTATGAATATATATATATATATATAGCTTCTGAGTGCATGTTTCCTCATGGAACTGGGAACACGTGCAACGGTTTAAAGGTGTGTGTATAAATATATGTAAGTGCGTCCGTGTGTGCGAGCGGGATGTTGCTTGAGTTAGAAATTTTCAACTTGAATTCCTTGAGGTAGGCGTTTCCATCCTTCTCTTTTTCTGAAGTTTTCCATAGGCAATTTCATGGTTTCACTTAATTTATAAATGTTATTTTCAGCCTTATAATCCTGATAGTTTATTCATTGCGGTGTTTCTTTGATGGTTAAAAGTGTGAAAAACAGCTTTGAAATAGTTCCTTGGTTATGTGTAGGTGTTTCCATGACTTTGCTTCTAAATTTTAATCTATTTAATGCTTTTGTTTTCTTAATTAAATCTTAGATTATGTTTCGCAGCTCTATTATTGTTAGGGCCAATAGGGGCCTATATACCCTGAGAGGGGGGGGGGTGAATCAGGGTATGGATATTCTTTTTCAAAGTTCTTCTTACCCCACTGGATCTTGACCTCTTTATTACAAGGGTCACTTTATTTGCTCTTGTGTGTAAACTATGATCACTTCTTTAGTTGTTTATCTAATAATGATGCTTTGAATGCAATTCAGGGAAGCAAACAGGTAGACATAGAGATTTTTACTTGGTTCACCCTCATTGGGCTACGTCCAATAAGCATATGCCGACAAGTTGTCGGTCGTACCAAATTCTATTATTCTTCACTAGATGTGGATACAATGTTCGGGATAGATCAGTTCTATGACCAGGATCACTGCCTATAAAAATTTTAGGGTCAGCTCACTGCTTTACCAAGGGTCACTCCCTGTTTCTCTCTCTCTGGCTCACTACCGGTGAAGAGGATCACCTTCTTCCTCTTCCTATGACCACTGCAATTGGAAGGGTGATAGAACAAATATTTTCAATTAATTTATATTTAATATCACTGTTTTAAACTCACAAAACTGTTTCTCTAAGATGAATTGTTTCATTTTTATGATTTTGGTGTTATTTTGAGCTGAATAGTAAAAATTGGCCATTTTGGATTTTTAACAGTTTCAACTTATTTATGTATTTTGGCCATAACATTATCTACACTGATCCGAATTGCAAAATTCTTTCTTTTACAGATTCTACAAATCCAGGGCTTAATTTCCTATATTTGGACTAAAAGCTGAATCGGCCATATGGAAGCTCAAAAGAAGCTCACAATTTGGCTCAAGAAAACTGTTTCCAGTTCTGCCTAATTTTGGTGTGGGATCCATAACTCATCCATTGTGGGCCCAACGATTTCAAACTGCGGTGGGTGGACGAGAAAGGAGTTTTGGAGAATCTTTTATGAAGGAAGTACCGCGGGATTCGTCCGTTTGAGGGTCCATTAAAGCTGCCTAATCCGGGGTTTGACGTTTTGGATATTCTGACTGGACAGAATAAAGTATCGGAATAAAATGGCCATAACTCTCGGAATACCTGTCCAAATACGCTGGGATGTTTAGGGGACACGGCCAAGACAATTATTCACAACATTGAAGAAGGTATCAACACGTGAAGAGGTCATTTATTGGGTCCAAAACGCGACAACATTCGGAGGACAGAAATATGGCTATAAAAGGAGGAGAGCTCCTCCTCCTCAACACATCCCATTCTCCACCCCATTCCTTCTGGGGCACCAAGGAGAAGAACTTCTAAGATTTTTCTTTTATTTATTTTGTTTTAAAATGTCTCTCCTCTCCCGAATTATCTCGCTTACCCCATCCATGGAGGGGTAGTTTCATTTTAGTGATCGGAAAGAGGGGAGGCTGGACCTATGTGTTGTGCTTGAGTTTTTGTGCTTGAAATGAATAAAATTTGTTCTTCTTTCTTCTTCTGGTTCCAATTCTTAATTCAGTATTAAATTCCGAATGCGGTTGTGTTAAGGTTTTTATTCTGAAATTATAAATTGCTTTGGTCGATGATCACATCTCCCTCCACCCAATTCTAATCTGTATACGGTGGAACATGATTAGGGTTGGGTGGTGATTGCTCGACGGTTGTCAAGCACGTGTGTAGGATTGTATGTTGAAATCTTGGTTTATTAGGGAACAACAATTCCAGGTCTGGGATTGCTCTAATTAATCAAGAGACCTTCTACAACCCTAAACACATTGGAAGGAGGATAGACCAATCTAATGTTTTAGAAAGGAAAATTCTCATCACATCTCTCTTACCAGTTTAAGGAAGAAGAAGAAGAGATAAAAATTGGAAACCATGATGGCATACCACTAAGTCTAGCCGAACCCAATCCGATCACTGCCTTTATCATTTGTTAAAATCAATCAATTTCTGTTGTTTTTTTCTCTCATAGTCATTCAAATTAATTAAAACCAATCTTTTTACGAAAACCAACACAAAGTGACAACCTTGTTTTGTGTGCACACCTCTTCGGGAGACTACCTAGGATCAACTGCTATACTATACTTAGGTAAATAAAATATTGTTTTGCCACGCCCCACGACAGGCGTGCGTCAAACTTGGTGCCGTTTCCGGGGAGGCAGTGCCTCAAAGCTTTTTTAAAAAAAAATCTCTTTTGATTGACCCATAGTTCAAATAGCAATTTATTAGAATTCGATCCAGAAATTGAGCGCACAATAACCAAATTGAGAAATCAAAATCTTCCAAAAGATTTCGAAGAAATCAATCTCACTGATTCAAGTGATACCCTGAGTGGAGACTTTGAACCTTTAATAATGGCTGTAAATCCCAACCGAACCCTACGTGACATCTGTGCACCTCAATTTGTCAATCAAAATTATCAACTTGCAATTCCTGCCATAGAAAATGATTTTGAATTGCGAATTAACATGATCCAAGTGCTTCCTAAATTTCATGGTCTTGCAGGTGAAGACCCAAATCGACATATTCAAGAATTCACCTATGTCTGCTCCAGCTTCAAACCTCGAGCAGTCGTGGAAGAGCATGTGATGTGGAGGGAATTCCCCTTCTCACTAGAGGGAGAAGCAAAGGAATGGTTGTACAATGTACAACCGGGGGAGATCAGTGACTGGGAAGACCTAAAAAAATGCTTTCTACAAAGATTCTTCCCAACATCTAGGAGCACTGCAATAAAGAAGGAGATTTATGTCATCCATCAATCAACTGGAGAAACACTCTACGAATATTGGGAACGTTTCAAGAAGCTTTGTGCAAGTTGTCCACACCAAGAAATAGAAGAGGACCAATTCCTTGTGTGCTTCTACCAAGGATTTCTTGACAATGACAGGAATCTACTAGATGCTTCGTCGGGAGGAGCCCTCATTGATAAATCACCTGCAGATATACGAATTATGATTGAAAAGATTGCACAAAATTCACAGCAGTTTGGCACTCGAGGTACGATCACCAGAGGGATCCATGAGGTAAGAACATCTGATTCAGTAGATTTAATTAGGAATGAAATGGGTGAACTCACCAGGTTGGTGCGACAAATAGCTGTGAACCATGTGAAGGAACAACAAGGACCGAATCAGGTATGTGGTTTATGCTCTTCTAATTCTCATTACACTGATCAATGTCCGGAAGTGCAGGGGACAGAAAGTTGTGATGCAGCCTATCAACAAAGGCAATACCAACCGCAAACCCAACCAGGGTATGGGTTTCAACAGAACCAAGCCAGAGAACCTTTTCAGCAGTAATATCAGAACCCGATAGCATTCCAACAACCTTATCAGAAGCCCTTCCAACAACAACAAACTTTTCAACCACCACCTTTCCAGCGGAAGAATTATGATCAACCATCCACAAGTGAACCGACAAATGAAGACCAACAACTGAAGACAAGAGTTACGGGAATAGAAGATAAGATGGACAAGCTAGCTGATCAATTTTCAAGCGTTATGGATGCTCTCACCAAGAACCAAGGTAAGCTTCCTGCACAAACAATTCCCAATCCAAAGGAGAATGTTAGTGCAATCACAACCCGAAGCGGGAAGGAGCTCAAACCACCAGAACAATATGAGGAGGATGAATCTAGGGAACCTGCTGAAGCTCGTCCTGTCCAACCAAAAGATGGATTCAACAACAAAGTAGAAAGAACAAGGTTCAAGAAAGAAAGACTAGAAACACCATTGTAGAAACAACAAAGGGAGAAAAAGGATATTCCAGCACCATTCCCATCAGCATTGGTTGAGTAAAAGAAGGGAGAAGAAGAACGACTTCAACGGGAAATTCAGGAAACATTTCGAAAAGTTGAGATTAACATTCCACTACTGGATGCAATCAGGAAAATCCCTAAATATGCAAAATTTCTGAAGGAGCTATGTACTAAAAGAAAGAGGCTGCATGGAAATGAAATAATCAACTTAGGAAGAAGCATATCAGCATTGATCACACCACCGATACCGCAAAAATGTCAAGATCCAGGGACTTTCTCTATTCCCTGCACTATCGGTTCATTAAATTTTACTGATGCACTATGTGATCTTGGAGCTTCGATAAATGTGATGCCTCACTCTGTGTTTTCATCTTTGCAGATCGGAGAACTAAAATCAACTCGAGTGGTGGTACAATTAGCAAACAGATCCACCGTTTTCCCAGCTGGAGTCGTTGAAGATGTACTTGTAGGAGTGAGAGGATTAATCTTTCCAGCAGACTTTTATGTCCTTACCATGGAGGAAGACCGAGCACCATCCCAATCTCCCATCATACTAGGGAGACCATTCCTGAAAACAGCAAGGACAATCATCAACGTGCATGAAGTAACACTCACCATGGAGCTCGGAGATAATATGGTACACTTCAATATTCTTGATACGATGAAACACCCTTCCAGCAATCACTCACTTTATGCAATCTCCCATGATGAAGGTATAGAACCAATTGAAGACTCAGGTATGCTTCATGACTTGTTATCTGTGGGAGAACACTCTTCATTTGAATTTTATAAATCCCATGAACCTGAAAATTCAGATATCATGTTGGAGGATGAGGTAAAATCTGATTTTTTCGATGATTTGTTAAGAGGAAGTAAGATTATTCCAGAGAATTAAACTTTAGAAGTAGGAAACATAAATGCAATATCATCCCTTGAACAACCCCCATGTTTAGAGCTGAAGCCTTTGCCATGTGACTTGAAGTATGCTTACCTAATGGAAGGAGAGAAATTGCCAGTAATCATTGCAAATAACTTATCCCATTCACAAGAACAAACATTGATTGACCTTCTCAAAAAGGAATGTAAAAGCTGTAGGATGGAGTTTAGGTGATATTCCTGGAATCAACCCTAAGGTATTCTCCCACAGGATATTTTTAGAAAGTGAATCTTGACCAGTTAGACAACCTCAAATAAGACTCAATCCCACAATCATGGAGGTTGTTAAGAAAGATATTGAGAAATTGTTAGCAGCTGATATCATTTACCCAATCTCTGATTCTCAATGGGTCAGCCCAATTCATGTAGTCCCCAAGAAAACTGGCCTGACCACTGTTACAAATGAAAGAAATGAACTGATCCCAATGAGAATACAAAATAGCTGGAGAGTGTGTATAGATTACAGGAAGCTAAATCAAGTTACCAGAAAAGATCACTTTCCTATTCCATTCATTGATCAGATGCTTGAAAGGTTAGCTGGAAATACTCATTACTGTTTTTTAGATGGATTCTCAGGTTATTTTCAGGTACCAATTGCACCAGAAGACCAGGATAAGACAACCTTCACCTGCCCTTTTGGAACATTCTCCTACAAAAGGATTCCTTTCAGGCTATGCAATTACCCAGGTATATTTCAACGGTGTATGGTGAGTATTTTTTCGGACCACATTGAGGATTGCTTGGAGGTGTTTCTTGATGATTTCACAGTTTTTGGAAATTCATTTGACCATTGCTTGGGAAATTTGGAAACAGTTTTGAAAACATGCATTGAAAAAAACCTTGTCTTAAATTTTGAAGAATGTCATTTCATGGTTGAAAAAGGGATAGTGTTGGGGCACATAATTTCACAAAATGGGATTGAGGTTGATAAATCAAAAGTTGATGTAATAAATTCCTTACCATATCCAACTTGTGTCAAACATGTTAGATCCTTTTTAGGGCGTGCAGGATTTTACAGAAGATTCATCAAGGATTTCAGTAAGATTTCTCTCCCTCTCTCAAGATTACTTCTAAAGGATGCTAACTTTAATTTTGATTGTGCATGTAGGGAATCATTTGATGAATTAAAGGAAAGGCTGATAACACCACCAATAATGAAGCCACCCAATTGGGATTACCCTTTCGAGATACTTTGTGATGCATCCAACCAAGCAGTGGGAGCCGCTCTATCATAGAGAATTGACAGCAAGCCTCAAGTCATCTCCTACGCATCAAGGACCCTGGATGAAACACAAATAAATTACACAACCACAGAGAAGGAGTTCCTTGCAGTCGTTTTTGCACTAGATAAATTCTGATCATATCTTCTGGGCACTAAAGTTGTTGTTTTTTCTGATCATGCAGCTCTTAGGTACTTAATGAAAAAGGCGGATGCAAAACCACGGTTGGTGAGATGGATACTACTCTTACAAAAGTTAAATTTGGAAATCAAAAATAAGAAGGGGACTGAAAATCAAGTGGCTGATCATCTGAGTCGACTACCCCACACCGCTGAAACAGAAATACCAAAGCAGAACCCACTTAATGATGAGCTTCCTGGAGAACAACTCTACATCATCAACAGTGAAGTGCCATGGTATGCCAACATTTTCAACTATTTGGTAACATCTCAAGTACCCTCTCATCTAAGCTCTCATAAAAAACATAAGCTTAAATCTGAATCAAGATTTTACATTTGGGAAGATCCGTTTCTGTGGAAAATTTGTAATGATCAAATCATAAGAAGATGCCTTCCAAGAAGTGAAATTGAATCAGTGTTTGAATTTTGTCATAAATTATCTTGTGGAGGCCACTTTGGACCTCAGAGGACTGCCCAAAAAGTTTTAGAATCTAGACTCTACTGGCCCACCTTATTCAAGGATGCATATGAATTTTGTAAAAGATGTGAAAAATGCCAATTTTCTAGTAACATATCCAAACGACATGAAATTCCACAAAAACCAATAACCTTTTGTGAAATTTTTGAAGTTTGGGGCATATATTTCATGGGACCATTCCCAATGTCATTTGGAAATTAATATATTCTTTTGGATGTAGACTATGTTTCAAAATGGGTGTAAGTAAAAGCAACCAGAACTGATGATGCAAAAGTTGTTTGTGATTTTGTTAGGGCTAACATTTTCTGTAGGTTTGGCATACCACGAGCAATCATCAGTGATCAGGGAACTCATTTCTGCAACAGGAAAATGGAAGCATTGCTGAAGAAGTATGGGGTACATCATAGAACATCTACCCCATACCATCCCCAAACAAATGGCCAAGCAGAAGTCTCTAATAGAGAAATCAAAGCCATTCTGTAGAAGACTGTAAAACCCAACCGGAAGGACTGGAGCCAAAAGTTAGATGATACATTATGGGAATATAGAACGGCCTACAAAACACTGATAGGGATGAGTCCCTATAGATTGATCTATGGAAAGAGTTGCCACCTTCCTGTGGAGTTGGAGCATAGAGCCTACTGGGCGGTCAGAGAGATGAATCTGGACCTTGAGAAAGCTGGGAAATAAAGAAGATTGCAGTTGCAGGAGATAGAGGAAATCAGAAGGGAATCTTTTGAAAACTCAATGATCTATAGAGAGAGAACAAGGATGGCCCATGACAAGATAATTCAATCAAGAACCTTCAACCCTGGAGATCACGTGTTACTCTTCAAATCCAGACTTAATCTTATGCCAGGTAAACTTCGTTCCAGATGGGAAGGCCCCTTTACTGTTACTCATGTATATCCCTTTGGTGCTGTGCAGATTCAAAAGGAAGGAGGAGGAAACCCATTCACTATAAATGGGAAGAGGCTGAAGAAGATCCATGGGACCGTACCTCAAGAACCAGTGGAGGAGATCACACTCCTTCATCCTGAATACAAATGAACACCTACCAGGTTGCATCATTCCTCTACACTTGATTAAATGCAGTAACTCCAACTTTTTGAAACATACATTTACATGCATTGAGGACACTGCATAAATGAAGTGTGGGGGAGGAAATCTTGAAGTCCAGGAGATTTTTCAAAAAAAAATTGTTTTGTTTTGTTTTGTCGAGCCAACGACATTAAACAAAGGCGCTACCGGGAGGCAACCCGTATTTTCCTCCATTTTACACTTGTCTTCTTAGTCATTTACCATCATGATTGAACGAGCCTGCACTATCAATTGTTTTCATTTTTTTTCAGGTCCATTAATGAAGAGGGTGTCATGGGATTATACGTCATGAAGAAAAGGATCCATTTGACAGGGGAGTATGAGTTTAAATTCTATATTATCCGACTTTATTCCCTACATTTTTTAGTATTTTAAAAAATTAATCAAGAAAAGGTATGCCCACGCTTGATTTAATGTTTTACTTGACTTCTCTAGGAGACATGAGTTTCATAGAAATCCAGTGATACTATGTTTTAGATTTCAATGTTTCTGAGATTGAATGATTAAAATGGATAATTGGATGATTAAAGTGAAGCAAGGATATTGAAATAAGGACTCACGATTTGAGGGAATTAATTGATTCATGTAAATGAATTTTCCCTTCCATTTTTCATTCTTTGAATTTCTAAAATTCATGTGAATTAATTTGTTATTATTAATCATGCCATGAGTGATTTTCCAATATCATATTCTCATTCCTGAGAGGATTTCTAGACCAAATATTTCCTATTTTATCTTGAGCATATTTCTTGAGTGATCCTGGGACGTGCCACCTACTAGAACTTGTATTGAAACTTGTCAAAGCTATAGATGTACAAAACCACATTTAAAATGATTGAGGCATCTCTTTGGCTAGCCACATTTTATCCTAAGACCCACCTTTACATTTATCCTTCGTAAGCCCTTAGATGCCATGAATTGCCTTATAGGTTTAAGCCACATTACAATCCAATTTTTCCTTACCTACCTGCACTTTTTAGTATTTTTGCATGGTTATTTCAAGTTTGAGTGTGGGGGAAGGGCCTTTCGTGTGTGTTCCTTGGGATATGTATCATTTTTGGGTGGTGTAATGTGTGCGTCGTCATTTTGGGAAATGTATTATTAGTAAATTGGGCATGAGTCATCATTTCATTATGCTTCTTTCATTTCATCCGGTTCTCCATAAAAAAGAAGAAAATAAAGCTGTTCCTTTCTGGAGCTTTACAAAAAAACAGGGAGAACTTTGATGATATCATTCTTTGTAATCATTTATTGACTCATGACCCATGTCATTGAAAGGGGAGTGGTGTTGTGATTCACATTTCAAGGGGATTTGAGTGAGGTTCATCTTGTGTTTTCACTTGATTAATCATGCATTGTACATAAGAGTCAAACCTCCTACTTCTGGCCTTAAATTATTTCAATCATTTACCCACCAACCCTAAGCCACAAAATCATTTGAACCTTTATTGCAAGTCCTCATGATTTTATTGTGTTTTGTCTTTACAAAGTGGAGAAAGTAGTTACTTTACAAGCCTGTGGATAAGGAGCATGTTCTCATGATATGAGCATAACTCCACTATTAATTGTATCATGAGTGATGAGAGAAAATATTCAAAAGTGAGGTAGGTCATGATTTGGCATGCTTAATAATAATAAATTGAGAAGCTTGAATGAATGAAAGGAGAAGCTTCATTATTTTTTCAAAGGGGAAAAGTAAAATGCATGCATTAATTGTTTCTTTGAAAAATGGGAAATTATATTGTTATTTTTGTGGAACTGGAAAATTTGATTAGACATTGATAATCATTTGATTTTATTCCATTTGAAATTTAAATATTGGTGACATTGGTGTCCTTTGAATTCCATGTTGAGATTTTATGCTTGAGGACAAGCATAGTTTAAGTGTGGGGGAATTGATAGAACAAATATTTTCAATTAATTTATATTGAATATCAATGTTTTAAACTCACAAAACTGTTCCTATAAGATGAATTGTTTCATTTTTATGATTTTGGTGTTATTTTGAGCTGAATAGTAAAAATTGGCCATTTTGGATTTTTAACAGTTTTAACTTATTTAAGTATTTTGGCCATAACATTATCTACACGGATCTGAATTGCAAAATTATTTATTTTACAGATTCTACACATCCAGGGATTCATTTACTATATTTGGACTAAAAGCTGAATCGGCCATATGGAAGCTGAAAAGAAGCTGACAAGTTGGCTCAAGAAAACTGTTTCCAGTTCTGCCTAGTTTTGGTGTGGGATCCATAACTCATCCATTTTAGGCCCAACGCTTGCAATATCCGGTGGGTGGACGCGCAAGGAGGTTTGGAGCATCTTTTATGAAGGAAGCACCACGGGATTCGTCCGTTTGAGGGTCCATTAAAGCTGCCTAATCCGGGGTTTGACGTTTTGGATATTCTGACTGGACAGAATAAATTATCAGAATAAAATGGCCATAACTCTCGGAATACCTGTCCAAATACGCTGAGATTTTTAGGGGACACGTCCAAGACAATTATGCACAACATTGAAGAAGGTATCAACGCGTGAAGAGGTCATTTATTGGGTCCAAAACGCGACAACATTCGGAGGATAGAAATCTGGCTATAAAAGGAGGAGAGCTCCTCCTCCTCAACACATCCCATTCTCCACCCCATTCCTTCTGGGGCACCAAGGAGAAGAACTTCTCAGATTTTTATTTTATTTCTTTTGTTTTAAAATGTCTCTCCTCTCCCAAATTATCTCGCTTACCCCATCCATGGAGGGGTAGTTTCATTTGAGTGATCGGAAAGAGGGGAGGCTGGTCCTATGTGTTGTGCTTGAGTTTTTGTGCTTGAAATGAATAAAATTTGTTCTTCTTTCTTCTTCTGGTTCCAATTCTTAATTCAGTATTAAATTCCGAATGCGGTTGTGTTAAGGTTTTTATTCTGAAATTATAAATTGATTTGGTCGATGATCATATGTCCCTCCACCCAATTCTAATCTGTATACGGGGGAACATGATTAGGGTTGGGTGGTGATTGCTCGACGGTTGTCAAGCACGTGTGTAGGATTGTATGTTGAAATCTTGGTTTATTAGGGAACAACAATTCCAGGTCTGGGATTTCTCTAATTAATCAAGAGACCTTCTACAACCCTAAACACATTGGAAGGAGGATAGACCAATCTACGGTTTTAGAAAGGAAAATTCTCATCACATCTCTCTTACCAGTTTAAGGAAGAAGAAGAAGAGATAAAAATTGGAAACCATGATGGCACACCACTAAGTCTAGCCGAACCCAATCCGATCACTGCCTTTATCATTTGTTAAAATCAATCAATTTCCGTTGTTTGTTTCTCTCATAGTCATTCCAATTAATTAAAACCAATCTTTTTACGAAAACCAACACAAAGTGACAACCTTGTTTTGTGTGCACACCTCTTCGGGAGACTACCTAGGATCAACTGCTATACTATACTTAGGTAAATAAAATATTGTTTTGCCACGCCCCACGACAGGCGTGCGTCAAAGGGATCCACTAACAGTTTATAGACCTGTAGGTCTCTTCATTTTCATGAATGCATGCATCCTTAACTGATTATGGATTCTCTGTTAATGTCCAAATTTAATCCACTGATGAATACCTATTTGCCTCTGAATACTGGGCAATTCCTTTTGGAAACACCTTCGCAAATCACCCTACTTCGCGAAGCTCCCAATTTCGCGAAGCTCAAACAATCCTTCACGAATCTTCTTCCTTTTCTCAAATCACTTTCATGAAGAACTTTCTTGAAGATCAAGCCATCGCAAAGCAACGTCCCTCGCGAAGCTTACTAAGCCAACGCGGAGCTCACAGTTTTCGCGGAGCTACAATAGCCGCCGCGAAACTCCTCTTTCGTGAAGCACACTGGCTCCGCGAACCACCTTCGCAATTCGAGAGAAAAATATTTTCTCTGAAAATTATCTCTACTTCTCTCGAGGGGGGTGGCCTCTATTTAGAGGAGATTCCACCGACCCTCGAACTTTCCACGTGAAGTCAATGCCACGTCATTGCCAATCGCAAAGCTCTGAAGTTTCCGCCGGAATTCTGTCCAAATTGCGAGTCACCTCGGAATTTTCCGATCACGGAGCTCATCGTAACTATGAAGCATCACCATCAACATTCCATCGTTCCTTCGCTGCAAATCTCCCTCACAATTCCATTCATTTCTGCGAATCTCCCTTGCAAAGCCCTTCACCGCCACGATGCGCTTCAGCCTCTGCCATTCGCGAAGCTTGTTGTAATCGCGAAGCATCACCACCTCCATTCTTATGGTCTTCGCAAAATCCAAACCATGAAGCCTCTCTTCGCGAAATTCATTCCATTTCCATATTTAATTATGATCTTCATGGAAATCCTATTTTCGCGATGCTCACCAAACTCCAAATTTTGGACCCCAAAAATTTGGCAAACACTGGGAAATGGTGCCACCTTCTACTGCTCTTTTGTACCGCCTCCAGATCGTCCTTTCCTTTGTCATCGTTCTTTTTCAACAAAGATTGTCAACAAATTCTCAGGAACTCGAAAATTCTCCATGGAAACCTGATTTGTTAACAAACACAATCAACCCAAAAATACTTCAATGTTACCTTGAGAGATTTTTGCCCAACAATCTCCCCCTTTGGGTTTGTTGACAACTCTTCACAACTCTGCTCAGAATGATTTTCTGCACTTTGATACCTCACTGAGTCTTCTTCCAGCTACTACCACCATTCGCCTCTTGCGATTATGATAGCGTTCAAGGAATCACTTAACAAGTACTCTAGTCCCACAAGACCAATGTTCGGTGTCAGAAACAAGAGTAGTATGAAAAGTTCATCAATGAATCACTTCATGTCAAACACCAACTGTCGATTCCAAACTGATACCAATTCATAAATTGATACCAATTGTTGAACCACACTGATCCCAATTGGTGATAGCTGGACACCTTTTAACACCATTCCAACATCACTCTTCTGCTTTTATCACGATCCTCAGCTGTCGTGATATCTATGCTTTGATCGATCACTTCTAGCATCGTCAGATTTTTTCCGCTCCCCCTTTCTCATTGCTCCCCCTTTCTGGCTGCTCCACCTGTCAGCTTCTCCCCATATCATTCATGATTTATCAAATTACCACACTATCTCCCCCTTGAACAATCACTATTTTCTCCCCCTTTGTCAACGAACCCAAAAGTAACTCATTTGTAGTCTGTAACATAGTAGAAAACACATATCATCACATTAGGGAAAAACACATCATACCTCTGGTAGAGGGGGGTGGAGGTTCCACATACACACTATGTCATGTGCGGGGAATCGACTGAACTCATAGAGCCAGTCGATGCCTTTCAAACGCTTCTTTGGGTAAGGCCTTTGTTAGAATGTCTGCAACCTATAGCTCTATAGGCACATACTCCAACTTCACGATTCCCTGCTCAACTTTCTACTTAATAAAATGATACTTTATCTAAATGTGATTTGTCCTTGAGTGATGTATGGGATTTTTTCTGAGATTTATAGCACTTGAGTTTTCACACTGTATTCCGATCGGAGACTTCACCTCAACTCTCATATCTTCAAGCTGTTGCTTCATCCACAATAACTGTGTGCATGCTTGAGTGGCCGCAATATACTCACCTTCTGTGGTGCTCAATGAAATGCAGTCTTTCTTCTTTCTAAGCTAAGAAATACACAATCCACTAAGATAGAATGCACCACCTAACATTGATTTTCTATCTTCTGTTGAACTGGCCCAGTCTGTATCAGTATATCCCAATAACTTTGTCTGAGATTTGTCAGAATATGTCAGGACAAAATCCACTGTGCCCTGGATATACCGAAGTATTCTTTTCACTGCAAGCATGTGGCTTTACTTGGAATTACTCCGATATCTTGCTGCTTGGCATGTGGTGAAAACAATATCAGGCCTTGTCGTGGTCAAGTACAAAAAACTGCTGATAATCTTCTTGTTTTCAGTGAAATTAACTACCCTGCCACTGTCATCTTTTGATGATTTCATCCGGGTAAAAAACAGAGTCTTCATCTCCTTGGAATTTTCCATTCCAAATAATTTCATAAACTCCTTGGCATATTTGGATTGAGAAATGAATGTGTCATTCCTGCCTTGTGTAACCTGTAAACCAAGGAAAACCATCAGCTCACTAATTATAGACATTTCGAACTCATGTTTCTTGAATTTAGAATAATGTCTCCACTATGCTTCATCTGATCTTCCAAATATTATGTCTTCTTCCTAGACCAGCCTCATAATCCTTTGATTATTTTTGTTGTTGAAATAATTATTGTAATCAAATCCCATACGCTGAAATCCAAGCTTCTTCAAATACTGATATAGCCTTCAATACCATGCTCTTGGTGCTTGTTTCATCCCGTATAACACCTTCTTCATCTTGCAAACTTTGTTCTCATCCTCATGAATGAGAAAAACATTTCGATGCTTAGTGTACACCTCTTCTTCCAGAAAACAATTTAGAAATGCAGTCTTGACATCCATCTGGAACACTTTGATCTTTCTTTGCACTGCAATGGCTAGGAATAATCTGATTGTCTCCTGCCTTGCAATCAGTGAAAATGTCAAATCACCATCTATTCCCACTATCTGGGAGTCTCCTCTGCACATTCGTCGTGCTTTGTGCCGAATCATTGTGCCATCTTCATTCAGCTTCTTGCGATGAACCCATTTAGTCCCGATGACATTCTTGTCTGTTGGCCTCAAAACAATTCTCACATGTTTGGTTCTTCTCAATCTGGTCAAGCTCTTCATTCATAGCCTGAATCTAGTTTTCATCTTCAGCTGCATCAACTAAGCATTTCGGATCTACCTGAGATAGGAAAGACATCTGGTGAAGTGACTTCATTATTCTTGTCTAAAGTGGAGTTCACTGATCACTGATGATATTCTGCCTGTCAATTTTAGCTCGACTCTTTGGCTTTTGTATAGATAAGGATTTTACTTCCTTGTACTCACCATCAGTATCTTATTCTGAATCAACTTCAGCCACTTCTTCTCCCCCTGAGTCTCATACCACTTCCTCACATTCAACCGAAAACTTTTCTCTATGTCATTGTTTAATGACGTCATTTCCTTCGAACATCTTCTCTCAGATTTTTGTTGAGATGACTTTAATTTTCTCTTGTAGCTTCTTGGTATCCTGAAAATAGTCATCTGATACCATATTGTTAGAGAAAATAGATAAGCATGAAATGCATTATTATTGCTGCTTCTCCCTGTGTTTCTTTCTTCCCTCAATAGAAAACACCTGAGCTGATTCATCCAATTATTGCATTGATGGCTCTTGAATATGATTTGGATATAGAATGCTCCACATGTGTTACACAACACTTTTATTTGTTAGCCCCAACGGTAGAGACCCATAACCATTATTCTCCACAAGAACCATTTATACTAATCTAGCACTCAGAATCGAGCCATTAACCAAATCTCTAAGCCTACTGAGTTGGAACTCGGTGTAGGAAACAAGAGATAAAGCTAATAACACAATCACTTCTAATTTTTTTTAGTTTCTCCCTTTAGTTTTCAATTCTGCTACTTGATTTGAATCAATTTAAACTCAAGAGCATATCACTTCTCCACTTCGCATCCTTAGATGCCACTACCCCTTGGATCGTATCTCCCTAGAACCTGAAACACATGAATCATCAATTAATAGCATTTATATACATAGGGAGAGTGTATGTTTCATGAATCCTCAAGACGAGGATAGTGGTTGATCCTGATGGGTCAACCCTTTGATTCTTTCTGGGAGCACATCACATTCCTTTCTTGCTTCCTCCAGCTGCCTGGCCAACTTCAACTGCTCTGGCCATATGACTAAGCATTCATTACCTGTATGCTGATCCTTTTTCTGATATGTGGATTCTACAGGCTTGTCCTTTCTCACCATTTAGGGTTTAAACCCATGAGTGCACATCTCCGTCTTTAATGTTCCACCAAAATTCCACTTCCCCTGATTCTTTCTCTAAGTAGGAATCTCTTTTCATTCCATCTTCCCTTGCCTATTTCACCATTGCAAGGATTGTTCTCTTTCCTCCACTTCTCGCTGAGGAACACGACATGCAGATTTTTCATTGTAATCATTGTTTATATTTCTTTTATCAGATGTTTGAGTCACAACACTCTCTTTCACTGGTGGTGATTCCTCTACAGAATGTGCATTCTTATTACTCACAGCTGAAGTAGATCTCCCCTTAATCTTCCGGTTTTGTTCACATTCTCTCCACGAGAGATGTTCACTTTTTCTTCGAGTGCATAATTCCTTATCATGCACACCTGGAGTTGAGAATCTCTTTTCGAGTTCCTTTTCCTTTCCTGCTTTATTCTTTCTACATTTTCTTGCCAAATGACCATAATCAGAACATATAAAACATTTTACATCAAAGGCATACCTCATTTTATCATTTCTCTATCGATATGTTGATGCATCTTGAGTTCTTCTTCTGACATTGTGCTCCTGAGCTTCCCGACACATAATCATGGTATGTCCCATTCTTCCACAGTAATATCATCTAATAAGTGATTTCCTCTGAGAGAATCTTCTCTCAGATTTCTCATGACGCTTCTTCTTATTCTCAGATTTTTTACAGATTCTGTTTTCACAGCCTGAAATGTATTCCGGAGCCTCTGAACAAAAGCTTGATGTGTGGGCATTAATCCCATATAAATAGCACATGTCATCACTTCTTCTTGTAGCTATCCTCTTAGGCCTATCTCTAGCACCAACATGATTTTCCCCATTTCTGGAGTTATTCAAGGCTCTCTTCTTATCATGCATGGGAGTTGATTTATCAAATCCGATACCAGATTTTCTGAAACTTGCTGGTCTTTGAGCTGAGAAAATATTCTGTTGTTTCTCTTCAGAAACAGCATATCTGTTCTTCATTTTATCATCACTTGTCGAAGGATGATAAAATAGAAAGTGTAAGGCATCCTTCATTTTTGGCATTCCTTTAGTATTGGATTTATCCAATTTCATCTTTACTGATTCTAGCTATTCTTCCAACTTTTGAATATTCATATCCCTTGATTCAAGTTGGACATCAAGTTCTCCCTTGAGAAGCTTCCCTCTACTCATCTCATCTTCCAACTCACGTGTCAGCTTATCCACCATGTCATTCTGCTCCTTTACTTTCAATTTTTCTTGAGCAATAGATTTAGAACAACATGAATTGTCTTTTTGTAGTCTTTGATTCTTCTAATCTAGATCAGATAGCTGTGTAACAAGATCAACATTTCTGGCTTTCAGATTCTGAAATTCATTTAACTTTTGACTCTCTTCATAATCACCAGCCTTTTGTTTTCCTTTTATTTTAGCTAGATTTTTTAGTTCCTCACCATGAGAATCATTCTTCTCCTTTAGGTCAGTTTCCACATCAATAAGCCTTTGATTTAAGCCTCTTAGCTTGTTGACCTCAATTTTGAGTGCTTGGATCCGAATGTCTTTAGACTTAATTTATTTGGTGTTTCCAACATAACTTGGAATATCAAGTTCTTCGATGCACTTGACTTGATCGTTCACTTTTCTATTCAAGCCATCAATCTCCATTTTCTGTTCTTCAATCTTATGCTTATACTCGCCAACTGATTCTGAGTTATCTGTATCAAATCAGACTTCTCTTCTTCCTTCTACTGCATATAGAGTTTGGCATCACGAACCACTTTGTTAACTTTCTTGGTTTTGGCTCTCCAAACATCTATCTCCTAAAGAGAAGCCTCTAACTCAGCTTTCATATCTATTCTTCCTTCAATTATTTCTTCTTCATCATCATTTGTTTCAATATCACTTTGAAGTTCATGTACTTCACTCATTCCTGCATCATGCTTGAGTGAATCAATCTTTTCCCTATCAGATTCATCCAATCCTTCCTTCAGCAAGCTGTTTGATTCCTTTAGTTGAATCACACTTTTTCCATACAAACTTCCACACTGAGGGATACCACCTGACTTCTGATTCTTCTTTGATGTTTTTCCCTTTTCCATGGCACACCAAGATAAGAGTAGACAGATTCTTTAACCACACAGATCGACTACACCAAGTCGGAGCAAACAAATCTGATAACAACAACCTATCCCTATAATACCAATTGTTAGGGCCAATAGGGGCCTATATACCCTGAGAGGGGGGTGAATCAGGGTATGGATATTCTTTTTCAAAGTTCTTCCTACCCCACTGGATCATGACCTCTTTATTACGAGGGTCACTTTGTTTTCTCTTGTGCGTAAACTATGATCACTTCTTTACTTCTTTATCTAATAATGATGATTTGAATGCAATGCAGGGAAGCAAACAGGAAGACACATATATTTTTACTTGGTTCACCCTCACTGGGCTACGTCCAAGGAGCATACGCCGGCAATTTGCCGGTCATACCAAATTCCACTATTTTTCACTAGATGTGGATACAAAGTTTGGTCTATATCACTTCTATGCCTAGGTTCACTGCCTATACAAAGTTTAGGGTCAGCTCACTGCTTTCCCAAGGGTCACTCCCAATTTCTATCTCTCTGGCTCACTACTGGTGGAGAGGATCACCTTCTTCCTCTTCCTATGCTCACTGCACTTGGAAGCGATCCACTCACAGTTTATAGACCTATAGGTATCTTAATTTTCATGAATGTATGCATCCTTAACTGATGATGGATGCTCTGTTAATGTCCAAATTCCATCCACTGATAAATACCACTTTGCCTCTGAACACTGGGCAATTCCTTTTGGAAACACCTTCGTAAAGCACCCTACTTCGCGAAGCTCCAAATTTCGCGAATCTCAAACAAGCCTTCGCAAAGCTCCTGCCTTTTCGCGAAGCACTTTTACAAAGAACTTTCACAAATCTCAAGCCATCACAAAGCAACGTCCCTCACGAAGCTTACTAAGCCAATGCGGAGCTCGCAGGTTTCGCGGAGCTACAATAGTCGTCGCGAAGCTCCTCTTTCGCGAAGCACACTGGCTCCGCGAACCACCTTCGCAATTCGAGAGCAAAATATTTTCTCTGAAAATTCTCTCTACTTCTCTGGAGGGGGTTGGCCTTTATTTATAGGCAATTCCACTGACCCTCGAACTTTCTGCACAAAGTCAACGCCACGTCATCGCCAATCGAGAAGCTCTGAAGTTTTCGCTGGAATTCTGTCCAAATCGCAAAGAACCTCGGCAATTTTCCGATCGTGGAGCTCGTCGTAACCATGAAGCATCACCGTCAACATTCCATTGCACCTTCACTGCAAAGCTCCATCGCAATTCCATTCATTACCATGAAGCTCCCTTGCAAAGCCCTTCACTGCCGCGATGTGCTTCAGCCTTTGCCATTCGTGAAGCTTGTCGTAATCGCGAAGCATCACCGCCTCCATTCTTCTGGTCTTCGCGAAATTCAAACCATGAAGCCTCTCTTCACGATCGTCCTTTCCTTTGTCATCGTTCTTTGTCAACAAGTATTGTCAACAAATTCTTGGGAACTCGATAATTCTCTATGGAAACCTGTTTTGTCAACAAACACAATCAACCCAAAAATACTTCAATGTTACCTTGAGAGATTTTTTTCCCAACAATTATATTTATAGTTAACTTATGGTAGTGTTTTCCTGTTGAAATATTTTATTAAAAATGGATTTTTGGATGCTCCTCTATTTACACACATGTTTATGCCTTACCAACTTGGTTGGAACTAAATGCCTTTATCTGTAATGGTATTGTTCAATGAATTGAGTGGTGTTTTCTTGTAGAAACATTTTGTTTTGGAACTTTTTTGTCCTACATTGTTTATTTTTATGGAACTCGGTGTTTTTGTAAAAATGATTTCATTTGTCTCTTTGAATTGGTAGTTTTCTCGAATCCTTGATTTTATAAGTGATTATTGTTTTATAAATGTTTTGGGTCTCTTCATGCTATTATTTAAATTGATTTGTAAATAAATCCATGAGTATATTCCCATTTTTCTTTTGGTGTATATATTTTGTTGAGTGTGTGGTGTGAGGCAACGCTTGGTTTGATTTTATGAAATTGAATAAAGTATCACTAAAGACATTTATTGCAATGCTTTGAAACTTGGAACCTAAGGGCCCATTTGGATTTTTAAATATGAAAGTGGTGTTTAGAGTTGTTTTAGAAGAGCTTTTGAAATGTTTTCAAAATGACATTTGGTTATGTAAAACAAGAGGCCCGATTTATAACTCCTAGTATTTAATAAAGTGGTTTTGATAACCGAATGATGTGACAGCCTGGTTGGAACTTTGTATACTTGAAATGTATGAATATATATAAGTATATGGGGAAATCCTATCTAGGGTAACCATTTATGGGTGAATGCATAAAAAGCTTCTGTGTTTGGGGTAGGAAAGTGTGGTGAGATGAGTCGTGCATGCAGGGGCCTTCCAACTCACACAGTATTATTATAACCACCATCTGTTTCTGTGTGTATTTTAGGTGATCGAGTGATGGTTGTTGACCAACCCTGATTATATGGGTTGGTACCCCCTGGATTTGTTGTTAGTCCAGGCGGGCTTTGACACTGGATTGGTCAGTTAGGGTGGCCAGTTGGTTATAGACTAAAGAGCTTCACCATACGCCAAGAGGTGGTTCCGAAACCGAGTACGTCTAGGGGTCTTCTAGGGATGTTTAGGATCACCCATGGTTACTGGGTTATTTATATTGTTTGTTTTCTTTCCATTTCACTAGTTTATTTTTAGTTTTCACTTTTTACTTTTTTTACTCTATCCCAGCTTGGTATTTTTTGGTTTTTGCTTTCATTAATAAAATGAAAAATGATTTTGGAATTTTTGTATATCGTGTGTTGGGGTTTTTAAATGAGAAAAATATGTTGCATGTTTTAAAATGTTAAAACCCTACTTTTATATTTGTATTTAAAACTTGTGTTAGGGGACTGTTTCGGAAAAGAGAACTGTTGGATTCAGTGGTTTATTCTTGTCATCCCTACTAGGAATCTCAGTTCTCATACCTATTATATCTTTCCAGTTGTAGGTTTAATTTCTTGTTCAGGTTCCCTGTTCAGCTGCTCCATGTTGGAGCAGACTTGGTTCTGAGTTGGGTGGTGACCTGAAGGATCACAAGGAGGTATGTACATTTATTTTCTTTCCGTTTCTAGTTTTATTTCCTCATCGTCACTCTTTATTTATTTGGTCATATTTTGTTCATGGGCCAAATCATTCCCAATGGTTAGATTTTGATGCCCGACACTAGTTTCCAGCCTGTGGGGATCAGGAACACCCCTCAGGCCATGTTGCGGGCCGGTTTGGGTGAACAGTTCAGGGTCGATCCGGGTTGGTTCAGGACAAAATGGTATCAGTTCATGCCCTTGTTATTTGGGGTGTTCGGTAGAAAGATATTTGGACTATTGGATCTCAGGAGGTGGGTTACGGGTTGGTTCCTGATCACCACCACTTTCAACGAGACTTGAGTTACCAGGGGTAGTTCGAGATTTGAGCCTTTTGTGTTTGGACGTTTTGGAATGTGGAAAGAAAATGGGTGCAAATCGGTTCACGTTGCGGCCTCAATGGGGTGGTGAACCATGTGGATTCTAAGTGCCTAGTTTAAGGTCCTCATAGTGTTATGCCTTACTTGGGGCATGGCTCACCACCATGTTGTCAGGTTAGGAACATACACTACTTCCTCATTCTGATGGTTTATAGTTGGTTGTGTTTCATTTTGAACTTGGTCAATGTGAGTGTGTGTTGAAAATGAAAGTGATTTAGAAATGAAAAAAGGGGTTTCTTCTAAATTGTTTTTGAAATTAGTAAAGTGGATTTTTAAAGAGAAAGTGTATCAGTTTAGAAAAACTTGGTATGTGATTGATTTGGTAAAGAAAAGAAGTGTTTGAGCCTTGGCACTCTTTATGGAGGGTCACACGTGTGTGGGTTTATAAAAAGAGTGTGGGGGCACTTGTTTTCAGATGATGTGAGTGAGATTGAATGAATGCACATGTGATGGTTCATAAGGTTCCATAAGTGAGTTTTAAAATTTTAAAGAAATAATGGTTTTGGAAATGTGATTTTTACTTGTGTTTGTATATGTTTGGATTAGGGGTCTGTTTACCTTGGCTTGTGTTGTTTCTTTGATTTTGTTTTAGCCTGATGACCGGTTTAGATGGTGTTTTTCATGTTGTTATGAGTATGTCACCCAGAAAGCCCCAAAAAGTTGTTAATGAGTTATGCCCAGTTATTAGTTCTTTTTTTGTGTTTCCTGCTTGTCGAGCTAATCGAAGTCTGTTAGAGGTAGTTGTATAGTTTGGAAAGATAGTGTGTATTTGGGTTGTTGGGAACTCCCTAGGTATTTCAGGTTCATACCATCCCAGAGTTATTTGATGGTTCACTTCTAGACTAGTAAAGGTGGGATGTCTCATTGTCGTTGGAATCTTAGTTTTAGTTGGTGGGGGTCGGCCCTTGTGAAGGTTCCCCGTATGGAAAGGATATTTGGCTTTACCGACTCCCAGTTTGTTGGACCGTTCTCTCATATGCCACTAGTGTGGCTGGTTTAGGCATTCTAAGCCGCCTTGTCGCATCCCTCTGAAGTCTTGCTACCGTGTGACTGTTTGGGACACCAGGAAGAGTTCTAAAAAAATATTTGTTCTGGATGAAGGAGTTAGGAACCGGAGGATGAAAATTCTTGACTGTGAGGCAGGAGATGCTTCAGCCATCATAGCCCCAGCCACAGGTCTTGGGGTGAAGCTCGTGTATAGTCAGGAGTTGTCGAGGGTGTGTGGAACATCGGCTCAGATCATGTTTTCAACATCAAATGGAAATATCCAAGGTTTTATTGTTCAATTCTTGTCGCCTTCTTAAACTCATATTCGTTTTTGTGGTGTGATGAGCACATTGTACCACAATATAAGAGGCCTCGTCCGCTCTAAATGTGGCTTTTAAATTTTTTGTATTCCTTCAAGGGTGTTGGGACCATGAATAAGCAGACCCATTCTGATTCTGAGTTTGGTCTCAATTGCATTCATTAGGGGAATGTTTGGTTTCATGAATTAATGGGTGGTGTGTCTAGACACCTTCTTAGTTCGATCACCTCTCCATGTGTTTTCCTTTAGCGTGTTTTGGTTTTGTAGGGGATTCCACCTTCTTGGTGCCCCGGTGTGTTTGTTTGCCCTGTAATGGTTTTAAATACTAGTGGTGGAGTTATTCTGTTGGCGTTGAGAAGTTGGGATGAGTTTGGTTTGGGAGTTCCCGTGTTGACCCCCCAGGGGTGGTTTGTTCAGGTTTCAAGGGTTTTTGTATTAGGGAATTCTTGTGGTGGGGAGAACCCTCTCATGTTCTCACCTCAATCTCGGGCATTGGTTTTCATTGAGTTGGTCGGGTGTGACGTTTTTTGGGAATGGCCTCCTCAAGGATCTCAGTTCTCTATCTTTTTGTCTGGGCATGGACTCAAATTGTGTCAACTATTGTCTTGGTGACTTTCTGGAGGTAGAAAGTGTCTGTGGTGGGAAGAATTGTCACACCCTTACCACGATCGTCTTTTATTTTATTATTTTCTCAGTCTTGTGTCTTTTAGACAGAATTGAGTTTGGTTCCGGGTTTTGAATTTTTGAAACATTGATGTCTCTGGTGGGTCACCGGCCGGTGCGCGGTCACTATAATGTTAGTAGTGCCCGTGCGTTCAGCCCTGGTGAATGTGCGGTTTCCCAATACTTAAGATAACTATTTTTTTATAAAAGTTTAAACATCCATGATAATATTATGTTTTTTAGATAATAATAATAATATTATCATTAAATTGATATTAACATTTTTCTTATTAAATTTATATTATTATTATTTTTATCAAATTTTCATTAATATTATTATTACTACTATTATTATTCTTCTTATTATTATTTTTATTATTCTGGTATTATTATTATTATTATTACTATTATTATTAATATAATAAAATGAAAAGAAAAAATACTCAAAACCTAGTCTATCCCGTCTCCCCCCTCTTTCCTTCTTACTGCGCACCACACCTGGGTCTCCCCTCAGTCTCCCCTCTGCATGTCAACCTTGCATCCCTATCTGGATCGCCTCCCTACTCATCCTTTGCGTTCACCTGGGACACTGCCTACCTACTCGTTGCTCCTTCTCCCCTACAGAGACCTGATGACCCAACGCAGCTCCTCCCACCTCCCTGCTCGCCGCTTCGCTCACCCCAGCCGGACAAACCACAACACCCTCCTATGTCGGTTGAACCAAGGCATTGCCCTCCTGTTGCACCGGCCGAACTTCAGTGCCCTCCTCTTGCTGCACTGGCCGAACCATGGCACTTTCCCTACACCGCGCCCGTCCTTGCTTCTCCCTACGCCACTGCAGCCGCAGATCCTCCTTGCAATGAATGGCCGCCCGTAGTGCCACCCCCTCTCCTGTCCAGCTAGAGAAAGAACACCCCTCTCTTTCTACCTCGCGTGACAGCCCCTCTTCCCCCTGCTCGGTGTGATTTCAGAGAACCCAACCCCCCTATCCGGTGTCCAGCAGCAACGAACCCGAATCCCATTGTGCAGTACCTCCTCATTGCTCCAATGTGACCATGAATCCCCTCACTGGGTTCACGAAGGGTGTCTCAGGTCATGTCAGACCGCGTTCCATCCACCATCGGCGAAGAAAAAGATATTAGGATCGCTTCGGACCGTCTGCCATTATTCACAGGGTGTGTTTGGTCTTACCTCATATTTTGGTTCACCGCCACCATCAAAGGTAAGAAATCTTTTTTTATCACGTGCTCGTTTATTTTAGTGTCTAAATTGTGTTTTAAAGTACTGCCTTTTTTAACTGTAGTGAAAATAATTATTTTGGATGCAATCTTTGCTTGTCTCATGTTTTCAAGGTTAAACCACCGTCCGAGGTGATGTTCTCCATCAGTCATCTTGTTGCGCACTTTATTTTTGGGTTGCATTTTTCTCTATGAGTCCCTGGAATTTTGTTGGATGTGCGAGGGGCTTCACCGTACTAATTTTGGGTGTCGGAAAATGATGCAGGGAGTCGAGATCGTTTCCGAGTGCGCACACGCATTTTCCGAGGTATGGATATATATATATATCTACCTTATGAGTGCGTGTTTACTCATGGTACAGGGAACATATGGACCAGTTTAAATGTGTGCATATATATATATATGGAAGTGCGTGCATGCGTGCGAGTGGGATGTTGCTTGAGTTAGAAAGTTTTATCTTGACTTCCTTGAGGTCGGAGTTTTCATCCTTCTCTATTTCTGAATTTTTCCATAGGAACTTGCATGGTTTCATTTAATTTATAAATTTTATTCTTACCCTTATAATCCTGATAGTTTATTCATTGTAGTGTTTCTTTGATGGTTAAAAGTATAAAACAACAGATTTTAAATAGTTCTTTGGTTATGTGTAGGTGTTTCCATGCCTTTGCTTCCAAATTTTAATCCATTTAATGCCTGCATTTTCTTAATTAAATTTTATATTATGTTTTGCACCTCGATTATGTTTATAGTTAACTTATGGTAGTGTTTTTCTATTGAAATATTTGATTAAAAATAGATTTTTGGATGCTCCTCTATTTACACACATGTTTATGCCTTGAAAACTTGGTTGGAACTAAATGTATTTATCTGAAATGGTATTGTTTGATGACTTGAGTGGTGTTTTCTTGTATAAACATTTTGTTTTGGAACTTGTTTGTCCTACATTGGTTAGTTTTATGGAACTTAGTGTTTTTGTAAAAATTATTTCGCATGCCGCTTTGAATTGGTAGTTTTCTCGAATCCTTGGTTTTATAAGAGATTCTTGTTTTCTAAATGTTGTGGGTATCTTAATGTTGTTCTTTAAATGGGTTTGAAAAGAAATCCATGAGATTATTCCTGTTTGGCTCTTATTGTATATATTTTGTTGAGTGTGTGGTGTGAATAAACGCTTGGTTTGTTTTTACAAAATTTAATATAGTATCACTAAATAATTTTATTTCAATGTTTTGAAACTTGGAACCTAAGGTCACACTTGGATTTTTAAATATGAAAGTGGTGTTTAGAGTTGTTTTAGAAGATCTTGTGAAATTTTTTCATAAAGGCATTTGAAAATATAAAACTAGAGGCCCGATTTACAACTCCAAGAGTTTAATAAACTGGTTTTGATAACCAAATGATGTGACGGACCGGTTATAACTTTGTATGTTTGACATGTATGCATATATATAAGTATTTGGGGTCCTCCTATCTTGGGTAACCCTTTATGGGTGAATGAAAAGGAAGCATCTGTGTTTGGGGTAGGCAAGTGCGGTGAGATGAGTCACGCGTGCGAGGGGATTCCTACTTACATAGTATTATTATAACTACCATGGGTTTCTGGGTGTCTTTTAAATGATCGAGTGACGGTTTCTAACCAACCCCAGTTAGACGGGTTGGTTGTAACACCCGAGACTTTTATGTTATATAAATCATCAAAGGAATCTTTCACTTGCTTGGCTTTCTTTACACGAAATCACGACCTTCCTCGATAGCTTGTGTCGTACGCAATACCGAGTTTCACTAAACAATGATATGCTATTAAAATATTATTAAAACTATCCTTTATGAATAGTAATAACCACTTTTTGAAATTTTATAAATTTTATTTTTCAAAATGGACTTCATTTTTGGATTCGGAATATCGAAATTAGCCTAGGGTGAAATTTTGGTATTTTTCTGAAAACTTTCAATTTTTGATGAATAGTGAAACCACTAAGTGGTAGTTAAAAAAACTGAATTTTTCATAAAACATAATTTTACCACTTCTGTGAGTGGAATTTCAAAAATATGAAAGACACGGTTGATGTCAGTAAGTAAAATGTGGTGAATAGTAACTTTTTACTTTTTTTTACCACGGTTAAAAGTAAATATGGTAATTACGGGTAAAAATGATATTATTATTACCCTAACACATGTCCTAATTCTATTGGATAAGTTTAATTCGACCAAAAACAACCTTAGGAATAAACTATTACCATTTAGGTCCACTTAGATTAGATTAGGACATTTATTATTAATTTATTTAAAGAAGGGTTAAAATAGTTAAAATCAAAGTTTAATAAGTATATCATTTTTCCTATAGGTTTATACATAAGATAAATTCGACTATAAATATTAATTATAAATATAAAAGAATTTTCTACATATTGATATTTTATTTGTAATTTTTAGACTTTAAATAAGTTAATTTATTTATGACACAAAGATGATGTAGTAATTATATTATTTATAAACTATTGACATAATTGATGTTATAAATACCCAAATAAATATAATTTGAGACTTTTTATGAATTACACTAATTTTATAGGTTAATATGACATTTTAGTATTGATTTAATTAACTTTTTTCGAACTAATAATTCTGTAATGATTTTCACAAAAATCAATTACTAAATAGTGTCAAAATTGACATAAAATAGTTTTTAAAACAAATATTATATTATTAATTGTTATTTTATTCCTAAAAATATAATGTTCGGCCAAATGACTTAGATAAGGTTATATATACTAATAATAAACAACTTGGGGTTCATTTGTCTGATTATAGTATGTTTATTAACATTATAGTATAAGAACACAAGAAGACACGGTAAAAGTAAAATTATTTAACTTAATATTAAATCTAAATGATAAGGTTAAAATAGGAACCTAAACTTGTCTAAATTCTTTTGGATGAAAGGAGTTCGACCCATCCCCACCTTTTCTTCGAAATATATCAATTTGTAACTATTAAAAACCGAATTTGACTTTATAATAAAATAATATTTTTAGTTATTCCAAAGGTGCCCCTCTCCTCCCTTATAAAAGGGCACCTCATCCCTCTCTTCCTCACACCACTTTGAGCCTTCAAGCTCGGCCAAACCCTGAAAAATTCTCTTCTCCACTTCCCTAAAAACATCCTAGAGGTCCTGGTCTTATTCAAAGACCAATTTTAGTGCCCTAAGAGGAGGACTCAAAAAGGCGCTTCAAAGAAGAGGTAATGTTCGTTACCGATTCTTTCAACTTTATTTCTTCTTCCACTTCTTCTTTTTAGGTTGTTTCATTATGAAGTAATAACATCAGTATCACTCATATACTTATATGTCATTATAAGTATTAAACAACACTATTTCACCATCTATCCATCCTACAGAAAATGAAATCACCGCGCGTGCGTACGTACAGAATACTGTCTCCACGCTGTGGTGTAATCTATTTTCCACCACCACATTACTTGGATGGGTATAATGGTGTACATAATAACTATATATGATTATTGTAAAGTGATATTTATTCTGAAATATTATACATAAACTCCAATATAATCCCATGATCATGAGAACAATATCATCGCTCGTGCGTACGTACGGACTACCGTCTCCACGATGCGATGAGATTCATTCTCCACATTAACCATTCATGAATGATTATAATGTATATATAATAAGTAATCATGAAATATATGACATAATAATGATACTGGATTTATGTGTATATATATGTATGTCGTCTACTTAATTCCATTCAATAAGGAAACGAAAATAGCGTTCATGCGTACGTACGGCCTACCGTCTCCATGAACGGTGTATTTCTTTCCATTTACTAATCTATTATATATATGTATATTCTGAATATATATTATATATAAATCATGTTTTATATTCTGGAATTAAGTAATCATGATCTAATTAATCATATGAATAATTACAAGTCAAAACACGGGCGACAAATGAATCGATTTTACCCAAAACGCTCTTTAACATGGAATTTACAAAAGAACGGGTAAAATAAAGTCATAAGTGAACCATATATGATATCATAACAATGAGTATGATTCTGGAATAAGTCAATGATATTATTTAAATCATTATACAGGAGGTTCAGACACTTACGAAGCAAATCAGACCTAAGGTAAGGGAAATATCACAATCTCATTTTTATCCAAGATTGATTATACTTTGAAATTTACTGGGGTGTATTTTATCATCCACATCCATGTTTTCTAAATATATAATGTTATTTAAATCCAAATAAAATTGTTTAAATCCAATTTTACCCTTCGGTGAGTTTTTAGTAAAAGATATGAAAGGAATATTTTGTTGTTTTTTGTACGAGGTACTTTTTGACTTTTCCGACAAAAGTATGAGAAGAATGTTTTTTTAACTTATACGGCATGAATGGATTTTTAAAACATTATTTCCAAGAAGCTTACTTTACAAGTTTTCAATTTTATTTTTAATCAACTTCTTTTAGTTTAAAATGATATGTCACGATGTTTAAGATTCCCATTTTTATTACATGGGTTATGCTATGATGTATGGTTTATGATTTTGTGGCACAATAAGAATGGTATCATTATGAGATGGGTGGGACCTATATCTCCCTCAAATTCATTGGGTAAAGATTTTATATCTCATGAGATAGAAATGGATAGAACGGAAGGTTAAACCAGTTCTGTGAAACAGGACTGAAACGAGGAGTGAACTCAGTTCAGAAATGGATTTTGTCCACTAAGATAGTCTTGGAAATGAGTCTTGACTAATAAGAAATGATTCTCTATGATTATGTGTGTATTCCAAAAAGTTTCATGTTTTATGTTATGATTATTGGGATTACATTTCACTACTATGATTTATCCCATGTTATGATATTATGATCTGTTTTGCAGGTTAAGATTTCTAAAATGTTATGTTCTTCTGAATATGATGTGATTGATATTTCTTTTGTTTACCCTTACTGAGCATTTGAGATCACCCTTTTATGTTTTCTTTTCCCCAGGATATAAAGAAAGGTTTTAGGTAAGAAAAAAAGGAATATCTTTATGGGAGATGTTGAAGATCTTTCAAAATGATTAGAATATTATATTCCGAGTTTCCAAAGACACTAAACTATTACAGTCCTTGTGTGTGTGTTTTTGTAATGTACTAAGTATTCTGAAAAATTAATGTAATGTCCATGTACGACAAGATTATGGTCTCTATAGTTGGTATAAGAGGAAAGGTTTAGTCAACGTTTGGAAACTAGGATGCGAGAATGTTAGTGAGATCCCTAGATATATTTATAAGGTATGTCTAGGGATGTCCCTAAGGATAAGTATACGTATAGGATATAGTCCTAGAACGATGGTAACGATATTAGATTAAACCAAAGATGTTAGATATTGGAGTTACTCCCCCTTTATTATGATTTTTTCCTCTCACACTATTCTTTTTGGGTTTTAGAAAATGGCTGGAAACAAGATGATTCACGATAATGGAGGATATGATGGACAATGGAATGATATTATTCATGAGAAACCAAATGAAATGTGATTTGGGAGTCCAAACATCATTATGCCAAATCAAAAATCTCATAATATGATCAATAATGTAAAATTTGGTAAGTTTCCTGACTCGACTAATAAGAGAAAGATGGAGTTTCATTATGATCATAGAGGAAAGAAAGATCAATTTCCCCTATGTAAATCATGTGGGAAGAGGCATCAAGGAGAATGTTTCAAAGGAACTGGAAGATGCTTTGGGTGTGGAAAAGAAGGACACAAAGCCAGTAAGTGAAAAGGTTCAGTTAACACCAGGGATGAGGATAATGGTATTGCTATGACATCAACAATGGTTAAATGTTTTAAATGTGGAATGTACGGGCATTATGCAAACCAAAACCTAAGGGAAAGTATCATGAAGATAATCAGTATGGTCGTACGGGTAGTATTTATGTTGATGATAACGAAGAGACTACAAATGATATGTGAGATGAAAGAATTGTTGAATCTCGTTCAATTGTTTAAGAATGTAGTGGAATGATTACATGTTTATCATGTGTAATGTTGTATAAGTAATCTCATGGTACTATGGAATAAAGAGACATCTAAGGATTGTTACACTGTTGTCTTTCCTTGAGTTATGAAAGTGTATGATTAATGGTACCAGTATCCATGAAAGGTTATTCAGATATTTTTGGAATGTAGATGATATGCGCATAATGAAAGGATAAGGATAAAATTAAATGTTTGATAGTATTCATGAGCTCATGACTGATATAAGGAGAAGGTTATATCATGGTTTTAGTATATAGAATTTTTGGATTTTGGTATATGGAAAGAGTTAACTTTTGACAGCATTCATTTTTTCACTAAGGTTTAATGGGTATTAATTTTTCAAGAGAATACATGATTAAGGTATTCACATGATTGGAATGTGACCAACAAGATATATGGGGGATAAATTATGGTATTCACATGCTTGGTTGATGACATTTCAAGTAATCGTTTTCTTTATACTATGAGCTTGGACCAAAGTATTTTAGATAAGCCTAAATATTGGAATGGATTATGTTAACCATATGTTAGTATTGTTTAAGGATAAAACATTTTTTTTTTGATATTATTTATGTGATGTTATAGTAATGTAGTTTTAGTAAAGGACAACCTGAAGGATGGGCGACAGCCCATCGCGTCAGACAAGGCTGTGGGAATCGAACCCACAACCGAATGCGACTGGCCTTTATCTCCTACCACTGGCCTACAGGAATTCCCTGTTTAGTAGAAACTAATTTTATTATATTAAGCAGTATGATATATGAATTATAAGTCCATTTTAGGAACTATATATCATTAATCTCACTATAGATGGACTTATGTAAGTTTTGATAACTTTTCTAACCTTTTGTTTGAGACAGATGGAATGACCCATAATTCTATCACATGATCTGCTAACACATCATGAATGACAAATTCAACTTCATTTATTTAAGAGATGAAGTGAAAATTTTCCAAAGAATGACCAACGGTGAGACTATACCAAAATCACGAAATTATTTATTCTAATCCCAATTTCATCAAATTTAGGGAGATGATCTTGAAAACCAAAAATGTTGTCCTAGTGCTCCTATATCTGATGAATCAAATGGTACCTTAGATCGTCACAAATTTATGGCTTTGTGATTGCTGGATTTTCCATATCCATGTTCTCTACCACTCTCTATCAGAACATGATGGTTAGATTTCTCTTCCATATCCATATTTTCACCTATGTGGAAACCCAGTGATTAGTTTATTTGGGTAACCGTTACGTTTCATACTTTTGTTTTTAAAGATTGGTTTTGGTATTCCTTTTTACGATGTGGGTTTTTATTAAAAAACATTCGAATAGTAAACCATTTATAACCGCGACGAATTTCGAGGACGAAATTCATTTTAAGGGGGGTAGAATGTAACACCCAAGACTTTTATGTTATATAAATCATCAGAGGAATCTTTCACTTTCTTGGCTTTCTTTACACGAAATCGTGACCTTCCTCGATAGCTTGCATCGTACGCAATACCGAGATTCACTAAACAACGCTATGCTATTAAAATATTATTAAAACTAGCCATTATGAATAGTAATCACCACTTTTTGAAATTTTATTTTTCAAAATGGACTTCATTTTTGGATTTGGAATATCGAAATTAGAATAGGGTGAAATTTTGGTATTTTTCTGAAAACTTTCAATTTTTGATGAGTAGTGAAACCACTAAGTGGTAGTTAAAAAAACTGAATTTTTCATAAAACTTAATTTTACAGCTTCTGTGAGTGGAATTTCAAAAATCCAAGAGACACGGTTGATGTCAGTAAGTAAAATGTGGTGAATAACAACTTTTTACTTTTATTTACCACGGTTAAAAGTAAATAGGGTAATTACGGGTAAAAATGATATTATTATTACCCTAAAACATGTCCTAATTCTATTGGATAAGTTTAATTCGACCAAAAACAACCTTAGGAATAAAATATGACCATTTAGGCCCACTTGGATTAGATTAGGACATTTATTATTAATTTATTTAAAGAAGGGTTAAAATAGTTAAAATCAAAGTTTAATAAGTATGTCATTTTTAATATAGGGTTACACATAAGATAAATTAGACATTAGAAATATAAAACGATTTCCTACATATGGATATTTTATTTGTAATTTTTAGACTTTAAATAAGTTAATTTATTTATGACACAAAAATGATGCAGTAATTATCTTACTTATAAAATATTGACATAATTGATGTTATAAATACCCAAATAAATATACTTTGAGACTTTTTATAAATTACACTAATTTAATAGGTTAATATGACATGTTATTATTGATTTAATTAACTTTGTTCTAACTAATAATTCTGTAATGATTTTCACAAAAATCAATTACTAAATAGTGTCTAAATTGACATAAAATAGTTTTTAAAACAAATATTATATTATTAATTGTTGTTTTATTCCTAAAAATATACTTTTTGGACATATGACTTAAATAAGGTTATATATATTAATAATAAACAACTTGGGGTTCGTTTGGCTGATTATAGTATGTTTATTAACCTTATAGTATAAGAACACAAGAAGACACGTAAAAGTAAAATTATTTAACTTAATGTTAAATCTAAATGATAAGGTTCAAATATGAACCTAAACTTGTCTAAATTCTATTGGATGAGAGGATTTGGACCCATCCCCACCTTAGATTAAAACTATATCAATTTTGAACTATTAAAAACCGAATTTGACTTTATAATAAAATAATATTTTTAGTTATTCCAAAGGTACCCCTCTCCTCCCTTATAAAAGGGAACCTCCTCCCTCTCTTCCTCACACCACGTTGAGCCTTCAAGCTCGGCCAAACCCTGCCAAATTATCTTCTACACTTCCCTAGAAACATCCTAGAGGTCCTAGTCTTCTTCAAAGACCAATTTTAGTGCTCTAAGAGGAGGACTCAAAAAGGCACTTCAAAGAAGAGGTAATGTCCGTTACCAATTCTTTCAACTTTATTTCTTCTTCCACTTCTTCTTATTAGGTTGTTTAATTATTATGTAATAACATCAGTATCAATCATATATATATATGTTATTATAATTATGAAACAATCCTATTTCACCATCTATCCATCCTACGGAAAATGAAATCACTGCGCGTGCGTACGTACGGAATACAGTCTCCACGCTATGGTGTAATCTATTTTCCACCACCACCTTACTTGGATGGGTATAATGGTGAAAATAATAACTATATATGATTATTGTAAAGTGATATTGATTCTGAAATAGTATACAAACACTCCAATACAATTCCACGATCATGAGAACGATATCATCGCTCGTGCGTACGTACGGACTACCGTCTCCACGACGCGATGAGATTCATTCTCCCCATTAACCATTCATGAATGATTATAAAGTATATATAATAAGAAATCATTAAATATATGACATAATAGGGATACTGGATTTATGTGTATATATATGTATGTCGTCTACTTAATTCCATTCAATAAGGAAACGAAAACAGCGTTCATGCGTACGTACGGCCTACCGTCTCCATGAACGGTGTATTTCTTTCCATTTACTGATCTATTATATATATGTATATTCTGAATATATATTATATATAAATCATGTTTTATATTCTGGAATTAATTAATCATGATCTAAGTAATCATATTCATAATTACAAGTCAAAACACGGACGACAAATGAATCGATTTTACCCAAAACGCTCTTTAACATGGAATTTACAAAAGAACGGGTAAAATAAAGTCATAAGTGAACCATATATGATATCATAACAATGAGTATGATTCTGGAATAAGTCAATGACATTATTTAAATCATTATACAGGAGTTTCAGACACTTACGAAGCAAATTGGACCTAAGGTAAAGGAAATATCACAATCTCATTTTTATCTGAGATTGATTATACTTTGAAATTTACTGGGGGTGTATTTTATCATCAATATCCATGTTTCCTCAATATGTAATATTATTTACATCCACATACAATTGTTTAAATCCAATTTTACCCTTCGGTGAGTTTTTAGTAAAAGATATGAAAGGAAACTTTTGTTGTTTTTCGTACTAGGTACTTTTTGACTTTTCCGACCAAAGTACGAGAAGAATGTTTTTTTAACTTATACGGCATGAATGGATTTTTAAAACATTATTTCTAAGAAGCTTCATTTTCAAGTTTTCACGTTTATTTTTAATCAACTTATTTTAGTTTAAAATTGTATGACATGTTAAGAAAGGAAAAAAAATTTGAAGTAGAAAGGATATTTTCCTCAAGAATGGAGTTCAAGTGTTTTATTAAAATTATTTTCCATCTATGATAATAAAATATTATGTTTATATCCCTATTATTACATTGATTTGATTATGTTGTGATGGAATTATTTTTATGAATTCTTTTATCTTATATGAATTGTTTTATGATGTCACGATGTTTAAGATTCCCATTTTTATTACATGGGTTATGCTATGATGTATGGTTTATGATTTTGTGGCACACATAAGAATGGTATCATTATGAGATGGGTGGGACCTATATCTCCCTCAAATGAATTGGGTAAAGATTTTATATCTCATTAGATAGACATGGCTGGAATGGTAGGTTAAACCGGTTCAGTGAAATAGGACTGAAACGAGGAGTGAACTCGGTTCAGAAATGGACTTTGTCCACTAAGATAGTCTTGGAAATGAGTTTGTTATGATTATTGGGATTACATTTCACTACTTTGATTTATCCCATGTTATGATATTATGATATGTTTTTCAGGTTAGGATTTCCAAAATGTTATGTTCTTATGAATATGATATGATTTATATTTCTTTTGCTTACCCTTACTGAGAATTTGAGATCACCCTTTTATGTTTTATTTTCCCCAGGATATAAATAAAGGTTTTAGGTAAGAAAAAAAAGATCTTTATTGGAGATGTTGAAGATATATCACCACGATTAGAAGACTATATTCCGATTTTCCAAAGACACTAAACTATTACGGTCCTTGTGTGTGTGTTTTTGTAATGTACTAAGTATTTCACAAAAGTAATGTAATGTCCATGTACGTCAATCTTAGGGTCTCTACATTGGTACCCCTAGATTTGTTGTTAGGCCAGGTGGGCTTTTCCACTGGATTCTAATGTGTTCATCTTTACTCAAATTCATTTATCGAGTCATAAGATCCCTTTTTGACTATAGTTTTACAAGATGGTTTTATACAATTATATTGTGTTACTATAATTCATTTTATATCTTGGGAGAATGAAACTTTTTATTCAAATGTTCCAATTCTGCGAATTTATTCCCCAATAAAGTATGAATTTATTAAGAATAGTTCACATTCTATTTAACAATGATTTTTCTTCAATGTCTTTATTTTCACTTCCCAATGATCTTGTACTTTATATTTTGAAAAGAAATTCTTTTTTATATCACAATACCTTAATAATTTCCCCATAATATTTTCAAAATTAAATTTTTCTTATCCTTTTTATAATCTGGTATTTCAATAAATGAATTTTGAAATATTCAAAATGTTTTCCTTTCAAAATCATATGTTTTATGTTCTACTCCAAATTTCCTTTAATTTTTTTACTCATTTCAAGTCTAAATTCTTAAATATAATTTTTAAATGTAAAATTTTTCAAGATATTCCACTTCACATATTTTTAAATTAATTTTGAATATGACCCATTATTTCATCTTTTGTGGGTATTCTAAAAATATTTTCTAAAAATGATTTTATGATTTCTCTCTCTATAAGAGTATTATTATTTTAGAATCTTAATTTCCATAATTTAAAATGGGTTTCTTAATTATCTTAAATATTTATTATTTTTCAAAAAAAAATCTTATTTTCCAAAAGTAAAAGTTTTATTTAAAAAAATTGAATCTTGAATTTTAAAGGGATTTTAAAGGACATTATATTTTATGGTGAAAATATATTTTTTATATCATGTCAAAGTATGTTTTTCTAAAATATATTTCTATTAAAAATTGTTTTTATAAAAATATTATTCTTTTGGTTATAAATGATATATTTTAATTGGTTTATCAATATCAAGTATTTAATCTAAATAAATTAAGAGTTTTCAAGCCTTTCAGAAAAGCTGCATTCTATCTTATTTTTCATGTAATTTCTCCAATGATAATCCATATCAATATCCTTAATTTTCTTTATGCTACACTAGAAATATTTTTAATCCACCACCCAAATTATTTATATGTATTTCCTATGGAATATTCTAGGAATGTTTTATAAAAAACCTAACTCTTTTATATTGGTTAATTAAGTGAAGTCTGAAGTATACATATTTTCATTTTATAATGGAAAACATATGTGGGAATGAATATTATAATGAATATTAGGGTCTAATAGTTCCCTAAACTTTTTTGGTTAAGGATTTATATCTCATGATATAATTATGGGAACCAAGTATGATTCTATCTCCATAATGGAAATTAAGAAGTGATGCCTACTTCAATATGTTAATAGAATCAGGTAGTGATGAAATCACCACTATGATTATGGTAATCAGGTAGTTATTCCTAATCCACTCTGGGAATTATATAGGGAATCCCTATCCACCATCTTATGAAAAACAAATAGTGATTCTCATTCCATTATTTTATGATTTCTAAGCTTACTTTAGTGACATATTTTACTATTATGATTCATTTCCATGACATAACATACCTTTATACTTATGATTTTTCTAGGTGTCTCTTGTTTATTGTTTCATGTTTCCCCAAAATTATTCCATGGTATGTGTTTTCTGTTTTGAGATTACATGATCATGGATTATGGAAAAATATCTTTATTAAATGTTATTTATAAGATATTTCTACCCTTGTCATGTTTTCTCTCATGCTTATGATCTAACACATGAGGAAATTCTCATGTGGTTTCCTATACAGAGTATTTTGACTCACCCATTTCTTATTTTTATATTTCCTAGGTTATGAATAAGATTTTAACTTATGGAAATTCAAGAAGAGAGTCTAGAGTGGCTCAATTATAAAGAAAATATTCAATAGTGTTGTAAAATGAGATACCTTTTTTGTTAGTCCTCAAACATGCTAAAAATTAAAATTTAAAGGTTTTTGATATTATTTTACAAGATGTAATGTGTAACATATGTAATTTATTTAAAATAAATATATGATTAGCATGGGTTACTTGAGTTGGTATCAGAGAAAGGCATAGTTATTTTAATGATTAGTTTAATTATTTATGCAGATTAAGATAAGAAAAATTGAGTGAAAACCCTAGGGACAAGTCTAAGAGAGAATTATTTGTATTGGAAAACATCATGGATTTTTTATAAAGTTTTCAGAATGTGATTTTCTATGAAATTATATCCCTATTTGGAAACTAGAAAGTGTATGGTGATGTGTCATAGATGCACATAGGGGTAATAACAATAAAAAATGATAGTTTATAATTGAATAAATCTTTTCTTGGTACACTATGGATAGTCCTAATGCAACACCCCAAGAATCCATGGTATACTTCTCGTTGAATAAAACCGTAGCTTTCATTGTACGCAACTTATAGTTATAGCACACCACGACTAATCAAACTAGCCGTAAAAAATAGGTATGAATATTAATACCGACTTTTTGAAAATTTGTAAATTTTATTTCTCAAAATAGACTTCAGTTTTTTACTCAGAATATCAAAATTATCTGAGGGTGAATTTTTGGCATTTTTTTTAAAAACATTCATTTTTTTATGAATAGTGAAAAACACTGCGTTATTATTTAAAAACTGACTTTTATTTAAATAATAATAATTTTTATTTAAATTTATTTTAAATTAAAATTAGATAAATAATACCTATATTAGTCCAATTTAATTCATTGGAGTAATTTTATAATAATATTAGATATATAAAATTTTATTGAACTTTTTAACGTCTTTTACCCACCTTTTAGGCATATTTACAAATATTCATAAAAGATAATTTTACCAGTTCTGTGAATTGAATTTCAAAAATCCGAGAGACACGGTTGAAATTAGTAAGTAAAATGTGGTTCAATTGGATGAAAACATTTTTTGGTGAATAGTAATTTTTAATTTTATTTACCATGGTTAAAAGTAAATAGGGTAATTAAAGGTAAAAATGATATTATAATTACCCGAACACATGTCCTTATACTATTGGATAAGTTTATTTCAACCAAAATCAACCTTTGGAATAAAATATGATCCTCTTTTATCCACTTTTATTGGATTAAGACATTTATTATTATTTTATTTAAAGAAGAGTTAAAAATGTTAAATTCAAATTTTAATAACTAAACCATTTTTAATATTGGGGTATACATAATATAAACTTGACTATAAATATTCATTATAAATCTAAAAAGATTTCCTACATCAGGGTATTTTATTTACAATTTTTGGACATTGAATAATTATATTTATTTCTGACACAATGATGATATAGTAAATACCTTATTAATGAAAGATTAAAATAATTGATATTATAAATATCCAAATAAATGTAAATTGATACTTTTGATGCATTCTGCTATTTTTAAAGGTTAATATGAAATTTTAGGATTTATTAAATGTATTTTTTTACAAGTAATAATGTTTTTTTACTTTCAAAAAAAACTAAATACTAAATAGTGTCAAAATTGACATAAATGAGTTTTTTTAAACAAATATAATATTATTAAATAATATAATATTTCTAAAAATATAAGGTTCATCCAAAGGACTTATATAATAATATATATTTCATTAATGAACCACTTTAGGTTTTCTTGTCATTTTATAGTAAGTTTATTGACCATGTAATATAAAAATACAAGAAGACATTATAAAAGTTAAACTATTTAACTAAGAGTTAAATCTAAAAGATAAGGTTAATATGGTAACCTAAACTTGTATAAAACATATTGGGTGAAAGTATGTCGACCCATCCCCACCTTATAATAGAAATAAATCCATTTAGATCCATTATAAACCGAATATAATTTTATAATAAAATAATATTTCACGATTTTCCTAAAGTGACCCTCACCTCTCTTATAAAAGGGTACTTCCCCTTCTCTAAAAATCAAACCTCCAAAGCCATTTTTCTCATAAAAACCATGCTCAAATATCTTCCGAAATACCTTTAATTAAACATAGAGTCTTTAATTTGATCATAAATCTAACCTATGGATCCCTTCTTATCAAATTGAAAGGAAGCACCCGAAGAAGAGGTAATAATTTCATCACCTATTTCAAAGTTATATCCTTCTTCCACTTCCTCTTTATTTGTTGTTTCCATATAAAAAATAATAAATCCAGTACCTTATATGTAAAATGAGGTTATTATAAATATGGTACAACCATATTCATTATTCTATCCATCCTATGAATGACAAGGTCACCATACGTGCGTACGTACAACTTACTGTCTCCACGTCGTGGTGTAGTTTGTTATTCAAAACATCATTATTTGGATGGGTATAATAATGAGTATAATTGATTTAAATAATAAATATAACATGTTAGTGGTTATTTATATGTAATTAAACCATCCAATTATATACTATTTCACCATTAATAGAATGATATAGTCGCTCGCGCGTACGTACAGATTACCGTCTCCACGAACGCAATGAGATTTATTCCCCATCGTGATCATTCAAGAATAATTTTAATTTTATGATTAAAAATAATGTTTAAGAACATAATATCATTATCTATATTAATTAAATAAATCCTATCCATAAAAAAAATGACTTAGGTAACAAAACATATAAAGGAAAATGAATTAGTTAACACCTGAAACAAAGATACTACTGAAATATTATTAACAAAGCAATATTAGAAGATCATATATTATATCATATTTATGTATATATTTATTTTATAATTTAATAAAAATTATTCAACTATTATATAGTATTTTAATGTACCCTCAACTAATAAAAAGTACAAGGTAAGGTTTAAGTCTACAATCACTTTATTATCCAAGGTTGTTTATATGTAAGCATCTACTGGGAATTATTTGTCATCCTCATCCGTGTTTCCTAAAAATTTATTTCAAAACATTTTTACTATTTCCAAGAATATTGGTTAAATTAATTTATACCAATGTTTGAATTTTTATAAAATGTGTTGAAAGGAATCTTTTCGTCTTTTTCCAAACAAGGTACTTCATGACCTTTTTGACAAAATTAAGGTAAGAATGTTTTTTTAACTTATACGGAAGGTGTGTCTATTTTTTGTCATTATAACACCTTTGAATCTTCCCTTACAATATTATAAGAATATTTTAAAAATAAATGTTTTATTTTATAATTATGTGTCTTTTAAATTATTTGAAAATATAAAGAGATATTTCTCTCAAATAGCTTTGATTTCATCCATGTCAACATTCTTTAATGGATTTTACACTTGTTTGATGTCGATTTATTATGATAAAATATTCCATATTATATTGAAGGTTTTGTGATATGTTTAACTGTGGATGTGTTATTTTCATACCATTCATGGTTTATGGTTAAATTATTAACATTTCATATGCTAGTTTTAGTAATAATGTTTATGTAATGTTTGAAAATTTTCATATGAGGAATGAATTAGACTTAGTAAGTGATAGGTGGAGACCACTATAGCTCATAGATACATCGATAGGTCTCATGAGACAAACTAGTGTCTTGGAAAAAGGCCTTGATAAAATATTATTTGTAGTCTTTTCATGAGGGCTTCACTATGTGGTTATGATTTCCGACATTATGAATCCCATCATTATGAAATTAGCTATTGATATTACATGTGATTATTAGAATAGTATAATATCCATGTAAATAAGTAAATGGAATTATTTGATTTATATTTTCTATATTTTATTGAAGTTTAAGTTTAAAAGGCTTGTGTTTTAGTCTTATAAAATTCCTTACATGTTTATGCTTATTTATAAAAGTTTTCACTATATTGTTATCCTTACTGATCATCTGAGCTCACCCCTTTCTATGTTTTCTTTTTCCCAGGATACATAGAAGTATATTATGACTGAATTGTAGGGATATTCTAAGGGATATGAGTGTGTTCAAAGGAGACACAATTTTGTTGTTTTTCATTTCATAATGTAATGTAAAACTTATGTATGTATCTAGTACTTCCAAGGCTACTAAACTAATCATTCTTTTCGGATTTTATCCCCAGTGATCATTCCAATGTTATGTAATAATGCACTGACTCTAGGTAACTAGGGTTTGGGAGTTATGGTTAGTATCAAAGTAATTTTAGTATAAACCTTGGAAACTAGATTTAGAAAAAATATGATTATATAACATTACCCTAAGATAAACTTTGAGGATTAGTATAGAAGAACTTCCTAAAATTTTGGTAATGTAGAGATTTTATGAATTTTCCAAGAAATACATCTCTGTCTAGATACGAGTAGGTAGAGGCGGCTCTGGAATATATGTATCTAGGGGTAAAACCCAAAAACGCCACTTTGAGCTAGACTCGAACAGGAACTGGTGCAAGACAATGGGAATTGTTGTAATCTTGGTTACGGCACTCCTGGGGGATATGATTAGGATAATTTACATTTTCTTTACAAGCCATTATAAAGGATTTATAAGTAAATACTTCCTCAATGAAAACATTTTTTTATGATTATGGATTATATGCATAAACTATACAATTTATTTTAGGTATTTTACTAGTTTGGAATCATGTATTGCGATTCATAAACTAATACATTGTTTAGAAATGGTGCCTAGTGAAAGGAATGAGAACCGTATCAATGCACATAATCCATGTAGGAATTTCCCTCCTACTCAAGATAATTATAGTGGAGCTGGTGATGCAATTGGTGCTGAACAACTTATAACCATACTAGGACAACTCGCCCAAGTTATGAATAATAACCTTACCCATATGGAGAACCCTAATCCACAACATGGAGGATCAATGTTAGACCGCTTCACGAGAAAACAACCCCCAATATTCAATGGGACTTTAAATCTATTTGTAGATGAAAAATGGATAAGTTCCTTAAAGAAAATATCCCATTATTCAAGGAGTAGTTAAAGGGAAAAAAAATTCATGGTAGTTTATCGCCTCACATGAGATGAAAATCAACGGTGGTAATTAATTCAAAACACAAAGGAGGATGAAGAAGTATCAAATATGAAATGGATGGAGTTTATATTTATTTTCTTAGAAAAATACTTTCCTCAGGACCATCAAGAAGATATGAAAAGACAATTTCTAACTCTAAGGAAAAAGGAGGATGAGAATGTCACAAAGTTTGAGGCTAACTTTACAAGGCTATCAAGGCATGACACATATTATATAAAGAAACCAAGAAGTAAGATTTATCGATTATTTTATGGGTTAAAACCATTTCTCTGTTAACAATTAGTCTCACAATCCTTCTCATCATACAAATATATTTTCTCATGTGCTATCAAGATAGAAAATGATTTCTCTAAGTCTTAAGACTTTAAAGAAAATAAAGAGAAGAAGATATCTACTGAACACTCTGGAAATGGAAATAAGGGGAATAATGGAAAAGTTGAATTTCCATCCTGTATTAAATGTGGGAAAAACACCCCAGTATTTTTTTGAAGGGAATGGGAGTCTATTATAAGTGTGGAGAAAAAGGCCACCAATCTCATGATTGCAAAGGTAAGAAAGATGTTGTCAATATTGAATGCTTCAGTTGTAAAGAAATGGGGCATTATGAAAATGAGTGACCAAATCATCAAGAAAACTTATCTCAGAAAATGACAAGGGAGCGAGGCTATGCTTATGTGATCACTATAGCTGAGGTTGAAGCTCCTCATGATGTGGTGGCAGGTATATTAATGGTTTCCTCAAAGTTAGACAATGATTTATTTGATTCTGGATTATCTAATTCTTTCATATCTTCCCTCTTTGTTAAGAAAATAATATTTTTATAATTTTATTTAACAAGAGAGTTTTTAGTCAAAAATCCTAAGGAAAGTATCATTGCAATAATGTTTTGTGAATCAGTTCCCATTAGGGAATATAAATGTGCTTTATCTTTTAATCTCATCGTCATACCCATGACTAAATTTGATATAATCCTCAGTATAGATTTGATTTTGGACCATGATGAAAAATATTATTATAAGAAGAAGGTTTTTACAATTTTTAATGATGATAAAGAATACCTTGTCTTTAGAGAAGAAACATCATCATCTGATTCTCATCTAGATCCACCTCCAGTAGCTCTACTACATTTAATTATTGGGGAGGAAGAGAGTGAAATAACTATGGGTGAGTAAATGAATGTTTAAATAGAGTGCATACCTATTGTGCAAGAATATGTTGATGTGTTTCCAAAGGATTTACTCAGACATCCTCCAGAACGATAAATTGAGTTTTCCATTGATTTAATTTCTGGTTTAAGTCCCATATCGAAGACACCTTGTAGAATAAACACTGTGGAATTAGTGGAACTAAAGAAACAACAAGAGTAATTGAGTAATAATGGATTTATTATCCCTAGTGTTTCTCTATGAGGATCCCCTATTATTTTTGTTAAGAAGAAAGATGGATCTATGTGGTTGTGCATTGACTATAGGGAGAATAACGCTATAATAATAAAGAACAAGTATCCCCTACCTCACATTGATGATTTATTCAATAAACATCATGGATCTCAATATTTTTCAAAGATTGAACTTCAATCTGGATATCATCAGTTGTGCGGGAAGAAGGAAGACATTCTGAAGTCAACATTTAGTACCAAGTATGGGCATTATGAGTTTAAAGTAATTCCTTTTGAACTGACTAATGCACCCTTTGTTTTCATAGATCTAATGAACAGAGTTTTCATGGAATATCTTGATGACTTTTTAGTAGTATTTATTGATGATATCTTGGTATACTCCAAAAGCTACGAAGATAATGAAAATCACTTTCCCACTATTATAAAGACTCTTAGAAGAAATGGATATGGGAAGTTTAGCAAGTGTGAATTATTGCTTCAGGAGATTTCTTTTCTTGGCCATATTGTCTCTAAGGATGGAATATATTTTGATCCTTCAAAGACAAAGGCAATCCATGCATGTCCAACATCGATGAGTATTATTGAGGTATGTATTTTTATTGGTTTAGTAGGTTATTATCGGCATTTTGTACAGGATTTTGCCTTATTGGCTAACCCATTAACCAATCTCACATGTAAAGGGGTCAAATTTGTTTGGAAAAAATAGTGTGAAGAATGTTTTGAAGAACTGAAGAGAAGATTAGTCAATGCTCCTATCTTAACTCTACCATTGGGTAATGATGAGTTTGTTACTTATAGTGATCCTTAAAAGAAAGGACTTGGTTGTGTCCTTATGAAGAATGATAGAGTTATTGCCTATGCATCATGACAACTAAAAATTAATGAACAAAACTACCCTACTCATGATCTTGAGTTTGAATTTGTAATATTTTCTCTGAATATATAGAGACACTGTCTGTATGGTGAAAAATGTGAGATATATACCAATCACAAGAGTTTGAAGTATATTTTCTCACAGAAAGAACTCAACATGAGGAAAGGGTGATGACTTGAACTACTCAAGGATTATTATTTCACTATAAACTACCACCTAGAGAAGGAAAATAAGGTGGAAGATTCTTTGAGTAGAAAGGATCATGGAGTTCTGAATAAGATGAGAGTTGAAGGGGATCCTATGAACCTAGATCTAGTAAAAATGGATATGGTAATAATCATGGATGGTGAAACATCAATAATTTTTAAAAATGTTGTCAATAAATCTATACTAGAAAGGATAAAAAGTTCTCGGACTGATGATGAGTTGTTTTAAAAGAAAATTAAAGTTGTGAATGATGGGAGATTGATAGACTTCGTATATGAAGATTGAATTTTGAAATTTGAGAAGAAACTTTGTGTTCTTGATATACCGTATCTAAAAAGGGAATAGTTGGATGATGCTCATAGCTCTAAATCCTCTATACACCCTAGTATCACTATAATGTATAGATATTTTAAGGAATAATTTTGGTGGGACAACATGAAAAGGGATACTACTAATTATGCACTGCAACAAAAGTCACTTTTATCTGTGCTAAAAAACCCCCTTTATCAGCGCTTTTATGAGCGCTGTAAAGTGAGACTCTAATAAAGGGGGGTCCCTTTTATCAGTGCTCAAAAAGCGCTGATAAAGGGTACTTTTATCAGTGCTAAAAATAGTGCTGATAAAAGGGGTCTTTTATCAGCGCTCTAAGAATAGCGCTGATAAACGTCAAAAAAATTGATTTTTTTTTAAAAATATATAATTTGTGGGCAGTTCGCACGCTGCACCATGCTTCACTGCACCTGTTCCCCCCTCGACCCGCACGCTGCACCCCGCTTCGCTGCACCCGCGCGACCTTGCTGCCACTGGAATTCGAACACAGGACCTACCCCCTTGCGCGCTGCAACTTTACTACATAGCCATTTTGTTTTGTTCTCCCTTTAATGATATATCAAGTTATATATATATATAGTTATATGTATTCGTATATTAATACAGATCCGTATTAATATAAATTTATTTAGTTATATTAATATATATATATATATATTGGTATATTAATATATATATATAGATATAGTTATAATTTTTTATCCGTATATTTATTTGTATATTAATATATATATTTATAAGATTAATTTCAAATAAATTTTTATAATTTTTGTTTTTACATGTTTTTATGAATAAATAAATACATACATACATATATACAACACACACACATAGATATATAAATATATATATATATATAGTTATGAATGAATACATAGAAATGTGGATGTGAAAAGTCATCAAGAATCTTAAAACAGCTATAAATTCTAATCTATAAGTTCATTTAAACTCCAAACCAGTCAAATCAACAAAAATGAAATGATCTTCGATATGATATGTGGTACAAGCAAAACGGACTTCCGGACCAGAAGTTAGAGGCATTTTAATGTTAAAACGACCATAACTTCTAATCCAGGAGTCCGTTTTAGATCCACAATTATTCAAATCGAAGAAAATGAAACGATATTCGATATGATATATGGTACACATTGGTCAGACATAGGTATAAAAAGTTATATCTGTTTTATGGTAAATAATCAGGGTACCCCAACTGAAAACTCAGTTTTGGAGGCTTTCTGGGACATTTTTGGCCTCAACAAAAACCTTGGACGGGTTTACCCCATCCCTTCTACTATAGATATTGTCGCATGCTTCGATTTGATATGTTGTAGAGCTCAAATGGAGTCCCGGGTCAAAATTTATGGCCGTTTGAATTGTGAGTTGTGTTTTCGACATATTTTTGATGTTTTATTTTTTTTATACTCAAAGTGTTATTACATGACTATTGGTGGATAAAAATTACATAATTATTAATTAAACATATTTTTTAAATTATTTTATAATCATTTTATACTAAATATCATATACATTCATATTTGATTTCCATTCATCATTTCTAAAACATATTTAAAAAATAAATATTATATTTATATCAATATAAATAGATTTATAGTTTTATATATTAATAATTTTTTTATTTTATTTTTGAATTTTACCCTTTATCAGCGCTTTTTATAAAAGCGCTCAAAAAGGGGGGTCTTTATCAGCGCTTTTACAGAAGCACTGATAAAGGGGGGGTCTCTATCAGTGCTTTTTTAGCATTGATAAAGACCCCCTTTATCAGCGCTTTTAAAAAGTGTTGATAAGTGTGTAGTGCTTTCCTTGCCCTGTTTTGTAGTAGTGATGTGTAAAGATGTATGGTTTTTCAATAGGTTAAGGCTGGAAGACAACATCCTGAAGGAGTCATGCAACCTCTTCTAATACCTAGGTGCAAATGAGATGATATTATGATGGACTTTGTCATGGGGCTACCAAAGACTCCTATAAGGAATGATGCAATGTGGGTCATTAATGTTCATCTTACCAAGTGTGCACATTTTCTTGATATAAGAGAAGATTTAACACTTGAACATTTAACAAGACTATATATTAATGATGTTGTAAGACTTCATGTAGTACCCCTATCGATTGTATCTGATCATGATCTCCATTTCACATCAAGATTATAGAAAAGTCCTCAGAGATCCATAGACACTGAACTTCGTTTGAGCACTACCTACCACCCTCAAACTGATGGACAATCAGAAAGGACTATTCAAACCTTAGAAGACATGTTGTGATCTTTCTCACTTGACTTTCAAGATTTATGAGATCAGTATTTACCTCCGGTAGAAATTTCCTAAAACAATAGCTTCCATTCAAGTATTCAGATGATTCTATATGAAGCGTTATATGGAAAAAGATGTCGCACACTAACTTTTTGGGATGATGTTGGTGAAAGAAATCTCGTAGGCCCATAACTTGTTGAGGAAACAATGGAAAAGTTAAATATTATCCAAAACCACATCAAAGCAGATCAAAGTAGAAAAAGAGATATGTCAATAACCAAATGAAGAATATGGAATTTCAATTAGGAGATCATGTTTTCTTGAAGGTATCTCCATGGAAGGGTGTTATACGATTCGGTAAGAAGGGTAAATTAATTCACAGATACACCCGACTTTTCGAAATTCTAGAACAAATTGGAGTTGTATCTTACTGTTTGGAAATGACGCAAAGTCTCTCCAAAGTTCATGATGTGTTCCACGTATCACTGTTGAGAAAATATATGCCTGACACAATGCAAGTACTCACCCATGATGAAATAGAATTGGAACCCGATCTATCTTATTGTGAAGATCCTATCAAGATTCTTGATACTGGAGACCAAGTGTTCAGAAACCGGACGACTCGTCTGGTAAAAGTTCTATGGAGAAACCACAAGATAGAAGAGGAAACGTGGGAACCCGAGGAACTACTAATGAAGAACCACCAAAATATTTTTATACATTAATATTCTAGAAATTTTGAGGACAAAATTATTTGAAGGAGGGAATAATGTAACAGCCCAAGATTTTATGTCATGCTTCTCTTTGAAAAATACAATAGCTTGCGTTGTACATAACTTCGAGTTCTAGCACACCACGACCAATCAAACTAGCCATTTAAAAAATAGTTTTGAATAGTAATAACCACTTTTTGAAATTTTATAAATTTTATTTTTCAAAATGAAATTCATTTTTGGATTTAGAATATCAAAATTAGATTTGGGTGAATTTTTAGTATTTTTATGAAAACATTCAATTTTTTATGAATAGTGAACAACACTACGTTATTGTTTAAAAACTGAATTTTATTTAAATAATTATTATTTTTAATTAAATTTATTTTTAATTAAATTTATTTTAAATTTAAAATATATACATAATACCTATATTATTCAAATGTAATTCATTGAAGTCATTTTATAATAATATTAGATATAGAAAATTTTATTGAACATTTTAACGTCTTTTACCCACCTTCTATGCATATTTACAAATTTGCAAAGAACGAAATTTACTAATTTTGTGAATTGAATTTCATAAATCCAAGAGACACATTTTACATCAGTAAGTAAAATATGGTTCAATGGGAGAATAATAATTTTTGGTGAATAGTAACTTTTGAATTTTATTTTCCACGATTAAAAGTAGATAGGGTAATTAAAGGTATAAATGATATTATAATTACCCTAACACATGTTAAAATTCTATTGGATAAGTGTATTTCGATAGAAATCAACATTATTAATAAAATATTATCCTTTTTGATCCACTTGGATTAGATTAAGACATTTATTATTATTTTATTTAAAGAAGAGTTAAAAGTTTTAAATTCAAATTTTAATAACTAAACCATTTTTAATATAGGGTTATACATAAAATAAATTAGACTATAAATATTAATTATCAAGATAAAATTATTTCCTACATCATGGTATTTTATTTATAAATTTTAGACATTAAATAATTAAATTTATTTATGACACAATGATGATGTAGTAATTTCTTTATTAATGAAATATTAAAATAATTGATATTATAAATATCCAAATAAATGTAAATTGAGACTTTTGATGAATTCCACTAATTTTCTTCGTTAATATGACATTTTATTATTTTTTTTAATGTATTTTTTTAAAGTAATCAAGTTTTTTTGACTTTCACAAAAACCAAATACTAAATAGTGTCAAAATTGACATAAATGAGTTTTTAAAACAAATTTTATATTATTAAATGGTATAATATTCCTAAAAATATAAGGTTCATCCAAAGAACTTATATATTTATATATATTTCATTAATTAACCACTTGAAGTTATCTTGGAATTTTATAGTAAGTTTATTAACCACATAACATAAAAATACAAGAAGACATTGTAAAAGGTAACCTATTTAACTAAGAGTTAAATCTAAAATCTAAGGTTAATATGGTTACCTAAACTTTTCTAAAACCTAGTTTTTGAGAGTATTTCTACCCATACCCACATTATTCTAGAAATAAATCCATTTTTGAGCCATTATAAACCGAAAATGATTTTATAATAAAATAATATTTCAAGCTTTTCTTACAGAGACACTCACCTCTCTTATAAAAGGGCACTTCCCCTTATCTCAAAATTGCACCTACAAATCCATTTTTCTTGGCCAAAACCTACTAAAAAATCTTATAAACTACTCTCAACTTATCCTAGAGGCCTTACACTAATTATAAAGCCATCCTATTCATCCATTTGGATCAAATCAAAAGGAAGAACCCGAAGAAGAGGTAATAATTTCATTACCTCTTTCAAAGTTCTTTTCTTCTTCCACTTCATATTTCTTTGTTGTTTCCACAATAAAATAATAACTCCAATAAATTCTATATACTGTTATGTTATTATAAATATGGTACAACCATATTCATTATTCAATCTATCTAATGAATGACATCACCATATGTGCGTATGAACGGCTTACCGTCTCCATGTCATGGTGTAGTTTGTTATTCAACACTTCATTATTTGGAAGGGTATGATAACTAGTATAATTGATATAAATAATAAATATAAAATGTTAATGATTATTTATATGTAATTATACCTTCCAATTACAAAATATTTCACCATCAATAGAATGATATTGTCAGTCGTGCTTACGTATGGATTACCGTCTCTACGAACGTGATGAGATTCATTCCCCGTCGTAACCATTAAAGAATAATTTTCATTTTATGATTAAAAATAATGTTTATGAATTTAATATTATTATGGATATGAATAAAATACATCCTAGAGATAACAAACATGACTTACATAACAAAACATATAAAGGAAAACAAATCATTTAACACCCGAAACAATGATACTACTGAAATATTATTAACAAAGAAATATTAGAAGATCAAATATCATATAATATTTATGTATCTGGTTATTTTATAATTTAATAACAATTATTTTACTATTATACAATAGTTTAACATACCCTTGCTAGGGAAAATTATAAGGTAAGGTTTAAGTCTACAATCTCTTTTTTATATGAGGTTGTTTATACGTAAGCATCTACTAGGAATTATCTATCAACCTCATCTATGTTTCTTATAAATTTATTTCAAAACATTTTTACTATTTCCTATAATATGGTTTAAAGTCATTTATAACCTAGTTTGATTTTTTTTAAATTTGTTTAAAGGAATCTTTCCATAATTTCCAAACAATGTACTTTATGACCTTTTCAACAAATTAAGGTAAGAATGTTGTTTAAACTTATAAGGCAGGTGGATCTATTTTTCACTGTTATAACACCTTCGAAGCTTCCCTTAAAATATTATAATAATATTTAGAAAATAAATGTTTTACTTTATAATTATGTCACTTTTAAATGATTTCAAAATATAATGATATATTTCTCTAAAATAGTTTTGATTTCATCTATGTCAATATCCTTTGATGGATTTTACACTTGTTTAAAGTTGTTTTATTATGATAAAATATTCCATATTGTATTGAAGGTTTTGTGATATGTTTTACCGTGGATGTGTTATTTTTATACCATTGATGGTTTATGGTTAAAGTATTAACATTTTGTATCATAGTTTTAATAAAAATATTTATGTTATGTTTCAACCTTTTCATATGAGGAATACATTGGACTAAGTAAGTGATGGGTGGAGCCCACTGTAGCTCCTCAATGCATTGGTAGGTCTCATGAGAAAAACTAGTGTCTTGGTACAAGGACTTGAAAAAATCTTATTTTTAGTCTTGGCATGAGAACTTTACTATATTGTTATGATGTCCGACATTATGCATTACGTCATTATGAAATTAGCTATTGATGTTACATGTGATTATTCTACTAGTAGAATATCCATGTGAATAAGTAAATGATATTATCTGATTTATATTTTCCATATTATACTAAAGTTTACGTTTAAAAGGCTTGTGTTTTAGTCTTATACATTTCCTTAAATGTTTATGCTTATTTATGAAAGTTTATTCTATATTATTATCCTTAATAAGCATCTGAGCTCACCCCTTTCTATGTTTTATTTTTCCCAAAATGCGAAGAAGTATATTGTGACTGACTTTTTGGGATAAGCTAAGGGATATGAGTGTGTTCAAAGTAGACACAATTTTGTTGTTTTTCATTTCATAATGTAATTTAAAACTTATTTATGTATCTAGTACTTCCAAGGACTCTAAACTAATTGGTATTTTGGGATTTGATCCCTTGTGATCAAGCCAATGTTATGTAATAATGCACTGACTCTGGGTAACTAGGGTCAAGGCGTTACTCCTAATACTCTAGACATGGATAGAAAATTCCAGGGTATATTCTTAGGTAATTTGCATGCTCTTTATGAACCATTATGAAGTATTTGAGTGAATATTAATGGTAGGTTAGAGAATCAAACTGGAAATTGATCACATAAAACCATGGATAAAATGAATGAGTTATAGATTGATCCAATTATATTTTAGTTTAACTAATAGTATCATAGGTTGAAATAATGTTTTCGTTAGAGAATATATCTTTTTTTGGGTTTTAATATTCATATGATCATTTACTATGATTTAATTATACATTATCATAACCATTATTGTTAAAATATTTGGTTAGAAATATGATAATGAAAATAAATATGTGAAATTTATGTACATAAAAACTCATATAATCAAACCTATAAATGTATTTGGCACAAATGGTTATGAAAAATAAAAACCTAAGCATATACTTATAAAGAGGTAAAACATTCATTCCATGGTCATCTATAAGTTATAGATGTTGTTATATTAATAGAAATTTTATATTGATTCATGTCTATATATTGGAAAATATTAGTTATTTTTATTAGTAAGTGAAAATTAAAATTTGAAGGATGAAATTAATTTAAAGGGTGAATTTAACACTCCTAGATATTTCAATATAATTTTCCTTTAAATATACATTATACCAATTGTGTGTTTCACATGAAACAATGAACTAAAACAAACCCTAACATATTATATGGATATTATGAGTAAAATGTAAGAATAATTAAACCACTAGTAAATTCAAATATTGTAACAAATTATAAATTTATAGAAAAAAGTATTAAAAATAATTAATGTTTTAATAGTCAGCTTTATAATAGAATATGTTTTACTTTTTATGTTCATTTAAATGATAAATTTTTAAATTTTAAAATGTAAATTTTGTAAAATAAACTTGAATTTTGAATTAATCATTTTGAAATTAAATTTTGGTCATTTTATGATATTTTTCTAAAATATTTGATTTATAAGTGAGTAGTAAAAGTTATATTTTTTATTGAAATTACAAATTTTGTTGACTTTATCATTATATATATAGAACTTAAAATTTTATTAAAGATTTTAATTAGTAAAAAATTTATTTAATATTAAAAATTATGCATTTTAAATCTTATTTTGATCATACAAAACCTATTGAACATTTTATTGCAATTTTAAAATAGTTCTTGATATTTTATTTTAATTAAATACTTTTATTGTAAAACTTCAGTTTCGGAAAGACTTGAAATTAAATAAAAATTTATTGGTTTTATAACTAACCAATCTTTGTCACAAAAATTAATAAAATTGATAATTTTAACCTACACAAAAATTTTAAGCATAAAATATTTTTTTCTAAAAAAAGTTTTTATGCATCATGTTCCTTAATTATGATTTTTTATAAATATTATATATTTTATTTGATAAAATGGTTTTAATGTTTGAAATATATTTTTTAAAATTAAGTAATATAGGCAATTTTAAATTTGGTTAACAAAATTATTTACCGATGTTAAAAGAAATTAGTTTCCATGGAAATTTTAAAAAGAGTAATAATATTTTTACTAATTGTAAAATATATAAAACATTTAAAAAACATGTCTCCATGTTAATGGATGGGAGGGCGAATAGAAAAAAAATAATCCCTTAAATTATTTTAAACATGTTTATCTTTTTACCATTGAAAGGTAACAGACAATTATTGAAATGTGATGGGTACTTCCAAAATTACCTTTCTCTTCACTTTTGATAGGGGATCACTTCCACCACTTTATTATACACCTAGAGCTTCAAATTTAATCCTAAAACTCTACTATTTTACACCTAATAGAATACTCCATCTTTTTTATAAGCACATCGACTCAATTAGTTTACCTAACCCCTCATATTATAAGGATATTTTCAAGAGAAATCCCATGTTCTCAATGTGACTATTTATTACTCTTTAGCCATTTTTTTATGTTCTTATTAAAATAATTCTATATAAACCCAAATATATTGAAATAATTTTTTTAATATACTAAAATTTTATTATATAAATATATTGACCATTTTTAATTTTTTTCCTTCCAATAATGAAAACAAAACACCAATGCTCGAGCGTACATGTGGACTACCACCTCCATGGAGCGATGTTGTTTTTATTTCATCCACACCTTTAATGGATAGTAAAATGTGTGATTTTAATAAATTAATATGTTTAATATTTAAAAATTTATTCACTTAAATTATACCATAAAATTTCAAGATCTATTTGAAGTCGGTCCTAAGAAAATATGATAAAAAACAAAAAATTCGAGCAATATAATGGATTATTACAATGATGGGAATGTATCACTCCATGCATATCTGCATTCACTATTGGAGCATAAGATTCTAGAGTCCAAAATGACCACATCATATTCATCTCCATGAACACCTTCTTGGACAGAACATCAACCCCTTTATTTTCCTCTCTGTATGGATGTGAGATAACCAAATCGAGCTGAGTGAAATTGTTAAGGCAATAAATATAATGAGGTAGGATATTCCATCTCAGATTCCCTACTCTAATTTTAAAACATTCGAAAACAATTTCAGAGTCATATTAAATCCATAAGGAGTTCCACATATATTATAAATCATACTATATTTCCTACACCATAACCCCCAATTATGCTTTATAGGCCACTCAAATTCCGATGTAGTGGTAAAGAACCCATTAAAAAACCATGATGTGTTTGGAAGAAACCTCCCCAACCCAAGATCCTTGTAATTATAAAAGATTCACCATGGACATTGAACTTGAGCAATGGGTTTATTTGGGGGATCCAGTGTATATACTTGAGCACCCTAGGTTTCCTCAGCCTGCCTATCAAACCCAAGATTCTGAGAGTAATCAGTTCATTTATGATGTCATACATACCCCGTTTTTGAACTATTAATGCATTGTAAACTTCCTTGTGTATTGAAATCATGACAATATGTATGGAGGGATGCTAATCATCAAACAACTTGGCATTTATTACAGTCCAAACAGCTGAGAATATAAATTCCAGTACATAAAACAGGAGGTTCTGGACTAGGTCACTACATCCATTATTGTTGATCCTCTCCATGAGAGAAACCACATATGTATTAGTTTCAATATCCATCCCAATTATATATCCTACATAGGACCATAGGTTTTGGGGAAAACCACATGCTGAAAATAGGTGTTGTGCATCCTCCTCTTCCTTCAAACATAGGTGACATGCTGACACAAGATGATGTATATCCTTTTTAAGTTGATCATGTGTAGAAATCCTATTTTTTCATATCATCTGAATAAGTAAAAATATTGAATTTTGTATGAATTGTACCTTGAATTTAATTTGCCATGATAGTGGTCTATTGGAGCCCCTAAATTCCAGTTTGTAATACTCATTATTTAAATTTACAATTCATGTTTTTCTTCCAAATAATATTTTCACAGTATATAAAGTTATAATTCAGAATATCCAAATCAATTTGAGTAGGAACAATCCTATCATATTTGTAATGATGTGATAATAAATCACCAAGATACACATTTAATAACTCAAGGGATAAAATCACTATGTTCTATAGTAGACTACCCAGCCATATAGTTTTCTAGTATTTGAGAGTAGAGATCCTACTTAACATCAATTGTCATCATGAATGATTCCATTAATGTATTTCTTGAGAGATTCCCAAATAGAGGATACGAGATAGTATTTTTATCCATTCAAAAATCTCCCATTGATTTTCTGGGATAAAAAATCACAAGAAGCATCTTTAGAAATAAAATTCTAGTTTAATTTTCCTATAATACTATCATTTAAAATATTGAGGTATTTAATTAAAAGGAAAACCATTTAGTGGGTTTAGTTCACTCCTTACATGAAAAAATGATCAACTTATTTTCATAGACCAACCCGGCCTATATGAAATTTCTTACCACGCCTTGATGATCCTTAATGAGACCTATATGTCACCAATAAAGAGAGAATGAGAAAAAAAAGTTTAATGTGATCACAACATTTAAAAATTACACCCTTCCATCCATGGACATGGGCTTTCTTATCCACCTAGCCATTTTATTGAAAATGGAAGAGAACATTCCCTCCATACATTGTCTCCTTGCCTTTCACCAAAATAAGGGGACACCAATGTAATTGAAATGTAGATATCCCCTCTTAACTCCAAGATATTTAGGTATCCTGTTCTTCATTCCAATTATTATTCCATCACCAAAAATAATGGAGGATTTATCCCTAATTATGGCCTATATAACCACCTCTTCATAAATTTCATACAGATATTTAATAAAGTACATGGTATTTCTTGATGCTTCCTGAAGTATAAGAATGTATTTAGTATACAAAATATGTGAAGGATAATATTATCTCCTTACAAATTTTATTTTATTATAAAATACAATATGAGTAAGCTCATTGATACATATAATAAAATAATCTTCATTAATGGAAAAATGAAGTCATGAAAGTGGATAACCTTGTCTCTCACCCTTCAAGCATTGAAAGAATCCACTATGGATCCATTAATAAGAATGGAAAACCTTGAAGAGATGAGAGTGATATTAATAAGATTAATAAATGAATTTGAGAACCATATATCATGAGTTCATAAAAAATAAATCTCCAATTTAGGGTATGAAATGCCTTGGAGATACCAATTTTTATAGTAGAGTTGCCTTCTTTCATATTCCCCTTCAATAGATTTACACTTTCTGAGGATATAAAGAGACAATTCTGACAGGTAAGAAACCAAATTGGTTTGCAGTTATATATTTCTTAACAATTATCCCCATCATTTTTATGATGATCTTTCTAATGAGTTTTGGAATCATATTTCTAAGGGAAATTGACCAGGAGACTTTGATATCTAATACATTCTACTTCTTGGGTATAAAGGCAATGAAGCTTGAATTTATCCCACATGGAATTTTGGAATGAATGAATAATTCATTGATTGAAAGTGTAAAATAATACTAAAAAAATATCCCAACAAAATATGTCTTTTAGTGAAACCATATAGGATTGGATAATTCTTCATATTGAGGGATAAGAGTGTTGATTTGATTTTGATATTTGAGTGGAGATATGATAAGAGCTAAGTTTTGTTGTTCTTAAATATAGACAATTTTTTATTAACTATTTTGTGTGTGTTGAACATCCCATTATCAGAATAAATTCTATTGAAATGATCCACAACTACTTTATAAATATAATTTTCAGTAGTGTGTAGGCATCCGTTTATGTTTATGGCATTGTTTTTAGATTTTTTCTCTTCTCCATATATAATATATGAAATAACATTGAATTAATTTCTATATCCATTAACCATTTAACATTCAATTGACTTTTTTCAAGCCATTCTTTTATCATTAAAATATAATCTAGCCTGTGGTGAGCATGTATTTCCTCTCTAGATGGAGTATTCTAATATTGATTCCTGATTTTTCTACAAGCTAGATAGTCTTCCACACAATTAATTTCCAAATAAAATTGAAAAATGATTTCCAAATCCATTCTACATTAACACATTATTATATTATACTTTTTTATCCAAAATTTGAAATGGATTTCCAATGGGATCAAACATACAAGCTTCCAACAATTTTCCTTTGATATAGGGGTTAAAAGACATCCATTATTAAATCGAAATGGAAGAGGATCTGACCTTTCCAGATGTTTAGAGACTTCACAATGACAGGCTTGTGATCTGGGTGATTTTTAGGGAGGGTGAATCATGAGATTCCATTGTTAGCACTCCTATCATCCATTTTAACCAAGAATATGTCAAGTTTTCCTTCATAACTTCCATTCAAGGTGTATTTAATCCTAGTGAAGCTATATCCTACAAATAAGACCCTAATAAGATTACACTAGTCAATGAAAAAAGAGAACTCCAAAGAGGAAATTTTATTTAATTTACATCCATTTTTTATCTTCATTTTTAATAACAGTGTTGAAATCCCCAAGAATCACCAATTTGTGATTCATTTTTTTAGATATTGTCTCAAGTTCCTTCAATAATTCTATTATCCAGATATTGGTTGTAGATGCATAGACAAACAGAATTTAAATATCCCAGCCAAATATACAGTAAGAGACTTAAACAATATATTGTTCCTTACTTCATTTAATAATACTCTTAAATTATAATTTATCATATAATTTTATCCCATCCCATTTGTCTAGAAATGGACTCATTAATCCTATGTAGTTTAGGACTACCACATACATGTATGAAAATTTTAATTTATCATAACCACCACACATGGATGGTTAGAGGAAATAATTTTATGAATGAAAATTATATTTAATAAATTTATAATCTTCTGTAAAAATTATGTTAACATTATATAATAACATTTCCATACTCATTATATCATTATAAAACAATCTTGGTCGGTCATATTTACTATCAACATTGACAATTTAATTATGTTTATATCATGATTGATTAAATAATTTTATATATTGGTAATATCTTGTAATAATAAGGTATTTATAATTTTTTAATTATTATATAAATATTTTGTTAATTTTTAATAAACTTATTAATATACCACACTTTGATCGTTAAGCATGCCAAAACTAATTCATCACGATTACCTTTTTCACAAACTATATTCATGAATTTCACCTAATAAAGTGAGACCTAACGAATCCTTTAAAAAATTATAATTAAATCATTAATAACCATGCAATCATCAACTTTGATCCAATGGTGATAATTGACCCCATCACCATGAAACTAGTATGAATCAAATAATTGAAAAATCCTAACATCTGATAATAAAAATTAACTAAACTAGGTAACATATTTGTGATATATGGTTATAATTTAATTGAATAAATTTTAATATATTTGAAAAGGAATATGAAATTAGTGTTTAATATATTTATGTTATTTTTATATAATTTTATATCATGTGTGACAAAGCATGATTTAAGGTAAGGGGTTCATTGTCTAAAATTTAATTTATTGAGACATATTTCACATTGTGCACCATGATATCTTTGATATGGTGTGATAACAGCCTATTAAATTTATTTTTTCCAAACTCATGTAATTAATGGGTTTTAAATACCCATATCATTTTCATTATTTTAATTCAATAAAATTCAAAGGATATTATGGTTGTAAGAGGATCTTCTTTATACAACTTCTTTTCATGAGTCATAATGATTCTTTTTTTTCTATAGTTTTACAAGATAGATTTCTATTATTCTATTATGATTCTGTAATTCATTTTATAACTGGGTAAAAAGGATTTTTTGATTAAAAGATTCCACCTCGATGAATTTATTCCCCACAAAAGAATATTTTTACTAAGAATAATTGTCATGATTTTAATGGAGATTTTTTGTCCACGATCATATTTTCCCTTTCCTATAATTTTAACCTTTATATTTGGAAACCAAATTATTTTATATCTTATGTGACTTTAATATTTAGCTTATACTGTTTTCAAAGGTATGTTTGATTTTCACTTTTCATCATGTGTGTTTTCAAAAAATGTATTTTGAAATATTTAAAAGGTTTTCCTTCCATGATAATATGTTTTATATTCCACTCCACATTTTTTATAAAAAACTATTTTATAATTTTAGAGGCTACATTATTGAATAACATTTTTAAAATGATTTATTTTTCAAAAAAATTAAATTAACAGTTTTTTAAATGACTTCTGACTATGACCCGTAAAATTATCTATTATGAGTATATAAAAACATTTTATAAAACACTTATAAAGTTTCTCTTTTATTATATGAATTATTAAGTTCTTTTATGTCTTCTTGAAGAAAGTGTTTTAAAGAATCTTTCTCTTAGATTTTTTTTCCAAAATTATATTCCTTTATTTTAAAGGGTAATTTTTAAATTTTTTATCAAGTAATGTTATATAATTTTAATGGAATCGTTTTACGTAATTTCCAATCCTTAAAAAATAAGTATTCTATCTTATTTTTTAAGTGAGTTATCCAATTATACTTAAAATTTATTTTTCATACATGTCCAAATCCATAATTTTCCTTATGTTTCACTTGATATAATTTTAATCCACTGTAAAATTCCATTCTATGGATGTATTATTGAATATTTTAGGAACATTTTTATTAATACATGTCTTTTTTCATGTGTTATTAAGTTATGTATTAGGTATAAATGACTTCATGTTATAATGGATCATATATGTATATATAATTAGTATTATGAATGTTAGGGTCTTATATTTACCTCCAATACATTGGTTAAGGATTTATATATCATGATATATTTATGGGAATTGAGAATTGATTTTCTCTCCACTATGGGAATTAATAAGTGATTCCCACTCCATTATGTTTTGATAATTAGGTAGTAATTTTTTCTCCAATATTTCTATTGAGATCAAGTAGTGACCCTTACTCCAATTTTGGAATTTGTTAGAGATTACTGCTCCAACATGAAATGGAAAATGGGTAGTGATTCCCCCTCCACTATTTTATTATTTCAACTCATATGTTTGTTCTATAGTTTACTGATATAATTCATTTCCATTACATTACATATATTTATTCCCATGATTATTCTATATGGATCATGTTTCTTGTATCTTATTTCCTCACTCTTATTCCATCATATATGTTCACATGTTTGAGATTACATATCTTTCTATCATGTATTATATAAAAATATTGTTGTTACATTTTTTTATTAATACATTTCTCCCATGACCATGTTTTATCTCATGCTGAAAATATTACCGTTGATGACGTGTTAATGAGTCTTCCCTTAATAAGAATTTGATCTCACCACATTCTTATGTTTACATTTCCAAGGTTAAGTAGATGGGTAAAAATTATAGGAAGTCTATATGGGATTCTAGTGTGACTCATTTATGAATAAATATTCACAAGTGTTGTAAAATAAGTTTCTTAAGTTATAAGTCCCCAAAGACACTAAATATTCATGTTTTTAAGATTGTGAGATTATTTTGTGAGATTAAATGTTTAATTTAAGTAATTTATTTAAAATAAATATACGATTAGCTTAGTTTTTTATAATTATTTCTCACTAAAGACTAAGGGTGTTGGAGTAGCACATATTAGCCAAAATAAACTGAGCTACAATGATGTTATATCTTTAATCAGTTGTAACATAACTTGGTGATCATGTCAAAACATTATGGTAATGGTAATGAGGTAATTTTCATGTCTAATTGTTGCATATTGAACAGTTTGGAAGATCTTGTAGCTAAATCAACAGGGATGATAGGAAATGATAATTTATTTTAGGATGGAGAAGCTAATACTTATTGTTATATGAGAATGGAAGCTACAAATGTTTTTTGGGATAAAAGACTTAGTAGTCTGGGATGCAAGAGTATGTGAAGATTGATTAAAGAGTAGGATATTATAAATAGTATTCTATTTAAAAGAGACACAACCATTATTTGAAAAACATGAAAAAGGGTCATATAGTGAATAAATTCCACAAAGGGATTAAAATATAAATTTTAAATCCATTGGAGTTGGACTACTCTGATGTTTATGAGATCAAAATAAAAAACTAAATAAATTGAGATAATTATTTCATCACATTAATTAATTAATTTCTAATAATTAATTGAAGTATTCTAAGGTGTCATTAATCACAAACCATTAATAAGTTTAAAATTTTTAGGTGACTATCTATGAAAAAATAGGTTATGCATTAAAATGTTGAGATTTGACGATGGATGTAAATAATCCAATATAAATTTTTTATATTGTCATAATTCATGATTTTAGTAAAAAATACAGTAAACAATACAATATATTGTCTTTAATGAATAATAAGATTCAATTTTATATGAATAAACCATGAAAACTGAGAATTATAGTTCAAGGAATTTTTGGAGGCAAGATATTACAAATGTTGGTTTAATTTAAAATAATTGTTTTTAGGAATAATTTATATAAAAATCTATATGATATATGGGTGAATAAGAATCCAAATATAAAAACTATAACATTTTTAGGATTTTAGGATTGATTAATAGGAAATAAAAAAGCATTTGAGAAATTAATGGGAAATATGGAGATAAAATATTTTTTAGGTATATGCCAAAAAGAGTTATTGATCATTCTATAATAAGATAGAAGAGATACTGGTGGAATATGATGATTTGATAGTCATTGAAGATGATGGTGAGATTATAAAATTATTCATTAATGATTATAAGATAATGAAATCACTATTGAACATGCTATGATTTTTAAGAATTGATCAACAAAAAATTGTATCCTCACATGTCAGGATTGATATAAAAATGGAAAACATCCGTTTAAAGGTGTAGAATCACTCAGTAATACAGAATGTGGATAAATATTTGAATTAAATCAAATTTTCACCAAAAATTTCAGAAGGTGTGTCCTTGAAGGAACACATTTTTTAGTAAGGTTTGAAATAATGAATTATCTTGAGGATTACCATCCGATATATAGTGAATTATACATATATAGTTAATAGAGAGATGGTAGAAGAAAGGCACATCTTGGGAAACATGATTGGTGAAATTATGATTATTCCTATTGGAATACATGTGATATCCAATTCTTAAAACAATATGAGGAGGGACACATATTCATAAGGGGGTGGTATATCTCAAAACCAGACTATGGAATCATCTAACTTACCACCTAAACCGAAAAGTAATATTTGATGTTTTTAGTGTTGTTGTTTTGTGAATATGAATCAATATTTTATGGGACCACCTAGATCATGACATAATTTTAACTATATAATACATCTTAATTGTTATTGTCATAATTCTCCATTGTTAGGTTCTATATAAACATCTCATGATTCATATACATTATATGATTCAACGGGATGAGTTCCAAAGAATAGTTTATATTTTCATAACTGATAAATCCATAGTGGTTCAAGGAACACCATGACTCCTCAATATATGCCATCTCAACAAGGTAATAAAGATAAATATTTTGTGAGAAAGAAAATGTATGGAGCTGGTCAAGTGATCATGGATGACCAATCATGACCATATATTATTAAAGGTAATATTATTTTTAATTATACCCTTATGATTTTTTTGATATGAGCACATATGATTATTTTATTTATTCTCATGTTATTGATCAACTCGGTTTACATATTGAGAATATTCCTTTTGTATTGAAATTAAGAACACATGTGGGACAACAAGAGTGTCGAGTCTTGAAATGTGCACCTTTTTCTATAAAAATATATTGGAAAAACTTGGTATGAGATTTAACTGTGATAGATATGTATATATTTGACATCATTCTTGAAATGGATTGGTTGATGAGATGTTTGGCTCATATCAATTTTTATTCACAAAATCTTAGTGTCAAGTCTTATGATGGTGTTAGAAATCTATTTAATGGAGATGGGGTAGTTGATGTAAGAAGATTAATACCATTGGTACCAGTAGTTAGAACTATATCTTACCATTTTATAGCATTTTCATTAGAATCTATAGATGATATTTGGAATAAAGATTTTCCAACCATATTTGACCAGTTCATTGATGTTTTTCTTAAACATTTCTCAAGGATTCAACTAAAAAGAGAAAGTAGTTAACAACTGAACTCTTACCGGTGACTAGTCATATTTCCCTTTAGTCTTATCAAATGGAACCAATAGAATTGTTTGAATTGAAGGATCGGTTGGAAGAGTTAGTAAGTAGAGAGTTCATCCAACCAAGAATGTATATGTGGGTAGCACTATTTTTATTTGTGAATAAGGTGGATAAAAAAATTATGAGTTTTTTTAGATTATCATATTCTTAACCTTATTATGATAAATAATTAGTATCCTCTTATAAGAATCAATGACATTTTTTATCTGTCTAGGGGATATAAGTGGTTCTCTATCAATAACTTACTTTAAGGATATCATAAACTACTATTTCATATGGAAAATATTTCCAATTTTTTTGCGAAGAAGATATGAACATTATGAGCTCATTGATATGCCTTTTATGTTACGAATTAAATATCCATCTTTATAAAATTGATGAACCGTATGTTTCAATGGTATCTTGATTCCATTGTGGTGGTTTTTTTGGATGATATACTTTTGTATTCTAGGAAAAATTTAGATCATGAGAAACACCTTTCTATAGTTTTAGGTATCTTATAGGAGTATCATTTTTATGACATGTTATCAGTGTTTTATTTTTGGATAAAAGTTTCATGTTTCCTTGTCCATTTCATTTTATAAAAATGTGTTTCTATCGACCCTAAAAATATAGAAGATTTTTTCTATTGGAAACCACCAAATAATGTGTTTTAGATACATAGTTTCCTTGTCTTGGCTGAATACTATAGATATTTTGTACATTAATTTTCATGTTTGGAATCATTGATGAAATCGTTTATGAAGAAAGGAGTTATTTTATAGTGGAATAATGAATTTAATAAATCCTTCCAATAACATATGGTTAGACTTATATCAACACATATCCTCACAATTCCATAGTATATATAGGGATATGTAGTCTACTATAATGCATTGAGATCTTGGTTGGGAAGTGTTCTCATGCAGAGAGATCATTTTGTTTCATATGGATCAAAAAAATTATATTTTAGGAGAACCACTACCCAACACATGATTCAAAATTAGATGATGTTGCCCATGGTTTGATGATTTGGATTCATTATCTACTTAGTAATAAATTAATGTTATTTACATACAATAAGAACTTGAAATATATTTTTTCACAAATGTATTTGAATATATGAAAATAAATATGGATGGAATACCATCAAATGTTTAACTTTGAATTGATGTATATACTAGTTAAAGACAATTTGGTGGTAGATGTGTTAAGAAGAAACTTGTATAATTAGTTGGATAAATAATCTTTGAATTAGATGTAACTGATGTCTGTTATATTAGAAAAGAACTTAGATTTTACTGAGAAGGATGGTGTATCAGATACTCATACCTCCTTAGATGCGGGGTTCATAAAATCATCTAATGGAATCTAAGAGAAACCGAAGATGACTCTACCTTTGTATTCTGATCCAAAAGCTAGAGTCCCCTTGGGGAAGATCCAGTTCCCTAATAAAATTACAGATGGTAAATAAAAGCCTTATGGGAGAAACCTATTGGTTTTAGATGTCCTCAAGTTGTTGAACAAGGATTTGGGTGATCCTAAGACATCTTTTTCTATTCCTATGGGTCCAGAAATCATGGAAGGGGGTCAAGTGGAAGAAGATGGAAATGCAATAAATCACATAGATGCATCCTATGTGGAATCAGTTAGATTTAATCAAGTTATTACTTGGAGAAAGGAATCTCAATCTAAGAGGCTTCCAGTGGGACCATACCTGAGAAGTTATTCTCCAACCATAAAGCTTCCTAACCGCTTTGATGTTCGGGATGACAGGTTGAACTAGGAGGTTGAAGAAGTCTGACTTGATCACCCAAATGTGGAATAAAGAGTCCTTGGTGATGTTTCTAGTGATTTTAAATCTAGTTAATTTTTGGGAGATAGAAAATACGACCTTTAAGGTGAATACCTTCATAATCAAAGGAGGAGGAAGGGCCGGTAAGGCACTAGGAAGGGTCAAAATAATTATTCCTATTTTCGCCTTCCTATAGGGACAATATTCTTCAAACATAAAAAAAGGAAAAGAGATATCCAATTCATATAGATCCCCTCTCTAGGTGGAGAATGAAACCTATGAGGCAGTTCATTTCAAAGGAACTCCAGATGGTCCCCAGCAAGAGAATGTCATGGATTCAAAGAAAAATTTGGATCTTCTAATGCATTCAGGTGAAGAAATGGTGGAGGACAATTTTATGATTAATTTTCAAAATGAGGATGATAAAGAAATTATCGGAAGAATGATGAGTGTATAAACTACCACTAAGCAAATTGATTGGATTAGCAAGAAAGACCGTATTTTAATAAGAGGCTTAGATGTGAGGATGATCAACAAGGAGGAATATTTTCATTATTGGGAATATTTTGTGCATATTTTTTAAGTCATATTAATGGATGATAAAGGTACACATGATGCTTATATTTCCTAAAAATGTTTTAGGTAAAATGATTCCAATCATATAAAACAATTCTTAAATAATTTTATTGTTTCTTTTAATGGTTGACTTGGTTTGGATATACGGGTTCTCACTTCCCATTAAATGTGTTTAAGAAAACAAAAAATAATAATTTTGAGTAAATGTGTCTTTATAAGGTCAAAACTAAATGATGGGGAGACCATTGAGAGATAGAAGATGGATTAGAGTTTAGTTTCAAGGGTTATAGATCATAAAATGGAATTAATGGTTTGTCAAGAATACATTATTAATGATTAATATTATTCAAAATGAGATTTTTTCAAGGAATTAAAAATTTTATAGTGTGATGAATGAGTAGTTTTGGTGGGTTGGAATGAAAAGGAATGTGGAAGAGTATATTTTCAGATACCTCACTTGTCAACTGGTCAAGGTAGAACACTAATGACAGATTGCGATGTTTTAGTATGTACTAATTACCATGTGGAAGTGGGAGTATATATCTACAACTTTTCTATAAAAATTACCAAGAACTGTTGTAAACACAATTCCATATGGGTAACTATGGTTTTGATTAAGAAGTTAGCTCATTTTATTCCTATTTCTGAATCCTGTTTTGTAGAGGATTTTTCTAGAACCTAATTTGAGAATTTTTAAATTTGTATAGAATTCTTGCCTTAATTGTATCAATATTAGACCCCAGGTTAATGTAAAATATTTTGGAAATTAATATAGAAATCCATTGGGACTTAGTTTATTTTTAAAACACCCTATTATCCTGAAATTAATTGTAAATATAAAAGTATGTTCTAAACATAAGAGGAAATTATTTAATCTTTTGTAATGGATTTTTGTGACTCATGGGTAGAGAACATACTGTTAGTGATGTTCTCATATAACAACAGTTATCAGTAAATGATACACATGGATACTTTTGAATAATTGTAAGGGTTTCCTTGAAATTCTCTACATTATTGGGAGGAATTAGACGATACTTCATTGGTTGGACCAAGATTTGTGAATGAGAGAACATATAATATTCTATTGTTTAGAAAGATAAATGGGATGGATCAGAGTCATCAAAAATATTACAAAGATCATATTTGACATCCGTTGTCATTTGAGGTTTGTGATCAAGTGTTTTTCAGAATCTCTACGATGCATGGAAATAATCATTTATGAACAAAGTTAATGTTTTCTCCTCGATACATAGGCCCTTTTGAGATACATGGACGGGTTGGTGAGGTGGCATATGGGTTTTCCTTTCCTCAAAGATTTAGTTTGGTGTATAATATATTTCATGTATCTCAATTAAATTAGTATCAAACTTATACTAACCATGTATTTTAATGGGATAAAATTTATTTAGATCCCAATCCTATGTTATTTTATGTGCCTATATGGAATCTTGATTGGAATGAGAATGTATTGTGTAAAAAAACATAGTTCTATTTTGAGTTTTATGGAGTAATTGTTTTATTCAGGATAAAATATGTGAATGTGAAATGGAAATGATAGACCAATTTCCTGAACACTTCTAGGAAAACTCTAGTTTTCTACTTTCTAGAGACAGACTGAACAATGGTGGGGAGAATGTATAACCACTTTTTTCAGGTACCATATTCTTTATTATGTATATTATTTATATAAAATTATCGGTTTGTATTTTATGAGCCTTAGAGGAGTTTTGTAATGTATTTGAGTCTTTCCTAGAGCCACACAGTTTGATCAACTTTAGTAGAAACCATCAAACACCTCTATGAAATCATACAGGGGAAAATATTGGTCCCTGGGTAGGGGCATAATTGGTTAATGGTTTGGTCAAACCATATGGATTCCCATGATAAATCATGAACCTTGACTTCATGAGAAAAACATTGTTGGCTCATAGTTTATCTAACTATGTGAACCAACCATACGTGGGATTGATTAACTAAGTAGATTTTTCATGATTAGTGAACAATATGCATAACTGTTCCGGATAACGGTTTGAGGTGTTGACTTGTGATTGTAAAAACTAAATTGTTAGTGAATGATTTGTCACACTATGTGGAATAAAACCATACCTCATAAAATTATGTATCTAATTTGATTTATCCACTTAAGTAATAAATTTTCACCTAATTATACTATAAAATGATGTATGTTTTCTCCAAATGAGTGAGAGACAATTACATTCAACCCAATAGCGATTTGTATCTCAATTAAATGTTGTCAAAGATCTAGATTCAATGGTAAGTCTCCACTAATGGTCATTCTTTATTTTTCTCTTTTCCTTCTCTATCTTGGAACCATTGACCAAATCCATTACAGATATATCATTATTTTATGATAGGAATTTTGAGGTTTTGTGGCTGTATCTAGGGAAGTTAAGGTGTTTAATGATTAAATATAGAAAATGTTAATGTCGTTATGCATTTTATCCAATATTTATGATGTGGATGGATTATCTCTTGATTCCACTTGATTAAAACATGAAGTCTTAGTTTAAAATAAATTTTTTGATTAAATTGATTTTTGAAATCCTTGTGTGATTCTTGTTGGAATAATCTCTAGTTATGGGTTGAGAAATGGTGAAATTTTGATGGTCTTGTGGATAATCATCTTTGAAAATAATTTTAAAATAATGATTTTAAAATTATTTAATTGTTTTGATTCATTGAAAATGGTAGCTGAAATGTTTTAAATAATTAATGGATTTATGTGAGATAGCTTATCATTTTTTATTTCATACATGTTCAATGTGAGATAATTTTCATTATACATGAACCTATGGATAGGGAATGTTCCATTGGGAAATCAATTATTGGTCACCTCATGAAGAATTGGTAGATTGATGAAAAAAATCTAGTGAGTATGGAAAAATAACTTCAAAGTTCATTTGTCGATATGTGGAATTATAGAATGGGTATTCCAACTATTTAAGATTTTTTTGAAGATTTATTTTATTTCTAGCCATGGAAAACTATTTTGGATTTGATATAAACTCCTATAAATTGGTTTAATTTTTTTTTATAATTATTTTAACAAGTTTTTTCATACTGGTGTGAGTTTGAAATTCATTGTGCGAATCTTACTGAGATTATACCAACCCATTTATTGAGAACTATTGTGCATTTTCAAATGTTATCTATTGAGACACATGTAAAGGTAAGTTATCCAATTATTTACTGATTCTCATTTTTTTCATGGGTGTGGATTATTGATTAGGATCTTAGATAATATTGAGAGTTATTCACTAGATGACTTTTGGGTGTCTAGATTTTGTTTCATTTTGACTCCCCTTTGTTATGTGACGTGGTTTCTGCTTTGTAATCTGATAGGGTGGTTGATTTGGTTATGTTGAGATGTATTATTTACTCATGAATTGTATAGATTTTTGGTTCATTATGGTTATATTTTGTTGGTTGTTTTATCTATAAAGGTAAAATAATACCCCAACTATTTTGAGGCCCTTTTCATTTATTATCATCCATTGGTGTTTCAAGGGATTCAACATAGTCGTGGTTACATAATTCTGCCTCTTCACAATCCAATGGGTGGGGGTTGGGATGTTACATTATCTCTTGAGCTAATATAGACTATAATTGGTAGTGAACACAATTCAATAAAGAGATTTTTATAATAAGATAGTATTAGGATTGAACCTAGAGTAAGGAAATGATAGAATTGGGAGTGATCCCAATAAAATATGGTAGTATTGATAGTAACCCTTGACAAAGAAATTATATTATATTAATTTTTTAATGAAAAAAATGTCTTAGGGTTATAATGTCTTTATGAATCATAATTTAATATTTATGGGTCTGCACACATAAGACATATGTTTTCTAGTTGATAAATCTTTATTCAATGTTTCATAGGTAGGTTAGATGAATTTTTTGTTATGATTATCTAATATTTAGCTCATATTATCATACCCTTATCCATCTATTATGATAATATATGATCATTTATTGATTTATTTTATGTTTACCCTTACTGAGCATCTGATCTGACTCTTTCTTATGGTTCCCTTCCCTAGGTAGTAGAGAATGGTTTTAAGTATGTTATGTTTAATATGGGTTCCATTTTTTGAAGAGTTAAATGGGAAATGATGTAGATCATTTATGTTTAAATTTTATATATATCCATTTTTTACAAAAACCCTAAACACCTATTGTACCTGGAATGTATTATTATGAAGCATATTGAGTATTCATAAAACATTGTGTAACATTTATGTATGAAATGTATGGGTCACTATATCTTCTTTGTTTGTATCAACTACTCACTTTTCTCATTCTACCAATCATAAAGCACTCCTTTTAACTCATTAAAAACACATAAGTTAAATATTTTTATACCTTTATAGTTTATTGAATTTTTAATTTCAATTTAATATCCTAAAATAATATTTTCCATAACTAAGAATTCATTGATTCAAACCAATGAATCATTCTTGACCTTTTAGTCACACATAATATTTTTTAATTACTTTGAAGATAAATTTGCAGTTTCCTCTAAGACATAAATGGATCTACTACATTAAAACCTGAAACAATTTTATATCACCATTAAAAATATGATGTGAAAATTTTCATGGGACTATTATATTCCAGACACAACAAGATAAATATAATTTTTTTCATGTATTTACAAAATTGTTTAACTAATAACTACTCAAAACATTTGGGAATAACCATATTAATTATTATTTGGACTCTGAATTCTTACACAAATAAATAATTTTTAATTCCTAATGGCCTTTAATATTGTGGTATGATATTTTTCTTGACATCTTAACCAATTATCTCATGGAATTTTTCACTATTTCATATACCAAATGATTATTCATCAAAATGATTTTTTATGTGTCCCATATCCACATCCAAATGATCCCTTTCATACTTATGAGTTTAATAACACTATATTATCCTAATAAAGTACAATTTTTTTAATTTTCGATGATATAAAACAACCACATTCATCATGGTACAATATCATTTACCACATCAAACATCAAGAACAAAAAAATGAATCTAATACTTTATAGCAGGATCTTCATATTATAAGAGACTAGTACTAGAATCTTAAATTTATAACACCTAATAATCATCAGGGCATAGTAATTTTTCTATTATTAATTCCAAAAACATAAACTTTTAATCTTACAAATACTCAGTTTGTTGTGATTCCTTCAATTGTTATATGATTTTCTGAACATAACCAAAGTTCAAAAATAACATTCATTTAAAACATTAATCCCCTTTTAAACAATTCTAATATACCATTTAATCATTATGCCATTTAAATTAGATGAATTTATTTTATATTGAATGTGATTCTAAAATTCAAAATGTGATGAAAAATGAGTCGATGTGTTGACAGAAAATTACAACACTAATAAATCGCATAATATTCACTTCCCCATCATTTAACAATATCCTCCATTAAATAATATCCCCTTGAAACAAGATCCAACAGAGGAAATTTAAATTTCAAAAACCCCTCGGCCATAGGAAAAAGGACCTAAGACATCTCTCATATTGACTTCAAATGATATTTTTAAAAAATTAGATTTCATATAAAAGGAAAAAAATAATATAAGGATTAAAAACTATTCAAAGTAAAATAAATTTATAAAATAAAATGAATGGTTTTTTATTTTTAAAACATTAGTGTGCGTCAAAAAAATACGAAATATTAACTATTTAAATAACACTAAATAAAATATTAGGTTCATTTTCCATAACATTTTAGTATTTTTGATGTAATTCATTGATTATGGATTAATTTTGGTCTCTTTTATATTCAAATCCTTTAAATCAGTTTACGTTGATGAAATCTGTAGAATAATTGTCACATAAACACATTCCTCTACTATTTCATCATTTTTGGTTTTCAATTGCCACCCAGTATCATATATATATTAGAAATAAATGATTTATTAATTTATTAATTTTAAAAATAATGTTCTCCACTTAAATTAACTAAACAGAATCGTTATAAAAGGTTTTAATTTCTATTAAATCTCTAAAACATTAAGATCCAATTTGAAATAAAGTAATTTAAATTTAAAAAATCATAAAAACCAAATTTACTGAAACACTAGTCCCTTTTAGTATAAAATCACCCTTCTAATTACATAAATTTACAATTAAAGTATAATATTTTTATCACCATTGATAAGAGTGGTATGATTGAGTGTAACTTCATCGTATTTATTTCACACTTTTTGAGTATAAGGAGTGTTGAATTAATCCTAGAAATTTCTTGTTTTAAAGTTCAAAAATAATGTCAATCTTATAAATCATGTAAAAGATGTTATTCATGTTTCCTTTATTAATAATTTATGCTTCACTTAATAATTAAGTGAGTATCTATTTATCCTTACATATGGTATGGAATGTTTTATTTACCATTATGCAGAGTATTAATGTTATTTATATTTACTAAGATTCTTCAACGAAAAAGGTTTTTCTAGTTGAAATAATATATTTATTCTATTAAAACGAACATGATAACATTATAAGGTTATTTTTACCACCATAATTGATTTCACACAATTAGATCATGTGTGTGATTGTAAGTTGAAAATTTCATCCATTAAAATACTCTAGTGCCACTTGAAGTTATTTGACACTATCAGAGTGATTTTGGTATCACTAGTTAAATGGTTCTATTTTTAATAAAAACCTATTATTTTCCTTTTTAGAATATGCCTCTACTACCACTTCAAATGTAATGCCACTAGATAGAAAATGCTACTACCAAATGGATCTTCTCCTAACATTCTAAACATTCTACCACTAGTTTGATGTCTTCTAACATATTGGTCTGGAAGAATGTTTAAATTAATTATTCAAATATCTAGTTTAATGTTTTAAATACAAGCTAGAGAATTTATTATTTAAGAATAATTATTCTCAAAAAACTACACCGAGGCATTAAATACAATGTGATAATTTTTAGATATATTGATCAATATGTTGATTTGGATTATATTTTTATTCTCATGCAATAGAAAATTGGAGTCTTAGAAAATATATAAATTCATAGAAACCCCTCATTGAAAAAATATTATCAGTTGGATAGCTAATCAACTACTCCATCCTGTGGTTGAATAAAATTTTAAGTACTAACTGAATTAATCAAGTATTGTTTCATATGAAACTCTATTTTTTTCACAAAACAAAGATATAGCAATGAATTCTCTATGTGCCCTCAACGATATATTTAATGTAAACTAGAATCGACCAGAACAACAAACATGATCATATCATTTCATGATAAGAGAAGGAATTACTAAATAAAAAATTCTTCAATCCTTGCTTCCTTTTATATATTTTTCATTTATTCAAACATTTATTACCATACTTTTTTCATTAAATAGAACATGATGTTTCACTGTATTGGAGAGTACTCACATACGCTCTTCTTATAAATATTAATTCTTTTATCCCATGAAAACTGTCGAAGAGGCTATGTGTAGCATGTACTAACTATGTGTAATGATTGTATGTAAAATCATATTCTAGGCTATTGAAAATATTATTATTTAATAAACTTCATGGCATTAAGTGATTTCAAGGTAGTGAGGACTGGGCCCCATCTTGAGACTAGACCTCTTGTTTTATTCTTCTTTGTGAGTTTCACTATTTTTTTATCATTCTTAAAAACAACCAATATTTATTATTGAAAATAATATTTTAAAATAGTACAATAATATCTAACTTCTATTTGTCTATTTTTTATTGTGTTTGATAAAATTAAACTTATTCCTGAACATAATGTTTTTAAACACGTTCTTATTAAGTTGTTATCAAATATGATGACCCAGACCCCCCCCCCCCTTGGTTCCTTCTTTTGCCAAAATCCGGATCCTTAAGGGGTGCCGATCGGTGCGACCGATCGGTGAGACTGATCGGTGGAACCGGCCGACGTCACTCGGCCTTGCCAAGTTCCTTTTTCGCAAATAGGGCTTTAAACCCTATTCTGCCTCGTCTAAAAAAATGTCTTAGAGACCCGAAACGCACACAAAAGTTTTAATTAGATACTGAATCAACTCTTGAGTCGGTTTAAACCACCCAAAACCTTTAATGATGAGTCAAGCCGCGTGGTCAACCCACGACTTCCACGTCTTATGCGGTTCAGCATTTTTATCTCAACCATCCCCGGATCTTATAAATTAAGGGTTAGGCCATGGTTTCTCCCTTCCTCGATCGTGGATCTTCTGGTGCATCGGGCGCGCCGCGTCGTTATCCACGAAGTTCCGCCTCCCCCCACCCCTGACCTAAGCGTTGGTCGTCTATCAGCAAGTAGGAAATTTTCTCTCATCTCTCACTTTTGTGTATCATGTGGGGTGGGCGTTATTTTGTTCCTATGGAATTGGTTGAACCAAACCTTAATGAAGATAATAAACGAAGTTCTAAAGAAAGAAGGGGAAGGGGTTGTGATCGTTGTTTATGCTTTATCTTGTGATCATCCTTTTTAGTTGTGCAGGTTTATGTTTTTCTGAAAATTGAGGCCGTTGGTGGTCGTTGTATGTGCACTGATGAATTCCCTCGTGATGTTTTAAATGGGTTGATGAAATTGTGAACTCCTGTTGTGAAATTGGTTAATCACGTATACCCGAATGAATAAGTTGGAAGCACCAGGATAAAACCTACTATGTTAACACTAGGTTAGAACACACAGGTTTGAAATCACGGAGTGTGTTAAGTCTTTTAAATCTGAAATTACCCGGTGGTTGTGTGAATTTGGGGATGGGATTCCCTGTTGGTATGGTTTCGGTGGTTGTGAGTTTGAGACCGGGTGGGTACTCGTTGATATCACAAATTGGGGAGAGATCCTCTGTTTCCAGAACCGGGTGTGAGGGTTTTGGTTGATCCTTGCTTTTGATGCTTTCCTTGGTTATGCTCATGGTAGTTTCCCAGTAGTGCTTAAAATTATTTGAACATTTTGACTGAACGTGAAACAAGGATGGGACAAATGGTTTTTGGGCAAGGGTCGTGAACTGTGACTCGGATGTAGTGGTGCTGTGTTCTTGTAGGTTGGCTAGGAAAACCTAAGATTTGGGTGAGTGTTTGTTACCTATATCTATACTTGTAGCTTTGTGTTTCTTATTCACGCCCCACCCAAGTTGAGCACTCAGTGATGAACACCCCCATTTATGGGGGAAGGGTGTTTTTCCCAACACTATTCTTAGTGGCTGGTTATTAGCTCCTTTTCTGCTCCCTTTCCCGGATAGCCCAAGTATCTTCGGGCAGGCTATGATGGCCTGAGGTCCATTATTAGCCCAAGAACCTTAGGGCAGGGTAGTGCTGTAGTTGTCCAGGTGTGTGCGGCAGGTGGTTTCCCAAGTGTCTTCAGGATGAGGCCCAGGTGTTTTCGGGTGTGACAGTTGATCTTCTAGCCCAGGTGTCTTTGTGCGTGGTTACGTGAGACAGTTGAGGCCCAGGTGTGTGCGGGCGGGATTTCAGCAGTGGGACTGCGTTCGGTTTTGGCCCAGGTGTGTGCGGGCGGGATTTCGGCAGTGGGACTGCGTGTGGTTGTGGCCCAGGTGTGTGCGGGCGGGTGTGGCAGTGGGACTGCAGTGAGAATGGCGGGATTGGTCCGATGCGTAGGATGTCTCAATAACCAGTGGGAAAGTGGCGCGGGGTACCCAAACATCGCTGTGCTCCGATTATATATATTACTTGACTTGCGTTATTTGGGGAGCATGCCTTGGTGAGGCTTGGGGTGGTTACTTTACCTTGAATAGGCGTTTGGTTTGCTCCTTTCTCACGGGACTTTAGCACGTTCCCCCACTTGTGCACGAGAGTCTTGGTTTTCCCTACTGAGTGTACTTGTATGCTCACCCTACATTTACTTTCAGGTTTCCAGGAGGACTACCAAGGATGTGCGGGACCCTACTAGTCCGACAGTTGGAGTTGTTGCTGTTGTCGTACCTTTGATTTCTTTTGGTATTGTACTTTGAGCCTCTTTTTGTACTTGCACCTTGTTGTAAACTGTTTAAACATGCATGGGGGCTTTGTTTGGGTTTATTTATTTACACTTGTTTTTTTTCCTTTTTTTGGGTGGTTGACTTATCCTATTTCCCGATCCTAAATAATAAAAAGGGTAATGCCTCCCATATTTGTGAAAACTCATACCCTTGGTGCTAGTCGCCACCCCGGGGCCTACTGGAGGCGGGACTCGGGGGTCATTATCTCTCCTACAACTTAAAGAAGGAAGGGCCTGGAAATCTGCTGACCCTTCCCTCCTTTTAGTGAAGGCGGGTCGTGACAGAATGGTATCAGATGAGAGGTTTGAGAGGTAGGATGGAGTCTGGAGTTAGGCACAGTGAGGATTGCATGGGATGGTAAGGCAACAGCGTTGGGTGACCTTGGTGCGTGAATTAGGCTAGGGAAGACCGGCTAGGACACGGGATTTTAGGGCCCCCCGTGATCCGATGCAAGGACTCTGGGCCTACCGAACGACCAAGTGAGACCACACTGATTGCAAGGTAGAAACCCTAGGAAAGGTACATGCATCATAAATGACTTGTGTTCTTATGTTTCTGGGATATTTTGGGAATTAAGAATAAATTTAAAATTTTAAGAAGTTTTTTTTTCTCTTTATTATGCACTACTTGGGCTTAGGCATTCCTTGTTTACCTTATAGCTATGGGACCAGGGAGGCGACCACGTGTGGTACAGGCGATCGAGGCCCCGGGGACTACTTTAGCCGATCGGCAGAGAGATGATCAAGAGGAAGAGGGCGACCAGTGGAAAAAGACTCTTCGGGCCTTCCAGCGACAGGCCCTCGAGAAGTATGAGGGAAGCACCTCCGATATGAAGACGGAAGGCTGGATAGAGGAGCTAGTTATAGCCTTCGGCCTGATTCAGGCCCCGACCGAGTACTGGGTTCCTCTGGCTGTTAGCCAGATGCGAGGAGCGGCACGTCAGTGGTGGATGCTTCCCCTGGGGAATAGGAAAGAGTCTGAGGTTGCTTGGGCGGATTTCGAGAAGGAGTTCTGGGCGGAGTTCATCTCCTCGACAATGAAGGCGGAGAAGAGGCAGGAGCAACTCTCCCTCCAGCAGGGGAGTATGTCCATGAGGGAAAATGGAATCAAGTTCAAGGACCTCCTACATTTTGCTCCGGACCTCTTTTCCGATGAGGAGTCTCGGGCAAGACGTTTGGAGGAGGCGCTCCGACCCTCCCTCCAGTATGTTGTTACCCCCTTTACCCTTCTGACATACTTAGAGGTCCAGAAGAAGGCCGAAGTGGTGGAAAGGATGCATGCTCTGGGTGGAGTGTCACGAGAAGGGATCCAGCTGGGAGCATCAAAGGGGAAGGCCGTCAGCACCAGGCCTCCAGCATCGGGACCCTCCAGGTTCCGACCCACAGGGAGCAGACCGCAACAGTTTCAGTTTCGATCCCCTTGCCCATGTTCTTTTCCTTCAGGCTCGGGACCACGGTGCTTCATCTGCGGGAGCCCTGGACATCTCCGGAGTCAGTGCCCCGATCGGGTGTAGTACAGCAGTGGCAGTCATCCCCAGCATCCGCCGCAGCAGCAGTTTCCAGCCAGACCCTTCCAGCAGCAGCAGCAGGGACAGCGAGCTCCCGCTCCTCCACAGGGAGACTTAGGAGGAGGAGGTCGACCTCAGGGCGCTCCCCAGGGACCTCGACCAGGGCGTGGTCGGGGAGGTGGCCGACAGCCGAGGGGCAGGGGAGCTGGGCGTGGACAGTTACACTCTACAGAGGCAACAGTTCCAACAGGGCTAGAGGTTGTTCGAGGTACGATCAATGTGTTTAGCACTCTTTCTTATGCTTTGTTCGCTACCGGAGCTTAGCACTCCTTTGTTGGACCCAGTCTAGCCCGTGCCTTGGGTCTAGATGCCGAGAGACTTCAAGTGCCCCTGGTGTTGAGCACACCAGTTGGAGGTCGGACCGACTTGCTGTTCGTTTGTCGGGGATGTAGACTGATGTTAGGGCCACATCAGTCGGTTAGGGATCTCCTTCTGCTACAGATTCAGCCGTACGATGTCATCCTAGGCATCGACTGGATATTTTCTGTATGCGCCGTCATTGACTGTTTCCGAAGGAGGGTGGTGTTCTCAGGTTTGGACGGCCGGCGTGTTACCTTCACCGATGAGCGGAGCAGTCCGAAGGGAAACAGGAGGGAGGAACCTCTCCTCTCCTTGTTCACCGAGCTGACAGTGGAATCAGTAGATGCTGAGATGGTGGAAGTGACAGAGATCGTCCGCGAGTTTATGGACATCTTTCCTGAGGAGGTGACGACTCTACCCCCTCGATGCGATATCGAGTTCGGGATAGACCTACAACCCGACGCTCGTCCGATCTCGATGGCTCCTTATCGGATGGCACCGTCGGAGCTACGAGAGTTGCGGATACAGATTGACGATCTGATAAAGAGGGGTTATGTCCGTCCGAGTGCGTCACCATGGGGCGCTCCAGTCTTGTTCGCAAAGAAGGCGGATGGTGGCCTTAGGTTGTGCATCGACTACAGGAGGCTGAATCAGGTAACGATCAAGAATCGCTACCCTCTTCCGAGGATAGATGATCTTTTTGACCAAATGAAGGGGGAAGGATGGTTCTCGAAGATTGACCTGTGGTCCGGATACCACCAGCTGAGGGTGAAGGATAGCGACATCCTGAAGACGGCGTTCAGGTGCAGGTATGGGCACTTCGAGTTCGTGGTCATGCCCTTTGGTGTTACGAACGCCCCGGCCGTGTTCATGGGGCTTATGAACTCCATCTTCCGGGAGTACCTAGATCAGTTTGTTGTGGTATTCATCGACGATATCCTGATCTATTCAACGTCAGAAGAGGACCATGCAGAGCACCTGAGGACAGTTTTGGAAGTCCTCCGACAGCACCAGCTCTATGGGAAGTTGTCAAAGTGCAAGTTCTGGACACGAGAAGTGCACTTCCTCGGGCACGTAGTGTCTGAGCAGGGGGTAGCAGTCGACCCATCAAAGGTTGAGGCAGTTGTTTCTTGGGCAGCACCCAAGAATGTGGTGGAAGTCTGGAGTTTCCTCGGACTGGAAGGTTACTACCGGAGATTCGTACCCAACTTCTCCCGAGTAGCAGCCCCTTTGACGACTTTGACCAAGAAAGACCAGGTTTTCGTGTGGAGAGAGCAGTGCGAGTTATCCTTCAGCTACCTAAAAGAAAAGCTGGTTAGTGCCCCAGTGTTGAGATTACCAGAAGAAGGGATGGCCTACGAGGTATTTTGTGATTCTTCAGGACAGGGCATGGGATGCGTGTTGATGCAGCAACAAGGGGTGATCTCTTACGGGTCCAGGAAGCTACGCCCCCATGAGCGTAACTACGCCACCCATGACCTGGAGCATGCAGCGGTCGTTTTTGCGCTAAAGTTATGGCGGCACTACCTCATCGGGGAATGATTTTTGGTCTTCACAGATCACAAAAGCTTAAAATATATCTTCTCCCAGCGGGACTTGAACTTGCGACAACGGAGATGGGTGGAGTTCCTCCAGGACTATGACTTTGAAATCTCTTATACTGAGGGCAAGGGCAATGTGGTGGCCGATGCCTTGAGCAGGAGGACGCGGAAGGATGCGGTCTGAGAGTCGGCAAATGCCTGGAAGGCAATGGAGGAGTTGGCTGCCTTACACCTGGATGCGAAGATGGATAGTGGCAGAGGCTGCCTATATCAGATGATAGTGCAGTCATATCTGTTTCGACAAGTGGAGGAGTCTCAGTGGGGAGACCCCGAGTGCGAAGTGATGCGTGATCGGGTTGACCAGGGCGATGCTCCAAGAGAATGGCAGAGGACGGTCAGCACCGAATGCTTTTCCAGAAAAGGTTGTTTGTTCCAAGAGTGATGCGTGGCAAGGTTATCAGTGAGTTCCACAACTCACCCCTGGCAGTGCACCTAGGAGTTACCAAGATGTACCAGGGGCTGAAAAGGAAGTTCTGGTGGCCCGGAGTTAAGCGAGCGGTGGCAGAATTTGCGGCTAAATGCTTAGTATGTCAGCAAGTGAAGGCTGAACACCGGGTTCCAGGCGGCCTACTGCAGCCTTTAGCTATTCCCGAGTGCAAGTGGGACGACATATCGATGGATTTCGTCACAGGAATACCCAAGGTCCAAGGAGGGTGCGACACCATCTGGGTGGTGGTGGACAGGTTGACGAAATCGGCTCACTTTCTGGCAATCAGGGAGTCAAGTACTATGGATTCTTTGGCACAAAAGTACATGAATGAGGTGGTGCGGTTGCATGGAGTTCTGAGGTCTATAGTCTCGAATAGGGATGCACGGTTTACCTCGCGAATCTGGAGAGGATTGCAGCATGCGTTTGGCACCCAGTTACGCCTTAGCACTGCTTTTCATCCCTAGACAGATGGACAAATGGAGCGCACCATCCAAACCTTGGAGGATATGCTACGGGCATGTGTTCTAGACTCATGAGAGTCATGGGTGCGATACTTGCCTCTAGTAGAGTTTTCCTACAATAATAGCTACCACTCTACCATCGGTATGGCCCCGTTTGAGGCTTTGTACGGGAGGCCATGCCGTTCACCTGTGTGTTGGACCGAAGTAGGAGAGGCAGGCATCCTTGGCCAGGAGGTGGTGCAGGACACGACAGAGAAGATTCAGCTCATACGGGAAAGGATGAAGGCAGCCCAAGACCGACAGAAGTCTTATGATGATACCAGGAGAAGGCCCTTGGATTTTGAGGTTGGGGACCATGTGTTCTTGAAGGTCTCCCCGCGGCGTGGGCAACGGAGGTTCGGCAAGGGGGGTAAGATTTCCCCCAGATTCGTCGGACCCTTCGAAGTGTTGCGGCAGGTCGGCGAAGTGGCTTATCAGCTAGCGTTACCTCCACCGCTGCTAAGGATACATGATGTCTTTCATGTATCCCAGCTCCGTCGTTATCTGCACGATGATTCACACGTCCTTGATTGGGGTGAACTGGACATCGAGGACGACGTAACCTTTGTGGAAAAACCAGTGATGATCGAGGATCGCAAGGAGAAGGTGCTTCGTGGGCGAGCCATTCCCTTGGTTCGTGTGTTGTGGAGACATGGCGGGCTCGAAGAGAGTACGTGGGAGAGGGAATCATAGATGCGTGACCAATACCCCGGGTTGTTTTGAGCTTTGTTCCTTTTGTACCTGTTGTGGTAGAACGTTTGAATTTTGGCTATGAAATGTAATAGTTTATTTCCTCTGTTATGTGTGAAAATCCCCGGCTAAAGGGAAGAGGGAACCCGACCCCTAATCAAGACGCATTAAGGTGGATGCGATTAAACCCGTGCGGGCGAGTCGGTGCCGCCCAAAGCGGATAATATCTTGACATGGGGGAGGGGAACTCCCCAAACCCACATGACCGGGTGGTTTGGCGTGGTATGTTGCTTGGTTCTTGACAGGGGAGTGTTTTTAGTTAGTAGGGGTTCACTCCTAATAGGTATCTTTCGAAGATGGTTGTTCGGACCCTCTCTTTCCTTCTGGTTTGTTGTGATTCTCGAGGACGAGAATCGTTTTAGAGGTATCTGATGTGATGACCCAGACCCCCCCTTGGTCCCTTCCTTTGCCAAAATCCGGATCCTTAAGGGGTGTCGATCGGTGCGACCGATCGGTGCGACCGATCGGTGAGACCGATCGGTGCGACCGATCGGCGGAACCGGCCGACGTCACCCGACCTTTCCAAGTTCCTTTTTCGCAAATAGGGCTTTAAACCCTATTCTGCCTCATCTAAAAAAATGTCTTAGAGACCCGAAACGCGCACAAAAGTTTTAATTAGATACTGAATCAACTCTTGAGTCGGTTTAGACCACCCAGTACCTTTAATGATGAGTCAAGCCGCGTGGTCATCCCACGACTTCCACGTCTTACGCCGTTCAGCGTTTTTATCTCAACCGTCCCCGGATCTTATAAATTAAGGGTTAGGCCGTGGTTTCTCCCTTCCTCGATCATGGCTCTTCTGGTGCATCGGGCGCGCCGCGTCGTTATCCGTGAAGTTTCGCCTCCCCCCCCCCTGACCTAAGCGTTGGTCGTCTATCAGCAAGTAGGGAATTTTCTCTCGTCTCTCACTTTTGTGTATCATGCGGGGTGGGCGTTATTTTGTTCCTATGGAATTGGTTGAACCAAACCTTAATGAAGATAATAAACAAAGTTCTAAAGAAAGAAGGGGAAGGGGTTGTGATCGTTGTTTATGCTTTATCCTGTGATCATCCTTTTTAGTTGTGATGGTTTATGTTTTTCTGAAAATTGAGGCCGTTGGTGGTCGTTGTATGTGCACTGATGAATTCCCTCGTGATGTTTTAAATGGGTTGCTGAAATTGTGAACTCCTGCTGTGAAATTGGTTAATCACGTATACCCGGCTGAATAAGTTGGAAGCACCAGGATAAACCCTACTATGTTAACTCTAGGTTAGAACACACAGATTTGAAATCACGGAGTGTGTTAAGTCTTTTAAATCTGAAATTACCCAGGGGTTGTGTGAATTTGGGGATGGGATTCCCTGTTGGTATGGTTTCGGTGGTTGTGAGTTTGTGACCGGGTGGGTACTCGTTGATATCACAAATTGGGGAGAGATCCTCTGTTGCTAGAACCGGGTGTGAGTGTTTTGGTTGATCCTTGCTTTTGATGCTTTCCTTGGTTATGCTCATGGTAGTTGCTCAGTAGTGCTTAAAATTATTTGAACATTTTGACTGAACGTGAAACAAGGATGGGACAAATGGTTTTTGGGCAAGGGTCGTGAACTGTGACTCGGACGCAGTGGTGTTGTGTTCTGTAGGATGGCTAGGAAAACCTAAGCTTTGGGTGAGTGTTTGTTACCTATATCTATACTTGTAGCTTTGTGTTTCTTATTCGCTCCCCACCCAAGTTGAGCACTCAGTGCCGAACACCCCCATTTATGGAGGAAGGGTGTTTTTCCCAACACTATTCTTAGTGGCTGGGTATTAGCTCCTTTTCTGCTCTCCCAGATAGCCCAAGTATCTTCGGGCAGGCTATGATGGCCTGAGGTCCATTATTAGCCCAAGAACCTTCGGGTAGGGTAGTGCTGTGGTTTTCCAGGTGTGTGCGGCAGGTGGTTTCCCAAGTGTCTTCGGGATTAGGCCCAGGTGTTTTCGGGCGTGACAGTTGATCTTCTAGCCCAGGTGTCTTCGGGCATGGTTACGTGAGACAGTTGAGGCCCAGGTGTGTGCGGGCGGGATTTCAGCAGTGGGACTACGTGCGGTTGAGGCCCAGGTGTGTGCGGGCGGGATTTCGGCAGTGGGACTGCGTGTGGTTGTGGCCCAGGTGTGTGCGGGCGGGTGTGGCAGTGGGACTGCGGTGAGAATGGCAGGATTGGTCCGATGCGTAGGATGTCTCAATAACCATTGGGAAAGTGGCGCGGGGTACCCAAACATCGATGTGCTCCGATTATATATATTACTTGACTTGTGTTATTTGGGGAGCGTGCCTTGGTGAGGCCTGGGGTGGTTAGTTTACCTTGAATAGGCGTTTGGTTTGCTCCTTTCTCACGGGACTTTAGCACGTTCCCCCACTTGTGCACAAGATTCTTGGTTTTCCCTACTGAGTGTACTTGTATGCTCACCCAATGTTTACTTTCAGGTTTCCAGGAGGACTACCAGGGCTGTGCGGGACCCTACTAGTCGGACAGTTGGAGTTTTTGCTGTTGTCGTACCTTTGATTTCTTTTGGTATTGTACTTTGAGCCTCTTTTTGTACTTGCACCTTGTTGTAAACTGTTTAAACATGCATGCGGGCTTTGTTTGGGTTTATTTATTTACACTTGTTTCTTTTCCTTTTTTTTGGGTGGTTGACTTATCCTATTTCCCGATCCTAAATAATAAAAAGGGTAATGCCTCCCATATTTGTGAAGACTCATACCCTTGGTGCTAGTGGCCACCCCGGGGCCTACTGGAGGCGGGACTCGGGGGTCATTATCTCTCCTACAACTTAAAGAAGGATGGGCCTGGCAATCTGCTGACCCTTCCCTCCTTTTAGTGAAGGCGGGTCGTGACATCAAACCCTTAACAAACATTCTAAAAAAATAAAATTATATATTTTATCTGTTTTAGTTGATAGGGTTAATTTTATAAAAATAGGGATTTAATTTTAGCTCTTTTAAATATAAATTTTAATTGGAATCATAATACACCCTTATCTTGAGTGGTTAACTTTGAACAACACTTTTTAGTAGAGGAAATTTTAAATTTTTATATTCATCTTTTAACTATGATCATGTTTTTACCCAAAATAATTTTTTATTTATTCTAAATTAATATATTTATATATAGATAATGATATTCCTGAAGGGACATCCACAAACAGATATAGCTATATTAATGGTTTAAACTATTCAAAATGGATGATTAATAATAAAATTCATATAACAAGAATATGGTTTGATATATGGAATATAATAGAGTAAAAATATAAAAAATAACCTAAAGTTGTTGGGGAAGATTATATTGATTCCACTAAGGTTGGTTATCATTATAACTATAATGATATGGATTCCTTATATTTTTGATTGGGTGAACATGAATTCAATATAATTTATGCACATTCTAATACTTATCAAATTTTGGATATAGTTATTTCACCTCCTAAAGGAAGATCATATTATAAAGAAATGTACATAAATATGTATACTATTTAATATGAATCTTTTAAAATTTTGGTAAATCTTCAGACCTTGAGAAAGTATGTCCTAAAATATAACTAAAAAATTAAAGAAAAAGTGTCAAGAATTTAAAATATTCATTATAAATGTTTTAATGGATCACACCCCACATGGAAATATCAATCAATGACAAGAATTTATTAGGAAAATAGAATGACCATATCAAGATAATCTCTATGATCGCCCTTTTTGACCAAGCATTTTCAATAATATCAGATTTCCTATATGCATGTGAAACCCTCAAATTGATTTGGGTCATACCATGGATGTAACCAATCCATTGAGGTAGAAATATCTATGGTACATCCTTGATATGGGACCTGAGGTAATTGAAATCAAAATTTTAATAATATTTGAGAAATATATGATTCCAGTTATGGTGGGCAGCATGTTTGAAAACATAGATCGATTCCCATAGTTCATATTCCTAAGCAGTTTCACTACAAATATAATGTTTGAAAAATAAATTAAATAAACCATGGTGGGTGAAGAAGACAACATCACACCTTGATCGACCTAGTGTGCCAAAGGCCACACCATCAACATTCACTATGATCTATGGATTGATCGAGGGAAACTAGCTGATAAATTTCATGAAAACTGTTCTTCCTTCCCTATCAAGTGCACTAAGAATATGAGTTGTATTGAGATAATGAAAATATATATTCATATAACTTGTCTGAATGCGAGTGGATGAGAAGGCATCCATATGAATGGACACTATATTCGCATGAGTTGAAGGGATTGATTTCTGAACACCATTTCATTTTTGGTTGTCTATGTGTGTGAAATAGTAGAGGTTTCAGCTTCCAACAATAGGTTGTACTCCTGTATTCTATTTACAATGGCTATAATGGAGTTCAAAATGTGCTTTACATGATTCTCCAGAATTACTATCATTACAAAGAGACCCTTTAAGTATAACCATAACCTAGAGATAAAGGAAGATTCAACAAAAACATGTTTTATAGTATCCACATCTCCCATTAATTGGTGACATCATGAAGTCATCTGAATCCCAACCCATATTAATGTTCATGTGTTGATACAAGACAAAATTAAAAAAATTTAAAGGGTAAGACATCTTGGAGGTGAAAGAAAGATGTGCTGAATTTGAGAATCCATGTAGGATTGTGGAAACCTCTCTAATAGTTGAGATTGTTAAAGTCCCTATTTTTAAATTTTACATTCTAGTTAAAATTTCATAAAAATGATTCCCTATCAAAAAGGGTGTACATATGTATTTCATAATATACATGAGTGAGAAAATTCACATCATGTTTAGGCCTACTAAAAAAAATTTGACAATGGAGAGGTTTGTTTTGATGGACGGTACATTCATGATTTCCTCTAGGGGTTCATCAATCTAATGTGTGGTTGGCCAATGGAGATTATATTTCTTGCATACAAGCCATTAGAACTGTACATTAGGAAATTTAAACATTTGCTAATGGAAAACTTGGTGGATTATTCCATGTAATAATTATACCCATTAAACAACTCTCAGTTGAATATACAAGAGAGAAAATTAGTAGAGGTGTCTATAGAAGTCCAAAGACTCCATTGGATCTTGGTGATAAGAAAATCATTAATGATCCCGAGAACTTTTAGTCCAAGGCCTACTGATATCATTTTTTAATACATTACATCCACACTAATGTGTTGATTTCCAATTAAAAAATAGACAAAGTCTAGATTTTGTTCCTGATCATTCCGTTTTCCTTCTTAATAATTCTTCTCGGCCACCTGTAGAGGGATAAAGTGTAAACAAACTTGTAGGTGGTCACTGAGTTGACCAAGCATACCCCTCCTGTTTGATATGTTGTTTTTCCCATACATTTGGCCAACTAAATGAGAATAAAATATAATCTTTCATTAAGATAATAACTTCTAACTTTACCCCATAAAATGTGGACACAAAGATAAATAAAAGGACATACCCCCTATTGAATCCAAGTTTCTTTTAATTTCTATTTTTCTCTTCCACGGAGAATCCATTTATATATAAAATTAACTATTTTTTCCAAATTATTTTTTCTTCACCCAACTCCTTATAGGGTTCAAATATGGAGTTGATGAGAGATAATGTTTTTTTGATGGATTAAGAAGAAAAAAATGAATAAAGGATTATAACCCAAATAGTTTTTCATTGGAGTTATTTCTTGTCTAATTCACCATTTAGGTTTTTATGAGATTAAGAGGAAACTGAGAGAACCCTCATTGTGGTGGGTTCGGTTGGGACTGATGGTTGATTTTTGGGCTTCAATTATTGAAAAATAATTACCAGAGTCATTTTCGTTCTTAATTGAAACTCTCAAAAGTTCTCCCATCCATAATTGGATACAGGCCTAGCTTCCCAAGGAAGGCGATCAATTGAGGTTTTAGACCCAAAAATGATTAGGGAATTGTATTTTTTGAGAATATATGAGGTTAGGCTCATCACGCCCTTTTTGGGGGAAATTATTGCCTAATCTGAGACTCTCTTATAGATTTAATATATATTTTTTAATATCTACTTAATCCCAATATGATACTAGTTACCATAACAAAATGATTATATGTGAATCATATTTATATAAGAAAGGGAATATCATTTACAAATCCATCTACATGTATCAAAGGTTCTCAATCCTTTTCTAGGTAATGAGTGGCTACTTATGTGATGAATCCATATGAACAAGTATTTTGGAATTTTATACCATGCAAGGAGGGGGTTAATTTTACAAGGAGGGGATTGAGACATTATGAGGCACCTTACATATCTTAGTTATGATAGGAATTAAAACCTAGGTAATTCTTTAGAACTGTGTAGTTTAACATCATGCGGAGAGGACAAATTTGTAGACAGTTAGATGCCCAATATTTGAACTCAAGTCTCAAGGAGACATCCAACACATCCTAGTAATGGCATGGATAAGTGTTATTATATTTCGATCATTCCCTAGGGACTGGCCCCAAGGTATATTCATTTATTTGAATAATGTTCATATCATGACACTCATCGGGGATTACACACTGACATTTCACTGGTTGGCAGATATTCAGTATTCCAATGAGGTTTTCATTGTGCCTCCCTAAGCCTGCGTGAGCTATAATTGATGTGAGAAACATGGGAAAGAAACTAATATGCATCATTTCATATAGTTGTGGTACTTTCATGATGGGATAGCCCATGAGATATTAAATATAAATCTCAGGACTGGTAGAAGCATCCTGTGTATCCTATTTACGGTAGGAATTAGAGTCATCATAGTTTGGCTGATTTATTTATCCATTGAGGTATGATATAGAGTGGTCAAACCATGTGAATGATTTGGTCCTGATGGTTGAAATGTTATAGACATTGAAGGACTTTAACCAAATTGTATTTCCATTTTTGTTTGGTCTCGGGCCTTAGGAAGGCATCCTATGTATCTTAGTTGAGGTAAGAATCAGATTCCTTGTAGTTCACATAGTCAGTTTGGGGCTTACACTCTGAAATTCCTTATGTATATTTGACATGTCATATCATATCATTGGTCGGGGCTTACACACTGTAGTTTCACATGTATATGGAACATGTCATATCATGTCACTTGTCTAGGCTTACACTCCAGTGTTTCTCATGTATATAGGATATTTCACATTTTTTCATTTGACATGGCTTACACTCTAGAATATACCATGTATATAGGAGATTTCATATCATGTTTCTAGTTGGGGATTACACTCTAGCATTTCCTGTGTCCTCATAAATGAACATGATGAAAATGATATGATCGCTGAAAATCCATAAGCCCATTTGAGCTATGCTCAGTGTGGGAAACAAGGAATAAAAAATGATCAGACTAATTTCACATGGGTGTATTATTTACATACTAACAAATACCCTAGGGGATTTGGATTAGATCTCAGGAATTAGGAAGGATTCTTACATATCCTGGTTATAGTAGGAATCACAGTTGTTATAGTTCAATTGTATAGGGATTACACCAAGAGGTTCCCTTATCATTTGGGATTACACACAAAGGATTAACTAGGCGATTAAGACATAGTATAACCTATTGTATGGGGATTACACACTGAGGATTCCCTTATCATCGGTGATTAAAAACTAAGGATGAACTAGGCGATCAAGTCCTATGATGCCCTATTGTCTAGGGCTTACACACTGAGGTTTCCCTTATCATCGGGGATTGCACACTAAGGATGAACCAACTGACCAATTTATAGGACGCCCAATATTCTGTGGAATACACTTTGAGGTTTCCCTTATAATCTGGGATTACACACTGAGGATGAACTAAGTGGTCAAGTCCTAGGATTCCCTATTTTCTGGGACTTACATGATGACATTTCTCTTATCATTAGGGATTACCCACTTAGGATGATCATGGTGATCAAGTCCTAGGATTCCTAATTGTTTGGGGATTATACACCAAGGTTTCCCTATCATCGGGGCTTACACATTGAGGATGAACAAGGTGATCAAATCCTAGGATTCCCTTATATTTTCAATGTTTTTTATGCAAGTGATATGATCATTGCAACTCCCAAAGACTATGTGAACTTTTCTTGGTGTGGGAAACAAGGGATCATAATTCATTAGTCTCACAGCTTGTGGATACGGGACATATGTACTGGAATGACCCTTTTGGAGGATTTATATGGATATCAGACCATAGGAATCCATCCTATGTATACTGGTTATACCTAGAATCAGTGTTTTAATAGTTCAATTGGTCAGGGCTTACACACTAAGGTTTCGCTTATCATCGGGGCTTACACACTAAGGATGAACTAGGTGATCATGTCTTAGGATTTCCTTTTATTGGGGGCTTACACAATGATTTTTCCCTTATCATTGGGTCTTACAAACTAAGGATGAAGCTGATGATCATTTATTAGGAATCAATATGGTTTGGGGCTTACACACTAAGGTTTCCCTTATCATCTGGTCCTACACACTAAGGATGAACCTAGTGATCAATTCTAAGGATTCCCTATTGTATGTGGCTTATATATTGAGGATTCACTATCATCGATTCCTATACAATGAGGATGAACAATATGATCAAGTCCTAGCATACACTTTTTTATGGGGCTTACACACCAAGGTTCCCCTATTCATGGTTTTATTTTCTACAAGATATGTGATGATTCCCCTAATTATGGCATGCCTCGATTTTATACCCGATATATCAGTGAATGTATGCCAACATTTTAAAATGAAATCATATGATCTAGTGGAATTTTCTAGAGGATTTCACATATTCTGGATGTTAGGTCTAAGGGTTGTCGCATGATCGATAATTTCTTTTCAGAAGGATATTGAAATACTTGGATGACCTATCCTAGAATCTATATCATGACTTGATTGGAATATATATAGGTTGTTTCAATGTTATTTTTGATGCTTTCACTGGGGGGAATTCTCGTTCGTGGGGACGCGATGGCCTTTGCCCCGTATTTCCACTTTCCAATGGAGGGAAATATCTGTTGCTTATTAAAAGATGTTATCTCCTTGATCAAAATAGGATGATGGGATGTCAGTATATCCTTATGTGGATTCCTCCTCAGAATTTGTCACTTAGTCTGGGTCTCCCTTATATATTTGAGTCATTGTTCTTGAAACTATTCACGATTCCATATCTTTGTGGACATTAGTTAATTATGCTGCTTCTTTATGCAAATTCCAGGGGGTATCGAAAGGGTAGAAACCTTTGGTTGGAGGAGTACTCATGTTGGACATCACTGATGTTTTTGAATGCTAAAACATAGGTACACCTGTGCTTCTTCCCCTTATTATAGGTCTTATCAAGGGTGAAGAAACCTGAGTAATCCCACATCGAGTGTGTGGAATTATATTCCAAAGGAATGTCTTTAATATTTTCTTCAGCTTCCCATTTTTAACATAGGGTATGCCACAAGTTTAATGTCTAAAAAAGGCGGTTACACCAAATGAATTTCTTTCAAAGTTTTCCTCAGGCATCTCACATTTAAAATAAGTTAGGCTGCAAGTTTAATGTCTTGCATAGATCGAATGAGGGTGACCAGAACAACCCATATAGACAGATCAGATTGGTACATCTATAGGAGGGAGCATCAGGAAGGTTTACTAGATGGATGGATCAAAATTATCATTGAGGATGGATCTGAGGGGGTGTTTCCTATAGAGGGAAGATATCACACTATAAAGGTTAATCGGGACACCATTGGGGGTGGATCGGGGGATGTGAACCCCAGAAAGGGGGACACCAAGGTTTACCATTGGCTGATATTGATCCTTCGGGAGGTTTCCTATGTACCATGTGTAGACAACAGGGATCAAAACCCATGTATTTCGAAGGGAGAGACATGGGATCATGGTGTACGTAATGGAAAAAAATTCAGATACATGTTGGGGATTATGCATGGATAATGGCCCATCACGAAAGGGGCACTCTTGGTTGGATGGTTATGGATTATGTTGGGCTTATGCATGGTTAGCTACCCAGATGGGTGACATGATTTCACTAAGATTTGGCGGCCTGGGTAAGAACCAGTGTAGATGATGGTCAATGTCTGCATATTTTGGTGGGCTGATAGGACACCTAAGGAGGCAGATCATGAATATTGAAGCATGGATGTGGCCCGAAGTAAATAGAACCTCCAAGTTGAGACCTGACCTTCCTGAAACACAAAGGCCCAGGGGAGAGACCATGATGAGACATGAGTGAGGGGGTTTGAACCTTAGGGAGGCTTCCTACATATCCCATGGTAGGTAATCAAAGTCCACATAGTTCAGACTGGGACATATAATCAGCGTGTACACAAATGAAAGGACCCAAATACATGTTGGGTCTTACGTGTGGTTAACAACCCATCGCATGAGGGACACTCTTAGTTGGAGGAGTATGAATTGAGTGTGGGGATTATGCATGATTAGATTTCTGGGAGCTGGTCTAATTCCACTAATGGATGGACAAAGGATATGGGTCCCAACAAAGGGGACATCGAAGTTTTCTAGTGTTTGGGGTTGAACCTTAGGGAGGTTTCCAATGTACCCTATTTAGGAGGCAGGTATCAAAGCACATGTTGTTTTTAGGCATACATTTTAATGTCATGTAGGATGAGGGTGAACCACTGTGAAGTAGTCGGGACTGATGGGTGATTGGCTTGAACCTCTGGGAGGCTTCTTACATACCTTGTCAAGAATGGGAAAAGATCAAAGTCCACATAGTTTCGAGTGGTGGGGGATGGGGATGACAAACTAAGGCAAACTAAAAAGGGTGTCATGGTCAATGCTTACTCTAAGATCACGTGAGTCATTCTCAGTGTGAGAAACAAGAGGCAATAATGACCTGATGATCACATTGTGAAAGGTTCATCGATGAAAATTGGAGTAGGGCTTATGCGTTGTTAGAGGCCCAAGGAGACGAATATTGGGACTTACTCCATGATGGAGGCCAGATAGAGATAAATCCCAAAGGTAGAGGGACAAATTATCAAGAGTCCCCCATTCCCATCTCTCCTCTGGTATTTTCACTCTAAAGAGGTGAGGAGGAGAAAAGGGTGATACCTCATGCAAGAAAGGCTAGGGGCTTACACCATGATGGTTTCCCTCCCCCGCATATATATTTCATTCCATGAAAGGAGGATATTATTACATGTGAGGAAGATCTCACTCTCATGGAGACTAGCAGGCATGGAAAATGTCCAAGGTGGGGCACCTCATGTACATTTCCCAGGGAGAGGCTACAGTTTAACATCACATGCTAGGGATGATGATTCTTGGAATTTTAATGTCCTACATCTCGGACAATGAGTATTCACTCCTCACCCCTAGTACATACATAACCGGTGCACTTTAACCCTTGGTGGAGTGAAGACACCAACAATGTTTCACTACTGGAAAATGGACCTATCCCCACGGTTTTCCTCAAAACCGTGGGGATAGACCCCCCTATGCCCACGGTTTTGGAAAACCGTGGGTATAGGTCAATTTTCAAGACCTGTACCCACGGTTTTCAAAAACCGTGGGCATAGGGGGGTCTATCCCCACGGTTTTCCAAAACCGTGGGGATAGGTCTTGAAAATTGACCTATACCCATGGTTTTCAAGAACCGTGGGTATAGGGGTACCTATCCCCACGGTTTTGAGGAGAACCGTGGGGATATGTATAGGATAAAAAACCTATACCCACGGTTTTGAAAAACCGTGGGTATAGGTTTCCCATGTGTGCGCGGGGAAAAAAAATTTTCCGCGGGAAAGATTGTTTTTTGGGTGGGAGTCCTATACCTACGGTTCTTCCCTCTATACCCACGGTTTATATAACTATATTTAACTAAATATATATATATATATATACACACATAATTGATAGTAGGGTAGTGGTGGATGCGGTACTTTGTAGCGAAGAGGTCGTGGGATCGAAACCCGCCTGCAGCTTTATTTTAGGATCTATACCCACGGTTTTGAAACCGTGGGTAAAAGCCATTGACACCGTGGCAATTGGGAATGTTTTGTTGACACGGTGGCAGAACACCTATACCCAAGGTTTTGGAAAACCGTGGGTATAGGCTGGGGACCTATACCAACGGCGTTCCAGCCCACGGTTCCCAAAACCGTGGGTATAGCCTATACCCACGGTTTTGGGGGCTATACCCACGGTTTTGAACCGTGGGTATAGGACTTTTTTCCAGTAGTGTTGTGTGGATATGGGTTTGTGGAGTGATCCATTTAGGGGCTCATATTAGTGTGGCTATGTGAAGAAGAATTAGTCATTAGTGTGCCTATGAGAATAAGCATGAGGGAAAACAACACAACACAAAGAACCATCCAAGGGACCTTGAAACCTCTTTTCACAATCCTAGAGGGCCATAGGGAAAAGGGTTTCGCAAAGCAAACGGCCTTGTATAGAGAGGATTCACAAAGATCAATGGGTCACAAAGCATAGGTATTTGCAGAGCTCATGGATTCGTAAAGATCATGGGCTCGTAAATCATAAGGGATCATAGAGCACTTGGCTTCATAAAGAATAGGGCTTCGCAAAGAACAAAGGCTCATATAGGATAGGAGTTTTCCAAGAGTAGGACATCGTAAAGTATAGCATCTCGGCCTCAGCATGGAGTACACATGTTTTTGGAGGGTGCTTCGTGAATATTGGGTGCTTCGCAAAGTCCCGAGTACCCAAGGGGGTATCCCTCCTTGGAGATAGCCCATAGGATCCGCAAAGGGAACCCCTCATTCAAGAGGGGGTAAACTTGAGTTAAGTAAAAGTGATTTTTCAATTCTCAAGTACCTCAAATGATTCATTTTTCTGATGGTTCACAAAGGAAAGAGTTATTTTCGATTTGGGATCTTTGAAGGAGAAATGGCGGGGTGTTCATCAATTTGAAATGAGGGGAGCAAGGTATTTATAGGATCTAAGGGGCGCGATTATTTAAGGGTGTGTCGCAAAACTACTTCCACTTATCCATTGGAGATGGATTGCTTCATGTTTGTTGTAATCACAGAGTCGACCATAATCCCCTCCATGGGGAAGAATCTTCCTTCATTACACCCAAGAAGCTCATAGGGGATTTAGTCATTTTCCAAGGAATCATAGAGGCAATAATGTTTCCTCAATAGCGCGTAGACTTCTATCAATTTTGTCATAACTGCAGACTCGAACATTTATTTCCTCTGCGGAAGTCACAGAGGAGGCCTAATCTTTGTACCAGCCATAGAGTTGAAGGGATTTGTGTTGGCTGTGGTGTTTAAGGGCTTCGTGAAGGTGATTCATGAAGCACCCCCTTTTGGAATTGTTGTGTTCTTTGCATATTTTTCCCATGAACATATTTTGGAACCATCAAATGACCCCCCTCAGAATTGGATCTGAGGAGAAAATGAGTTTTAGATTCTATGGGTAGATCACCAGAGTTATAAGAAAAGCACAAAGCTATATCACGAATCATGGTCGCAATGCGGATGGGAGCTACATGGGTAGAGAACTCCAAAAATATCACCACGTCCAGGCATGCCATGAAGCTCAGAGGTCTTCACCTATAAATAGGGTAGGACCCCTCTTTTGTCCTTACCTATCTCCAAAATTTTTGTTCTTGAGCACTCAATTTTCAAATCTCCAGGTGTGTTGTGATCACTCTTTTCGAACCAGGATATCTTTTTCTCTATGCCGCATAGTGAGTCTTCAAACATTTTTATTGTGTGCTCCATGAGTTATGTCTATGATGTAGGTGGAAGAGTGTTGTTTCCAATATTTGCGATCTTTCTCAAAAATATAGCTCTACGGTCGAGCTTTGTGATCCCAAACCAACATTTTCTAAAGTCTCGGTATAGAATGGATCACCTAGAAGCTGTTGTGTGTGTGTGGGGGGGGTCCTTGTGGATGTTTCCAAGAGAGAAGAGATGGTGGATAACCTATGCCTTGGGGAATGTGTGTGGATATATTCAACCAACAAATCCCTAGTGGAGTTGTTGTCATAAATCTAGAAGAATTACCGTCTGTGAAAAAGATTGCCTCTGTATGGCTTTGGTATGAGGGATGATTCTCATCCCTGAAGAAAGTGGGGACAAACCAGTCTATAGGTTCAAGAGTACGACATGACAACGCCATTGGTTTAGGGTTGTTGATGGTCATACATGGGAGGATCACAAACTCGTCAACACTGAATTATTGTATAATCACATCAAAAATGTTGATGGGAAGGAGTTGGAGCCAGATTTTTCTCCCCCACAGTGCCACATAATCCTCAAGGAGGCTTTGGGAAACTCGGAGAAGGGGTAGACTGATTATTTGGACTGGCATCAGGGAAAAAATTTCATGGAAGATTGGGCATGGGCATACTGGGTTTGGGCCTCCGGTGAGGAGTTCCTGATAGAGATAAAGCATGTAGGGTTGTATGATGTTCTATGGTCCATCCAATTTCACATTTACCAGCCGAATTAGCTGATGCCAGAATTTTTGAGCAGGTGGTCTTCGAGGACCAATACATTTCATCTTCACCATGGGGAGGTCGGTATCAGCCTCTTGGACCTTCACAAGATCTCAAGGATTTTGATATTGGGGGTTATGTATGATGAGTTCCTCCTTGTCGAGAATACATGGGAGTATCTGAAGCAGATTTTTCTACTAGAAAAGACATTGATAGATTTGGTGCCAAGAAGGGACAAACAGTATTTGCGGGATGTCCACTTCAAGTTGTGGTTTAAGACCTTCATCAAATTCTTGTCACGGCCTTCCATTGAAGGGGATGAAGTACCCAGGAGGATTCCAATCAAGCCTCCCACCTATACAAAGGGATACCAGTATATTAAAGAGAACTCTTATTGGTGAATATTGGAAGACAACCAATGGAAGCTATGGGGGTACAACTTCAACACCGAGAAACTGTCAGTGGTTAGGCTAACCGAGTTCTTTTTTGCACTCATTTGCGGGTAGATGTTGCCTTTATAGGAAAAAAATATGGGTGTGTGGAAAAGTGTATTCATTATATCATCAATGCTGGTGATGGGGGGGTATTTCCACTTGGGGGTCCTGGTGCTAGCAAAATTGTATAAGGTGTTCTGGCACATTACTGAGGGGAAAAAGCTGCATAGGGTGTGTGGACCGCTCCCAATTTTTTTGGATGGGTAGAGACACACATGTGAAATTACAAATATCTGAACCCTATTTTCCCTCCTGGATTAGACTTTCAACTAGCTATCTTGAATGCGGTGGAGAGTTTCTTGGTGAATCTGACCCTACCTCAGGCACTGAACTGAGTCTGGTGGGCCGATGAATTTAATTTCCACCCATTCATGTTTCCAACAGGTGTGTTCATTGATTAAGTTGAGGGAATTAAGGATCATGGGTCCTATATCTTGGACTTTTGAGGTGGAGTTTTAGTGGTGCAGATTGATCATGAGCCTATCTGCAAGCTGTACACCCCCCACCACTTTGGGAGGTAGTTTCGAGGCATGCAGATGTTGTATCCATGGGTCTACATGGGAGTACGCCATGATTACCATCCATGTGTGATGAGGAATATGTGGCTCATGTTCACATGGGAGGATATGAATATGAGGAATGTGCTGCCTCCACCCATCAATGTCTATGGGATAGTAAAAGAGTATGACAATAGTTGGAAGACAGCCAACCTATGGGATATATTGACATAGAGGACCATTCGTTCTTATGACGGGGTGCCTCCTCAACCATGAGGTCGGTGCCGGAAAGTGGCCAGAACACACTTTGGTGGAGGGGTTGCAGTAGCGATGAGGCCTGAGCCGATTGGGAGGTGGGAGACAACGGCTGACTAGGTAGTCCCAAAGGAGAAAAGTCAGTAGGAAGGGAGGCCACCTGTGGGGTTCCGTATAATACCTACCTGGGCTACAGGGAAGCGGCTACACCACATAGACATTCCTGAGGACACTTTTTTCCCAAAGACTTGGGACACCTAGGATATTAATAGAGAATTCCTCAGTCCTTCCTAGATGTGGCACCACTTGAACTATCTCGGGTTGGATCTGTCGAAGATCATCCATGCTAGGGATGGATTTTCTGTATCTCAAGCAGAAGGGGACCTGACATCACTGAGCTAGGGGACTTTGTACACTCTCAGGATGCTCAGTGTCTGATGACGGACCGATTGAAAGTACTGCTCAATAAAATATCCCTTCTTCAGTTGTCTGTCGTAGAATTGAGGGTGCACTTCCCCCTACCAGAAGAATCAGAAGAGTCTTCCTAGGGGTAAGAGTCTAGTAGAGGGATCCCCTTGGAGGAGGGTGAGGTCTCAAACTCGGAACATGAATTTTTTTTCAAGTCCCTCAATGTAAAACCCAAACCATTCCACAGTGGTACTCAATCAGGAGACCTAGGCCTTCTCAAATGAAATTTTCTCTATGCAGAATAATCTCATATGTAAAACCCGTTCTCGAACAATAGTCAATGTAACTTCGGGGTCTAAACCTATGACAATGGTGATTACCACATCTAGTAGATCTGCGACACCTAGGGAGGTTCTATCAGAGTTCGGATTTCCCAACCATATATGGGGTCCATGCCCTGGGGTTTTGGCGGTAGCAACTCAAGGGCCAGACCAACTATTTGATCTCTATAAATCTTCTTCAAATAATCTGTAACTGTTTTCCTTTGAACCAGGCTAACTGACGTCTTTTTATTTTTATATGAACAATTTTTCAAATGGTGTGGGCTACATTGGTGAGGATGTATGGGGCCCCTAGTGCTACCTTTCCCGAGGGAACGCCAATGGTCATGGAAGTGAACACCCATACTGACCAAACCTCAGCACTCACGATTATAGGTAGGACCATTAAAAGGAAGGATCCAAAAATAATTGAAGTGGAATCTGACGAAATATACCCATCAGATAACATGGGGCCCAACCTACCCGACCAGACACCCGAGGAGGATCCTACTGATGAATTTCTGAAGGTGTTTCCCACATATGAACTCAATGAACTTGAGGATTGAGTTGAGACAGCTTCTGATAAATAGGATATAAATGTCATACATTTCCATTCATGTAATCTGATCAAGAAATTCATTGGGGATACCCCACAAGAATAATGGATAAGCCAGATGGGGATGTTGTGTTCCCGGCTACACAAATTGTGCACTGGAGAAGTGGATGCCTGAAGTCCCTACATGCTCATTCGAAATCACATGGCAGAGAAAATACGAGAATATGAATGCAGAAATGGTGTGGGTTGGAAGTGGAGGAATTCCATCGACATTTAGAAAATTCAGGAGGATGAGTAAGATATCCAATGCTTGAGGGTGTGGGAAAACGATCATTTTTCTTTCCTCCATGCATAATCAGGACTCATATCCTGACTAAAGGACTATTTGTCAGAGGCTGAAGAAAAGATGAGATGAGATTATCAATATATGGATATTATCTGAGAAAATGGGGATCAAGCCCGAATCATGTACGACAAACTATACCCCTTTACCATCGAATAGGAGAGGGAGCTTAATAGGTGATAACAGATCTTGGATGCTACAAGACAGAGAGTGGTGGAGTAGGGACACTATATTGATGGGGTTAATCCATCTATTGGAGGGGAAAATCCTGAGGCATTTTAGTTTTTGTGAACTCATAAACGTACATTCATGCTAGCATGTTTATTTTGTGTGTTCATGAGTCCAATTATCTATTATGATTATTGCATCTCCATCATACCCATGAAATATCTAGTGACCAATATTTAAGCTCACGTGGATCATGCCTGATGTGAAAAACTAGGGATGATCGCATAATTATTTCCATTGAATATGGGATTTCCAATCATTCACTGGACATCCAGGATCTGAATTACCACCCATATTTTCCATGAAGAACAAGGGGGTCCTGGTCAGATAATGGGATTCTCAAAACAGCCAAAACTGCCCTCCCCCAACATGATCTATAGCTCAAGTAGGATAATTCTATGGGTGTTATAATCAATATGAACAAAAGAATATGATAATTTTAAATCACATTCAAAACATTTTTAATGTAGTGAGGGTGACTTGGATAAGGGATATAACTGCTGACCATATTCGAAACGTAGCATCCACATCGTGTTATCCTAAAATAGAGACAACAAAATGAGGGTCGACTGCTAATTGTGTTCGATACATAGGACTTGACTTGAAGTGTTTTCCAATGCCTTCTAGGTTGTTGGCGTCGATTTATGGTTCCAAGAATCCTTAACATTGTGGGTCCCTTCAGATGTAAAAATGATTAAAGTGAAAATGAAGGACACACAAATCATGAGGTGGAGTGGTCGAATTCTCGAATAGATTCCAACCCTTTTGAAATTATGCCACTATGATCATGGTGTTCGGAATATTATGCTTGTCACATAAGGAATATCTTTTTTTGAACAAGAGGCTTCTTATTATGGAATAGGATGGAATGCTACAGTTTAATGTGATGTATTGAGGACATGCCTATGTAGTTTATTGTCATGTGGTAAAGACAGAAAAATGGAGAACTCTCGAGAAAGGTACTTGTCATGGATACTACAAAACCGACATGAATGAGGGAATAAAGGGGTCCATACCACATTGTAAATTCTTAAAAGGGAATTCAGGCTGAGAAGGACAAGATGGGGAGTTTACCATTCAGTTGGATGGACCTAGGAATCAGGCACCCGAATTTCTCTACGTATGCTACAAGGGCATAAATAAAGCCTTAAATAGTTCTTTGAGGTGGTACGGAAGGTGGAAAATACCAAAAATGGTGACATCTTCTCGAGTGAAAAGACTGTATGGTTGGGTAATTTATCATTACACAACCTGAAAATAGAAGACATAAGGGGTGTTAGTTTAGGGTCATAAATCTCAGACTAAAAAATGGGAGAATTCCCAAAGTGGAAATATGTGACGTGGCACCATAAAGTAGCCTAATGTGAATGGGGGAAAAAATATTCCACGTCACACCACAAATTTCCATAAGAACAAACACATTTTAAAGTCATGATGCCAAACTAAGGGACCAAATCTCCCAGTTTAAGTTCATAGAGTTAGGACCATGAAGGGTGTGGATTTTTCGTGTATGAACAAACCATACCCATATACCTAAGCCCACATGAGCTATGCTCTATGTGGGATAAAAGGGTACAGAATATCATTGAAACACATGGAATAAATAGTTGTTGGAGATGGTGTAGAGTCAAGGATGACCCTCACGACGCTGATTCAACTTCTTTAATGAATAGAAGTATATAGAGGGGTAACACCAAGGGTGTTGAAATTCCAACTGAATGTGATGGAGTGGAAATGGATGTGAATAAAACAACAAATATTTAAGGCTAAATGGGGTTAGAGTAATGATGGAGGATAATTTTTGACCATATTCAAAACACAACATCCATATCATGTGACTTGAAATGGGAACAACCAAATGACTGTCGAATGCTGACCATATTCACAACACGAGACTTGTGTCAAATTGTCATTCAAAGTCCTCAAGGATGTTGGACCAAGATGGTAAGAGATCACTAAGGCCTAGAGTCGAAGACTTTTGGGGGTCCTTTTGGATTTTAAATGTGATTAAATCCCAAATGAAGGGAAATTTGATGCATGGAAACAGATTGAAACATGTCCATATAGAATCTAACGCTCTAGGTCCTAAACCACAGTGCATACGATCATGTTGGTGAGGCATAATAAAGGTCAAGAATTCCAGATAAGAAAGAGAAATGGTTTTATGAACCTATTATTAGACTCAAAGTTGAAATGTCTCGGTGTTATTACATATCCCTTGAGGATGTGAATCAAGCCATACGTAGTTCCTGAAGATGTTGTGAAATTTATCATCATGCAACAAGGAGGTTAGAGAATGGAAGGAAGATCCCTGAAGGAAAGTACATGGCATGAATATCATAAACCTGACATGAATAAGTACCCAAGGGGTACTCACCACACCATGTGATTCTGATAGAGTTTGGGTCAAGGGGCTGGAAAGAAGGTAGGATTTTAGGTACTTGCACTGGACCCATAGATAAAATGTTTGGGAATTACTATGTATCCCATGAGGATGGGAATCAAGACCCACATAGTTCTGAAAATGTCATGCAGATTAATGTCCTACGGTAAGGACAGAGATAACATATATTAGCTCCTAAGAGGTAGTATGTGGTGCGGCTATTTTGGAAACGATGTGAATGAGGACATATGTCCACATACGCCACACCACACAATCCCAGAAGAATTATGTCCAAAAGGAAGAACAAAAGAAATGATTAGTGGAGCCTGAGTTAGACCTAATGATGAAATGTTTGGACATTCCTATGTATCCCATAAGGATGGAAATCAAGTTTTACATAGTTCTCGAAATTTGTGTAGTTTAATATCACGCAATAAGGATAAGGGGGTCTTAGTTTAAGGTTGTAGAGCTCAGACCGTGAGGACATGAGATTCTTCCAAGTGGGAATAAACCTTGAACAAGTCCCTAATCCCATGTGAGCTAGACTCTATGTGGGAAACAAGGGCAGAGAAAATCTTCTCAATACGTGGAATACATATAAATGGGAAATGGAGAAGAGCCTAGAATGACACTTTTTCGTTGATTCGTCCTCTTAACGTGCAAAGGAACACTAAGGGATAACACCAAGAGTATCGAAATTACACTTGAACATGATAGAGTGGAAAGATATGTTAATCACGAGACCAATATTTAGGGTTCAATAGGGGTGGAACATCTATGGAGGAAAACTATTAAATGTGTTTGAAACACATCATCCATATCTTGTGTCTTGAAATTGGAACAACAAATGAGCGTCAACCACTGTTCATATTCGCAACAGGGTACTTGTGTCAAAATTTCATTCAAAATACTCAGGGACGTTAGTCCAAGATGGTAGGAGGGCACTAAGTCCTTGCATCCATGTCATTCAGGGGTCCTTTCAAATGTGAAAGATGATGAATTATCAATGAAAGTGAAACATGAATCATGGAAACGGATAGAAAATGTCAATTTAGAATCCAACACTCCAGGTACTAAACCATAGTGTATCTAAGAATGTTGGTGAATTTCCAAAGAGGGTCGAGGGGACCAATTTGAGAGCAGACAACTCGGGAAGATGAGTGGAGGAAAGGGGGGTAGAGAGATCTCCAGAGAGAGGTATGTGGCGTGGCTGCTGCAAACCCGATGTGAATGAGGAAATGATCCCACACAACACCACATACCCCCCAATGGACTTAGGCCAAGTGTTAATAAGTAATAGATGGTTTCTAAGAAACATGGCTAGACCTGAAGTTTAAATGTTTGGGTATTCCTATGTATCCCATGAAGATGGGAATTAAGCCGTACGTAGTTCTGAAATGTCATGCAGTTTAACATCAAGGGGTAAGAATGAGGGGAAGGGATATCCTAAAGAGGAATGTGTATGGCATGGAAAATAACTCCACGTGAATGAGGAAATAATCCCACATATACCACACCATTCAAATTTCTAGGAGAGAACGCATGCTAAGTGGTTGAGACAAAGAATAGATGAACCCGAGTTAGACCTGAAAATGAACTGTTTGTGTGTTCCTATATATCCCATTAGGATGGGAATGAAGTCATACATAGTTATTGAGATTGTTTTGTTGTTTAATTTCACGCATTAAGGATTAAGAAAAAGAGGATTGTATCAAGAAGATATATGTGGTGTGGAAAAAATAGCTTGATGTGAATGAAGACAAATATTCAATACCACTTCGCATAATCATAAGATAGAACTTAGGCCAAGAGGCTAGAGAGGTCATGGGACCTAAGGCTGGGCCACATATGAAAGGGTCAGGCATTCCAATGTATCCCATGAGGATGGGAATAAAGCCTTACATAGTTCTTGATATTCCATTCAATTCAACATCATGTGAAAAGTATGTGGTAGAACATAGTTTATAGTTATAGATCTTGAACTGTAGATGCCTAGTTTAATGTCGTGTGAGTGGGACAGAAGGTCTGAAAAGGTGAATCATTGTGCCCATCATTTTGAAGACCATGGGACGACAATAATGATTGAGGATAACTACTGACCATCTTCACAACCCAGTATCCATTTTTGTCAAATTTCCATTCACGATCCTCTTGGATATTGGCCCCAAATGGAAGGTAATCCAAGGTGGCATGAAACCAAGATTCTAGGGGGTCCTTTTAGATATGAAATATGGTAGATCCCCAAATGGCGGGACACGTGAAGTGCAGTGTTACCCATGGATTTTATCATATTTCTGTGAGGATAAGGGATTAATGAGGAATGTTTTAACGGGATGTGTGTGGCGTGGAAAAAATAGCCATATGTGAATGAGGATGTAGAGTCCATGGTACACCACACAATCCTAAGTGAGAACTTTGTCCAGGAAGCTGAAAAGGTAAAGGGAACTGAGGCTTGGCCACAGATGAAAAGTTTTAGTGTTTTTACGTATCTCATGAGCATTGTAATCAAGCCACACGTAATTATGAAATGTTGTGTAGTTTAACGTCATACGACACAAACATAGAAGATCATAGTTTAAGTTCATAGAGCTCAGACTATTTTGTAGTTTATCATCATGTAGGATGAGGGTGGTGGTTTAATATCATCTAGGACAAGTGTAGGTAGTTTAACATCTTTCATAATGGTAATATAGTTAAACGTCATACGAGACAAGTGTTGGGTAGTTTTACACCCTTTAACCTAGATGGACCACATAGTTTAACGTCGTGTGGTAAATATGGAATAGTTTAAATTCATGTGGGACTGGGTATCATTGTTTAATGTCATATGTCTTGGACACAGACACAAGAATGATGTTCTAAAGAGAATGTTCATGGCATGATAAAGCATACCTAACGTGAATGGGGACATCAGTCCACACCACATCGTGCACAACCCTAGGGGATGAAACTCATGCCAAGGGGCTATAAAAGATAAAAGGACCTAGTAATGGACCCAAAGATGAAATTTATGGGCGTTCATACATATCCCATTAGGATGGTAATCAATCAAAACATAGTTCTTGAATCATTTTTCTGTTTAACGTCATATGGTAAGGATGTAAGGGGCAAAGATAAGTGTCTCAAGGGATATGTGTGGTGTGGAAAAAAAATATCCCAACATGAATGTGGACAAAGAGTCCATACCACATCGCATAATCCTGAGAGAGAACTTTAGCCTAGAGGCTACAGAGGTCAAGGGACCTGAGTCTGGTCCATGGATGAAAGATCTGGGCATTCATACATATCCCATAATGATGGGAATCAAGCCATACTTAGTTTTTGGAAATTTCATGTAGTTTAACATCATATGACATGGATTCAATAGATTTTAGTTTAAGGTCATAGAGCTCAAACCATTTTTCATTTTATCATCATGTGGGATGAGTGAAGGGTAGTATTACATCCTTCAACTCAGACAGATTACACAGTTTAATGTCATACGGTAAAGACAGTAATACATTTTAATGTTATGTGGGATGATAATGATTAGTTTAATGTCATGACGAAAAATAATGCAGTTTAACATCTAGCGAGATGAAGATGATCATTTTAATGTCATGAAAGAAAATAATGCAGTTTAAAATCATGTGGGATGAAGATGAGCATTTTAATTTCATGTAGGATGATAATGTAGTTTAATGTCTTGTTGTATGAAGATGAGCAGTTTAATGTCAAGTAGGACAATAATGTAGTTTAACATCTTGCAGGATGAAGATGAGCAGTTTAAATTCATACTAGATGATAATGTAGTTTAACACCATTCAGGAAAAATATGAGCAGTTTAAATTCATGTAGAGTGATAATGGAGTTTAATGACTTACAGGATGAAGACGAAAAGTTTAATGTCATTTAGGTCGATAATGCATTTTAACGTCATGAGCGGTGAAGATGAGAAGTTTAATATCGTGCAATAAGATGATGTAGTTTAACACCATGTGGGATGAAGATGAGTATTTTAATGTCTTGCATAAAAATAATGCCTATTTTTCCCAACTATATCAGTACACACCCTACCAAAACTACTAAGCCCACATGTGTCATTCTCGGTGTGGGAAACAAGGAGTAGTGATGGGATTTTACTGACACATGGAAGCACAAATCAGGGGTAAGGGAATGATGGGTAAAAAACATCCCAATAACACTAACCAGCCTACTCAACGCACAAATATTCACAGAAGTGTAACACCAATAGTGTTTGAGTTCAACATAAACCTAAGTAGGTGGAAATATATGAATCACAACATCCAATATCTAGATAAAAATTATGGTTTTATAACGATGGAGGATATTTTCCTACCGTATTCGAAACACAACATTCATATTTTACTACCATGGATAGGGAAAAACAAATGAGGGTTTTCCACTGACCATATTAGAAATGAGGTACCACACTCAAAGGGTCGTCAAAATTCTTCTGGGTTGTTAGGACAGAATAGAAGGTGGGCCAATGTGGCATGAGACTATTCCATCTGGGGTCCCTTCAAACTTGAAGATGATGGGGATCCAAATAAAGGGAGGAAGAAAATTGTGGGAATGGATTGGGATTATACCCATTTGGAGTCCAACACTCAAGGTCCTACACCACATCACATTTGATCACATCAATATGGCATATCGAATGGAGGGAGTTAAGCCCCTTCTCACGGACGAGGGTCCTGAGGTAGTTTTTTTAGAGTGGCATGGTAGTAGACCAATGTCGAATGTAGATTAATATCTATTTTCTAATCTCATGTAATTATGAATTTTTACATCATACAATAAGGATGTGGAGGCCTATCATGCATAGCATATAAGGACTCATATGATCGACATAAGGTAAGGCTACAATTTAACGTCATGTGTGAAGGATGATAGAAAGGTATTTTAACATCTTAGGTAAGGATATTGTATCATAAAATTTAATGTCTTGTGATTAGGACAATAATTGGTTTTAATTTAAGGTCACATAGATTTGACCATGGTGTTTTACAATTTAACATCGTGTGACCAAGATGTTGTCCAATAGTTTAATGTCATTTGACAAAGACGATTGTTGTTATGTAGTTTAACGTCATGAAACTAAGATGCAGAACCATAATGATTATTTCAATAGAGGGATGGTCATCTCTACCCCATTCTGATGGTCTGATATCCTTGAGAAAGATGGTGGAATCTATATGACGTTATTACCCTAAAATGCCTCCAGCCTAAGCATGGGTGTTCTCCATGCGTGAGTTGGGATACCTCACAATGAACATTTCATAAGTTGGTGTTGAGGCCATAGGGAGGGTCTCTTTGGTTGATGTAATGCGGTTTTTGGGATGACACATAGTGTTGCAAGGGTGGTAGGGATGACATCATGTCCTCAGTTTGTAGGGGTGATAGATCTTGGAAGGCAGGGAAGCCTGGAGCATCGATATGACAGGGCGATAGAGCCTCGAAGGAATGAAAGTATCGATCATCGGTATGATGGGGAGATGGAGGATAAAAGGTATGGAATCTTAGATATTTTTTATGATGTGTTGCGTGGCGTTTGATGGTTGTGTTTTGGTTTGAATTTGAAATTTGAATTCTGGATTTTGGGGTCTGTTTGTTCGGGTACCGGGAACCCTAAATAGGCTTTTGAAAAATGAAAAAAATGTGTCGGTATGATGGGGTGATGGAGCCTTGATGGAATAGATTCCTAGAGTGTCAGTGCGATGGGGCGATGGAGCCTAGAAGGCATGGAAGCCTGAAGTGTCGGTACTATGGGAAGATGGAGACTGCAAGGCGTGGAAGCCTGGATTGTTAGTACGATGGGGCGACAGAGACCTGAAGGAATGGAAGAATACAGAATTGGTATGACGGTGTGATGGAGCCTAGAAGGAATGAAGCCTGGAGCATCATCACAATGAGGTGATATAGCCTGAAAGGTTTGGAAGCCTGGAGCATTGGATCATAATATAGAGAAACTAGACCAGGGATATGATTGAACTGCACCAAGTATTGGTTCTTCATAGAAAGTAAAGGATTTGACATGGGTATAGCCTCCGTGAATGATTTTTTAGATTAATGGGGAGGACCTCTATACTGGTTGATGTCAAGAACGAGGGGTAACCCCATGCCTGAATAGTAGCGGTGTGGGGAGGGCCTATATAGCAGCTAGTGATGGTGAAGGAGAGGACTCCCATGACTGATGATAGCGGTGTAGAGAGGACCACTACACTGGATTCTCATGGAAATGTGGAGTAAATAAATGCCGGATGATATGGTGCGGGGAGGACCTCCGCAGTGGCTTCTCCTGGCAACGGGGAGGGATTCTGTGCTTCTTGATAGTGGTGCGGAGATGACCTCTATAGTGGAATCTGGTCCTTTCACCTATGCGTCGTTGGGTCTGGGGAAGATTCCCCCAGCATGCCCTATGAGGGAGGTGGAGTCGGCGAGGAGACTATGGAGTTGGGGGGTTCCCCCTGTGCATCATGTGAGGGTGACAGATTTAGTGAGGATCTGATGGAGTTGGAGGGGGGGTGGGTGCCCCCAATGAAGCCTCTACAAGTGACAGAGTCAGCGAGGAGCCGATGGAGTCGGGTGGAGGATGCCCCCGGCGTGACCTATGAAGGTGGTAGAGTTGGTAAGGATCCAATTTAGTCAGGTTTGAATGCCCCTTGTGTATCAAATAATGGTGGCATAGTCGGTAAGGAGACGATGGAGTCAGCGTGGATGCCCCCAGCATGGCCTATGAATGCGACAAAGTCAGCAAGGAGCTGATGTGGTTGGGGGAGGATGCCCCCTTCACGGCCTATAAAGGTGGTAGAGTTAGTGATGATTCGATGGACATAGGGTTGGATTCCCCCTGCATAGACTATGATGGAAGAGGAGTCGGTGAGGAGCCGATGGAATCAACGGTGGATTCCCTCGTCGCAGCTTATGAAGGAGATGAAGTCAGTGAGGATCCGATGGATTCGGAGGTAGATTCCCCTTGCGTGGACTATGAAGGTAGAACAGTTAGAAGGATTCCCCTTGCATGGCTGGTGAATGTGACATTGTTGGAGAGGAGATGATAGAGTTAGGGACAGATTCCACTTGTGCGGCCTGTGAAGTCGCTAGATTCAGTGAAGATCCAATGAAGTCAGGGGGATGGTTCCCCCAACATAACCTATGATGGAATCATAGTCGAAAAGGATTCAATGAAGTTGATGGCAGATTCCCCCTGCATGGCCTATGATGGTGGTAGAGTCAGTGAGGAGTCGATGGAGTCGGGGGGGATGTCCCATATGCCTCCTGTGAAGGTTGAGAAGTCTGCGAGGAGCTGTTGGAGTCAGGGGGGGTGTGGATGCCCCCGACGCAACCTATGAATGTGGAAGCGTAGGTGAGGAGTCAAGGGAGTCGGGAGGAGGATTACCCTTATACGGTCTAAAATGGAATCTGTGTCGGCAAGGAGCTGATGGAGTCAGGGGTGGATGCCACCTACAAATCCTATGAAGGAGGCGGGGTCGGAGAGGAGCCTATGGAGTCAGGGGTGGATGCCCCCAGTGCAGCCTATGAAGGCAGCGACATCAACGAGGCGTCAATCGAGTCGGGGGGTGGGGGTGGATTCCCCCTGCATGGCCTATGAAGGCGGCGAAGTCGATGAGGAGACGAGGGATTCAAGGGGAGTATTCCCCATACACAGTCCAAAAGGGAATCTGCGTTGGTGAGGATCCAATGGAGTTGGGGGTGGATGCCTCCTACATGGAATATAAAGGCAGTGGGGTTGGAAAGGAGCCGATGGACCTCAAGCTTCATGCACCCGTGGTTAATCATCCTCCCACGCATAAAGAAGAGTTTATTCACATGGATGATGACTCAATTTGATCATACCTAAATTTTTTCATATGTTTAGTCGATGAAGAAGAGAATTCACATCGGGTTAACTATTTCTATTTCTAAAACATTTTCTAGGGTGTGTGCCCTTCTGTGGGGACAGGCTGGTTTTTACCCCGCATTCCTAGTTTGCAAAGGCAGGTGGCATCAGTCAATTATTCGGGGAAATTTTATCCTTGATCAAAACAAGATGATGGGGTGTTGGTCTCTCCTTCTGTGGATTCCTCATCAGAATTTGTTGCCTAGTTCAGGTCTCCATTATATATTTGAGTCATTGTTCTTGAAACTCTTCCCAGTGACATATCTTTGTGGACACTAGTTAATTACGCTACTTCTGTCTGGAAATTCTAGGGGGTATCAAAAGGGAAGAAACCTTTAGTTGGGGGATTAGTCACTTTGGACATCACTTTCATGTCAGTACGCTAAAACACCGGTACACTTGTGCTTCTTCCACTTATTATAGGGCTTATAGAGGTTGCAAAAACCCAAGGCATCCCACATCAAGTGTGGGAAATTATATTCTAGAGGCATGTCTTTGAGGTTTTCCTCATCTTTCTATGTTTAACATGTGGTATGGAGTGATTTTAACATCTAGCGAATATGGTTACGCTAAAGGTGTGTCTTCTAAGGTTTTCCTCAGGCATCTCATGATTAACACGAGGTAGGCTGTGAGTTTAACATCTTGTTGAGACAAAATGAGAGTGTTCATAACATCCCATAGACACAAATCAGATTGGTACATACATAGGAGGGAGCATATAGAAGGTTTACCAGATGGATGGATCATAACTCCCAATGAGGATGGATCCAAGGTGGTGTGTTCCATATAGGGAAGATATCATACTATGATGGTTGATCCGGACACCACAGAGGGCGGATTAGGGAATGTTCACCCCAAAAAGGGGGACACAAAAGTTTACCATTGGCTGAGATTGAACCTCAAGGAGGTTTCCTACATACCCTGTGTAGATATCTGGGATCAAAACCCATGTAGTTCAAAGGGCAATACATGTAATCAGGGTGTACACAAAGAAAAATGACCTAGAGACATGCTGGGACTTATGTATGGATAGTGGCCCATCGTAAGAGGGTCACTCTTGGTTTTATGGTTTTGTATTGTGTGGGGATTATTCATGGTTAGCTACCTAAATGGATAGAATGATTTCACCAGGATGTGGAAACTCGTGTAAGAACTAGGTTGGATGATGGAGGGTTGAATGACGTGGATGGTGAATGAGATGGAACCGTTATGAAGATGATAGTTATGTTGGGACTGGACCTATGAGAGGCTTCCTGTGAATCCCTGTGGAGTGGAATAAAAGTCCATGTAGTTTGTTGTGGTGATGGGACACCTAAGGAGGCGGCCCGTGAAAATGGGCACATGGATGGGGCCTCGAGGTAATAGAACCTTTGGGTTGAGGCATGAACTTCTCAAAACACAAAGTCTAAAGGGAGAGATCAGGATGATACATGAGTGAGAGGGGATTTAACCTCATGGAGGGTTCCTACATATCCTCATGGTAGGGAATCAAATTCCACATAGTTCAGAGTGCGGCGTAAAATCAGGGTGTACACAAAGGACAATGACCCTAAGCCATGATGGGGCTTACGCATGGTAGGAAAACCATCTCCAGAGGTAAAGTCTTGATTGGAGGAGTATGAATTGAGTGTGGGGATTATGCATTATTAGCTGCACGGGAGATGGTCTAATGCCACCAATGGATGGACCAAGGATATGTGTCCCAAAAAAGGGGACACCGATGTTTACTAGTGTTTGGGGTTGAACCTCAGGGAGGCTTCCTATGTACCCTGTCTAAGAGACAGGGATCAAAACCCATGTATTTTGTAAGAATAGAGTTTAACATCAAGAAAGATGAGGGTGAACCAACATGAAGTAGTTAGGACTGATGGGAGATGGGCTTAAACCTCATGGAGGCTTCCTACGTACCTTTCGTAGCATGAGCAATGATCAAAGTCAATGTAGTTTGGAGTGGTGGGGGTTAGGGATTACACATCAAGGTAGACACAAAAGGGTGTCATGGTCGATGCTTAATCTAAGATCATGTGATTCATGATCGGTGTGAGAAACAAGAGGTAATAAAAACCTGATGATCACGTCACGAAAGGTGTGACCGTGAGGAATGGAGCAGGGCTTATGAGTGGTTAGCATCCCAAGGAAATGGGGATTAGGACATAATCAATAGTTGAGTCCCAATGGTGATAAAGCCCAAAGGGAGGGGTGGAGTATCGAGAGTCCCATATTCCCATCTCTCCTGTGGTCTTTGCACTTGTAAGAGCCAATTAGGAGCAAAGGGTGCTACCTCGTATAAGAAAGGGTAGAGGATTACACCAGGATGAATTCCCTACCTACAGAAAGATTTCATTCCATGCATGGACTATCCCATACCATGTGAGGAATATTTAACTCCTATGGAGACAAGCGGGCGTGGAAAATGTATGAGGTAGGGCAGATCATGTACATTACACAGGGCGAGCCAACATTTTAATGTCATGTGCTAAGGATGATGATTCTTAGCAGTTTAATGTCCTGTAGTTTGGACAATGAGGATTCACTCCTAACCCCTATGACTTACATAACAGGTGTACTTTAACCTTTAGTAAAGGGAAGAAATCATAAATGTCGTTGGAGATGGGGTTCGTGGAGTTATCCATTGAGGGGATCACGTTATCTTGTATATGAGAATAAGAAATAGTCATTAGTGTGACTAAGAAAATAATAATGATGAAAAACCATGAAACACAAAGCACCACCCATGGAAAATTGAAATCACTTTGTATAAGCCTAGAGGGCCACACTGAAAAGGGGTTGGCGAAGAAAAGGGGATTGTTAAAGCTCAAGGGGTCATAGAGAATAGGGCTTCAAAGAGATCAGGGCTTTGTAGAGATCTTCGGATCACAAAGCGTAAGGACTCGTAGAGAACTTGGCTTCGAAAAGCATAGGGCTTCGCAAATTGAAAAGGCTCACAGAGGATATGACTTTGAAAAGAGTAGTACTTCAAAAAGTATATCATCTCAGCCTCAGCGTGGAGTACACATGGTTTTGGAGCGTGCTTCGTGAACCTTGTGTGCTTTACAAAGTCCCGAGTAACCAAGGGGGTCTCCTTCCTTGGGGATAGTCCATAGACTCCACGAATGGAATACCTTTTTGAAGTGGGACTAAACTTGAGTGAAGGGAAAGGGATTTATCAATGTTCAAGTACCTAAGATGATTTATTTTCCCAATGGTTTGCCGATAAAAGGGTTCTTTTCAATTTGGGAGCTTGGAGGAAAATATTTCAGGGTTTTGATCCATTTGGAATGAGGGGAGAAGGGAATTTATAGTCACCAAGGGGGAGAGATCCTCTGAGGTCACACCACAAAGCCTCTTACACATCTCCATTAGAGATGGACTGTGTCAAGTTCATTGTAACCACGAAGTCAACATTCATCCCCTCCGCAGTGTAGAGGCTTTCTTCATTCCCTCTACGGTGCTTACAAGGGTCTTCCATCAATTTCCAAGGAATCACATAGGTGATCATCTTCCCTCCATTGAGTGAATAATTACATCAATTTTGTTATAACCGTAGATTCGGACTTCTCTTTCCTCTTTAGTGGTTGTAGATGAGGCCCCAGCTTTTCCCTGGTTGTGGCACTAAAGAGATTTTCACCGGCTATAGTGCTAAATGGGTTAGTGAAGGTTCTTCATGAAGAATCTCCTTTTGTAATTTATGTGTTGTTTGCATATTTTTCCCATGCACATATTTTGGTTCCAACAGCAGTCTAGAAGACATGCCTTGGTGTTATCACGAGTGTTGGTTAAAACATATGGGAAATATTGTGAGATTCCATGATTTATTTCTCAAATCATATCATATGACTTGGATAACATATTTAGTGGGTGTCACGAGACCTGAAAGGATTACCCATAGGGTGCTGTGAGAGCCATTTGACATGCTTGAGTGCTACCGCAATATTCTGATTACCTGAACAAGTCCCATTTTATGAGTCAGGTGACATAGCTGGAGAGCACCGAAAGACTAGGAAAACAAACCCAGAAGGTTTTTTGAGATCTGGGTTGATTTCCTGTGAGGTTACATATAAATTTATATTACATGTCCAAGGTACTTCACATGATTTGAATAGTATAACATAAGAGTGTCTCATGATCTGAATGATGTGTCCTCGTGTTGTCACGTGTCTTAGATAGTTCACCCAAAGAACAGAAGGATCAGTGTGTATGTTCTTTAGCTTATATCTCTCATATTTAGTCTTTGTTCTAGCCTTTATATTGTTTATTCCTTAAATTAGTTCATTATTATCTTATTTTAAGTTTCTCATGATCTAGAAGGTGTGCATGATGTCCTTCACATGTCCTACTAGAAGTCCTTCATGTGATCTATGAATGATCACGTTATGTTATTTATGCATGATGCATGATAGCTCCGACTATTAGACAATGTATTACTAGATGAAAGAATCGTAATTTGATAGATCATCCACCCTGAGAAATTCACTCTAGCACTAGGCGTCTTAATATCTAAAATCCCTTGAGTCTGAGAGTCGTAAGGTCAATATCCAAAGCCTTTTTCATTTTGGGGTGGAGAATTTATAGGCATCACCACCCTAAAAGTTCACCACTTTTTGTAGCATATCTTACATGAATCTATGTGGTAGTCAGTGTCGGGCTATGAAACCACGCTCCTCGTGGGTGTCTACCCTGGATCGTTCCAAGGGCGCCGCCTGATTTTTAGAGACTATGAGTCCCTTCATTAGTTCATCCTTTATTGGATTATTACAAATTAAAGAGGAGACATTGAATCATTAGGGTATGCTGAAAGACTCCCATATTATCATATTGACATGTCTAAGTCCCTTTACGAGATGTGGATTCCTATTGAAAAGGCTTCATGTGATCTCATGTGACTTCTCTAAGAGTCTCGTGAGATTATTTCACGGACATCCTTGGCTTGTCACGTGGGTTTTATGACCATGAGTGCTTCTTCCTCCTTTAATTTTATTTTTTTATTTTTACAAAGATTGGTATTTATGCGATAATTCATGATTAATGTCAAGGAAAATTACTATATTTGTTTTTCATCACATGACTAATAAGGTCATATGAGAGATACATGAGCATTTTTTGGACAAACCCATCCATTTTTCTGTAGGGATCTGATGGGGAAGTACATAGTTTCTAGGACATACCTAAGGCTTTCCATGTGACGAAGTTGACATGAAAAATGGATTTTGTGAGATGAGGTAGGTATGTCATCAGAGACTTGTGGTGTCTTGTGGATCACTAGGGGAATGTCGCATGATATCCAACAACTGTGAGAGACTTTGCCTCCTCCACTTTATTTACTTTTTTTTATGTGTCAATGGTTTATGATTTTGGTGAGTTTGTTCAGGTGTTTTTAAGGATAATTATCCTTCACATCAGTGATAGATTTCATGATCCTTGCATTCACAATAAGACTCTACCATTTTGAAATTTTTCTTTTATTTGCAATGGATCTTCAGTTGGGTTGTCTAGAGTCTACCACACGTGTTGGTGGAGTTTTACCAAGATACCACCACATGACCACTAGTTTCCTAGTGAACCTTCCCAAGATAAAGAGAACTTGAAAAAAGAAGCTTCATGGGATCTTTTGTAGGCTATATGCTGTGCATAGTGCTTTTGTGTGACCATATGATGGTCAAGATATCACGAGTCTCTTATAGGATTTCGAAACCTATGGGTCTAGGCCACATTCTTCTTACTTTTATTTTTACGAAGAAAATAATTCCCATATTCAAGTATTTCTTCCATTTTGAATTTGTTTATGCTCTTTTTTCGGGTGTCAAGAAATGCTCCCCTCAGGAGTGACCTCCGTAGGGACAAATAATCAGTTATAAGGAAGGTAAGTCTTTGGAAGTGTCATGAATGGGTGTCTTGGGTGACATTTGGTCTACTAATAAATGCTTTTTAATCTTCAAAATGCGCTATATATAGACGGGGGAGGTGGGTGGAGATCCATTCATTTCACTAGTTACCCATTCTCCAGAGCACTCTTGATTTTATTCCATCGCATAACTTCATCCAAATACCATTCCACAAGACCTGGCCACGCAAATAGTTCGTTATCCTTCGCTACATGATCTTTTCTACAATACCCTTTTTTCTCCAAGGACAGTTTGAACCAAATGTGAATTGTATTTCAGTAACTATTTGAACATAAGGCTTGAGGATTTTTATTACCTTGAGGACTTTCCAGGATATGATGGATTGATAATATGATTGATCGAGTATCATGTGATTCATGTGACCTTATGCAGGTCATGTGATCATGAGTCTCCAAGGGGTCATGCAATTGCACATTGCCATGAGGGATTATGCCACCCATGAATTCTCTGATATTCAGAAGATTTATGATCCCTTTATGTAGTTTTCTAATGCCTTAGCTGATTTATTCAATGTTCTTGATGCTACTTAAACTACCATGCCTTTATTTTTTGACAATATTTTATTCTCTATATCTAACAAATGCCACTTACTTATTTTTAGATGGATTTTAGTTTTTGTTGATCTTCCCCTTCTACGGCCAAACAAATGACCATTATAGTTAGGAACCGCAATGCCGACCCTACATATTTTGTGGATTTAGATAACGACGTTTTGAAGAAGTTCCTCCTGTCTAAGCTTTATGTTACCCCTTATCGCATCGACTGTATCTTTATTGGTTTGGTTTTTGGGATGATTACATCATTCCTTATCCAGATTCCAATCTACTACCTCACTAAGTATCGTCTATTCTCAACCACATTCATAAAAAAACACTATTGTGTTGTATTTTAGGGTCTTTTCAGTTTGGACCTGATATTTCTTTATTTTAGGGTCTTTTAGCTTGGGCCTAATATTACTTTTGTTTAGGTTCTTTTAGTTGGGAACTAATATTGATTTAGTTCAGGATATTTTATCTCAGACCGGATATTTTCATTATTTTAGGGTCTTTTATCTCATACCTGATATTTCTATAGTTTGGGATCTTTTAGATCATACTTGATATTATGTTATTTTAGGATCTTCTTGCTCGAACCTTACATTGCTATAATTTTTGTTCTTTTAGCTCAAACATGATATTGTTTTAGTTTAGGGTATTTTATGTCTAACCAAATATTGTTTTAGTTTATGGCATTTTAGATCAGAACTGATATTGCTTTATTTTAGGGTATTTTAGGTCAGACCTGATATTGCTTTAGTTTAATGTCTTTTAGCTCAGACCTGATATTTAATTAGTTTAGGTTATTTTATCTCGGTCCTGATACTACATTAGTTTAGGGTCTTTTATTATCTCATACCTGATATTTATTTTAGTTTAGGGACTTTTATCTCAAAGTAGATATTACTTTATTTTTGGTTATTTTAGCTCAGACCTGATATTGCTTTATTTTGGGTTCTTTTAGGTCAGACATGAAATTTCTTTTAGTTTAGGGTCATTAACATAGACCTGATCAATGATTATGGGATTTGGTGCAGACATTCTTGGAGTGACCGAAAATATACTAGGGTGTCGAGCTCTATCGTGGGGTTTCTATGGGCTCACAAGCATTAGAATTTATTTTTTTAGAGTGAAACATTTGTTTAATGACCATTGTACCATATTCATGAGCCATAGTAATACATGAATAATCATTAAAAGGATCCCTCAAATCTAGTTATCCTTTCTAGGGATATGGAATACTTATGGAGAAAATATCTGTTTGGGGGAAACATTCTAGTGATTCCAATTCCACATGGATAGTTGGAATAGTGTGGTGTAAGACATAACCCAAAAGTTTGAGTCATCAATATGAGATGGGGTAGACATTTCAAGTATGACCCATGATATTCTACAATTCTTGGTTCCACCGTAGTATATCTAGATCTCACAAGTATTGAAGCTCATTTATAGAAATGAGGAGAAGCATTTAGTTGGTGGGTCAATGCCCTTATGAATCGGAAGCATGGTAAAGAAAAATATGTTCTCCACTCCTTTCTAAGGGCCATGAAATATTTTTGAAGACTAAAACTTCCAGATGATGAAGTTGGGTATTCAGGAAGACTATCCAGTATGGTTTATGGAACCCTGGGGTAGTTATATCTTGAATTATGAAACTCAATCCTGACACCATATGGTTTCAAATAATGAGGTGTGGGCAATCAAATGTTTGGTAATGGAATGTTTCATTCCATCCTAGAGAAATTGTATGAAACCTGGTTACGTAATGTTGAGGATGTAGAATCTTCTCAGATAGTTTGGTACATAGAATTTAAGTCATGATACAAGATAATTAAACTTGAAGGATGGTATGATACAATCATAAAGAGGGTAGTTAAGATACACAGGGGTGTTGAGTGCTCTCATAGTGATTTCATGGAACACAAGGATCAAAATGTTTTTTTAAGAGGGAAAAATTGTGTTGATGACCATAAACGTGTATGTAAGAGCTATAGGCATACATGAATAGTCAAGTAAAGGGTACCTTAATGATGGTGATCATTTTCATGGTCAATTTAAGGATCACTATGATATGAAGAACCCTAAATCCTGATGCATGATTTAAGAAAGAAATAGTATATGAGAAGGTTTCAAACACCCTAAAGTTTGTGTCACCACCTACTGAACATATTCTCATGGCGGGGAGACGTGAAAAGTCATTACTCTAACTTTTTCTAAGACCAGGGGGTCCAAGGAGAATATATTTGATTTTACTTGGGCAATGGAGTAGACACTATGAGCTTTTCACAACATTCATTTTCACCCTAAATTTTTTCTCAACTCTATAGGTGTAGAGTTTAGCGAGCGAAGAATCAACTTTTTCTCAGGCCGCCCATTATGGGTTTTCATCCAGACAAGTTTTATGTATCTTTCACTAGAATTTAAGGTATTGTGATATAAACCATTATAGTATAGAGATTAAGGTCAATGATATTTGACAATAGTGCAGACAATTTATGGTTCTGACACACATGGACCTATATGGGGGATGATACAGAAGAACCTAATTAGGATACCCAGGGTCAAGGGTACTCCACCATCCTTCTGAGAGGGAGATGAAAATATTTAAAATCATGGATTGATATTCTCAAATCCTGAGTAATCATATGGGATAGTCATGCCTATAGTAGTTTAGAAACATTGAGGTTTTGAGTGTTTCCACAATGATTTCAGGGCTCATAAGGATCAGGATGTCGTTTTTATGAACAACACATTTGGTTGAAAAACATATGTGCATATGCATGATACATAGGCATACATGAATAGTTAGGAAAATGGTAACTTTAATATGGTTATACATTTCAATTTCCATGGAAGGATTATCAAAACTTTAGGCATTCAAAACATGAAGTATGATTTATAGATGGTTTCACTCAAAAAGTGATTGAAGAAACCTGTAGTGAGGACTTATTCCATGCAGTTTGTTGTCAAATGGTGAGGATATGTTCCATGAAGTTTATTGTCATGCAGTGAGGACTTATCCCATGGAGTTTAACATCATGTGATGAGGAAGTATCCATGTAGTTTATTTTCATGTGGTGAAGATGTGTTCCATGATTTTTATTGTCATGTTGTGATGAATTATCCCATTTTGTATAACATCATGTAATGATGATGTATCCATGTAGTTTATTTCCATGCAATGAGTACATGTGCAAACTGATTTGAAAGTATGGAAGCATTATGGGTGGACCTAAGGAAGGAAGTTTGGGAATCACTAAATATCACATGAGGATTAAAATCAAGACATACATAGTTCTTAATGAAGATTTCTACATAGATCTGACCCATGCATAGGGAGGGGGAATATTTATATATTTTTTATTGTGACTAGGACCAATATTGGAGATCTGGGATTCACTACATATCTTGTGAATAAAGGAATCAAGTCACACATAGTTATTTATTGAAAAAAACTCTAGTAATTTCTGACCCATATGTATAGGTGGTCATTGTTTATATTGACTGTTGTAGCTGGTCCCACTACTACAAAAATGGGCAAGGGAAGCACCACTTTATATCAGAACTAAGCAAAAAATGATGATAAAGAAACCATTTATCAGTGCTAAAATTTTAGCGCTGATACATGGGATCTTTATCAGCACTTTTCTAGCATTGATACAGAGTCCCTCTATTAGAATTGATAAAACGACCCTTTATTAGTGCTAGAAAAGTGCTGATAAAGAATCCCTTTATCAGCGCTCAAATGTTAGCACTGATACATGAAGGATTTATCAGCACTTTTTTAGCGCTGATAAAGAGGACCATTATTAGTGCTAAAAATTTAGCACTGATAAAGGTAGTCTTTATCATCATTTTGTTAGCACTGATAAAACTGTAGTCCATTTTTTTATAAAGTCAGTCGCACAGTGCCCTCATTTCATCTAGACCTAAAGCTCTCGCGGTACTGGAACCCTGTGACTTCCCTCTGCTTCCTGTTGAGCTTCACGTTGCCGGACCTCCGCCGCCCTCTAGCTTCTCGTTGTTGGACCTCTGCCGCCCGCTGAGCTTCGTGTTGCCATACCTCCTCCACCCTCAAGGTTCTCTTTTCCGGACCTCTGCCGCCTGCTGAGGTTCATGTGCCGGACCTCCTCCCCCCCAGAGCTTCGCTTTTCATAGTCTGAAAAATCTATGAACCCCCTTATAGTGTCTTATCAAAGGATGAATGGTTTATTTGGCCCAATGACAAGATTTTCCCTAAAAATGATCCAACCGTGAACACCCCCCAAAACCACCAAAATTTCTCAAAATTCACTCAAAACATATTTAGATAATCTCCAAATATAAGGAGACCAAAACAAGGTTCTAGATATACATGAAATAAGTTAATGATATGTTTAAGGCATGTTTTCCAAATCATTTTTTGATTTTGGGATTTTACTACTGATTATTGTGATGAATACTTTGCTTTATGTTTGGTAGTTGGTACATGGGAGGCCTTATATTTGTGAGTAATCAAATGGGTTCTACTCTAGTTAGACTTGAGTTGATCACTTGAGTCTATTTTTGATGTCCCCAAGAGGTCTCATTTATATTGATTGTCTGGTCACATAACCAGGTGGTGTTCCGTGAGTGAGTCAATTTCCATTAGAACCTATAGGTCAAATATCATCCTTTCTTTCTCTAATTAAAATTAGTTTCTTTCCCATAAGTATTTTAATGGATGATTTTGTGATTATGAGTTACTCCCATTGATTGCCTTTATTATTTACTTTTTTCTACAGCGTAGTTTTTATCTAACCTTGATTATTTATTTTTTCTTTTATCATTAATCCATTATTCTAGGATTTTCTATTAGTATAGTTTTTTTACTTTAAATCAAAATGTGGATTCTTTGGGGAATGTTTGACATGGGTTGATTTTCTTTAAAAGGGATTTCTTAATATGTGTGGTGTTCTTTTTATAAAAGTAGATTAGGTTAAGAAAATAGAATTTCTTGTGAATTTTTTCATTTATAAAAAATGAAATATATATTTTAAAAAATGTTTGACCATAATGTTTTGTTTTTTTAATAGATTGAATGTAATATTTTAATAGATGGAGTGCATCCGTGAGTGATAGAAAAACTTGTTTTCATTGATGGAAGTGTTGAGGTAGTTCAATGAGTGAGCTAATCCAATGATATATAATTTTTTAGTCTCTTGATATCCCATGATATTAAATGCGAATCAATCCTTATTTAGTTCTTCAAAATGATGCGGTAAGTGATCGGCATCAGAAAGAGGGAGCCCTCTCGGTTGAAGGATAAATTCATTTCATAGTTTTTTATCATACAATAGAGACATGAACCATGTTTTTTAACTTCATGCAATGAGAACATTGGAAACAAATTTTAATATCTTGTGATTAGGATTACGATAATGTATTTTAAGGTTAAATATATTTTACCAAAATGTCACACGGTTTCATATCATGAAACTAGAAAATATAGTGAGGGTGAGGTTAATTTTCCATCCATAGAGTCCCTACACCATGTGAAATATGGGTAGAGAATGAAAAAGGATTAAGTTCATGATTCATGGACCAAAGGGGGTGTGTCCCAGAATTTTTGGCGTGTCATGCAAGAATAACGACCTGATGTGAGAAGGAGCTTGTGGCGGCTCAACACCACACGAAACAACATATAACTAGGATGTTTAATTTTTAGGTCAAATCCATATATCTCAGACTAAAGGGATGGTTTATTCATGTAAAATATCTCTTGAGAAACCTAGTATTGGTGGAAAGATTGATATGCTCATCATCAATGGAGATCAATGAGTTTACACTATCAGGGTGAAGTTTATGAAAAATTTAAGTTCCTTCCCCTTCCCCTTTGGATCCTCATATCCCACTCATGTGAATCTTACTAACCAGATGGGATTATGAACATTTTCAAAATCAAGGGACCTCAATGAGAGATCATCCTCCCACTTAAATAAGGCTACTAGCTCTAGATCCAATGCCAGAGCCCTGTCCAACCCATCATTATTATCTTCATATTTAATTCTCATGGTGTTAGTTCCCATGTTAAATAGGACTTCCTCACTATAGAAATGAAAAATCATAATGTCATTTTTTTTGTTTTCAAATAACACAAAAAACCCTATAATAATCATAGAATTATCCTGGAATATTAAATTGCATGGATTTCTACACTATGACCCCTCCAACAGACACAAATGGGTATTTTGGCACAATAAATATGTTTTTGAGACTGTTCAAGATTGCAATCAATTCATCACTACCAAGGTGTCCAACGGTGACACCTCCTTCCTTATGACTTTTTTTTGGAAGCTATGACCCTCTTCAAAGGGAATCTCTATGGAGTGAACAAAATACCTTTGATCACGGCCACCATCCATTGTTTGTTGGGGGTGACTTTAATGTCATTTATAACCCAAATGAAAGGAAAGGTAGAAGCCCATTCCAGAGGAATTCCATCATGGAGTTTGTTCAGTTCATAGTTGGGAAGGGCCTCATTGATCTCAGCTTCTCAAGTGACAGTTTCACCTGGTGCAACAACTGCAGGGGCCATCACCTCTTATGGAGTCTATTGGATAGGTTTCTAGCCAACATGAAATCCACTAACCTATTCTTAAATACCATGTTTTTTCATCTTTCTTGAGGTATTTTGATTCACTCCCCCCTCTTGGTTTCCATTTTTTCTTGGCATGATCATTAGGAACAGTTTCACTTCCACCAGCAGTGGGTTAACATCCTAGGGTACCAGGACAAGGTTTGTGAAATATGTAATGAACCCTTGTAGGAGTATCGGGCCACCTTCAACCTCAGTGAAATGACCTAGAACCCCGATATGTTCATGTTCTCCCCTTCCTCCTCATGAACCTTCACCACCTGGGACTACTGTCGCATATGGGCTTCATCAGAGTATTCTGATAGATGGAATGATTCCTTGGGTTTATTGGATTATTAACACCAGTTTGAGATTTATGTGTGACTATATACTTATTATATTTTCTTATTATTTCTTACACACCACCACTTGAGTCGAGTAACCTGATTGAAATTCATATTGGTACTTTGGTTCTGATGTGTATATGTTTTTTTATGTGTTTGTGACATGTGTATGTGTGGATATATGGGTATTTAGGCACGACGATATTGAATGTAGGGAAGCGACCTAGGAGTGGTAGATGTATCATTCTTGATTATTCTTGTGTTTGGTTTGGGGTGATTCAAGGAAACTATAATGAATCTAAAGTAATTATATTTAATGAAGATGAATAAATACTAATGGTTAGGCTCTATTAATCTCTATTTTATAAGGAATCGGTTCTCTTCTACTGTATTTGGAAGTCTTGTTTTGTGTACTTGAACCATAAATACTAATATTTTAGATTCAAATAGGATGAAGATGAATAAATATTGGATGGATGATAATCATTTGACAATAGAGTATGGGATTGGAGTGAAAGAGTTCATCAAGTTTGCAATGGATCTTGCAAAGGATCCTTCTCAAATCCTTTTTCCATGTTAATGTTGTTGTTATTCTAGACTATTTACTCCAGAGGAGTTGGAAGAACATTTGATATGTCACAGAACAGATCTGAGTTATAAATGTTGGAATAAACACGGAGAAAAAGCGAATGTAGCTACTGGCTGGGATAAAACTGTGTTTTATGTATCATCAGATACGAATACAATTATGGATAATGAAGAAGACCATATGGAGGATGTGATTACAGATGTCAATGATGATGAGGATCGTATTGAGGAAATGACAAAGACAATTGAAGATGAACTCCGTGATTTCCCAAAATTGTTTGGGATGTTATAGAGTTGTGCAAAGACGCCATTGTATGATGGTTTCACTAAGTATACAACATTGTCAGCTGTACTGAAGTTGTATAAATTGAAAGTAGGAAACCGATGGAGTGATGTTAGTTTTACGGAACTACTTGCTCTCTTGAATGACATTCTCTTGGAAGATAATGACCTCCCAAGCCAGACATATGAAGCTAGACGAATGCTACGCTCGATGGGTATGATTTTTGAAAGAATACATGCCTCCCCAAAAGATTGTATATTGTTTCACAAGGAGAAAAAATCACTTACAGAATGTCCAAAGTGTGGTTCTTCTCGATAAAAGAAAGATAAATCCAATCCTATGAAAGTTTCATGGTGCTTTCCAATAATTCTATGGTTTAGGCGTCTACATGGAAGTGAATAAACTGCAAGACAATTGTTGTGGCATGCAGATAAAATAAATAAAGATGGGAAATTACATCATCCGACCAACTCTCCTCAATGGAAGAAAATTGATCATGAGTGTCCTGAATTTGGAAAAGAGCCGAGAAACCTTCATCTTTCATTATCTACATGTGGAGTGAATCCTTTTGGTTTTCAAACCAGCACTCATAGTACATGTCCTTTTATGTTGGTAAATTATAACTTGCCACCCTGTTTATGCATGAAGCATAAATTCATCATGTTATCTATGCTTATATCAGGACCAAAACAACCAGGTAACGATAATGATTTTTATCTGGATCCTTTGATCGAGGATTGGAAGTTATTGTGGGATTCAAGTGTTATGTTGTATGATGCTTATAAAAGTGAATACTTCACATTGAGAGTGATGTTGTATGGGAAAATAAATGATTTCCCTACTTATAGAAATTTTTTAGGCTATAGAATTAAAGTAACTCAAGGGTGTCCCATTTTCAAAGAAGATACAGAATCAATTACGTTGAAACATTCATCGAAATCTGTGTTTCTAGGACATCGTAGATTTCTTCCTCATCGGTATAAGTACTGATCTTGGAAGACATCATTCGATGGATGTTCAAAAAAATGAGCAGCACCGTCTCCACTAATAGGTGATCAGCTGTTTGAGAAATTAAAAGATCTGAACACTGTTTTTGGTAAACCATTTTCGAAAAACCTTACAAAAATTGGTTGGAAAAAGAGATCAGTTTTTTTTGAATTACCATACTGGAATTGTTTTTATGTCATAAATTTTCTTGATGTGATGCATGTGGGAAAAAATGTATGTGATAGTGTTATTGGAATGTTTCTAAATTCCCCTGAAAAAAAAGATGGAATTAAGGCAAGGTTGGACATGGTTGACATGGGAATACGAGAAGAGTTGGCTCCCGTGAAGGGTAAAAATCAAATGTTTCTTCCTCCAACAACTTATAATCTTTCTAGTGAGGAGAGATATCACTTTTGAAACTTCTTCAATTATGTAAAGGTTCCAGAGGAGTATTTATCAAATATCAAGAACATTGTGTCAATGAATTATTTGACGTTAAAAGGTTTGAAATCACATGATTTCCATGTTTTAATGCAAGATCTAATTCCTATAGCTTTACGTTGATTTTTTCCCAAGAATTTTCATCATACGTTAACCAAAATTTGTTTCTTTTTCAAAGCTATATATAGCAATGTTTCAGACCTGGTGAAATTTCCAGCTATGGAAAAAGAAAATTTCATCATATTATGTGAATTAGAAATGTTCTTCCCACCAACATTCTTTGATATGATGGTTCATTGGATGATTCACTTGGTGAGATAGATTCGACTTTGTGGTCCTATGCACTATAGATGGATGTATCTTGTTGAATGGTATATGAACATTTTGAAAGGGTATGTCAAAAATCGAAGTCGGCCAGAGGGTTGTATAGTGGAGTGATATATCGTTGAGGAAGCCATTGAATTTTTTAACGAATACCTATCTGATGTGGAAAGCATTGGTCTCCCGAAATCTCGTCACATTGGACGCATTGAGGGTGATGGAATTTCTAGAAGAGAAGTTGTGACAATCAGTATTACAGATCGGGAGCAGGCCCATCTTTATGTATTTCATAATAGTTGGGAGGTTTCTCCATATATTGAAACTCACAAAGAAATTCTTAGGCAGTTGAATCCATCAAGGGATAAAAAATGGTTATCAAATACACATAATCACCAGTTTATAGGATGGTTTTAGGATTATATTTTTAAGCAGTTGGATGAAAATACGAATTTAATTTCAGAACGACTTCGATGGATAGCCGCTGGACCAAGTGTGTATGTATTATCTTACAGTGGTTATGTAATTAATGGTTATATATTCTACACAGCTGAACATGATGAAGATAGTACCATGCAAAATAGTGGAGTTACACTAGTGGCTGAAGTGATGCATGTTTCTAGTAGTAAGGACAGAAATCCAATTTATGAAAATATTTCATACTTTGGAATTATCAAACTAATATGGGAGTTGGATTATACGACATTCTAATTTCCAATTTTTCAATGCAAATGGGTTGATAACAAAAGTGGTGTTAAAATATATGAATGCAGATTTGTGAAAGTTGATTTTAGTAAAGAAGGGTACAAAGATGAACAATTTATAATGACATCACAAGAGGTACAAATTTTTTATGTTCCAGATCCCGCAAACTAAAAGTGGTCAATTGTTCTGTTATTGTCCAAAAATATTGAATGTTCTAATGAAAATTAATTTGAGGACGATCCTTTCAGTGGTATGTCGCAATCATTTTGGAGCAGTCCCAATGTAGATGATGTTTTGTATGTTAGAGGAGACCAGAATGAAGGGATTTGGATAATCGATAGAGTTGTCAAATCCCTTTAACCTTTGAAAAAAGAAAGAGAGTTCAATAAACAGGTTATATTTTGTTTGTAATATAGATCTTGTTATCTCATGTTATTATCTTATCATTACTGAATTTATGTAATCTAAATTAACTGTTCAACAACTTTTGCCGATAATGACTTCTGCACATTCTGGTGATCCTAACCTTGAGGCTGAACAAGTCTCTCAAGCTGTTGCTGCTCCTGCTACCCCTGCAGCTGCTACTGCTCCTGCTGCGGCTCCTGTTTCTCCTGCTGCTCCTTCTGCTACGGCTCCTACTGCTCCTACTGCTCCTACTGCGGCTGATGCTGCTCCTGCTACTGCGGCTCTTGTTGCTCATAGTGTTGAGGTCTAACAACCATCAGCACATGTCGTTGATACCATTTCAGATGAACATATATATGATGTTTATATCGATGAAATGGTTGGGACTAAAGGACCGACGTCACAGAAAACACAGGCGCGTCGTAGTTTAACGGTGTTAGCCAGAGTTCTTAAGGTGAAAATCAAAGGCATCAAATTTGAAGTCGGATGGAATGCACAAGTCCAACATTTAAATCCCAATAAGGCTATGTTTAGCAGCAACATTGGAGTTGTCACTCGGCAACGCGTGCCGATTGACATAGATTCATGGCACCATGTTGTGTCCGAGCAGAAGGATGTGATCTGGGAAGAAATTACGGTAACATTATGAATTTATTTTTTTAATTTACTAGTAAATAAAATAATGAAACAATGTCTTACTCTTCTCAATATCTTGCAGAGTACATTTATAGTAGAAGATTCACACAAGGATTATGTACTAAGGCTTGCAGGAAGGATTCATCGAGGTTTTCACACTATTTTAACAAGATGTCACTTAAAAGATTCCAAATGTAAAATAAACCTGCACCCATCCATTGTCTACGCTCACCTGATATCCCAAGAAGCATGGAATGCATTTATTGTCCACCGTGGGGATGAGAAGTTTCAGGTACATTGTGGGTGATAATATGTTGTTTGAGGATACATGTATTCATCACTTTGATTTTCAATATTTAATTTATGAAACAGAATCTCTGTACTGAAAATAAGTAACGTGCATCAAAACCAACATACCCATATCCTAAATAAAGGATGGGGTATGCTTCATTAGAAAAGAAAATGGTACGTATTTTAGATTTATAGTAATATTGCTAGGTTCCAATAAACAACATCATAATTATCTTTCTATGTTTATATGAAGATTGATGAGTCTAAAACCAAATACACTTCCATCCCACGTCATGTGCTATGGAAGGAGGAACGTGTGAATAAGGAAGGTAAGTTAGTAGATGAGAACACACAAAAAGTGTGGGAAATATGTGTAAGTATGACACGACGATAAAAAGATTTGTTTTAAATTTCTATTACATAAAAATAATTAGTTATTTTCCTATATCCGACAGTCATAGGAATCAGATACTCCTGTAGCGGATACAGACCTATTATTGACGGCTTTGAAGCAGCCAAAAAAATACATTCATGTCAGAGGTGTGGGGTTTGGGGTGACACCCCAAGTATATTTTTAGAAGAAGAAAAAATGGATGATACAGATGAAAAATTGGAACAAATGAGAGAAAAAATAGCACCCCTTGAAGAACGATTGCAATGGCAGGGAGAGTTACTAGAAAATTTTATGGATGGGATGAAAATGTAAGACACAACTATGGAACAACCAGTATGTGAACATCCCGCCCCACACCCCACCATCTTTGAGGTGAGCCATTCCCCTCAAAGAACTATCTTAGTTGTGGTAATCAATATTCTAATAATTGTTCCCATGAAATGTGAATCCGAAAAACACTGATAATTTTTCTGTACTGATCTTTTACAGGGTGATAATGATTGTGATTTATATATGTCAACACCCACCTATCACCTAGTAGCGAGGGATACAGTGTTCAATATCCCAGATGCCACGCTGCATAATAGACCACTTCCGAAAGATCATCTGAAAGTGACGATTACTGTAGCTCATGAGCCAAATGCAGAGCTACCTATTCCACTTGCTGACGATGATATTAATATGGTCGAAAAGGCTATTGGGATATTCATTTCATGTTCGTCACAACTTGTAAGAGTAAATGCAGACAAAGAGGTATTTATTTCCTTTTTTTCAAGATAAACTATTAACAATTAATGAAAAAAGGGTCGGAACCCAGGATTGTTGTTATAGATAGAGAAAGGGAAGGGGGTGACAAATGTCAGCTCAAAACCATCTAAAGGATCGACCAACCGATCCCAAGGAGCTACTAAAAGCACAATAACACCACATGTTCTCTATCCACATTTACTAGCATTGAAGACTCATGTGGATACGAAGCTAAAAAGATGGTAATAGTCATATAGTGGTTTTTGAAGAGAATATATACAGAGAGGAAAGTTAAGATTTCGTTGCTGCTGAAAATGTAAATGAAATCCTTTAAAACGGTTGTCTAGGTGTCACAATTGTAAATGTATATATGAGGTATGTTTCCATGAATTGATTTCCTAAAAGATGATCTAATGTGAAAATTATGACTACATGCATTTTATATTGTTGACAGACGCATTTATGAAAAATAGTTGAAGGTATTTTCCCATGAGCCTAGATTTGGACTCGTTAGTCCTCATAACACATCAACACACCTAAATAATTAGATCCATAAAAAGGGATTCAATAGTGAATGGCTTGCTAAAAACATTTTAAAGCAAGATTACAGATGACAGACTCTTCCTAATACCAACCATGCAGGGGTAAAAATCTACAATTAAAGATTATCAATTATATTTTCACTTCTTTTATTACTTATTCCTTTTGGTGTTTTTAGGCAACATTGGTTGCTAATTACGGTGAACATGGATACTCCAAAGATTTATTTTATGGATTCAAAGCAAGGATATCCATCAAACCGACCACACATGATGGAGTTTGTGAATCTGTAAGACACTACATCTTACATTTTAGGTCTAAACATCAAGTAATATAATTTATATTATCTTTTACTAAGGATTATTTTATAATAGGTTGGTGTATCATTATCATCTAAAAAAGGAATGAGGATAGGGGCTAAGCATAAGGAGGCGAGCAAGTACTACGTCTGGACAAATATCAGGGTATATATAATACAATTTCACTATCCAAACACATCTCAACACAAGTTATTTATTCTCCTAGTGATCAATTTTTTTTGCAGTGTCCAAAATAAACAAACGATAATTATTGTGGTTATTGTGTTTTTAAATTTATGAAAGAGATCGTTTTTCATCAACAAACTAGCATCCCTAAAGAGGTATTTTAAAAAACAACTACTAGTTCATTTAATTTATTTATTAGTTATTTATTTTTATATTTTGAAGTACTACTCTGACTGCTGAATAGCCTCATACTCACAAGATGATATAGATGTGTTCAGAAATGAGTGGGCCGCATACCTGATGGCAGATTGTACACAAATACAATAAAGATCTGACTTGGGGTCATGTACAATTGGTGGTCATTTTTGAGAGGGGTTAAGGGGATCAAAAGATGAAACATTGTTGTATGTAAATGTTCTTAGGAAAATTGTAATTGTTATTAAATAAAAAATCCTTTCTCCAATGTGTCATTTTCCCATTTTAACAGTTGATATGCACCAACAACATGCAAGAATGCTGAACCACTCAAAGGGCCTCTCTTTTGTTTAAAATGAACACAATTTTAAATGAAAAAAAACAACTGAAGTACGAAAATCTGACCAAAACACATTAATATTGTGTTGATCCTTTAGGATAATGATCCACGGGTCCTTTGTGATGTGTACGAGTCATCCCCGCCTCAATCTGAGGCACAGTGTGACCGCTATCACTCAAAGGGTCTCTCTTTTGGTTAAAATGGACACAGTTTTAATTGAAAACAACAACTTAACTATGAAAATCTGACCAAACTCATTTGGATTTCCTTGATCTTTTATAAGAAAGATCCAAGGGTCATTGGTGACGTGTATGAGTCAACCCTGCCTCAATCTGAAGCACAGTGTGGTTGGTATCACTCAAAGGGTCTCTATTTTGTTTAAAATGGACACAATTTTATGTGAAAACATCAACTGACCTACATAAATATGACCAAACGCATTCAGATTGTGTTGATACTTTAGTAGAAAGATCCAAGAGTGATTGGTGATGTGTATGAGTCATCCCCGCCTCAATATGAGGCACGGTGTGGCCGGTATCACTCAAAGGGTCTCTATTTTGTTTAAAATGGACACAATTTTAAGTGAAAACAACAACTGACCTAAGGAAATCCAACCAAACGTAGTATTATTATGTTTATAATTTATTATAACGATCCATGGGTCCTTTTTGACATGTATGGGTCAACCCCGCCTCAATCAGAGGCACGATGTGACCGCTATCACTCAAAGGGTCTCTCTTTTGTTTAAAATGGACACTATTTTAATTGAAAACAACAACTGACCTATGAAAATCTGAACAAACTCATTTGGATTGCCTTGATATTTTATAATAATGATCCAAGGCTCCTTGTTGATGTATACGAGTCAACCCTGCCTCAATCTGAGGCACGGTGTGGCCGGTACCACTCAAAGGGTCTCTCTTTTGTTTAAAATGGACACAATTTTAATTGAAAACAAAAACTAACCTACCGAAATCAAACTAAACGCATTCATATCTCCTTAATCTTTTATAAGAGAGATCCAAGTGTCCTTAGTGATGTTTAAGAGTCAACCCCGCCTCAATCCGAGGCACGGTGTGACCGGTACCACTCAAAGGGTCTCTATTTTTTTAAAATGGAAACAATTTTAAGTGAAAACAACAACTCACTTATAGAAATTCAACAAAACGCATTAGGATTGTGTTTATCCTTTAGTAGAACGATCCACGGGTACTTTTTGACGTGTTCGAGTCATCCCCAACTCAATCCAAGGCACGGTTTGGCCGTTATCACTCAAAGGGTCTCTCTTTTGTTTAAAATGGACACAATTTTAATTGAAAACAACAACTAACCTATGAAAATATGAACAAATGCGTTCAGGATGTCTTGATATTTTATAAGAACTATCCATGGGTATTTTGTGATGTGTAAGAGTCATCTCCACCTCAATCCGAGGCACAGTGTAACCGCTACCAGTCAAAGGGTCTCTATTTTGTTTAAAATGGACACAATTTTAATTGAAAACAACAACTGACCTATGAAAATCTGACCAAATGCATTCAGATTGTCTTGATATTTTATAATAAAGATCCATGGGTCCTTTTTGAAGTGTATGAATCATCACCGCCTAAATCAGAGGCACGGTGTGGCCGGTACCACTCAAAGGGTCTCTCTTTTGTTTAAAATGGACACAATTTTAAGTGAAAACAACAACTGTCCTACATAAATCTGACCAAAAGAATTTGTATTGTGTTGATCCATTTTGAGAACGATCCACAGGTCCTTTGGGATGTGTACGAGTCAACCCCGCCTCAATCTGAGGCACAGTGTGGCCGGTACCACTCAAAGGGTCTCTCTTTTGTTTAAAATGGACACAATTTTAAGTGAAAACAAGAACTGACATACAGAAATCCAACCAAACACATTCATATTGTGTTGATCCTTTAGGAGAATGATACAAGGGTCCTTTTTGATGTGTATGATTTATCCTCGACTCAATCTAAGGCACGGTGTAGCCGGTATCACTCAAAGGGTATCTCTTTGGTTTAAAGTGGACACAATTTTAAGTGAAAACAACAACTGACCTACAGAAATCTAACCAAACCCATTAGGATTGTGTTGATATTTTAGGAGAACAATCCATGGGTCCTTTTTGATGTGTATGAGTCATCTCCGTCTCAATATGAGGCACTGTGTGGCCGGTAGCACTCAAAGGGTATCTCTTTTGTTTAAAATGGACACAATTTTAAGTGAAAACAACAACTGACCCTCGGAAATCCAACCAAACATATTCAGATTGTGTTGATCCTTTAAGAGAACAATCCACGGGTCCTTTTTGACATGTACGAGTCATCCCCGCCTCAATCTGAGGCACGGTGTGGCCGGTATCATTCAATGGGTCTCTCTTTTGTTTAAAATGGACACAATTTTAAGTGAAAACAACAACTGACCTACGGATATCCAACTAAACCCATTCAGATTGTGTTGATCCTTTAGTAGAACTATCCACGGGTCCTTTGTGATGTGTAGGAGTCATTCCCGCCTCAATCTGAGGCACGTTGTGTCCGGTAGCACTCAAAGGGTCTCTCTTTGGTTTAAAATGGACACAATTTTAATTGAAAACAACAACTGACCAATGAAAATCTGACCAAAAGCAATCGGATTGCCTTTATCTTTTATAGGAATGATACAAGGGTCCTTGGTGACATGTATGAGTCAACCCAGCCTCAATCTGAGGCATTATGTGGCCACTATCACTCAAAGGATCTTTCTTTTGTTTAAAATGGACACAATTTTAATTGAAAACAAAAACTGACCTATGAAAATCTGACCAAACTAATTATGATTGCCTTGATCTTTGATAAGAACGATCCAAGGGTCCTTTTTGATGTGTAAGAGTAAACCCCGCCTCAATTCAAGGCACGGTGTGGCCGGTACCACTCAAAGGGTCTCTCTTTTGTTTAAAATGGACACAATTTTAATTGAAAACAATAACTGACCTATGACGATCTGAACAAAGCATTCATATTTCCTTGATCTTTTATAAGAACAATCCAAGGGTCCTTGGTGACATTTAAGAGTAAACCCCTCCTCAATCTAAGGCATGATGTGGCCGGTACCACTCAAAGGGTCTCTATTTTGTTTAAAATGGACACAATTTTAAGTGAAAACAACAATTGACTTACGGAAATTCAACAAAACACATTAAGATTATTTTTATCCTTTAGGAGAATGATCCAATGGTCCTTATTGACGTTTAAGAGTCATCCCCGCCTCAATCCAAGGCACGGTGTGGCCGCTATCACTCAAAGGGTCTCTCTTTTGTTTAAAATGGACACAATTTTAATTGAAAAAAACAACAGACCAATGAAAATATGAAAAAATGTAGTTGGATTGTCTTGATATTTTATAATAACTATCCATGGGTCCTTTATGACATGTACGAGTCATCCCAGCCTCAATCCGAGGCATGGTGTAGCCGGTACCACTCAAAGGGTAACTCTTTTGTTTATAATGGGCACAATTTTAAGTGAAAACAACAACTAACCAACAGAAATCCGACCAAACACATTCAGATTGTGTTGATACTTTAGGAGAACGATCCAAAGGTCATTTTTGAAGCGTATGAGTCATCTCTGCCTCAATATGAGACACGGTGTGGCCGGTAGCACTCAAAGGGTCTCTCTTTGGTTTAAAATGGACACAATTTTAAGTGAAAACAACAAATGACCTATGAAAATCTGTACAAACGCATTTCAGATTGTCTTGCTATTTTATAATAACGATACATGGGTCATTTGTGACATGTATGAGTCAAACCCGCCTCAATCCGATTCACGGTGTGGCCGGTACCACTCAAAGGGTCTCTTTTTATTTTAAAATGGACACAATTTTAAGTGAAAACAAGAACTGACCTACAGAAATCTGACCAAAAACATTCGGATTGTATTGATCCTTTAGGAGAACGAACCAAAGGTCCTTTGCGATGTGTATGAGTCATCCCCACATCAATCTGAGGCACGGTGTGGCCGGTAGCACTCAAAGGGTCTCTCTTTGGTTTCAAATGGACACAATTTTAAGTGAAAACAACAACTGACCTACAGAAATCTGGCCAAATGCATTCATATTGTCTTGATCATTTAAAATAACGATCCAAGGGTCCTTTGTGATGAGTAAGATTCGAACCTACCTCAATCCGAGTCATGGTGTGGCTGGTACCACTCAAAAGGTCTCTCTTTTGTTTAAAATGGACACAATTTTAAGTAAAAACAACAACTGGCCTACAGAAATCTGACCAAACACATTAGGATTATATAGATCATTGAGGAGAATGATCCATGGGTCCTTTTTGATGTTTATGATTCATCCCTGCCTCAATATGAGGCACAGTGTGGATGGTAGCACTCAAAGAGTCTCTCTTTGGTTTAAAATAGACACAATTTTAAGTGAAAACAATAACTGACCTATGAAAATCCGACCAAACGCATTCAGATTGTCTTGATATTTTATAAGAATGATACATGGGTCCTTTGTGATGTGTAAGAGTAAACCCTGCCTCAATCTGAGGAACGGTGTGGCCGGTACCACTAAAAGGGTCTCTCTTTTGTTTAAAATGGACACAATTTTAAGTGAAAACAACAACTGGCCTATATAAATCCAACCAAACACATTCGTATTGTGTTGATCCTATAGGAGAACGATCCACTGGTCCTGTGTGACATGTACGAGTCATCCCCGCCTCAATATGAGGCACGGTGTGGCCGGTAGCACTCAAAGGGTCTCTCTTTGGTTTAAAATGGACACAATATTTAGTAAAAACAACAACTGACCTATGGAAATCTGACCAAACACATTCGTATTATGTTGATCTTTTATAAGAACTTTCCATGGGTCCTTTGTAATGTGTATGAGTCAACCCCACCAACCCCCTGGATCGCCCCCCACCCCTGGATACCAACCCACCCCCTGGACACCCCCACCCCTCTGGACACCCCCCACCCCCTGTAAAGCCCCCCCCCCTCGACACCCTGGACACCATCCCACCCCCATGGAGAGCCCATCGGACACCCCCATCCCCCTGGACACCCACTACCCCTCCTTGGACAGCCACCCCAAACCCTTGAACAGCCCCCCAACCTCCTAAATTCTGAATTTAATTATTTATGTACTTAATTAACTTATGAATTATGTGTTAATGGTGTACGGGTATACTTGTTGTATGGGTTTACTTGGTCTAATTATCTTATGATCTATGTGTTAATTTTGTATGAGTATAATTTATCTAATTAGCTTATTAAGATGCTGAATTTTTTTTATAGGTATTCGGGTGTGCTGCTGCAGATTTTTTCATAGCAGCAGACATGGCATTTTCCAGCGCTTTTTTAGCACTGATAAATGGTGGTTTTATCAGTTCTAAAAAAGCACTGATAAACTACACCTTTATCAGCGCTAAAGGAGCGTTGATAAAGTCCACGTTTATCAGCACGTTTTTAGCACTGATAAAATACCCCTTTATCAGCGCCGAGACTTACAGTGCTTTTTTATCACTAATAAATCTCGTTTTGAGCACTGATTAAGACCATTTTTTTATTAGTGTCCCATGATTCGAGATCTAGGAATCACTATAGATCATGTGACTGTAGGATTGAAGCCACATGTTGTTCTTAAGGAATCATACAATTTAACATCATGGGAAAGGGTGAAGATGGACCGATGTGCCGACGGAATATGTCGTAGCTTGGCCTAGGGGTGGAATTCAATGAATCACTACATATCTCATTAGGATGAGAATCAACCCACACATATTTATTAAAAACCAAGGTGTTTTAGAAGGGCAATGCCAAACATAGTTGTTCTCTCTGGCAAGGTCCACAGAAGTGTATGAATTTATGTTGTGCATGGGATATTAACCATATAGTTTAAAATCATCTGGCGAGGACTCATGGTATACCCTTTTTAAGGTCTTTCATTTAGGAACAAGATGATCATATCGAAATTTGATATGACTTTTTCATATAGGGAATCCCTTGATGAAACAAGGAATGACCGGGGTGCCTTTCACAATAGAGAGGAGTTTATGAGAAGGACATGGGAATTTTTTACCATGCGATGGTTGGAACAAGATATAAGATCGAGGAATCCCTAAATATCTCATTAGAAATGATAATCAAGCCATACGTAGTTCTTGAAAATCCGTATAGTTTATTATTGTGCAGAAAGGATATATGTTATGTATTTTAATGTCATGCGGTAAGGATATGGATCATCTGAAATTAAATAAAGGTATAATTTTAGGGATGTGTAGATTAACATCATGCAGTAAGGAATTCGGTCACCTGATAAGAATGAAGATGGATTTCATGGGAATTTTCAGTTAATCATTATGCAGTAAGTATGGGAAATGTCATGTAGTTTAATGTCTTGCTGCCAGAATGAACTGGTATAGTTTAAAATCATGTAAATCAGATAAAATCATATATATTAACATCATGTAACTATGAAAATTTAGTATAGTTTAATGTCCTTTTACTAGGAAGACATTTTATAATTAAACATTATTTAACTAGAATTAATGGTGGGACTTACACTGATGTGGATGCCCATGGTGGCGGTATTGTGAAGTATTTCTTGAGAAATCTTACATTGGTGGGTGTTTTGACATGCTCTCCATCCATTGTGTCTATTGAGTAATCACTATTGGGATATAACTTATGTATGATGTAAGGTCCTTCCCATTTGAGTTCTTACTTTGAGGGATTCATTGTCGGTATCATTGGGGTTATGAGGACTGAGACCAGCTCCCCTTGGAGGACTGAGAGAAGGAAAACCATTTATTAAAGGATTGTGCAATCTAATTTTGATTGACCTTGAGGTAGTGAAGTGTGTGAAACCTATTCAAATTGATCCATTCCAACTCATCTTGAAACTTTTTCAATTTTTCATCATATAAGAGCCTTCCAAAAATGGCTATTCAAAGAGAAGACAAATAGAATTATATAGGTAACATCGCCTCGGTTCCATACACCAATGAGTATGGAATTACTTTTGTAGTAGCATGTTTGGTGGTATGGTAAGCCCATAAAGCATGGAGGAACTTGTCCAACCAAGACTTATTATCCTTTTTTACCATCTTATGGAGTTTATTTGATAACGTCTTATTGAAGGCCTATATATATATATCTATTTTCTACTTCATGATTGCAAGATGAGTGATTTTATTTGAGTTTGTAGTCCTGTTATAGTTTTATGAACTCTATTTTATAGAATTTGGGGATGATATCCATCAATATTATGAGAGATACCCCGAACCTAGGGATGATATGGGACTTTACAAAGTTGATGATATTTTTCATCCCAACTTCCATATAGGTTATTGACTTAGCCCAATTGGAAAACATTCGGTAGAAATAAAGATTTACTTGAACTACTTAGCTATGGATGGGGTATACAACCCCACAACATCTATTCCTTAAATGGAAAATACCCCAGAATATTTAGCGGTATGTAGAAATTATAGGGGTTGATGGATAAAATATTCATGAATGTGGCATGAATGAAATTTCCTAGTGTATTATATACAGTCCTATATCATGGTTTCCCAATAATTTCCTAACCTTTTCAGCTAGTTTAAGAGCCTAGTGTGAGATTTATGGGTGTTGTTGGATCCTGCATGGACTTCTTTCATGATGGTGGAAATCTCTCATTTTGCTATGTATCTGAGGAGGATTCCATCAAAGCCACACTTGTAGAGGGTTTTATTTTCATTTGAACCATCTTGCAAGGTGAAGTTTGTTGCACAACGCTGAATCTATTCCCTTCTGGCTCAGTACGTTGGGAGATTCCCATTTTAAAGATAACCAATTATAGGCTCCATCCATCTAGGGTGATCATTGGTTCATCATGCTTTGGGGTGGTGTTGACCTGATTGATTTCTTCCTTATCACAAATTATTATCACTATGACTATTCTTTGATCTATAATATGGATGATTACTTCTTCTTGATCAGGGTCATCCAAGATAATGGATGTATTAGACAATGCATCTGTGGGATCATTCTGTGATCTGGGAATATGATGAAATTTTGGATCAAAAGGGAACTCTACCATCAGTCCCCTGACATAGCCAGTGATATGGGATGATTATTTCTTTTTTATGGAATATTCACCATTTATATACTTTATCAATTACTCTGAGTCACCTTTGACATTTTGGTAAGATATTTTCAGTTGTATGGCTAATTCTACGCTAGAAATGAGGGATTGGAATTATGCCTTATTATTCATGCAACCTTCAGATAGGAAGAATGACTATGAAAAATCTACTTTGTCAATAGATAAAAATACAATCCCTAATCCAACCCGATTATACTTTGGGTTTTCCATAAATGTGCCGACAAGACTTCGAGAGGCACCATCAAAGTACATCTCCCAAATATGGGGAGTGTCATGGCCATACAATACCTCCTCATCTGGAAGCTCAATATCCTATGAAGTATTTTCTGGCAGAGGATGTTCTGCATGTAAATTAGATAGGGATTTCCCTTTCACTAATTTTTTTATATGAACTTAATTTTATATTGTCGAAGAATGATCACCCATCCGGACATGTGTTCAATCCACATTGGGCATCCAAGGATGTACTTCAGTGGATCAGTACAAGGGACATAATGGAATTCGTGGTGTTGTAGGTAATGCCTTAGCTTTTTCACTACAAATATGAGTGTATGGTAGTCATTATCGATATTAGAATATCTAGTCTCAATACCTTTCATCATAAAATGGAGGTTGTATAGATCATTATCACCCATTGAATCACTTTTCTATGTGAAGAGTGTGCTAAATGAGAATTATATAGTGGCTACATCTAGGATGATTGGACTAATTTCCACCAAAGGCATCAAGATCGGTGGGTGCAAGATGTACAACATGATATTTTAGAAGTCTTCTTGGAATTCATCATCCAGTTGATAGGTGATTCCTTTCTTCATTGACATGTTGAACAGGATATCTTTGTCGGCCAAGTTATCTATGAATCACCAAATGTAGGTGAGGTTCCCTTGAATCCCACTCCGTTCATGGAGATTTCTAGGGAGTGAAATTACAAAAATAACACCAGTATTCTCTATTACAAAATCTATTCCATGATGGCATATCAAAAATCCATGGAAATTCCATAATTTTACCCTAAAATATTATTTCATGAGATTCATCTTCATACTATGTTGTCGCAGTTTGTCAAAGAATAGCTGAAGATTCGTAAAGTGATCACATCATTGTAAGAATTTAGAAACCAATTCATCAAAATAACATTAAGCTATCTTTCTCAGGAATGGATTGAAGATATGGTTCATGGGAAGATGGTATATGGCTAAATAATCCATCAAACTGGAGGGCATGAGATGATAGAAAATTATCCCCTAAGGCACTCTGAAGGAAGTGTCTTCTTCATCTTCGGGGGACATCTTGATCTGATTTTACATCGAGTACCTATCCATGAAAGAATGGGCTTGGAAGCTAGTAGTTGCATCGATCAAGAGTTACATGATCATAAATCGGAATTATTCCTTTGTGAAATGTTTATTAAGGTCTCTAAAATTGATGAAGACCATAATCTTCCCAATCTTCTTTTTTACAAGGATTATTTATAAAATCTATATTGAGAATTTCACTTCTCAGAAAAAGTTGGTTCTGATCAACTTTTCAACTAACGCTTCTATATTGGCAGCATGAGAGGGGTTCATCCTCCTGGATACCTTCTTAAATCATCGATAATAATCAGGTAGTCTGAGACGATGTGTATCCACATTAGGATTCATTCCAAGAAATTTTTTCTAGTTATAAGAGAAAAAATATCTATGCTGCTTCAGAAATGTGATGTACATATCTTTCTCTTTGAGGGGAATGGTTTCACTAATCAAATTAGGTCATCGGTCTTCTCCCATTACCATATTTATCTACATTAGCTCATTGATGGTGGAGGATATGACTACCTCTAATGCTGGAGGAGAATTCCTAAGGTCATCCTCATCTTCTTTCATCTCCAAATTTTTAGAAACATCTTCAAATGAAGACAAGAATATGGGGGCTTCTCTATCGCTATTGGGGTGAGAAAAGCCATGAGAAAAGACATTATCACCCCTACTTTTTAATTCATTGTATATAGATTCTAGAAATGATTTCCTTTCATACTTTCACTAGGTATAGAAGTGGAATTGATTTCTATGACTAGATCTATGACCTTGACTAGATTTATGGGGAGATCATAGTAACTGTCAATCAAACTCTAAGGATTCATAGGGGAATTACCCAATCCATTGGGGGATTCAACCTATATATCATCATCTAACCTTGTATGTTTGCCTCCCTTATTTTAGAAATATGCTTCATCATAAGTGGATCCACATGTTTTAAGGGGTGAATTATCACCGTGTAGTATGCCGAATTTTCCATTGATGGGGTAATCCAAAAACTGATGGAATGTTGAAGTGTCACTCCATGGATATGGATACAGGACCCTTTGAGTAGGACATTATATGTGGTATCTTACTTGATAATCATAAACTCAGTTTCTGATGTATGATCCCAAAAATAACCCTTGATCAAGATCTTCCCAAAAGGCCTTTGTTCACGCTTATCATACCCTTGGATGGTGATATTTGTGGTAGATATATCCCCTTCACCATATCCAAAACATCAGAGGGTTAAAACCAAGATAAGATTGATCCTAAATCCTTTATAAATCGGGGCCCTTTAGATGTTGACATTATTCAATCTTCTCGAAACATATAAGGGCCTAATGTTTCCTTGAAGGACCTCTTATTGATCCTGATTAGTGAACGATTTGGTGACATGAAATTCTGATGGCATGGTCTCCACTCGATAGACATTGTGTAACGCCCCGACCCTAGTTACCCAGAGTCGGTGCATTATTACATAACATTGGCATGATCACAAGAAAGATCAAATCTCGAAAGACCGATTGGTTTAGTAGCCTTGGAAACACTAGATATATTCATAAAGTTTTACATTACATCATGAAGTGAAAAACTACTACAACAACATATTGTCTCCATAATCCACACTATTATCCCCTCATAATATCCCTGCAGGTCATTCATAATTTACTTCTTCACATCCTAGGAAAAATAAAAGATAGAAATGGGGTGATCTCAAATTCCCAGTAAGGATAACAATATAGCAGAAACTTTCATAAATAAGAATAAACATTTAAGGCAATGTATAACTAAAACAAAAGCATTTTAAACTTGAACTTCAACATATTATGACAAAAATAAAATGAAATAATGCCATTTACATATTCACATGAATATTCTACTAATTGAATAATCACATGAAATATCAATAACCACTTTTATAATGATGGAATGCATTATTCCAGACTATCATAACCACATAGCCAAGGCCTCGTGCCAAGACTACAAATAAGATTTTTCCAAGGCCTTGTGCCAAGACACTAGTTTGTCTCATGAGACCTACCGATGCATCGAGGAGCTATAACGGGCTCCACCCTTCACATATTAAGTCCAATGCATTCCCATATGAAAATGTTCAAACATAACATAAACATTCGTATTAAAACTAGCATACAAAATGTAAATACTTCATCCATAAACCACGAATGGTATAAGAATAACACATCCACAGTCAAACACATCACAAAAACATCAAAACAATATGGAAGTTTTGTATCATAATAAATCAACTTCAAATAAATGTAAAATCCATCAAAGGATGTTGACATAGATGAAATCAAAACTATTTGAGAGAAATATCTCTTTTTTTAAATCATTTAAAAGTCACACATTTATTAAGGAATTAATTTAAAAGAGATTTTTGAATCAAAGTGTCCCATACCACTTCAAAACTTTTGAAAAGAAATATCATTTCAAAACATTCATTTACACATAAATAAATCCTTAAAATCATTTTGAAAACATGGACCTTAATTAAAAATATTTAGAAAGATTAATCTTTAAAACATTTAAAATTCTGATTTTTATAAAGAGTACCTTTCAGAAATTCTTAAAATATTAAGTTTGAAATCATTTAAAAGTCACATAATTATAAAATAAAACATTTACTTTGAAAATATCCTTATAATCTTGTAATGGAATCTTTGAAAATTTTATAACGGTGGAAAATAGCCGCACCCGCCGTATAAGTTAAAAAAAACATTCTTACCTTAATTCTGTCGAAAAGGTTAAAAAGCACCTTGTTTGGAAAATGATGGAAAGATTCCTTTATAAAACTCTTATAAAAACTCAAAAAAGGGTATAAATGACTTTAAACCATATTATTTTAAATATTAAAAATCTTTTGAAATACATTTTTAGGAAACATGTATGTGGATGATAAAGAGTTCCCGGTAGATTATTACGTAAAAACAACCTTGGATAATGAAGAGATTGTGAAATAACCCTTACCTTGTACTTTTCCTTGGTTTGGGTAGGTTAACCTCCTATATAATGGTTAAATAATTGTTATTAAATTATACAATAATCATAAAGATTAATATGATATCATATATGATCTTTTAACAATGATTTGTTAATAATATCTTAGTATTATCGTTGTTTCGGGTGTTAACCTACTCATTTTCTTTTATATGTTTTGTTACATAATCCCTGTTTTTCATGGATAGGTTGTATCTTAATCATATAAATAATGATATCAATTCCTAAGATACTATTATTAATCATCAAATGAGAATTATACTTGAATGGATACGATGGAAAATGATTCTCATCGCGTTCGTGGAGACGGTAGTCCGTACGTACGTACGAGCGACAATATCATTCTTTTGATATTAAAATAATATATAATTGGATGGTATCACATATATACAGAATCTTTATCATGTTATATTTGTTATTTACATGAGTTACACATCATTATTTTACCCATCCATATAATAATTTATTGAATAACAATTACACCACGACGTGGAGATGGTAAGCCGTACGTATGCACATATGGTGACATGTTATTAAAAGGATAGATAGAATAATGAATATGGTTGTACCATATTTATAATAACATCACATTATATATAATATACTTGAGTTATTATTTTAGAATGGTAATAACAAAGAAGGAAGAAGTGGAACAAGAAAGGAACTTGGAAAAGGGTGGTGAAATCATTACCTCTTCTTCGGGTTCTTCCTTTTGATTTAATCAAAAGGGCTCCTTAAGCTAGATTTCTGACTAAAGGAAGGAAACTAGGATGAAGTGATGGAATTTGAGAGAGTATTTGGGTAGAGTTTGGCTGAACCAAAAGTCTTTTAAGGTGTGAAGTAATGAGAAGGGGGAGTTCCCTTTTATAAGAGGGGTGAGGGGCACCTTTGGAAAAGCTAGAAATATTAATTTATAATAAATTCATATTCAGTTTATAATGGCTCAAAAGTTTATTATTTAACGTTTAAGGTGGGGATAGGTCTAAAAGCATTCAACCAATATAATTTAGACAGGTTTGGGTTACTATATTAACCTTATCTTTTAGTTTTAACTCTTAGTTAATTAGTTTGACATTTACCATGTCACTTTGTATTTTTATATTATATAGTTAATAAACATACTATATACATACAAGATACCACCAAGTGGTCCATTAATGATACATATATCATGATATAAGTCTCTTGGACTAACCTTAGATTTTTAAGAATTTAATATCAATTAACAATATAATATTGTTTTTAAAAACTCTTTTATGTCAATTTTGACACTATTCCATAGTTGATTTTTGTGAAACTCATAACAGAATTATTTGTTCGAAAAAAGTCAATTAAATAAATCCTAATATGTCATATTATCCTAGAAAAGTAGTTTAGTTCATTAAAAGTCTCAAATTATATTTATTTGGGTATTTATAATATCAATTAATTTAATTTTTCACTATTTTGGTAATTACTGCATCATCATTGTGTCATAAATAAATTAAATTAATTAATGTATAAAAATTATAAATAAAATATAATTATGTAGGAAATCTTTTGATCTTTCTAATGAAGATTTAAAATAGAAAATCTAACATATATAACCATATGTAAATATTGTTTTTCTAAAACATATATGCTTGTGTCATTTTTGTATTCATTTAAACTTAATTAAACTAAAGTGTCCCTATCACTTACAAGTGGCACCATGGGGTCCCACAATTGACCCAAAGATGCCCATGGTCGAACATGTATCAACAAATAAGGTTATCACACGTTTTAGGATAATTTTGATTTATTATAACATTATTTTTAACCCTTATTTACCGGATTTAACCTTTAACCATGGTAAATAAAATATTTACCAAAGTAATTATTCAAAATGTCTAAAAATAAAATTTACCTATTTACACAATTTGAACATACTGATTCCAAATATGGAATCCATTTTTCCAAATTCAAAACACAGAAGTGGAAGAAATTAATTTAAAATTAATTCCCGCTGTCAAAACAAAAAGCATGTTTTTAGGATATAATAACTATCAAAAGATTGATACTTGTTTATGTTCAGTTTAATTGTGAAATTATGTGAAATGTCCAACATTGAATTAAATGGTAAAAATATATTCTAAATATACTTTAAAAACACTCAAATTTATAATTTATCACTATTAATTATTTTGATTAAAAAAGTTGTTTTTAATTAAAATTTATTAATTTTCACTATTCATCAAAATATGAAAGTTATCCGAAAAGTACCAAAATTTCACCTTAGGCTAAATTCGATACTCCGAATCCAAAAATGAAGTCCCTTTTGAGAGATAAAATTTCTAAAATTCTAAAAGGTAGGTATTACTATTCATAACGGCTAGTTTGATTGGTTGTGATGTGTTAGAATCTCGAAGTTGCGTACAATGCACGCCATTGCATTATTCAAAGGGAAATATACCGTGGAATATTAGGATGTTTAATTGTAAAATTTTTTGATGTCCCCATTCTAAAAAGTAAATTTATTTATTCAAATTGAATATATAAAAGTTTAAAATATTGGATTTAAAAAGGTTTTCACTATTAAAAGTTGGTAAAAGTGCAATACTGAAAATGCATTTGTTCTTACATTATGTCTAAGAAACTCATAATATGGATTCTAAAATTATAGGGATTATATAAAATTTAAAATTTAGTTAATACTATTCATAACCTCTTTTGAACGGCTTGTTTGGTAAGTCGTGGTGCGCTTGAACTCGGTGTTGCGTGTAGTGCAAGTTATTGAATTATTTTGAAGAAATAACACACTATGAAATCTTGGGGTGTTACATTCTCCCCATTCAATAAATTGCATCCTCGCAATTTGAAATTATTCTTCTAAAATAAAAGGTTGAATATAGAAAATATCTTTGTGGGAAAACCCACATCGGAAATTGGGTTGATAAAATTTAGTCTTAATAAGTGGAAAAGAGAAATGAAAGGGTCACCACCAAATTATGATCTCTATTTGGAGAACATTGGTGGAAATTAGAGACATATAATTGGAGGAAAAACATAAATATTTATAGGTAGTGATTGAGGTCATCAATCACAAACAAGTGTAAAATTGAGGGCCTTAAATTTATCAATCTATGATGATTTAAAATACCATCGGTTCGGCAAAACATATGGTATTAGGATAACACTTTTTTTTTGTTTTAAGATCCCTTCACTAAAGAATAAGAATTAATTTCTTCATTGAATAAGAGAAGAAGAAAAATATATTCTTTATAAGTAGAACCTTTAACTAAGTTCTACCACAAACTCATCTTTCACTCTAAAAGATAATAGAACTTAAAAATAATATTCTATTTATCCTATTCGTATAGGGTTAAAAAATGAATTTATAATTCATCTAGAAGAACCATTAAAAAAACAACATTATTCAAACCAGGACATCACGTGGTTCAGTGGTAGGTGATACACCCTTGTCGCCCTTCGATTGTGGGTTCAAGTCTCGCGGCCTTGCCGGACGCGACAGGTTGTCGCCCGACCTTCGGGTTGTCCTTTTATGGCAATCCAAAATAATCCAAACTAGAACTATCCAAAATAATTCAGTCCAAAATTTATAAGGAATGTAAACACAATGAAGATCCTTTTTTTCCGCGTAATAACATGTGACCACCTTCATCATGTATTATTTTAAAACACTGCAACATCCTGAATTACCATAAAACCTTATTGATTACTTTCATGATCCCTTATTCCTTATAGAATAATAGATATACTCTTTCAATCCAAAAATGTTGTAAACCCCAACAATGATGGAATATACAAATCATTAATGAGTTTCAAGTTAGTCAAGAATATCCAATATAATTTATCCAAATCAATCATGTATTATTCTAAAATCACTACCTTGGTATCAGAACCATATTATGGTTTATCTTTCTCTCAGCCATATATTTTCCAAAAATTTAACCTGCTATTGAGTAACTTTTCTTTGTTCCACAAAATCTCAAGTCCTTAATGAAATAGTACTACGGTACAATCCTTATATACTCCATAATTATTATAACAAGTACATTGTTGATACAACACTCAAATGACATAATCAACATAAGAACTCTAATCATTCCTCTTTATTTGTGGTAGTATCATAACTTGATTATTATCCAATAATATCATTTTCGGCATAGTCTGATGACTGGGATATAGGTTCGCGTAGTGTCCAAACTCCTTGAAAATGAAGCATTGTGCATTTGAAACCATTTTCTTACCCTTGCAGTCATGTACTTTGTGCCCTTTTCCTCCATAATTAAACCAAACTCCCATTCCGTTCAGGAATGTTCCAGGGTTTTTCTTCCTACAGTTATCATATATAGGAAATTTCTTCTTTTCCCTCTCCCCTTTATCCATATTTCTCTCTTCCATCCTTTTCTTCTCTTGATTCCCTTCAAATCTATAGGACTCAGTAAACTCTTTACTTATCTTATCAACACATGATATTATTTCTTCATATGATGATAATACATGGGAGACTATTTCTCTTATAAATTATGGCTTAAGACCATGAAAGATATGATCCTTCTTTCTCTTTGGATCATGTGCATTGCTGGAGTTATCCTTCTTTCTACTGGGCGCCATTTCTAAACAATGGAATACACTAGATTAGTTTATGAATAACAATACCTTATCCCAAACTTGTAAAACACATAACATAAATTAAATAGTCTATAGATATAATCTATAATCATAAAAATGTCTCCTTTGAGGAAATATATACTCATAAACCCTTAATAATGGTTTGTAAAGAAAATGAGAATTATCCTAAGCATATCCCCCGGGAGTGTCGTAACCAAGAGTGCAGCAAGGCCCGTTGTCGTGCACTAGTTCTCATTCGAGTCTAGCTCAAAGCGGTGTTTTCGGGTTTTACCCCTAGGTACATTTGTGCTAGAGCTGCCTCTACCTGCTCGTATCCAGACAGGGATGTATTGCTCGGAAAACTCACAAAATCTCTACAATACCAAAATTCTAGGAAGTTGTTCTATACTAATCCTCATAGTCCATCTAAAATCTATGTGCTCTAATCAGAGTTCATCTAAATCTAGCTTCCAAGGTATGTACTAAACTTTCACTGATACCAACTGTAATGCCCCGACCCCAGTTACCCAGAGTCGGTGCATTATTACATAACATTGGCATGATCACAAGAAAGATCAAATCTCGAAAGACTGATTGGTTTAGTAGCCTTGGAAACACTAGATATATTCAAAAAGTTTTACATTACATCATGAAGTGAAAAACTACTACAACAACATATTGTCTCCATAATCCACACTATTATCCCCTCATAATATCCTTGCAGGTCATTCATAATTTACTTCTTCACATCCTGGAAAAAATAAAACATAGAAAAGGGGTGAGCTCAAATGCCTAGTAAGGATAACAATATAGCGGAAACATTCATAAATAATAATAAACATTTAAGGCAATGTATAACTAAAACAAAAGCCTTTTAAACATGAACTTCAACATAGTATGGCAAAACTAAAATGAAATAATGACATTTACTTATTCACATGGATATTCTACTAATCGAATAATCACATGCAATATCAATAACCACTTTCATGATGATGGAATGCATAATGTCATACTATCATAACCACATAGCCAAGGCCTCGTGCCAAGACTACAAATAAGATTTTTCCAAGGCCTTGTGCTAAGACACTAGTTTGTCTCATGAGACCTACCGATGCATCGAGGAGCTATAGCGGGTTCCACCTATCACATATTAAGTCCAATGCATTCAAATATGAAAAGGTTCAAACATAACATAAACATTCGTATTAAAACTAGCATACGAAATGTAAATACTTCATCCATAAACCATGAATGGTATAAGAATAACTCATCCACATTCAAACACATCACAAAAACATCAAAACAATATGGAAGTTTTGTATCATAATAAATCAACTTCAAAAAAACTTAAAATCCATAAAAGGATGTTGACATATATGAAATCAAAACTATTTGAGAGAAATATCACTTTTTTTAAAATCATTTAAAAGTCACACATTTATTAAGGAAGTAATTTAAAAGACATTTTTGAATCAAAGTGTCCCATACCACTTCGAAACTTTTGAAAAGAAATATCATTTCAAAACATTCATTTAGACATAAATAAATCCTTAAAATCATTTTGAAAACATGGACATTAATTAAAAATATTTATAAAGATAAATCTTTAAAACATTTAAAATTCTGATTTTTATAAAGAGTGCCTTTCAGAAAGTCTAAAAATATTCAGTTTGAAATCAATTAAAAGTCGCATAATTATAAAATAAAACATTTACTTTGAAAATATCCTTATAATCTTTTAATGGAAGCTTTGAAAATTTTATAACGGTGGAAAATATCCGCACCCACCGTATAAGTTAAAAAAACATTCTTACCTTGATTCTGTCGAAAAGGTTAAAAAGCACCTTGTTTGGAAAACGATGGAAAGATTCCTTTATAAAAATCTTATAAAAAGTCAAACAAGGGTATAAATTACTTTAACCCATATTCTTTTAAATAGTAAAAATGTTTTGAAATACATTTTTAAGAAACATGGATGTGGATGATAAAGAGTTCCCGGTAGATTATTACGTAAAAAAACCTCTCATAATGAAGAGATTGTGAAATAACCCTTACCTTGTACTTTTCCTTGGTTGGGGTTGGTTAACCTCCTGTATAATGGTGAAATAATTGTTATTAAATTATACAAGAATCATATACATTAATATGATATCATATATGATCTTTTAACAATGCTTTGTTCATAATATCTTAGTATTATCGTTGTTTCGGGTGTTAACTTACTCGTTTTCTTTTATATGTTTTGTTACATAAGCCGTGTTTGTCATGGATAGGTTGTATCTTAATCATATACAGAATTATATCAAGTCCTTAGATACTATTATTGATCATCAAATGAGAATTATACTTGAATGGATATGATGGAAAATGATTCTCATCGCGTTCGTGGAGACGGTAGTCCGTACGTACGTACGAGCGAAAATATCATTTTTTTGATATTAAAATAATATATAATTGTATGGTATAACATATATACAGAATCATTATCATGTTATATTTATTATTTACATGAGTTACACATCATTATTATACCCATCCAAATAATAATTTATTGAATAACAATTACACCACGACGTGGAGACGGTAAGCCGTACGTACGCACGTATGGTGAAATGTTATTCAAAGGATGGATAGAATACTGAATATAGTTGTACCATATTTATAATAACATCAAATTATATATAAGATACTGGAGTTATTATTTTAGAATGGTAATAACAAAGAAGGAAGAAGTGGAAGAAGAAAGGAACTTGGAAAAGGGTGGTGAAATCATTACCTCTTCTTCGGGTTCTTCCTTTTGATTTGATGAAAAGGGCTCCTTAAGATGGCTTTATGACTAAATTAAGGCCACTAGGATGAAGTTAGAGACGTTTATAGAGTATTGGGGTAGAGGTTGGATGAACCAAAAGGCTTTGAAGGTGTGAAGTAATGAGAAGGGGGAGTTCCCTTTTATAAGAGGGGTGAGGGGCACCTTTGGAAAAGCTAGAAATATTAATTTATAATAAATTCATATTCGATTTATAATGGATTAAAAGTTGATTATTTAAAGTTTAAGGTGGTGATTGGTCGAAAACCATTCAACCAATATAATTTTTATTGGTTTGGGTTACTATATTAACCTTATATTTAAGTTTTAACTCTTAGTTAATTAGTTTGACATTTACCATGTCACTTTGTATTTTTATATTATATAGTTAATAAAAAATGTATATACATACAAGAGACCCCCAAGTGGTCCATTAATGATACTCCTATAATTATATAAGTCTCTTGGACTAACATTATATTTTTAGGGCTTTAATATCAATTAATAATATAATATTTGTTTTAAAAACTCTTTTATGTCAATTTTGACACTATTCAATAGTTGATTTTTGTGAAACTCATAACATAATTATTAGTTATAAACAAATCAATTAAATCAATCCTAATATGTCATATTATCCTAGAAAATTAGTGTAATTCATTAAAAGTCTCAAATTATATTTATTTGGGTATTTATAATATCAATTATTTTAATTTTTTACTATTCTGGTAATTACTGCATCATCATTGTGTCATACATAAATTAAATTTGTTAACGTACAAAAACTATATATAAAATATTAATATGTAGGAAATCGTTTTATCTTTATAATGAATATTTACAATCGAAAATACAACATATATAACACTATGTAAATATTGATTTTCTAAAAGATATATGCTTGTGTCATTTTTGTATTCATTTTAACTTAATTAAAATAAAGTGTCCCTATCACTTACAAGTGGCACCATGGGGTTGCACAATTGACCCAAAGATGCCCATGGTCGAACATGTATCAACCAATAAGGTTATCACACGTTTTAGGGAAATTTTGTATTATTATAATATTATTTTGTAACCCTTATTTACCAGATTTACCCTTTAACTATGGTAAATAAAATATTTACCGAAATAATTATTCAAAATGTCTAAAAATAAAAGTTACCTATTTACACAATTTGAACATACTGATTCCAAATATTGAATCCATTTTTTCAAATTCAAAATACAGAAGTGGCAGAAATTAATTTAAAATTAATTCCCACTGTCAAAACAAAAAGCGTGTTTTTAAGATATAATAACTATCAAAAGATTGATACTTGTTTATGTTCGGTTTAATTGTGAAATTATGTCCAATGACCAAAATTGTATTAAATGGTAAAAATATATTCTAAATATACGTTAAAACCACTCAAATTCATAATTTATCACTATTAATTATTTTTATTAAAAAAGTTGTTTTTAATTAAAATTTAGTAATTTTCACTATTCATCAAAATATGAAAGTTATCCGAAAAGTACCAAAATTTCACCTTAGGCTAAATTCGATACTCCAAATCCAAAAATGATGTCCCTTTTGAGAGATAAAATTTCTAAAATTTTAAAATGTAGGTATTACTATTCATAACGGCTAGTTTGATTGGTTGTGGTGTGTTAGAATCTCGAAGTTGCGTACAATGCACGCTATTGCATTATTATAAGGGAAACGTACCGTGGAAGCTTGGGATGTTTAATTGTAAAATTTTTTTATGTCCCTATTCTAAAAAGTAAATTTATTTAGTTAAATTGAATATATAAAGGTTTAAAATATTGGATTTAAAAAGGTTTTCACTATTAAAAGTTGGTAAAAGTGCAATACTGAAAATGAATTTGTTCTTACATTATGTCTAAGAAACTCATAATACGGATTCTAAAATTATAGGTATTATATAAAATTTAAAATTTAGTTAATACTATTCATAACCTCTTTTGAATGGCTTGTTTGGTAATTCATGGTGCGCTTGAACTCGGTGTAGCATGTAGTGCAAGTTATTGAATTATTTTGAAGAAATAACACACTATGAAATCTTGGGGTGTTACACATTGGCTACATTGAATACTGTCTCAAATTCTTGTGGGATCTGAAGGGATATAATGAGTTCCTCCCTGATTTATTTTGAGAGATAGAGTGAATTCAATATTGGTATTTTGGATGTCACAATATATAGTTACTTCATAACGTCACATTTTTATGTGAAAGGCCGACGTCTTGTGATATGGGGTTGGTCTAGGGCATGCAGTTTACTATAAAGGCTTTTGAGGTGGATGAGAATGGTGATTTTATAGAGTTACAGGATATATAAACTACCAGTGGTGTAGTTCATTGCATCCTTTCTTGTTTCATGGGTTGATCAGATAATTAAAACCCTGCTAAAAGGTCCTACAAACAAATTGGGGGTGGGAAGCTTTTGGAGAGATATGGGACACCTCCCTACCACTTTTAGGCCTTCTTGAGAACTTTACCAAAGGTATCAAGAATAAATGTGTTCTCCATATGGATATAACCATAATTATTTGTCCGACCACATTGACGGTGTCCCTTGTATCCTCGGTTCCAATGCATACGATCTCTTATTGCTCAGTTATGTGAGTGAAACTTGTATTCTTAAGAATATTTATTATACGAGTAGGGGATATAAAATTTTATTATGTTGAAAGAACAAATTATGTTCTATTAATATAATGAGGATTATGATTGGTGGTGTGGTTCTCGTGTTGCAGATGTTGTAGGGAAAAAGTTGGCATGAGTTAGGGCCTATTATGGAGAAAAATATGACTCTTCCTCTCTTGTTTCTTCCAACTTACGGGGGTCATTCCCAACTTTGGGAGGAATATTTTATGTTTTCTATTTGTATGGAAGAGCTATCATGGGTATGTGCAACTCTGCTCTCAGGGTTCATGAGCTCAATCAGCTATTTTCTAAGTCATCCAGTTGTTGAATTCTTTTGCATGCTTGGGAAAGAATTTCTTCTAATCACCTTCTTCTTCTGGATGAACAATGTTTATACAAGCCACCTTCTCTATGAAATTATCTAACACCACCGGTTTGAAATTGATCATGTCTTGAATGAAGTCTTTGAAGATGAATAAGTTCTGGATATTATCACCCAACCTTCTATGGAAAGGGAAGTAATCAGGATGGTTCATGAGGTTGAACCCATCACTATTCATGGGATGCAACAACATAAGTAGGTTATTGTCCATGGATTCCAAGAAATAACTGGGGTCTTTTTCATTTTGAAAGGACTATTCATTGTTCATTCATTCTCAAATCCTAGATGACTATAATTTCATTGGTCTTATTTACAAGGGATATTATGTGGTGTCCACCACTCGATAGGAGGTGTTTGGAAACTTGTGGCCTGCCAAGGTGTTTAGAACGGCATTGTTCCATGGTTCAGAGTGACAGTTTCAACTTACAGATTTCATGGACTTTTCACTTGATCTATAGGTATTAGTCACATTTAGGATTAGGTTCACTAAATGGATTCTTCAAAACAATGTTATCTTTTAGTAAACTCAAAAAAACCACCTAGATACTTCATGGGGATCATAGGTGTCTATAACTCATCCCAAATATTTTCAGCATAGAGTTCTAGTAGTATCTCTTGTGAGAGAGGGATGTTGAGTGAATAGCTTAAAACATTCCATCTAGATTGAATTTAGATACACTCTCATTCTCACATTGTTTACAATTTTTTCATCTGAAGATCATTATCTTCCTTAGCATGGAGCTGAATTGATAAAGGATCTAATGATGAAGGTCTTCCCATCATGTAACATATCCTATAGGCATACTGTTGTAAAAAATAAAGATTTTATATGTTAGAGTATGTATGAAACACCACATCTTTGGTTCCTCCTATTGATCTTGAGGGACCATAATCGACCCACATCAGGAAACAAAGTGTGTGAGATGTTGTTTGGGGTCACCAACACCATCAAAAGTAGATAAGGTTGGATTTACAAAATTGGTTAGAGGTGTTGGAAACAAGGCTGATCATTTCTAATAATGGAGGTTGGTTTTTGTTTGTTTTCAATCTACACATGGATGACTAGGGAGTTCGAAAATAATTGGGTCATACATTTGAGGCTGAAAATAGTATTGAAGGTGGTGTAGTTTCCCAGTGTTTTCCAAATTTTTGGGCCTAAAAAATTGGGGGTTTGGTAATGGTTCACAGCAACGGTACGTGGTGAATGTGTGTGGTACGTGGTGAAGGCACGTAGTATATAGTGAGGGCACATGGTACACAGTGAAGGAGTGAAGTACATGGTGAAGGAAGGCAGTATGTGGAACAATGTGAATAACTAAAAATAGTTCGCACTGACAGTACATGGTGAAGGAATGCAATACGCAAAATGCTACTGAAAACGGTTCACAGCAACGGAACGTAGTGAACAGATGCAGTATGTTGATTGACAGACATACGTTATGTGGAAGGTTAATGGTACATGATAAAGGTTCACAATTCAGATGATTTTTGTATGTGGTGGAAGCTAATAGTATGTAGACAGAGTTCAGTTTATAGTGAAGATTTTCCCACATTGAAAAATTTTGTAAATCAGATTACCAAAATTTTTAGAGATATGTTCCTATTTAAGGAGGTGTAATCCCCTTTTTTAAGGGAAGAGTTAGGATATTAAAATTTTAGGAAGAAATTCGGTGAAGTACAAAGTGGTATGTGGTTGAGAAGATGGTATGTAGAGAGAATCATCCATGTAAGGAAAAAAATATGAATAAGAGAGCACAGTTCACACAGGAATATCTCGCAGTACGTGGCCGATAAAGGCAGTACATGGAGCAGAATGATATGCAGAGGAATGGAGCAGTACGTGGTGTAGGGGAGTATGTAGATAAGGACAGTTCATAGAGGAGTTGGATAGTATGTGGAAACAACAGCGGTATGCGGAAGTAGTTGGATGGTACACAGAAATAGCAGTGGTACACAGAAATAGCTAGACGGTACACGGAAACAGTAGCAGTACGCGGAAAGAGAAGTAGTACATAGAACACCCACGGATGCATGAAAATTTTCCAAATAAATTTTCAAAATTAATTTTCATAACATATCAGTGTATTGTAAAATAAATTACATCTCCGAGTGATTATGGGACTTCAAAAGAGCATCCATTTATAGTTGATGTTTCCTGAATTAATGCCAAACCATTAAATCAACATTCAAGTTGTTAAACTAAGTGAAGATTCTTCCAACGCAATGAGCAAGGGGAGTTAGTGGAACTGATCTAAGGGATGCAGTGTGTTATCCCTAAAACATTGTAAAGGTAGTGGACCTATCACATTGTGACTATGTGAAACTCTTGAAATCCATAACTTGTGAAGATTAATGGTTTTTGGTATGACTGACACATAGTAGGCGTATTCTCCTTGGACATATCCCTTAGTGGTGAACCAAGTAAAATTGTTGTGTCATTTATTTGCATGTGATTGTTAATTTTTTCACTTCCTTTTTAGATAGTTTTAACTGGTTTTTACCAACGTGGGAATAAGATCCATCAGTTTAAAAGAAAATGTTGACACCCTGATTTACCTCTCCCCTATCAGGGTGTTCCGGGGTCCTTCAGGAGGCAGTGTTTTATCCGAACATTAAGGATATGTATTTATTTTAGGATTCAAAAGTGTGTGTCTCCCTTCCATGGTTTCCATTAGAGTATCCAGGGACTCGATGACATTAAGAAGATCTGAGGTAACTATAGTCTAAGTTGTCTCCCATCCACCAAGAATGGTGTGGGGGTTTATGAGGTTACCCACATTCATCTCTCACTGATTTTTGATTTTCCCCAAGGAGGAATTATTACTCTAGAAAGAGATATACTGGCACTATAATGGTGTTAAGTCACTATAATATTCTAATTCCTCATTTATATAGACTAGTTTCCTTGATTTGGATCAAATTTGATGCTCAGAAACCACTCTCACTAGTGGGTCATCTATATGAGGAAGAATATTTATCTCTTCCTGAAGATGATCCCCCGCATGAATGTTTCCCCTATATAGGTCCCCATTGAGCCATCTGAGATTTTTTATTTCTCTCTCACATTGTGAAAATTGTTCCTCCACTAAAGGAAACTAAAATATTTTAGATGGTAACTGGGATGTAGTCATAGCCTTCCATTTTTCTTTTGAAGGTTTCCACTTGAGAGGTGGAAGATCAGTATTCAGAGGTGCTAGGTTTTGCAACCTTCTCTGGTTCCAATTGGGTGCAACCTCATTTGGTGCATCCAAATCACCCTCCTCTCAGGGTACATTTTCCTTGTTGTGACCCTCTGTATATTCATCTTGATCAATGTATTTCATATTGAAAGTGATGAAATTCACAGATGCATATCAGGTAATGGTGTAACGCCCCGACCCCAGCTACCCAGAGTCGGTGCATTACTTTGTAACATTGGCATGATCACAAAAGATCAAGTCTCAAAAGACTGATTAGTTTAGTAGCCTTGGATACACTAGATACATTCATAAACATTACATTACATCATAAAAATGAAAACTAAAATAACATGGTCTCCCTAGTCCACACTCATATCCTCACTGACTATTCTTGCAAGTCAGTCATAATACACTTCTTCACATCCTGGAAAAAATAAAACATTGAAAGGGATGAGCTCAAATGCTCCTTAAGGATAACAATATAGCGGAAACTTTCATAAGAAAACATAAGCATTTAAGGCAATGTATAACTAAAACAAAAGCCTTATTGAACTTGAACTTCAGCATAATATGGAAAAAGTAAAATAAAATAATGCCATTACTTACTCACATGGATATTCTACTAGACGAATAATCACATGAAATATCAATAACCACTTTCATAATGAGGGAATGTATAATTCCAGACATTCTGAAACATTTTGTCAAGGCCTCGGCCAAGACGTCTAAAATGATTAAGGCCTCGGCCAAAACCATAAATCAAATTGGGAAAGGGCCTCGGCCAATTCCACGTCTAGTTGTCTCATGAGACCTACCGATGCATCGAGGAGCTATAGCGGGCTCCACCCGTCACTTATTAAGTCTAATCCATTCCTCATATGAATAGGTTTAAACATAACATAAATATTCGTATTAAAACTAGCATACGAAATGTCAAAAGTTTCTCCATAAACTATGGATGGTATAAAAATAACACATCCACAGTCAAATGTTTCACAAAATGCTCAATGGAAGTTTTGTATCATAAATCAATTTCAAATAAACATAAAACCCATCAAAGGATGTTGACATGGATGAAATCAATGCTATTTGAGAGAAATATCTCTCTTTTTTGAAATCATTTAAAAGACCCATAATTATAAAATAATACATTTACTTTTAAAATATTATTATAAGCTTGTAAGGGAAACTTCAACAAAGTTATAATGGTGGAAAATAGCCGCACACACCGTATAAGTTAAAAAAACATTCTTACCTTAAATTTGTCAAAAAGGTCAAAAAGTACATTGTTTGGAAAACGACGGTAAGATTCCTTTCAAAAACATATAAGGGTATAAATGACTTTAACCCATTTTCCATTTAATAGTAAAAATGTTTTTAAAGACATTTTTAAGAAACATGGATGTGGATGATAACGAGGTCCCAGTAGATAATTATGAATAAAGAACCTTGGATAATAAAGAGGTTGTGAAGTAAACCCTTACCTTGTACTTTTCCTTGGTTGGGGTAGGTTAACCTCCTGTATAATGGTGAAATAATTGTTATTAAATTATACAAGAATCATATACATTCATATGATATCATATATGATCTTTTAACATTGCTTTGTTAATAATATCTTAGATTTATCGTTGTTTCGGGTGTTAACTTACTCGTTTTCTTTTATATGTTTTGTTAAGTAAGTTGTGTTTTTCATGGATAGGTTGTATCTTATTCATATCCATAATGATATCATGTCCTTAAACATTATTTTTAAATCATCAAATGATAATTATACTTGAATGGATACGACGGAGAATGAATCTCATCGTGTTCGTGGAGACGGTAGTCCGTACGTACGCACGAGCGACAATATCATTATTTTGATATTAAAATAATATATAATTGGATAGTATATCATATATGAAGAATCATTATCATGTTATATTTATTATTTACATGAATTACATATCATTATTATACCCATCTAAATAATAATATATTGAATAACAGTTACACCACGACGTGGAGACGGTAAGTCGTACGTACGCACCTATGGTGACATGTCATTAAAATGATGGGTAGAATACTGAATATGGTTGTTATATATTTATAATAACATCACAGTATAAAGAAGATACTGGAGTTATAATTTTAGAATTTAAATAATAAACAAAGAGGGAGTGGAAGAAGAAAGAAACTTGAAAGAGGGTGATGAAAATGTTACCTCTTCTTCGGGTTCTTCCTTTTGATTTGATCAAAAGGACTCCTTAGGATGGCTTTCTGACTAAATTAAAGCTTCTAGGATGAAGGGAGAGAAGTTGGGAGAGTATTTGGGAAGAGGTTGGCCGAACCAAAAGTCTTGAAAGTGTGGATAAGGTGGTAGAGGTGGGGGGCTTTTATAAGAGGAGAGGAGGGGCTCTTTTGGAAAGATTGAAATGTTACATTATTATACAATGATTTTCGGATTCTAAAGGTCCCACACTTATATAATTCGTGGATAAGGTGATAGGGGTTTGAAATCTACCCATCCAATAGTCTTTGGACAAGTGTATTCCTTGGATTTTACATTATCTTTTCATTTTATTAAAATCGTTAAATAATGATGTCATCGCTGCATCATAATGATGTCATAAATAATTTAACATCTTTAATGTCTAAAAATTTTAAAAAAACACTATTATGTAGGAAATATTTTTAGCTTTATAATGAATATTTATAGTCAAAATTTGGACTTGTGTAACCCCACTTAAAAATTGTTTTAGTAAAACAACTCATGTTTGTGTCAATTTAATTTTAACATTAAATAAATATATATTAATGTCATTTTCCAACCAAAGTGGCTCCATGGGGTCCCCAAGTTGACACATGGGTTCTCTTGGTAGGCGATGACTCATCCAATAGGAGTAGGACAAGTTTCAAGCTCATCTCATATTATTAAAACATTATTTTTACCTTAAACTACACTAATTACCTCTAATCGCGATTAAGAACTTAAAAGTTACTATTCACAAAAAAAATTATTTTAATCTCATTGAACCACATTTTACTTCTTAATGACAACCATGTATGTCTAATTTTTGAAAATCAAATCACAGAAGTGGTAATATTTCATTTTAACGAAAAATCAGTTTTTAACAACCACTTAGTGGTTTCACTATTCATCAAAAATTGAAGTTTTTCAGAATAAGGCCAAAATTTCACCCTAAGCTATAATTGATATTCCGAATTCAAAAATGATGTCTATTTTACAAAATTCCAAACATATAAGTTGCATTAATTAATTTTATAATTAATTCTCGCTGTTACAACAAATAGCGTGTTTTTAAGAAACAATTTATATCAAAAGATTGGCAATTGTTTATGTCCAATTTCAATGTTAAATTAATTCTAATGACCACCATTGGATAAAATGGTAAAAATATATTCTATTTATACTTTAAAACCACTAAATAGTATAATTTATCACTATAAATTATTTTGATTAAAAAAGTTGTTTTTAAGTATTTTTAACTATTTATAAAAAATTAGAAGTTCTCAGAAAAATACCAAAAATTCAACATAGGCTAATTTCGATATTCCGAATCCAAAAATGAAGTCCATTTTGATAAATAAAATTTATAAAATTTCAAAAAGTAGGTATTACTATTTACAACAGCTAGTTTAATTAGTTGTGGTGTGTGTTAGAGCTTGAGGTTGTGTACAACACACGCTATTGCATTATTCGAAGGGAAACGTACCGAGGAAGCTTGGGGTGTTACATTCTCCCCTCCTTCAAATAATTGCGTCCTCGAAATTTCTAGGGTATTACTGCATAAAAAGACTCGGGTGTTTCTTCATCATAAGTTCCTCAGGTTCCCACGTTGCCACTTCCATTTTATGATTTCTCCACAAAACCTTTACCAGGCGAGTCGTCCGGTTTCTCAGCACATGCTCCCTCACATCAAGAATTCTGATGGTCTCTTCGCAATAAGATAGATCGGGTTCCAGTTATAATTCCTCATAGGTAAGTACATGTGTTGGGTCGGGCATGTATTTTCTCAATAGTGACATGTGGAAAACATCGTGAACTTTGGAGAGATTTGGCAGCATCGCCAAACGATAAGCTATAGCCCCAATACGATCTAGAATTTTGAAAGGTCCGATGTACCTGGGACTCAAATTACCCTTCTTACCAAAACGTATAACTCCCTTCCATGGAGATGCCTTTAGGAAAACATGATCTCCCACCTGAAATTCCAAAACCTTTCTTCTGCTATCGGCATAGCTCTTCTGCCTACTTTGAGATGATTTTATGTGGTTTTGGATTACCTTCACCTTTTCCATTGTTTCTTCCACCAGTTCTGGTCCCACAAGTTTTCTTTCACCAACGTCATCCCAACAGGTTGGTGTACGAAATCTCTTTCTGTATAATGCTTCATAAGGTTCCATCTGAATGCTTGAATGGAAGCTATTGTTATAGGAAAATTCTACCAGTGGTAAATATTGATCCCACATACCCTGAAAGTCAAGAGAGCATGATCTCAACATGTCTTCTAAGGTTTGAATAGTCCGTTTTGATTGTCCATCTGTTTGAGGGTGATAGGCAGTACTCAAACGAAGTTCAGTATCCAAGGCCTTTTGAAGAATTTTCCAAAATCTTGAAGTAAAACGAGGATCACGATCAGAAACAATCGATAGGGGTACTCCATAAAGTATTACAACTTCATTAATATATAGTCTTGCTAGACTTTCAAGTGGTAGATCCTCCCGTATAGCCAGAAAATGTGCTGACTTAGTAAGACGATCAACAATGACCCATATTGCATCATTCCTTCTAGGAGTCTTTGGTAGTCCCATGACAAAGTCCATCGTAATATTATCCCATTTCCACTCAGGTATGGGAAGAGGTTGCAATAATCCACTAGGAGTTTGCCTTCCAGCTTTCACTTGTTGAGAAACCATACACCTCAACACAAAATAAGCAATCTCCCTCTTTATATTGTCCCACCAAAAATGTTCCTTCAAATCTCGATACATTTTGGTTCTCCCAGGGTGTATAGAGAAATTGGAACTATGAGCATCATCCAGCAATTCCCTTTTTAGATCAGGTATATCGGGAACACAAAGTCTCTTCCCGAATTTCAAAATTCCATCCTTATACACAAAGTCCCTCAATCTTACATCATTCACATCTTTAATCTTCTTCTGAAATTCTTCATCATTGGTCTGAGAACTCTCAATCCTTTGTAGTAATGATGGTTTGGAAACCATTTGAAAAAGCATTGATGTTTCACCTTCCCTAGTTATTCCCTTGTCCATCTTCACCAGATCCATGAAAATTGGATCCCTTTCAATTCTCATCACATTCAAAACTCCATGGTCTTTTCTACTCAAAGCATCTGCCACCTTGTTTTCCTTCCCCGGGTGGTAATGTATCGTGCAATCATAATCCTTGAGTAGTTCAAGCCATCGCCTTTGCCTCATTTTGAGTTCTTTTTGTGAGAAAATATACATCAAACTCTTGTGATCAGTATAAATCTCACATTTTTCACCATAGAGGTAATGTCTCCATATCTTTAAAGCAAAGATCATAGCTTCTATCAAGATCATGAGTAGGATAGTTTTTCTCATGAATTTTTAGCTGTTGTGATGCATAGGCAATAACCTTATCATTCTGCATAAGGACACAACCAAGTCCTTTCTTCGATGCATCACTATAAATAACAAACCCATCATTCCCCGATGGTAGAGTCAATACAGGGGCATTGACTAATCTTCTCTTCAGTTCTTCAAAACATTCTTCACACTCTTTTGTCCAGACAAATTTAATCCCTTTACATGTGAGCTTTGTCAATGGGTTAGCCAATCTGGCAAAATTCTGGATGAAACGTCAATAATAACCTGCTAAACCAATAAAACTGCGTACCTCAGTTATACTTTTCGGTGCTGGCCATTCTTGGATTGCCTTGGTTTTAGAAGGATCAACGGAAATTCCATCCTTAGAGACAATATGGCCAAGAAAAGAAATCTCCTGAAGCCAGAATTCACACTTTCTAAATTTCCCATATAATTCATGTCTTCTAAGAGTCTTCAGGATAATGCGTAAGTGATTTTCATGATCTTAGTGGCTTTTGGAGTATACCAAGATATCATCAATAAATACCACTACAAAGTCATCAAGATATTCCTTGAAAACTCTATTCATTAGATCCATGAAAATAGAGGGTGCATTAGTCAATCCAAAAGGCATTACTGTAAACTCGTAATGCCCGTACCTTGTTCGAAATGCTGTCTTTGGAACGTCTTCCTTCTTCACACACAACTGATGGTATCCAGACAAAAGTTCAATCTTTGAAAATTATTGAGCTCCATGCAGTCGGTCAAACAAATCATCAATGCGAGGTAGAGGATACTTGTTCTTTATTTTTATAGCATTGATCTCCCTATAGTTGATGCAGAACCTCATAGATCCATCTTTCTTCTTAACAAAAAGAACAGGGGATCCCCAAGGAGAAACACTAGGGAGAATAAATCCCTTATTACTCAATTCTTCTAGTTGTTTCTTTAGTTCAACTAATTCCACAGTGGCCATTCTATAAGGGTTCATCGATATGGGCCTTGATCCAGGAATTAAATCAATGGAAAACTCAACTTCTCGTTCTGGAGGATGTCCAGCTAAATCTTCCGGAAACAAATCAACATATTCTCTCACAATAGGTACATCCTCTATTTGAATATTACTTTCCTCACCCTCAGTAATTTCCTTCTCTTCCTCCCCAATATTTTAATTTAGTTGAGCTACTGGGGGTGGATCTAGATAAGAATTATGTGGCGACGATTCTGCTCTAAAGATAAGGTGTTCCTTATCATCATCATCAAGAATCGTAACCTCTTTCCTCTTACAATAAATTTTTTCATCATGGTCCGAAAGACAATCCATACCGAGGATTATATCAAATTCAATCATGGGTATGATGATGAGATCAGCAGGTAAAGAACATTTAGGTTCTCTAATGGGAACTAATCGACAAAACTTTATTGCAATAGTACTTCCCTTAGGGGTTTTGACTGACAACTCCCTTGTTAAATCAAATTGGAAATATCTAATTTTCTTAGCAAACTGGGAAGATATGAAACAATGCGATGATCCAGAATCAAATAATGCATTTTCTAAACTTGAGGAAACCATTAAATTACCTACCACCATGTCTTTCGGAGCTTCCACCTCAGCAGTAGTGATAGCATAATCCTGGCCCTGATCCCTTGGCCTCTTCTGAGGTAAGTTCCCCTGACGCTTAGGACATTCATTTCCATAATGTCCCTCCTCTCTACAATTATAGCATTCCACGTTGACAGCCGCTTTCTTTCCCTTGCATTCAGGAGCTTGGTGGCCTTTTTCACCACACTTGTAACATACTCCTTTTCCTTTTAGACAGGCAGCAGGGTGCTTCCTACCACAATTATCACAGGGTGGAAATTCATTTCTACCCTTCTTCCCTGTTTCCTTATTTCCTTTCCCAGAGTTTTCAGCGGATCTCTTCTTATCTTGCTTTGATTTAAAGTCATAAGACTTAGAGAATTCATTTTCCGTCTTGATAATGCATGAGACAATACCTTCGTATGAAGAGAAGGTTTGTGATACTAAATCTCGACGGAGAAATGGTTTTAACCCATCAAAGAAACGATTAGTATTACTTCTTGGGTTACGTATGTAATCTGCAGCATACCTTGCTAACCTTGTAAAGTTAGCCTCATACTTTGTGACATTCTCATCCTCCTTCTGCCTCAGACTCAGAAATTTCCTTTCCATATCCGATCGATGGTCTCGAGGAAAGTATTTTTCTAAGAACAGCTCTTTGAACTCCTGCCATTCCATGTTTGTTAATTCATCATCTTCCTTTGTGTTTTGAATTAGTGACCACCATTGATCGGCATCTCCAGTGAGGCGATAAACTTCCATGACAACTTTCTCCCTTTCACTACTCCCCAAGGCATGGAATATTTTCTCTAAGTAATTTATCCATTGCTCAACTACTATAGGATTTGTACTCCCATTGAAGGTTGGTGGTTGTTGCCTCATGAAACGGTCTAGCATTGATCCTCCACGTTGCGGATCAGGGTGCTCCATACGAGTAAGGTTGTTATTCATAACCTACGTGAGTTGTCCCAGTACGGTGAGAAGCTGATCAGCACCAATTGTATCACTAGATCCACCATAATTATCTTGAGCAGGAGGGAAATCCCTACACGAAGTGCGTGCATTGATACGGTTTCCATTCCTTCCACTAGGCACCATTTCTAAATAATGGCATAAACTAGATTAGTTTATGAATCAAAATACATAATTCCATACTTGTAAAACACTTAACATAAATTGAAATAATTATGGATATAATCCATAATTATAAAAATGTTTTCTTTGAGGAAGTATATACTCGTAACCCTTCATAGTGGTTTGTAAAGAAAATGTGAATTATCCTAAGCATATCCCCCGGGAGTGTCGTAACCAAGAGTGCAGCAAGGCCCGTTGTCGTGCACCAGTTCCCATTCGAGTCTAGCTCAAAGCGGTGTTTTCGGGTTTACCCCTAGGTACATCTATGCCAGAGCCGCCTCTACCTGCTCGTATCCAGACAGGGATGTATTGCTCGGAAAACTCACAACATCTCTACAATACCAAAATTCTAGGAAGTTCTTCTATACTAATCCTCAAAGTCTATCTTCGGGCTATGTGCTCTAATCAGAGTTTATATAAATCTAGATTCCAAGGTTAGTACTAAACTGCCTCTGATACCAACTGTAACGCCCCGACCCCAGCTACCCAGAGTCGGTTCATTACTTCGTAACATTGGCATGATCACAAAATATCAAGTCTCGAAAGACCGATTAGTTTAGTAGAATTGGAAACACTAGATACATTCATAAACATTACATTACATCATAAAAATGAAAACTAAAATAACATGGTCTCCCTAGTCCATACTCATATCCTCACTGACTATTCTTTCAAGTCAGTCATAATACACTTCTTAACATCCTGGAAAAAATAAAACATTGAAAGGGGTGAGCTCAAATGCTCTGTAAGGATAACAATATAGCGGAAACTTTCATAAGAAAACATAAGCATTTAAGGCAATGTATAACTAAAAAAAAAGCCTTATTGAACTTGAACTTCAGCATAATATGGCAAAAGTAAAATAAAATAATTCCATTACTTACTCACATGGATATTCTACTAGACGAATAATCACATGAAATATCAATAATCACTTTCATAATGAGGGAATGTATAATGCCAGACATTCTGAAACATTTTGTCAAGGCCACGGACAAGACGTCTAAAATGATTAAGGCCTCGGCCAAAACCATAAATAAAATTGGAAAAGGGCATCGTCCAATTCCACGTCTAGTTGTCTCATGAGACCTACCGATGCATAGAGGAGCTATAGCGGGCTCCACCTGTCACTTATTAAGTCCAATACATTCCTCATATGAATAGGTTTAAACATAACATAAATATTCGTATTAAAACTAACATACGAAATGTCAACAGTTTCTCCATAAACTATGGATGGTATAAAAATAACACATCCACAGTCAAATGTTTCACAAAATTCTCAATGGAAGTTTTTTATCATAAATCAATTTCAAATAAACTTAAAACCCATCAAAGGATGTTGACATGGATGAAATCAAAGCTATTTGAGAGAAATATCTCTCTTTTTTGAAATCATTTAAAAGTCTAATAATTAAAAAATAATATATTTACTTTGAAAATATTATTATAAGCTTGTAAGGGAAACTTCGACGAAGTAATAATGGCGGAAAATAGCCGCACCCTCCGTATAAGTTAAAAAAAACATTCTTACCTTAAATTTGTCAAAAAGGTCAAAAAGTACATTGTTTGGAAAATGACGGTAAGATTCCCTTCAAAAACATATAAGGGTATAAATGAATTTAACCCATTTTCCATTTAATAGTAAAAATGTTTTGAAAGACATTTTTAAGAAACATGGATGTGGATGATAACGAGGTCCCAGTAGATAATTATGTATAAACAACCTTGGATAATGAAGAGGTTGTGAAGTAAACCCTTACCTTGTACTTTTCCTTGGTTGGGGTAGGTTAACCTCCTGTATAATGGTGAAATAATTGTTATTAAATTATACAAGAATCATATACATTCATATGATATCATATATGATCTTTTAACATTGCTTTGTTAACAATATCTTAGATTTATCGTTGTTTCGGGTGTTAACTTACTCGTTTGCTTTTATATGTTTTGTTACGTAAGTCGTGTTTTTCATGGATAGGTTGTATCTTATTCATATCTATAATGATATCATGTCCTTAAACATTATTTTTAAATCATCAAATGATAATTATACTTTAATGAATACGACGGAGAATGAATCTCATCGCGTTCGTGGAGACGGTAGTCCGTACGTACGCACGAGCGACAATATCATTATTTTGATATTAAAATAATATATAATTGGATAGTATATCATATATACAGAATCATTATCATGTTATATTTATTATTTACATGAATTACATATCATTATTATACCCATCTAAATAATAATATATTCAATAACAATTACACCACGACGTGGAGACGGTAAGCCGTAAGTACGCACGTATGGTGACATGTCATTCAAATGATGGGTAGAATACTGAATATGGTTGTTCCAAATTTATAATAACATCACAGTATATAGAAGATACCGGAGTTATAATTTTAGAATTGAAATAATAAACAAAGAGGGAGTGGAAGAAGAAAGAAACTTGAAAGAGGGTGATGAAAATGTTACCTCTTCTTCGGGTTCTTCCTTTTGATTTGATCAAAAGGACTCCTTAGGATGGCTTTCTGACTAAAGTAAAGCTTCTAGGATGAAGGGAGAGAAGTTGGGAGAGTATTTGGGCAGAGGTTGGCCGAACCAAAAGGCTTGAAAGTGTGAATAAGGTGGTAGAGGTGGGGGCCTTTTATAAGAGGAGAGGAGGGGCTCTTTTGGAAAGATTGAAATGTTACATTATTATACAATGCTTTTCGGATTCTAAAGGTCCCACACTTATATAATTCTTGGATAAGGTGATAAGGGTTCGAAATATACCCATCCAATAGTCTTTGGATAAGTTTAAGCCTTCGATTTTACATTATCATTTCATTTTATTAAAATCGTTAAATAATGAGGTCATCACTGCATCATAATGATGTCATAAATAATTTAACTTATTTAATGTCTAAAAATTATAAAAAAAACTATTATGTATGAAATCTTTTTATCTTTATAATGAATATTTATAGTCAAAATTTGGACTTGTGTAACCCCACTTAAAAACTGTTTTAGTAAAACAACTCATGTTTGTGTCAATTTAATTTTAACATTAAATAAATTTATATTAATGTCATTTTCCAACCAAAGTGGCTCCATGGGGTCCCCAAGTTGACCCATGGGTTTTCTTGGTCGGCCATGACTCATCCAATAGGATTAGGACAAGTGTCAAGCGCATCTCATATTATTAAAACATTATTTTTACCTTAAACTACACTAATTACCTCTAATCGCGATTAAGAACTTAAAAGTTACTATTCACCAAAAAATTATTTTCATCTCATTGAACCACATTTTACTTATTAATAACAACCATGTATGTCGGATTTTTGAAAATCAAATCACAGAAGTGTTAATATTTCATTTTAACAAAAAATCAGTTTTTAACAACCACTTAGTGGTTTCACTATTCATCAAAAATTGAAGTTTTTTAGAATAAGGCCAAAATTTCACCCTAAGCTATAATTGATATTCTGAATTCAAAAATGATGTTTATTTTAAAAAATTCCAAACATATAAGTTGCATTAATTTATTTTATAATTAATTCTCGCTGTTACAACAAATAGCGTGTTTTTAAGAAACAATTTATATCAAAAGATTGGCAATTGTTTATATCCAATTTCAATGTTAAATTAATTCTAATGACCAAAATTGGATAAAATGGTAAAAATATATTCTATTTATACTTTAAAAACACTAAATAGTATAATTTATCACTATAAATTATTTTGATTAAAAAATTTGTTTTTAAGTATTTTTCACTATTCATAAAAAATTAGAAGTTCTCAGAAAAATACCAAAAATTCAACATAGGCTAATTTCGATATTCCGAATCCAAAAATGAATTCCATTTTGATAAATAAAATTTATAAAATTTCAAAAAGTAGGTATTACTATTCACAACTGCTAGTTTAATTAGTTGTGGTGTTTGTTAGAGCTCGAGGTTGTGTACAACACACGCTATTGCATTATTCAAAGGGAAACGTACCGTAGAAGCTTGGGGTGTTTCAAATGGTGGTTATTACATTAATTTCAAATAAACTGGATAATTCAACATAGATTTTATTATGGTCATTATTCTAACCCTTGGCCTTATTAATCCATTTTGGATTATGACCCCAGTGGGGTTTGATCACCTTCTTCGTACACTCCGCTCATCATGATTTGTGAATAGTGACCTTGAGGGAGTTTCTGGTTGCGATTTCTGAATGGGCTGGAACCAGTAGAGGTTTGTCTTATGATGAGAGGAATAAGTTGGATTCTAAACATCGATTATTTCTTCTCGACCTATAGAAGACTAATCCCCTATATGATGATGAAGATGATGAAAAATCCCCCATCCTTGTTGGGTGGGGGTTATTCAAGGCCAGAATTGGCATTGATTGGTCAAGTTGTTGGGGATCCAATGGAACAAGTTAGGGATTTCTTGACTCCTAGAATGGAAAATGATTATATAAATTCCTCGTCCCAGTAGGGTGGGGTTGATCTAGAATCGCTATTGATGTCTCTAGGGTTATCTCAGGGGATTATGAACCTAGTGATGGTGATTGAGATATAAATTCCCCTATCCTAGGGGAAAGGGTTTTCATGCAACTTATGCCAATGTGTCCTAAATCATATAAATAATTAATGATCCAATATGTGGAGGTGATGGTAGATAACCTCCTGACTCAGTGAGTTGGGTCTTCCCCTGAACGGCTGATATGTCAACTTCTATTGTGTCCAGTTTGATGTGGTGTAGATATGATCATTTGGGAACTGTGTGCGATGAAAACCCATGATGATAAAAATTCCCTTTGAGAAGTTTTCTAGGGGATCAAAACTTCTATATCCATGTTTGAAATGTATTCCTATTACTTCAAGGGGCCTTGTTTGTTGTTAGGTTGGCTATTCTCTCCCATTGTTCATGATGTTTGGGCATCGTTGAAGTGGGGGTGTTACATTGTAGTGATAAATGGTCCTAAGTTTTACCCAATCATTTGATCTCACTAGAGGTTATGACATTGTAGGATGCCATATGTGATGGTTTCTACTATTCTAGGGGTGAATCAAAGTGTAAAGCTATATACTCTCCCCATCCTCGAATTCATATACATAAAATGTCTTCATAGATAAACCATCGATGAGTTTTGATACAATGGAGGCAAGCATGTTACAGATTTGAATCATGCTTTCCTGGATTTGGATCCCATTTCATGGAGATAGAAGCCAGATCTAGCTAACCACATAGTATTTCGATAGTCTGAAGGTGACCCTCATATTTAGTAAAAGGGATGTGTCTATCCTTTAGCCACTGATGAGTAGCCCATATATTTTGTCATAAAAAAGGCATGAACTCCTTTTCTAGCTCACAAGGTATCTCATAGCTATAAATAAAGCGGGGATAGAACATGATGTGTTGGTTTTTCCCGACCAACTCTCTCCATATGTCAATGTTGGAATCCTCTTCATCAGCTTCACACTTCTCCATCCAGTCAGACTGTAGAAAATGATTCTGAAGGTCGCCTACTGAAGAGAGTGGAGTGCTACTAGAATTTGATGGGGAACTGTATACCATTGAACCCAATTTTTAGATCACCTCTCTATATGACGGTGTTAGAATTTTGGACATCCCTCTATAAGAGGGTGTCTGGCCAACGAGAGGATTTCCATATCCATGGGAGATATTTTAATAGAGAGGTTGACCATGGTGGATGTTAAGATTAGATTCCATGTCATCCATATCCACACTACCATGAGGAGGACTATCATGGTAATGAATGCCTTATGCTTATGCTTCAATATAAGAGTGTATAGACCCTTGTGGTGTTGAGAATGTGTCTTGAACTACCTCGAGGATACTTGAATTGAAATGATTAGGAATATGGTACATCTTATTTACCATAGTTAGAATATGTCAACCTGCCTTTTGGGATTGTTCATGAATATAATCCTACTATATGATGATTTCTGGAACATTCTTTTAACCAATTTGTTTTGTGGGAATATGATCCCACTGCTGAGAAGCTTTTGGAATATGCTGATGAGCTATCTCAATATCAATAGGAATATAAGCCTATCCAGAGAAATGCACCATTCTCATTTGGTGAGACACAGTAAAGAAGGAATTATGATCCATATCCTAATCCTTTTGGATATTCCATTGGTCTTTATTGTTAGGAATATGTGTCTTCCTCGAGGAATGTGCCACTCTCTATTGGGGGCCCCGATTTGATATGGAATATGAGCCCAGTATTATTATGCATTCCCCACTAGAATATGTCGATGGGCCTTCAGAATGGAATTAGGGATATGATCATCCTCCTATATTTCCTTGGAATGATGCTAGTGCAATCTTTCATCGGTGGAAGTAGGAATACGCATCTAGAATCCATGATCTTTCGGAATATTCCTAGCAGTGTCACTGATAGGAATATAGGCCTATCCTGAGGATTGTTCTATTCTAACTTGGTCATCCATAGGTAAAATAGGGATATATTCCCAATTATGTTCCTTTAGAGTTTACCAATAGACTTCTTCGATAGGAATATGACCCTATCTGGAGGAATCATTCCATCTTACATGGTGATTCCCTTCCATAATGAGGATATGAACCCGATCCTAGGCCTTTGGAACATACCACTGGTATTTTTCAACTGGCACATGCCCCTATCTCGAGGAATGTTCCAGTCCCACCTAGTGAGCCCTAGTTGGAATGGGAGTATGATCTTGGTATGATGTGTCTTCCATTATCAGAATATTCTAAGAATCATCTTGGATGGGATCAATAATGTGTTATTTCTATGAATCATCCAATTTTTTTGAATGATCGAAGTGTTGAGATTTCCTTGTTGTAGGGATAAGAATATGCGCCTATCCTTTTATTTGCAATAGTTCCAAAATATACCGGCAGATTTTTTCAGTTGTTGCTAAAATAAATTGTCATTTTAGAAAAGTGTGTGTAGGGATATAAGCTTGCACATTTTTTGTTTCCATTATACAATGGAAGATTTATTCAATTGAAGTGAGAATATGTGCCCACCTATGTCCTCCTTATTCCACCAGAATATGCCTATGGACTTCATACATGGGGGTAGGTATATGTGCCTCCCCATGCCTACTGTGGAAATATTCCCACATACTTGTTTTGAGTGAGCAGGTTTATGAGCCTACTTTATGGTCCCTATAATAATATTCTAACATGCATTATTAACAGGAGTAGGGATATGATCTATCTCTTAGATATCGAGTGTCTTCCTCTTTTAATGATCCTTATGTGTTTCCCGATAATGGGCCTCAATGGTGGTAGTGATTTGGATGGTACGCTCAGCAGGTGGCTAGTGGGTATTGGTGGGATGATGTTGGTGATGGTGGTTGAGAGGATCCCTCTTAAGTAACCCCTAAACTGAAAGGGTGTGATATTTTTCTTCCTAGTTAACCCTCATTAGATATAAAACGTGGAAGTTGTTGTGATCTGAGGATAAGCTCCCAAAGTTATTGGTTGAAGCAACAAGGGCTACTGGATTAATAGCATATTTTTTCGGGCAATGTGGATTCACTGGTTTTCGTACTTAGGGAACGTCACATGCATCTTCCTTGGTAGGGATTGTACCATGTCATTGGTACTCTAAGACCATCATGTTTTCCACATACTGTTGGAGGTTTTGAGCACGTGAGATAACTTTATGACCCGTTGGGGTGACTGTTGTAGGTGATTTACGAAAGCGATTGCTGGATAAAGAATACATTATATTGGGTTAGGATGATATTGATTAAATAAGTATCTACAATCATTCAGACAATAAGGAAAAATGATATCGATTAGTGAAATTTCATAGGAATGATTTTCTCAATCGAATATGTATGGTTAACAAAATTTTCCTATTTTCCCAATATTTCCACTCTTATCATGTGGACTTGTCAATAAAAGGATGGGAATATAAGAAACTAAGTTATAGAGGATCATCTATAAGATTCATGATGGTCTTACTACTTTGTTTTTGTATGATAGAAAAAAAAGTTTCATGACACATGATTTACCAATTGTTTTTTATTTCAAATACTCCCAATGTGTTCACCATTATTTAGATGAATTAAGAATAAAATTAAATGGACTTACATATTATAGACAAATTAGGTTTTAATTGGAGTTATTTCATATTGAATTCACCATTTCAGATTTGGAAGGATTAAGAGGCAACTGAGAGAACCCTCACTGAGGTGGGTTCAGTTAGACATGATGGTAGATTGTGGGGTTTGACTTCTTGCATAACCATTTCTATAAAGTCATTCTTGTTCTTAAAAAAACTCCCAATGGTTCCATTATCCATAACTAGGTACATGACCACTTTCCAACAGTAGCTATTCATTTGGGGTATTAGACCCAATGATGGTTAGGCAATCACATTGGTCAAGAGGATGGCAGGTCAGGCTCATCACGACCTTTTGGGGGAAAATTGTTTCCTATTATGTGACCCTCTTATATATTTATGATATGTTCGTGAATCTCCCCTAATCTCGATACAGGATCGGTTACCATAAAAAAAGATTATTAGTTAATCCTCTTTATACAAGAAAGGGAATCCCATTAATGAATCCATCTGTATATATCCAAGGTTCTCCTTCTGTTTCTATGTAATGAGTGGATACTTATGTGATGAATTTGTATAACCAAGTACTTCAGAATTTCTGGCCACATGGGGAGGAATACAATATTACGAGAATGGGATTGATCCATTATGATTATTCCTACGTATCCTGGTTAATATAGGAATCAAAACTCACACATTTTTTTAAACACATAAAGTTTAATTTTATGTGGAGAGGACATATTCATAGGGAGTAGGATTCCATATATTTGAACTAGATTCTTGAGAAGACATCTTATGTATCCAGGACATAGAAGGAATAAAAGTTATCATAGTTTGATTATGCTCTTGGGACTATCCCAAAGAAGATTCTTTCATATGAGGAATATTCTTATCATGCCACTCATCGGGTCTTACATACTGAGATTTTCCTGGCTTTTGGAGATTTAGTATTTCAATGAGGTGTTCATTATAGATCCCTAATTACATGTGATCTATACTTAGTGTGAGAAAAAAGTGAATCCAACTCATCAACATCAATGCATATGGTTGTAGGAATAGAATGTTGGGATGACCGGTGAAATGTTCAATATAGAGCTCAGGCCCGGTAGAAGTGTCCTACATATCCTGGTTATGGTAGGAATCAGATTCATCGTAGTTCAACTGATTTATCAATCCATTGATGGATGATATAGAGTTATCAAACCGTGGGAATGATTGGGTCCCAATGGATGAAATTTAATATACATAGAGAGATTTACATTGAATTAGATGCCCATTTGAGGATGGTCTTAGGCCATAGTAAGTAATCCTACATACCATGGTTGTGGAAGGAATCATAGTCCTCATAGTTCACAAAGTCAAGTTAGGGATTACACTTTAACATTCCCTGTGTATATGGTACATGTCATATCATGTCGTTGGTTGGGGATTACACTCTGGTACTGCTCGTTTATATGGGAAATTTCAAATCATGTCATTGGTCAGGGATTTCACTTTGGCATTTCCCATGTATGTTGGACATGTCATATCATATTGGTGGTCGTGGATTACACTCTGTCATTTCCCATGTCCTCGTAAAGGATCGTGATTCAAATGATTTGATCACTATAAATACTTAATCCCACATGATATATTCTCAGTGTGGGAAACAAGGAATGACAATTGATTGGTCTCACTGAACATGGGTGTGATACCTAAATACTTAAACATCCCATTGGGGATTTGGTATAGAGCTTGTGACTTAAGAAGGCATCCTATATATCTTGGTTATAAAGGGAATTAGAGTTGTCTTAGTTCACTTGGCGAGAGATTATACATAGAGTCTTCACTTATCATTGGGGCCTACAAACTGATGATGAACTAGGTGATGTTGTCCTAAGATTCCCTATTGTCCAGGGGTTAAACTCGAAGGATTCCCTTACCATCGGGGCTTACATGCTAAGGAGGAACCAGGTGATCATGTCCTAGTATTCCATATTGTCTAGGGCTTACACACATAGGGTTCCCTTATTATAAAGTCTTACACACTGAGGATGAACTAGGCGATCATGTCATAGGGTTGCCTATTGATTGGGGATTACACACTGAGGTTTCCCTTATCATCGATGCTTACACATTAAGGAATAACCAGGTGATCAAGTCCTAGTATTCCATATTGTCTGGGGATTAAACATAGTGTTTTTCCTTATCATTGAGTTTTACACACTAATGATAAACTAGGTGATCAAGTCCTAGGATTTCATATTGTCTGAGGCTTACACACAGAGGCTTCCCTTAGCATTGGAGCTTACACACTGAGTATGAAAAAGTTTATCAAGCCTTATGATTCCCTATTATATGGGGCTTTCACACGGAGGTTTCTCAATCATCAGAGCGTAAAAATTGAGGATGAACATCATGATGAAGTCATAGTGTACCCTTATCTTTTCAAATATTTATTATGAAAGTGATATTATCATTGAAACTCCCTAATCCCACATGGGAAATTCTCAGTGTGGGAAACAAGGGATGATAAATGATTAGTCTCACTACTTGTGGATCTAGGACTTATGTACTAGAATGACCCTTTTGGAGGTTTGATATGGAGATCAGGCCTTATGAAGGCGTCTTACATATTTTGATTATAGAAGGAATCATAGTTTTCATAATTCACTTAGTCAGGGCTTACACAATGAGTTTTCCCTTATCATAGGGGCTTACACCCTGAGGATGAACTATGTGATCAAGTCCAAGGATTTCCCAATATTCTAGGGATTATAGACTGAGGTTTCTCTATCATCGTGGATTATATACTAGGGATGGAAAAGGTGATCAAGTATTAAGATTCCCTATTATCTGGGGCCTACACACCACGCTTTCCCTATTCTTGGTTAAATTTACTACTTGATATAAATTGATTTCCACATGACAAGCCTTGATTGGTTACCTAATATATCAGATAATGTTTTCATGATATGACAAAGGGAAATTATATGATCTAGTCAACTAGTCTTGGGGAATTCACATGTCATGGATGAAATGGATAAGGGTTGTCTCATGATCAATGCTAACATGTCTGTTGGATATTGAAAGACTCATATGACCTGTACTACAATCCATCGCATGACCTGGTTGGCTTGTCTAGAGGGTGTCCTAGGATCTAGCAGACATGCCTTGGAGTCATCAAGAGAGTTGGATGATATATATAGGGGATATTACAAGATTAAGTGTGACATGTCTCAAAGGGCCTCACAATTCTTGGATAACATGTATAAAGGGAGTAATGAGACTGGTATTTCTTAACTAGAGGGTGTTGTGAGTGTCATTTGACATGCCTGGGTGTTACCACAAGATTTAGCTAACCTTAACTAGCTCTATTATATGAGTCAGAAGACATGTCTGAAGATCATCACAAGACTAGGATGAAGAATAGATATGGTTTTATTAGATCTATCCAACATACCTGTGAGGCACCTTATGACTTTATTTGACATGCCTAAGGGACTTTTCATGATCCTAATAGTATATGAATGGTGTCTCTCATGATTTGGATGATGTATCCTGGTCTTATCTCTTATCCTGGATAGTTAATGAAAAGTTCATAAGGATTAATGTGTATGTTCTTTAGCTCATGTCCCCCAAATTTAGTCATTTTTCTAGCCTCCATATTGAAACATCCATAGATTGTTTTACTGTTATTTTATTTTATGTCTCATATAAACTAGAAATTGTGTGGTATGTCCTTCACATGTCCTACCAGAAATCCTTTGTGTGATCTTGGAATGATAAAATGTAATGCTTTATGCCTAAAGCATGATAGATATGGATCTCTACTGGTGTATTAACTAATGGTATACTTTCCATTTTGAGACCAACCAGCTAGAAAAATCCATTATAGCATTGGTGCGTCTGAATATTAGAAAGTCGTTACGTCTAAGATTATAGAGGTCCAGAGTCACACCCTTTTCCCATGTTGGGGTGGGTAATTTATATGTATCTCCACCCTTGTTGTTCATCGGTTTGTGTGTTGTGTCTTATGTGATTCCAATATGGGGTCAGATAGTGGTTTTGGTTCCATGTTTATTCACAAGTCTCTACTGTGGATTGTTCCAATGACGCCACCTGATTTTCAGTGTCTGTGACTCCCTCTATTAGGGAGTCCTTTATTGGATTATTACCAATTAATTAGGAATAATTTAATCATGTGGTTATAGTGAATTAATTATATATTGTAATATTAACATGTCCAAGGGGATTTTCAAGATTTTGATGGCTGTTGAAAAGCTTTCTTAAGATCTCGGGTAACTTGTCTAGGAGCCCTAAAAGATCTCATTGCAGACATCCTTAGCATGTTGCATGGGTTTTATGATCGTGATTTCTTGTGAATACTTCAATTTTATTTAAATTGTTTTATTTATAGAATTACTAGGATTCATGTGAGATTTCATGAGTAATGTTAAGGAAAATAACTCTATTTTTTTATATATCATGTGACCAAGAAGGTCCTATGATTGATGCATGAGCAGTTCATGGACAGACCCATCCATTTTTTCTTATGGATCTAAAAGAGAAGTGTGTAGTCTCTTGTATATACCCAAGAATTTTTTTGCGATGAATATGACAAGAAAAAGGGATTCAAAAAGTTGAGGCATTCATGTTTTTAAGGACTTGTAGTGTATTAAAGATGGTCGGGGGTGCATCACGTGATAGTCTGTGACTGCGAGAAGTCTAGAGTCCTCCCATTTATTAATTTTTTTATTTGAAAATGGTTCATGGTTCTTGTGAGTTTTTTTGGGTGTTCTCGAGTATAATTATCCTCCTCATTGGTGATGTATACCATGATCCTTTCATCCATAATAAGACTCCACCATTTGGACATTTTCTTACAAATTTAAAAGGATTTTTGGATGGGTTGGGAGGCACCTTCCATGTGGATTTGGGGATTTTACCTAGATTCCATGACATGACCACTAGTTGTACATATAGACTTCTCAAGTGTTGAATAACTTTATAGAAGAGGCTCCATTCGATACACTACAGGATATGAACTTTTCATAGTCTATTTTTGTGAACTTATGATGGTCATGTGATCATGAGTCTTTTAGAGGCATTCACGGATCGCGGGTCTCATCCACCTTTTTATTCATTTCCTTTTCAAGGGGAAAATTATGCTCGTATTTAGGTATTTATTCAATTTTTAATTTTTCAATTCTCATTTGGTGGTCATCAATAATGTTTTATTGGAATAATTCTGAGGAAGAAGAAGGTCATCAGTATAAAAAACGTGAGGGTGTGGAAATACCTCTTCCATCCTTAATCTTTTTGAAATGTCCAATATTTACTATTTCATTAAAGCATTTTCACAAATAGTATTCAACCAGGGAAAATTGAAGGACTAAAAAAGAGTCACCTTGCCTAACTTCTCTGCATCATTGGAAAAGCCTTTAAGGGAACCATTGATAATAATGGAGAGTCTTATATAGATCAATATGCTTTTAATCATGAAAATGAATACATAAGAAATGATTTACTTTTTGACAATAAAAATGATGGAGATATATTTTTGGGTATCACAGGAGTTGGAGCTATTAATTTTAAATATATATTTTCCATTCTTCACTTTCCTCCTCAGATTTTTAACACTCTGAGATGAAGTTCATTGGAATATTTTGATGTTCGTAGTAGGGATAAACCCAAAATAAATTGGGTAATGATTTCCTTTTTCATGTTTCCCAATATGACTACATTGATTTTTAAAATAATTTTAGGAATGGTATTCCCAATTACAACTAGTCTAAAATCCCTAATATCAATGGCATCCTCTTTCTTAGGTATAAGATAAATTATGTCATTTCTTATCCCACAAGGTATGTAGGTAGGTAAAAAAATTCCTTCGAAACATTTTTTACATTGCTATGAATAATGTCCCAATAGAACATGGAGAAATTTTTGGTGATCCCATTTGGGGATTCCACACTATCAATGTCTAGGGAAAATAGTGATGCCCCGTATTTCTCTTTCTATAGGATTGAAATAAGGCATTAGTTCTCCTACTCTCTAATGCCAGCTGGATTGTTACCAATCATCTTATGGGTGTTGTATAACCCATCATCGGAGTGAATTCATTGGATGTATTAAATCATTTTATTTGATATTTTATATTCAATTTTGATAATCATTAGTTTATATTGGGGTAATTTAATTCTACCCTTATTATTTTGTCATTGTATAATCAATGATATAGTTTGGTGTCCCTTTCACTATTTTTTAACCATCTCAGATTTAATTGGTTTCTGGGTAACTTATCTTTGATGAGTAAGAGATCATCCAACATGGATAGGGAAGGTAATGTCTTCCATAAAGAAGTGACATGGGTCTATTTAGAACTATTTTAGCTTTTATAGAGGTTTAAAATAGAATTGATGTCATCATCAAGCCTAGAAAATGATTTTTTTATCCAATATTTGAAGTGGGGCTTGATGGAATTTAGTTTTATTATAATGGCATGTAGGGGAAATCCATGGAAGGCTATTTTCATGGACCCCACTATAATTTATCTATATACTTGGATGAACAACCATCCATTATTGAATCTGAATGGAAGAGGGTATTCCCTTGAAAACTATTTGCATGGCTCAATAATTAAGGGATTATGATCTGAATGAATCCTATGGATATGAGATCTAGAGACCCAAGAGGGGATACATTAATAATTATCTAGCACAATCGTACTAAACTAAATACCAAAAATAGTATACCTATTCCATGTGAAATCACCAACAATAGTTGGGACCTCAACATGTTGGAACTGAATAATGCACATAGAGAATTCATGAGAGGGAACCCTATGAAAGTTGGATCATGTTTTCTTATTTGTCATAAGATAGAATTGACGTAACTAAGTAGAATCCACTTGTGATTCATTTTCTCATACATAATACCAAGTTCCCTTCATAAGTCAATTCTATTAATAAATGAGATAGAGGAATAAATGAAAGAAATAGTGAGAGTGGATCATTGTGAGAGAGAGTACACTAAGATGTATTGGGACCCCATACATAATGATAGGAGCGGAATATTATCATATTTTTGGACTCATAAATGATCAATATCACTGTTATGAGAGTTTTTATGGACAAAATTATACCCAAGGGATATATATTTGAAGGAATTACACTAATAAAAAAGAATATTTGGATCAACAAGCCTAATTATAGGGTGATTTTGGGTCATAATAATATTTCAAAGGGCTGTGAAATTTGGGGAGTTCCCAATCCCTTTAAAATACAATATAGGATATTCATTTTTAAGATCATTGCCTATTTTTAGAAGACTTCCATATAGTGAAATTTTATTTTTAGTATTCTTCATTTTTTAATTACATTTTTACTTATTTCATTAGGGGATGAATTTTCTTCTAGCTTGTCCCTTCCATCATGTGGTATAAACTCAATCTTATTTTAGTTAGGGGATTGAAGATCTTTAGTTGCATCATCACAAAATGCACCCGTAAGGGTGTGAATTAGTAGATTGACTATATTAATTTAGGGGGTTTCCCTTCATGGTTCCTTTTTATCAAAGCCTTTGAGGTAAACCATGAAGGATGCAGACCACAAAGTTATCAAGAGTGTCACAAAATTCATTATAAATAACATGATTCATTTCATCATGTCAAGAAAGAAACTCTTATGAGCCCTCCGTAGCTAGTGACTCCTATGCAATGGGTCTAATGGACATATAAAAATCTTGAGGAGGATCTATAAAGGGAAATTAAATTCTTATTATAGCTTCCTATATCAACATATAACCCCCATTCCTAATATACTCTTGTGTGTCCACTAGGACATCATCATCCAAAGGGGTTAATTCCATATAGGAGATGAGGGTTTGGGAAACATCCTCTACTTCACTAACTCCGATCAGAGAATGGATATCACAAATAGCTCATTAAAAGTAAAATGTGATGATTTTCGAAATAATTCATGTTGATCAAGAGTGATTGATCCATTGGGGTCATCCACAATCATGCTCCTCGCATGCCAAACCTCAGTGGTATCACCTTCATCACTATGGGAGGAGACCCCTGGCTAAGGTATATAATTAGATCCTTGATGTATCATGTATTTACTTTACTTCTTCCGAGAAGAGGTCATTGTATTATCTCTTTATTTATAGAAGGAGAAAAATATGTCTCTATAACATTCAAAGGATAAATTTCCAAATGTTCTATAATTTAGACATAATTCTGGATTCTATTCATTTTGGATTTCGAGATTGATATTGTAATCTCTAGAAATTAGAAATAATTCCTCAACTAAGGTGGAAGAAATGAATTCTAGTACCATAATTGTAAAAAAAATACCCAAACATAAGGATATTTGTTTAACTGAAAATTATATTTTTTATTTTGAAAAAACACTTTTAAGGGAAAATTCTGAAACCCTACAAGTAAAAAATGAAAACCATCAAAGACCATATGAAATATACGAACCATTAAAGTCTAATAATATACTATTTGACACATTATCCTTAATTAATTTCTAGTGAGGATTGTTTCCCTATCTATCTGGGTCATCTTCGATAAGATCTTTGAACTAATACATCATCGTTTCCCACATTTGAATGTAATCCTCCATTTTTAATTTCACTGCATTAAAACATCTTACCAGAATAAGGTCATACTTATTGATACACTCTATGTTCTCCATAGTCATCTTATACATATCCTCTTAAAAGTAATTAATCAAAAGATATTTTTATATCATTTCTTCCTCAGAGTGGATAGTTAGATCCCAAAGGTTGACACTATTTTGAACATCTTTCCAAGCTTCCCTCTATTGGTCGTTAGGCACACCCTTAATAAGATCAACTCGGTTAGTGGTGTTCTCAACCACCACTACTGAGGCTTTCGGAATCAAACTAGTTTCTCCCATCACACCTCCAGCTTATTGTTCAATGTTGTCAATAAATTGGTTTCCACCTTGGACTATCACACTCACCTTTAGATCATTCACCTTATCATGAGATTCAAGGCTAGACTCCTTTGGCCTCGACTTCCTGGAAGACCACGTAATGACCTAATGTTTTGTAAATGGATATTATATTCTTAAAATTATGTCATATAATCACATCAAATTACAACACAATGAACTATTAAGTGCTATGTGACCTTTAAACATAATATTGTCACCTTTGTGATTTGAATTTTGAAAAACTGACATTCACGATTACAATCAGTAAGATGTTTGGAGACTAATAGAACAAACTTAATTATTTTAGTGAATAGTAACTACCCTTATGAATAGTAAAATGCTTTTATGAATAGTAATATGACACTTGTGAAGAGTAAATCATCCAAAAAAATATTAACCCCATCCATCAATGTATAAATAAAATTTTGGAATCTCATAAGTGATAATATGACCATAGTAAAAGTATCGGTATTTTTGTAAGTCAAAAATAATTAATTACAATTAATTAATTAATTTAAAAGAACATTTACTTTCAAAAAAGGTTTTAGTAAATTAAAAAATTTATTTCTTCTAGGTTTAGGATAATTTTATATGAACTTATGTAATTTTTGAAATCATTATAAAATCAGTTATAGTTTTAAAATCCGTATTTTTCATGTAAATTATGATTTTAATTAAAAATTAAATTAATAATATAGAGATTTTTTTTCAGAAATGGAGTTCATTTTTGGATTCTACATCATGAAAAATGGTTAGGGTGACGTTATGGGATTTTTCTGAAATACATGATTTTTTGTGAATAGTAAAATACATTAATTTACCATATAAATACATTATATTTTAAAACCACTTTTTATAACATCATAAGTGATGTAAGAACCCAAATATAGAACTCAAATGACCTTATTAATATTTTTTTTCATGGAAACATCACAATTTCTAGTCTTGAGGGAAATTAATAAAGTAAGAAATTAAATATTAAGAAACCCCTCCTTCCCTCCACTATAAAAACCACCCACACTCCCCTATTCTCTTCACTCCTCTCAAACCTTGTTCCTTGCCTATGTTCTACCCAAATCACTCCAAAATCTCTTCTATCACGTCTAAAATAAATTATTCTCATCAAAATACCAAATAATCTCACTTTAATAGGCTCTCAATGGAGATAAACTAAACAGGTAAATTCCTCTTTCCAATTCGTTCTTTTTCTTTCAGGTTCTTTTCTTTTCTTGTTTCTTTCCTCACCTCCCTTCACCCAAATGGTATGATAAATCCACTAAAATAAATTTAATATAATTATATTATTCTAATGGTATATTTTATCATAATATCTCTCTCCTCCTCCATTTATTCTATAAATGAAAATAGCATATGAGATGTGTTGATTTATCACATTCAAGGATGATGGATTTTCAATTTGCATTATTGTCTTCTATACTCGTCATAAAACCATTTTAATGGTTGAATAGATCATAACATATGTATCTTATATTATGTGATTTTATTGAATAATCATTCCCACCTAATGTAAAAAATTAATACAAAACAAGTTAATTATGAGCAAAATCGCCAGATTAATCCAATTGTTTATCATTAATGTTTTATATAATGATTCAACTTCACTCCAAGTAACCAAATTGAATTTAAAAACATTTAACCTTATGGATGTTCAATAATAATATATAACTCCAATTATGGAAAACCATCCCCATTTTACTGGGCTCTCTGTTCATGACAAAAAGTAAACCAATCGTAAAGACCAAGAAACCAAATGGACCCAAATAGTGAAATTAAACCACTTAACCCATCAAAAAGGTCATGAATGAAAATAAAAATGTTATAATAAATATTTTCAATATATAAGTGGTTCTGGAATTATTAATTAATGAACATAATTTTATTATTCAGGTCATTAATATCAAGCGAAGAACACTATCATACTTAAGGTAAGGGATCCTCTCTATTTCACATTTATTCAAGAATGTCCTCTATGTTATGCCCTTTTTTGTGTAATTAATAATGATGAGGTATGACTTATTACCTCCTAAATAATTCCCTCATTATGAATAGGTGATTATAAACCCCTTTCTCTTTCGTTAATCCCTCTTAAGTACACCTGATACCATGCTTATAATCTGTAAAGGATTCCACCCGAACCTCCTTTATTCATCCAGGTTGCCTCATCTTTCTTATTAGAAAAATGAATTTATCTTATATTTTTTATGTTAAAATTCTATATGTTTTTTACATGTCCCAAATTAATTTATCAGGACCCTTTCACCATTCTATTTTGGGTATATACATGTTTTTAAGTGATTCTCTCCTCAATACTTCCCGATAAGAAAACTTGTTTTAAGGTAACTTCCCAAATTCTTACCCAATTTTAAGTGAACTCTATACTCTATTTTAATCCACCATTTTCTTTATAAAATAAGTATTTCTATTATGAAAACCTTCTTGGTTCACTTCTGTTTTTATATTAAGGATTTTTACCTTTTATATTTTAAAGACTCTATAGAATATTCCTTAAAATTGCACAAACTTGTTTTAATGCTAAAATTTCATAAAAACTTTTCTAAAATATTGTCACTTATATTTGACATCACATACCATGATACATGCCTATTTTTACTTATGAATGTCTATGTATATTTTATTTCCTTTCATTCATGGACACTTTTATGATACACCCATTTTTTATTCTTTATGACATGATTGTGGTACCCAATTATTTCCATGGGTCACCCTTATGTTTATGTATGATTGATTATATATGAGTCTTTATGTGGAAAAAATATTCATGAAAATTTAAGATGGGTGTGCCCAGATAGCGCTCAAATTCATTGGGTAAAGTTGAGTCTTATAAGACATTATGTGTGGTGGTCTTGGTGGTAATCCTTGGCTTGTGCTACCTTATGCAATGGTCCTGGCGGTTAGCCTTGACTCATGCTAAAGACATGTTTTAAGTTGTTTCCACATTATTATGACTCAATGTTTATATGATTCCATTTTTATATGTTATGATTCCATATGTTACAAGAATTTTTATATCATCATGTCATATCTTCTTTCCAATGTGAAATTGCTTTGTTCTTATGGTTATTCACTTTGAGGGCTATTTAGATCATCCCTTAGTCCATGTGTTCTCCAGGGTACCCTATACAGATTTTTGAGAACAATGGAATTTAGAATCTCCATTTGAAGATTAAAGAAAGATATTTTTTATTTATTTCCATGTTCTAAATTTTATATACCAAGTCTTCCAAGACAATAGACTTTATGATCCTTGGCTTTTACTTTGATGTATAATTATGATTAAAATCATGTAATGTTATATGTAAAAGGATATGATCTCTATAGTTGGTATCACAGAATGGTCTGGTTATTTTTGGAGATTAGGAATAGATCACTTTATAGAGAACCTTAAGGATTATACTATTTATAATAAAACACCCTTAAATTTTGGTAAGTATATAGTAAGTGGTTTATCAAGAAAATATATCCATTCCTGGATAAAAATAGGTAGAGGTGGCTCTGACACATATGTATCTAGGGGTAAAACCTGAAACCATCACTTTAAGATAGACTCAAATGGGAACTGCTGCACAACAATGATCCATGTTGCATTCTTTGTTTGATATTACCTATGGATATTCTTTGGTAAATTTAGGAGCTTAGTACAAACAATTATTAAGGGAATAAAAATGTCATAACAATATAAGATAAAAAATAGATCAAGGATAACCTAGATTAAAAAATGGGGTGTCACAAGTTATGATATACTTCTCCTTTACAATTTTATCCTCTTATGTTGAAAGTTTAATTTTTTATTCTTAATATATAAGTATTTAATACCTATAATTGTATGTTATTTTTCTTAGTTAATGGTAGGAAATAGAAGAACACGTGCCAGCAATCAATGTGATAGGTAATGTGAATATTGCCCTAATGATATGCCTGATATGATAGGAATGGTTGTTCAAAACTTCATGGTAGTACTTCCTTATTTGGATCAAGTAATGAATAATAACTTAAATCACGTGGAACACCCTCCTCCTACATGGAAAGAGAAATTTTCTATTTAATCTTTCATGTGGGAAAGGCCTGCCATGTTTAGTGGATTATATGATCGCCTCCATGTGGAACAGTGGATTAACTCCATTGAAAAAATATTCTCTATCCTCTAGTGCTCAGAAGAAGATAAAGTCGTACTGGAGGGCTATAATTTTGATGGGGAAGATGATCAGTGGTGGACACTGATCAAGAATACAAATCCCCATGAGGAAATTCATTCCATGGATTTGGAGTAATTCAAGACAATATTTTTCAATAAATATTTTCCCCAAACCCTCCATCTGAAGATGGAAAGAGAGTTCCTCGGACTAAATCATAACGAATATGAGTACATTGTGGCATATGAATCAAACTTTACCAGTCTTGAACAGTACAACTTTGGCTTTGTCATGAACACAGAAAGTAAGGTGGATCACTTCTTTACCAGACTAAATCCGAGTCTATGAAAATAATTGGTGATTCGAGACTTTGACATTTATGAAGAGATTGTCTGTTGTGACCCTAGGATTGAAATGGATATCAGAGACTCTTAGTGGTATCATGGGCTCGGTGATAAGAAGAGGAAAATGTAATCTAATGTGGGTGGTCCCACAAATCAATTCCTTGATGTAAATATGCTTGATCATCCCACGTGTAAACATTTTAGAAAGAAGAATCCTGAGAACTATCTAAAGGGAACCAAGAATTTCTTCGAATGTGGAAAGATGATACATTTGGCTAAACACTGATGATGGGATTTGAAGAACCCCGCTAATGTGGAAGAATAAAGTATGGTTTAGATAAACACTCAGCATGTAGTGAAGTGATACAACTTCAAGGACCATGGGAATTATGTGAAGAATTTCCCTGAGTCGAGGGTTGTCGAAGGAAATTGACAACAACCTCCAAGGCAACAAGGAAGGGCTTATTCTATCACTACTACTAAGGTAGAGTCAGACAACTATGTGATGACAGGTATGCTAGTTATTTATTCAAGAATAGAAAACTTACTATTTGATTCTAGGTATAAACATTCTTTCATATATTTTAAGTTTAATAGAATTATTAAAACACCACCTCAAAATTGGAAGGACAAGTTATATATGAGAACAGTGAATGGGGAAATTATTATGTCCATGGTTTATAACTCCTCCCCGATTAATGTTTTTGGACTGAACCTCCCAAAAAATCTCTCCATACTTCCTTTAGTGAAGTTCAATGCTATCTTTACACAAATCCACCATCAACTATTAGGCAAGGGAGATCACTCTTCACATCCCTAAGAATCCTCCAATTCCTTACAAGTTTAAGGTGGAAGATGAATCTATTTTAGAATAAGTCTCTCATTTGTGGATATTAATTCCTTATGGTCAAGAATTTATAGCTCAAATGATTGAGACAAAGGAGAGAATCAAGGTTGAAGACATGCCCATCATGAGGGATTACACTGATGTATTCCCTGAAGAGTTGTATGGTCTTTCTCTTGGTCGATAGGTTGAGTTCTCAATTGAACTTATTACTGGATCTCTTCCTATATCAAAGACACCTTACAGAATTTCCACCATAGAGTTAGAAGAGATGAAGAAATAGCTACAGTAGAATCTGGAGAAGGGTTTTATATGTCCGAGTGCTTCACCATTGGGTGCGCCGGTCCTCTTTGTCAAGAAGAAGGATAGATCAATGTGCCTCTGCATTGATTATCACGAGCTCAATAAATTCAAGATAAAGAACAAGTATCCCCTTCCATGGATATATTACTTGTTTGATCAGCTTCGTGGGGAAAATTATTTCACTAAGGTGGACCTTCGGTCAAGATATCACCAATTAATGGTGAGGAAGGAAGATATTCCTATGATTTCTTTTCAAACGAGGTATAAACACTATGAGTTCATAGTGATTCCCTTCAGACTCACTAATTATCGAAAAAGTTTCATGGATTTAGTGAATAGAGTCTTTAGAGATTACCTCAAAAAATTGTGGTGGTTTTTATAGATGATGTTTAGATATACTCTAAGAGCATGGAGGAATATGATGAGAATTTTAATACTATGTTAAAGACTTTGTGAAAGGACAATTTGTATTAAAATTAAAGTAAATGTGAGTTCTAGATGGAGGAATTATCATTATTGGGGCATGTTATCACTAGTAAAGGGATATATGTGGACCCTTTCAAGAAAAAGGTAGTTGAAGATTATCCCAAGACAATATCTATAACAGAGATCCGTAGATTTCTAGGTCTATCCAGGTATTATCAAAGATTTGTGAAAAAAATTTCATGTTTTTAAAACCCAGTGACCTAGTTGACATGGAAGGGAGTAAGGATTGTCTGGAACAAGGAATGTGAAGACTGTTTTATGGAGTTTAAAAAGAGCCTAATCACTACACTAGTACTAAAACTCCCAACAAGTGGATAACTCTGTGTGGTGTATAGTGATGCTTCAAAGAAGGGCTTATACCGTGTGCTGATGCACAATGATAAAGTGATCTCTTATTCCCCAAGGAATCTAAAAATACATGATAAAAACTATCCTTCACATGATCTGGAATTTGTGGTTGTGATATTTACGTTAAAAATATGACGGTATTATCTCTATGGGGAGAATTATGAGTTATATACTAATCACAAGAGTCTCAAATATATATTCACACAAAAAGAGCTTAATATGTGCCATCAAATATGGATAGATCTCATCAAGTATTATGACTACTAAATCAACTACCATCCTGGTAAGGAAAATAAGGTGGTAGATGCTCTAAGTAAATAGGATCCTACATCTTTATAAATGATTAGAATTGAAAAGGATCCGATATTCTTAGATTTTCCAAGGATAGAAATGGGAATAGTTAATGGAGGAACATTATAAATCCTTTCTCAAATGATTTATAAACCATCACTCATGGATAAAATAAAGGATTCTTAAAGAAAAAATGTGGAAATTATGAAAAGGGTGGAAGCTACCAGAAATGGAAAATCCTCTGGGTTCAATATTGATAAGGATGGAGTCATAGGGTTTGAGTCATGATTATGTGTACCATCCAGTCCAAAGATAAAGAAGGATATTTTTAATGACATGCATAGCTCAACCTTCTCTATTCACCCAGGGATCACAAAGATGTATCGAGATCTCTGAGAGAACTATTTTGTGGGACAATATGAATAAAGAGATTTTAGAGTATACATCAAAGTGCCTGGTATTTCAAAAAGTTATGGCTGAAAGATAGAATTCTAAAGGGATGATGCAACCACTACCCATACCAACATGGAAGTGAGAGAACATCACCATGGACTTTGTCACTAGACTTCCAAGGAAATCTAGAGGAAATAATATTATATGGGTCATTGTGGATCATCTTACAAAGACAACTCACTTTATCATGATTCGAGAGGACTTCACATTGGATCAACTTTTATGGATATGTATCAAAGGGGTGATAAGGATGAATGGAGTTACACTATCTATTATATCTGATCAATATATGATATTCAACTCGATGTTATGGAAAAGTAACCAATATCCTATAAGCACTGAACTGAACTTCAGTACTACTAATCATCCTCAAACTGATGTCCAATCTGAGAAAACTATTCAGAAACTAGATGTTATGTTGAGAGCACATTCTATAGAATTCAAAGGAGGATGGGACCAACATCTTCAACTGGTTTAACTCTCCTACAACAATTATTTCCACTCAAGAATATAAGTGGAACCATACAAATCCCTTTATGGGAAAATGTGAAAAACACCAACATGTTGAGATGAAGTCAGTGAGTGAAATCTACTAAGATGTGAAAAGGTCGAAGAAATGGTAGAGAAGGTGAAAAACATTTAACAGAACATGAAGGCAACCCAAAGTGGACAGAAGAGTTATGCAAAAAATTGTCGAAGATACCTTGATTTAGATGTTGGAGACTTGGTGTTTCTACAAATATCTCCATGGAATAAGGTTATGAGGTTTTGGAAGAAGGGAAAGCTAAGTCCCAGGTAAATTGGGCCCTTTGAGATTCTTGATCATTTTCGAGTTGTGGCTTATCAAGTAGCACTTCCACATACCATGACCAAAGTAAACGATTCTTCCATGTATGCCTCTTAAGAAAGTACATACTAGACCCTTCTCATGTACTCTCTTCAGAGGTTGTACAGTTAGAGAATGATCTTTCTTACGAAGAGAAGACAATGATGATCTTGGATTATAGAGATAATGTTCTATGTAACAGAACTAATCACTTGGTCAAAGTACCATAGAGAACCATAAGTACAAAGAGAAAACATAGTAATTGGAGGAGTCAATGAAAAAAGTACCTGCACCTGTTTATGTATTATAATGCAAAACAAAATTTCGAGGGCGAAATTTCATAAGGGGGAATAATGTAACAACCAAATGTTTTATCAATGGAAATTACCTACTTATAATTATGTTATATAATCACCTAAAATTTCAACACAATGAACTACTAAGTGCTTTGAGACCTTTATACATAATATTGTCACCTATGTGATTTGAATTTTGAAAATATGACATACATGGTTGTGATCAGTAAGATGTCTAGAGTCTAATGGAACAAACATAATTTTTTGGTGAATAGTAACCTACCCTTATGAATAGTAACATACCCTTATGAATAGTAATATGACCCTTATGAATTTTCAATCATAAAAAAGAATAGTAACCTCATCCATGGATATATAAATAAAATTTCAGAATCTTATAAGTGATAATATGACCATAGTAAAAGTATTGGTATTTTTGTAACTCATAAATAATTAAATTAAATTAATTAATTAATTTAAAAGAAAATTTATTTTACGAAAATGTGTTTATAAATTATTAATTTTATGTCTTCTGGTTTGAAGATAATTTTAAAATACCTTAAGTAATTTTTGAAAGCATTATAAAATCAGTTGTAGTTTCAAAATCTATATTTTTCAAGTAAATTATGATTTTAATTAAAAATTAAATTAATCATATTTAGAAAATTATTTTTGAAAAATTGAGTTCATTTTTTTGATTATATATGTCTGTAAATGGTTATGAAGAATTTTATGGGATTTTTCTAAATTACAATATTTTTTGGTGAATTGTAAAATACATTAATTTACTGTATAAATACATTATAATTTAAAGCCACTATTACTGACATAATTGACGGAACCATGGTTGTTCTATGCAGGAATTGGAGTTTGGTTTGTGTTTATTGTCAATCCTCAGTGGAAGTTCCAAATGTGTTCCGGAAAAGTGATCATACAGTTCAACCAGACAACAGTATTGAAGGTGGCGCTGTTTCCCAGTGTTTGCCAATTTTTTGGGCCTCAAAATCTGAAAATGAAGACATGGATTGTCTGCAAAAGGATGTGCGCACAAAGAGGAAGTGGTGCACGGAAAATAAGGTTTGTGTGCGAAATACTTGAGCTGGGCTTGAAAAATAGCGTGGTGTGCGGAATAGCAGAGCAAAGTTTTTCGCGTAAATAGTGTTTCGGAATCAAAACGTCAAAAAATGGCAAAGGCATGGGCAGTGAAAAATATCTGGAGAGGTACATGGAAAATGATACCTACGCAAAATATTACGTGCCAGATGAGAGGTTTTTGCGCCCAATGGGATTTTGCGTGCGGGGGTCTCAGAAGCCTATAAATATGAGGTGACCCCCTTCATTACGGTACGATTGAAGACTTAGAGAAGATCTGAGGTCTAATGCGCGAAAAGGATCGCATAAAGGGTTTGTGCGAAATATTCGGTATTGCGTGGAAAATTTCAGGATGCACGAAAAATGAAGAGTTGCGCGTGAAAAGTGGGTTTGCACATAAAAGATTCAGTTTCACGAAAAAGAGGTTTTTGCGCGAAATATTTTTCCACGTGAAAAGTAAAGTTTGCACGCAATAGGAATGTTTTGCGCGCAAAGGGTTGGTGTTGCGCGCAATTGTTAGTGAAGTTTGCCTGCATGCTCTGGTTATCCGGTTCAGTGGTTCTGTGTGTTCTAGTGCACCAATTCTAGTCTTTGATGCAAGCAGAGTCTCGTGCTAAGAGGAGACAAAGACTTTAATGAAAATCTATTGAAGAGACCATCACGTCTATAAACTGAGCGTGACTTCACCAGGGGCAGTGAGCCAGGGGGAGTCAGCAGGAGTGACCCAAGGGATGCAGTGATCTATCCCTGAACAATTGTAAAGGCAGTGAGCCTGGGACAGAGTGACTGTCCCTGAACCATTGTAATCCACATCTAGTGAAGATTAGTGGAATTAGGTACGACAGACAACTTGTCGGCATATGCTTCTTGGACGTAGCCCTTAGTGGTGAACAAAGTAAAATTTGTTTTGTCACCTCTTTTGCATGTGAATGTTTGATTGCTGATCATATCCATCATACAGGTTCAACTAGTTCCTACCAACGTGGGAATAAGATCCTTTAATTTAACAGAAAATTTGACACCCTGATTCACCCCTCCCCTCTCAGGGTGTCCCAGGGTCCTACAATCATAAGTGATGTAAGCACCCAAACCACGAACTCATATGAATTTATTACTATTTTATTTCATGTAATCATCACTATTTTATGTCTTAAGATAAATTAATAAACTAAGGAATTGAATATTAAGAAAACACTCCTCCCCTCCACTATAAAAACCACCCACACTCCCCTCTTCTCTTCACTACTCTCAAACCTTGTGTATTGCCTATGTTTTTTCCAAATCACTCCCCAAGATCCTCCCCATGTCCAAAAGGCCTTGTTATCATTAAAAGACCAAATCCTTTCCACTTAAGAGGCTCTCAAAGGAGATAAACTCAAGAGGTAAATTCCGCTTTCAGATTATTTTATTTTCTTTCAAGTTCATTTATTGATTCATTCCCCAAATCCCTTCACCTGAACGGTATGATAACTCTATTAACATACATATATTATAATTATATTATTATAATGATATATTTTATCACAATCTCTCCCTCCTCCTCCTTTTATTCTATAAATGAAAATATCATCCTCGATGTGTTGGTTTATCACATTAGGACAATGAGTTTTCAATTTTCATTTCCATCTTCTATAATGGTCATGAAACATTTTTTATTATCGAAATAGATCCTAATATATGTATTTTATCTTATGTGATTTTTTGTAATAACCTTACACACCTGATGTAAAATATTAATACAAAACAAGTTAATTATGAGCAAAATTTCCAAATTAATCCAAGTTTTTATCATTGATGTTTTATATAATGATTCATCTTCAATCCAAGTAAAATAATTAAATTTACAAACATGTAACCTTAGGGAAGTTATATAATAAAATATAACTCTAATTTTGGATAACCATCCCCATTTTACATGATTCCTTATTCATGAAAATAAGTAAATCAATCGTAAAGACCAACAAAACAAATGGACCCAAAAAATGAAATTGAACATAGAAAGGTTATACTAAATATTTTAAATATATAGAAGGTTATATAGTTATTAATTAATGAAACTATTGTTATTATTCAGGTCATTAATATCAAGCGAAGAACACCATTAGAATTAAGCTAAGGGATCCTCTCTATTTCACTTTTATTCAAGAATTTCCTCTATTTTATTCCTTTTTTGTGTAATCTATAATGATTAGTTATGATTTAGAACATTACCATACTTCCATAATAATTTTTATGTAATTATAAACACCTTTATCTCTCATTAATCCCTCTTAGGTACACCTGATACCATGTTGATAATCTGTATGGGATTACACCCAAACCTCCTTTATTTCTTCAGGTTACCTCATCTTTCTTATTAACAAAATGAAGTTATCTTATCTTTTTTATGTTAATATTATATTTTATGTGTTCATGTACAAAATTTATTTATCAAGACCATTTCATCATTCTATTTTAGGGATATACATGTTTTTAAGTGATTCCCTCCTAAATACCTCCTGATAAGCAAACTTGTTTTAAGGGAACATCCTAAATTCTTACCCAATTTTGAGTGCACTATATCCTTTGTTTTAATCCACAAATGACTTTATAAAAGTAGTATTTTTAATATGAAAACATACATGTTTCACTTCTGGTCTTAAATAAAGGATTGTTCTCATTTCTTTTTTAAAGTCCCTCTAGTATTTTCCTTAAAACTGCCAAAAAATGTTTTAAAGCTAAAATTTATTAAATAATTTTATTACATGTTGTCAGTTATACTTGAAATCACATACCATGATATAATCCTATTTTTACTTATTAATGTCCATGTATATTTTATTTCCTTTTATTCATGGTCACTTTTATGATACACCCATTTGTTATGCCTTATGACATGATTGTGCTCCCAATTCTTTCCATGAGTAACCCTTATATTTATGTAAGATTTATTATATATGATTCTTTACATGGAAAAAATATTCACGAAAAGTTAATATGGGTGTTCCCAAATATCTCTCCAATGAATTGGGTAAATTTGAGTCTCATGAGATGTTATGTGCGACGGTCTTGGCGGTTTTCCTTGGCTTGTGCTGCCATGTGAAACGGTCTTGACTGTTAGCCTTGAATCATGATAAATACATGTTTTATATTGCTAAAACATTATTATGACTCCATGTTTATATGATTCCATATTTATATGATTCCGTGTTAATATGTTATGATTCCATATGTTACATTCTTTTTTATATCATCATGTCGTGCCTTCTTTCCCATGTGCTAACTCTTTGTTCTTGTGGTTATTCTCTTACTGGGCTATTTAGCTCATCCCTTTATTCATATGTTCCCCAAGGTACCCTACGCAGATCTTTCAGCACAATGGAAGTTAGGAGATCAATTTTAAGATTAAATAACAAAAAAAAAATTGAGTTTTATGTTTTTAATTTTATGTACCTAGTCTTCTAAGACACTATAATTTACAATCCTTGGCTTGTACTCTGATGTATAATTATGATTAAAATCATGTAATGTTATATGTAAAATTATAGGGTATCTATAGAACATGTCTCCATCAGTTTGCATTATGATATTTTTTTCATTTCCATCTATCTAGAATTTTCCACCAAGGATTCTATGTCTTTGAGTAACCTCAGGTTATAATACAATGAATTCATCTAGAAGATTTAGATCCAAACATGTTATTGAGATTTATAAATATTTCAATGATTGATGTTATGATCTCATTACAACATTCATAAGAGGAAATGTTTTAGATACCTAGACAATACTCCATTCTCTCCTCTTGTGGTAATCAGAGGGGAAGAAAAAATTATAATATTCTTTCCCCATTACTCTAATTTTCTAATCATAGAATCCCCAAACCATCGTTATTTTTTGGGTGAGGTCATTAAATATATAGAGTCTCTCTCCTTTCATAACAAAGACACTTGAAATTATTTAAAATATATAGAAATTAAATCTATCTTCAACAGCTTCCTGGTTATAAAATACATGGTTGATGTGCCCCTTTAGGTTAAAGCTACCAGGGGTGGAAAATCAGAATCTGATAAAGAGATATTGGAGTCTGATTTGACCGTGTCAAAGAATATCATTCTTGTCCAATAAGATTCAGGGGGATCATGTTATGTAGCAACAGATTTCATATTCATATATAAATTTAAAATATCTTTATGAACAATATGGTTGATATCATTGAGAGTTGGATATTTTATGAATGGAGTCAAATATTCAATCCACACATGAGCACATGGATCTCCAGGTTTGGTTTATTCCCCTATATCAACTTTCTCCACCATCTTACATACCCAGATGGAATCAAAATACCATACATTTAAAATTAATCCCGATGAATAATTTTATGACACATGTCTCAGGTCTAATGAATTTTTTTATATAATGCATGCACTTGAAACTAAAATTGAAGAAAATTTTCTAATGATGAGACTTTAGTTGTGCTTACCAGTTTTATGTAATAATACTTCTATCTCTATTTTTTAATAATGTGATTTATTAATACTACCAATGAAGAATCATATTATAAAACTCATTATTTATGAAGAAGAGTTGAAACAGAAAAAAGAAGATGATAAACCAAGAGAAAAATAATCTACATTAAAAATACTTAAGTTAATGATAATGGGGAAAATATATGAAGACAGTTCCGGTGAAGAAAATCTACCATCTAATAGATATTAGAAGATAAACCATCTAGTCAGGAGATTTAAGAAGTTCTATTGGAAGAAATAAATTGTTCAAAAAATAAAACTATTGACGAAAGGATGATAGAAATGGAAAATGGAAAAAATAAAATCAATCAGGAAAAGTAATATTTTATCAATGAAGGAGGAAATATCATATCAATTATAAATGTGAAAAATTAAAGTAAAATAAAAAGTATGTGGAAAAATAGGAAGACATAAAATAGCTATAATAGAAACAAAAACTGACTCAGAGTATAGTTCTCGTGAATCAGATTCATAAAGAGAAGACAATGATTAAAAGGGAAACATGTTCTTTATATAAGTAATATTGGATATTAATACTTATACTTCATTTAATGGTATAAATAAATAATCAAATTTTTCTATTAATGAAGTGAAGGAATATTTTTCTATTCTAGAAGACACTATGACCAAACTAAAGAAAAATTTGAAATATTGAAATTGTAATATATTTTATGCACCACTTATAAAAATAATCTATATAATAAAAAACGAAATAGTTAATATTAGTTTAAAGATATATATTAAATTATAATTTCAAATAATAAACTTAGAAGGGATCTTTAATGGTGTCCAAATGGAATAGAAAACCTCACTAGGATGTTGAGTAAACAAATCCCAAACAGCTACAAAATTGGGATATGATACCATCCTGGTCAATGGATAATTTATAAAAATAAGTTTATTCGTATATCATACACCTAAAATTATAAAATTATTTCATATTCTGGTGGAACTGATATAGGTTTTATTTATAAATTCATGTAGTTACCTTATGTTAATCCTGTTAAATATATTTGGATTCTAAAGGATTTTTTTAACTTATATGGATCCAAGGAAGTGTAGATATAAAAACAATTTCATATTTAATTTTTATAGAAACATTCATGTCATTTGTACCAGTAATCATTAAAGGTATATTGACATTAACAACCCAAGAATGTAGAAAAGAAAACTAAGTCTGATACTACGTTCAACATGCAACAATGAGTTTAAATGACCCACGATATATATAACTATTATAACCTAGCCATTAAATTAGTGAGTATGAATATTTCTAATTAAATTGTTAAATATATATTTCATAATAAATATAAATTATTTATAAACTTTTAGTCAATAGTAAATACATTTTTTGAAAACTAATTTTATTCTTCAAATACATGTTTTCTTTAGAAATGATATTATTTTTCCAGGAAACTAAATTATAAATAATTTTTGGAACGTATAGATAATGTTTATAAAATGAAAATCATTTTTGAAATAATAATATAAAATAATACTTCCTATGAAAGTTTCATACTTTTATGCAAATATTTATTTTTTAGTGAATTATGAAAAATACTAATTTTGTATTGAAAATGTCAATTAATTTCAAAAAATTAAAAAATTAAAATATCCCATTATTTCTTTAGTATAATTTAAAGTAAAATATTTTTATATATTTATATTTATTCCACATAATTTCTTTTGAATTAACATTATATTTTATTTTAGTATAAGTATTTCTTTAGGTTAAAATTTTATATTTTTAAAAACTACTTGAAAGTGATAAATGTTTATCCTCTTTAATTAACTAACAAAACCCCTAATTAAGAATGATTTTAATTATATATATATATATATATATATATATATTATAAATAAAAAAATATTCATAAAATAATTATTATTAGTGATAGATTTAAAATAAAATCCTATTTTCCTCAAAAAATGAACTTCTTGAAAACCGATTTTTTCATTTTTTCTGTGTGTTTACTATTAAAATAAAATTTTCTACTTATATGAATTGAAGTTTTTATAATGGAATTAATATTTTTAATCAAAATAGTTTTTATTTTCTTATAATTTCACCTTAATTTTTGAACATAATGAATAATGAAAAGAGTAAACATTAATTATCTTGATTGAGTTAAAAATGGGTTTACCATCGGGTTAAAATGGGTAAAAATGTCCAAAACTATTGTCTAAATTAATCTTATGGAATTATTTTTTAATTATAATGTATAAGAATTGATTCTACCTCATTTATATCAATTTTTCTATGAAAATGGTGTAATAACTTTTTATTTTCAAATATTTCTTGCATTCCATACACCTCGCATAAGAAAGGTCACCCCCTCTTCCCTCTTCTGCAAACCTCAAAACCTTATTCACTTAGAAAATACTTTAACAAATAACTTTAAAAAATCCATACCCTTATCCTATATATCTTTTTTGGAAAAAATAATTCTTATGAAAACAAAATGTATAATCTTAAAGAGATGGTTTGAGAAAATTTAAAATTCCTAACTATGTGTTTTTGTTTTATTTATTCTTCAACCTCATTAAAATATTTTCCAACTATCATAATATGATAAAAAATATTAACTAATAGATAATTATATTAAATTAAATTAACTTAGTAAACTAATTCCATCTCCTATTATAATAAATTGGATATTAAATCATCATTCATGTGTATAGAAGACTATGGCCTCACAAATGAATGTCATTTATATTACATCATTGCCTATAATGGATTGATATAATAATTTATTAAATGTATTTATAAGATAATTGTAACATATATATACTTATATATTTATTATATCACCTATATCTTTTTTTACTTTCAATTCCATGGGGGATACAATAACGACGCTCATGTGTACGGCAGACCACTGTCTCGCGAAGCGATGTGATTTGTTTCTCCACTAATTATTTACATGGAAATAATTTAGGGTAATTTTAATAAACATATTTTTTATAAATGAAATAATAATGATATTAATTTCATATTAATCATTATTATATGATAATATATCATTTTTGTTCTTATATTGACAAAGGATAACGTCTTTTGTGTACGTCTAGACTACCACCACCACAAAGTGATGCGATTTATTATTTCCACACCACATAACATGAATGATATATAAAAGTATATTTAAATGAATAATATATTGTTTTTCATATTATTATAATTTTTTAAATATAAAATAATACATACCTACTTTCCAAAATGATCTTTAAAAAATGGAAATGCTACTCAATCGTGCATACAGCCTATCGTCTCCACCATCGTAACATAGTTTCTTTCTCATAACCATTTGTATTAATTGGTTTTAAAATTAAAATTAATGAATAAATATGATAATTATGGAATTATTATTATTCTTTAGGATATGAAATAATGGACACTTTGGTCATGGTCCACACACAGAATCTGTTTTGAAATAGTGAACTAAACGTATTCAAACAACTGATGTGGGATTAACAGATTAAATATTTAATGAAATAATTAAAAAATGAATAAATGATTTACATGTAAGTTATTAAAAATGTAATATGTTCTTAATAAATCAAATAATTTATTTAATATTATTATAATGTATTTAATGGATATACAAGAAAATTTTGGACTTGAGATAAGGTTTTTATCATCTCGCTTTTTATTTCAGTGGGACATATGATATTTTCAAAACTTATATATATTATGTGGTTTATATAAATACTAATTGGAATTTAATATAATTAATAATTCATACATAATGCTATTTTATGTTTGAATTTGAATTCATTCATATATATGGATTGGACATTAATGTTACCAAGTGTCAATGAATTTCATAACTCGATTTCTTTTCATTTGGTTATTTTAATTCATCATTGTATTTGATATACTATGATTATTTTTGTAATAGATTATGATTATATTATTATGTATTATATATTTTTATGTGTATTTAAATTTTATACTCATAATTGATTCATTTATTGATTCTCAAATTCAATGGTATTATATTTAAGGGTTATTCATCTCAAATTGAATTTCTTTGAGACATACAATTATGATATGAACCTATAATCATTTTTGAGGTGTATGTAATTATATTTCACTTGTTGTATCATTAATATATTTATTTTAATTTTTATTGAAAGTATCATTAGATGTTATTCTTTCATGGGGTATATTATTGAAGAGTTACTAAATTGGAAAAGACTTTATGTTACAATCTGCATCCTTTCTATATTATTTATGCTTAATGTTATCATGAAGGAAATAATAATATCTTATTTTATAGATCTAAATATATTTCTTCTCCACTGGTTATTAATTTTTTAATGAGTTGTATTACAACCCAAGATTCACTTACATAAAAATGAAATTACATTGGAATAATACTTAAAACATGACACAAATATACACCCAAGGCAGTATTAGTTTAGTGAATTTGGAAACTCAAAACAAATTCTTCTATCTTAGTGAAAGATATTCAAAATCTCCCATAAATATATTACCCATTAGTTTTTCTACATAAACACTTTATTTATATCCCAAAGAAAAGAAAACAAAAAAAGGGTTATCTCAAATGCTCAATAAGGGTAAACATAGAAAATATAAACATAAGAATGTAAAAACAAGGACATATATTTTGAATATCAAAATCTTGAGTCATAAAATAAATCTTGGCAGTATGTAAGGTATAAATAAAAAAGAAATATTAATCATGATAAAATTGAAATGGCATAAAAAATGGAATTGTGGAAAACAAATAATAAAATAAAATATTTTTATATTAGACAAGTCTCTTTTACAAGACCATCATAGTGCACAAACTCCATTATTTAACTCAGTTTACTAGTCATTTCAGCCTTGTATTGATGAATTAAATTTACTTGTCGTTCTAGCCCTGTATTACAAAACCAGAATTAATTTCCATCAAATTAAGGTATATATTATGAGATATAAATATTTACCCAATGTATTTGAGGGAGATATAGGTCTCACCCATCTCATAATGAAATCATTCTTACATGTCTCACAAAAACATAATCCATTCATCATATCATAACCCAAGGAATAAAAAATGGGTTTCTTAAACATCATTCCATCATAATCCATATAAAATAAATGGATTTCAAAAAAATAATTCCATCATAAACACAATAAAATCAATGTAATAATAGGTATATAAACATAAACCTAAGTAATCTTCAATAGAAAATAATCTTGATAAAATACTTGAAATTATTTCTTGAGGAAAACATCCTTAATTCTCAAAAAGCATTTTATTTTCTCTAAATTACATGAAATTTAAAAATAAATGATTTTAATTATAAATAAACATGAAATATTGTAATGTAATATTCACTAAAATAAGGTGTTATAAAATCACAAAAATCCATTCATGGCATATAAGTTAAAAAAATTTTCCTCGTACTTTTGCCGGAGAAGTCAAAAAGTACCTCGTATGGTAAACGAAAGAAAGATTCCTTCCAAACCATAATAAATGGGTAAAAATGAATTTTAACATACTTATAATAAAATTAAACATTTTATAAAAACGTTTTTATAAAACATGTACATAGATGATAAATATACCCCAACTAAATACTTACACATATACAATCTTGGATGAAAATGAGATTGAAATATTATCTTCTACCTTAGGTCTGATATACTTCATATTTATATAAAACTCCTATATAATGATTTAAATAATTTTATTTAATTATTACAGAATAATATCCATTTTTATGATATCATATATGATCATATTATCATATATTTGTTATTAACATTTCATTGTCACTCGTTATTAGGATATTAAATATTTTATGTTCTTAGGCATGTTTTTTCAGATAAGTTTATGTTCCAATTATTTGTTTATAGCTATATAATTTAAAGAATAATATTAGTATAATATATATCATATTTATTAATTGAATTCATGTATGTAATCATGTTTTAATAAAGATCATGTAAAATGAATCACATCGCATTGTGGGGACGGTAGGTTGTATTACACACAAGCGGCGATATCATTCACTTAATGTTTAAACGATATTTAATTGGATGGTATATTAATTATAAAAAATAATTATCATGTCATATTAATTATTTAAATTCATTATACTCATCATTAAACCCATCCAAATTAATTATTGTTGAATAAAAAAATAGACTACGATGTGGAGACGGTAATCCCTACGTACGCACGCATGGTGATATAGTAATTCATAGGATGAATAAAAAGAGGTATAAGATTGTACCATAATTATAATAATATATAATCATTTATAATATAAGGTATTTGTTACTTTAGTATGAAAACAACATAATAAGAGAAAGTTTAAGAAGAAAAGAATTTTGAAAGAAGTGATAAAACAATTACCCCTTTTTGAGTATCTCTTTTTCATTTTCACAAAAGGTCTTTTTATGATAGATTTCTTCCCATTGTGTAGCCTCTAAAATGAAGTTAAGGAAGTTGGGAGATTAAATGGTTAGGGTTTGGATGAGAAAAATGGATTTATAGTTGTGATTAAAAGAGAAGGAGAGGTTCCCTTTTATATAAGAGCGGAGGGGCACCTTTGGAAATACCAAAAATATTAAATTAATATAAATTAATTTTTAAATTTGAAATGCCTTATAGGTGTATTATTTCAAAGATATGATTATAATAGTTTGAAATCTTCTCAACCAATAAAATATAGACATGTTTTGATTTTATTTTAAACCTTATCATTTTTATTTACCCTTTATTAATTTATTTAATTTCAACTCTAGTAATAATATTCTAAATGTTACATGGTTATAAATATTTAATTATGTGTTGTAAATTTTTTATAATTGGATAATTTATATAATTTTAGACCTTATAATTTTCACTTTATACTTTTTAAATATTTTTGTGATTTTTGACCAATTTAATAATATGTTGATTTTATAAAATATCAATGGTGTCAATTTTGACACTATTCATTTATTTGACTTTCAATAAAATCAACACAAATGATAAATTCCAACCATAATATTTAATAAACTTCTAAAATTTCATATTCACCTATAAAATTCTTGGATCACATTAATTTTTTCATATTATATTTGTTTAAATATTTTTAAAACCATTTATTTGATATTTCTATAAATAAAATAATTTATACATCACTATTATGTCATCATTAATGGTAATCATTTAATCACTAAATTTTTTAAATAAACTCACATTATATATATAATTTAATTATATTTATTTAGACTATTTATGTTTGAATTTTTATCAATTTTATCACAAAATTAAAATTGTTATACTTATAAGAGTTAAGAGGGTGACAAGTTGTCACTTTCTTTTGTTTTAATTATAATTACATCACTTTCAGTAAAAAAAAGTCCATTAAATGAATAAATTCCAAAAAATATGTGATATTGGTTGACTTTAATTATTTCAATAGTATTTTGGCAGGTGTTAGGGTAATTTTATTATCTTTATCATATTGTTTGTTACCCTAATTTACCTGATTTACCTTTAACTTTGGTAAATAAAAATTATTGTATTTACTATTCATGAAATCCAAAAAATATAAAAGTAAACTATTAACATAATTTGGACCCACTGATTCCAAATATGAAACCAATTTTTCAAAATTCAAAAAACAAAAGTTTCATTAATGAATTTAAAATTAACTTCCATTGTCAAAACCAAAAAGCCAGTTTTTAAGAAGTAAAAACTATCAAACAATTGACATGTGTTTTTGTTCAATTTAAATATGAAATTAAATATAATGACAAAAATTGGATTAAATGATAAAAAAAATAATCCAATTAAACTTTAAAAACAATTTAAAAAATAACTTAACTATATAAATAAATTAGACAAAAATGCAGTTTTGAATTTAAATGCAGTATTTTTCACTATTCATTAAAATAAAAATTTAATTATAATAATACTGAAATTTCAACCAAGGTAAATTTTTTTTCCCAATTCCAAATAAAAAGTTTATTATACCAAATTCAACTTATCAAATTGTTAAAAACTATAGTTACAAATGGTTCTCCATCAAAAGGCGGTAAAACCGTATTTTTTTAAAATACTTCTTTTATCCGAAAAATTGATTTTGTTCTTATATCATGTTTATAAAATATATAAAATAAATTTTAAACCATATATTTATTATATTACATATATATTTCATTAATAAAATCTATCAATAGTGATCTTATTATTTTATAAACTCTCTTAAACTTAGTCTTGTGTGAAATTAATTTTGTCAAATGAACATAAAATTGTGTGTAACACAAAACATAGGGTTTCATATACTTTAAGCTAATACAATGTTTCATATTTAGAAATATTATCTTGGTTTAGTTTACAAAACAAGTAATCAATGAAATTAAACAAATCTATATCATAAAATATCGGAATGTTGCATTCTACCCCCTTTAAAATGAATGTCTCCCTCAAAATTCGTCAAGTTTATAAAAGGATTACTACTTGAAATTTTCATTCATAGAAACCCACATCATAAAAAGGAATACTAAAACTTCATATTAAAAATGAAATTTAGAAACGTTATAGTCATCCAAAGTAACTCATCACTGAGTTTCCATATAGGATAACATTGGTGTAGAATGGTCATGGATGAAAAGTATAAATAATCATCAAGATTGATAAAAATAACTGATCATAAGAAATTTAATGATCTAGTGAAAGTTAAAAAAACGATAAACTAAAGAGGTGTGAAAGAGTTAATTATCATCATTAAAAAAAATTATGATAATAAGACACCCTTTTACATCATAATCTATTTTTCCAATGTTGATGGAATTGTATGAGAAGATATACTTACTTGATTTCAGTACAATCTCACCATTGGTCAGGCCTTGAACAATTTGAACTTCATATCTTATTCATAGAAATTAAGTTGAATTTTTTTCCTAAATTATTATTAGAGCATTCAATCTATAAATAGAATGATAGTTCATTCCATCTCTCTCAACAAAAAGGTTATCATAAGTTATCAAATATAAAAATTCCACCTCTAGAGAGATAATACATTAATCTAACAAAATTCAACCATAGTATAACTTATACTATCCATAAATTGATAAACATAAAATCCTTAGAAAAACTAAAAATCTAAAAATTTATAAAGAGGTGAACTATAACATCTTAACATTTATCTCACATATCTCATAAGTCACATTCTCAACATGTGAATACCTTAATTTTGTATTCTCTTAACCATAAATTATTATTGAAAATATGCATATTTCCTTATGTTTAAATCCAAAAATTTGTAAACAACATCCCTAATAGCATAAACCACTTTTCAACAATCCTTAATCAATTCTAAGTCAATCATTATTGTCGAATATAATTATTCATGTACAATATATCATTATCCAAATATCATTATCTCATCATCATGCTCTTATTAAGGGTTATCCTTCCCTCAATCATGTCTTTTCCAAAGATGCCAACTTTTTACCTCAATCACTATTCATGTTTACCAGTATCATTCAATATATTCTCTTAAATACTTATGAAAAAAACTACAGTGGACCAATACATAGATGTTTCATTATTCCATAATACTATAAAAGTGATTCTACAACATTATTATAAAATCCCATTACATAAACACTCAATCATTCCACCACTTCATTTTCATAATCAACATCACCAATAGTGGTTGCATGAAGTATTCCTTTTTCTTTAGTCTTAATAGGTTTTTTACATCGATAATCATCCATAACCCTTGGATTAGGGAAATGGTTAGATTAATGAACCATTTCATTGCACATATAGCATTAAAGTGTGGGTGGTGCATTCTCTGTAGTCTTTTCTCTATTCACATCATGGGAAAAAAATTTCTCAATACATCAGTACAAAACTTTTCAATGAAATTATTTTCCACACATAAAACATTTTCTAGTACCTTTAATAAAATCTCAACCATGATTATTTTCACACTTTGAGCATAAGTAAACATTCATCTTCTTTTCACCATCGCTTTGAGATTTCCCCTTGAACTACATCATTCATTTCATGACAAATCCATGAGATTGATATTTAACACCAACTTCCATTTCTACCTTGATATCATAATTAACAATATCTTCATAGATACAAAAATCTCTTATAGTTAATTCCATTTAAAGACTTGGTTTTAAACCACTAAAGAATTTATCAACTTTATATTCAGGTTTAATGATAAGGACATAAGCATACCTTTCAAGTATTGTAAAATTTTCTTCACATATACCAACATATTCATCATCCGTTTTCTTAATCTCAATGAACACATTTTCCATATTCGTTCTAAGAATTCAAGGAAATTACTTATTGAAAAACAAGTTCTTGAACCCATCCCATTCCATGGATTTAATTTCATCTTGCTGCCTTGTATTCTTGATTAGAGTCCACCACTGGTCTACTTCACCTTCAAAACGATAAACATCCAAAATGAATTTTTCATGTTTTGAACAGAGAAGGATGGAAAATATCCATTCCATGGTACTAATCCATTTTTTAGAAATAAGTGGATCATAAGACCCATTGAAATAATGTGGAAGTTTCATCATGAATGACTCAATAGAATATTCTTCACTTTTCTGCTAATTTGGAAGTCCATAATGATTCATATATTTTCTAAGTATAGAAATAAAAATTTTCATTCCATATCCCATAAAAATTGGTTATTAATTAGGACAATCATTTAATTTCCTAGTGAATTTATCATTAAAATGGTTCCTTAAGGTTCTATGCATTTTATAAAACCCAAAAAGAATAATGTGAGAGGAAAAAATCATTCTAGAAAAACAACATAATCAAAGGGGTGTACTTTCAATATCTAACATCTTAGGATTAATCCTAGGTTATTAATCATCATTAAAATAATTCTAGGAGTATAACCTATAGTTAGACTTACACCTAGGTAAATACATATACATACCTTAGAAATATCTCTAGGGATCTCAGTAATGTTTTTAGGTCCTAGTTTTCCAAATGTTGACTAAACCTTCACTCTGAAACCAAATCTAACAACCCAATCTTAACGTTCATGGATTTTACTTTACTTTTTCAGAATACATAATACATGACACAATCAGATGACCAAATACCATATTAGTTTACTGACTTTGGAAACTAAGAACACATTCTTCTAGCTTGGTGAAAGATCTTCAAAATCTCCCATAAAGATCTTCCCCATTATTTTTCCTACATAATACCTTTCTTTATATTAATGGAAAGAAAAACCTAAAAAGGGTGAGCTCAAATTCTCAGTAAAGTTAAACATGTAAAACATAAACATAAGAATGTAAACATATGAACATATATTTTTAATATCAAAATATTGAGTCATAAAATAAATCTTGGAAGTACGTAACACATAAATCATAAAGAAACAATAACCGTGATAAAACGAAATTGGCATAAAACATGGAATTATGGGAAAAACTAATAATAGAAAATCATTTCTATATTATCCAAGTATCATTTCCAAGACCATAATAGTGGAATTATTGAATTATTGTATCAGTTTTACTTGTCATTTTAACCCTGCATTACTAAACTATATTTACTTTTCATTCTATCCATGTATTGCTGAATAGGATTTACTTATCATTCAAGTCATGTATCTCTCATGAGATATAAATATTTACCCAATGCATTGGAGGGATATATAGGTCCCACACATCTCATAATTAAATCATTCTTACACGTGACACAAAAACATAAACCATTTATCATAGCGTAGCCCAAGAAACAAAAAAATGGGTTTCTTAAACATCATTACATCATAATCCATATAAAATAAATGGATTTAATAAAAATAATTCCATCATAAACACAATAAAATAAAATTAATAATAGGTATAGAAAAAAAAACATATTTTATTCTATATGGAAATTAATTTTGATAAAATACTTGAAATTAATTCTTAAGTAAAATATCCTATCTTCTTCAAAAATATTTTCTTTTCTCAAAATGTCACAAAATTTTAAAAGAAAAAAATTTAATTGAAAATACACTTGAAATATTATCAAAAAATCTTCATGAAAACAAGGCATTATGAAGAAGAAGAATCTATTCTTTCCATATAATTAAAAAACACATTCTACTCATACTTTTTTCGAAGAAGTCAAAAAGTACCTCATATAGTAAATGAAGGAAATATTCCTTCCAAACCATGTACTAATATTAAAAAATGGTTAAAAATGACTTTCAACATACATAGAATATTAGAAAACATTTTATGAAAACATTTTTCGAAAACATAGACATGGATGATAAATATACCCCTAGTAAATACTTACGTATAAACAATCTCGGATAAAAATGAGGTTGAAAAATTATCCCTTACCTTATGTACGATATGCTACGTATGTATTTGAACCTCCTGTATAGTTGTTTAAATAATTTTATTTACTTAATATATAATCATATTCATTTTTATGATATCGTATATGATCATATTATTATCTGTTTATTAGTAACATTTCATTTTCACCCGTTATTCGGATATTAACTGCTTTATGTTATTATGCATGTTTTTTCAGATAAGTTCATGTTCCACTTCTTTGAATAAAGTTATATAATTTACAGAATGATATTAGTATAATATATATCATATTTATTCATACCATTCATTTATATAATCATGTATTAATGAAGATGATGTAGAATGAATCGCATTGCATCGTGGAGACTGTAGGTTGTACATACGCACAAGAGATGATATCATTCAGTTAATGGTTAAACGGTATAGAATTGGATGGTATATTAATTATAATGAATAATTATGATGTTATATTTATTATTTAAATCCATGATACTCATCATTATACCAATACAAATTAGTTATTCTTGAATAAAAAATTACACCATGGCATAGAGACGGTAAGTCGTATGTACACACGCATGGTGACATTGTTATTAGTAGGATGGATAAAATTAGGTATAAGGTTGTACCATAATTTTCATAACATATCATCATGTATAAAATACATGATTTATTATTTTAGCATGGAAAAAACCAAATTAGAGGAAGTAGAAGAAGAAAATAATTTTTAATAATGTGATAAAACAATTACATCTTTTTTGAGTATCTCCTTTTGATGTGCACAAAAGGTCTCTTTGGATAGATTTCAACCCAAAGTGTTGAATCTAGGAAGAAGTGAGGGAAGTTGGGAGCTAAATGGCTAGGTTTTTTCTAATAAAAATGGATTTAGTGGTGTGATTAAAATAGAAGGATAGATTCCCTTTTATAAGAGAGCGGTGGGGAACCTTTGGAAATACCAAAACTTTTAAATTAAGATAAATTAATTTTTTAATTGAAAATTTCTAAAAAGTGGATTATTTATAAGATAATATGAGGATGGATTGAAATAATCTGAACCATTATATTTTAGACATGTTTTGATTTTCTTTTAAAACTTATCATTTTGATTTATCCTAATTTAATCTATTTAATTTTAATTGTGGTAATAATATTCTAAATATTAAATGGTTATAAATATCTACTCATGTGTTATTAATTGTCAATAATAGTATACTTAATAAAATTTTAGACATTATAATTTTCACTTTGTAATTGTTAAATATTTTTTGAGATTTTTAAAAAATTTAATAATATTATATTTTTATAAAATATCAACAGTGTCAATTTTGACACTATTCATTTATTTGACTTTAAATAAAATTCACACAGAATATAAATTCAAAAAAATTATTTAATACAGTTTTTACATGTTATATACACCTATAAAATTCTTGGAGTACATTAATTAGTTCATATTATATTTATTTTAATATTTTAAAACGATTTATTTGATATTTCTGTTAATAATATAATTTATACATCACTATTGTGTCATCATTAATGGTAATTATTTAATCTCTAAAAATTCTAAGTAAATTAACATGATGTAGGTAATTTGATTAGATTTATGGATAATATTTTTTTTCTAAGTTTTATTAAGTTTATCAATACATTAAAATTATTATACTTATAATAGATAAGAGGGTGACATGTTGTCCCATTCTTTTGTTTTAATTATAATTACATCTATTTCGTATAAAAAGTCCATTGAATGAATCAATTACACCCCTTAGGTGATATTTTTTGACTTTAATTCATCCTATTGGATTTTTTTCTGGTGTTAGGGTAATTTTAATATCCTTATCATTTAGTTTGTTACCCAAATTTACCTGATTTACCTTTAACTGTGGTAAATAAAAATTATCGCAGCTACTATTCATAATAAACAAAAAAATAAAAGTAACCTATTAACATAATTTAGACCCACTTATTATATATATTTAATTCATTTTCAAATTTCAAAACACTTAAGTTTCATTAATTAATTTAAAATTAATTTCAATTGTCAAAACCAAAAAGCGAGTTTTTAAGAAGTAAAAACTATCAAAAAATTTACTTGTGTTTTTGTCCAATTTAAATGTGAAATTACTTCCAAAGAATGATATTGGATTAAATAATAAAAACATAATCCAATTACACTTTAAAACTATTTAAAAATATAATCTAACTGTATAAATAAATTAGGCAAAAAATCAGTTTTGAATTAAAATGTAGTATTTTTCACTATTCATTAAAATATAAATTTCACCAAAAAATACCCAAATTTCCACCAAGGTAAACTTGGATGTATTTATAGAAAATAGAAAGTTTATTGAGTCAAATAAAACATACAATTTTGTCAAAAAATATATTTATAAAGGGTTCTCCATCAAAATATGATAAAACTATATATTTTTAAAAAATACTTTTTTTACGAAAATTTAAATTTTTTCTTATATCATATTTATAAAATATATAAAATGAATTTTAAACATTATATTGAATATATTACATATATATAACATTAATAAAATTGATCAAGAGTGATATTATTATTTTATAAACTCACTTAAACTAAGTCTTTCATGAAATGAATTCTATCGAAGGAACTTGAAATCGTGTGTAATGGAAACCAAGCATAGGGTTGTGTATACCATAAGCTAATCAAGTGTTGCATATTTCTTAATCTTTTATTGGTTTAATGTAAAAAAATGCATCAAATAAATTAAAAAAATCTATCTCATAAAATCTCAGGGTGTTACATGTTTGATTTTTATTTCCTCCCTTATTGATTAAAGAAATATCTAAAAATTATTTTCTTAGTGATAATGATCATGTATTTTCATTTACACCTAGTACTGTTCTATTACATATTCAAATTTTCTAAAATGATTTCAAAATTGTTATTTTATAAAAATAAATTATTTACTAAATCAATTGTTGATACTCGCTAAATAAGCATCAGTAAAATCGAGAAGGAATAAATACCAAAATATGGGTATTGTTTTCTTGAAAAAAGAAAAGGAAGTGGAGGACAATCAAAGACCCATGGATTGCATGAGTCTCTAAGGGAATCGTTATCATATGACCATTTCAAAGTCATGTGAAGGCTCCATTAATGGCATATAACCCACAACAAGTCTTGCAGAACCCCCTATATCATACCAGCCTGCTCTTATGAAGGCCCCTCATACAATAGAATGAGCGCCCCCATGCTACATTGTTTTATATTGGAAGTTTCCTGAAAAACCATCTAAAATACTTTAAAAATAAAGTGGGATGATATTAAAAGAGATATAACCCCCATTTTTCATAATTATCATGTGCCAAATCATTATTGGATAGAATTAAATTCTTTGATAATGTTCGATCCAACTCGCAAGACCACTGATCCATCATCACATAAAATGAAGGAGATAAATGAGAGGAGGCTATAGGGGTTTGCGATCATTTAGAGACATGAATCATGCACCCTGAGTGATACTCAAGACACTACAAGTCCCCAATGACATGTCTGTCTCACATCACGCAAACCCTCTGATTTGTCAGTTTCAATTCAAGGAAGTTCTCAAACATGTCCAGAAAACCCCACGACGCTCTAAGGATAGAAGAATGGAATTTACCATGATATTCTTGCACACTAATCATATGAACCATATTGGTCACCCAAGGAATCATCCAAAAATTGAGTAAAAATTCTATATGTCACCTGTGATATCTCACAAGACCCCACCCTTTGTCATAAGAAAAAAATAAAAAGGGAGGAGGTGAGAGGTTTCTGTAGACACTAAAATACCTGTGACACACCTTGCATCTGTCTACCTCATCTCCTCTAATCTCATTGGCTTGACCACCCCTCCACACATAAGTCCTCAGGCATGTCTTGAAAACTTTTCAGTGCATCAAGGGAGAATGAATGGATTATTCCATGAAGTGCTCGCATTCCCTCATATGACCCATATTAGTCACGCTATGCATCACCAAAAAATAGAAGAAATATTCTAAAAATCACACATTAAATCTCACATGACTCCCAACTTTTTTCTCATGAAAAAAGGGGATCAAAAGGGAGGAGTTGGAAGGTAATCGTAGTCACTGAAAAGAATGGGATGCACTCAGGCCACCCGCAGCGTTGTCATGTGAGGTCCCAGAAAAGTCACCCGAGGTCTCATGTGTGTCTTCCAATAGGCAATTAGATCTCATGAGGACCCTTGGACATGTCAATGCAAAATAATGGAGTTCCTTCGACATGTCTGAATTATAAAACAAGTCTTCAATACTCATAAAATAATGTGATAAAGGAATCATAGATGGAGAATACTCGCAATCACTAAAAATTAGGTGATTTGCCCTAAACAGTCTACAGTAGAGACTCACGAAACTGTGTGGCATGAGGCCCCTTCGCTGGCTCTAGCATGGTCTCACACCAGATACACTGCACAAACCGGAGACTATTCTAGGGGTGAGGCCTATAAATTCTCCACAACAATATTGAGAAGGGTGGTATTATGGACTGCTACTACACCGAATGCCCAGAATCTGTTAAATTCAGCTGTCGACCCCAACAGACATATCAGAGAGATCACATAATCGACCAAATTTCCATCAAGTAGTATATCAAAGGGCATCTAGAGTAGTCATGCTCTAGGTATAAATCACTTCACATGATCATCCATATATCATGATAAAGACCTATAGTGGGTTATGAAAATGAAATTCGGCAAGCCCATTGGATTGCACGAGACTCAAGACAAACTAACACTGAATAAAACCATGGAATTCATGACACAAGGACTAGGTATGAGGTTAAAATTTTAGTACATAAGAAAAATACATTCTCATTGGCCCTCATGTGCTTCATGTGAATCATCCAAAGACACGCGACAACAGCAAGGCGTGTCTTCTAGATCTCATGACACTCCTCCAACGTACCATATGGGACATTTGAAATACTCCAGACATGCCAGAACAATTCATGTGGTTCTCTCACAGGCACCAATTTGATCTTGATAACCCTCTAGGTATATCAATCGTGACTTGTGATGTCCCTAAGACACATCTTCTGACTCATATAATAGCACCCAATCATGTTAGCTATGTCTCACAAAAAAATATATACCTAATAACCAATCTCTTTCAACATCATCTTGGTAAGTTAGCTAAGATTTGTGACAGCCTCCAGACATGTTGGCCAGGTCTTGTAATGTCTCTCAAAGGTGTTATCCAAGACATGGGACACCCCTTGGACTATTCCATGCTGGCTCCCATGACACTCTCTACATGTGTTGATATAGTTCATGTGATGGCTTCCAGGACATTCCAACTGGTTCATGAGACACCCTCTCCACAAGAATGATATGTCAATAGGGCATCCCAAGACTCGATAATATATCCCTTACTCAGTGTGTAAGAACCAACTAATTGGGAATCCTCAATGTGTATGTCCTGGAATAAAAGGAACTACGATGAATCTGATTCTTTCCATACTCAATATAAGTAGGCTACCTCTCCCTGTGGTTCAAGCTCAATATTGATCATCTAGGGAAGCCTCAGTGTGTAAGCCCCTAATATAAAGGTAACTACGATGACTCTGATTCCTACCATATCTAGGATGCATAGGCTATCTCTATTCGAGGTTCAATATCTATATTAATCATCTAGGTAAATCCTAGTATCTATGTCCCTTACTCAAAGAAATGACATTTGATCATTTGTTATCCCTTGCTTCATACAAAAGATCGCGACTCATGTGGGCTTGGGAAATTGTAATGATCATGACATCTGCACTGTAAAACATCACAGTGGTACAAGGTAGCCTCAATATGTAAGTCTCAACATAAATTGAACTATGATGACTCTGATTACTTCCATACTTAGGATATATAGGCTACCTCTCTTCGAAGTTCGAGCTCCATATTAGTCATCTGGGGAAATCCTAGTATCTATGGCCCATACTCAATGTAATGAAATTGATTATTTTTTATCCCTTGTTTCTCACAATGGGAATGCCACATGTGGTATTAGGGAATTTCAATGATAATGAAATCAGCACTATAAACCTTTACAATGGTACAGTGAAACCTCAATGTATAAGTCCCAAAACAAAGGGAAATACGATGAATATGATTCCTTATATACTCAGGACACATAAGCCACCTAACCCCGAGGTTCGATCCCCATATTGATCATCAAGAGAAGCCTTAGTGTGTAAGACCCTAATACAAACTGAACTAAGATGACTCTAATTCACGCCATAATCAAGATATATAGGATTCCTTATCAAGTATCGAGCTCTATACTGAACACCACAAAGATTGTTCCAATACCCAATCTCCATATCAACACATCCTGAGGTTGGTCATATGCTACCCCCCTTGTTTCTCACACCGAGCATAGCTCACATGGGATTAGGGGGTGCAATGAACCCCTAATTTAGTATCATGAATATCCATTAACTAGGGAAATAGTAAGAAAACCCCCTATACAAGTTATATACCTTGGGGTCAATCCCCTGGACATGAACAAACTACATGGGTTTTTATTCCTTCAGTAATTAGGATAGGTAGGATTCCACATAATGGCTCAATACCTGCCTCGGGATGTTAACCACTCCCTTAAATGGAAGAATATTCCAAAGTAATTGGTTATACAGCTTCATCATATAATAGTTCACTCATTATTAAAAAATTATGGAGAACCTCATATACATACAGATGGATTCACTAAAGAGGTCACAATATTTTTCAATATAAAATATAATTAACCTGTAGTTGTTTCGTTAGGGAAACTGGTCCCATATAAGGATTAAGAAGAGATTAAAGAACGTATATAAAATCTATAAGAGAGTTCTGGAGTATGCAAAAAATTCTCTCAAAAGGGTGCGATGAGGATGACCTCCCATCCTCTCAACCAATGTGATTCCCTAAGAGTCACTGGGCCTGAAATCCCAAATGACCTCCAGACTTTGGAAAGTAGATCTATACCTAGCTATGGATAAGGGAACTATTAGGAGCATCTAGGGAAGACAGGACAAATGGAAAACTCAATGTGCATGATTGAATGATTCCATAAAATACCCCTCAATCAAACCATTAAAGGGAAAATCTATAATAGAAAATGATTGGGATACAATCCATTGATCCATATTACTTTCCCCTATATGCAAAGAGCACTAACTGGCTCAATGTGAATATATTTGGCCACTTTGTTTTGAAATCCATCATTTTTTACAAAAAAAGTAGTATTACTTGTATAAAATGGGATTCTTGTAAGTCCATCCTCATGCTTACAAGTCTACATTAGCAGAATTACTGGGAAGAGAATACAAGATAATTGTGTTAACCTTGCATATCTAAAGGAAATTTTTTATAACCATGATATATCAAGGATCGGTAACCTTGTTCCTTGTTGTCTGTGTGATTGAAAAATCCCAACCAAAGGAAATTTCTTAATCATCCAGTACTCATTCTAGCACCTCATCTACTACTACGACCCTCGTGGGTTATAAAGCAATCTCACCTACCAGACACCTCCAACAATAGGTGGTGAATACAATGATTTGGGCATACCAATGATATTGTAGAATCCCAAATATGGAAGATTCCCATGAGATCCTTCACGAATGATAGCCTAAAAGTCTAAGTCCCTTGGAGAAGGTTGCTTCTAAGCTAGTAGACCTATTCATTATGACCAATCGTTTCAAGATCCTATCCTGGAAGCATGACAACCACCACCTTCCATATCTGATAAGGGTGGACCAAGAAGCCCAACATGGATCCATTTCAGTCTAGGTTCCATTGAAGAGGTAACCTAGTGACCATTATCACCAGAATCATTCCACTAGTACGCATCATTCACCGGATGGAGGTATCATCGAATGCACAGTTTCCTTTGATACCCATGCATGTTCTCCAAGGAAGACTCATTAGAGGAGGAATGAATTGGAAATTCAGTAGAGCACTCATATTCCCACTCCTTTCGATGATTCCTACTAGCATACTCTAGTAGGGACTAGTAAGTAGGACCATATCCTAGCTGACTCAGAATGAGTCTGCTGGCATATTCTTGAAGCCATCCTGGTGTGGGTTCATATTCCTTGTCATAATGACAATTCCTTCTCCCATAATCTGGTAGGGACTAGTAAGAAGGATCATATCCCTGCTATTTAAAAACAAATCTGATGGCATATTTCTGTAGCAGGCATGGGGGAGGCTCATACTCCTACCCTCATACCTGAAGCCCATCTTCATACTCTGATGGAACAAGAGGGATAGAAGTGGGAAGATGTCCCCACTTCGATTGATGACGTATGTCAACAAATATTAGAGATAGAAAAAATGTAAGATTATATAACCACACATAGTTTTCTATAATGAAAATATATTTTAGAAATTGTTGAAGAGCTCTGCCGAAATATTTTGTCATTGTTGCAGATAAAGGGATATGCACATACTCTAATCCCTACAGCCAGGATAACTTAACACTCTTATCGTCATGAAAAAGTAGTTGTACCGGAGAAAGCACACATTCTTGTTTCCATCCGAGAAGATTATCAGCATATTCCGATGAAGGGAGAGGCCTCAGACCATGCCCATACACACATTCCAACCAGGGCCAACCAGGTGATAGTGTCACATGCCTCAAGACATGGGAACATGCCTATCGAAAAAGGCTGGCAGCATACTCCTAAGTCCCAAGATCATTCATATATCTCCATTCCGGAAGAGGCTAACCATGTGAGAGTGGAACAAGCCTACAAACTAGATCATATTCATGTCAGTGAATCTTCCTAGCATACTTTGTCAGATCATAGGATCAAGGCACATATTCCTATTTCCGCTGAAGAATGAATACACCAACATCCTTCTAAGGAAATACAGGAGGAGGCTTGTATCCCTTCTCCTATTCCGGAGGCCCATCGACATATTTCGGTGGGGAATTCATATTCAGAAAAGGTTCATACCTCCATCCCAACCAGGGATAGTGGAGCGTGCCTCAAGGAAGTATCATTCTCCAGCCAAGAAAGACCAGTGACATATTACCAAGGCTCAATATCAGGCTCACATTCCCATCTTGACTGAGGCTCACCAAGTGAGAGTGTCACTTTCCTCTGGACATGCTTATATGCCTATCAATAATGAGATATCTAATCGGAATATTCCAACAACTTCTAGTTAGTGGGACCATACTCCTATGGAACCTTATTGTTATATAAAAGTCCTAACAACCATCATATTACAGGATCATACCCCTTCACAACCACAAAAGGTAGGTCATCATATTCTTACCACATTGTAGAACATGGCTTCTATTCATCATCTTCTTAATTGCAATTTCCTTGAGGTTGTTTGTGACACATTCTCAACACCACAAGGGTTCTTCGTATCTTTTATTAAAGAATAAGTAGAAGGCATTTATTACTATGATAGTCCTCCTCATGGTAGTGTGGAGATGGATCTCAGGGACTCTGCTCCTGACATCCACTGTGGTCAACCTTCCCACAATGATATCAAACATGGGCAAGGAAATACTCCTTTTTTCATACACATCCATATAGGGAGGTGAACCAAACCCTAACACCTCCAAATAGAGATTTAATTGAAACACACGAGTCAACTATATATGGTTCCCCATCAACATCCAGCAACACTCCACTCTCGTCAGTAGGAGACCATCAGAGACATATTCTATGGTCTAACCAGATAGAGGCATGTAAGTATGATAAAGAGGAGGCCTACATTAACATATGGTCAGTGCTAGCTTGAAACAACCTCCCCATAATGTCCTGGCCCCTCTCTACTTTAATCTATGAGATCTAATATGATCTATAAATGGAGTGCATTCCTTATCGATGCCATAATATGTGTAATAATCATAAGAAACTGAAGTAATGGTATCTCCCTTATCCAGGATATGAATTCCACATTCATACAATCAATATAATCTATTTCTATCTCAAACCATATATAATGTCCATCGATCAGGATCCAAAACCAAAAAATCATAGCCTAAATCCGCAATATTCCTACCGCCATTGCATCATGATGCTTCAGAATATGATCTCCAAATCCACACTAGGAATTCACATTCTAGGATGGTGAAATTATGGATCATTACACTTTGGAGCGCCCTAAAATAGAAAATCCCCTCAGATATGAAATCCTACAATTTTATATCCTCCAGTGAAATCAGGTGACCAGGTAATGCTCAGGCTAGTTGGTCACTACAATAGAATTCCCCCACTAAAATAGAGCCCAAAATCCCTATGAAGGAAGGGAGGATAGACAAAAGGACCTCAGATAGGGTCCCTCAAGACAATAGGAGGACGTTATAAACACACAGATAAAAGTTGTGATCACCTAGACAAGTTCCCACAAGGAATGATCAGCATTATGGGAAACAATCTAACACAAATCCCATGTGAGAATAGTTGTGCTACATCATGGAGAAAAAAATAGAAGCTACCATATCTTCCATCCAGAAGTGGACTTAGGACCCGATCCAGAAAAATATCTACCACTTCCTCCACCCCTCAGGTCATCAATTCCCGAAAGCATTTAGGAAATACCTTCAGTAGCCGCAAGTAAACCCCAACACTCTGGGCTGGGAGAATTTATATATCAATCACCATCATCAGGATTATTTTCCCATGAACTAACCCTGGAAACATCAGCAGTTATTCCGGAGCATCCCCATCTCACTAGGCCGAGGTCATTTATATATTCTTTTCCTACTCAGGAATCATCATATCCCTGACTAAATTCATTGGATCCTGAATAAGAGGACCAATCAATAACAATGGCATCCCAGATGATCCCCACCCCATAGTGCTAGGAGAAATTTCATCTTCATCAAAACCAAATATGGAATTTGTATTCTTTAGGTTGGGAGGAAGGAATCAATAGTCAGCATCCCTTCAGTTCCTCCCACCATAAGACAAACCTCTATCGGTTGGGGGTCACTTGATAATCATGACCAAAAACTCCCTCAAGTTCACTATTCATAAACTGGGAGGAGAGAAGTGTACGAAAAAGGAAATCATACCCCACTGAGGTCGTAACCAAAATGGACCAATAAGGACAAGGGTTCGAATAATGAACCTGATGGAAGCCATGCAAGATCAGATTGTTGCATGGAAAGAAATGGCAGGACCACCATTTCCTGATATGACTCTATGAATGTCATCACTATTAACATGGAAGACATTCGTCAAAATGAAGGAGCATAGGGCCCCAATAAAAAAATACCCCAGGAGGAGGGTTATTAGGATGCACCAAATGAGGTTTCACACACCCAATACCAAAGAAGGATTCAAAATTGGGCACCACTAAATAACAATTTTCCTCTTAATCAGTGGAATATTAGAAAAGATAAAGGTAAATATGAAACTACATCTCAGTTTCCACCCATGGAAGAATATTATTCAACATATATGAGTTAAATACGATCTCTTAAACAACTCAATGAGGAGATACTTCGTGGAAACAACGCCATTGGGTATCATCTCTAGCCAGAGAAAAATATTCTCCCTCCCTTGGTCGATCTTTCAGCAAGAGTGGTATCTAAAAATTATATTGGTTCTAGATATAGAAAACCATTCTATATAAATTAGGAAGCAAAAAATGATTGAGACTTCCCTCTTTTTGGGGATATCCTCTCCCTCACAAGGGTAATCTTTCAGCCATATGAATAATTTAAGATCCATGAGATATGAAAGGGGGACCACCTCATAGGACCCCACCCACTCCCTATAGATGGGAGCTAGTGTAAGAGGCCATTCCCATGAATCTACTTACCGCCATTGAGTCCTCATATAATCAGATTGAAGCCATGGAGAGGAAATGTGCACCTGTTCAACCTAAGAGGAATCCATACCCCGAATGGGTGGATGAGACCCCACCTTCGCCCAACTTTTCCTACCCTACCTTTTCTACCTTAAAAAGTGGAAGAGACCCTGGACAACATCTCACACACTTCATATCCCTATGTTATATGATGATGGGTCCTTGAGACTGACAAGAGGAAACCAAGATTAGGTGTTTCATACAAGCTTTGATAGGGCTAGCCTCTGTTTAATACAATAGTCTTCTAGGAGAATCTTTCACAGGATGGGAAGACCTTCTGCATGAGTTACTTTATTAGTTCGGTTCGACACTAAGAAAAATGAAAATCATCAAATTGATAAAATTAGAGAAACATGAGGACAATATGGTGCTTGATTTCATAGCAAGATGGTAGGGTTTGACCTATTCACTCAAAATCCCATTCCCACAGGATCCACTACTAGAACTCAATTCTCAAAATCTCATGGATGAGTTTCACACTCCTCTAATCCCCATGAAATATCTAGGCAGGTTCCGAGAGTTTTTTGAAATATAAAAACATATTGAAGTTTCCATTCAACAAACTTGATCCAAGTCCCAACTAATTCCCACAACACAGGGGGAAAATCTAGCTAGAGCAGAAGCAGTATATGTGGCTCTAAAGCCCACAGTGATGCCCATCCTAGCACCCAAGAAATCCTAGAACCACCCATCACCTCCTATCGAGTGATAGAAACCACATAATCTCCCTCATCTAGAATTACATATACATCATGGTCACCAAATATTTGAGGAAAAAATGAAAAAGTATACTTTTTTAAAAATGAACAAGTCCTAAGATATTTCTTGGCAACCATGGATAATAACCTACTCATACATTTTCAGTACAGAAAGCCTGATGAAGTAAACCTCAATTAGCATCCTGATTAATTCCCTTTTCATAGAAGGTTGGGTCATAATATCTATAATTTCTTCATCTTCAAGGAAATCCTTCAAGGAATGTTTTAATCTGAACAGGTAATGCTTGAAAACTTTCTAGAGTAGGTGTCTTGCATAAAATCCATTTGATTATAAGCATAGGAAGGTTGGAAGCAAGTTCCATCCATGAAAATGAATTTTTTTGAAAACTAGATGATTTGAAAAATATTTGATCAAGATAATGGTGGTATGAAATAATAGTTTCAAAGACTAGAAATAACTCCAACCCCCAAGAAAGAGATGTTAGATGTACCACCAAAGGGTGAGTGTGACCATCAGAAGCAAGAAGAGACAGAGGTGGAAGAGTCATATTCTACTCCAAACCAATCCCTAACTCTTGAATATTTCATCTCTACAATGTCTACAACATGGTAAATACCCCATAAAATGGAATCATCATTGGAAGAATAATTCATCTTTGGTTCTATCAAAAAACACATAAGAAAAACCCCTTCTATGATGATGAGTATGCCCCTAAATATGGTTTTTGGTATATAACTAGGGAACCGGATAAAGCATGCACTGGGTATGAGGATACAGGGGAAAACACAAACAAGGTCAAACATAATATTCTTTTCATATACCCATATGGGATATATATGCACTCGAGACTCACAGTAAATCTCTCTAATGGGCTCAAAAAAGGCATGTAGGTGCCTTAGAGTCCTCTAGCAGTTTCCTGCACCTAATAATCTTTCATGACTACTTAGTGGGGGTTCAATATGATTAACCCAAGAAATGGGGTAGAATGGTGTGACCTATTCCAATGGTAGAAGATACCCCCTCAACCTCCACACAAGCTTCAAGTCAACCTACCTCATCTTCTTCATCTCCTGAACCACATGCTCTAGACCCTAATTCGCATGCCCAAGAGCAGCACCACATCGAGAAGAACCAACCTATCATAAAAATGTATGATGTTATGAAATAGATATCTTTTTTCACAAAATAACTCTCAATCCTAGATGCACTTCATCTTTAAAAAGAACTATGGGAGGAACTTTTTGAATCCCTTCAGAGCCCATAGGAATTTGAGACAGAATTTGTTGCAGTAGAGGTCTATCGAGTGTAGACTATGGCCTTAGGATGTCAAGTATCCATCTCATTCACCGATCAAGACTAGGAGGAGGTTATACAAGGGAACATCATACCTTTCTACATCTCGGGTTGACTCAATAACATCGATGTACAAGGGGTTATGATCAATAATGGATCAGGATCAATATCATCCTAGCCTGGACACTCTGACATTTGGGGTATGGAAAATGGGCCTTAACCCTTAAAAAAGTTTACCATCCCGGGGTATGATAATAATGAGCAGAGATATCTTGGGAAAATTAATATTGAGACCCGATTTGGAGAGATCACATATGATATTGATTTCATTGTAATCCACCAAGATACTGCATATAATATCCTGCTTGGAAGGCCCTATCTTTATTTCCACCTAACGATACCTTCAACATTCCATCAGTGTCTGAAGTACCCCATTAATGGAAAGGTATACATAATACATGGAGACATATCCCCCTTAGAGACCTTCAGAGCCATATATACTAAATCATAATTCTATATGAAGGGAGGTAGACAACCAATGGTGGAAGATGATATATAGGTTGTAGCTACCAATGTCTTAGGGATCAACCATGTGAATCCCTGTAGCATGCTTGATGATTATTATGTAATTCCCACAAACATTGTAGAAATAGAAGATCCCATTCTAGAGTTCCAAGATTATCATGTCCTTAGTGATAATAAACTCTGAAATCTCTCTACAGGAACTCAGATGGAAAGGGGTGATGATGTTTCTTCGCATGGCCTCCCTCACTCGGATAGTGACAGAGAGGCCCCCAATATTCCATATTATCCCAAATAGGTATCCAAAGACGTGTAAATGGAAGAATATGAGGATATCAGGAACACCCCTCCTGCATTTTAGGAGGGTTTTTCCACCAACATAGATGATCTCAGGAAGATAAAACTGGGGATAGAAGAAGATCCCTGGCCTACTCTGATTAGTGCTACCATACCCCCTGAAGAGAAAGAGATGTATATTGCATTTATAAGGTAGAACTGATATGCATTTTCTTGTAATTATAAGGATATACCTAGAGTGAATCCAAATGTGTCTATACACCATCTCATACTACTCGATGTGCATCAGGGATTCATGTAGGCATCCATGAGGATGCACCCCTATCAGGCTACAAATGTAGAGGCATAAGTTAAAAAATTTATCAAATCCAATTTTTTCAAGAAAATATATTACCCAATGTGGCTTTGAAACATCTTCCATATTAAGAAGAAGAATGGTAATATTTTGGTATTAATTGATTTCTGAGACATTAATTAGCATTTCCTAAATCATGGTTTCCCATTTCCAAAAAAAAAACTCTTGATCGATGAAACTACTAGATTCTTAGCCCTCTCCATCATGGATGGTATCATGGTATAATAAAATAAAGATATTCCCCAAGGATGAAGAATCCACTACCTTCAGAGTGACTAAAGGGATCATATACTATTAGGTCATTCCATTTGGATTAAAGAATGTGGGTTCTACATATCAGTATGTCATGAAATTCATCTTTAAGCCACTTTTGGGAAGGATATCTGAGTGTTATGTCAATGACCTGGTCATCAAATCCTGAAAATGATGTGATCACTTCACAGACCTCTGATAAATCTTTGATAAGATGCAATGACATAGTCTAAAGATGAATCCTCTAGAGTTTTTTTTCAATGTGACATTAGGTGGGCTTCTCAACTTTGTGGTGTTCCACTGCAACATCGAGGTAGACCCAAAGAAAACTACTATTATTTTAGCAATGTATCCCCCCAATATGAAATAACTAAGGAGACTCTAAGAGAGACTTTCCTACATTCATAGATTCATATCCAACCCGGCTAAAAAATATCTCCACTTCACGAGGCTAATGAAGAAGGGATTCACCTACTAATGGGGTAATGAATGCCAAAATGCCTTCAAAAATATCAAGAATTACTTGCTTCACCCTCCAGTTTTAATGAATTTGGTGGAAGGGAGGCCACTCATCTTATATGTGGACACCATGGAATGCTAATTGGGAACCCTCCTCACACAAAATAATGATGCAGGAATCAATAATAGTCTCTATTACCTTAGTGGGGCTATGCTAGGTACTGAGTCACAATATTCTGATGTTGAAAATAAATACCTTGTACTAATCTTTACAGTGTAAAAGATGAGGCATTACTTTAATCCCTATGAATTCTAGTAGGTCTCTCATATTTATTCTCTCAAGTACATCCTTGGATTCCCTATTTTGACTGGTTTCCTGGCTCGATGGATGGTCATTCTACAGAAATATTATATCCATGACATATCTTAGAAGTTGATGAATGTGCATGCCCTGGTTGACTTCATGGTAGCACATACTACCCCAAAAGATACAATAGAGGACACTGATATCCTCGATGAAGATTTCTTATATTCCCATGGCACTACCCTGATATTGGATATGTATTTTGATAGTCCCTCATGCATTCATGTCAGCATAAGTATGGAATACCTAAAGCTCAATCAGGTTGGTCTAGGGATTCTATTTGTCTCTCTAGACAAAATAGTTCTACCTTACTCTTTCTCATGGTCTGAAGGCTTCTCAAATAATGAGGTTGTGTAAAAATCCCTCGTCACTGGATTGGAACTATCCTTACGGCTTTACATAGTTTACCTGAACATAAAAGGTGATTTGAAGTTGGTGATAAATAAGATCAATGGTGAATATGCCATCAAAAGGGGTAAATGGACCATCTAACTGGCTATGATAGGGGATTAATGGCAGAATTCCCCTTTGACCACACACTACATTATGTTCCTCGATCACAGAATGCTTGTGTCAATGCACTAGCTAATGTAGCCACCATCCTCATTGACCTTGATTAGAAGGAAGAAACCATCTATATCACATATCGAAGAATGGTCTCATTGATCATCGTATGTGACATGGAAGAGATCAACCAGGATAACACCTCCCCAAAGCATGATGAACTAGTGACCTCCCCTAGATGGATGGAGCCTATAATTTTTAAATCTTAAAGATGAGACTATCCCAATAGATCATTCTATAATTAAATATAATCTGTGCTGGGTATAAAACTTCACCCTGAAGGATTTCCCAAATGAGAAAAAAGTGCTCTACAAATGTGGCTTTGATGGAATTTTCCTCAGGTGCATAGTAGAAGGAGAAGCTCTTGTTATCATGGAAGAAGTCCACACAAGATCATGTGGTGCTAATTAATCTAGAACCAAGCTCTCCCACCAAATCAATATGTTGGGATATTACTGGAAAACCTTGATACAAGACTATGTACAATTCACCAGAAAATTTCATGCATGCAATATTCATGAAAACTTCATCCATCAGCCCCCTGAATTTCTGCACAAGGATAGATATTCCTGGCCATTTTCTATTTGGGGAATGGTTTTTGTGGGTCCATATCCCCCATCAATAGCTATGTTTTTCTAGTACATCCATACTACTACCAAATTCTTTTCTAAATGGGTTGAGGCTATACCCCTCAAGGAATTTGTAAGGAAGAATATCATTAAATTTTTGAAATCCCATATAATCACTAGGATCTGAGTCCCTCAATCAATATTTATGGAAAAAAGGAACTAAATTATATTCCATATAGTTGAAGAATATGTACCTGGAGTACGACATCGAGTCTAATCACTCATCTCACTATCATGCATCAGAAAATGGATTGATAGATGCATTCAATAAGACTCTAGGGAATATACTCCAGAATATGGTGAACAAGGATAAGAAGTCTTGGCTGAAAAAACCCCTAAATGCCTTATGGTCCTACCATACCACTATAGGTATTTCTACACAAGAAATTCCATACTCACTAGTGTATATGACTGAGGCAGTGTTACCCATAAAGGTCCATCATCCCTCACACCGAATATCCATTTGCAGATAGCTCTTAGATGATGAACAATTGAAAAGAGGCTCTTTGAGTTGGAAAGGTTAGATGAGAAAAGGTTGGGAAAAATACACAACCTTGAGGTCCACCAGAACTAGATAAAACAAGAATTAAGTAAAAAGGTTCACCTACATTCATTTCTCCAAGTAGCACTGGTGATGGCCCTCAAAATCCCAATAATACCCGAGAAGAAGCCCCTGAAATTAGAGCCCATGTGAGAAGGACCTTACATCATATATAAGGCCTATCATAAGGGATCCTATTCATTGGCCACCATGGATGGGGAGTGTGTCACACCATCCACCAATTCATGATTTCTCATGAAATACTTTTCATATCTACCAGCAATAGGGCATCCACATCGGTGTAAGCCCCATAAAATGTCCCCATCGGATGACGTTAAAAATTTATGGTATGCCTCATCTTGAGTACATGATGTTAAACTATGAAAGTGTGTCCAAACCACATGATGTTAAACTATATGGGGGCTTATCCTCACTGCAAGACGTTAAACCACGTGACCTCTCTAGAACTACATATGGATTGATATCCATTTCTAATGGGATATGTAGGGACATCTTGATTCTATGTCTCGGTCTAACCACTACATGGTTTGATATTCATTTTTCATAACCCTTTTATGTCTTTTCATTGTAAGAAGATACACACCATTCCTTGTTTCTCACACTTAGCATAGCTCACATGATCTTAGGAATTGTGGAAGAGATCTACCCTCACAAGCAATGCATAATGGTGCATGACAGATCCATTGTCATCCCAAATGAAAGACCACAACAGGTTTACCATGGGTCCTTACCACATGATGTTAAACTGCAAAGTTCTCCAATAAATATGTGTGGTTTGACTCTTTTCCCTATTAGATATGTAGTGACTCCTAGACCACAACTCTCTGTCCCAACCACAATGTCCCCATCAATTCACAGCGGTTCATTTTTATCCTTACCTCATGAAGTTAAACTACATAGAACTCCCAGAACTATGTGTGTCTTTATTCTCATCCTCATGAGATATATAGTGGCACCAAAACATTTCATCCTTAGTCCCATCTATGGGTATAACCCTTTTTGGCCCCTTGGGCTGCGTTTTCCTAGAAAGGTGCATGGTGTGGATGATACCTCTTTGGTCATCATTCATATAGGGTTCCTTCATGAAACCACACTGTGTGTCTCTACATTAGGATCTTTATCTTGTATTCTAAACCATATGATCCTAAACCATCCACATAGGAACCTACAAAACAACATTAAAATGTGTTTCATCATCCTCACCATAAGACATTAAACTGCATAGATTACCAGAATGATGTGTGGTTTGAATCTCATTTTCCTGAGATACGTAGTGATGCCCAATCTCTATCCATGGGCCTAACCGTGACATTCCCATTTGTTCACAATTTTTCACTTACTACCTTAATGTATAATGTTAAAATTAATTGAAATATATTCTTACCGCATAATGTTAAACTACATATAGATGAACATCCCCGCTATATGAAAATAAACTGTGTAGTGCATCTCCCATTTTTCATTCCTTGTTAAAGTACCACAAGAGACATACCTCGCTCAACGAGAGTACAAGGTGCTTCCATCATCCTTTAAGAGTACTTCAAACTCACATACCACACTTCATTCCTTGAGTGTCCGTGGACACTTTCAACCATTCATGGCCCATAGAAAGTATATCCTGATTCATATACCCTTTGGGTGACCATGCATATATGACCATGATTCATGCTTATTCTCTTATAACCATCAACCAAATGCATCACTATGAAAAAGGACAGTCCAATTCACATGATCCCTGACGTCATTGTGATAGTACTCAACACCCCCAATATGTTTGAACCACACCTTGTATGACTGTCCCATATCATTACTCATCATCCAAGAAACTCAATACATGATTTATGCTTTACCCCTCTCTTATAAATATGTTGGAGTAATATTGACCTTGGGTATCCTAATTAAGCTCTCGTGTAATATATTCTATACTAGGTCCATGGAAGTAGTGACCCTAAACTATTTTTTCATTTGTCAAAGCTATACAACCTTAAACTTTAGCCCATAATGGTCCAAATTGAAGGACCTTAAACTACTAACAAAAGAGACACAAAACTCTTCAGGATGAAAACTCATAAAGGGATACCAGAGAAAATGTTAGTCTAGAAACAGAAGAGGAATAAATCTCATTGGGTATATAACCCTAGTAAAATCCAAGCTATGCTCATTGGACCCACCAATCCGAGCTAAAAGACCTTAAATTAATGCGACATAGGGTCGGATCTAAAATATATTAAACTAAAGGGACATATGGTACAAGATAAAAGACCTTAAACTAAAGTGACAGATGGTCCTAGATAAACCACCTTAAACTAAAGTGATATATTGTTAGAGATAAAATACCTTAAACTAAAGAAACATATTGTACGAGCTAAAAGACTATAAACTAAAGGGACAGATGGTCGGAGATAAAAGACCTTAAACTAAAGTGATAGATGGTATGATCTAAAAGACCTTAAATTGAATCCACATATGGTCCAAGATAAAAACCTAAAACTGAATTGACAGATGGTCCAAGATAAAATACCATAAACTAAAGTGACAGATAGTCCGGGCTAAAATACTTTAAACTAAAGAAATAGATGGTCTGACCTAAAAGACCTTAAACTAAAGTGACATATGTTTTGAGCTAAAATACCTTAAACTAAAGTGATATATGGTCCCAGATAAAAGGCCTTAAATAAAATCAACATATGGTATGATCTAAAATACCTTAAACTAAAATGATAAATGGTTCATGCTAAAATTCCTTAAACTAAAGAAACAGATTGTTAGAGCTAAAAGACCTTAAACCAAACGGATAGATGGTCCTAGTTAAAAGACCTTAAACTAATGTGAAAGATGGTCCTAGCTAAAATACCTCAGACTAAAGGGATAGATGGACCGAGATAAAAGGCCTTAAACTAAAATGACATATGGTCCAAGCTAAAAGACCTTAAACTAAAATTACAAATGGTTCAAGCTAAAAGACCCTAAACTAAAGCACATCATTTCCCAGTATACCAAATTTCACTCTAATCATTTGTTTTGAGATATTGTCAAAGACTCTAGAGGGCGTTATTTCTTCATCAGAACTTAGTCCATGTTCCCTCAAACATCACTTCTAAGGGGAGGCATTTTTTATGCTTTCCAAATAAGCCTAAAAAAATCACAAATGAAGAAATACTTGAATATGTAAATTATTTTACCAAAAAAATAAAAGGATGTGAAGGATGGTTGACGTATCATGGATCGCATGAGTCGCTGAGGGACTCGGGATTGCATGACCATTTCAAGGTCTTGTGCGGGCGCCATGAATGGATTATAAAGCATAGAAAGTCCAGAAGATCCCCCTTCAGTAGACCTTCTTGCTCTTTCAAAGTCCCCCTGGACAATCGAATGAGCGCCCCTAGGCTGCAAGGTTTGTCATTAGTAGGTTCTTGAAAAACCATCTGAAATCCTTCAAAAATAAGGAGGGATGAGATTCAAAGAGATATACCCCGATTGGTCTCAAAGATCATGCACCAAATCATCATTGGAAATCATAAAATACCTTGATGATATTTGATCCAACTCGCATGACCACAAATAAATCATCACATCATATAAAGGAGATAAATGTGAGGAGGAAGGAGGGGTTCATGGCCACTTAGAGACATGCAATGTGCAACCTGAGTGATCCGTGAGATGCTACAAGTCCTTAACGATATGTTTACCTTGAATCGTAGAAACCATATGGTTTTTCATCTTCTCCACATAGAAATCCTTATACATATCTAGGAAACCACATGGTGCTCTAAGGACAGACAAGTGGAATTTTCCACGAAATGCTTGCACACTCCTCATATCACCCATATTGGTCATGTGAGGAATCATCCAAAAATAGAGTAAAAATCCTATATTTCACTAGTAAAATCTCACATATCTCTCAAACTTTTTCACATAAAACAAAGGGGAAAAAATGGAGGAGGCGAGAGGTGTTCTTAGTTGCTCATATACTAGTGATGCACCATGAGTACTTCGTGACATGTCTGCCTCATATCACAGGATATATTTGTCTTGAAGTCCCCTACACAAGGAAGTCCTTATAAATGTATATAAAACTCCTCGGTGCATCAAGGGTGAACAAAGAGATTTTTACATGAAGTGTATGTGTTCCCTCATACAACCCATATTTGTCACGCAACACATGACCAAAAACAATATCCTCAATAGCACACATAAAATCTCACATGACTCCCAAAGATTGTCACATGAAAAAAGGGGATCAAAATAAAGGACGTGGGAGGTACTCATAGTCAATGTAATTCATGCGATGCACCCAGGACACCCACAATGCTATCCTGCGAGATCTTAGACAAGTCACCTGAGGTCTCGTGAGTGTCTTCCAATAGGCACTCAGATCTTGCGAGGACCCTTGGACATGTCAATGTGACAACATGAATATCATTAGACACGTATGGATGATCAAAAAAGTCTTCAATAATTGGAAAATAATCTAATAAATGAAGAATTGATGATGGTGACTTGTGATCACTAAAAATATGGAGGTGTGCCAGTATCATTCCATGGTAGAGACTCACAATACTGTGTGGTGTGAGGCCCCTTCACTAGCTCCATCCTAGACTCATGCTAGATACTCCGAATAAACTGATGAGTATCTGAGGGGGTGAGGCATATAAATTCCCCGACCCAACATAAAGAGGGCTGGGATTTTTGAATTCTACTACACCGGACTCCTATAATATGCCAGATTCAGCTCTTTACCCATATGGACATCTCAGAGCGATCACACAACCGTCCAACTTTCCATCAAGTAATATACCAGTGGGAATCTAGAGTAGTCATGTGCTTGGCATAAATCACTTCACATTATCATCAATATATCACAATAATGTCCTCTAGTGGGTTATAAGAAGGAAATTATACAAGCCCACTGGATCATGTGAGGCTAAAGAAAAACTAAAACTAAATAAAACCAAGGCATCTGTGACGTGAGGGCTAGGTATGAGGTTAAAAGTGGAGGAATTTAGCAAAAGGAATGCTTGCTGGACCTCCCATGCATCGCATGAATCATCCCAAGACAGATGAGAACACCAAGGCGTATTGCATGGATCTCGTGACACTCCTCCAATGTACAATATAGAAATGTGAAATACTCTAGACATGCCACAAAAATTCATGCAGCTCTCTTATAGGAACAACATTGATCTCTTGAACCCTCTGGGTCTATCAACCAAGACTCACAACATCCCTCAAACACATTTCCTAAATCATATCATTGTGCTCTCTCATGTAAGCTGAGTCTAAAAAAATAATCTTGACCTGATAAAAAAGATCTTGTGATTCCCTCTAGGTAAGTAAGTTAAGACTCATGATGGCCTCCAGACATATCAGGTAGGTCTCTCATTGTCTCTCAGATGTGTCAACCAAGACATTCAACACACCTTGGTCTATGCCACACTAGATCCCGTGGCACTCTCCATATATGTCAAGCTAGGTCATGAGATGGCTACTAATAAATTTCAATTGGGTCATGAGAAACCCCCTCAACAAGAATTCTATGCCAATAGGGCATCCAGGAATCGATAATATACAACTTCCTCGGTGTGTAATCTCCAACCAACAGGTCAGCCTCAATGTGTAAGTCCCGACATAAAGGGAACTACGACAAATCTAATTCCTACCACACTTAGGATATGTAGGCTAACTCTCCAATAGGTTTGATCTCCATATTTATCATCTAGAAAATATTCAGTGTGTAAGACCCTAATGCAAAGGTAACTAAGAAAAATTTGATTCCTTCCATATCTAGGATAAGTATACTACATATATTCGAGATTTGAGCTCCAAATTAATCATCTAGGGAAATCTCGGTATCTAAGGCCCTTACTCAAAGAAATGAAATTGATTATTTTTTATCCCTTGTTTCTCACAATGATCATGAATCATGTGGGGTTAGGGAATTGAAATGATCATGAAATCTTCACTATAAACATTCGCAATGGTATAACGCAACCTCAATCTGTCAGTCCTGACATAAAGGGAACTATGAAAATTCTAATCCCTTCTATACTCAGAATATGTAGGCTACCTCTATTCAAGGTTCGACCTCCATATTAATCATTTAGGGAAATCCCAGTATCTATGTTCCTTACTCAAAGAAATAAAATTTATTTTTTTATCCCTTGTTTCTCATAATGAGAATGGATCATGTGGGCTTAAGGAATTAAAATGATCATAAAATATGCACTATAAACATTAACAATTGTATATGGTATCCTAAATCTGGAAGGCCCAAAACAACAGGAACTAGGACTAATATGATTCCTTTTATACTCAGGATACGTAAGCTACCTCCCCATGAGGTTTGAGTTCAATATTGATCATCCAGGGAAATCTTAGTGTGTAATCCCCTAATTCAAACCGAACTATAACAACTCTAATTCCTGCCATACTTAGGATATGTATGATGCCTTCTCAAGGCCTGAGCTCTATATTAAACACCCCAATGACTGTTCCAATACCTAAGATCTATATCTACATTCTATGAGGTTTATCACCTACTATGTCCTTATTTTTCACACCGATCATAGCTCACGTGGGTTGGGGGGGAATGAAAACCTCATTGAGCATCACAAATATCTATTAACCAGGGAAACAGTATGGACACCCCCAATACATGGGTATATACCTTGGTTCATGTCCCAAGGACGTGAATGAACTATTAGGGTTTTGATTCCTATAATAACCAGGATACGTAGGATGCTACATAGTTGTTCGATCTCCACCTCGGTATATTAACCACTTCCTTACATGGAATCTTATTCCTAAGCACTTGGTTATAAAACATTAACATATAAGCAGCCACCCATTAATAGAAAATGATGGATAACCCCATATACATATAGATGGATTTACTAAAGAGATCCCTTTATTTTACATATAAAATGGAATTAACCCATAGTCATTTCATTATGGTAAATTGTCCTATATAGGGGTTAGTAAGAGATTCACGAACTTACTGTAAATCTATAAGAGAGTTCCAGAGTAGGAAACAACTCTCGTCAAAAGGGTACAATGAGCCAGACCTCCCATCCTCTCAACTAATACGAGTCCCCAAGATTCGTTGGGCTTGAATACCCAGATGGCCACCATACTTTGGAAATCATGTCTATACGTAGTTATGGAAAAGGGAACTATTGGGAGTTTCTAAGGAAGAAGGAAAAAATGAATAAATGATTTGAACAATTAAATGAGTCCATAAAATAACCCTCAATCAAACCATAAAAGGCAATACCATCCCTTGTTACATGTTGAAACCCAACAAAACATCCATTTTAAAAGATATTTTATGGAATTTTAATATTTTTTAAATGAAAATTTATTAACATTTTTCAAATGAGTACATTTTGACACCTTTTAAATTGTTTTTAAAAGAATGTTTATTTTTAACCATTACAACATGAATGTATTTTACATCCATCATGACCACTATTTTCTTTGAACATTCATTTATATGTATCCATGGTTTCTTTCAGTAAAAAATATTTCTGAAATGTTTAGGGAATATTTTATTTTTAAAATTGATTTTAAAAATGATAAAGTGATTTTCCTAAAAAATGTATTCAATGATCATTTAATGATATTTCCATTCATCAACATAAAAAACCTTGTTCTTATGTGGGATCCAGTGAGGATATTATTTAATGATACAATCCCCATTTTTATCTAGATATATTATTATTTTTTAAAATAGATTTTTATTGATCCTGTTTAATTTCCAAGGTATAATCATGTTTCAAAGGTATTGTTATTGAAACTATTTTTTTACAAGAGAAAATCATGTTTCAAATTGATTATTTTAGAAACCATTTATTTTTGGTGAGTTAAACATATTATGAAGATATTGTTATAGAACCCTTTTATTTTCCACAATTAATCATGTTTTATAGAGATTATCATTGATCCTATTTTTTGCATGAGTTAATCATGTTCTAAAAATAATAAAGGTTTTTTCTTATGAGTTTTATGTTAAAATATTTTTTATGAATATTATTCATGTTTCGGTTCATGGAAATTATATTTTTTGGGTGCACCTAGATAGCACCACATGATCTAGATATATATTATACAATGGTTGATCTAAGATAGTGCTCTAATGCATTGGTTAGTTATTATGTTCCCTAGAGATGTAACGATCGATGTTTTGAATCAGATATAATTGGGAAGGAATTTAATTTTTTTGATTTACTAGATATGTAATTTTTAAAACAGAGCTTTAGAGATCAATTTTGAGAGTTTGACCCTTTCAAAGTGATGTTTTGGTCTTGGGGGAAGGCCTGTTAAGTTTCTTGGGTGGCATGAGGAGGTTTGGGAGCACCAAAACCAAAAAATCATGTTTTTCAAGGATGAAAATGGTGCATGGTGTGTCTAAAACCATGTGGCCCACTGTATGAAACCATGCGGCTCATTTCAGGTGGCTAGTGGTGGTTCACAAGGGCTACACAAGGTTTTCCAAACTTTAATCATATCCCACAGGGTGTGCTTTTGCAGGAAGTATCTAAGAAATGTTCACCACATAGTTGATGCAAGGTTTCCAAACCATGTGGCCAACCCATGCAGGATGCTCCATGTGCCCAATAGAGGGTGAAAAGTTTTCCAAACCATGTGTGATACCTATTTTTAAAAAACAAAAACAAATAAATTTAATTTAATTTAATTTAAAAATAAATCAAATTAAACCCTCACACCTATCTTCCCTCTCCTTACCCACATGATGCACTCCTCTCAGGGCGGTCCCCTTTGATGCGTGATATCCCCCTCCTATAGTTCCCTCTCCGACCACTGATTCCTCTCTATTTCTTCATGATCATTCTCAAGATCTTTAAGTTAAGGCCTTACCCCTACTCAACCTCCTTCTCCTCGACTGATTTTGGTCTTTATATCACCCTTAACGGTTCATCAAAACACCCCAGGTTATATTTTGATCTATATTTTTTTTTCTTTTAGGTTTAGGGAATGTGAAGGTTTCATTAAGACCGTCTGGTTGGTGTTCTAGAAACCTCCACTGAAGGTGTGGTGGTTCATGGTGTTTTGGTTCACCAATAATTTTTTAGGGTGATGTTTTTCTTATATTCTTATTGTTATTAAGTTTTAATTTTTGGATTTGGTTGTTTTAATGTTTCTAGTGTTTATTTTGTAGTGTTTTGGACCCTATCGTGTGGTTTTGAGTCACTAGGTCTAAGGCGACTTGCCTCCCTATACATAGGTAAGTATATATATATATACATGTAGGTTCCCCAGTTATGTGTATATGTATCCATGGTAGTGAATATATATGTATGGGTCTAGGTTTACCTAGTTATATGTATATATATAAATTCATGTGTACGTGAGTGGAGACGTATATATACAAATAAGCGTATATGTAAGGATATCCTTGCACACGTTCATGGAAATGCAGATGTATACATAGGGGATACGTGTCCTTATATGTATTTAAAGGTTTTTATACTCAATGGGGGTAGCAGAAACTTCTAGTTAGAAAGCACCAAGATACGAAATGTTTGGTTTGGTTCCACTATGAGGTAGGATCCATTTATTTTCCCTTTTAATTTATTAAATTTTTAATTAATTAATTGTTCATTATTTCCCTCTTATAAATGCTTTTCCATTTATAGTAGTTGATATTAAATGGTTCTCTTTGGTAAAATTTAAGTAATGATTAAATACGATAATTGACATTTTGATAAGAAAAGTAATGATTTTATAATAAAACCGCTCCAATGGAGGTGCATTTTCTTCAAGATAAAAAGTAGGAATTATAGTTCTAGGATTTATTACTAAATAACCAAGATATTTACTTATACCTTGATGTTAGGTCTGTTATATATGAGATTTAGAACATGACCCTTAAAAATGTTCCTAAATAATTTTATCCTTTATAGTCTTACATTTGTTACCCTGAACACCTAACAAATTCTAGAATAACCATTAAAATATAATTTCTCTTGAGTGATAGTAATTTAATGTACTTGGTTATGATAGTTTAAATGACATAGTGGTATCCTTTAAATAAAATAGTCATGATGTTGGTACATTAGATCAATTTTACATGTTTGGGAAATTTGAGTGGGGTGATCCTGAGTAGGATGACCAACCCTAAATGAAATGCCTTGATTTTATGGTTAGGTCAAAATGATTTTATTTCATTGTACCAAATTGTTTAGATGAAATAGCTTATTGAAACAGGTTTTGAATGTGGCTATTGATATCCCACCTTCTACACAATATTAAATGGGAATGATGGTTTTTATGAAAGAGATGAAACCCTTGTATGGGTTTCATAAGTGAAATGCATTAGAGGTCTATTCCTTATGTGGTGAATTGCTTATAAACATGACCAAGCCAATGATATCTTTTAATTTGAAATGCATAAGAGTTTTTTCCCTATGCATTGTTATATATGTGATTATGGGTGGGAGTAATTCTTACCTCATGCTAGTATTATGAATCATTATAGATGGGAGGCATTCTTACCCCATGCCAGATATGTAATTATTTTTGAATGGGAGATGTTCTTACCCCATTCTGGTATTATGAATGATTATGGATTGGAGGAATTCATATCCTATACGAGCTATGTAATTATTTATGGATGGGAGGAATTCCTACCCCATGCTAGATAATGTAATTAATTGTGGATGGGAGGAATTCATACCCCATGCCAGATATATATGTGTTTATGGATTGGAGGTATTCTTACCCCATTCAAGTTATAAATGTTATGGGTGGGAGGAATTCTTACCCCACACCACTATTTTTTTCTATCTATAAATATACTTCCATGCTAAGAGACTGAGGGATCTTGGTATTGGGGTTGGGGTAGACCCTGATATCTCCCCTCTAATTAGATAGAGAAGGTATTTCCTGAACCACCCCCAACATATATCTATCTATTTGACCTATATAGTTATATATAATTAGAATGATTAGACATACAACCATTTTATGAAGAAGGTGTCATCATCATGTGTCCCTTAGGAACCTGGATAAGTATTATTTATTTATTAAATCCTACTATTACTTATCTATACCATATAAATAATTTATAATTATTCACTTTCTCGATTGGGCATGACACTGTGGGTGCTGGACTGCTGGGATTTTGTCTCACACCCTGATTGGGCACCCTTGGTACCCATGTATACCTTATATTTTTAGGACCTATGTTGATTTCTCTATTTCTTGTACTAGGTAGTTAGGAGAAAAGGACCAATATAGAGCTCAAGATTCTCATAGATATCACCTGTATGGATTTTCTGTCTTTTCTTTATTATTGATATGTATTGAAAAGCATGTTGTATTGTTAACTGCTTACAATAAAGTATCCTTAAATTTTAATGCATTCGTCTATTATATAAACTGGCATTGGCCACTTATGTTAAACTATTATTAATTTCCTTCTGATAATAGGGTATAGTCTCCCAACTATCACCTCCCAAGCCCCTCGTTTCTAGTCGGCAGCCTCTAGCATATAGAGAGACGCGCTTGAGGCCATTTATCCACCGGTCCAGCTACTGGTTCGATGGTAAGACGGTTTGGGACATTACAAAGTTGTATTTGAGGATGTTTCATTTCCTTTGTCTTACTATTTTCGGTTGGTAGAATGAATATTAGGAATGTGTTGGAACTTGGTTAAATATTTCACTTGGTACTGATCATCCCACATACGAGAAATGACCAAATTAATAGGGATGAGATTGTTGTTCACTACTTTTCATTGTTAAAATTGATATGATTTTACCTAGAGTTATTGGTGTACTTTCCATGGAAAAATATTTATGGAATTTCCAAAATTTTACCCTTAGCCTAGCATAGAAAGGAAGTTTCATTTCATGTATCATATTAATTATTTTGGAAATTCACATGCCATGCATAGTTCTATGCCATGTAGTTTCGTTATAGTTTTCTTTTTGACTTGATTTTCTACCTCGATGGATGTGCCATGTTTAGTTTTATAGATTTTTAGGTAAATCCTAGAATTATTGCCTTTATCACATGCTTAGTCGTCATTATCCCATGTTTCATATTTCTTTAGCATGCATTTCCTTTTCACATGTCATTTTTTTGTGTTATATCATGCCTCTATGTTTACTTATTATGATGGAATGATTTTCTTTATTAATATATTGGTTTTGAGTGAATGAGAACCAATTTTAGATTATAAGTTATATGGGATCCTTACAACTAGGAAAGGTTAACCCATTTGTTCAAACCATTTTTAGCATATGATGAATACATTTTAAGGCTATTAATAAAATTTAAAGGTTTCTAAAGTTCAAATGAAAATGTAATTTGGATTTGACTAAAGGAAGATAAATTCTAAACTCTAAAGTGTATGGTAACATTATAGGTTCGTAGGTGTACACCCACATGTTTAGACCATTGTTTTTTAGCATGTTGAAATAGAAATATAATTTTTTTCAATTAATGGGATCTAATTTTCAATCCATGAAGTGTATGGGTGCTTCACAAATTGGGAAATTTAAACCCATATTAAATGTAATGGAATTCAGTATCTTGAGATGTTTATAAATGTGAATGTTGTTTATTTTTAATTTCAATTAAATTGGTTACTATTAAAGGATCAACCAGACCCAAGTATGTCATTTAGGGAGAATGTTTTATGAGATGACACATTTAGTTGTTTGAAATTATAGAATTAAGTAACTTATTTTGTGTTTCTTTTTTAAGAACTTAGGATGGTTAAAACAAGACCTTTATAGGTTTCCTTATTTATTAAAAAGGAATTTTGATTCTAAATTACCTAGAAATGATGGGATGTCAAAATATGTTAAATTTTTTAGAAAGGAAGTTTGATACAACTTGCCTAGTTTGTTTTAAAATGGGTTCGTGATGTTTAATTGAAACCATGTAAATTTTTATAAGGTTAAGTGATAATAAATGTAAATGGATTGAAAATGGAACCTATAGTGGTTTCCTCTAATTAAAACCCTCATGTATGGGTAGTTTGAACTTCTCTTTTATTTTCCTTCGAATGGAACCATATGTGTTTTTTATAGGAGTTGTTTCTTTAGAAATGGCTTAGATGATTGGTTTTTGAGCCTGGTGACTTTTGTTTGGCATGACCAAATGCTTGGGTTGATGCTTTTTCTTTTTAATGGGCTATCCTTTGGTAGGTATCACCCTTATATCTTTTTATCCTTGATTATACCATGAGATTTCTGACATTTGGTGTTGTTATGGTGTCGTTTTACTAAGGACTTTAATTTTCCAATTAAACCCTTGTTCTAATGGGTGTTCATGTTTCTTTTGACCTTTTTCATATTTTTTGATGTTGTGATCATGGATCAAAGGAGCCTTACACATTCGTTTGAGTTGATTGATCTAGAGAGACTATAAGCGGCTAGTTTTCTTTCCTTTTATGACCAGGACACTCCAATGGTAGGGAGGGTCATGTTTAATCTGTTAAATGTGTCCTTCCAGGTAGAAGGAGCACAACCAAATAGAACCATTTTGAAATGGTCAGATCTCTTCAATGAATTTGAGGTTTTCATGTCCAAAATCATATCTATTATATCTTGGTATCATGAATCTAGTTTGGTTGTTCATTTCTAACCATTGGGAAATTATAATGGTCTTGAATATACTTTCATGGTAAATTTAAATGAATATGGAATTCCTTTGGTTGGTAAAGGCATCTATTTGGTTAATGGCGGTGTGTCGGCCAGTGAAGTCGAGTTTCCTCTTTGAAGTCGACCAGTTGTGGTTTGACTTATCTTTTTAGTAGTCTTTAGAATCCTCTTATTGTACTCTTCTAAGCGACGAGCATGTCCCAAATCTTGATGTTTTCCTAGATTCACTAATAGATAATCGGTCTTAGGTCATGCTAAAGATTTAAAACAATCGTGCTTTTTTGGGTGGTTCTATTTCTATTTTTCATGCCAGATGTATGGTTTCTTTCATTGTTTGGTCATGAACATCACCTGAGGTTAGGTATGTACTTCAGTGGACATGTTCATAGTGAATGTGATATGCCTTAGGAGAATTAATCACAAATATATTTATAATACGTCGTATGTCTATGTTGAGTGTCCTCTTAAATGGTTGGTCATAGTAGCTAGACTAGTCGATTCCCTTGTTCAATAAAGCCATCAATGAAGGGCCATTTCTTGCACTTCATTAGGTAGAGACAAGTGTGGTTTCTGTTAGCTATGGTATTTCATGATAAGTTGCCTCAACATTGTTAAATGATGTTAATGGGGGATCGACCACTTGATAACTTTTAAATCAATCTAGGAGTGTCATTAAAATGCTTGGAGCGTTCTTTGAAAGGAAATTCTAATAGTGGGAAATGTCAGGACTTAGAATTGGCCCCCTCAAATGTTAAATCCTAAGGTGGCAAGTTCCTTTTAATAGGTACTTGATGAGAGGATAATGTGATCATGTCTCTAGTTGAACAGGCTTGGGTAAGTTCCATCTTTGTGATCGGGATAAAAATGATCATTGGCTTGAGTTTTAATAGCTTAACTTATATTTTCCTTTGAAATAATTAAGGGTGTGATGGGTGTTCGAAAACCCAACATGAACATTCAAGTGATACTTTACGAACCTTGTAGCTTGGGTGATGTTTACGTTTTCCCCAAAGGCTTATTGGGGATGGATTTTCTATGGTGAGAAGGTTGTAATGATCTGTGTTTTGAATAGGATGGAATATCAAAATGAATTTGAAATTTATGTTTTACTAGATGGGTCATTTTTAAAACCCGAGCTTCAGAACTCAATTATTAGAGTTTGAACCTTTCAATGTGATGGTTTTTGTCTGGGGTGAAGGTCCATTATGTTTCCCAGGCGGCTCAAAGATTTTCTAGAGCACCAGACCAAAAAATATAAAGTTTTGAAAGGCTGTAAAAGGCATACAGTTTATCTGAAACTGTGTGGCCTACTGTAGGAAAATGTGCATCTCATTTCAAGTTGGTAGTGGCAGAATGCACAAGATGTTCATAGTTTTCCAAAATGTTCACCTAGTCTGTATGATTTGTTTTTAGAGGTAGTAGTTGACCACTATTCATTGCACAATTGGCGCAGAGTTTCCAAATCGTACGGACAACACATGCAGGATGCACGAGGTACCTAGTAGAAGGTGTACGATTAAGGCATGGTTTTCTAAACTGTGTGGCCCAAATCGTGCGTGATACACAGTTTCAAAATTTTAATTAATTTAAATGAAATTAATATAAAAAAATAAATTAAATTAAACACTCACACCTCCCCCCTCCTTACCCACATGACACAACCCTCCCAGGGGGTTCCCCTTCGACAGGTGATAACCCCCTCCAACAGATCCCTCTCCAACCACTTATTCCTCTCCGTTTCATTCTGATTATTCTATGGATCTTTGAGGTTAGGCCTTATCCCTACTCCACCTCCTTCTCCTCATCCAATTTTGGTCTTTTTTTACCCCTTATGATTTAACTGAACACCCTAGGTTAGGGTTTGATCCAGATTTTTCTACTCTTCTAGTTTAAGGGCATGCGAAGGATTCCTCGGGACCCTTTGGTTTCTGTTCCGGAAACCACCACCAAAGGAAATGTGATCCAGGGTGTTTTGGGGTAAATTTTTTTATCTATTCTTGTTTTTATCAACTATAATTTTGGGTTTTTTTAAGGATCCTAGTATTTATTATTTATTGCTTTGGACAGTGTCATGTAGTTTTGAGTCACCGAATCTAAGGCGGATTACCACATATGCATAGGTAAGTTTATATATATATATAGGATCCAACTTTATGTTTATATTAATCCATGGAAGTGAATATATATGTATGGGGCTAGTTGTTCCTATGTATATATATATAAATTCATGCATAGGTGAGTAGAGACGGGTATATGAACATAAGGATATATGTAAGGATCCCCTTGTCGAGATAGGTTCATGGCCAGAAGATGTGTGAATAGGGGCTTGGTGTGATTATATATATGTGAAGGTGTGTATTATTAGGGTCGGAATAAGAAGCTTCTTGTTAGAAAGTTCCAAGATCTCAAATGTTCATTTTGGTTCCACTCGGATATGGGATCCCTTTCATTTCACTTTTAATTTATAAAAGCATAAATTAACTAATTGTTCATTCTCATAGATTTATTAATGCATTTCCATTTATATTAGTTTAACTTAAATGGTTTTCTTTGGTGAAATTGAAGTAAGGATTAAACATGATAAATAAATATTTGATAACAAACGTCATGGTTTCATAATAAAACCCCTCGAATGTAGGTGTATTGACTTCAAGATAAAATTTATGAAGTATAATTCTTTGTTATCCTGGTCAATTTAATGATTCTTAACTTATAACTTGATGTTATGTTTGGTATTTATGAGGTTTAGAACACAGTCCTTACAAATGTTCCTAAATAATTTCCTCTTTATGGTCTTATATTTGATTCCCTGAACACCTTTCTAATTCTGGGTTAACCTTTAAAATTAAATTGCCCTTGAGGGATGAGAATTTAATGGACTTGGTTAGGATAGCTTAAATTAGATAGTGGTATCCATTAAATGAAATGATCATGATTATTGTACCTTAGATCAATTTTACATGTTTGGGAAAATTGAGTGGGGTGATCCTCAGTAGGATGACCCATGCTAAATGACATGCCTTGATCAAATGGTTAGGTTATAATGAGTTGCGTCCTTTATTCCAAGTTTTTTAAATGAAACACCTCATTGAAATGGATTTTTAACATGTATATTGATATACGGCCTTATGGATCATATTAAATCTAAATGATAGTTTTTATGAAAGAGATAACACCCTTGTATGGGTTTGATATATGGCATGCATCATAGGTCTATGCCTCATGTGGTGAATTGCTTATGAACATGGAAAAATCTATTGTATCATTTAATTTTAAATTCATAAGAGGTTTTTCCTTATGTATTGCTAGAAATATGCTTATGTGTGGGAGGAATTCTTACCCCATGCGAGTATTATGAATGATAATCAAATGGGATGAATTATTACCCCACACTAGCTATGCAATTATTTATGGATGGGAGGCATTATTACCCCATGCCGGTATTATGAATGATTATGGATGGTAGTAATTCTTACCTCCTGTAAGCTATGTAATTATTTATGGATGGGGGTAATTATTACCCCATTCTATCTATTTATGTTTTTGTGGATTGGAGGTATTCTTACCCCATGCTAGTTATAAATGTTATAGGTGGGAGGAATTCTTACCCCACACCACTATTGTTTTCGATCTATAAATATACTTGCATGCCATGAGACTAAGGGATCTCGGTATTGGTTCTGGGGAATACAATGAGAGCTCCCCTAGAATTGGATGGAGGAGGAATTTCCAAGTCCACCCGATCATATATCTATATATTTTACACACACACACACACAAATATAGATATATATAATTAGCATGATCAGACATAGCATCCATGGGTTGATGTAGGTATCGTTGTTAGGTGTCCCTTAAGAACCTGTACATGTGTTATTTATTTATTTAATTCTGCTATTACTTCTCTATACCTGCTCATTATTTTTTTATTCACTGTCTGGATTGGGGTTGACACCATTGGTAACGACCTGCAAAGTTTTAATCTCACAGCCTGCTTGGGTAACCATGGTACCCAAGTAGACCTTATATTTGTAGGACCTAAGTTTATTTTTGTATTTCTAGTACCATAGAGTTAGGAGAAAAGGACCGAGATAGATAACAGGATTATCATGGATATCAACCCTGGGGATTTACTATCTTTTCTTTATTATTGTTGTGAATTGAAAATCATGTTGTATTGTTTACTACTACCAATATTGCATCCTTACAATGTCATGAAATCTTCTGTTGTATAAGCTGGGGTTGTCCACATATATTAAATTGTTCTTAATTATATTCTGGTACTTTTCATTAGATTATCATTGTTTTTACTATATTTGATGTTTCCTATTATTATTTATTCTTTGATACTACTGTGTAACTCTAATAAGAGGTTATAGTCTCCCCACTATCACCTCCAGAGACCCTCACTGCTATTCGACAGCCTCTGGCATATGGGGAGATTTTCTTGAGTCCATATGATGCACTGGTCTGGCTATCGGTTCAATTGTAAGCTAGGTCAGGACGTTACATGAGAATTATATTGGATGATGGTCGTATGGTTGTTCCATTTTTAAGGGTTATGTAAGGGTTACATAATATTTCTATATAAATGATGTCCTAGGATTCCAACATGTTTTTCATTATGATTATTATGGGTTATAAACATCTTGTTTGATCAATATTGATATCACATGGCACGTGATTATTGATTCAGGTGATTCATGCCTTTGTTAAAGTTGTATTCCATTTTTTCCTATTTTATGATCTTAGTATTGATGGGTATGAATATTATTATTTTTTACTAATGCACTTTGATTATGTTATCATACTATTATTATCTTCTTATGCTCACATTTGAAATTCAATTGATAATTCTTACATTTACCCATATAGATCATTCAAGATCTCCCTTCATATATTAGATTCTCACCATGTTATAAAGATTTAGGTTGAATGATTTATGTCTCATTTTTTCATATGGATGAAGTTGATGACCTAATATGGAATAAGAAAATATGGGTATAGTGGTAATGAAAATCTGTTAAATTCATGGGTATTTTTTATATAAGTATATCTCTTAATTCTCTAAAACTCTAAACATGAATTTTTCATTAGAATGTAAGTGATAAAATATTTTCTTTTTGTTATTTTGTTTTTTGGATTGAAAAAATTGGGTCACCATCATTGGTATGAAATCCTAAAATTTAATGTTTTTGATTTAATAGATCCAAGAGTATGAGTTAGGGGCTGTTATAGTTTGTATCAAAGGAAATTTTTAGGTAACACTGTTGATTAGGTTGTTTTTATGTAAGGTGATCTTAAGAGTTTGGATATCATCTTAGTTCTATAAGATTAAGGATAATCATAAGATCAAATTCATAATACCCCCTTTGATTTTTTTATGGATGATCTCTTAAAGTAATTAATAGAATTTTAGGATAAATTTTATTAGGTTCAAGTATATTTAAATGTTTTTTAACGATATGTATGCATTTAAATTATTAAGACATATGTTTTAATGTATTTATAACCTTTAGGATTTATATGATTTGGGATATTGAGGTAATTATGGGAATAAAATATTTATCATATAGATAACAATGGGATTGAAATGTGATTTGGTGACTAATTGATTCAAGTTGTTTCCAAAAAAAACCTCTATATGTTTAGGCATGAATTCTTAAAGGTATTATATAAAATTTGAGGTTAGAAAAAACATAAATGTCGAGGTTATTTTAGAATGATTTAGTTTGAACATTTGGAATTACGTTTGAATTATTTTGATTAATGTATTATCTCATCATATGATGGTTTACTCATTTGGGTAAGCATGTGACCAGGTTTTAAATATAAATATTTTTGATAATTTATAAATACATATGGAATAGATTTTTAATCACCTTTATGGTTATTTGGTAATTAAAAGTTGATTTTAGTACTTCATGAAGGACAAAAAATATTCTTCAATACTCATCATTTAGGAAAAAATATGAGATAGTGTTGGGCATTGATTAAAGTATGAAACTAAACTCATCAAGTAAGTATATTTCCTTATTCTCCTAGTGTATATGGAAATGGAATTCATAATATCATGTAAAATAATCTTGGAACAAAATTTTATCATATTACCATAATCTATGATGATATCAATTATGGTTATCAGACCTATTTAGTTTATGGTTTTTGGTACCTAACTTTATCTTGATCATTCACATTATTGTGATTGGTGGCGTCTATAACTCTATATCGTTATTTGAGATTTATTATTTTATTCCATGTCTAAACAATCACTTCTCACTAATTTTATACTATTTTGTAACCTAGTATGTGTTATTTAATATGTCCTTTATACACCATTTTATCTCTTATGAAGATGATGATTTATTAACCCTTCTAATGATGTGGGTTTCCAAGAAACTTTGTTTGCAAATTTCAAAAAATTTATGAAAAAGATTATGTTCAAATTTTTAGGAATCAATTTATTTAATGGAGGGTTGTTGTAACACATTGAGATTTTGGAAAAACAATATGTTCGATATTTTATTCGATATGTAACACCAAGCTTAAATGACTTGCGATATATATTAAACTGTTATCACCTAGCCATTAAAATGGAGGTATGCGTAGTATTAAATAATACTGTATATATATATATATCATAATAATATAATTTTTTTATACAATTTCACTAAATAATAATTATATTTTTGCTAAATTAATTTTATTCTTCAAAAATATGTTTTATTCATAAATGATTTGTATTTATTTTCATTAAAACTATTATAAATAATTTTAGTAAATTTTATAATATTTAATTTATAAAATTAAATTTATCTTTTAAATGGGAATGTCAAAATTAAAATTGGGCAAATTTTTTTGATATTTCAGAAAATATTGATTTTTTAGTGAATAGTGAAAAATACTGATTTTTGTAAAAATGAAATTTATTTTAAATACATTAATAAAAATAAATGTCCAATTATAATTTTAATATGATTTAAAGTAACATAAGTATTATATATATATATAATACAATTAATTTATTTTCAATAAAATTCATACTGGATTTTATTTTAAGTAGGTCTTTGGGGTTCAAAACATGATTTTTATAAAAAAAAATTAAAGTGTATAATTTTTTTTCCATTAAATTTAAATTTAAAAAACCCAATTAATAATTTTTTAAATGAAATTTATATATTATATATCAATAAATATTAATTTATATCTATACAATAAATATTATCACTCATAGATATAATACAAAATATTTTTTACCTTAAGAATACTCTTTTTCACAATTTGACTTTTCATCGATTCTATGTGTTTAAGTTTATATTAAATTTTTCTACATTTATTAATTGTATTTAGTAAAATGGATTTTATATTTAGAATTAAAATAATTTTTATTTTCTAATATTCTAAAAAAAACTAATCATAATAGATAGTGAAAACAGTAAAAATTAATTACCATTATTAAGGTAAAAATGGGTTTACATAGGGTTAAACTAAAATGAAAAGGGTAAAAAATTACCTAAAACATGAATAAAAAATATTTTATAAACATATTTAGAACTCATAATTTCTAGTTATGGATAATATTTTGTTTTTTAATTTTTTGTAAATTGAAAAACATGGGTACACCTTTTTATTTTTTAAATATCACAATTATGTCACTCAAATAGATTGTAAAAGGTCACCCACTATCCCTTAATAATTACACCTTAAACCCTTTTTTATTAACCATGAATAACAAAAATCAATTCCCAAAAATCCATACCCTCATATTATAATCCATATTTGGGTTAGAAATAAATTCTAGTTAGTCTTCAAGTATATTCCTAAAGAGGTTGTATGAGAAGAGATAAAATAACTAACTATTTATTTTTGTATTATTTATTCTTACACCACAATAAAATATTCTTCAATTATGATCATATGATAATAGAAGTATATAATATATAATTTTATGTAATTAAATTAATTTCATTACCAAAATCCATATCCCCATCAATAAAAGAGTATATGACATAATCATTCATATGGAGAACAGACTAACACCCTATGAACCGATGTCATTCATTTTCAATGACCACCTATCACTGATTATTATAATGATTTATTTAAATTATATATAAAATATTTTTAACATATTTTTAAATATTGTTTTTATAATATAAAAAAATAATTTTCACATTCCATTCCTTTTGGGATATGATAATGTCACATGTGTGTGCGGCAGACTACCTCCTCGTGAAGTGATGTGTTTCATTTTTCACTAACTCAATAAATGGAATGTAATAAGACTAATTTTAATGAATATTTGTTATATAAATGAAATTATACTAATATTGATTAATTTTTTATCATTATAAAAATATAATATATCTTTTTATTTCATACACTAAAAAATGATAAAAGCATTTGTGTTCGTGTGGACAACAACCTCAAAAAAGTGATGTGATTCTTTCTTCATCACCACATAAAAAATATGATATATATATATAAGTATATTTAAAGAAATTATATTTTATTTTTTATATTTTTTATCATTAGTGAAACTTAAAATAATACTTACCTTCTTTTAATAATGGTCATTCAAAAAATGGAAATGTTACTCAGGCACACGTATACCCTACCATCGTGATGATCGTTACATAGTTCATTTTTTGAAACATAATTCATGGTTATATTTGAAATTTTAATTTATGAATATATATTTTAATTATATATTGTCTATTATTCTAGATATGTTAAAATAATGAAATCTTTGAACACGGTCAAAACACAGAATCCGTTATTAAACAATGAATCGTATATCCTGAAAAAAATATTACGTGGACTTAACCAATTAAATATTTAAATATAAAATTAAAATTAAATAAAATAATTTATTTAAGTGTAAAAAAAATGTTGGAATTATTTTTAAAGAAATTAGTTAATTTATGTAATCTTAATATACATGAGTTAAAGGACTTACAATGAATGTTTGTACTTGGGGTAAGGGTTTTCTCATCTCACTTTTTATTTCTATGAGACATATGATACATTATCCTCTTATTTATATTATATGGTGTATATACCAACCCTTTTACATTAAATATCATGAATCCTATATAATTTTTTTTAATTTCTAATTTTAATTATTTAAAGTAGATTTTTTGAATTGTGAGTTACCAAGTGGTAATGAATTTCATAACACAATTTTTTTTCAATGGAATATATTACTTCTTCAATGCATTAATATTATATGAATATTTATATAATGAAATTTTTTTATATTCTATTTCATAACCACTTGATTTATTTGGAATTAAATTTGATAAACATAATCAATTAATTGATTAATTCTCAAATTTAATGGTATGATTTTTTTTAATCTTTTTTCATCTCAAATTATCGTTCATTGGGACATACATTTATTATAAGAGAAAAAACTATTTTTTGAGGTGTATATACTACCCTTTAGCATGTTATGTAATTAAACATAACATTTTAATGATATTTAATGTATTATAGGATGTTATTATATCATGGTAATTATTATTGAAGAGTTAACAAAGTGGCCATGACTTAGGCTACAATCTCTATTGTTTTGATATTATTTATTTTCAAGGTTTCATTAGAGGAAATAAAATGATATAATTTTCTTAAACTAAATATATTTCATCTCCACTAATTATTAATGTGGTTAAAATGTTTGATTTCAATTTACTATGGTGTAGGGACTGACGGATGGGCGACGAGGTGGTTGGCGGTCATATTCTGCTTGGTTGGGGGTACGGATACCCAGAGAGGATATTGGGATGTGGGGTAGCCTTGTGTTGCACCAATGGATGGGGACAAGAGCCCCTACGACTTTTGTTATTTACAGTCTGGGGTGTGTGATGAAAAGCAGACAAAATTGGATCTTGGATGTCAGGTACAGTGACTTCCACATACCTTAGTCTCCCAATTGGTGTTGACTATGACGGGATGACCTCGAAGAGAGGTTGGAAGCGACTGTGATCGGATGGACTCTGGATATGGCTGGAAATAAACAACCTAGTGATGTATTACTGATGACTCGCGGTTACAGGAGGTATATGGACAAGAGACAACCTTGATACAGGCAACGACCGAAAGGCGTGGTACCATCAAAACCTGGCACTGGTTTTTTTCAGCAAGGGATTTTTTCCGTATACTTGTCTTTCAGATATGTTGGATGTTAAAGGTGATTTTGGTATGATTCTTAGTCAAGCCCTCCAAGATGGGTTTTACAGACCTGCGATGTTGATTTGATCAGTGATCTATAGGTTTGATCATGTTTTTGTGTGGGGATTTGGGTCTTTTTGTTTCTTTTGTGTCTTCCTGTGATGCTCTCATGTTTGGTGGCACTTATTGTTCCACATGTATTGTAGTTTTGTGTTTCATTTTATTTTTAATTTATAATAAAAAAATTTGGACTCAGTATGCTTGAGCCCTGAACATTCCTAGTATTAAGAAATTCATTTATTAATAAAAATGATCATATATTTTCATTTATATTGGGTATCATTCTCTTTCATATCTATGTTTCTAAAATGTTTTCGAAAATGTTCTTTACAAAAATAAATTATTTCCTAAATCCATTTTACACGATCTTTTAATTTATTTTAAATGGTTTTAGAATTTGTTTTCTTAAACTTTTCCATATATGTCACTTTTGAATACCTTTTTACAAATATTTTTCAAAATAATGTTTATTTTTTAGAATTTACAACATGAATGGATTTTCCCACAATCATGGCCACTCTTTGATTTAAAAAAAATCATTTATATGTTTCCAAGGTTGTTTTCAAAGAAATATATATCCCAAATTTTTTGTGGTTTTTTAGTTTTTAAGACATTTTCCAAAATGAAAATGGTATATTCCTATAAAATTTATTTAAGTATTTTGTTAATGGTATTTCCATTTATAAAAATAAAAAATCTGTGTTATCACATATTCTTCATTGGGGATCTTTTATAATGACACCATCCTCATTCTTTTTCTGGAATTATTATGATCATTCTAAAGAAATTGAAATGGAAAATTTTTCTTTTCCATTGGAAAATCATATTTTATAGAGATTATTAGGGAACCCATTTCATTTCCATGGATTAATTGTGGTTTAAAGTTTTTGTTAGGAAATAATTTCTTTTCCATTAGGTTATCATGTTTGAATGAAATTATAATGGAACCAATTTATTTTCCACATGTTAATCATGTATCAAATATATTTTCATGGAATCCATTTATTTTCCATGTGTTAATCATGTTTTGAAAATAATAAAGGTAATTTTATGTGTTTAATGATAAAATTAATGTTTATATATACCATATTCATGTTGTGGTTCTTTGAAATTATATATAATGGGTTCACCCAAATAAAACTAAGTTATCTAAATATATCTTATATGATGTGTTCACATAGATGACACTCCAGTGCTTTGGGTAATAATCACGATCTCCAATAAATTATATTATTAGTCAACCATATGTTAATTCTATTTTTAAGGTTTATATATGAGTTTTGTGACTGTTTTATGAAGATGATGTCCTAAGATACCAACACGTTTTTTAGGAGTACTATTGGTTGTAAAGTTTTCCTTTTATCATGATTAATATCACATGGCTCATGATTATTGATTTGGATGACTCTTACCTCTGATAAATACTTATTATATGCTTTATTCTTTGATGATATAGGTTTTAATGGGTATAAATATACTTTTTTATGATCATGCACTTTGATTATGTTTTCATACCCTTGTTCTCTTCTTATTCTCACTGATTATATTCAATTACTAATGCTTATGGTTACCCTTAATGATATTTTAATCTTAAACCTTATTATGTTTTATTTTTCCTATGTTATAAATATTGATGTTGGACTAATTGTGTGTAGAAGGGTTTCATATGGATGATGTTTATAACCTAATATGAAATATGAAAATCTGAGTATAGTTGGAACGATACCCTATTTAATTCATGGTTATTGTTTTTATAAGCGTTTTTTCACTTATCTAAAACTATAATCCTAAAAGATCCATAACAATGTAAGTTATAAAATATTTACTTTTGATATATTGTGTTTTGGATAGTGAAAATTAGGTATACTTCATAGGTATCAAAGATAAAATTATAATATTTATTATTTTAGCATATATCCAGGAGTTTGGGTTCAAGGTTATTTTATGGACATTTGATTTTCTAGACACATGAATTGATACTACTCAATCATTAATAAACTAATAAAGGTTAATATTGGACATTTCACCTTTGGTGACAATGCCAAAGTAAAAATAATACGCCTATCAAATCAGTAACTCTAATTCTATTTAAATTTTTAAATAATTATTTATTTATGGTTTAATGTATTATTTTATTAGTATCATAAAATAATGATATAATTGTTACCATGTCATTGTTTAAATTAATTATTCCAAATTCGATGATTATAATATTACTTTAGTCATTAAATCTTTATTTAATGATAATGTTTATGTAGTTGATTTATATTGATTATATTTTTGAAATAATTTCTTTTTTAAGTGCATTTTAGAAAGAGTCTTGGATGTAGAAGAGGAGACTAGGTCACTATAACTGTATCCCTCATAGAAAGAATACTAGAATTTTTTTTATTAATGATCCTCCTAAACTAGAATTCCTAAATGATAATGTCCATAACTACTGTCAAAAAAAGAAACAACGTATGATTTATTTTAGTTGAATGAATGAGGTTTCGACATATCATCCACTAAAGTTGGACTACAAGTATATATTGGTACATATAAGGTTTCTAGAATTAATGGTATGAATTATTCTAATGTTCATGTACATGATTATTCAAGATATACATGAGTGGAATTTTTACCTCACAAAAGTGAAGCGTGTTCCGGTTTTTTAAAATATGGAAAATTAGGAGAAAATATTAGCGTACATACAATTATGACCTTAATGAGTTATCATGTTTATGTGTTTTAAAATTAATACACTAGATCATTTTTATCGCAACATAACCATAGTCACACATTTTCACCTCCTACACCACCATAGAGGAATGGTGAAAGAAGGATTAAGACCTTTCAACTGATTTCCCAGACCATGCTCAATCACTGTGTCCTACCTATATATTTATGGGTAGAAGCTATCAATATATCCTCTTATATTCTCAATATGGTTCTTATAATTCCACTTTTAAATAAGACTCCATAGTAAGTGATGAAAGTAAGAAAGACAAAGTTTATCTGCTTTAATGTTTTTTATTGCAGGATCATTACTCTAAACACAATTTAATTTTTTAATAAATTTTAATCCAATAGTGATGAAGAAATATTACTTGGTTATTCAAACATTAATAAGATCATTTAATAAAATAAAAAAACTTATAGTAGTGTTTTTACATGCGAAATTTAATGAAAGAGATCCACATTATCCTAAAACTTCATTAGAAAACATTGAGTATGATCTTTATAATTATAATATTATTACCCCATTCAATAACAGTCATCGTACTATAAAACATTTTCTATAAAAAACTACCACCATTGAGGAATGGTTTGAACCAAGACTTGATGAAGAAAATGAATTTCCATGTAATTATATCATGAGATCAATTAGAATTCATATATACCATCCATTTTATGTTGTTGTGAGAGTTCTATACTGAGGTACTCAGACTATAGCTTCTCCTAGAAACCAAGTTAAACATGAATAAAGTTATAGATGATGAATTTTTTGTAATGTTTATTCAAGAATATTTGAATTATTTGGAATCAAACAATGTCTAAAAAATATTGTAATGACTTAAAAACATCCTTACCATTAGAATTAAATGATCTTTTAGAAAAAATCTTGATGACGCCTGAATAAAAAATAGACAGATTACTCAGAGATATAGTTAAGAGAAATGTATTTACTATAAATAAATCACTTCACTAGGCTATTAGAATGATTGTTTTCTAAATTACACATTTTAATTTCAAACTATATCAAAATTCAATCATGATTTTCTTGATGGTTATATTATATAAGATGTTTTTTTAGAAAACCCCATAGATGTCCAAACCCTCATTTTTTCAAATCATGTTTTCAAATTACTAAATCTATTTATGATTAAAGTCATTATCTTAGTCAGTGTCATGATAAGATCAACTGATTTTTAATTTATAATGGTTTTTATAAACATATTTTTGGTCCATCCTTATTCAAAAAAATCATTTCCAATGTTTTTTTGGTGGTTAAAATTTATAATTATGACATTATTTTCATTTAATTTAAAATAACATTCTCTATTTATTATAGTAAAATGATGAAAAATTAATTCTAAAATACTTTAATAGGTTATAAACAAATATTAATTTTTTTTAATATTTTTATAAATAAGAAAGTAATTATTTTAAATCAATGAAGATACAAAAAGGATAATTAATTTTTTTGGTATGGAACAAACTGAGGGTAGTGATACACCTATGAGTATAAGTTTTTTGTTAAATATATATGAAATGGTAAAATAAATCAACCATACTAATTATATATGTATGATTAAAAGTTACTATACCTAACTTCTATCTAATAAAATATTAATTTTAGTGTGTTCATATTCTTAGGATTCCATATAAACACAATATTATCCCATTTAAATGATGTCAATTATATTTTCAAATACAAAAAATGTACATCTGGTTTTTTATTTCTCTATTCTAGAGGACATAAATTTTATATATTTAGTAATTTAGATTTATATTTTTTGGGACATTAGTTAGAAAAAAAATAAATTCATGGACATGTCATTTTTTTAGATATTCAATATTTTTATGGTATAATAAAAAAGAAAAATTCATTTTCCTTATATACATCTAAAGTTGATGACATAATTTCAGGAATTTATAGTCCACATCATCTATAGATGATACACAAATTATATGATGATGAAAATTAGTTTCAACATGTCCCTATATACTGTAAAAATATAAATTCTATAAAAAATTATAAGAATACTGTGTCTCACTATAGTACAAAACATATTGATAAAAACATAACATTCTTAGGGTCATCTTTAAAAGGTTATATAACTCTTGAATTCATTAGTATTTAACATCATCGTTAAGAAATATTTAAAAATACAATGAATGTAGAGAGAATGAGCTATATAAGACATGATCAAGGAATGATAAATTATACATTTTCTTTATTTCTATAATTACATTATTTCTAGTAAAGATATGTTTAAAATTATAATTATAAATTGGGATTTCAACTTCTGTCTTTATAATTTTTTTTAATAAAATTATCATTCTTCCATTTCTTACTACCATGTAATACTACCATATCATGTTATAATTATCTTTCTATTGTTTCTTTTTACAGTTATATTTCAACCATTTCTTGTTATAGATAACTTGTTACCATTTATTGATACAGTTCTGCTACAACCATTCAATTGAAATCATTATAAAAGATAACATGAATAAAAATTATGATTTAATTTATAATTTAATTTTTTTAGTACATTTAAAATCTATTATATTTAAAAAAATTATTTTATCACTAAATGAAAAAAATACTTAATTAGAGTTAGAATTAAAATCCCATTTCGTGAAAAACCTTCAAACCTATTCCTTTCTCTCTTAATCACATGACCCTTCACCTACAACCATCATCCCCCACATGATCACAAAAATGGTTAGATGAAGTGTGTTAATATATAATTTTATGTGTCTACACCTTATAATAAATAAAAGAAGAATAAATTCCCCCAACCAATCTTTTAAATTTCAATCCTACTTCATGATTATTTTTTATAGAAAATGAAATCAACGTAGCTAGGTTAACCTCAAAAAGGTTATTAATTTGGAAATTAATCCCAGATCATAGATGTCAAGAATTTTTTTCAAGGTATAACATTCCATTCTACCCTAAATTTATTCATAGCTTCTATTTGTTTATAGAGTAACAATATGAGGATAAAGAATATTTTATCATGGCTATTGAAATCAGAAAAGATGTAGTGTTTTCTTTGAGACAATATGATATGTTCTTGAGAGTTCCTCCTGAATGAGTTTTTGAGGGATATCAGGGTTCGTATACTATTGAACAACTAAACCTTTTCATTGAGGATTCCCTTATTTAGCTAACTGGATATGCTATTGTGAGAATACATATTGTATTTGAACGTGATTTTGAGTGTAGAGATCATTCCAAGTTTATTAAACACATGGTTTGTCCTAATAAATATGATTTCAACATTATGATCTACTAATAAATATTTATTCTATATCTCAATAAATGAGGAGATAAGATCAATATGTGTTAATTTATAATTGTGCACACGATGGGATTGTGAAAGCCTACTTCAAGGACCAATTCCCCCACCAAAACTAAGCTAATTTCTTCCAATTTTTATGTTAGTGGAATTTTTCTTAAGGAGTGGAAAAGTAAAAAAAATATGTTGAATTATATATCAGAAAATATTCCAATAAAATTATGATGGTGAATTTAAACCCTAGAGGGATGAAATTTGTAGTGGCCAATAAAAGGGTGTATGAGAAATTTATCCCGATAGAGAACATTTCAGCACAATGAAATTTAGTTTATACTAGATCAAATATAGATAATTTCTAGTTTTAATCATCATATGATGATGTTGTAGATGAAATTGTTGAAGTTGAGGTAGAATATAAAGTTGAAGGAATATAAAACTCTACACCTTTTTCTATTGATGTTGGTAGTGACACTAAAATTATCAAGACTCCAAATGTTTCACTTAAACCCCCAGATTCTCCTCATTTTTTATATATTGTTTAAATATTGTTAAAATATTATGAGGAATATAATAAAAGGATTTAAATGGTGCTCATATTGAATATTATACTTTATAGAGACATGAAGATGTTATTCAATTATCTGATGACTTAGAGTATGGTTTCTATGGAAAAGATGATGATTTAGAATCACATCCCTTCATGAAAGTAACTGAATATAGTAGATTTGTTAGTAGATATTGGGACTAAAATTAAAAAAATATTTCAGTGAGTCAGGCTAATAGAATCCCATTTTAGGCATACATTTCAAATAAAGGTCATAATGCTACACTGTATAAGGCGGAGAAGTCCCTATGATATACTATACCTGGGCTCACATATTATGACTAATATATGGGAGATGATATTGATGAGTTAATTCATCCAATTCAATATAGACTAATAATTTTTTCGCTCAGATAAATATCAAGTTATCGTTAGTGGAATGAATATATGATTAAATGTTATTATACCATTTTCCTTTGGGAGGGCCTTTCATGGATTCCATACATGAGAATATACCTTCACCTATCCAAGAGAGGTCTAAACCTCCTTCTCCTACTCCTCCTTATAATATTTATTTAACTAGATCTTTATAGATTCCCATTAAATAATATTTCTTTATCTTAGAGGTATGATTAGTTTACCTATATTACATGATATAAAACCTTAGAAGGATGAAATATCCTTTTTATACATGGATGTAGATTATATCCAACATAAAAAAATTATAAGAATTGTAAATATAGTGATGGAGATAGATATATTATTGTAACTAATTCATGTCATTAATTCCACATTGGAGGACATGATAATAGACTTGACCTAGAGTGACATATTTTTTTTAGGAAGGGTTTAATCACTTTATAAAACTTGAGATTAATCTTTTAGAGACCCACCTCCAACTGTATCATCCTCTTTTGATTTTTAGTTGATCAGATATATTATTAGAGAAGTGATACAGGCTATGTTGGAAGACTCTTATGCATATCACTAAGATGAACATATGCAGATAAGGTCACATGGTTAGTATATCTAAAATATTTTCAAATAATGAATAATGAATCCATATGATAGGGATACTAAAAAAATCAATTAAATATTATCTCTATTAATTTTTTATAAATAAGGATCTTAACTATGACTTTATGTTTTTTCTTAAAATCTATGAATTCCTCATATCACTATGGAATTCAAAGAGAAAGTAACTCTTTTTAAGGAATTTCCCCCTTTTAAATATGTTTATGGGAGGGAAAAAATTATTTTACTCTATAGAGCATGGTTGAAGAGTCACTACTCAATTTGTGGAACTGATAAAGACCTTTATCTATACTACTAGGATATGAGGTTCTCCTACTCTAGACATTCTCTAGACATTCTCAGTCTCTTCAATAGACTCATCATCTGTTCACACCACATATATAGTTTTCAGATATTTTGGACTTACTCCATTTGATTTAGTATGACATCTGAGGATAGTTGAATCAACCATTATATCCAAGACTTCTACCCCTCATTCTATATCTATTTTAATTCTTCTTATTTTTGGAAAATGAAATGGCTCAGTTCATCCTAAATTTATCCTTTATGATGATTCTACATCAAAAGAAAGTTATTTTAGGTCCTTTTATTTTGATTTGTATATTTTGATGTCATCATATAGTTTTTTTGTTTAATTAAAATCAACTATATTTATTCATATTTTTTGATTTAATTATTTTAATCTCATTTTTGCTGTATAATTTTCTATCTTTTTTGAATCCCATATAGGGGAAAATAAGTATATTGGGATAGATGAATAGATATTGGTGACATTTATAGAACCATTTTTATAGAATATTATTGAAGTCCTTGGTTTTTTGTTTTCAATTTCAAACATGATTTGTGATTTAAAAAAAGTTGGACATTGTTTCCTTATTCTAATTAATTAGTAATTTTAATGTATAAAAATCATTTTAATTTTTTTAATCATGTAAATCATGTTATTCATTTCTTATTTATTAAAAATTAATTTTTCAACTTACCCTTAGAAAATTATTTATTTACCTAAGCTTTTGGAAGTCTAATTTACCCTTACGTAGATATGAAATGATTGTTTTACATTTTTATAGATGCTACAACATTAATAGACCTACTACTGCCAGTAATATATTGACACTATTGGAAGGATATTATAATTGTAAGAAGCTGCTTTATATTTATAAATGATAATTCTTAAGACTAGTTCAAGATTTTGAATTTCAGTTTAGAATTTATATCATCATAAGAATCAACTACCAATATATGTTATATTATATAGTTAGACTAATTTTCCTACAACTAGTGAATTAGTTCCACCCTCACGAATTATATACAACCTAAAGTTGTATCCCTTGTTTCTACCTCTAGTCTAAATATTCTACCTCTAGAGTGAACATTCTTTCTTCAAATGGATCTATTACCACTCGTCTAAATATTATATGACTAGTTGTAAGTCATCTACTATAGTGATCTCAAATAAAATTAAATTTTATTATTCCAACATCTAGTAAAAGGAATATGTTACAATTTAGATACATGTGGATTTAGGAATTATTATTCATAAAAAATAAACAATGGAATCAATAATAGAGTTATACTTTATGAAGTTATGTCTAAGTGTGAGGATTAAAATTATTTTATTATTATGACATTATGGATAATCCGAGGCATAGAAGATATATAATTGCATAGGAACCCCGAATACATAGTAACCTAATAGTTGGATGGATGATCAAATAATTATTCATACTACTAAATAAATTTTTTAGTAATAATTTAATAAATAGAGGATGGTTAAGTGTTTAATATGACACTCTTTTTTACAATGAAATGTTGATCTAGAAACAAATTTTTATAGGGTACCTAAGGAAATTTATATAGACAATATGAATAAAGAACAAAAAAATCCTGGATCATCCCATTTTTTTATCATAGGAAGAATTAATACTCAATAATTACTCATATCCTTCTTTCTTTTTCTATGTTTTTGTTTTCATTCTATCTTTTCTTACTTTATTTTCCATTTAATAGCACAATCTCAGAAAAAATATTGGATATCACATGGATACTCTCTTCTTATTATTCCTACATTTTTATCCCAGGTATGATTATGTAATGATGAAGTGTGTATCTTAGACATATGGTGTCTAATTGTTTTATACAAAAACTTGTTCAAGTTTATCGATCTATTTATGGTGAATAAATTTATTTCTAGATGGTGATTTCCAAGTCGAGCGGACTATGTCTTAGCTAGAAACTAGAAAACTTTATTTATTATACTATGTATTTTTCTTTATATTATATATTTTTGTTTCAAAATAAAACATTTTTAGTTTTAAAAACTATATAGTAATATGATACTTTATTATTTAACTTCTTTATGTGTTTTATATATATTATAATATAAAAGTAAACTCTTTTCAAAAACTAATGTTTTTTTAAAACGTGTTTTAAAGTAGTTGTGATTGAAGTCTTGGGAAATATTTTGGAAATATAAAATTATATATTTCTATTAATTTCATTAATTGGGTTATTTTTATAAACTGGGGGTTTTAGTTTATAATATTTTGAAATATAAATTTTAACTAAAACTCAATTCTTCCCCTATTGAGTTGTAAAATCCGATAAATAGGGATCTGTAAAATATCGGGAGTGAAGAACATTACCTTAAAAATATATATATAATATTATTACATTAAAACCTTATAATTATTTATAAATTGATTACCCAAGGTAAATATTTAAGTAAATGTGATGTTTATGTTTTTAATTTTTTTTCAAAAACCAATTTGATAATATTTTTGGCCATATAGAAGGTCTATATTACCCATGGATAAATTAAATATTTATTTTATTTTCTATAGAGTGGTTCTCTATAAGTAGTGGTGTTATTATAGGTATATTATTCTAGATAAGGGGAAAAAGTTGAATTATCCTCTTCACGGGGAAATGTTGTTATTTTCAATAATAATATTATTATTCTTGAAACTAAGTATATAAACTGTACTTAATAGTAATCATGAATATTTTATCCAACTTCAAGAGGGATATTACCTCAAAATATAATATCTATATCAGTGATGACGATATGCATGTCAATAAATTAATTTCCATAAGAAATTAAAAAGAAACTAATAAGTGAAAGGGTATAAAAAGTCTCAATTTTTGAAAAGGAAGTGGGATTTAAAATATATATATAATGGTAATCAATTAATGATTAAAAACAGTAAATATAGTTCACTTTTCTATTAATTTAATAATGATTGGTGTAATTATTTGTATATTGGTTAACCTCAGTGTTCATAAATTTTTATTTAGTTTAAAGAAATTATTTTGGAAGATAAAATTGAATCATGGTGACACTATGTCCTCTTTATAGTGAAAATCTTAGATGTAAACCATATATTGACTCTCATATTTCAAAAATACACACTATATAAAAAGTGTTTGGTAAAATTAACTATATTAATATCTTAGACACATGAGAAAATAATGTCTCTAATTTCATTTATTATAGGCATATAACTTGTTTCTAAACTAAAAATTAAAAATCCCATCAGTTAAGATGTGTCAATACATTTAATGTATTATATCATAGTGTTTCATGTAAAAATATTAATAAAACCCCTAAAATTTCTAAAAACTAAATTTTTAGTAATCCAATAATCAATGAAGTGTTGAATCTCCCATTATAATTTTACAACACCCATGAATGATCATATAATGCCTAGACTCATATATAGAGGTTTGGGATGTATAAACAAGCCTCATTACTCATTCCATATCTCTGAATGATTATAAAGAGATCTCAAATATTGAAAATAATTAATGGAACCATTAACCTCCCTAATTTTACTAAACATTATACCTTTTCAAATGTGTAAAAAATAGGTGCCAACTGTATATTTTTTTAGGTAATTGGATATAGTGGATTATACAAATATCTTTATCAAAACAAAATGCATAATTATTTTGTCAAAATAATTTTTTAATATTTAAAGTTTGTAAAAATTTATATTTTTCCGAAAGACTATTGAATGTATCCAAATAAAATTTGATGTTTATTGGTTTTTAAGAAACCTAAATGTTTTTAATATATAAAAATGGCCACTTTATATTGAATAGTTTCTGTTTTCATTGATGTTATCATTATTTAGGTCTCCAAATGGAAGAGGTGATCTCAATAGTACCCATAAAAATATAATATCTTTTTCTAATTAATTTTCTCATATAAAATGAGATACATAATCAAAAAACCACTTAATTTATGTTTTATAGTACAATAATGTATTCAGGGTAGAGTAAAAATTGGAATATTTTTCATTAATATCCCCATATGTACAAAAAATCACCTCACCCATCATATAATAGTAAAAATTTTATATTACTATATTTTAAAAATAATTAATAAAAATAAAATAATTATTTTTGATAATAAAATAATAATTACTTTAGACAATAAAAACATATTATTGGTTTTTATCTTTGTTTCAGGAGAGGAAATAATGGAGTATCACAATATGATTAGATACACTAATAAACCAAAACATAGTCTAAAATAAACAAAAATTTACATAAATTAAAAGAAAAATTCCATATACCTATAGTTGGAAATATGAATTCAAAATGTTCACATGGATTTTCTGTATAGATTGTGAGTGTGAAAAGTTAGATGGATGGAAAAAAACATTAATATATACTAAAGTTAATTATGAAAATATTTTAAATAATATAAATAAGAAATAATCCTTAATAATAATGTATCAACTAATAAAAAATAAATTTAATTTTCCATGTTCTTACCAACGTGACATGGCTATCAAAAATAACTTAATTGGTTGAGCCCAAATATATTTTTGAATAATTAAAAATAATTTATTAACTTTAATAAACATCAATTCTTAATATGTTTATATGAATTTAATCATATGTGATATTTATTAACAACTATAAATATGTGGGGTATTTTTAAATTATTGTATTAAAATAATATTTCAACTTAACATAACTAGTCTTACATTAAGAGGTATCAAAATAAAATTTCCTACTATAGTATAATTATACCATATCAAAATCATATAGTTGTCTCTATATACCTCAAACATAACACCATTTATTTTGTACACATATCCTCAGTTTTAATGGTATCACATAGCTAAATCAGAGAAAATATTATATCCTATGTTAAATCTTATATGTATTTAGTTATATAGAAAACCATAGAATCACATTTCCATTATATCTTAGTCATATGGTTACAAAATAATAAAATAATCTTTGTAATTTAATATACTCCTATATGTTATTAATATCAATAACCTATATAATTTTTTTAAAAAATAGATATAAAAAATAGTACATAAAAAAATTCAATTTAAATACAATCATAAATTTATTAAATATTCTCAATCCATTAAGATATTTCATTTCTTAATAATCACTTACATGTAACACTATATATAGATCTGTGACACTTGATGTGTCACTACAACAAAAATATTTGAGTATTATTTACCATTTGGTTAACATTTAGATGCTTAGGGTATTAAGGGTTTGCAATTAGAGTTTTTTGGGAAGTAAGACAATGGTGAATGGTTATCTCATGATTTACCTAATCATCAGGAAAACCATGTGATGGAGAATAGAAGGCCCGTGTATGGTTTTAGCAATGTCTGTCAAAACTGTGCATGGACCAAGGGGTAACCATGTGACCAATTTTAATATAAACTGAATGTATTTACGCATATTATTAAGTTCATTAAAAAAATACCCAATAAGTAAAATCACAAATATCATGAAGCCTAATGTCATTGGAAGACTAGGTTCATATTATATCAAATTAAACATAAACATGACATCCAATATTTATTCTCCATACAATAAAATAATTTAATCTTCTAAAACTACAAGGGATAAACAAGGTAATACATGAAATAACAGGGTGATCTGGAAATCCTAGTAATGGAATAGACATGATAAAGAATCATAACATGTGAGTCAAAGGTATAACATTATATCATAAAGATAAGGAACATGGGTAATAAAATGGAGGAATAACATTATGATCATGGTATCATAAGATCATGAAAATATAGTAAAGTGTAAATGACATAAAAAATTACATAAAAACTAGTCAATTATAACTACCAATCAAATATCACATGGTGGACAGAGTCTCATAATGTATTAGGTTCACCCCATGATCTTATACTAGATGTCTCATGAGAATAAAAAATTACCAAATGCATTGGAGGGATATATAATTCTGGACTCACATGTCACATTAATTTCATGTACATGAATATGAATTATACATAATGTTATCAAGTATAAGTCATTCACATATGAAGTACCCATGAAAATAAAAGGGTCGTATAATCAAATCTTATAACATAATCAAAATAGATTCCTTAAAAGATGAATTTGAGAGATGTATGTAAGTTACATATTACTGCATCAATGTGTTGTAAAATAAGATACGTATACAATTTAGAGACTTATTTATATAATTTATAACCATTACATAACAATAAATGGATATAAATATTGTTATAGGTAGAATGATCATAACTCGAAGAAAAAGGTGGGTTAGAAAGATAGGTTACCTTGAGCATGATTTATAATCTATAATATTTATCATCATGAATGATTTTTTTTATAATTACTTACTTTATGAAGAACCAATTTCATATTTATTATCCTTTTATTTTTTTAGTTATAGTAACATGTTAAATTACCTAACCAAAAAAATTTAAGTCAGACGTTTTAATGATAGAAGGATAATACATCCAAAATCACATTGGAAAGTAGAATGAGGTCAAAGATATTATTGTTTAATCATCCCATGAATGATAATAATGTAATAATTATCACTTATACACATAAATATTACTTTTAAAACCAATCATGAAATATGTTTTCGAAAATTGATCTATGTTACAATCATGGGGATTGTATGATTTATGTACGCATGAGTAAAATTTCCATTTTCAATTATCATGGTGAAATGAAATTAAGTGTTATTCGATATTTATAGGATTTTAATTATAAAATTAATATCATAATATTTTTTTATGTACCCTTACACATACCATCCATGTGATATTGTAATAAAAATGAATCACATCGCTTCGTGAGGTGGTAGATTGTCGTACACACGAACGTTGCTATCATTTTTTCAATGGATGGTAAGGTAAGAAAGTATGTCATAAAATTATTTTACAGATTTATTAATATTTTATTACTATAATATATCAATATAAAATTAATCTTTGTTTCATTCCATGTACAACATAAGTAAAAAATTAATCACAAAATTTCATGAGGTTTTACTCTTCCACAAACACGAGAGACATTATCATAATCCCTACAGAATGAAAAGTAAGTATGTGTATATGATATTATAATTAATGAAGTATAATTATATCATAAATATCATATATAAAAATGTAATACATTATTTTATCTAGTTTTAAGAAGCGGTGATGGAAAATGAAACATATCAGTTCGTGAGGATATAGTAAAATCTAAGTATGATCGATAATTGTGTTTCCCAGTTACGGGAAGAGGAGATGGTTTTTGGACACTCCTATAACATAAATAAATTTTATTATATTTTACTAAGGATATTATAACATCGTAGTTTAATAATTTTTGAAGGAGGTAAAAAAATAAATATAATAAAACGCTTTGGTTAAGGAAGTTGCCTCTTTCCAGAAAACTTCTTTAGGTTCAAAACATAATTCATTCAAGGTTAAATTTCTAATCAATAAAATCTTATAGTATAATTTCAGGTAATTATGTAAGCTTTCGGGTAAGCAATTTTCTAATCCAATGGGTTTTGTAAGTGTAAATAATAGAAGAGAAGGGTGACTTTTTATAAGTTGGGAAGATGACACACTTGGATTTTTTGAAAAGAATGAATTAAACCCATATTTTTAGATGTTTAACCACTATAAATGGACCATATTTTAACCTTATAAGATAAAATGTTGAAAATTTCCATAAAATATAAATAAGATAAGTTTTGGTTCATTTATTACCCTATACATTTTATTTTAACCCCTAGTAAATCCATTTTTACCATAACTACCGAAGATAATTTCACTATTAATTTTGGTGAAAATAAATTTAATATTATTAGATAAAATAAATAATTATTACTAAAAATATAGAATCTATTTTCCCAAATTAAACTCAAAGAAGTGGCATAATTTAATTTAAAATTCAACCCACAGATGTGTCAAAAATGGTTATTCAAGAAATACATTTTTTAAAATAAAAGATAATCATATATTAAATATATGAAAATTAATCATAATTAATTTAATTTAATTTAATATTTATAGATATATAATATATAAATTTATTTAAATCATTCATCATTATGGTTTATTTTAATTAATTAAAATAGAGGAACATTATACACATTAAAAATGTGTATTAAAGCCTAAAGATAAACTTATAATAAAATATATTTTAAAGGTTATTTAACTATAAATAATTGTATAAAATATAAATAAATAAAAATTATCATATTAAAATAAAATTTGAACTTTTAAATTAAATAATTTATTAAAATAAATTATTTATTTATAAAAAAATGAATTATTTTTCACTTTTCTCTGAAAAATAATTATTTTTCCTAAAAATATAGAATTTATCACTAATTTAATATTGATATTATGATATCCAAATTGATTTTAGGTTTATAATATTCAATTTATAATAGTTTAAAATATTATTTATATTATTTTCTTACAAAAATACATAAAAATTATATTTGAAATAAATGTTTTTCAAATGATTTTTTCTTCCTAAGTGTTTTGAAATTCATTTTTATTTGGTATTACCAATGCACATATTTAGTAAAATAGTTAAAATTATTCATCCTATCTAGTTTAATATCTATATTATAATTGTTGTATTAAAATTATCATGGTTCATTTGGGTTCGGTGTTGCGTGTGACATATGTTATCAAACATAGTTTCCCTATAAAAAAACCTATGGTGATACATTATTCCCAATATAAATAATATCACCCTTAAAATTTTATATTATATACTATGGTGAAATAAGGTTATGGCTCTTCTGCATCACTGCCTCTTCTTTTTCCCATGTTTCTCCCACAAATTTATTTTTTTGCCACAAGACTTTGACATGGTAAGTTGTCTAGTTTCATAAGACATTGTATCTATGATCTAAGAACATCATCGATAGATCCTTAAATGAATTTCATTTATCCAATAGTACCACCTATAGATTTATTACATGTGGGGGTATGGTATGTACTTTCTCAATAATTATACATGGAACACATCATGTACTTGAGATTGGTTAGATGAAAGTATTATTCGATATGCCACTTCTCTAATTCAACCAGGGATCTCAAAGGTACCAATATATATAGGAATTATCCTTTACTTCAAGTGAAACAACTTGACATTATTACACAATGATAAAGAATAAACCCTTATATCCAGCCTAAAATTCCAGGTCTTTTCAAATATTTGTGGCATTCATTTTTTGTCGAATTTTCATAAATTTCAAATGATGTTGAATGGTAAGAACATTCTCTTTCATATATGGATAAATTTTATGTCCCATTAGCTTCCCCTCTCTAACATTATCCCACAATGATGGAATTTGAAATTGATTCCTATATAGAGCCGCATATGGTTCCATTTGGACACTATAATGGAAGTTATTGATTTTTTAGAACTCTATTAGGGGAAGTTGTTGATCCCAAAACCATTGGAAATCCATTGACTAAGACCACATCATATCCTCTAGATTTTGTAGGGTTCTCTCAGACTGACTATCCATTTGAGTTTGATTAGTAGTATTGAAATTTATTTTTACATCCAACTTTTTCTGAAGGATTCTCATGAACAATGAGGTAATCCTCATATATAAATTAGATATAATAGAGACTGTAAATACATGTAATATTACAAATTATATTATGTATATCACAAAAATTTGGCCAAAAGTTAAATATTCTATGATAAAAATGAAATATATCAACTTTTTAAGGTGATAAACTACCACAAAGATGGTGTTATCGCCTTTAGGTGTCCTAGGAATCCCTATGAAGAAATCCATGGTTATATTTTCCCATTAACATAATTGTATGGTATATGGTTGCATCATACCCTAAGAATTATTTCATTCTTGCTCGACTTGTCTGCATACCAAACAATGAGATAAGAATTATACAATCTCTCTCTATATGTTATCCACCAATAATTTTTTCATAATATATATATATATATACATATTAGTTCTTCCTTGAGGAATAGGGAATAATGAACTATGTGCATCATCCAAAATTCCCCTCTTCATCTATTATTTTAATGGGACACATATTCCTATTCCAAAATATATAAACCCATCTTCAACAAGTTTTATCTTTAAAATATCAACTAAAATTTTCTATTGAACCTCATCATCATTCTAGGACTCCGTGATCCTCTCAGGAATAGATGACTGGGAAATTATTTTACCAATGTGGGATGGATATTCTTTCATTATTCCCATATCAATCAATTGAAATTACATAATGAATGGACCTTTCCAGTTATCATCATTATTAAAAAAATTTGGATCCCATATACTCAAACCAGCTACTAATTTTTTTCATAACCAGGATAGTAATTATTTGATCAGTCATTGTCCTTGATTAGATAAAAACATCTTTGCTGGAAAAAATTTTGATCTTTCTGCATGATTATATATTTGGGGATCTTTTGATCTGAATATATTTCACACTTCCCCCCATAGTTATAATGTTTCCATATCTTCGATGAGAAGATCACTGTAGCCAACTCTATATTAGGTGTTGGATAGTTCTACTCATGAACTTCTAAATTCCTTGAAGAATAGTCTATCACTTTATCATTCAGCATTACAAAAAATCTAAAACCATTCTTTAATGCATAATTGTATACCATAAAAAGCTATCTATATGAGGTTATCTTGAGTACTAGTGTAGTGATAAGCTCCTTTTTCAACTCCTTAATGCACTCTTCCAATTTGGTGGTCAAAAAATACATTACTATATTCTAAGTTATCTTGGTTAGTGGGTTTGACAATAATGAAAAGTTTTTAACAATTAATCGGTAATACCCAAATAATCCAAGTAAAATATGTATCACCATTATAGAAGTTGATCTTACCCACTTATCATTTGCCTTTGTCTTAGAAGGATCCACATAAATCCAATTGTTGGTGATAATATGGCCAAATAAGTATATTTCCTTCATCCACAACTCACTTTTACAGTACTTTTCATATATTATATCCTCTATCAATTCATTTAGCATGGTATTCAATTGATCCTCATGATCCTCATTGCTTTAGGAGAAAATTAGAATACATCTATAAAGACTAATAGAAAATTTTCATGTTATTCTATAAAGTATACATTCATTATTTCCATAATTATTGCAGGATAATTAGTGATTCTAAAATAAATCCCAATGAACTCATAGTGTACATACATTATGGGAAGGTTATTTTCTAATAATTTTCTTTATTAATGGTTAATTATTTGTATCCTAAAATAAGGTATATCATAGAGAAATATTTCACCCTATATAGTTGATCAAACATGTCATATATCCCTTGCATGGTATACATGTTCTTTATCATGATTTTGATGAGTTCTTTATAATATATGAAGAGGCACATAGATTCATCCTTTTTCTTGGTAAAGATGACTTATGCCCCCCACGATGACACACTTGGGTATATAAACCCTTTATAGAAATTATCATATAGTTATTTCATCAGATCCACAAGTTCAATAATGCCTATTCTAAATATAGTCATGGATATTTGAAAATATCCATGTATATTATCGATTGAAAATTTAACATCTCTAATTGGGGGAAGACCATGAAACCATTTGGTGAATGACTTATTATAATCCCTCTCAATATCCAATTTATCAATCATGATATTTCATTTAGTCTTAATTATTTTATAAAAATAATATTTCTCAAGAAGAAAAATATACATTATTTATATGGTAATACTAAATAATATTCATCCTCCTCCTTTGACTTAAATTGAATAAGAGGGAAATTCAAGATTTCAATAGTGATTTCCTTATCTTGACACTTTATGTTTAATCTATATAAGGAAATCAATTCCAATCATATTATTAAATCAAATTCTAATAAAGTATCAAAATGTTTATTGGTTTGTTCCTCCTACAAATATAGATAACGGATGAGTTATGTTATTTGGATGATATACATTACCCATTCATTCTCTTCACTGACAACTCAATTTTTATGTTCTGATGTGGTACTTTAATAGGAATCATTATCTTGCATAATATAAAAGAATGAAAAAAACTAGAATCAAAGAGTACATTTTAAATTCTTGAATGAATAGATATTGAGACTTTCATAACATCATTATCAGGATCTACCTGCACAGTTGTGATGGAATAAGCTCACTCATTCTCACTATGACTTAGAGTATTTGTCACCATTTTTCATCAATAACCCTTGTTATAGCGCATTGATATAAATAATGTTCTTCTTCCTTGATGTTGTAATATTAGACAATAAGGTGAGGGATGGATATAGAATTACTTTCTTCCATCATATTGTTGGTATTATCCATTCAATAATTAATATTTGGGATCCCTTACTTCCTACACATAATGAACTTCCTAGTCCCCTTCATATAATTTCTAGGATTTATCTTCCCACACTTTTGACAAGTGGGATATTGTACATTATTTCCAATATTATATTTCTATATCATAGAACAAGAGTTAAATTCTATTTTCCTCTTCTTATCCCAATGAGACACTTTAGATTTGTTGATCCTTAAAATTTGAGGGAAAATTGGACAATTTCCTCATAGATTTCAATGTATCTAATTAGTAATGATTTTTATAGACTTGGATTTACCAGAAAAAAATAAGAGTTCATCCTTAAATTTAGATGCTATGATAAATACAGAGGCATATATTTCAAGTCTTATGATGTTTTCTTTGTATTTTAGAGTGGATTCCTCATCATTTTTTGGATATGTAAATCCCACTTCAAATTATATTTGAGGGTGTGATGAAATAATAGTTAAAAAATATTTCTTGGGATTCCTTAAAATCCTTCCCTTTAATCTATTTTTCTCTCTTAGTATTTTTGATCAACATCCACCATTGATAGACATCTCCCTCAATATGATAAATAGAAAAAATAACCTTCTCTTAATAATATAATTGAAGTATAGAGAATATATTTTAAATTGAGATTATACATTGTTCCATAGTTAAATAATCACAAGATCCACTTGATTTTGGAGGCATTTTTTAAATAAAGGAATGAATTACAACTTGCTGTTTTTTGGTGGGATCCAGGAGTTCATCCTTATTATTGTTTAATATCAAAACATGAGTTGGATAATAATGTATTATCATGATTTTTTAGACTCCTACTTCCATGGGGTTTGGAATTTTATTTAGGAAGTTTTCACATTTCCCCTCACAATGGTTGCTTACTTTTTTCTCCTAATTATATCCATTTGACTGAAAAAATTAGAATAAGGGACGATTATTTTAAAATATTATACAAATAAATGTAAAACTATAATAATTAATAGGATAGCTCAAAAATCACACATATTTATAAACTTTTAAATTTATAGGTTTCGACAGATGTTATCCACGACCAACTTCCTAATATAAAATATCATTTTCATAGTAAAACTTATTATCTTGTACCAGGTAACCCTCATGTCAGGCCCAATGATAATTTTTTAGAATTATTACTCATAGTCACATCAACTTCAGAACCAAAATGGCTTGTATTATATATAAAGGAATTTAATTTCTTAGAAACCAATTTCTTTATAATTCACCATGATTCAGGGATATTTTTTTATACCTTATCTTATCCTTAAAATTATACTTATACTTAACCCCAGGGTTTTCACTATGGTTTTTTCATTCTATTTTATAATGGTTTACTAATAATAGGCTCTAATAACAACTATTGTGACCAAATCATTTGAAACATATTATTATGGTAATTTTAAACTTAAATATCCAACATGAACAATCCCAAATATCATTGGCCCTAGTGTATTTAGAAGACAGGGTTCATATTTTATCAAATGATACTATAACATGAAATCCTCAATTTAATCTCCATAAATAGATCCATAAATATTTTTGAGATCATAAAACATTATGGGAAAATCGGGGTAATAATTGAAAGAAATGGGTGATTTACGAAGCCCAAGAAGAGAATAAACATGATGAGGATGAATGACATGTCAATCAAAGGAATAATATGATAACATAAAAGAGAATGTATATGATTAATAAAATGGGTCATAACATAAATAGACTACTTTAATAATATCATAGAAACATGGGAATGTGGAAATTAAATACAAAATTTCATAGGAAAAATTAAAGGCTAATTATTAAGAAAACATCACATTATGGAAATAATCCCAAAATAGTATTGGTTGAATCCTTATTACCATAATATAAGACCCAAACATTTTTTATAGATATTCGTCTTATTTTAAGGTATTCTATTGCCTTATTTTGAGTATATTTTTTATTTGGGTATTATTGTGGGTTCATTTGGATGCAAATTGGAGAATTTTGGAAGGAATAGGGGTAGTGCATGGTTGGTGCACGGTATGCCCGAATAGTTTCCCTAGATTAAAAAACCGTGAAAATCCAAATATAGGGGATTTATATGGATGGTGAATGATTTTCCACATCATGCGACCTCTTAAGAGTAACCGTAAAACACCCCTAGTCAAGGCATACAATTAGGGTGCACAGTCAGGGGACATTGTATTCCTTGTACAAGAAATTGTTCATACAAGATTTTCATCCCCTAAAAATTCACATAAAAATACATAAACCCTCAGAACTCAGCAAAAATCTACCCAAACTCATACATAACCTATTACCTTTATTTTTAGAGGCTCCTATATGGATTCCAATCCCTTATTACCTCTTTTATTGATTATTCAAATCCTAGATTGAAGATCCCCACCTCTCCCGGTAAGTGAATCTCACCTAGATTGGTTTCACATATTTATCACATATTTATTGTATCCTTTAAAGTTATGTTTTCCTCTATTTTATTATATCTAGATCTATATATATTATATATCTTGATTTATTTTATCTTATATCAAGGTTTTCGATCTATATTTTGTTCTACATCGTGTTCTTTATTGTTCTGCGGTAATTGGGGATATCCGTTGGTGAGTGTTTTATCGTCAACATTGAGGGAGGTGGTCTAAATTTAAACCCCATTGTCTTGATTAAATTTCATGTGTGTATTTTTGAAATTTTCAATTTCCATTATTGGGAAATTACATTGAAAATTTAATTTAGTCATTTTAATTTTCATTTGTTAATGATTTAGGTTAAATTGGGACAATTAAATTAAGGAATTGAATTAATTAATTGGTGTATTAATTAATGTGACAATGGTATTGTGGGATTTGATTAATTAATTAATGATAAATTTATGTTTTTTAAACTGAATTAATTAGTTGGTAGATTAATTAGTTGGATATTGGGATTGTGGAATTTTATTAATTAATTATTTAATTGATTAATAAATTGTTGTGATTGTGGAATTAATGGGAATTGTGGATATTTTGATTGGTCAATTAATTAATTTAATAATTATTTGATACATAGAAATATTATATGTTGGAATTGACCATTAATGGGTTAATGGGTTATATTATTAAATGATTATAAATTTTTTAATGGAGATTTTTATATTATTTTATTTAAGTTAAAGTGGTGAACCCTGATTGTTTGATTAATTGAAATGACAGACATTAATGAGATTTTTTGATAAGAGGGTTAAAGTTTATTAACCTTGATATTTGTGATGTGGGTGATATTTTGATATATGGTATAAATGCGTGTGGGACATGGACTACTACTTTAAGATCCGATATTGACATATTGATAAATACGTGTGTGAGACATGGTCTGCTTCATCAAAACAACATAGTGATAAATGATTATGGGATATGGACTACTACTTAAAAATCCCACTTGTGTGATTGATTGAAAAATGAGTTGTGGGTCACATACTGCTACTTCAAATACCCAAGGGGTCCTAGTCATAGCAATCTAGGCCCAAAATACTGGCATTGGACTATGGTTCCAATTAACCATGATATAAATTGAAATTGAATGGATAATGAAAGACCATGACTATATTGAATTTTGATATTCCCTGTGTGATATGGTTTAAAATCCAAAAACTGATGAAGCGGGTTTTGAGATTTTGGGTTTCCTTGGTAACCTAGGATTTATGTAGTTAAACAAATAATAATCGAATAAATTTAAAATGTTTAATTTATTTGATGTATTTTATTCTTTATAAAACTATATGAACTACTATTAAATGGATATTATTTTAGATGTTGTTGGTGGAGGCCTACTGAGTTGTACTCACACCCTACTCAGGCTTCTAGATCGGTATCTAAATAAATTTCATGGTTACAGGACGGGGTCAGGGAAAGGGCCCTATGTTAGATGGATTATATGGGATAGAGATTTGATGAGGGAAACAGACATAGTGTTGGAACCTTCTTGTGATTTTTTAGTGTCTGTTTATTTTAGATTTTTCATATTGACACATGTTAGGAATTTTGAATGACATATCCACTTTTTAGTTTTGCATATTTTATTTCCTGTTTTGGTCATCATGTGATTTTGGTATTTTTCTAGTTATGGTTATATCGTTTGGTTATTATTATATATTTCCATAGTCATTCTAATTTAATGATATGTGTATATTCTCCTCATGATCGATATTAGACCCTCATTGCTAGTCTATAGCCTATAGAATATGGGGAGGCACGCCTGAGTTCATGTGACTGATCAGTATGGGGCACTGATGTGTGACACATAGGTAGGGATTTTAAAAAGTGGTATCAAATATGTTTTTTCTTATATTTTCTTTTGTCTTACTATTTTAGAAATGTATAAAGGAGGATAGGATGATTCAAGCCTTGGTTAAGAACTCATTCGTGGGAGTATCTAACCCATGTATGAGGGTAAAATCCAAGTACCATGGGTGGGATTTTTTTATTTCTATGTGTTGTTAATGATTATTCTATTTAACCTCAAGTGATTCACTTATTGTGTGATGTGATTATTGTTTCTGAGTTTATCAGATATTTTACTTGTGGCCCATAATGGTATGATAGTTGTGTATGCATGAATCATTCTGGTAAATCATGATTATTTTTTAACATGCATCATTTTAGGCATGCATGGAAAAACAAGTTTTGGTTAGTTTTTGAAATTTCCATGCTCTTCCTTTCTTGTAATATTGAACCACAAAAGATGCATAATTTTAAATTGATAAAAAAATGTATAATGATGGAAGATGTGAATAAATAGTCTTCTAATGAGAAACTTTCATAATGAGAGTGATTTTACACATTGTTAACCATGAACTAGATATAGAATAGTTAAGGGTAGTGATAGTGAATAAATCATCATCATGTGGTGGGATGTGAGGAATGACTTATTATGGATTTTTGTGAGTCCCTATTTTTAACCATGTTAATGTTTTTTTATGTGTCCAAAGAGATGTGATTGTAATTATAAGGAAATTCCACGAAAATAATGCATGTTGTTAGGGAGACAGGAGGTGATGGGTGGAAATGATCCTCCAACAATGGAACCTGAAGAACCAATAGTACTTGTTTAAGAAGTTGTACATATGTAATTATAGAAATTTTCTCACTTCATAAAATTTAGGGAATGACACCCATGGTGGGTTGTGAGAAGCTTATTTGATATGAAACAGGTAATCTAGTTGCAGCTCCCTCAGAATTTCATCAGATATTGTGGATCTAAGGTAGCTGATACTAGATTGATTCTATCTATACTATACTTGAAAACTTGGAGAATCCTATAGAGAACATAGTAAAATTGACTACCTATATGTTATGTGGTCAAGAAAAGAGTTTTTGGGACATCCATACATGGGAATAAAAGATAAAAAATATGGACTCGATGATATTTTATGAGAATTTCTTAGAATGTTTTTTCCTTAGACCACTCAGGAAAGAGAGACCAGATAAGTTCATGAGGTTGACTTGGGGGAGCATATATGTGATGGAATACACTAGACAATTCATAGATTTTCTGCTCTTTTCTCCAGTGTTAGAAGTATATGAGGGTATGGAAGGAAGACAGTTTCAGGATGTGATTAAATGTGAGATTATATCCTAGGTGAATATCTTTAGGCTAGATAAGTTTTCATATGTGGTGAATCGTGTTCGCATTTATGGGGGAAACCTAAAGGATGCTTCCATTGAAGGATAGGTTGTTTCTGCTAGATGATCATGAGGTATGTATTCTAAGGTTAAGAAGCATCTCTATGATAATGCTAGCCAGGGTGATATTAAGAAGTGTATCTAGTGGGAGGGTCAGTTACACATGAACATACTTGGATAATCAATCACTAGTGTGGTCAGTCAAGTCAAATTCATAGAATGTGTCCCCGAACACTATTATAGTGATGATATTCCATAAATATGGTAAATGATTGGAAGTTTTGAAGGAACCCACAACAAATAGGTAATGAGGGAGGATCTAGGCAGAACCATAGTATATGAAGGGGTAATTCTACACCAAACCAATCTAGTTATTATAGTTCTACTTACCATGGAGGTTGAGGAAATGGATGAGGTTCTATAGGGAGGGAGCACCCATATCAGTAGATTTTTGTATCTTCAGGGACTCGGACTGCATCACATGGAAGAGGGAGATCAAAGTTACAAGTCATTTAACCTATACTGGTGGATAGTGAGGCTGGGCCATCTATAGTTATATATATTATACATGTAGATTATATTATTTGTAGTGCTTTATTTGATACTGGTTCCTCTCAATATATTATATCTTTAAAACATGTGAATGGGTTGAGTCTGGAAGTGGAGTTTTTGAGTGGGTTTAAGAAAATGAATATACCTATTGGAGTACGGTCGAGAGACATGTGCTTGTGAAACGGATGTTCTATCGAGGTTGGGGAATATCATTTTCTATAGGATCTTTACATTTTGGTTATTTCAGGCTTCTACATAACTATGTTAATGAAATGGTTAGTGGAGTACTAATCCCATAATTATTTTTACCATAGAGTGACTTTTTCATCTTTTCTGGTTGAAAATTATATACATCATGAAGAGTGGGATGTCCATGTGAGTCGTGCTAAGCTAGTTAATCAATAATGAGGGTATCTCAATTCCCATGTTTCTAGTCTGTTTCTAGATTATGGGTGTGTGAAGCAGGGAATATTTAAACCCATAGTGGACAAGTTTTCGTATGTTTTCCCTGAAGACCTTTTAGGGATTCCACATGTAAGAGATGTGGAATTCACAATTGGGACCATATCAAGTCCTGAGATAGTTTCTATTCCAATATATAGAATGTCACCAATAGATATTCAATACATAAAGACTCAACTTGAAGAGTTGATGGATATGGGATTTATCTATCTGAGTACATCACCTTGGGGTTATACAATCTTATTTCCTAAGAAGGAATATAGGACCTTGTTCTTGTGTTTTGATTACCAAATGTAGAACTTTATGACTATGAAGAACTAGTATCCTCTTCCACATATCGATAATCTTTAAGACCATTTAAGGGAAGATTATGTATTCTCTATGATTGACATGAGATCGAGGTATCATCAGTTGAGAGTTCTAAATTTTGATATACTGATAACTACTTTCAAGAGTTGGTATTGCCTTCATGAGTTTTTCATAACTCTTTTTGAGTTAATGAATGCACCAGTAGTCTTTATGGATTTGATGAACATCATCATCCTTCAATACCTAGATCAGTATGAGGATTTTTTTGGATGAAATCTTTGTGTACTCCATGAATCATAAATATCATTTCCAATATCTCAACATCAACCTGAGAACACTGAGAGTGCATCGAATATACACCAAGATATCTAAGTGTCAACTTTAGATTAATCAGGTAAACCTATTAGGTCACATCACCTCTACGGAAGGTGTGTAAGTGTCTAGATAATGTTCAAGAATTTGTTTTATGGTATTATCCCAAGAATGTTTTGGATATCAAAATATTTTTAGGATCAGTAGGATATTATCAGAGGTCCATACAAGAAATTTCCCAATTGACAGCACCACTTTAGGGTTTGACCAAAAGGAAATAATGTCTGAATGGTCAGAATCATGTGAGAACACTTTCCAATATATGAATAAGTGCTTAACAATGACACCATTCTTCATCCTACATGAGCTCAATGAGAAGTATATGGTGTTTTGTGATGCTCATGGGATCAGTCTTGGAGAAGTTTTAATGTAGATAGATCAAGTTGTGGTTTATGGGTATCAAAGGTTGAAGACACACGAATGGAATTAGCCCATGTACAACCTTGATTATGAAGTAATAATTAATGCCTTGAAGTGTTGGTTTCATTATCCGTTGGAAGAAAATTTTACTGTGTATACACATCATAAGAGTTTAATGTATATCTTTTCATAGTAATATTTCAATCTTCAACATTTGAGGTGGGTTGAGTATATGAAGTCATTTGAACTTGATCTAGAATATACACTTGGTAAGGGAAACAATGCAGTTGATTCTTTAAGTAGGAAAACTCATACTCTGGAAGTTCACGAGTCTAGTGTTGAGTAGAATATGATGACTTTGTTGGCTGAGATAAATATCATGGTTCAGAAGAGTCATGATCATAAGACTCTATTATCAATTTCAGTGGGATCTACACTTTTTATATGGATCAGGGATAGGAATTATGAATATCCTGAGTTTTTATACTTGATGTAAAGCCTTGAAGTTAGGGATACACCTTCAAACTAGATTATAGATGACGACGAGATCATCTCTATCACGAATCAGGATATTGTGCCTACTAGTGCGTATGAAGATTTGATGGATTAATTAGATACATTGAAGTGGGTGGTGCATCTAGGTGTGACCAAAATATATCACGACCTTCGAAGACAAAATTGGTGGCTGAGCATGGAAATATAGATAGAAGGTTTTGTGACACGTTGCTACACTTGTCAATAGGTGAAGGCTGAGCATCAATAATGTAGAAGTTTACTACAGCCATTTACTCTTTCTAAATAAAAATGGGTTGAAATTACCATAGACTTTATGAATCTCCTCCAGAGGACACCTCATAATAATGATTCGATTTTTGTGATTGTGGACCTGTTGATAAACTTATGCATTTCTTACCTATATACAAGACTTTATCTATGGATAATTTTGGAGACTTATACATTCAGGATATAGTCCATATTCATGACGTGCTATAAAGTGTGTTTCTAGACCATAAATCACAATTTACATCATTCTTCTGGAATGGATTATAAAAGGATATTGGTACATAAGTTTTATTGAGTATGAAATTCCACCCACAGACAGATAGAGAGTCAGAATGTACTATAAAGTTGTTTAATGATATGCTTTGGGTGTGTGTCCAAAACTTTGATGTGTATTGGGAGAAGCAACTGTATTTGGTGAATTTTTCCTATAAAAATAGTTATTAGGTGAAAATTTATATAGGACCATATGAGTATCTTTATGGTAGCCCATGCAGATCACCTCTATGTTGGACGAAGGTAGGTGAGTCAGAGTTTTTGGGACTGAGTATCGTGAAGGAGATGTTGGAGCATGTTCAAGTGATTTAGAAGAATATTTAAATGGATTATAGTAGATATAATTAATATGATGATAAATTATGATGACCCATATATTTTACATAGGGTTATCCTGTGTTCCTTCAGGTGTCTCGTAGATTGGGTCACCGTAGATTTAGAGGTAGGGCGATTTGGTGCCCAAGTTTGTTGGATTATTTGAGGTTTTGGAGAGAATCATACTGATTATGTACCATTTGGATATTCTAAAGAGGTAAATTTTTATGCATGAGGTTTTTCATGTGTCACAGATTCGGTTTTATTTCCCCAACCCTTATCATGTGATCGATGTGGAAGTTGTTGAGCTTGAGACCGGTGCATCCTTCAAAAAGAATCTGATACATGTGCTGGATAACATTGAGAAAGTGTTGTGGGGAAATAATGTAAGACCCTAAGATTTATATGAGATATATTTTCATAAAATAATTTTATTTATTGATTTATTGTGCTACACACAACACAAACTTAACTTTCCTTACACACAACACTGGGTTTCAATGAAACATCATTTACTTTTTGTAATTATTTAAACTAGAAAATTATACCTAATCATTAGAAAAATGGGTATGAATAGGATTAAATGTATTATGAAATTATTTTTTACACTTGTATATAAAATTATGTGACCAATAAATTATAAATGAATAAAAAACCCTTTTCAAAATAAAAGGAAATGTTTTTCTAAACAACTATGCACAAGTGTGTTTTATACCAATAAATAAACAAATCACCCATGTTGGATTATATTAATTACATATATATATATATATATAATTTTTAATATTCATATTATGTGTTTTCTAGATATGATATAATAACAATTCTAATTTTACGTATAAACGAAGTATTTTTCTAAAAAGATAATTTTATCACCTTCTAATGGAAAACCTATTTTAAATCAATTTTTTGACACTTTTATAAATTATATTTCAAAAAATATACATTTTATTTGAAATTTTAAGATCAAAATTTACTTTGGTTGAATTTTTTGTATTTTTCTGAAAAGTTTAATATTTTGATGAATAGTGAAAAATACTGAATTGTAATTGAAAATAGTTTATCCATCGAAATGATTTATAGTGTAAAATTATATATTTTATTGGTTTTAAAGTATAATTAGAGTAATTTATTATCAGTTAATTCAACATAGAACATTTGAATAAATTTCACATTGAATGTTCATATAAAAATATTTCAATCTTTTGGATGTTTTCACTTTAAAAACTCATTCTATCATTCTGTTAATGGGTTTAATTTTAAATTAATTTCACCAAATTATGTGTTATTAAGTATGAAAAATTAAGTCTATATTTTTAATCAAAAGTTTCAAAAAAAATTAATATATCCCTTTTATTTTTTTCCAATATTAATAGTAACTCTTAGATTTTTTATTAACATGGTAATGAGAAAATTAGGTAATTTAGATAAAAATAAAATTATAAGGAATATAAAATGACTGTAACACATTCCCAAACATTATTTCATGATGATAATTTGACTATTAACACATAATGATGAAAATTTAATAATTTAATTGACACTTTTCCATGAAAATTGACTTAGATATTATTAAAATCAAAGAGAGTGACGAAATGTCACACTCTTGATTTTGATAAGTATTATATTTTAATATGGGGTTAAATGAAATACTTCTTGAGTATATTTATTATTATGAAGTATAAAATCATTATCTACAAAATATAATTTTTTTAAAATTTTTAGGGAGGAAATAATTATCATAAATAATTACAAAATGATGATGTAGTAATTATTCAATTATTGAAAAAATCAATTAAATGATATTAGAAATGTTAAAATAAATATAATTTTACTTAATTAATGTGATATAAGAAATTTCTAGGTGAATATTAAATGTTAGGGGTGTATTAAATTCATTTTTTATAATTTATATTTCTTTATTAACTTTTATAAATTCAATGTAATGAATAGTGTAAAAATTGACACTTATGATATTTTATGAAAATAATATTTTAGAAAATTATTTATAAATAATTATAAATAATAATAAGAACAAATGAGTATGTATGTAATATAAAATATTATAATTTTTCCATTTATGATCCATTTGACACTTATAAGTACAAATTACATTATCTTAATATTCAAAAATCTATTACTATAGATCAAATTTAAATGACTTAACTAAGGGTTAATTAAAATGATAAGGTTTAAAATAACAACAAAACATGTCTAAGATATATTATATTATGATATTACAATATTATCATATCTTATATTCAAATCAATATATATTTTTAGGTATTTTTATTGGGATTTAATTTATTATAATTTAATCTTTAGAGAAGTTTCAAAAGTGTCCCTCCCCTCTCTTATAAAATTGAAGATATTCATATCTTTTATAAACAATTAAAAATTTATTTAGTTCTGAAAATATATATCAAAATATCCTACCAAATTACCTCCCATAATCCTAGAAGCCTTTGGAAAAAATCCATCCAAAGTAGTCATTTTCCAAAAATTAAAAGGAGATTCCCAAAGAAAAGATAACATTCTTCAACAAACATTTTTATTTTATTTCTTCCTTAAACCCCTTAAATTATTTTTATTTAATGTTTATATAAAAACATAATTATCATAAATATACTAATATTTTTTCATATTTTTTTAGATCTAAACTCACAAACACTTCTATCAGATGGGATACACAATCATTGTTCATTTGTACGGCGGACTATCGCCTCAAAAACTGATGTCGTTTGTTCATCCATTGCCACCATATACGGTGTAAATAATGATGAAATTTATGTTTTTATATGATATATATTATTTATTCTGCTTCTTAAATTATTATGGAACACATATCTTCATACTTTATATTTTTTGGAAATATGATAACTTTATTTGTGGATGCGTGGATTACCAACTCCTCAAAGCGATGTGATTCGTTCACACTTTGCAAAGAATGTATAAAGGATGGGTTTAGTAAATTTATATGATATATATGACATAATAATTATACAAGAACTATATTATAAATATATATATATATATATTATTTACTTTTCTTCTTTCAATACGACATGAAATGAAAGCAACGTTCATGCGTACGTATGGCATAATGTCTCCATAAATGTTGTATTTCATTTTATATTTCAATATTTTATAGATAACCATAAATAAATTTCTAAAGAATATATATGATATTTTTATCATGTCTTCTATTTTTTAGATAATTAAATCATTATCTAATTATTAGGACCAATAATAACAAGTCCAAATATGTATGAGAAACAAAGTAGTTATTAACTAAAACATAACAAAAACTAGGAATTGTGAAAAATAGGGAGATATAAAAGCCATAGTTAAATAAAATATGGTATTATATATTTGAATATGGTTCTTTAATAGAGATATAACAAACTTATATTTATTTTTATAAATATTTTTATGAGTATTATGAGAGTCAAAATATAAGGTAAGGGATTTCCATCTCACTTTTATTTTCCGTGAGATACAAGCCATATTCATCGCCCATTTCTTATATATGGTGTATATTATTCCCATTAATGTATTGTATGAGTCCTAGACTTAATATTAGTTAATTTTCATATCCATATAATTATCTTTCTTTCATGGGGCATATGATTCGACTAATTACAAAGTTGTAAGGGATTTTTGTCTCGTTTTTATTTTCTGTGAGATACAAGCCATGTCCGCCACTTATTTATTTAATGTTGTGTATATAATACCCATGTATGTATTTTATGATTATTATAAAAAATATTATGTTATTTTCGTATCTATATAATTTTATTTCATTCATGGTTTATACAATTCTACTGATTATAAAGTTAAGAGTGCTTATTTCACAATCTCATCAATTTTTGAGATTGTTTCATTTTAAGTCTCCATTGAGGAATATTTATCTCCCATTTTCATGATTACTAAAAAAATTGAAAAAACGTTTTTACTATTATCCTATGAATATTTAAAATTATTTTTACTCATGATTTAATTTTTATGAAACATTTTGTAAAGAATATTGTTTTTTATTTTCTAGACAAGGCACTTATTGACTTTTCCGACAAAAATATATAGAGGGAATGTTATTTTAACATATATGGAATGAGTATGATTTTACATTATCATGAAACCTTAAGGATATTAATCTAAAGTTATAATCTTAAATTTTTTTCTAAGAAAATTTTTTCTTTCAAAATTATATGATATTTTAATAAAAGAAAACGTTTTCAAAGAAAAAAAGGATATCTTCCTAAAATATTTTTTTCAAGTGGTCTCTCAATATTATTTTTAATATATGATAACATTATCTTATGTTACATATGTATTAATGGGAATATATTTTCCAATTATATAATTTTTATTATTCCTATTCTTGTTTTATGTTATGATTTAATGATGTTTATAAAACTCATTTCAATTGATGGGCTCTGATATGATTTATATTCTTATGGAACACATACGTATGGATATCATTATGTGATGGGTGAGACCTATATATCTATAAAAAACATAGTTTAATTATTTATATCTAATTATATAATGATATGAAACAATTTGATGGGATTGATCTACTATGGGAATGTGGGTAAACCTGGTCCACTATGGGAAGATAGGGAAACCTAATCCACTATGAGATGATGAGGAAACCGGATCCCTTACAAGGAATGGAATGAAATTGGGGATAGTGGTGTGCCCCTCCTATTAGGATATTTTCCCATGAAGTTCCTTATTTTGTTTTGGAAATATTCCTTTACTTATAGGTAATGATATTACATGTTTATGTGTCAACCAAAAATTTCATCTCTTATTGTTATGATATGATTTCATGGTTTATGGTCTTGATTTACTCATGATTCATGTATTATGAACTACCATTATTTATGACATGACTCATGTATATGATCTTTGATATTCATGGTATGGTGTTATAATTTTAACATCATTTTATCATACCCTTATGTTCATGATTATTCTTAGATATCTTTGTTTCATACTGTTACTGAGCAACTGTGCTCACCACTGTTTTAATGTTTTCTTTACCCAGTTTATAAATAATGGTTTTAGGTAGGGGTACTAAAGGAGAATATTATTGTAGGAAACATTTAAGATCTCTCATCATACTGGATGTTTGGGTTCCAAGTTTTCAGAGGCACTAAACTAATATTGTCTTTAGGCATCTATTTGTGTAATGTATGAAATTTTCCAAAAAAAAAACAATGTAATATCCATGTATGAAAATCATGGGTCATTATAGTTGATATTAGATTAAATTTTAAGTTAACCTTTAGAATATATAATGATAAAACTTTACTGAGATCATTAGGGGTATTTATAAGGATGTTTCTAGGTATGTCTCTAAGTATAAGACTAAGGTGTCACAAATTTAAATGTGGGTGTCAGGATTTAAGAACTCTCTAAGTAATTTTCCATGATTATCCATTTATCTCTTATGATAAGTGTTTCTCATACTGAGATTTTTGGTCTTATTCAGAAGAAGGAACTAGAAGAAACAGGGTTAACACTGAATGTTTCAGGTGTGGAAAGTATGGGAATTATGAAAATTGATGTCCTATGTGTAAATCTCATGAAGTGATACAGGAATGTGTTATGAGTAATGGTTATACTTATGAGGAAAAATAGTTCACGAATGATATGAGAAATTTTGGGATGTTCTAATAGTATTGTTTTCATTAAACATTTAAAACATTATAATATTAAGGGTGAGGAACTTTAATACATGATTCCTATTTTATATGCTAGGAAAGAATAATATGATGAAGCCTAAATAATTTTTTAAGAATAAAGTTTAATTATTTTGGGGTATAAGTTTTGGAATTCAAATATTATGTTATATAGATCATGAAATATATAAGTGTTTTTAGTATAAGTTTTTCACTATGCATTGAAAATGATATGTTGAATGGTTATGAAAACTTCAAAAATTTATTTAATGGAAATGTGATATTCATGGGAGACACAATATTAAAGGAAACATAACCCTTAATATGTTATTGATGTTTAGAAAATGATGTTTGGATAAAGATTTTTTGGATATCAGTATTTAAATTGGACAGTACTAAATTCCTTAGAATAGATTAATTATTTTCTAACTAAGTGGTTTATAATATGATGCATCATGTTTATGACTTTTTTGAGCTTAATGAATATATCCAATAAACTTTGAAATAATAAGGAATTCATGTTTTCAGTAAGGATTTATTGTGATTATCATGTTTTAAGAGAATAAACGATGAAGGTATTCACATGTTTGGAATGCGAAAAATAAGAGATACATTATTACATACAGGGAATCAATTCTAAGTTTTTTTAATAAATTTAATGACCATATTTCTAAATTTTTTGACTTTTAGTTTTTAAAAAGGTTATAAGTTTAACTATTCATGGAACATTTTATATTAAACTTCATATAAAGCTTTAGAGATTAATGTATTATCTTTCCATATGAAGATTTATTAATATTGGATAACCTGTTCTTAAATTTGTGTTTTAATAATTACCTACCATTATATTTATGGATCTCTTGTTCTTATAATGATTCAAGAATTGAAAATTCACCTTTGTTTCTCAGAATAATTGGTGAAGTGGAAATTGATCAAAGCAAAAAAAAAGGTGAGGTTGTAAAGAAACTATGTAAGTATATATTCTCATGAAAATTCTTTAACTCTAAGAAAAAAGGTATTGGAATAAAATTTTGTCAGGTTATCATTATTATTAATGATATCAATGACCTTTTTCAAGCCTCTTTTGGTTATGGATTTGTGATTGTCTAATTTCTTCTAACAATGTTCTCTATCAATCTCCACTAGAATATGATAGTTAGATTTTTCTTCCATATCCATGTTTCACTTTATACCTCTGTTATCCTATGTGGAAATTTAGTTATGAGTTTCTCTAGGTAACCGTTATGTTTATAAATTTCCCTTTTCAAATTATGTTTTAATATTTCATTTTTTTATGTGGGTTTTGATTAATGTAACTGTTAGGTATTAAAACTGTGATGACCCCAACTAATTTGAAGAGAGAAATTCATTTTAATTGGGGTAAGATGTAAAAACCCCTGATTTTTTCAGATATATATTTGTTAAAATATTTTTATTTCTTTCTTTCTTGTGATACACACAACACCATCTAATCTTGTGTTACACGCAACACTGTGTTTCTACAAAACATCATTTTATTATGGTAATTATTTAAATAAGACCATTATAACATAGTCCTTAGAAGGGCGGGTATGAAAAAGATTAAATATTTTATGAAAATATTTCCTACACATGTTTATACAATTCATTTACAAATTAATTATAAATTAATGAAAACCCCTTTTTAAAATAAACAAAAATAGTTTTTCTGAACAACTATTCAAAAGTGTGCTTTATTATAATAAATATACAAATCACTCATGATGTATTATATTAATGAATATATATATATTATTATTATTAAATATAATTTTTTATCATTCATCAAATGTGTTTTCTATACATTATATTATAACAAATCTAATTTTACACATAAAAGAACTATTTTTCTAAAAAGGCAGCTTTGTCGCATTTTGATGGTTCACTTTTTTAAATATAGTTTTTGACACTTTTATAAATTATATTTATCAAAATAAACTTATTTTTTGAAATATGAATATCAAAGTTTACCTTTCTTGAATTTTTGGTATTTTTATGTTTTGTTTCATGTTTTGATGAGTAGTGAAAATTACTGCATTTTAATCGAAAACACATTTTCCATTGAAATAATATATAGTGATAAATTATATATATGATTTATTTTAATGTATAATTATATCTAATTATTATCATTTAATCCAATTTAGTTTATTGAAATTAATTTCAATTTAATTTTTAAATAAAAACATTTCAATCTTTTTAACATTTTCACTTTGAAAACTTGTTTTCTTGTTCTGTCAATGGGAATAATTTTAAATTACTTTTAGAAAAGTATTTTTTTTTGTGTTATGAAAAATTAATTCCATATTTTTAATCACATGTTCTAAATTTAGTGAATGGATCCCATTTACTTTTTTTCAATATGAATTGTAATATTGATAATATTTATTTCCATGGTAAAAGGAAAATTAAGTAATTTAAGTTAAAAATAAATTGATAATGACTAAAAAATGACCCTAACACTTGATAAAATTTTAATGGATAAATTTAATTAGACCCCTTAGACATAAGGATATATATTTAAAAAATTAATGGATATTTTCCAATGAAAATGACTTGGATAATAGTAAATTCAATTAGAGTAACAAAATCTCATACTCTTACTTTTAATAAGGAAAATATTTTAATATAGGGATAAATTGAAGATATGCTTGACTATATATATTCCTATGAAATATAAAATGTTTATATACATCATAAAAATTTATTTTTAATTTCTAGTGAAGAAATAATTATCATAAATAATTAAAAAATGATGATGTAGTAATTATTCAACTAATAAAACAATCAATAAAATGATATTGGAAATATTAAAATAAATATAATTTTACTTAATTAATGTAATAAAATAATTTATTAGGTTAATATGAAATATTATGGGTGTATTAAATGTTTTTTGTTTTTGAAGTTATCTTGCTGTATTGATTTTTTTAAAGTCAATGTAATGAATAGTGTCAAAATTAAAACTCGTGATATTTTATGAGAATAATATTTTATTAAATTATATATAAATCCTAATAACATTCAATAATGACAAATGGGTTTATATATGATCTAAAATATCATAAATTTTCTATTTTTTTCCAATTAAAACTTTATAAGTAAAGATTTCATTCTCTTAATATTGAAACATTTGTTACCATAGTTAAAATTAAAATGGCTTAACTAAGGACTAATCAAAATGATGGGGTTTAAAATGACTCCAAAAATGTTCTAAAATATATTATATTTTGATATTACACCCTTATCATATATTCTCTTGGAATAAATTTACATTTTTAGGTATTTTGAATGATATTAATTTATTATAACTTAATCTTCTAAGAAATTGAAAAGTGCCCCTCCCCTCTCTTATAAAAGAGAACCTCTTAATATCTTTTATTATCAATTCATAAACTAGTTTTATTGTAGAAAAACAATCCAAATCTCCTCCAAACATTCTTACAATCATCCCAAAATCCTTAATTTGGGCAGAAATACAACCAATGATGTCCTTTTTGGAAATATAAATTCACAAGTAAATAATATATGGTATTATATATATTAATATAATTATTTAATAGATGTATAATAAATTTATACTTATTATAATTTAGGTTTTCATGAGTACGATGAGAGTAAATATATAATTTAATAGATTTATGTCTCACTTTTATTTTCCATGCGATACAGGCCTTGTTCACCACCTATTTCTTATTTGTGGTGTATATGATGACTATGAATGTATTTTATGAGTATTATCCTAAATATTATGGTATTTAAATATCCATATAATTTTATTTCTTACATGAGTAATATGATTTTACTGACTACAATGTGATAAGGATTTTCTATCTCACTTTTAATTTCTATCAGATATAAGCCATGTTCACATCTTATTTCTTATATATGGTGTATTTACTGCACATGAATGTCTTTTATGAGTCTTATATAGATGATTGTGTCCTTTTAAGTTTCCTTCATTCATTGGGAATACAATTATTCTGATTATAAACTGTTGAGTGTTTATTTTACAATCTCATCAATATTCGAGATTTTTTCATTTTCTGACTCTGTTGGGGAATATTAATCTTCTATTTCAAGGTTTTCTAAAAAAGTTTTAAAAAAGGGTTTTTACTATTATCCTATCAATATTAAATGTTATTTTTTTCATCATATAATTTTTTTTAAAAAATTAAATAATATTTTTTTTCATTTTCTAAATAAAAATATTTTTCACTTTTACAAAAAACAAATTAAAGGAATATTTTTTAACATATACTAAATGTATGAAATTTTTCACCATCAGGAAACTGTAAGGATTTGAATCTTACCTTAAAATATTGTTACAATATTTTAGAGAAAATTTTGTTTTTAAATTACACAGCATTTTAAGAAAAGAACTTTTTTTGATAGAAGAAATGGTATTTTCATCAAGAGTTTTTTTCTAGTGATCTCTCAAGATTATTTTTCATCTACGATAACATTATTTTATATTGATTATGTTTTAATGGGGAAATTTTATTTCAAGGATACTATTTGAATTATTTATATGGTTGGCTTATGTTATGATTGAATGATGTCTATAAAACCCATTTAATTTAATGGGTTATGATATGATTTATGTAATTATAAAACACATATGTATGGTTTTCATAATGTAATAGGTGGGAATTATATATCCCTCAAATTAATTGGGTAAATATTTATATCCCATGAGATAATGATGGAAAACAAGTCGATGGTATTGATCCATTATTGGAGGATGGGGAAACCTGATCCTCTATGGGAAGATGGGGAAACAAGATCTACAATGGGAAGATGGGAAAACCTGGTCCCTTATAAATAAGGGAATGAAATTGGGGATGGTGGTGTGTCATGCCCAGTATGTGTAGTCCCATGAAATTCCCTTTTTAGTTTCAACAATGAGAATTAACTTATAAAGAATGATAGTACATGTTTTGTGTCTTCTATAAATTCCATGTCTTGTTATTATGTTATTTTTTTTATAGATTATGCTCTTGGTTTCATCATGATTCATGTCTTATGTACTTTCATTATTTATTCCATGACTCAGGTATAAGATATTTGATATGCAGGGAATAATTTTTGAATGTTAAACTCATGTTCTCATATCATTATGTTCATGATTATGCTTATGTGTCCCCTTTTCTTACCCATACCGAGCAACTGAGATGACCCATTATTTTATGTTTTCCTTCACTAGGTTATAAATAAATGTTTTATATAGGGTTACTAAAGGGGATGATAATTGTGGGAAACATTGAATATATTTCACCAGAATAGATGTTTGTGTTCCATGATTCCAAAGGAAATAAAATAATAAGGTCTTTGGGCATGTGTTTTTTTAATGTATGAAATGTTCCACAGAAATTATGTAATATCTATGTATTAAAATCATGGTTCATTATAAATATTATGCCAATAGTTAAAGTATTGTGGATACATGGGAGTGTTTTGGAGGGAAAATGGGACAGAGAGGAAGATATGTGGGATCGTTGGCTTAATATTTTTACATCATAATCTTAGAGATACTTGGGAGTACATCTTGAGGATAATCTATTATAATGTGTAGATATTATATAATATTGAACTTTTCTAGAGATCTTGATCTTATTTTGGGGAATTATTTTTTATTGGTTTTTATCAATGGTTTTTTCTGTGAAAATTTTAAAATTTTGGATGGAATATGGGTTGTGCATGGCTGGAGCACGGTTTTCCAAAACCGTGTTCCATGCCCAGCAAACCCTGGAATCCAAAATAGAGGGGATTCACATAGTTGTATCATAGTTTTCCAAATTATTCTCCCTATTTTGGAGTAGTCGTGTGACACCCATAGGTGAGGCACATGGTTAGGGAGCATTGTTATGCTAAACCATGCGCCCTATAAATGAAATTGTACTTATGGAATTTTAATCCCCCTAAAATTCACTTAAAAATAACTGAACCCCATAAATTCACCATAAATTTTCCAAAAATAGAACCTAACCTATTTCTATAATTCTTGGAGGCTCTCAAATAGATTACAAGCCCTTATAACCTTATTTATTGATGATTTGAAACCCTAATTGAATATGTACACCCCTCCAGGTAAGTGAATCTCATACTGATTGGTTTCTCATCATTCTCTCATCTTTCTCTCATCCTTTTAAGGGATGTTTTCATCTAATTTATTATATATAGATATTTTTTTGATGGATATTAATTTTTTTTAACATGAATATAGGATTCAGATCCAGATCTCATTCTTTGTCATGTTCTTGATCATTCCATGTCAATTGGGGATATCCATTGGGGAGTTTTTTTGTCAACTTTGAGGTATATAGTTTAAATTACAATACCATGGTCTTAATTAAATCAAGTTTAAGAAATATTAAAAATTTCTACTTCCACAATTTGGAAATTTCACAAATAATAGAATTTATTTATTTTAATTTTCAGGTGTCAATGATTTAGGTTAAATTGGGGAAATTGAATTGTGGAATTCAATTAATTAATTGCATAATTAATTGCATAATTAATTAATAATAAACTGGGATTGTGTAATTAGATTAATTAATTAGTTATTTAATTAATGATATATTTGGGTTTTTCATTTTAATTAATTAATTGTTGAGATAATTTTTGTGATTTATAGATTGTATAATTTGGTTAATTAATTAGGGAATTAATTAACAGATTATTGAGATTATGGAATTGATGGGCATTAATGATATTTTGATTGGTAAATTAATGTATTTTTGGAATTATATGGCATTGGGAAATAATATATGTCTGACTGGAACATTAGTGGGTTAATGGTCTATATGATTAAATGATGATAAATTGTTTAATGAATATTTTTAATATTATTTCATGTTAATTAAAATACTCAACCCTCATTGTTTGATTACTTGAAATGGAAAACATTAATGAGAGGGTTAATTATGATTAACCTTGATTGATGTGATATGTGTAATATTATGATATATGTGATAAATCTGTGTTGGACATGGAATACTGCTTCAAGATATGATAGTGATATATTGATAAATATGAGTGTGGGAAATGGTCTAATACATCAAAATCCCATAGTGATAAATAACTGTTGTACATAGACTACAAATTCAAAAGAAAACTTGTTTGATTGATTGATAAATGAGTTGTGGGTCACAAACTACTGCTTTAAATACCCACATGGTACTAGGCCTGATGATCTAGGCCCAAAATTATATAATTGTCCTATGGTTACAATTATATATGAAATAAATTTAAATTAAATGGACAATGAAAATCCATGACTTTATTGAATTATGATATTACCTATGTGGTATTCTTTAGACTTCTACAAGGGTTGAAGTAGGTATTGAGAGTTTGGTGTCCTCGCGAAATTAGGAGTTATGGTCTTAAATAAATATTAATTGAATAAATATAAAATTCTTAATTTATTGATTTAATTTTTTTCCTTATAATCATTCCACTACATTTAAAAAAGATAAATTGAGTTTTAGATAGAATGATCATAAGCCAATGAAAATTTTGGGATAGAAATATCCTTTAACTCAAGCTTGATTTGACATGTGCATTCTTTATCATCCTAAATTGTAAATATAATTTTATTATTTACATGATTATGAACATTTTTAGGTTCATTATTCCTTTTATTTTATTTTTTACCATGTCATATTCAATTACATAATAAATTAATTTAACATCAGACATTTTAATGATAAATAGCTCATATGTCCAAAATCACATTGGTAAGTTGACTAAAGACAAATATATTATTATTTATTTATCCCCATAAGGCTAATAATGACATAATTATCATTTTTATACAGAAAATATATTTTTAGAACCAACTGTGATATTGGTAATGAGAAACGAACTATGATACAAACATTGAGATAGTAGGTCGTACGTACGCAAGAGTAACATTTCCTTTTTTTGATGAAAATTATTGAATGAAGGTAGGTGTTATTTCATATTACTAGTAGGATAATTATATCATCAAAATAATACTATTTCTTCAAATAAACTTACACTTACCATCAATTTTATGGCATCATAAAAACAAATCATATCACTTCGAGAGGCAATGGTCCTCTGTACACACAAACATCATTGTTATTTATTCAATTGATGGTAATGAATGAAAGTAAAAGATATAATTTATTTGTATGATGATTAATATTTAATTAATATCATGTATCAAAATATAATTATTCTACATCAACTTCAATGAAAATATTCATTGAAAAATGAATCACATCGATTCGTGAGACGGTAGTCCACCATATACAGGGATAATGTTATTATATTCTCTATATAATTGAATGTATAAGTTTTATGTTATCTTATAAATATTGAAGTATAATTAAGTCATAAATATCATATTTAAATATTCAATACATCATTATATCCTGTTGTGATAAGGTGTGATGGAAAACAAATTATATCAGTTTGTGATGTGGTAGTCCTTCGTATAGAAGAACAATGGTCTTGTTTCCCATTCGAGGGAGGTGGAGAAAGTTGTATATAGTTATATTAATATAAAAACATTTAATAATATGATATATATATATTTTTATATCATCATTTTTAAGAAAAAAATAATGTGGTGGAAGAAGAAATATAAAAAATTATTTGTTAAGGATATTGCCTCTTCTTCATACAACTTCTTTAGGATACACTAAAATCACTATTTTTTGGATTTCTCATCAAAAAATTTATTCTAATATTTTTTTATGTAATTAATTATTTGATTTGGGTATTTATATTCTAAACCATCCTTATTTGGAAATACAAATTGGATAGGAGAGGGGTGGACTTTTATAAATGGGGGGAGGACACACTTGGAACTTTCAGAAATAAATAATTAGACCAACTTTTTTTACATGATAGAATGATATTAAATTACCAAATTTATAATACCATAATATATAATGCCAAAATATAAAAATCCAATTTTAATTGGACATGTTTTGGTAATTTATAACCCTTGTCTTTTGATTTTATCCCCCACAGAAAATTCGTATTTACCTTACCATGGAAAATAATTTTATGGTGTTTGCTATTAGTTATAGTCAATAATTAACTTATTATTAGTAGATAATATTAAAATTTATGATTTAGAATATGGAATTAATTTTCTAATTTATAATCCTAGATGTTTTATTATTTAATTTAAATTTAAACTCGCAGACTTGTCGAAAGAACGCGTTTTCAAGAAACTCATTTTTTAAGGAAAAAGATTATTTAATATTGAATATATAATAGGTAACAATAATTAAATGGATTTAAATTATTCTTTATAATTATAAAATAATTAAATCTATTTTAAATAAATCATCAATATTTAAAATAGAGGAACTTTATGCACTTTGGAACATTTTTTAGAAAAAAAAATTAAAATACAAAAAATAATCATATAATATTATCTAGTATAAAGATGATTTAATTATAATTAATTGAATGAAATATAATTGAATAATAATTTTTTTATTAAAATAATAATTGGAATTTTAGAGTTTTTTATTAAAATAAATGATTATTTTATAAAAAATCAGTATTTTTCACAACTCATTGAAAAATAAATATTTTCCCAAAAATAATAAAAAATATCCCTAAGTTAATATTGATATGTCTGTTTCAAAAATGATTTTAGTTTGATAAAATAACATTTCTAAAATATCCAAAAATTAATTATAATGTTTTCACAAAAAATAAATAAATAAAATATTTAAAATATATGTCTTTATTAAATAATTGAGAGTCTATTCATTTGTGTTTAAAAATATATTTATATTCATTAATACCCTTATAAACATTTTATAAAGTAATTAATTTTATTAATACCATCCAATTTAATACCTCGGTTATAATGATTCCATATAAATAATCATAGTTTATTCTAGCTCAATTTTTCATGTATCATAAGTTATTAAACATAGTTTCCATAATTAAAAAAACTCAGGGTTTTATTATTTTTTGGAGATACTAGCTCATATATTCTTGACACGTGATTTTCTTAACCATGTGTTCAAACTATTCAGTCGTATCTCGCTCATTAAAAACTATCCTTTTACTATTTTCCAAGGTTTATTTTTATACCCATTGGCCTTTATTCTATCCTAAAATTGTGCACACTCCCTCCTCCTTCGTGTGGAATAATTACCTCTCCTTTTCTAGTTTTTTCTCATAAGATCATGGTGATTTGACTTATGGTAAGTACAAATATTCGTGGTTTATCCTTCCATCCCTTTTTTCTTGTTTCTTGTTCCTTTTCCATGTAATTATAGAACCCTGTGTAGTGGAGATGTCCAAAACAAGGTTTTTGATAGGGTAAATGGTTCGTTTTCATATGGTATAGGTGTGTTATTTATTCTACTACCAATTTGGGGGGGCGATTTTGGAGGTGATGAGGTTGGCACTGATTTTGATGTATGTGTCTTTTTTTTAGGGAATTTTTCATGGATTATAATTAACTTATGAATCATCATGAATTAATGATTTTATAATTTCTAAATAAATTATTTCTTTTCAGAGTATATATTGGCTCGGCAGAGAAAAGAAGAAGACATGAGAGGGGTGGGGAATTGTGTTCCTTTTAAAAACATGATTGAAAATGAACATCTCCGTTGAGATTAAAGTGATTAATTCCTTCTCACTTATAAATTATTAAGAAGTGTAAAATAAAAGAATACAAGAAAAAATGTATAATGGTTCAGGGCATAATGACTTCCTAGTGCACTCCACCAACACTCTCCCTATGAGCTTGGGAATTTTCACAAGCAAGTCCATATCTCATAGACTTCTAATTCTAATTGTAGGTAGTTGACACATTACTATCAATAATTTTACAAGGCCTCTTGGTTATTTTTCAAAGAACCAAAATATCATTTACTTAGTGTGATAGGATGACACTCCATCAATGAATGAGTAAATGAATCTAATACTCTTAAATAGATAATTTATTTGGATGTAGATGTTGAAATAGATTCAACACATAGTTACAGAAGAAACTGATAGTTTTATATCATCTTCAAAAAAATACACTGGTATAAAAATATTCTTCAAAAACAAACAGGATTTGATTATGAAGTAGTATAGAAAACATAGGGTAAAGTATTAAACATGTATGTCTCCAATGTTTAGAAATGATAAGTTCTTTGTCAAACTATATAAAAATATTAACAATGAAATATAAAATATAAATAGTGATTAAATAAACCATATAATAATCAAATCATATGTGTCTCCAATGTGTTGATTTAGAGGGAATGATTCAATAATTTTTAAAAAGTAAACTATATATTCAATATAATAATTTCTTCGTATTTATCATGATTTTCTAATTCTTTTAGGTCAAACAGTTCAAAAAATATCACCTGATAAATCAAAAATATATTAATTCAAAACATCCAATGAAATTTATAAATTCTCTTATAAATATAAATTATCTAATCTAGTGAATATGATCCTTTAAATAGTTCTATAAAATAAATTTAATGATATATTTACTTATAGAGAAACCATTGCAAAATACAAATAAATAATCCAAAATAAAAAACAATATATTTGACCAAGATAAATTTAGGGTTTCTATATATACTAATAAACATCAAATGTATGGTTGGAAGCATAAGGATGGTTAAAAAATTATGGATGATAAACCATAGGTTAGTTCCTAAAATGTAGGTTTGTATCAAAATACAGGATTATCAATACATACATTTATTCAAAATATAGGGTATAAAACCATATGTTCCGCTTAAAATTTAGGGTATGAACAATGTTTCCATATCGCTTATTAAAGGCACTAAGAATGATTTTCCTTTAAAAAATCGGACAACCTACCATGGTTTAAAGAATAAATATTCTTACAAAAGAAAAATAATTATTCTTTTTATTATTATCCTAAAATTCACTTAAATTATTTTCAATGTAAACATAAATATGGGTGTCTTTGAGAATCCAAATCAATGAAAAATTAATCAAATTCTTGAATAAAAACATCCTTAAAATATCCCCTTTATCGATGATCACAATACTGATAAAACAAATATTAATATAAACATTAATAAAATATAAAATTTTACTAAATATGATAATAAGTAAATTTCAAGAAGATTTTTCCTCATAAGGAAAATATTTTCATAATGAAATTTTCTCCAAATATATATTTTTAAGATATGTACTATCTTATTTATTCCTTAAAACATTCTTATTTTAATCTTTACCCATAAATGTTTCATAAATTTATCCCATTTTTGTGATATCAAAAATAATTAAATAAATATTTTAATGCATTATTAATATACAAGGAAAACATACACACAATGCATAAACAAAGAGAAACCAAAAAAACATTTAAATTTTAGAGAAATATTAGTTTTTTACTTTGGATAAGATACTAACATGAAAAGTAATCAAGATTTTTGGAAGGGTTAAACGGTTTATCTACACTCTTCAAACATCAAACTTTTTTACACCCAATAGCTATAACTCTTGATAGTTGTTATATTCACCATTGAAAATATGTATATCATTGTACAACAGAAAAGGATGGTGAATATTTAACTAAAAATGCATTTAGCTTATCATGATTTGACATAGTAACATCTTCTCATTATATTATTTCCATTTGATATAACATTTATACTTTATACATATCTATTACCTATATATAAATTGATATTTTATGAAACTTTTGATACATCCTTTGAGTTGTATCCAAAAAAATTTTTGAAACATAATATTTTTCCATATCTTTATTTTATTTTAAAATTATTTTTAGATCTTAATGTATATTCACTAATTATTCATTCTAAATATTAAACATACACACAAACTATTCAGAATGTATTCCATCATTCACTATTTCAAAATATTTAACTTCTAGTTCTTTAAAACCATGAATTTTTATATCATTTATTGAATATTTTTTCATGGAATCCTTAACAATTTAAACTAACAATACACTAAATAAACAAGAAAAATAATTACCTCTCTTTATATATTAGGAAAAACTTTCCTCTGAGCTTAAAGTTATCAGTACATTTATGCCGCTCATACTCGCTTCTTGAGAGAAATTTGAGTTTATAATTACAAATAAATAGTTCAAAAGGTTTAAGAGGGTTCACAAAGAAGATTTTATGGTTTAAAAGAGTAAGATGATGGATTTAATTCTAATATATTGCATCCAACATTTTATATTCTTGAGTCTATACAATGATTAATCATTTTTTATTTTAAATTTGAAAATTAATTTTTATATAACAATGATATTTTGATATAAAATATTATGTAAATGAATAAAATTTATAATAAAATAAAATTTCAAAATAATATTTTACAAAATTAGAGATTAAATTAACAATATCATTTTTTATTAAAATAAAACTATATTTCCTAATATGATTTTAAATTAATATAAGAATCTAAAATGCACTCCCCTAAATTATTGTTCTCCTAGAGAATGTTTTTAAGTGAAAGATATATGAAAAAAAAAGTTTATATATATTTTTCTACTTTCAAAATTTTGTTACATAACATAATATGAACATAAATAATTATATAATTTAATCATTTTTTAACTAATTTATACATCGCATAAAATAGTAGCATGAAAATAATTTTAATAATTTAATCATAAATATAATATAATGTTTCTCTCCCCTATATAAAATAATAAATTCATTTAAATCAAGTATTTATCAAAAAATGAAATACATCCTAGAATAATAGTTTAATTTTTAATTAAGTTTCCATATGAATATAAATATAATAAATTTCCGTAATCTTAAAGTATCCACTTAATGATACAATAATGAGTTTCATTGGTGTACACCTAGAGTATATAAAATATAAGTACATTTTGGTACTAATATGTTTTTGGGTCCAGTAGTGTTAGAAACTCAACACATAGGTAACCAAATATTATTATGTTTTTTTAATATTATATAATTAAAGTTACATAATTATTTTTTATAATAATTATTATTGATAACGCAAAATTTTGGGTTTATAAAATAGAATTCATTTTCATAATTTCCATTTATACAATTGAGAAAAGATTTAAAAATATATATAATTTTTCTTTTTAAATGAGGAACAATAAAATTTATATATAATTTTGGGTTTTCGTCAATACTAATAACCACAAATTTACCTTTATTAATAAAATTATTTTTATGAACAATTTGATTTAAAAAAAATCTCCTTTAACAATAATTCTAAATACTTGTTTTAATGTCAAGAATATTCTAGTAGTTCCTCTATTTTATTTTTAAAAAATGTTAGAAAAAATTTCATCTTAAATCCAAAATTTATTTTGTTAAAAAATAATTTCAAGTGGAAATAGTATCATAATATTTTATAATTTTTCTACACTCCTTTAAAAATTAAATTTTTTCATAAACCATAAAAATAATAGTTATCATGCTCATCATATGAAAAATTTTCTGAATGATAATTTTGAGGGTTAGAAGTTTGTACATCATCAGCATTATCCCTAAAACATTTATTTACAATGTGATATTCATGCTTAAATTTAAATTTTTTAGTAGTTTCATCACTTGAAGAAGTTGTAGCACTCCATTTATCTTTATGAAATTTTTTAGGATTATTTTATAATCATATTTTCGTTGAGAAATAATTACAAGGACATTTATAATTCATGTCACATTTATCCTAAAATTCAAATCATCTATCTGATTTATTCATTATCTTCCCTTTGTTGTACAATTTCTCAAATATCTTATAGATATATAATAATTATTTTCTTGAATTTTTAAAACTTGAATTTGATGATTAATCCATAGTGGTTCCAAGTGCAACATCTTAATTTTTGATCAAAATAGGTTTTTCAACCTCATCTTGCATCTCAAATTCATACATCATCAAGTTAAAAATCAGTTCCTCCATTTTGAATTCTTTAACTAGTGTTGATTTATGAATAGAATCATATATTCTTTTTTAACTAGTGTAAAACTTGAATAATATTTAAAGCTTGATTATTTTGTTTAATTGATTATTCCAAGGAAGTAATATCATTGAAAACTTCTATCAATATTCAATTCTTTTGAGAGATTATTTCATATTCATGCATCCAAAATTTATAACATTTGAATTTTTCAATATTGTACCATAGTTTTATAAAATTATCAATTCCATTATAAGCATCAGAAATAATTTGTGACATTTCATATGCAGTACCACATTGAGAAACTTTCTTAATTTCTTTAGTTCCAAAATCCATGTACAATAAAATTAATTGATCTCAAATTAAAATCATATTATTTCTCTTAATAATAATATTTTTATTATCATCTTCTTGAACATTATAAGGCTTGAGTGCCTTCAAATAGACCCAAATTCTATGATTTTTCAAATAAATAATCATGTATACTTACCAACATCCATAATTATCACCATTAAAATATGGTTCATAGCTCATTAACATACTTTCTCTAGGACCATACATTAATAATTTTCTTATTATTTATCCTTATCTCAGACACTTTACATTAAAAATAAATATAATCACTTGAGTGAAAACCTCTATTACCTATTGATGGTTTCTGATAGAAACATTATAATATTCTCATATTTATAAAAATGGTTAATAGATATTTTCCTATGATAACAGTTTTTGTTATCAAAAAGAAATGGGAAGGTTTTTAAAATGGAAAACAAAGAAATATATCAAAAACTTTGATACCAATTTTTGGGTCAGCATGGAAAATATAAAGACAAAGGTGGGGATGGGGGTGAATTATGTTCATTTAAAAATGTGATAGAAACTAAACATCCCTCTTTAGATTAATGGGATCCTTAACATATATCTTAATGTATAGTAATTTTATGTCAATAAAATAAAACAAGAACATAATTATTTATACTATTTTAGGTAAAAAAAGATACCCTAGTCTTCTCTAATAACACTATCTAAATGAGAATGGTGATTTTAACTATCAAGTCCTTTTCCTAGTGACTTCTATAACTGAGTTCATGCAATTGAAACATTAGAGCAAGACCATTACAGGGACTTATGGTTCTTTTTCAATGAAGAGATATATCCAAAAAAATTATGAGAATTTTACACTCCACTAATGAATGAGTATGAGTATCCAATACTTGAAAACATATGATAGACCAGGATGTAGATGTTGAAATTGCATCATCACACAGTTGCATCAGTAATTGACGGTTATATTTTTACTTCAATAAAATAGTTCAATGGATAAATATTCCTTATCATAAAGTAGGATTTATTTAGGAATTAGTATAGAAAAACACTATAAAAATGATTAAACTTGTATGTCTCTAAATTTGATCATTGATAAATACTTTCTCAAACTATAGTAAAATATTTATAATAAAATATAGTAGTATAAACATCAACACGATTGTCTATACAACAATCAAAACAAGAATGTCTCAAAATTGTAGATTTGGAGGTGAAGACTCTATTATTTTTTCAATACACATCTGTATATTGAGAATAAGTATATATCATTATTTAATATTAAATATAAATTTATTTTGATCATATAGCTCAAGAAAAATTGCTTGATAATTCGTGAATATTTGAATTTAAAATTTTCAAAGAATGTCATAACTTCCCTTATAAAAAGGAATGATAAACATTGTTCAATATCATCATTTTAATCAGTATTTAAAATATATATAAAGAAATATTTAATTTCATTAAAAACATTTTAGAAAAAATAGAAATAATACCTAATTAAAAAATCTCTACTTTACCATTTCAAACATAGGGCTTCTATGCATAGTGATAAACTCCAAAATTTTGGTTGGATGCATTTTTTGGGTAAAAAATTAGTGATGATGAACTATATATTTTTTCCTCAAATAAAGGGTTAATCCCAAAAGTAGGGTTTCTGTTCCATATTCTTATTCCAAACATAGGATATACAAACTATATGTTCTGCTTAAAATCTAATATATGACCAATTTTTCAGAATTACTCATGAAACACATCCATAATAATTACCCTTGGAGAAATAAACCATCCTCTCGAAGTTTAGAGACTAAATATTTCAATTAAAGTAAATTCATCACAAACATAAATTTGGGTTTTTTTGAGCATCAAAATCAAATAGAAATTAAACAAATTGTTTAATCGACACATACTCAATAGTATATTCTAGATTTTTAATTTTTAATAGATTGGTATGGATGTTGGGTGTTTAAAAAGTGATTTCCAAATGGGTTTGGAATGTTTGAACCCCATTTATTTGATAAAATGGATTAAACAGATTTTATAGATTTAAAATGATTTCTAAAATGGTTTTACAAATGGTTTAGCCTTCTAAAAAGTTTTTTAATAAAAGTGTGCATGTTTGTTTATGAAAATAGATTGAGAAATTTATTTTCATATGCCTTCAGTTGTTTATTAATATATTTTTGTATATTTTTATATGGGGTAACTAGGGTGTGAGTGGGGGGTTTTCCAAGTTACCATGAGATCCTTTGGGGTGGAAGAACATTGGATCATACATTTTTGTTTTCAAGTTACCATGATACCATTTTGGTAGGAAAAAAGTGAGATCTTCAATTCATTTTCTGAGAGACCATTAGAGATCATGGATTTGAGGCTGAGGATTAGTCCTAGGGAATATGATAAAAGATTCATGTTTTATTATCCAATTGTCATACATTGATTATACTCACTCATGTATAACCCTTATGGTTGAATCCTTCAGTTCACTTACTCGTGATAAGTGGGTTAATATATATTATTCATTTTATAAATTCCAAATTTTATTTGAGGAATCATGTTATTCCCATTTTCATTTATTATGTATATGATAATGATGATGATTTTATGTAGGCTACTATAGTGTTTTTTGGTAATATTGAGCATGTTATTCCATGTGACCTTGTTTAAATATTTCAGAAAAATTAAGAAATTATTTTAGAAAATATATTTTATTTAAAACAGAATCCCCAAGGGATTTAAAAAGGATTATTTGAATGTGAAATGTTATTAAAGTTTTCCAATTTTAAAATGAGATTTCAAACTAGTTTATTTGTTTGAAATGGTAAAATACTTAAATAGATTATTGGGGGTATTCTTCTTAGATTTATTCTGAAAAACCTTCATATTTCTTTGTGTATATGTAGATTTTTTATTTTATGAAATATGTAAAGGAAATGGCACCATGTACCCATAGGGATATTCTGATTTATCCTCATTTTTGTGTTTTAGTGGGGAAATGGTCTCATGTATTTGGATAATTTGGTGTAATTTTTTGGATTTTAGCACCCACTGGGATGTCTATATATTCCTTGTTTGGGTTTCATTACTGTTCTTTTGTGTTTTAGTTTTTGACATTAGATACCATGAATATTATCTTATCACAGAAAAAAAAATTACGATGTATAGCTTGTTTAATGAGATATATGTTTTTATTTATTACATACACTGATGATATTTCTATGACATCCCCATTTCATGGCTGGACCATTATATTTTATCATTAGAGAAACCATTAACAATAGATTTTTTATTATTCCTAGTGTTTTTCGGCAGCCCATGGTAAACAATATCATACTTCAACCCGTGTTATGGGACATCTTGTATAATGGGTTGGGAATTCCCTATTCAGTTCACTAAAAAATAAGATCACATTAGGTTTCATTTGAGATTCATTGGTAGAATAGAGCAAGCACCATTGGGACTTGAGTGGTTGGATTGGGGGAGTTCCCAACTGACTGTTCTTTGTGTTAAACCTCATGATTCCATAGGTTTTTATGGATTATTTTTATGTTTTTAGCAAGATATGGGTTGTTTTGATCATATTTTTTGGTATTTCGTGGTTATTATTATGTCCCAGGGGTCAACCTAGGGGTTGATTTGAGTTTTAGTTGGGGTGAAATAAGGAAATATGTTGTAGGTTCTTGGTTAAGGTATACTATTAGTAGTAAAAAAATTTAGTCCATGTGGCCTTTCATACTAACTATAGTGACACCCACACCATTGGTGTATGGATAGTCTAACCATATTTCAAAGCTATGAAAACTGATAAATAATTGTGATTTTTGGTGTTTTTACTTAAATTTTATTTTTAGTTTCATGTGATGATATTTTTTTTATAACCTCAATGAGGGAGTCCTATTCATTTTTTGATGTGATTTTATTGAATTATATTTGATGAAGTTCTTATTTTATGAAGTGTTTCTAATTCCACCTAGAAGAACCTTTTCTAGGAATAGATATGGTGTTGTATAGAATAGAACAAATTCAAACTCTCCTATTGATCCATATCTAGTGGATTCTATAACTCATAGGATCCAATTATCCAATCCAGTGGGTGGTAGAGAAAATTCATTGATAGTGAACAATTATAATAAGTTCATGTGGAATAATCCACTGATGTTTTATTAATATAGGGGATATAATGATTTTGTGGAGTGGTTGGGTCATATCAAGTGGATTTTTGAGTTTTTAAAGACACATAAGACCTATAATGTGTGGATTCAATATTTACATGCTCTAAAGATTTATTATAATTCTTTTAGAGTCAATGTTTTGTTTTAGGAGGCGAGAGGATTTATATCAACCACATTTAATGTTTTAATCAGTATTTCTAACTCGATTCCTTGAGGGTGGAGAGCGACCAGGATTTCATGAAGTTTGAGGGAGGTGGTCATTTTTTATTGGAGTATATATCCCATTGTACTAATTTGGTTCATGTTTCTCAATATATCCTCATAAATTAATACCTCAGTGTTCAATGTTTTTATATGGGATAGGGGTTAGAGATTATGTGAATTTTTATTCTTCTCTATCTACAAAATTATTCAAAGGTGGTTGATAAGGATGCAATGTAAGTTATAGATTTGACTTGAATGATTGGCTTCATTAGTGTTCTTCCAGTGGGTGGAAACTCATGTTCTCCATCAGGGTATAAGTGGAAGAGTGATGAGAATCACCTAGATAATAGAAAGATCTCACAACAGTTTTCAAGTACAACACTAGTGGTTTCTAAAGTTTGTAAACTAGATTTTTGCAACCAGTGCGAGAAAGGTGGATATACTGCACCCAGTTTCTCAAAGACTCTTAAGATTATCCAACATTGTAGATTTTTGGGAATCATCAAATTTTTTGTCATTTTTATGGGGTATGTATTTCATCTCCACTGCCTAAAATAGTTATCATGTATAATCTAATTCAAGTATAGGTGAAGGATCTCACCCTTTAGGGAATGGATATTCTCACAAGTTAAAAAATTCTATAAGAAGGTATGAGTTAGGGAATATTCTTATAGTAGATGTTGTGCAAGAGGATATAGATTCTGGGACATACACCATGAGAGGTATAATGTTTATTTCTTATTTTATGGAATATTTTTTATTTTATATGTGTACCAAACATTTTCTTATCTCATTAAATATGTTTGATGCCATTGGTATGTGATAATAGTCATTTCCAATTTTCATGGATCTGTTAACCTCATTGGGTAGAAAGAAGGAGAAATATTTCAAGTTCCTAGAGATCTATGTTTTAATTTCTAATATGGAGGTGATTTTGGATTTCCTAATGTTAGAAATGAAAATTTTAAATATTGTCATTAAAATGGATTAGATGAAAATATATATTTTTTAAATTTACTATTATTGATGCAGGTTAAACTTCCTTACTTTTTATGGAAGAACTTTCATCTTTTAGGGTGGGTGAGATCCATGATTAGAGGGGTAAGGACTAGTTTCTTCAAAATTTGGGTTGATTTCATACATTTTTTAAAAGTTTATCCTTGAATCTTCTGAGAATATTCTAGTGGGATAACATCTTGTGGTATGTGATAGGTAACCATATGTGTTTTCAAAGGGTTTTCTTCTATTTTCTCACCATCAATAGGTCTAGTTTACCATTTATCTACTACCAGGGATAAGCCTAATTTACTTGTTATCATACCAAATGAATCTAGATGAGATGAACTAGAAGAATGTTCATCTAGAGGACCTTTAGGGTAAGGGATTTTTCTATCCCAATATTTCACAATGTTCTTCGATAGTTCTATTTACAAATTTGGGTGGTGTAAGCCTCTAAATCATCATAAACTGTCATAATCTTAACTAGGTCACCATTAATAATAAATAGTAATTTCCCAGAATTGATGATATCTTTATCATCCTAGAGGGTCCAGATAGTTCTTTAAGGTCAACATGAGAGATAGGTAATACTATATGAAGTAATGAGAATTATATTTTGAAAATAAAACATTTTAATGTGATTATGGACATTATTAGTATTTGGTTATGCATTTTATGAATACAAATTCTGATAATGTCTTTACAGAACTGATAAAAAAGATATTCAACATCTTTTTTATTCCTTCATGGTCATCTTTTTGGTTGACATGTTGGTAAATATCAAGAAATATGAGGAAAATATGTTCCATATGGAGGTTTTTGTTTGGTGTTTGGAGGGAACATAGTCTATATACCATGTTTTCCAAGTGCTAGTTTTGGTTTCAAGAAGATAATTATTTGGGCCACATGATTTTTGAGGTAAGAGTTTATGTGGATCCCGAGAAGGTTCCTAATATTCATGTATTAGGAGAATCCTTGGATTGTCTTCGAGATCCATACCATTTGGTATTGGTCAAGTGTTAAAAAACATTTTTTGGGATGTATCTAGGATATACTCTCCCTTATGACCATGAAAAGTAAATTCAAGGGTGATATGATGTGCCAAGATGCATTTCAGTAGTTACAGATCTGTCTAAAATCTATGCTATTATAGATTATCCCCAAGAATGTGAGAGCTTATTATTTGTATCATGATGATTTTCATCTATATTTGAGGTGTTTTATAATTCATAATGATAATGTGGTGTCCTAAGGATCATGGAAGCTATACCCATATGATCATAATTATCCAACCAGTGACTTGGAATTACCATTAGTGATTCATTTGCTGATGAAATGAACATAATACCTCTTGGGGAGAGTTTCATAGTATATTAATATCATCAGATCCTGAATCATATTTTTTCTTATTAATAGTTAAATCTCTGATTGAGGCCCTAGGTGGAATACCATCATACAACTAAATTTTATATTTCTTATACACCTATAAAGGGGAATGTGGTTTCAATACATTGATCTAGAAACATATAGTGAATGTAATTGAAGAATCAATGATCATGTTAAATATAATGATTTTTCTTACTAATATGAATCTAGAAGTGTAAAAGTATATATATAAGGTTTTATTGGGTAGTGTACAATATACACCTCCTCTTATTGATTGGGTTAAGAGTGAGATATTATTTGGCCAAGATTTTCTATAGATTTGATGTGATTTATATAAAGGTGAGAACTTTTGTGATTATTATAGTCTCCCAATGGTTCTATCATTTTCATCTAGTTTTTCTCATGAGACTGAAGTGGTACATAATACATGGAACACATCATTTTAGTCAGGCCAAGCACCCTAGGGTGATAAATATTATTTATGCCTATAATGGTTGGTATTGGTGGTTAGGTATGAGATGTGTAGTGGAAAATTATATTTCTTTAACCTTAACAAGGAATAGGATTGATGATAAAAATTAGAGACTATCTTGGTTATTGTAGCCACTTCTTATTCTAAGGTGTAATTAGGGTGAGATAACTAAGGATTTTATGATCACTTTACCTAATTCTCTATGTGGGAGATATTATATATCTGTGATGGTTTATATTTTGATGAAATAAACTAATTTCATCCCATCAGGGACTTGATGAATGTAAAGGATATCAGAATCCTTTTTTCATGCAGTTTTTGGACATCTCAGAGTTTTATTGTTTAACATTTTAGATAGGGATTACCATTTTTATTCTCTATATTGAAAGGGAATATAGGGAATTTGGGAACACATATGAATTTGAGAACTGCGTATCACCCACAGACACAGGGTTAGTTAGAGTGTACCATCTAGACTCTTGAGTATATGATGAAAGCGTGTCTCTATGATTTTGGAGGTTATTAGGAAGGTAGCCTATTATTTACTAAAATTTTTTAAAATAAAAAAATACCAAGCCTTGATCGGTATGGCCCCATTTATGGCATTAAATGAGCTACCATTAAAATCATTATTATGTAGGGATAATGTGGGTGAACATTCCTTAGTATAAGTCACATCCAGGAGAATACTGAGACAACTCAGATGATTTATAAATGGTTACCTATAACACGGTATTTCCATAAGTTGTTTAATGATAGTTTTTATCACACATTGGAGTTTCAGGTTAGTGATCGGGTATTTTTTTGGTATCATTTTCATTGGGACACCATCTTTTGGGAATATAGGGGAAGTTAAAGTCATGTTATGTCAGGTTATTTCTAGTTATTTAGTGTGGTGGTAATTTAGCCTAATCATTAAATTTTCCACCATGGATTACCATGATCTAGATAATTTTTAATGTTTCTATGTTGAAAATATACCATCAAAACTCCCATCATATGTTGGAGTTATATGATTTGGGAATTGAGACTAATGCTACCATTGTAGAGATACCTACTTTTATTTTTGGATAATCAAAACATAGAGCTATGTGGTAATTTAATTCCACTGGTATGTCTTCTCTAATAGCGTTATGGTGATAACTGTAACACATGGGAATGAGAATCATTGGTGAAGGATTAGTGGGATCTTCTATTTTATTCCAAGGATGCATGAGGAAATTATAGGCATATAAGGTTTCATGGAGGGGATTTTTTTAAACTAGATGGGTAACTATCATATCATATTTTGAGTTTTATTTTGTCTTTATTCATAATAAGAGTTCTTGGGTTCTTGGGGTTGTAAATTATTTTTTATAGGCATACTGGGGAACTTGGAGAGCACATTATTTTTAAGACCATGAAACTAATCATGTGAGGGGAAAATCTTCCTCCTAAATAGTTTAGTAATGGTCTTCAAAAATATTCAAGGACCAAGGGTCAGTTGTGTGTCCAAATATTGGGTACATAGTGTCTTGTACACAGTAGAAAAATAGTTTTTTTAAATGGTCGACCTAGTCTTACAACACTATCCAGCTCATTAAAAAGTGGAATTTTACCATTTTCCCCTATAAATATTTATACCATATGGCCCTAATTTTATCCTCCCATAATGTGTGTCCCCGCATCCTTAGGTTGGAAACATCACCTCTCCTTCATTGAAGGATTCCTCTTATATTATTGATTATTTTTCTTGATCCAATTCTAAATCTCCTTGGTTTCTCCTTCCTCTCCCCTTATTAATTCTAGATCTTCCTTTTACATGGAAGTGTGGAACCCTAGAGGGATTTTTTTTATAAACAAAGGGTTTTTATGGGTTATTTTATCTTTTTTACGATGGTTTAGGTTTTTGAGGGATTATATAATATATTCTATGTAGTCATCATTGATGGTGGAACATATAGAACCAATTCAGAGGAAGGTGCCTCTATTTAAGAGTGTTTTCCATTTCTTATGATTAAATTATGATTTTTCATTGGGTTTTGTTTGTTAAATTTCCCAATAAATGATTTTATGTTGGTTTATTCTACATAATTGATGTTTTAATGGCCTGGTATGGACATTGGGTTTTTAAATTGTGTTTTCCAAATGGGTGGGGCATGTGTGCACCACATGTGTTTGATAAAAGGTCTCCAAGATATTTTATTACAATAAATGGATTTATCAAATTATTCTAGAATTTGTTTTACATTTATAATGGTGTTTTAATAAATGTTGGCATGTTTTTTTATGAAAATTTTATGTGAAATGGTTTTTTATGGGTGGGAACATGTTTTTTATTATGTTAGCATGTAGTAGCACATGGGTTAATCGAGGTGTGACTGAGGGGTTGTCTAATTTACCCTAAGATTCTTTAGGGAGGAAGACTTTGATAGGCTCAATTTTTTGTTTCCAAGGTACCATCATAGCAGTTCGGTGTGAATATCTTAAGAGCATCCACCAGTTTTTCATGAGACCATGAGAGCTCTTGGAGTTGGACCGAAGAAGGACCATGAGAGAATCCATATTACTTTTCTAGCCAAAATAATTTGATTCGACTCACTAACATTAAAACCTTAGTGTTAGATCCCTATGTGAACTTACTCATGTCGGTATAGCTTTCATTCTTTATGAATTTTATCAGTTCCATGTTTGATGTGATGTGATACGTTATACCAATTTTCATTTATTGGTTTTATAATTTTGATCGTGATAATGATGATATTTTACATTCCCTTGTTGTGTTTTTTTATATTGAGTATGTTGTGTCATGTGGACCTATTTACAGATTTGATCCATATTAAAAAATGATTTTCGAAAATATGTGTAATTTTAATGGTAAAACTAAATGGATTTAAAAAAGGATTATTTTAATACCATATGATTTCAAAGTGGTTTTGTTTTTAAATGATATTTTAAACAAATTTATTTATTTCAATGGGTTAAAGACTAAAACAGATGAATAGTGGGTTCTTACTAGGGTTTTTTCACATCCTACATATTCCTTTGGGAATATATTGGTTTTGTTTTACAAAACACGAGTAAAGGAAAGGGAACCATATACCTCAGTGGCACTTATTGATTACTATTGACCATGTTTTGTGGAGGATACATGGTATCATGGTGTTTATCTATATTGATCCATTTTTTATTTTATTACCTATTGGGTTGAATGTTTATGTCTTATTTTCATATCATTTAAATTATTTTGAGTTTTGGGTTTTTAATTGAGATACCATGTTTATATGTCATGTTATAGAATTTCTTTTAGTATCTTCTATTCTTTATTGCATACTGAGATGATATAACTGGGGTCATCCCATTTCATGGATAGTAATTTCTAGTTTACCATAGGATAAACCATTCCCAAGATATTTATTTTTTTGACTGCTGATTGTCACCAAACCTAGTTAGTGGGAATAGGCTTTGCGCTAAGTGATGGGGTATCTTGGGTTACAGGTCAGGTCAAACCAATTTGGTTCATTACAAGATCATATGTATCCATTATAATACCATATACAATTTATTCAATAATTTAATATATTCATGTATACCCTATTTAGATCTCACTTCAAATTTATGAATCAATCTTTAATGTAAAACTACATCATACAATTACCTGAAATTCATTTGATCCTTGAAAAATATACTATTCAACTTATATTAGGCCATATAATTTATTATATTGATTTATATAAACTTTAGGTTTCATATTTCATCACCTAATCCTAATAAAGTTTTCTTTAATAAAATATATCACATGAAATAAAGGTTTTATCAATGAATTTATAAGGGACAACATAGAATGGTATTATCCAATATTTTCAATAATAATAAATTTGGGGAAAGGATATCAATTTAAAATTAATTAATTAAACTCCAATTTTAAATAAAAAATCATTGTTTTAAATGAACAATTATGAAACAAAAAGTGGAAACCATTAAATTAATATAGCCTTTCCATTAACACTTAGTTAAGATATCACTCCCACTAGTTGATCACATATTCTTTATCATATGATAAGTCAAGAATAACGATAATTTAAAGATTATGGAATGGGTATATGAAGTATTTCCAAGTTTTAAATTCCCCAAACATGATACGAGAAATATATATTTATATAATTATAATAAAAAACTATAAATTTCATTAATTTAAAATTAGGGATCATCTACTAATAAAATCTTAGAGGACCTCACTAGTGATCTATATCCCCATTGGAATTTCTATTTCTTACCCTATATTTCCCAGTGAAAGAAACATTATAGGAAACATCTAACAAAACCCATCTGGACATCTTATGGTTTCCATACACAAAATAGTATAGAGTCTAGAATATACCCTCTTTAGCTAAATTTCAACAATTCCCATAAGTTTCTTCATTTATATAATTAGAACACCTAAATTAGATAAACATAATTATAATTAAAACTTAAATATAAAAAATTTAACATTAATTTAAAAAAATAGGCCCTTCAAAAACTCATTTCCAACATCCTTCTCACGAAAAAGAAAAGTTATTAAGTATATTTACTTAACATCCTTGATCATTGAAAACTCATGTACCCTTCCTAGGAACAAGTTCTCTCTTATACCTTTACATTATATCATTTAATCTAGATGTTGGGTACAGTATTTTTTTAGTATCATCTTGTTATTATAAAAAATTGATAATATACTATGTATATGAGACATATATGTCAAATTCAAACTCAGTAACCCTAATGGCATGAGATGCATATGGATCGTAATTTAATAATAAGAAAAATGAATTAAATTTAACATAAAAATTCATAATGAATCATGTAGTAATTGGTATAAAATCCTCCTACTGCATTCATATATATCAAATATACCATTAAAACTTGCAGTCAATTTCCCTATATCCTTAACATATAGTGTCCTTAATGAGGAGACACTCATAGAAACCTCCCCAATCATACTAACCAAATATGGTAAGATTATGTGGTATTTACAAGATCATTACCTTTTTAAATTGGTAGAAACATTATTTATAATCATCCCTTAATGATCTATTAACGTTTTTATATGATCAATTGAGGAAGTAATAAATTTCCTAAATTTATCTAACATATGGGTTGTAGAAATGAATCTTCATAGAGGTAATTAAATGGTACCATCTATGTTGAGTTTTAATATATGTTACTAAAATAAAATTCTACTATGTAAAAATAATTATATTCTAAACTGATGAAATCAAAAGTATAAGCTTGAAACAAATCACTTAAAATATGAAATATGTTTTGGGATTCCTTGTCAATCATAGGATGATATAAAATACACAATTTTATCTAAGTATCCAATTATTTATGGAGAACATTATGTAATTAAGATATAAGTATCATATATTTATCATACCCAAGAGTCCTTAGGACCTCATATAATATGTATATCTCCCACATTTATGAATTTTCCAAATTATTTACTAAGGGAATCTTATAAATTAAAAATATATGAGGTAAATTTACTAACATTTCCATGATTACCCATAATTTATCATTATATTAATATTATTTTAGTAGTCACAACATAAAATAAATTATAATTTAATCCATTTTATAAATATTAATTATTAGTTTATATTAATAAATAGGTGTTCCTTAGTTATCTATCACCACATACTAACATGTAAAACAACAATAACCAAATCTTTTTATCTCTCCCTTTATTCGTAGATGCTATAATTTTCATCAAATATTTTTATATATTTTATTCAATTAAATATAAACATCCAATCATGAGTTATGTATCTCACATTGAAACAATTATTTCATAAAAATTGAAACGACCATTCATACACACATATATAGGAATGATATAGATCCATGAGATCCCTCAATGAAAAAACCCCTAGAAAAAAATTTCTCATTAACAAGATACAATTGTGACTAGAGAAACATTCATCCTGCACTATATTTACTAAACTTTCATTAATAGAAATCCATCTAAAAAATACATTTTCCAATTCCATTGAAATATTTCAATACAACATGAATTGGATTCTTGTTATTTTTTGTTTCTCCAAAAACTCTGAAAATATCATAGAGTGTTATTTTATATTATGAGAAACAACCAAAATATTCCCTTTACCTATAGTACATATCATCATAAATTTTTAATTCTATGGATTCTTAGCCCAGAATATATTTTTATATAAAAATATCTCTATAATTATTACAAATCATGGAATTATAGATAGTATTGACAAAACATTTTTATACAAATAGATAATGGCACCAATACCTAAGAATATGTACCACACCTATAAGTTCATGATGATTAAATGGATAATTAATCAGATATAGACTTGAAAATCCCTTTGAGATCAAATAATATTCATTAACAGAAATCAAAATGTTGTTTGTTGAGGTGAATTAGTTATGATTTGTTAAATAAATTATTGATCATTACACTAATGATTTTATAACTCTAAATAACTCAATTTAATCCAATACTATGGTGTTTAGATAACTCTCAAATTTAAAACTATTTATCAAGTGAAATTATTCACAGTTTTTTTGGAATAATTCATTTATTATTTATTGTTGACATACTCATGTATTAATGGAAACTCAATTATAGGTTAAGAGATTGTAATGTAAAAAATTAAAATTTAAGGTAACCCAAACCATGCCATGGTTAGTGCCTTCATAAAATGGATTTCCTATAGTTAATATAAAATTTATTATATTTTGATCATGATTTTATTTAGGTTTTGTGGGAGGCCTCATGGATGCTACCCATTTCAATGATCATAATGATACATTGTGGTCCATTAAATGAACAACAATGGATGTTTTATAATGGTATCCAAAAAATAAAATATAATATTTTTCTATAAACCTAAGAAGATGATTGGATTATAATGTTTTACTATGTTTTGTATTATAATAAATAACTAGTTTAGTTTTTTTATTAATATAAAATCTTGGAGTTCCATAATAATAATAATAAACTATATAAAATAGATCTTGCAACTACGTCTAAGTCAAATACAATAGGTTTTTAGCTTAACAAATATTGGGTATGTTCAAATATATGGTAGAGGAATGAAAAAAAATCAAAATTTACTAAAAGTTTGATAATTATATACATGGTTTTCATATACTTCATTAACCTTCCAAAACATTCCATGGTCAACCATAACCACGACATGGTTTTTTATGAATCATAAAAACATTCAATTCTACTTAGTAAAATAAGATTAAATGATGGAATTATTGGAAAACTACTTTGAGAATTTTTTATATAAAATTCAGTGATATTGAGTAGAGTAATAATTTACGATACATCATCAAAATTTAGGGACACTTTAAGAGAATTGGGTTATATTGATCATCATTGATTATACTTGTTGATCTTTTATAAGTTTGTTTTCAAGACATTATTCTTTGTTTATATCCTCTTTTATGGGTTGATAAAAATATATGGATATAAATTTGAACTATAATAACTATTAACTAAAATGTATCAAATTTAATAAATTTATTTATAGATATTTATAATAATATTTTGGGTTGTGTGGTTTTCTTACTCACTCATTATCACTATTTGTCATGTTTTCTTGTTTTTTTTTCATCATACAATGATTTATTATTTGGATGCTTAGGAGAAAGGTTTTATAGTCCTAGAATATGTTTATATTGATCATTTAAATCATAAAATCTATTAACTGATAGACATATATATATATAATAACTAGTATCAAAGCATTGATCTCCCTCAAGGATTGTTAAATTGATTTCTTCTAGATTAAACATTTTTAGTACTCTTGAGAATCAATGTTTCTTCATATTTCCTTAAAAAAATTGAATAATATTTTAGATAATAATAATTTCATAAAAAAGTTTATTTTTATGTATGATGAGTAGGGTTTTCACTTTTATAAAGAGGTTATGTTTTATCACTTTTCATAAAAATTCTAAACATCATTATGATTTATGTTCCCCAACCTGATGTTCATAAAACATTTACATTAAAAGATAATAATAATATCAATGACAATAAGGGGGTCTGTATAATCAAGTTTTCTTACCTTATACAAGATATAATTTATATTATACTTGGTGACTAAAATAAAAAACACTATATAGAAAAAGTTCCATGGAATTTTTTAATGTGAATAAAATTTCAACAAGGTATTGTTGCAAAAAAATTAATACATTATTTTATGATTTATATGTCAAATAATATGGAATAATGTTTTAGTTATTTATTTTATAAGTCAATAAAATATATTGATATAGTTTTTCATGTTAGTTAATGAATTCACTTACATTGTGAAAAAATTAATTCAAATAGTATTAGAAAAATTCAATTCCAAAATGTATATATTAGGGGATAATGTTTAGGATATGCTTAACGATTTTAAAAACACCAAAATAATTATATCCCATGATATGATAATGTGGTCAAAATTGATAAAGAATGAAATTTTTTAAAAATTTATATATTTCAAATCCTTCAATATATTCCAGAATACTGAAGCAATGACATCTCATGAAGTGGTTTAAAATGCGAAATATGATTCCATAGAATTTAACAAATTCAAATATCATTTATCTAACTACATAAAAGAAGCTTATGAAATGGAAAAATACCATTTGTGTGTTTTAATTGTGGAAATTTTTAAAAAAAATCATGTATACACCCCAATTTTTATAAAGAAGAATATGATGGTGATAAACACAAAATATAATTTGGGATATAACATGTGAAAAGTGTATAAAGTGGAATGTGGTTATTTTGTTGAAATGGGAGAGTCAAATGTGTTGGAAAAGCTATGTTTTTCTAGAAAAAAATGAATTTTAATATTTTGATGGTGGATGTAAAATAAAAGCGGATGATTTATAGGATGAATGTGATTGTAATTTTATGGCACAATCAAATATTTTAAATTATTCCTATAGAAAATAATAACAATATAATGAAGAGGATAATAAATAAGATGAAACCATGAAAGGTTTTTATTGGATTGGGGTTCATGTTTTTATTGAATAAATATATGAAGATTAAAATAGAGAAAGTAATTCTAAATGAAGATATTGATTCATTAATAAAGTCTCCCGATGCTTCAAAATCCAAGGAATATTCAGATAAGTAAGCTTGATTTTTGAACAAGATTTATGCTCTCAATGAAATGCATGAGGAAAGTTACAACATTCATAAAATCACCTACATGAGTATTATTTTAATAATGATTAATATAATGATTTTGATATGATTCTTATTGAAGAATAATGTTCATTGAATACTATTCACTATTAGTTCAAAAAAAATCAAGAATATTGAATAATATTTAACAACAGTGAAGAAAATTAGTATAGATTCTATGAAACTTGAAGATTGTCTAAAAACTTGTGAAAACCCATCATGGATATTGAAAAATGAAAGTAAATCACTATCAATGATGGTAATAAAGAATATAATATTTTATTTCATGGAGAAATATTATAAAATCATTTCTTATTATAATGGTTGTGTGGGAAATTAAAACTAAAAAGGTGTGTGTGGAAAACAATTATATTGACACTAAGACTAATAGAAAAAATAAATTGAATGAGATGGTGGCGTCATGACCTAGCTACTAGTTCAAAGATGAGTGTAATGTGACCATATGTGCTTCTTCCTATACAAAAGAGGTTTCTAAATAGAAGTGAGTGTCTAAGTCCCTCAATGGTGAGACTATACCCACTATATCATTTCATGGGTTCATTATTTAAACAACTACCAGTAATAAAAGATCAAACCAACTATAAAAAAACAAAATATATGGAATAAATGTCATATAAAAAAGTTCTTACAATGTGTCAAGCATGTCTAGATTAAATCAACCAGAAAAATAAATTAAAAAACTATAGGTCCACCAAAATCCATCCTAGTCCATTATTATATCCATAATTTTAAAAATATTTATCCACTATAGGTCCCTTTCACTTCACTAATTACAAAATGAAATCAAAAACTTCATAAAAATTCCTAAGTAGGGAGTGATTATAAGATTCAGTATGAGAGCACCAATGCATTCGTATCCTGATGTGCTCAATTATAACAAGGGAATGTCATAATTATTATAAATATGTAATGACATAAAAATACAATCCATAAATTTTCATTTGTATGATTAATATTTCACTAATAATCCCTAGATATAACTTCTTCAGCTCCATGCTGAAAGATAAGGAATAAATCGATAGTAACCAAACCATCCCATGTACGGTGTCTCCCTGATTTTGTGTATACAAGTGAATCGGGGTCATTTATCCATCAAGAAGACCATAAAAACCAGATTCCTCTAGATCGAGAATATCAAGTACTCAAATTCCCTAGTATCTATCATGGAAAGTGACACTTTTAAAATCACGGCTACCCTGATTTCATTCACAACATAACATCATGGATACCTCATACCTCCACCATGTTCTCATGTCTCTCATAACCATTAATGAAACTCATCACACTCCCCCTCAAATTGATAATGTGTCATGATGATCCACTGGTCCCAAGAACCAAAAAAACACCATGTCATTTTAACTTCCATACCAAGAGAGAATATAATCAGTTATACAAAAACATAATGAGAATATAGAATCACACATAAAATCATCTGATAAAAATCAAATATGGAAATAAGATACAATAATATTACTCATGGAAATTATATATCATGGGTATGCACACAACCAAATTTGATAAAAACAGATAATGTTATAAAAATAAAACACATAAATCATAGTGTAGAAAATGTGTAAACAAAGTACAAAGAGGTAAAGAACTTCTGACCACATGGTAGATAACGTCAATGTTAAGGGTTGTGAGAGGTGTTGTCACTATACCACATAACCCCACAATCAAACCTCACTCACACACTAAATAATATACAAATTTGTTCCCAATGGTGAAGTAAATGGATATATGTATGGGGAGGATGATCATGGAAAAAACAAAATCCAGCATACTAGAGGTCGTCTGCAAATCCTCTAGAAAACTAGAGGAGCACTTCTCTTATAGAATAAATATCTGTGTTGTAGTGAAAAACATTCCCTGCACTTCTTATATAAAAAAATCATGTCTTTTAGCATAAAAATAATATAGATTCTTCCTCAATAGTGATGTTTCGTAGCTTCCATGGTGAAGTAGGTTGGAACTAATATTCATTGTGTGGGATGGGCAATAGGTCTACTCTATGAATCCTTAGAGCTTCTACAGAATCTTCTAAACTATGATAGGGATGGGAAAAAATATAAGGGATTATCAAGTCCCATCTATACATGAGGGATCCAAAAATTTGTCCTAATTAATAAAAAATGGATCTTTGTCATCCATATTTCATAAGAACACACAAGTAAATACATTGAACACATTAACTCTCGAAGACCAGTGTTATGTTCATAGCAACATTGCCTTACTAAAACAGACACAGATTAGATATATTATAGCATAATAGTATGGATTACAATATAAATTCAGGTTCTCATCTATTACAACCTAAATGGGGACCCTACAATATGATATATTCCCAAATCACCCTCTACATCTGTTGCATTGTAAACACACACCACACAACCTCAAGGCATTCATGATCCATGCAACATCACACACATAGTGTAAATCAAAGAAATGATAAAAAACAACAAAAGTCTTCTATTATAGAATTTAAAAACCCATTATTTACAATTATATCCCTCAAAATAATTCTATTCCTTGATAGGTTTCTCTATTGTTCATGATCCAACAACATAGGACACTAAACTCGAACATCAGCCTCTCATTTACAATTCCCCTATTGGATCTATCAATAATGCTCCAAAATTCAAAAAATAGTATCATAATTCCTAAAAGGATGTTTTAAATCAAGAATACAACCTTAACTATATTATTATCATAATATTATTATCATAAGATTATTAAATATCCATTATAGTATCCTCATAATTAATAACATGCATGGGGTCAGTTGTGTACCTCTGAAGCTGTGACACATCAAACACATCATGTGAACCACGGTTGTGATAAGGAAGGTCCAGATGATCCACCACTTCCACTATCTAATATATGATCTTGAATGGTCTAAAAAATTATGTTCTAGATTCCCATACTTCCTCATATGTATGTTCCCTAATCAAGGAGTCACAATAATGAAAATTTGATCACCCAAAGAGAACTCCAAAGGTCTCCTCATCTAGCCAACCAACATTACTAGTTTACTCAAAGAGATAATGAATCTATACTGTATTAGACACACTCTCTTGGATGTATCCAAAACCATGCTAGGTCCAACTTCTACTTCTTCACCAACCTCATTCTGATAGAATGGTGAACGTCATGGCCTCTCGTAAAGAGCATCATAAGGATGCATCTGAAATGAAAACTAGAAACTATTATTGTATGGGATATCATACAAGTTCAAATAATCATCCCATGGTCCATTGAATTAAAGGATGAATTTTCTATGAATATCCTCCATTATGTATATAGTCCACTCATATTGTCTATCTATCTAAGGATGGTACATTATGTTCAACATAAAATGAGTCCCTTGGGCCTTATGAAATCCCTAAAAATGTGGCAAAAAATGTATTTATGATTATGAAGAAATTATGAATCGAACTTCATGAAATTATACAATATCAAGGATTTATATCTTTTCTAGAAAATCTACTGAGTGGGTCTCTCTGATCATCAAGAAGTGGGAAAAATTCTTCAACTAGTCAACAAACTCCCAAACTGTGTCAGGACTCCTCTAGGTACTAAATTACCGCATCACAATTTCTATTATTACATACACCAACATCAAAATGAGAACTATATTTGATTATATTGAACCATATGTATTTCGGTCCCAGCCTTTATCCCTTGAGAGGTAAGGCATTGAGATGCAATTCTTATAATGACTCTCTGCATCCCTACCCACTAGAATTGTATTATGGAGTCATCATACCTCTTTGTTTCTCTAGGACATGACGACCTCAACCTTCCATGATTACATGTATATATCCATATTATAAATAACAATTCCTTTTAACTTAACCTCTTGAATCAATAAGTCACACTTCTTAAACATTTCATATTATCTGTGTTCTCAAATCAAACTACAGATTATCTCTATGTGCCTCCCATGCTTCTATAATGTCGGTGAGTAGATAAGGATTTAGTCAATGAACAACATGATAGAGGAGAACCAAGTATGGATGGATGATATTGTTCATAAGGTCAATGGATATAGTAGATACATTAATCAGTATGAAAAACATTAGATAGTACTCATACAATCCATAATTTCTATAAAATTCCTTTTTATGAGTGTGCTCCTCTCCAACATGTAATCGGCGATAGCATGATAGAAGATCAATTTTGTAGAACCATTAGGATACCCATAACTGATTGGAAATATAATTTATCCTATTCAAGGGATAGAATTTATTATAGTAACCTTGTTCAGCTTCTAGTATTTAACACAAAGTTGAAGGCTATTTTCTTCCTTCTTAGAAGACAAAACAGGAAAACCCCAAGGTGTAGTACTCGAACTAACATTTAAATTCCACTCTAAGTATCCTATTTTCATTGTACATATTTGGACCATTTAAAAAAAATGCTGGTAGTACTAGGCGATGATTCTGAACTTTTGGACCATAGCAGGAGGGTAAGAACCCATGACAATTACTCCCATATGTTGAGTAGCTAGTGTAATTTTTTATTTTTCAGTAGCTCAATAGATTGTTCAATAAAATTTAGATGAATTTGATATGCATGATATTACTCATTGAACTCTATGAAATCATACATCTCTATGTATTTTAATCTATCATATGTTATTTATCTATGATCGATGAGATTCCAAAGAAAAAACATGGATATTTTGTCTAACAATCATGGACATATAATATTGGGAAATTTATTGATCCCATCTATATAATTATTGAGGAATATATGGATAACATGGAAATCCTCAATGAATATCACTATATAATTCTTATTTGGATCATCCAAGTTGTTTTTCCATTTTCAAATGCCTTTAATTGATCACTTTATGAGCAAGGAATGTGATAAAATGATAGTTTTGAAGAAAATTGTGATATCATCCAATAAAAGTAATCAAGGAGGGGTATAAGTTCTTCTTTTTTATGGAATAGTCTCCATTCATTTTCTTTATAAAAAACTCTTTAAAAACATGATTTTTAAAAGACCAATTTCTGTTTACAAATACACTTCCAAATATGTAATAAGGGTCTAATATTCCACATCATTATTAGTACATGGTTTCAATATAAGAAAAAAATAGTATATAACTATTGTATTTGGTTCCCTAAAAGCATTTAAATACATTATTATAAATCATATTCATGTTTTTTTGAATATAAGTAATGATATTATAAACTCATGATTTTTTATTCTTTATAACATAGTATGTGAAAATTTCCCAAGGGTACTTGTCACAATAAAAGGTCATATAAGTTCCCCACTATGATGAGGATCAAAAAGTTCCACAAAAAATATTCTTTAATATATGTTATATAGCTAGATTATATATTTTGACAGGACACAAATGATAATATTGTTAGGTGTTGAGACATATAGCATATTGAGACACTTTCTCACAATGTACATCCTTAGTATTCTTCAGTGCATGATACTATGATAACATGTCTAGACATTTAAAACATGTCGCGCCTATAGGAAATACACATTTATATGTGTTATTGGATGTAAAAATATTGAAGTTTTTGTAATGATCATTATATTTTAGGATTATAATTAATAAATTTCATGATTTGTGTATATTTATGAATTGATGAGAATAATTATGACATATTCCCATAGTGATGTAGGATATGTTGGGTATGTTAGAAATGAAATTGAATAAATGAAAAATGTGAGGAAGGATTTATCCTTTCCTGGTTTAGTGGAAGTTATAACCTTCTACCCTTTGATTGTAGAGGAAGATCCTACTTAAGTTCATGGTCAATTCAGCATTATCAACAACTTCATTTCCAAAAATTTGAAGATAGAGACATCAATAAGATAGGTTGAAGACACTAAAAATTTCATTTCATATGTTTTTTTTCATTTCATCATTAACTTCATTCATTGTGGGTTCCTTAGTTTATTCCTTGATACCGACCTTTTAGAACATTAGTTATACCAAATTACATAGATAAATATGCCTAGAGTGTCACACACAAAGTGTATCAAAATAAATTATATTGTAAATTTAGAATGTCATAGTAAATATAATTCTTCATTATTGGTATAAAAATTATTCATGGTTGGTTGATCACTATTATGTAGTCACCAGTTATTTATAAGAATAAGTATATAAGTTAAATGATAATAAAAATATTTTCCATGATTTAGTAAATATTATTTTTATTTTATTTATAACATAATAGTATAGAATTATTTTTTATTTAAAAAATATTCATTATTCATGGATTGATAAATATAAAAAAAGATAGAATAGTTAAGTTAAATGGTCACACTGAAGTTGATGTATTAAATATCATTTCAAAAATAATTTATTTATTTATTTAACAAATGATATTTATTTATCCATTGGTGTTGTGCATGTCAACTGAATATTAATATTGTTTATATAATTGTTGGATATTGGGTTTTCTATGGAATAAAAAATTAGCTAATGAAATTTTTGAAACTAATATCCCAAAACCAGATATATAAATACCTAATTATATCACATTTCATGGTTATCCACTTGTTTAATATAGAAAACATAGAGAAAATACCTCTAGAAAGTTCTCGATAATAAGAGAGTTAATCCTCCTGTGAACTCTTAGGTCTTCACATGAACCTGATGACTCATTCTTCCACAAAGATATTTTACAGTGATCATTGATGAATCACCCAAGATATCAAAATTGATCGATCATGAATCCAATGGTTCTTCGGGAACATTTTCATATTTTGGTTCACATTTATCCCAACTAAATGGATTCTACTCTTAGACCCTGTAATGAAATGACCATAGGATAAAAGTGTTATACTGAATTCTTCAACAAATAAATAAATAAAATATGAGGTAATTCTATATATAACTATATTAACTAAAATATTTATTCCATGATCACTACTATAGAACAAGCCTTCAACAGCATTATCCTTTATCATCATTAGAAAAAAGTAGTGATAATTGTACCTTTTATCAGAGCTCAAACAAGTACTCATATAGGATACCTTTTAAAATTGATTTTTTCTAGCGTTGATAAAAGGAACCCTTTATCATCCCATGTTTGTCCATGCTAATAAATGTCAAATGTCATCAGTATATTTTTTTCCACTAATAAAGGGTGTCCTTTATCAGCACTTTATGTTTAGTGCTAATAAAGGAAACCCTTTTTTAGTTCTTTTTTAGTGCTGATAAATGTAAAAATAAAATGAGATAATTAAATAAATAAAAAATTATTTTATTTTATTAAAATAATATTACAAATTTTATTAATAAAATAATTATTGATAAAAATTAATAAATTGATTATACTATATATAAATTATAAATATTTAATATTTAATATATGGATATATATAAAATAAAAATTTAACAATTAAAAATTAAAAATTAGTAAACTGAGAAAAATGTTAAACATTTTATTAATTAAATAATTATTGATAATGTTAATAAATATTATATATTAAATATATTGATATATATAAATGTATATATATATGATTTTTATAATACAAAATATTATTTATGCTTTGCATTAAATAGTAATATATTTAGTGAATAGTGTTTTAAAATTAAAAATTAATATGAATTAAAAATACCAACTAATTGCATTGAGTAATGGACATAATTGAATGTCATTTAATTTTTAAATTTAATATAGAACAAACGTATTATATTTATTTCTCGTATACGTAATTAATGAATTTTTATATGAATACACACACACACAAATAATTTTTTGGGAATTTAATGAGTTTATATTATTTATTTTATATATTTTTATTTACAATGATTTAATATTTTCAATTTGTATTCATCTTTATTTCAATATATATCTATTTTTTAATGATTTATATTAATCAAGCTTATCCAAATTTTCAATATTATACTCACTTTTAATTAATCAAGTTTAATCATTTTTAACATGCATGAACTTAAGATAAAATATATATTAATAATGTTAAAAAAAAATTTTAAAAAAATTATAAATAAATATATTTATAAATATATATTTAGTATTTTTATAAATTTATAATTATAAATGAATAAATAATATTTTTAAAAAGTATTTATATAATTATAAATAAATAATTATAAAATTATAATAAATTAATTTAAATAATGGATATATTTAATATATATAAATAAAATTATTTAAATATATATAATCATATAAATATTATTTTTAAAAAAATTATTTATATAATTATAAATATGAAATTATATATTCAAATAATTATAAAATTATTATTTTATAAAAAGTATTATTATATGTACTATTCTTATATATATTAATAATACTTTTTAAAAAATATAAATTTTTTTAAATAGGTATTATAAGTATTTATCTATGCTTTTCCAGCACTATTAAACATAGAGATTTATCAGTGCTTATAAAATCAATCTTTATTTGTAATAAAAATTTAGTGTTGATAAAGATTGATTTTATCGGCGCTTTTTTAGTGCTGTTAAATCTTTATCTTTTTCAGTACTAAAAAAAGTGCTGATAAAGATTCATTTTTTCAACTCTTATAATTTAGCACTGATAAAAGGTATCTTTATACGCACTTTTTTAGAAGCACTGATAAAAGTGTCCCAATCTATTTTAAGAATACTGACCATTGCGAATGAGTTCACGATATTTAAAGCTCTATGTGGAAGCGACCATTTGGAAGCACTCCTTATTAATGTAGAGGGTGTGATCTACTCTGCCTCACTAAAACCAGTATTTATTAGGTAATGATCCAACCTTAATTACCAGTTCCTCAAAGATTTCTTTAACTTATAAAAAGAATTATGTAATTGGCACAGCTTTTTTCTCATTTTCATCCATAATAAACCCATCTAGTTTCTAACTATATACTCCCCCCTTAATAACTCCATTGAGGAACATAGATTTGACATCTGTTCAGCGTACTTTTAATTAAATTTTCAATGAAATACCCAAAAAATCAATTTTTTTCCAATGAGGCTATGGGAGGAAATTTCTAAAAAATATATATTTCTTTGATCTAGTATTTCCTCTTGCACACTATCCATTATTTATTTTGATACACTTTTCCATAGTCAATAAGTTTATTACTGAACACCCACTCGATTCTGAAAAAAATTCTATCTTCTAATCCTGGAACAATTTCCCATGTCGTATTATTATTATTATTCATATCAAGCTCCTCATGCATAGATTTGATTCAATTGTCTTTATTTTCATCCTCTCAAAATTATTTAGGCTCTAATTTGGAAAAATTAGGTTTTTTGTAGAGTCTTACTCCTTAGAGTTTTCACCAAAACATTTTCATCACCATTGACATTTTATTCATTAATTTCAACCTTATTTCATTTCCTGTAGTTGATAAAAATATAGCCATCTTTGAAATTATAACCCTCTGATTAATACCTCCTAAAAATTGTTTCATTTATTTCATCACACATCTAATAAACACTATGTATTTTATACTTTAATATATCTAAAACTATATCATTCTTTAACATTGTCTTTTGATTACACCCTTAGTTATCTCTGATTACCATCCATGTAATTCTCAAAAATGGGAGGCATTATACCTTTTAAATAACACAATGGAGTACAACTGCCATCATCATTATTTTTATCTCTCAAATATTTATTATTCCAATTTTTTCTTGGGAATCATCCCCCATATCATTTATATTTGTTTTACTACTCTAAGAAGTAGTCGTCATATGAATGACAACTACTTTTAGTATTTCAAGAAAAATAGGGGAATGTCCACAAGAGATGGAGGATGAGTGTCAAACAGAAAAATATAATGATAAATATTTGGAAGATGAGCTAATGAGGATGAAAATTCTGTATAACTTTCACCTTGGGATAAATTCAAAGGATAACACCTACCATAGTCTAGTAATTCTTTCCTTAAATTCAATTACTAATTTTCTTAATAGCATATGAAACTTATATGAAATAATCAAATGTTGAGTTTCCCTTATTAGATTTATCTATAAATTTTACCTTTGATAATGGATAGATTATGTGTATTTATTTATTTATTTATTATATAAAATTAATATTTTATGAACCTAATAGGATATCTTTACTTTCTCTCAGACAATTCAAAGATTCAATTCAATGTATCTTATTTTCTACTCATCCACCTCACTCATTGATCTATTATATGGAAAAATCTATTTTCATTTTTATCATCATTATTTATTTACCATGTGAATATCCCTATGGTCAACAATGATCATACAGTAAAATCGTTCTCTATATATTTAATGTATTTTTCATATTTATGTTAAATTTATTTTAGTATTACTCATATAATAATTTTCTTTCTTATACAAGGGGATTATTTTGTTTAATTTGGGGTGGTTTTTTCAAATCTTTTAATGATCATGATGGATTGGTCTTCAATCCTGCAACTGAGATAATGATAATAAGTAAATACATTAATAATTCATACAATGGTCAAGAAAAGGTGAATTCTTACTACTTATTTAATTAATTTTTTCATCATTTTATCTAATATTTGTAAGTTAATTTCATTAAAAATTTATCTAATACTTATTTAGTTTTTTATATATCTTTTGGGAAGTCATATTTTTCTTCCAACTATCTGCAACAAACCACAAAAAAGATAAAATGATTCTTTATGCCAATGTAACCACGTTTTCCATTTTGATTTCATTTTTTTGTCGAACTGATAAAACTAAATATTGATTTTATTTTTTTAGGTGAGAAAATTATCTCTTTATTTATAGATAGAAGAGTATAGGGAAATAATATTCCAATTATAGTGACTTCATGTGACATAATGGGCACATTATCTTCCTCTACTCTTTTAAATTTCAGCAACGATAATGGTTTTTTGGATGAGAACATGGATTAAATATGATATATGTCTATTTTGACATAGAAAAAAATAGAAATATGGTTAAATTGGATTTTATGATTTTTTAAGACTTTGGGATGTGTAGGAATATATCGCATATCAATATAACATGGAGTGTTACAAGTATGAATCAAAGTGATTCTTTTTATTTAAAATTTACATTAATTTTAGTAAAAAGGATAACTTACATACTCAAAATTGAGAAAAAATATTATTATTATTTTGATACTTTATGTAAATGATATATAAGTCATTTGAGGTGTTTAAGAATCACCCTAACCTCAAATCAACACATGGTGTGACCGTTATAACTCAATATGTCCATTATCAGTTTAAAATTGACAATTGAGATCAAAAAATTTCACTCAATAAAACAAAAATGATCATATTTTTTTGATAATTTATTACATTAATTAATAAGTTATTTTTGACATGTAGGGATCATTATACCATCAAACTGATACATGATGTTATTGGTATCATCCAAAGTGTATGTTTCCAGTTTAAAATTACATTTTAGAAGAAAACAAGTGATGTAATCAAAACTAAGAAAATGAATTCATATTGTTTTTGTACATTAGGGAAATGATCCATAAGTCATTTTTGATGTGTATGAATCATTCTCACCTCAATCCAACCTACGGTGTGATTGATATGACTCCAAGGGTGTCTTTTTATTTAAAATTGACATCAATTTTTGTTGAAATGACAACTGACATACAAAAAACTGAAAAAAAAAATTGTATTGTTTTGATTCTTTAGTAAAATTATCCATAAGTAATTTTTGACATGTAGAAATTATCCAAACCTCAATCTGATGCATGGTGTGACCGGTATGACTCAAAGTACGTCTTTTTATTTAAAATTAACTTTAGTTTTAGTAAAATGTACAAATGACCTACTCAAAACTCAGAAAATGCATCCAAATTATTTTAATACTTTAGGAAAATGATACATAAGTCATTTTTTACATGTATTAATTATCCTTATCTCAATTTGATACATGATGTTCCCGATATGACTCAATGTTATTGATATTATTTTAAAATCGATAGTTTCGTTCAAAAAATGTCACTCACTAAAAACCAAGGAAATGCACTTGTATTTTCTTAATAATTTAGAAAATTGATTAATAAGTCACTTTTTATATATAAGAATTTGTCTCACATAAAACCAATAGACTATGTGATAGGTATGAGTCAAAGGTCATATTTCTAGTTTAAAATGACTGTTTACGCTCCTTTTCGTCACATTGTCTAAAAGAATGGAAAGGAAAATACCTTAAGTCCAAAGTAATTCATCCTTTGAAGAAACATCAAAAATCGACAAAGAGATGAACAAGGAGAACATTGCCCATAGGTCGCGCAAGTTCCATCACTTTTGCACAAGTCCACTTGCGTGACGCCTAATGGTCGCGCAAGGGACTTGCGCGCCCTAAAGGATAACCTCCCAGGTTCTTCTCGAGCCTATAAATAGACCTTGTGGGCCCCCCATTTCGGGGAGGAATTTTTCCAGAAACTCAGATTTTAGCTCCCGGTGCCCTAGTCTCTTCTCAAAGCTTCTGAAACACTTCTAAGATAATTTCTTACCTAGAACGGAAGATCTAAAGAGGGGGAGGAAGGCCTAAGTGTTGAAACTCATCAATGATTTCGCTCCTGAGTGGCCAGCCCTTAAGGGAAATGGCCACACTTGCACGCCGCCTTACTCCTTCAATAGAACTTGCGCGCCACTCTTCTAGAAGAACCTCAAGATGATTCTAAAGGATTTAACCAAGAGTCGCTCAAGTATTACCCTGTTGGTTAACTGTCACGCAAGTACCAATGTGTCGCGCAGGTATACATGCGCGACCAGGACTTGGGCGCCCACACAGTATCTGCGCGCCTGCCAGGACTTGCGTGCCCCCGCCTTTTTGGGTGCCCTTCTTGCCCATTTCACCCCTCTTAAGCCATTCCACCTCTCCTATTCAAGATTCAGTCTTCAATACACTCTTCAAATCCATTTATGGCATGATTTCTTGATTTTACTTCCTTATCTGAAAGGAATTATGTGGAATATCTCTCAAAACCTAGTGATTTACACATCTTTATATCAATAAAGATTGATATTTCATTCATTCAACCTCATCATTTAAGATGAGAAAACTTTTTTAACCTGGGCCTCCATTTTCAAGAATAAGCCCCAGTCATAATTTCCAAATATGGGAATCCTCCTTAGGAGTAATCCCCAAGTCCTCTTTTAACCTGGGACTCCTTTTCAAGAATAAGACCCAGTTTTAATTTCCAAATATGTGCATCCTTATCAGAAGTAAGCCCCAAGTTCTCTTTTAACCTGGGACTCCTTTTCAAAAATAAGCCCCAGTCATAATTTCCAAATATGGGCATCCTCCTTAGGAGTAAGCCCCAAGTCCTCTTTTAACATGGGCCTCCTTTTCATGAATAAGCCCCAGTCATAATTTCCAAATATGGGCATCCTCCTTAGGAGTAATCCCTAAGTCCTCTTTTAACCTGGGCCTCCTTTTCATGAATAAGCCCCAGTAATAATTTCCAAATATGGTAATCCTCCTTAGGAGTAAGCCCTAAGTCCTCTTTTAACCTGGTCCTCCTTTTCAGGAATAATCCCCATTCATAATTTCCAAATATGGGCATCCTCATTAGGAGTAAGCACCAGGTCCTCTTTTAACCTGAGCCTCCTTTACAGGAATAAGCCCCAGCCATAATCATTAACATGGGCCTCCTTTGCAGGAGTAATCCCCAGTCCCCTAATTTGGGAATCCTCCTCAGGAGTGAGCCCCAACCATAATTCTCTTAACCTGGGTCTCCTTTTCAGGAGTAAGCCCCATTCATAATCATTAACCTGGGACTCCTTTTCAGGAATAAGCATCAGTCATAATCATTAACCTGGGCCTCCTTTTCAGGAATAAGCCCCAGTTATAAATATGGGCATCCTCTTCAGGAGTAAGCCCCAAGTCCCTTAATTTTTCAAGTCTCTTAACATGGGCCTCCTTTTCCGGAGTAAGCCCCAGTCTTAATTTTCCTTAACCGGTCCTAATTTAACTTTGATCTAGGATTCCTTATCAGGAGTAAAAACCCAATCATAAGCCCTATCCTAATTTGGGTCTCCTTTTCAGGAGTAAGCCCCAAGTTAGAGTATTCAAATCTCCATGAAGCACATATACCTTTATGGACCCTGTTCCTGGATTTCTTCCCTGAAGTAAATCCTAATATTCATTTATTTGGGCAGTCATATATACATAAGTCCCACATTATTTCTTATGATTGCATCTTTCATGGCACAATTTTCTGATTTTTACCAATACCTATTGTTTCTCACACCGAGCATGACTCACGGGAGCTTAGAGTGTAAAATTAATTATGGCATCCTTCTTTGATCCATCAATCATAAACATCATACTCCCTTAATTGAACTATGTGTGTTCTGATTCCTTTTCCAAAATAAAGGATACGTAGGCAGCCCATCTGTGGGTACGATCCTAAATTTGAAATAATCCATGTCCTTATGAATGAAAATAAACTTCAAGTGCCCCACTGAGTGGCTTTAAAACCAGCATGGTCATCATAATGACCAAGAGACTTATATATAAATGTTTCGAAGGATACCATTGACCAAGAATCTCTAATAAATACAGATGATTCTCTATCAATGAAGAACCTTGAATACATATAAAAGATTCTCTAAATTTCCTACATATTTAATCATTGATTGTCAGATCTGAAGGAAAGCTCATTTTATACTTGGTAGTGTAATAAGGATTCACGAACATAACTTAAATCTATAAAGAGAGTCCTAGAGTAGAAAATAATTCCCCTCAAAAAGGAGTGATGAGTCCGACCTCCCATCCTCTCGACCAATAAAAATTCCAAAGCTTCATCAGTCCATAAGTTAAAATTATGTTTTACCTATTTGTTAGGACCCTATTTTAAACTCAATGAGAGGTCCAACAAAAACAATCATTGAAATATGTGCTCATCCAAAAGATGCAGTGGCTGAATTTATCTTTATTACGTCTGTTATATCAAATAGGCACTCTTTTTTTTCAATATTTTCTGCATTCTAAGAAATGGTTGCTCTCAAGTTCACACCTGTGAATACCGCTGCTGTAAATGCCACTACTGCTACTTCTGCTGGATCATCATCCGCTCTGAGGACGATATCACCTACTCAGCATCTTCAACGCTGGGTATCAAATGTGTTGGTTAAGGAGTATTGTCAACACGGTACTATCCCAACTCTGGAGGCTTCCTGACAAGCCCTCCAAGTGAACAACTCACACTGTTCATCCGGACAACGACGACCATTGATCAAGAATCATGTGGTGATGACTACCGTCTCCAACCATTTCGGGTCGTTATCCCCAGAACACAATCACCATTCTCTCCCTTATTCTGGGGAGGTGAATGAGTAAGTCCCTCAGGGCCTTAATTCAAGCAGACAGAAGTCCTTCCCGAGGGATCCCATCAACAATAGCTGTCAGACTCGTGCGGCAGTGCACCCTCAACATGATGATGGTGTCGACTCTAGGCGTTCGGCTCAGGTTCCTTGAACCCGAGAAGGAAAGACGAATTGCGAGAGGAGAAATCCAGTTAACAGTTAGCAGGTTATCATCTCCGCCATCTCCAGAGAATTCCACCAACCTAACTTGGTGTCAAGCAACGAGTGCGCACACACACCTGCCCGTTTTAATTCCATTGTTCAGCAGACTTGTCTGGAAGCATCACGCCAATCCCGTTAGGCAATTCCGGTGGAGTATTATAGACAGGAACATACACTTGTTTATACGTCATCAGTTAGTCAGCAGGATCGTCTGACTACATATAATGGATCTCTTCAACCAAGTTCGGCGAAGTGAAAACAGTAGGCACATACACCTCCTAGTATTGATCAATCCTACCAACATTATCTCTTGGTAGCATTCGGAGAAGTCAGTCGGAAAGCTCCGTCGACAAATAAGAGGCAGACTCAACTCTCTGCCCCCACACTTGAGTACTGTCAGGATTCACTGACAGGAAAAGGAGGACAAATGCAGGCACACACACCTACTCCAATCATGGAATGGACGTATATCCCCATTCTGGTGGCTAAAGTCACCAAGAATATTCTATCAATGGTGAAAGAGCATAAGAAAATTCCTGCTCATATCCTGGATGCCTGTCAGGATATTATAACAGCTTCAGCGGCATCTCAGGGAAAGACACATAAATATATCCCTAGAAGTGGAGTAACACATCAACATTTCACTCCGGAATAGACACACACATTTGTTCCAATCCAAGATGGTTGTGGGGAATACTCCCCCATATCATATGGACAACCAAGTCAGGAACATACACCTGATTTGAGTGAAGATCGTCAGCCTAACCTGGCCGTCTTTCCTGATCAGGCACATACACCTTCTCAGAGCAGCCACTTTCGTCAACAAGTGGTTTCCAAAGAGAGTAAGAAGGCGTCTAAGAAAAATACTCACCCTGCACAGTCAGGAGATCAAGAGCCAATCTGTAACAAGGCCTTGCTCGATGCTGGAGTTCTTGAAGCCCTCAGACAGTTATCCGTTGGAATTAAAGATTCTACTCCCTCATTTCTCAATAGTGGGAACATTAATTCCGAAGGTCTTCAACAGACACTTCCTCATGAAGGCTTGCTTCATGACAATTCGGTCGATCTCAATGTTTCATCTTCAGATGAGAGCCACAGGAACCCTCTGTGTGGTCAAAAGACCAAGGAGAAAGAGATCTCGTCTTTTGTTGTAACCCATTATGGTGGTCCTCCCCATGATGATGAATTTAGCTGCGAAAGTCCTCTCCGTAGTAGTGATGCACATTGCCCAGAAAATGCTCCAGTGGACAATGTAGTGCCGAGAAAGCCCTATTATCTTGAGGCACTTGCAAATGCGAAACCATTCATGTCTGATGTTTCATCGCCGGCAGGTGAAATACTTTCTCAATCGGAAGATAGCCCAGGGTGTAGGTCATTCTCTGAACCACCCCTAAGTCATACATCTTCTATTTTAATTAGTGATTTCTCTACCAATACTATTAAATCCAATGAAGCAACAAGGAAGCACCAGTTATGGTCAAAACAGGTAGAAGAATCTTCATCAAATGATAAAGAAGAAATGATGAACATAAGAAAACAACTGGCGAAAGGTGAAGTGCCAGTCATGTTTTGGCCTCTGGCTGACTCTCAGTATGACATTCCAGAAATGTTGACGGAAGATGGAATTCATGATATTCGTCTCAATATATGGAAAACACTTTTTCATTTGAAAAAGAAAGTATTATCTTATGATGAATATGAAAATTATGTTAAGATAATAGAAGGGTTACAATGCCAAATTGACTTGGCATATCTATCAGTCTCTCAATATCTGAAGGCTGAAAAGCAGCAGAGAACCCTTCAGCGTTCATGCCTCAACGCACTAAGAAATTTTCACCAGTTAATTGTCAATTCCCCATCTGGTATTCATGTCAGAGGATGGGGTGTTCAGGGAGAACTACATTTCACGGTGCTCTCCAGTCAGAAAAGCCCGCCGAAAATGGTCTCATGCAATGTTATTACCCATGGTCGGCCACAGTCAATGGGCTTTGTTTGTAATCAAAAGCCTGCCCAAGAACAGGCCTCAACTAGTTCATCTAGAAATCAAGAATACAGAGAACAAGTTGTTGAATTACTCCTGCATCAAGCAAACTAGAATATTGAACAGACCTCTCGTTTGGAGCAAGCACATCACCAAGTGATAGAAGTGTCAGAAATCATCCAACGGTCTTTTGAACCAGGTGATAAAAGTGGATAGAGGATAATGCATCCAGCTAATTTCCAGACTAAGGTTCGCAATATCAGGAGAGATTTTAAGAAAGTCTCAGACATTGCATGTCAAGAGCCACCCTAGCTTTCCAGATTGGGGACTCTTTTAAACCAACCCTCGGAATAAACAAATAAGATTCGAGGAGTTGAGTGGGAACAGCAGGAACAACCCCAGTCCACCAGACTGGGGACTTTTTCAAATCATCAAACCCCTCCTCAGAGAAAGTCAGTCTTTTCCTGATTGGGGAAGAAGCCACAAGAGGAACGAAGAGACAAATTATCAGGAGATTCCCTCCAAATTATGGTTCTTCAAGAAGTTCCTGAGGGATCGAATCAACAAAAGGAAATGTCTCATCAAAGACATGGAAGAAGAAAATATCACAGAAATGCTGATAGAAGGGATGTGATGCGTTATGCATCAATAAATTTCATCAATGTCGTTGTTGCTGATCCACCAGATGAGGCTCACTCAGGGGACTCAGATGAAGAGGTTCCTGCTCAAGAAGATATACGTACAGACACAAATTAAGAAGTTGTGCGTACACGAAATCAAAGGGTTACTCAGAACCTAGGTAATCCTTCAAGTAACCCACTTCCTCCTCTCCGAAAAGGATCCAACAAAGGGAGGGGAAAGAATCAGGTTACATATCCTTTATCTAGAGAAGTTCAATCGCTCTCAATAGAGCAAAGGTTTGCACAACAGGAGGAAGAAATTAAGGAATTAAGGAGGTTGAATGCAGAACTACTTCAGGGTAGTCTTCCTCCTAAGTGTGCTGGAGTCATTCAGCCAAGGGAATTTGTTGCAGCTACTAAGATGGATCAAGAATATCCTCCTTTATCAATACACCCTCATAGGTCTAATCCTATGGGTCAAGTGCAACAACAGTTGGCAGTGCTACCATCAGTTGCAGCACCAACCACCACATCTTTCCAAGCTCCAGTCATTGCACCTACTCAATTCTAAGTTCAACCGGATGTTTATCAAATGTTAATAACTACCATTGAGTCATTAACATCTCGGTTAGAAACTATGGCGGGGAAGTATGCACAGGTTCCACTGAAAAAGAAAGTTTACCCTAAATGGCTAGATTCAATCTCTCCCCCATAAAATTTTTGGAACCCTGTATTCCCTATTTTCAATGGATCAGGCGATCCTGAATAGAATTTGACGCATTATGTGTCTTGTTGCGATCCTATGATGGGAACTCCGGAGCAGCAAGAAGCAGTGAAACTCAGATGCTTCGTGCGAACCTTGCAAGGACCAGCTTTTGTCTGGTATACAAGCTTGCAATCCCAGTCAATTACCGGATGGGAAGATCTCTATCAACGATTTTTTCTTCAATTCATCTCAACTTTTCCGAAGACAACAGTTTTTGATCTTACAAACTATACTCAAAGGTAGAATGAAAGGGTATCTGATTTCATTGCTCGCTGGAAGAAGTTAACATATTCCCAGAGCATAGTACTCCCTCAAGAGGAATTGTTGTCAATCTGTGTGGAAAATCTGCGTAACGAATTACGCACACCATTGATCCCTGTGAAATACACAAGAGGGTTTCAAGACCTTACTTCAATCACTTAACAGATTGAAGATTCCCTTATACAGGATAAGGCTAAATCTCGTGTAATTCCATCAGCTCCAGGAAGGAGAATGGGTAAAACAAAAACTACTACATGTATGCTTAAACAAGCACCTGTACCTTCTTCTACCTCAAAACCTTCATCTTCCCAAAGGGCTCCACCTCCTGAGCGCCAACAACAAAGGCCGTTTTGTCAAGATAATCAAAGAGATCAAAGATGAAAACAATTTGAGGACTTGAAAAAGAAAAGTTTACTCTTTCTGAAATGAACAAGTTCCTGGTTATTTCATTTCATCTTTGTAAAATAATTTGGTTCAATTTACAATGCCCAAGAGGCCAAACAGTGAAGGAGATGAAGACTGTCCCAATTATTTCCTTTTTTATCAAATGTTGGGGCATCCTATCTAGGAGTGTTTTGTCTTCAAAGACCTCCTACAAAAGATGGTCAACAAGGGACAAGTCAAACTGAAAGGTTCTTCAGCTCAGGTAGCATGTGTTACTGCTACAGTTCCAGAGGAGGAAGGCAAATGGAAATAATTCAAAAGCAAAAATTCACAGAATTATGATGATTGGATGGTCAGAAATACAATCAACCAAACTCAAGCTATTTTTCGAACACAATTAAAGAAACTGACTGTGTATTCTTCCATGAATGTTACGGCAAAACCCTCTTCATCAAAGGGAAAGTCCTCAAAGAAATGTCATGATTCAAAGAAAGAAAAAGAATCAGAAGAAGATGAGTATGTGTCAAAGCCTAAGTTGTCTTTTACTCTGGAAGACTTCATGCCATCTACTTCAAATCCACGAGCACCACCCCACCAAACGGCATAGCCTAAATAGGATAATTAGAAAGAGTCTTCATCAGATGAAGAGTTAATCTTAGGTTCTGTTAATATGATTCAATTAACGGATCCATATGCCACTCGTAGTTTCGATTTCGATGAGCCTGAATTCCCTATATCAAAGAGGGGAATCAGAGGAAGTTCCAGAGGCTCAGGATACATGGGAAGATGTGGATCTTTCAGAAGCCACTATTCCAATTATACCCCTTCTAGAACTGTGTACGCAGCAGAAACTCGTGGTAGATCCCTTCAGCGAGCTCAGAAAGAACAAGAAAGTTCTTCTACCAATAGCAAATTCAGTCCTCGCACAGTTATTTTGGAAGACCGGTTGAAGGTTCCATTTTTTTCCTCTCAGCAAGTAAATGGATCTAATCAGTCTAATCATCCAAAACCAGGAATATTGTCAACTCCTATCCCAATACAAGATGCATCAACTTCCAAAGCATCTGCTTCCAAGGTACATGCTAAACCACATATTCCTGTTGGGAAACACAGACCTCTAGATCAAAAGTATGATGTATTGAAACACTTGGCCCAAGTACCAGCCAAGTTATCAATTCTGGATTCTCTGAATCTTTCAAAAGATCTTCGGGAAGCACTCATCGAGGCTTTGTCGAGTCCTCAGGAGTTTGAAACTGAAATTACTACAGGTGAAGTTTATCACATAGAGAATAATCCTACAGAATTCTATGCAATAAAATCTTTTACTGATGAAGACGAAGATGATGTTGTGTATGGGCATATTAGACATTTGTACTTATCTGGAAAGGTCAATGGCATAGATGTCCTAAGAGCTTTTATTGACAATGGTTCATGAGTCAACCTCATGCCCATTCATACACTTCGTCGATTGGGCCTCACGGAATCTGATTTTTCTCCTTCTACCATGGTGTTACAAGGATATGATAAAAATGAACAAGAACCACTGGGCCAAGTTACACTCAGAACTCAGTTTTGAGATCTTGTATCCAATTCAGATTTCATTGTTGTTGATCAAGACTCAGCTTTCAACATCTTGCTTAGAAGACCCTGGCTACATCAACATGCGGCTATCCCTTCATCATACCATCAATTTCTCAAATATTGTTTTTATGGTCAAGTTGGGACATTGTATGGTGATAAGGCCCCATTCAAGACATGTGAGTCTCAATACATTGAGGCGGAATTCTATCACATGAAGGGAAGGGAGAAATCCACAACAAAGGATATTGCCAAAGTTAATACTCCATATGGTTTGGAGAAGATTCCAGTAAATCCATTTACACATGTGAGTACAGATTATGTGTTTCCTATCAGTTAAATTGACAAGATAGACCCAAATCAAAATACTCTTATGGAAAGATCCATAATGTCAATTATGGAAATCGATCCAGACAACATGGGAGAAATTGGTAACCCACCAAGCAGTGATGAAAGCACAAATGGTGACGTCTTCATTTCATCTACTGAAATCCAAAAAGTCTATACTTCGCCAATTAGGCTAGAAGAAGTTATAGAAACATCGGAGGTGAACAATGATGTCGATTCTCAATCCATCATCTCCTCTTTATTACCCAAAGAAGACCCTTTATCATTGATCGGGTTGGAAATGGAAGCTTCTTCTTCAAGATGTGAAAATTTTGACATCTCTTCTTATCATTAAAATTCTGCTTTATCATCTACTATGCAAGTAGAAATAGAAGAAATAACACATGATGAAGAAGAATAGGAAGATCTTAGAGATGCTCCTCCAGCATTTGAAGAGGGTATCTCTACCACCGTGGATGAACTCAGAGAAATAAATCTGGGTAAAAAAGAAGATCCACGCCCCACTTTAATTATTGAGGCCATGACTCTTGAAGAACAAGATATGTATATTTCCTTTCTAAAGAAAAATAGATATATATTTTCTTGGAAATGTACAGAAATTCCCGGGCTTGATCCTGATGTTGCTACTCATCATTTGGGTTTACCAGAAGAACATCAAGGATTTAAGAAAGCCGCGAGAAGAACACACCCAACTTATGCTTCCAAAATTGTAGCTGAAGTGGATAAGCTTATCAAAGCTAACATCGTTAGAGAAGTTCATTATCCCAAGTGGTTGGCTAATATTGTCCCTGTAAAGAAGAAGAATGGACAAATTAGAGTTTGCATCGATTTTAGAGATCTTAATCGGCATTGTCCTAAGGATGATTTCCCATTTCCGATTATAGAACTTTTAAATGATGCAACAGCTGTCTATGAAGAACTTTCCTTCATGGATGGATATTCTGGATATAATTAGATCCGAATGTCCCCAGAAGATGAGGAATCCACAGCCTTCAGAGCCCCTTAGGGTGTGTTTTTCTACCAGGTAATGCCCTTTGGCTTAAAGAATGCAGGTGCAACATATCAGCGTTCCATGCATCGTATCTTCAAACCCTTCTTAGGTAAGTTTTTTGAATTCTATGTAGATGATTTGGTGTTTAAATCCAAACAACGTTCTAATCACTTGGCTGATTTGGAAGTCATATTCCGCAAGCTTCGACAACATAATTTGAAGATAAACCCCTTAAAATGTGCTTTTGGGGTAACCTCGGGAAAATTTCTCGGCTTTTTTGTACGCCATCGTGGTATTGAAGTCAATCCTGAGAAGACCAAGTCAATCCTTGGTATGTCACCTCCTCAAAATTTGAAATAATTAAGAGGACTTCAAGGACACTTATCCTATATTCGGCGTTTCATCGCCAATTTGGAAGGCAAAAGTTTACCCTTCACCAAATTGATGAAGAAGGGAGTTACTTACCAGTAGACTGAAGAATGTCAATAAGTATTTGATATTATCAAGAAATACTACTTTATTCCACCGGTACTCATGCCACTTGTTGAAGGAAGACCACTTATACTCTACGTGACAGCTCTAGAGCGATCATTGTGTGCCTTTCTTGCTCAAAAAAATGATGCTGGGAATGAAAACAGCCTCTATTATCTCAGTCAGACTATGCTTGAAGTAGAAACCCGGTATTCAAGTATTGAGAAGTGTTTCCTAGCATTAATCTTTGTAGTTCAGAAGTTGAGAAATTATCTGCAACATCATGAGGTCCAATTGGTATCTCGCAATAACCCGCTCAAATTCATCCTTAGTCGTCCAATGCTTATAGGACATCTGGCAAGGTGGGCAGTTATTTTGCAGCAATTAGACATTAAATATCTGTCTCAAAAGGCGATAAAGGTCCAAGATCTGGCTGATTTCCTGGCTGAACACCCTTCAGTGGAAGACAGATCTTCATATATTGAACTCCCTGATGAGGAATTCTTCTCTATTCAAGAAAGTCCTCAAGCATGGGAAATGTATTTTGATGGTGCTTCCAGAAGTCCAACAGGGAGGAAAATGGAAAATCCTAAATTCAATAAAGTTGGCTTAGGAATTGTGCTCATTTCTCTAGAAAAGGCATTGTTACCTTATTCTTTCTTATTATGGGAAGGTGGTACCAATAATGAAGAAGAATACCAAGCTCTCATCGCAGGTTTGGAATTGGCGCTTCAAGCACAAGTGAATCACTTAAAGGTGAAAGGTGATTCAGAACTGGTAATCAAGCAAGTCAATGGAGATTATGCCATCAGAAAAGAAGAACTAATCCCTTTGTATGATTACATCAGAGAGTTAATGGTGTAATTCCCTTCGGAACCAAAATTTTCTTATGTCCCAAGATCACAAAATGCTCAAGCTGATGCATTGGCTAATATAGCCATAGCTCTGGCAGATCCAAATAAGGATGAGACAACCATCATTATTGCCCACCGTCACCATCATTATTTCCCACCGTCATGAAATTTCACCTTATGTTCGAATCAGAACAGAGGAAATTAATGAAATTAGTCTCATTCCTAAACCATATGGTCATACTATAGGATGGATGTCACCTATCAGGAAATACCTTCAAAATGGAACACTTCCACCTGATAGAGCCGAGAAAGAACAAATCCGGCGATGTGTGGTCAATTTTACTCCTTATGATAGCCCAGATCACCTAGAGAAAATTTTCTACAAACATGGTTTTGATGCAGTTCTATTCAGATGCATTGATGGTGAAGAGACAATGGTTGTCATGAAAAAAGTGCATGCAGGAGTCTGTGGTGCCCACCAGTCTGGATATAGACTGTCTGATCAGATTTGAAGGCTTGGATACTTCTGGCCTTCAATGATACAAGATTGTTTTGATTTCACAAAGAAGTTTCATTCATGCCAAGTACATGCCAACTTCATTCATCAACCTCCAAACTTCTTTCATACAGCTAAATACTCATGGCCATTTTCCACATGGGGAATGGATGTGGTGGGACATTACCCTTCAGATACGGCCAAGTAGTTTAAGTACATTCTTACTGCTACTGACTTCTTTTCTAAATGGGTAGAGGAAATAACTCTCAAGGAAGTCGGTTCTAAATTCATTGTTAGTTTCATCAAGTCTAACATCATTACCAGATTTGGTGTCCCTCATACCATATTGACGGACAATGGCACCAACTTCTGTTCATCCCAGGTGAAGAAGTTGTATCAAGAATACAACATCAAATCCAACAGTTCATCTCAGTATTATGAAGTGGCCAATGTCCAGATATAATCCTTCAAAAAGAATCTTTCAAATATACTGCAAAAGATGGTAGATAAAGATAAGAATTCATGTCCTGATAAACTCTTTCATGCTTTATGGGATTATCGGACTACCACCCGCACTACAACGCAGTCAACTCCATATTCACTGGTATATGGAACGGAAGCAGTCTTGCCAATTGAAGTTCAACTACCCTTTCTCAGAGTTTCCATTTGTGATCAATCATCAACAGATGAACAATCTCAAAAGCGATTGAATGAATTGGAATGGTTAGATGAGAAAAGATTGTGCACTTTGCACCACTTGGAAGTCTATCATAATCGAATAGCAAGAGCTTTTAACAAAAAAGTTTGTCTTTGTTCATTAACTCAGGGAGAATTGGTATTAGTTCTCAGAACTCCAATGATACCAGGAAAGAAACCTCCCAATATTGAGCCAAAATGGGAAGGACCTTACACAATATATAGGGTATACTCTAATGGAGCTTATTCATTAATCTCGATGGATGGAGAACTCATCACTACTCCAACCAAAGCCAGATTTTTTAATAATTATTTTTTATAAACACAAAATATATCATCAATGGTCCAGTATGACCTTAAATTGCATCATGGTCTACTATGACCATAAACTGCACCACTGTCCAGCAAGACCTTAAACTGCATCATCAACGGTCCATGCATATGACCATAAACTATTTTCAAGTCCCTTACGTCCAGCAAGACGTTAAACTATGAAATCCTAACTAAATGACGCTAAACTGTATAAAATTCCCTTACGACCGGAAATATGTTAAACTACATAATCATCAAAGGTCCTGTATGATCTTAAACTATACCACCGTCCAGCAAGAAGTTAAACTATATCATCAACAGTCCATGCATATGACCCTAAACTATTTGCAAGTCCCTTAAGTCCAGCAAGATGTTAAACTATGACGTCCTAACTACATGACGCTAAACTGTATAAAAGTCCCTTACGTCCGGAAAGACGTTAAACAACATAATCATCAAAGGTCCTGTATGACCTTAAACTACACCACCGTCCAGCAAGACGTTAAACTGCATAACCAATGGTCCATGCATATGACCCTAAACTATTTTCACATATGTCTAACATGACGTTAAAATGTGTCCCCTTCATCGTCCTAACTACATGACGCTAAACTATACAGAAGTCTCTTACGTCCAGCATGGCATTAAACTGCACCATCCACGGTCCATGCATATGACCTTAAACTATTCGCACTTTCGTCCAACATGACGATAAACTGTATCGTCCCTTTTTTTTCCTCCAACATGAAGTTAAACTATGAAAAAAGTCCCCAATACGTCCAACATAACGTTAAATGGTGTACTCTTTTTTCCTCACTGCATGACGTTAAACTGCACAGTCCCCCTTTCGTCCAACATGACGTTAAACTATATTGTCCTCATCGTCCTAACTACATGATGCTAAACTGTACAGAAAGTCCTTGATATTTCCTACATGACATTAAATTGTACTTTGTCCCTCCTACATGACACTAAACTGTACAGCACCAATAGTCCTAATTGCAAGACTTTAAACTGCATAGTCCCTTTATATGACCTACATGACATTAAACTATGCATCGTTAAGGTTGTTGTTACCTCTTGTTTCTCACACCGAGTATGACTCACGTGAGCTTAGAGCAAACTTCAACCATAACACTCTCTATGGGCTACTAACCAAGTGTAAGTCCCAACAACATCATTTTTTAGGTCGTTGTCCCCAAGAAAAACTTGATCATTAATTCATTCTTTAATTGAACTACGCGGACATTGATCCTTGCTTTCCAGGCTGGGTATGTAGGCAACCTCCCAAGGTTCAAGCCCAAAACCAATCTCTTCACATAGGTTCACCTCCATCTCATACGATGTTGATTCGTGAAACTGCCCCCAGAATCAATATCTTTACATTGGTTCACTTTCATCCTTATTATACGATGTTAAACTATACAACACTTTTTTCCAGTATGACAATAAACTACAATATTATTTGATACCCTCACCTAAGAGGGAACCATTATTTACATTGATTTTTCAATCCTGTTTCATTTCAAAGACTACGTGCATACATGGAAATTCCCAAACCTTTTATCTTGGGTTAAACCATCATTGCACTAAAGTCCCCTTTCATCCTTCACATGTACAAACCAAATTTGTACATAGGTTATTTCTAGAACTACGTGGGATTGATTACCATCCTTATGGGATACGTAGGAACGTTCGAGTGTCCCTTGAATCCAGCCCCGAGTCTTTGGGACTAACCCCAAATTTCACTTTCATTCCCCTGGCTGAAAAGTCCCCATGAAAACACACACTGTGTATTTCTTACAATGGTCCAAGCTATATGACCCTAAACTAAGATCTCTAATCCTTTTGTCCCACACGACGTTAAACTGTAGTTCAAGAACTACGTATGTCTTGATTCCCATCCTTATGGGATATGTAGTGAAGTCCAACATTTCAATTCCGGACCCAGCCATAACATGATTATGGTTAGCATTGATCTATAAATCTCTGTATACATTGGACAATACCCATCTTTATGTGTCATAATCCTAACCTTAAATATTTTCAGATCTTCATAAACCTTTTCTTGACTTCTAGTCACAAAAATGTCAAAATTCTGAGAGTTCTTTTGCCTGACTATGCAGCACATTCCCATAGGCGGCCTTGCATAAACATTCTACATAACAGATTTTTCAGCCAAAAGATACTATTATTTGACTGTGCAGCCAATGCCCTTAGGTGGTCCTGCATAATTCAACCCCCTAATGGGTTTGTTAAAAAATGGTAACTTCATTCTTGGGAAGAAAGCCTCTTTTGTCCTTATTGGTCTTAAATGACAGTATGTAGGGATCCATAAAAATAGCCATCCTTAGCATATTTGTCTCATATCCTTTTTCATGATCTGAAAGTATTCAAGTCTATGGTTTATATTCTCCTTCCCTACGTTTGGGTTAGACCTTCGTAGGAGTAATATCCATCCAGTTCTTTAATAATCTTGTTTGGAAATATATTCTCCATATTCAAGTAACTCTTTCCATACAACAGACTCTATACTTTGGAAAATTTGAATCTCCATAAACTTTCACTGGATTTTAGCACTAGGAAAGTAAATTTCTGAGAGTTCTTTTGCCTGACTATGCAGCACGTGCCCATAGGCAGCCTTGCTTAAACAGTCTACATAACAGACTTGTTAGCCAAAAGATACTATTTATTTGACTATGCATCCAATGTCCTTAGGTGGCCCTGCATAATTCGACCCCCTAACGGGTTTGTTAAATAATGGTAACTTCATTCTTGGGAACTACTTCTTCTAATGCTTTTTATCTCTTTTTCATATCATTCCTTAGATCCAAATATTCTTAAGACATAGTTTACATTTTTTTTTCCCTCATACTTTAGTATGGTACTATGTTTTCAGATGAATTGTCAAGGAATTGAGTCAATTTTAATCCATTTAGGTCAAAGTTATTTTGACCTTAAACATTAGCCTTTTTATGTCCGACGTGCATGACTTTAAACTGCCCACAAAAGACAAAGGAACTCTGAATAAAAGTCAAGTTCCAGCTCACTAAAAATACATTTTGTATGATTTAGGTAATATTGAGCAATTAAAAGGTTCAAAGTTTTTAGGGTTATTTACATTAATCCTAGTAAAAATCAAACTATACTTACTAGGCCCATTGGATTAGGTAAAATTTAGATCAAGTAGCAGGAAAATAAATGCACAAGTGATTGAAGATGAAAGAATTCTTTCCATTTGATGCACAAGAATTAGAGGGACATCCATATATTGGAGGATTTTCTCTTTTTCAGGAAAATTACAAAAGACTGTCAATATAAGTCTTCAATTGATGAACCGCATCCCGAGATTCATCAGCAGCTACTTGAAGCTCATGCACTCGACCAACTTCACTCTTTTCAGCCTGATGGAGTGCTTTCTTGGCATCCTCAATGGTCTTCATACCATTCGTTTGAACTCCCTCTGGTGAATTATTGAGTTGATCAAGTTCCCCAGCAACAGCATCTAACTATTGCTGAAGGTGCATCTTCTGGATGACTTTTTCTTTGATCTTATGCTTCAGCTCATTCATCCTGGCAGCATAGTCAGGCTCAGTTCGGGATACCGCAACCTCAAATTCACCGATGTAGACTGAAAGTTTCACCATGGTAAGATCTTCATGACACTTTTTCTCCTACTCCCTCCTGAAGATGACTTGTTTCACCGCAGTATGGATCTCTTGGTATCCAAAACTGCCAAGTCCTAGCATGATAAACTGGGATGAAAATCGAGGGATCTTCGATGATATCTCTTCTAAAGGAACCTCATATATGATTTTCCATATGTTTTTCCATGCCTTACATTGTGATAAGTTGAGCGCCTTAAGCACCTCTGGGTCTGATTCAATATCATCATCACAGGGGGGGCATGTAATCTGGGATTAATAAACTTAAGGAAGTGCCATGTTATGCTCCTTCCCCCCTGACCTGTGCTTCTTCACTTTCAATTCTCGTTGGGGCAGAGGCTGGGGCCTCACCTCCAGATCTAGACACTGCAGTTGATGGCCCTACATAATTAATTGAAATCTTTGGTTACTTTCAAAGGATAAAAAAAGAATCTATTGTCTTGAAAATTAAGTACAATCACAAATATTGTTATCCCTTACCTGACGGTGGATCAACAACTTGAGAAGACTCCTCCCCGTCTTTCCCAGTCTCAACAGGATCTTCAAGATGGGTCTCAGGAGGGTTTACTAGGTTTAGCTCTACTTGAGATAATGTTTCTGTAATGGTAGGGTTGACATCCATGTCCACACCCTCTTCAGGAATTGGCAGTTCAACAGCTTCTATGGATGGAACTGCATATTATTTTCAGTCTTGATTATAAGTTTAAATTATAAGAAAATTTAATGGGCGAAGGATAACACTCACGCCCAAGGTCTTCTAAATCACAAGACAATTTATCATGATCATAAAATTCTTCTAAAGACATGCCACGATTCATCATTTCATCCAATGATATTTCAGAATCCTGGTTAGTCTCACCAGTGGGAGCGTTTGATGTGTCTTCTTGATGACTTACATCCTGCAGCACCTGACCCTGGACAGCATCTTCAGATAAAATCACAGCATCAGTTGCAACAGCTGCCAGAAGCTCTAATGCAGGAGTTGAACCTGAAAAATCACAGAATGGAAGTCAGTAGGTGTTTCATTAAACATTTTTAGGAAGCATTGTTAACTTACCCAAAATAGGTTCTTCTCTTCTTGCAATAGTAGTAGGAGGGATACTGGTAACAGATGCTAGTTCTTCTCCAGGATCAACCAAGTTAGCTTGAATCTGTGATTGTTCCACATCACCCTCCGTGGTCCTTGAAGGAGGATCAGTCCTTTCCCTCAGGGGGGAAATTGAAGAAGCCCCTGCAATCCCCAAAAATAAGAGTAACCACGTGGTCATGGGTATAGACTCATGATTATCCGAAGGACTTACCGATGCTATTGAAGAGTTTAGCTATGGACTTCCTCCTTCATTGACTTTTCTTCTTTGGTTTTTTTGGAGTATTGGCAGTCTCCCTTATTGTAACTTGGATTGGAAAATGGAATGCCATTGCCAGCTCCTCGTTCATGGCCTGCTGGCCTGGAGATATTTTGCCTGGTTCGCGAGGAGATTCAGTAGAAACCCCGGTGGCAGTACCACCAGGGCTATACTGTGGTGAAGGGACCTCAGTAGTTCCTTTCTTTGCAAGATGAAAGATGAAGAAAATAACTTCCTTAAGTAACAAAGACTCGACTAGAATCAAGTTGAATATTAAATAAGGAAAGAAAACTTACATCTTCAGGAGCCACGTAATCGTGCCACTCCTATCAATCCCCTCAGTGGCGCCATGATCAATCAATTCCTTCACCCACCTGGTGACAGGAACGGACTCATCAGTGGTGTATATGATCATTTCCAGCTCTCTGATGTAATCCCGCACTTCATTGGGGTTATCCTCGTATTGGATATTTGTAGAAGCTGTAGGTTCCCTATTCCAGGAAGTTGTAGGCCCTCACACAAATCCAGCCAGGAGGTCTCAGTACCACAGTATAAACCCTGCCATAACTGGACAGCCTCTGGTCTTAGATATGAAGGCTGCGAGGAAGGTCCTACAATCTTTGACTTCAATTTCTTACCATCTCCTGCAACAAAAGATAGAGAATAAGAAAATAATATTTATTGCTTTATAAAGTAACAGTGATTAAATTACTACAATGAAGTAACTCACCAAGAGTTGATGGAGTGGGTCTTTTAATTCTGGTCAGAGGATTATATCGGGCATGAAACCGCTTTTCCATTGGTTGTGTCTCATCATCCCCATCATGGGAATCCGGTGAATTAGTTATAGAGGAGGAATCTGCCGAATCAGCTTCAGGTGGGGAAGCATCACCTTTATGAGGAAGGGTTTCTTTCTCTACAGTCCTCTTCCTTTTAACCACCTGATAAACTGGGTGATTCAGCACCCCTTTGGGGTATGATGCTATCCAGTGTTCGGCATAATATGTAGTCAAATTATGTTCCGCTTTTTCAACTAGTAGATCAAATACTGCCCCAGTCTTCTCCCTTGGCGTCAGCAGCCATAGTTGCCAAGCAACCATCGGATGTTGCTCTAACCTGACATGTACTGGGGGGGATACAGCAATCTATTGCAGACACTTGAATTGACGTGAAAATCTATATGGAGCATAGGCCTCGCATATAATTTATCTGTCAATCCTGGAAACTAGCACACCATCTCTATAAGCTAGCATGTATGTCCTCAGATCCAAATGGGTTGTTCCATCATCAACAAATCACCCGGTTGGCAGATTTCAATAGGGAAAGAAGTTGAATTCCTTAAACATGCTCATCCTCACTTTCATGTCATAGGAAATAACATCTAATGGAGAAACTCCAGAGAATGCTTGCACTGACGTCCTGAAAGAACTTCCAGGAATTTGTAATCCATTCTGTACATTGTAAGTCCTGAAGTGATTGGCGATCCATCCCCATAAAACTTGGAATGGTCCCACTATTCTTAAAGGAGATTTACCTATGAAGACATGAAGTAAACTCCTATGAATATTTGATAAAATGGGGGTAGCCAACCCAACCATTTTTCCCTCATCCAACTTTGTCGCAATGATGAAGGTCCCTGGCCTGAAGCCTCCCTTCGAATCCCTGACTGGAAAGAGATAAATGCTGATCCACATTGCCAAGAAGCCCGCCATACGGGTCTTTTTTGGGATCCTTTCCTTCACCTTATATCCCCACTTCTCTAACTCTCCCGCTTCTAGATTTGGCCATAATGTTCCAAGAGCACCCCTCTTCTCAGGTTTTGGGCAGGTGGTAGGACATTTGGGCCTCTTATCCTCAGATTTCTTTTTCTTGGATCCTTTCTACTTCGGCTCCTTCTCCTTTGGTTCCTTTTCTTTCTTCTCAATAAGAAATATATTCATCCACTCCTCCAGATGAATATCCTTGCTAGAATGAGTTAATGAGGTCTCTGAACTCTTGATCCTGTGAGATATTTTAAATAATTCCCGATCTAAAGTAGGAGTCTTCTCTGAATCATTACAAGTCACCTTGGGAGGAATGAATTCATCATACATGTCACCCAAAATTGGAGCCCCAGAGATCTTGTGGACATCCCAAAAACTGATGCCTACTTCTCCATGAGTCAGATGGAAAGAATTAGTTGCTGGACTCAAGTGGATGAGTATCTCCGGCACAAAGTTATCATGTCTATAAACATATTTTTTCCCAACCCAGACAGCTTCGTATATCAACACTCCTTTCAGATCCTCGACAAACTCTGCACAGGTTTGTCGCACCCAGTATGCCCACATCCAAGTTGGCTTCACGCCTCCCCTAGGACGGAAGTCCCAACTTTTCTTCCAGTCTTTGGATTGATCCATCTGAGCATTTCGGAAGATTGAAGGATGAAAATGTAGTTGCAGCTCAGGCGTATGAGATTTCATATCTGGCATACAAGGGCTATGATGCATCATGTGGGCCTTCTCCACTGTTCTAGCATTTAGAAATACTCCTCCACCTGAGATATTTGCTGAAGAAAAGTTGGTGTAATTATGAAACCATGAAAATGGGAGATAATTCTTTTCTTATGGAATAGTAACTTCTCGCAGATGACTGTAGTCATACAAAGGAAAATAAATTCTTTGGGGGAAGTCACGATGATATTTCTTCAGATACTTAGCCAAATCCGGAAGAGTGCTACTTTTGACGCTATAATAATCATGGCCAATGATGTTCATCATATCCTCAATCCGCTTTCTAGCCAGTTCATCAGCTATTCCGGTTCTAAGACCCATTGATTATGCACAAAAGTTGAGTAAATTAACTTTTAAGTCAGTTGATTTTTCATATAATTTGTGAAGGAATTTCAGAAAAAAAGAATTGGCAAAGGAATTAAGGCGTGAAAGTCTAAAACTTGGCGCACAAGTATGGATGTGTCACGCAAGTGTTAATGTGACGTGAAAGTTTTTGTCGTGCAAGTATCACCGTTCAAGTCTTATTACCTTGATAGCAGTGCGACGACAAATAAACAGTAGAAAACGAGAGACTTGTGCGGTGAAGGTGACATGCGCGGTGATAGCTCGAGAATCTGGAAATCAGATGCTATGCGCGGCGAAGGATAGAGTATTTATAGGCCAGGCTACCCACTTGCGCACCTACACCCAGCGCGCTCCATCCAGCTCACTCCAGCCCTGCGCGACTCGAACCTGCGTGCCAAGTGTTGCACACTGAACACTTGCGCGTAGCCATTCCTTGAGTTTTTTTCTTTTCCTCAGAGTCACATCCTCATTTCTTTTAGACCCAACTCTGAGGGGGACTTTTGTTGATGCTCATTTTTGTCACATTATATAAAATAATAGAAAGGGAAATACCTTAAGTCCAAAGTAATTCATCCTTTGAAGAAACATAAAAAATCGACAAAGGGATGAACAAGGAGAACATTGCCCATAGGTCGCGCAAGTTCTATCACTGTTGCGCAAGTCCACTTGCGCGACGCCTAATGGTTGCGCAAGTGACTTGCATGCCCTAAAGGATAACCACCTAGGGTCTTATCTAGCCTATAAATAGACCCTGTGGGCCCCCCATTTCTGGGATGAATTTTTTCAGAAACTCATATTTTAGCTCCTGGCACCCTAGTCTCTTCTTAAAGCTTAAAAAACACTTCTAAGGTAATTTCTTACCTAGAACGGAAGATCAAAAGAGGGTGAGGAAGGCCTAAGTGTTGAAACTCTTCAACACTTGCACGCATGAGTGGCCATCCCTTAAGGTAAATGGCCACACTTGCGCACCGCCTTACTCCTTCAATAGAACTTGCGCGCCACTCTTCTAGAAGAACCTCAAGATGATTCTAAAGGCTTTAACCAAGAGTCACTCAAGTATTACCCTGTTAGTTAACCATAATGAAAGTACCCATGTGTCGCGTAGGTATACCTACATGACCAGGACTTTCATGCCCACGCAGTATCTGCGCGCCTGCCAGGACTTGCGTGCCCTGCCTTTTTGGGTGCCCTTCTTACCCATTTCACCCCTCTTAAGCCACTCCACCTCTCCTATTCAAGATTCAGTCTTCAAGAAACTCTTCAAAGCTATTTATGGCATTATTTCATGATTTGAATTCCTTTTCTGAAAGGAATTATGTGGAATATCTCTCAAAACCTTGTGATTTACACGTCTTTATGTCACTAATGATTGAGATTTCATTCATTGAACCTCATCATTTAAGATGAGAGAACTCTTTTAACCTGGGCCTCCTTTTTCAGGAATAATCCCCAGTCATAATTTCCAAATATGGTAATCCTCTTTAGAAGTAATCCCCAAGTCCTCTTTTAAACTGGGACTCCTTTTCAGGAATAAGCCCGAGTCATAATTTCCAAATATGGGCCTCCTTCTTAGGAGTAATCCCCAAAGCCTCTTTTAACCTGGGCCTCCTTTTCAGGAATAAGCCCCAGTCATAATTTCTAAATATGGGCATCCTCCTCAAGATTAAGCCCCAAGTCCTATTTTAACCTGGGTCTCCTTTTCATGAATAAGCCCCAGTCATAATTTCCAAATATGGGCATCCTCCTTAGGAGTAATCCCCAAGTCCTCTTTTAACCTCGACCTCCTTTTCAGGAATAATCCCCAGTCATAATTTCCAAATATGGGCATCCTCCTTAGGAGTAAGCCCCAAGTCCTCTTTTAACCTGGGCCTCCTTTTCAGGAATAAGCCCCAGTCATAATTTCCAAATATGTAAATCCTCCTTAGGAGTAAGCCCCAAGTCCTCTTTTAACCATGGCATCCTTTTCATAAATAAGCCCCAGTCATAATTTCCAAATATGGTCATCCTACTTAGGAGTAAGCCCCAAGTCCTCTTTTAACCTGGGCCTCCTTTTCAGGAATAATCCCTGGTCATAATTTCCAAATATGGGCATCCTCCTTAGAAGTAAGCCCTAAGTCCTCTTTTAACCTGGGCCTCCTTTTTAGGAATAAGCCCCAGTCATAATCATTAACCTGGGCCTCCTTTTCAAGAGTAAGCCACAGTCCCCTAATTTGGGAATCCTCCTCAGTAGTAAGCCCCAACCATATTTCTCTTAACCTAGGCCTCCTTTTCAGGAGTAAGCCCCAGTCATAATCATTAACCTGGGCCTCCTTTTCAGGAATAAGCCCCAGTCATAATCATTAACCTGGTCCTCCTTTTCAGGAATAAGACCCAATCATAAATATGGGCATCCTCTTCAGGAGTAAGCCCCAAGTCCCTTAATTTTTCAAATCTCTTAACCTGGGCCTCCTTTTCAAGAGTAAGCCCCAGTCTTAATTTCTCTTAACCAGTCCTAATTTACCTTTGAATGGGATTCCTTATTAGGAGTAAAACCCCAATCATAAGTCCTCTCCTAATTTGGGCCTCCTTTTCAGGAGTAATCCCCAAATTAGAGTATTCAAATGTCCATGAAGCACATATACCTTTATGGACCCTGTTCCTGGATTTCTTCCCTGAAGTAAATCCTAATCTTCATTTATTTGGGCAGTCATACATACATAAGTCCCACATTATTTCTTATGATTACATCTTTCATGGCACAATTGTCTGATTTTTACCAATACCTCTTGTTTCTCACACTGGTCATGACTCACGTGAGCTTAGAGTGTAAAAGTAATTATGGAATCCTTCTTTGAGCCATCAATCATAAACATCATACTCCATTAATTGAACTACGTGGGTTCTGATTCCTTTTCTAAAATAATGGATACGTAGGCAGCCCATCTGTGGGTACGATCCCAACATTGAAATAATCCATGTCCTTCTGAATGACAATAAACTTCACGTGTCCCACTAAGTGGCTTTAAAACCAGCATGGTCATCATAATGACCAAGAGACTTCTATATAAATGTTTCGAATGATACCATTGACCAAGAATCTCTAATAAATATAGATGATTCTCTATCGATGAAGAACCTCAAATACATATAAAAGATTCTCTAAATTTCCTACATATTTAATCATTTATTTTTAGATCTAAAGGAAATCTCATTTTATACTTGGTAATGTAATAAGGATTCACGAACATTACTTAAATCTATAAATAGAGTCCTGGAGTAGACAATAATTCCCCTCAAAAAGGTGTGATGAGTCCGACCTCCCATCCTCTCGACCAATGCAAATTCTTAAGCCTCATTAGTCCACAAACTAATGAGCAACTACCTTTGGAAAGTAGGTCCAAATGGATGTGGAATCATTGGATGTTTCCAGTTCTATGAACAAACCTGTTAGAAACCGATTGGAATGTTTGAACCTTCAATCAAGGAGTTCATCCCCAAATTCAGAGGGAAACAATGACATTTTAGTAAAAAAGACAAGTAATTCACTCAAAACCAAGTAAACGAATTCAGATTATTTTGATACATTATAAAAATAATACATAATCCATTTGGGGCGTGTATGAATGAGAAAAACCTCAATATGATGCATGGTGTGATCGATATGACTCTAAGTATATCTTTCTAACCTAATCAAAACTGAGAAAATGCATTCACATTGTTTTGATACTTTAGTTAAATTATTCATATGTCATTTTTTATGTTTAGGAATCATCCTCACATCAATTTGATACACTATGTTTCAGGTATGATGAAATGTGTCTGTTATCTATTTAAAATTGACATTTTAGTTTAAAAATAATCACTCACTGGAAATTTAGAAAGCACTTTCAGATTGTATTTATAATTTAGTAAAACGATTCATAAGTAATTTGTAATGTGTAGGAATTAGTATCACACCAAACTAGTATACAGTGTCACCAGTATGATTCAAAGAGTGTGTTTCTAGTTTAAAATGACATTTTATTAAAAAAGACAATAAACATACTCAAAACTGAGAAAACACTTTCATATTGTTTTAATACTTTAGGAAAATAATCCATAAGTCATTTGAGATGTGTAAGATTTATCTAAATATCAATCTGATTTATGGTGTGACTGTTAGGACTCCAAGTGCATATTTTCAATATATAAGTGTCATTTTAGTTTAAAATGTGCATCACATTGCCAAAACCAAGAAAAAAACCCCTAAATGTTTTTCTTATCGTTCTATTAGTTATTACTTAATTAATTTCTTTATCATTTTTATATTATAATTATTTAGCTATTTTCACAAATATAATTCTTGAAGAAGAATAAGAAACGGTGTGGCATGCAAGAATCAATTGCAAATCAATCTGATATAAAAATTTCTATATATGACTCGAAGTTTAGTTTATAATTAACACTTTCTATTAATTTATTTATTTTTATTATTACTAATAAAATAATTTTTTTCTTATACAGGTTTTTTTTCTCGAGCAGGGGTTAGGATCAAAATGAAAAGAAATATCACTTTTTTGAATGTATGTAATAATTTGTACTTAATTAGATAAACCAGTGTTTGAAATGTATATAATATAGTGTTTATTTTCTTGTATTTGTGTTGTAAATTTTATTTCATTTAAATTTTGTATTCGTACATGATTTTTATAATCTCATAGTGTTTTTGGTGTTGCATTATGCTATTACATCACACATTAATGGTGTTGCAGCGTGCTGTTAAAGCACACAACATTATTCCCCTTTATCGATGCCTCTAAAAGCATTGATATCAGTACATCTACAAGCACTGATAAAATGGCCCTTTATGAGTGCATAAAAAATCATTGATAACCATTTAATTCATCAGTGCTTCTATAATCATTGATAAATGTTTGATTCATCAATGCTTCTATAAGTGCTGATAAAAGAACAAGACTTTTAATCCCACTCCGGTAGTCAGCACTTCTCTAGCGCTGAAAATAGTCAATTTTTAGCACTGTTAAATTCTTATTTTTGTAGTAGTGAATCTAACCGTATAGGTTCCTTTATTTATTTATTTTTTATTTCCAAATATTAATTTTTTTACTTTCAAGTTATTTTTTATTTCGATAGAAATGTCAAATTCTTCTCTAACCTTCCTTTTTCTTGCTCATATAACCAGTAAAAGTTAAAATTAACTCAAAGAACATCCAAATAATCCATCCGGATGTGCCAATAGTTCTAGATATATAAAACAAGAGTTCATGGAGTGTAACCCTAATGAACATGTTATGTACCCATTTCAATGTACAAGTATGACTCGAGTGAAATGTTATTCATCATTTATTAACTACATGTAAAGTGAATATAGAACCTCAGGATTATCATACATATATATGACATAATTTTTAATGAATATTAAATACATTACACAAACACACACATAAGGACTATAATATTTTAGTGTCTTTAGAAAATTGGAAACACATACAAAAATTCCACAGGTAAACTAAATAATCTCCCACTATGATCTTCATACCTAGCACCCTTATTATACATAGCATACATAATACATTTCTTCATAACATGGTGAAAGGAAAAATAAGAATAGGTGAGATAAAATGATCAGTATGGGTAAACAAGGGAGATATGTAATCATAACACGAACATAATGGTATGATAACATTAGAATAACATTGTAAAAACATACCATTCATATCAAATATCATAATCATTAGTGATGTAAGAAAAATTTCCAATTAATAATTCATGAATCATAAGGGAAGAGAAGAATATGATCCTTGAGAGAAAAACATTAACATAAAACATAGATTTGTGATATACACATAAGCATGTAAAATAATTTCATAAAATTCAAGGATCACTACCAAGGATATCATAATTGAATGGGATCACTCCCAAAAATAATTATAGTAGTCAACATTCACTCCCAAGACCATGATAGTAGAAAATTTCCATTACAAAATCAGGTACACGCCTCATTATAGTTCTTTATATCTTGTGAGATATAAATGTTTACCCAATTCATTGGGGAGAGATACAGTCCCAACCCCCCTCATACTTAAAACCATATTTATGTGTGCCACATAGTCATAAAAATTTCATCATATCATTACCCATGAAATGAAATAGCTTTCATAAACATCTCATCATAACATAACCTATAGAGAATAGATTGGTTACATAAGCATTTCATCATAGCATAACCTATGGAAAAAGGTGTGTTACATAAGAATTTTATTATGGTATAACCCATAAATGAGAAATGGGTTTTATAAAAATAAATCCATCATAAAAATAAACCACTATTATGAATAATAATAGTGGTATTTTGGATAATTTCCCCAATAAGGCATAGGTAACATCAATAGATATCATCTTATATATAAAATGATTTTGAACGATCATTTAAAATTTTCACAAAGAAAATATTCATTCTACTTTGAAAAATACTTTTTCAAACATAAAACATTTTGAAAATATTTTTTATCGAAAATAACCTTGAAAACACATCATGGAATATTCAAATAAAATAATGGAGATGACAATGGGATGTCTTTTCATGTCATGCATGTTAAAACAAATATTCCTTTCACATTTTTGGTTAAATATAAATAGTAATTGTTTAGAAAATAACATAAATATTAATTTAAAATTACTTTTTTAAAAAGTAAAATATGGGTGAAAATTATTCTTCAAAATCAAAATGATAATAATAAATCATTTTTGGAAACATTTTTATAACATATGGTTTTAGAAGAAAATGGATTTCTGACTGAAAAGAGAAATAAGGTTGAACATTCTTCAAAACAAATTCTAAATTATTTTTTTATACAGAATATTGGAAAACATGGTAATATTACATGAAAATATCATGAATAAATAGAGAAAAATTAAATTCATGATTCTCTTGAGTGATATATCATATTATTTTTTCAACATAATTATAAGCACAAACAATCCTAATAAAAGATGAGATTGTTATATAAAATAATTACAAATTTAGTAACACTGAATCATAAACTAAATAAAGTAATTACATAAAATGGCACTTGAAATATCATGACGATAAATAGATTCTTGATATTTGATTTAAAAGGGGTTGTATATATACCATGTGAATGAATATAGTTTCATAACATAATGTGCATCTCAAAAGAGGTACATTGAGACAAAAAACCCTTACCTTAAGTCCTGACTTCCATAATACACACTAAAACCACAGATATAATAAGTATAAATTTTTTATAAATATATTAAAAAAATATTTATATATATAATACACTATTTTATTTGTGTAAGACATTTCATTACATATTTATTAAAAATTACAAGTTAAAGTAACATTTTGGGTAATAACTGATGGTGTTTCATATATGTTTTGATTGGTTATTTTTTTCCTCTTACTTTGATAATGGTTACACAATCACCATAATATTAACCATGATATAAATATAATATATATTTAGTATATATTTATTTATAATTATATATAAATTATTGATATAGAAAAGGAAATACACCTTTCACAGAGATGGTAGGTCATATGTATGCATGGATGTTGTTTCTATTTTCTTAGTGTATGTAAATAAAGAAAGTTAAATGATATATTATGAATAAAAAATAATATTTAATCCATATATATCACATATGTTCTTTAAACAAATCCTTGATACCTTACATGTAATGTGTGACTGAATCTCATCGCTTCACAAGGTGGTAATCCTTTGTACACCTGAGTGATGATATTATATTCCCAAAAAATAGAAATCATGATGGTATGTGTGATATAATAATTACATGTGAGTAATAATAAAATAAATATCATATAAAAGCAATAAATCCATAATTATGTCCAACTGTGAGAGCTGGTTATTGAAAAATGAGGGACATCGATTCGCATGGCGGTAGTCCTTCGTACATAGGAATGATGATTTCATATTCCGTTTAATGAAAGTGAAGATGGTTGTAGGTAATGCCCTTAAAATAACAAAAAATAATTATATGGAGGATACTAAGGATATTTTATCATAATAATATAATAATAACTGAAGTGTGAGTAGGAACAAGTAAACAAAATGCTTTTTGATGAACATTAACTCTTATTTGGGTATCCTCCTTAGGTTCACACGAAAATCATTCCTATTTGGATTTATATCCATACTAAGGCCTTTGGGATGATAGGTGGGAATTGTTAAAGGTATTTAGTTTTTTAATGTCCAAAAAAAACTATATGAATGTGTGTAGAAGAGTGAATATTGGGTGGCCTTTTATAACTGAGGTGAGTGTCAAAATTGTAATTTTTTGAAATGAAAAAGGTGTACCCATATTTTTCTAATTAAATAATCATCCAAAATAGAGGATTCATGGTCCTAGAAATTAAAATGTTGTAATATTTCAATCCAATGGGTTTTTAAAATTTTTTGGGTTATTGTTAACTCTTGTCTTTTTAATTTAACACTTGATAAGTCCATTTTTACCATAACCATAGTAAATAAGGTTTTCTATTTTTAATTTTCATTTTGATCAAAAATTAATTTGAAATCATTAGATAAAAAATTATTCTATTTGAAAATATGGAACAAATTTTCCCAAATTACTTTCACATAATGGGAAAAGTCTAATTTAAAATTAATCCCAAAAATATCATGATAAAGAAAGTTTTTTAAGAAGAAACTTTCTAGAGATTAAAAAGTTATTATATCGAAATTCAATATAAAATATATTACAATGACCTATATTGGATTAACGGATTTATAATTGAACTAATTTTACTTTTAAACAAATTTATAAAATATTTTAACATTATAAAAAAATATAACATAAATTCATTTTTCAATTAAAATTCTGTATTTTTCACAATTTATCAAAAAATGATATTTTTTAGAAAAATCCCAAAATAATTAGACTAAGATAATTTTGAAATTATTATTTCAAAAATGAAGTTTATTAGAAAAACTTAATTTTCTTAAATTATAAAAAAATTAATTTTATTATTTTTCACCAAAAATAAAAAAAATTATTTTAATAAAATGGTATTTTCATAACATATAATTACTTTACCGAAAATTGAGTACTTTTAGTCAATATGATTCATTAATATAAAATAATTGTAATTAATATTCAACAATTATTTATTATTATTCATGTTAAAATGTTTAATGTGAAGGATATAAAAAATGTGTTTAAATAATAATATTAATAATATATCATGGTTTTGTTAAAATGTGGTGTCATATGCAACGCAAGATAACACCATATTGTGTGTAGCACATGATTAAATTTGTGTTTCATGTAACATAAGATATTAAGTCAAATTAATATATTTTAAGAAAATAACAATTCATAAAAATGTTATTTCCTACATTCTACCCACCTTAAAATTTATTTTGACCTCAAAATTTGTCACTTAGAAACAAAAAAATTAGGATGCTTCTTCCTCATCATATCCTTATGTTCCCATATATCTTATTCAAACTAGTGTTATCGGACCAAATCATTCACCAGGTGAGTGTTCTTGTTTCATTGAACAATATATGTACAATCTACAATCTCCACTAATTTTTTCTCATAAGAAATATCTTACTACAGTTGTATTACCAATGAGTTCAGTATATTTGAAGTACAAGGTATGTTCTTACTCATGAGAGATATATGGAACACATCGTGGACTTAAGACGGGTTTTGTGGAAGAACAAAGTTATAAGATATGACCCCAATACGATCAAAAAATTTATAGGGAATAATATACATATTTCTTAGTTTATCTTTCTTCTGGAATCTCATAACCTTCTTTCATGGAGAAATTATTAAAAACACCTTTTCACCAACATCAAATTATAGAACACACCAAATATTTTTAGCATTACATTTATACCCATAATGAGGTGTCTTGATGTGCTGTTTAATTTCTCTAACCTTCTTTTCCATTTTCTCAGATATCACATGTACCCAATTCTTTCCTTCTATAACTTCATTCAAGTATGTTTGAGCTCTATATTTTATTCCATATAGGGATTCATAAGGATCCATATGAATTTTTTATTGAAATCTATTTTTGTAATAAAAACAAACTAGAGGAATTTGTTGATCCCATTCATGTTTCAAATCCAATAAAAAAATATTAACAAATCCTCTTGGTTTGGAATTATTATCTAATATTGAACATCTATTTGATGAGGATACACAGTGATGAAACTCAGCTCCATATCTAAAGCATACTGGAGACTTCACCAAAACAATGAGCTAAACCTAGTATCCTGATTAGAAATAATGGAATGTTTTACTTTATTCAACTGTACCACTTATTTAATGTATATATACACCCTATCCTTTTACACATATTATTACATGATTTTAAGGATAATTAGACATCAAATTAAAATCCATGGACTGTAAATTCTAATGTCTTTGGAAGACTAGGTACATAATTAAACATCATGAAAACAAATTTTATTTAATCTTTATACTGATATCATAACTCCCAATGGGATCCTGTATCTACATAGGATAACCATGGGAATACATAAACCAAAGGTATGAGATCCAAATCCTAGTAATAAAATAAACATAAGAATAAAGCTTAGCACATTGATTATAAGGCATAACATAATGATATAAAAAGTCATGGAACATCAAAAAATATAGAACATAAGATTATATAATCATGTAATCATAGTAATGTAGAAACAAAATAAAACATGACTTTATCATGAGTCAAGGATCACTGCACATAGTGCAGCACGAGTCAAGGCTAACCACCAAAACTGTTACACATGGAGCACGACTCAAATCTAACCACCAAGATTATTACACATGACGTCTCATGAGACTAAAAATTACCAAATGCATTAGAGATATATCTGACAACTCCCATAATACCATGTTCATGAATATGTGTTCCACATAAATAATTATACATAAGGAATAAAACATAGACATAAGGGTTTCCCATAGAAATAATTGGGTATCGTAATCATGTCAAAAGGAATAAAAAATAGAATACCATAATAAAGACCATGAAAGAAATGATATAAATCATACATGGACAATAATAGTAGAATCTAGTCATATATAATGATATTTTGTTTCATATTTAAGTGAAAGAATGTAAAAATAGTGTTTAAGAAACTTTAGAAATAAAAAATTTTAGTCCAGTTTAAGAAAAATATTAAACATTCTTGTAAATAGAAAGGAAAAATTGTTTGTATAAAACCATAACTAAAAAAATATAGTTTTTAATTATACTATAAGATATTTTATAAAAATAACGGTGGATTAAATTAGATTATGTAGTGCACTTGAAAATGGGTAAGAAATCAGGAAGTTCCCCTGAATCGGGTTTGCTTTTCGGGTAGATTTGAGAAGGGAACCTTATTAAAACATGTATTACCCCATCAAAGAAGGATGATATGATCTGTAAATATGATTTTGTAACATATAAACATAATTTATAATAATTATATAAAAATAAATAAACATTAAATTATGATAATAATAGAGAGATAAAGTAACTCGAAGGAAAAAATGCAGGTTTGGGTAGAATCTCATACCTTATGTCTAAAACGGTTTATCACTCGATCATAATGTCCAGAATAATAAAATTAGACTAACTTAATAACAAATAAATAAAATTATATACATTTGATTTATTTATTATACTTTTATTAATTTCATTTATTCCCTTTTTGATAAGTTATAGTGTTAAATTCCATCATTCAGAAGTGCTCGTTTTCTTAATTTTCATGATCGATTCGCTTATATAAGAGTATGAAAGTTCATATAAAATTAAAATAGAAATACAGAATTGAAGTTATAAGTTATTAATGATCATACAAAATTTTAAATGATCATATAATTCATTTGGTTATTTTTGGTGAGTATTTATCATTAGATAAGAAGTCAACAATAATCATTTGGATAATTTTTTCCAGTCACAATGAACTCGTTTTGTTTTATTATTCAAAATCATGGGTATATAGTTATTATGGAACATTAAATATACTATAATGAATATATTATAATTTTTTTAACCCTAAAAATTATTTTATGACCATCCTTGATGACTTTAATGGAAAATAGAAAATTTCCATCCCTGAAGGAGATAAAATAACACCTCACGAATGAGGTTTTCATTTAAAGAATGAAAGGGAGTGTAGAAGGTGGTTTGATGATGGATTATTCCATTAGAATAATAAAATTATAGTATTTTTAAGTTACTATAATTATCTTTCTATTTGGAACAAGTGAGTTGAGGAGAGAATAATAAAATAAAAGAACTTGAAAATAAAATAAAAGAAAAGGAAAGAGGAAGTTACCTCTTGTATTTCTCCTCCTTGAGAGCCTCCTTAGGGAAGTGGTTTTGGTCTTTTTATGATACCAAGAGCTCTTGGATGTGGGGGAGATGTTTAGTAATATATTTGAGTAGAATTTGGACAATTATCAAAGCTATATATGTTTTAAGAGAATAAGTGGAGAGGGGTGGAATTTATAGGGGATGAGAGGGGTGTTTTCTGATTATTTTATCAATTTGTTTATTATTTTGGCTCATAAATATAAAATAGTTTTAGAATCATCAAAAAATATATTAAAATAATTATAGGGATTTCTATATTATGATTATTACATTATCCTTCACTCAACGAATAATGTATTTAATTTATAATGTATAAATACTATAAATTACGATATTTTACTATTCACCAAAAATTTGAGTGTTTTAAAAAAATAAAAAAACTTCGCCCTCAACATTTTTTGATGTATATAATTCAAAAATGAACTCCATTTAAGAATATTAATTTTCTACATATGATAAATTTCATTTTTAATTAAAATGATAATTTAGTTGAAAAATACAGATTTTAAAATTATAACCGATTTTATAACAGTTTGAAAAATTAACTAAGGTACCATAAAATTACCATATAATTATAAGATAAAAAAATATTAAGTTATGATTAAATTTTATGGGAATAAATTTTCTTTTAAAACATTATATTAATTAAGAAATTGAAAATAAATACTTATGTTTTATAAAAATATCAACACTTAATTAATAATTTCTATAACAATTATTTACATATACTATGCTATAATTATATCATATTACCATTTATAAGATGTGAAAATTTTATTTATGCTTTCATAGGTGAGTTTTCAATTCCATTTTCCAAATTACTATTCATAAGGGACACATTACTATTCCAAATGTCATGTTACTATTTCATTAGTATGTGTTTCTTAACTTAGAGAAATACCTATTATTTTATTATTTCTTAATTTATAAAGTTTGTATTTTTTATTTATGTGATTTAATGTGATTTATGTTATATGAAATAATTATAAGAAGGTAGTTTCCATTGATAATTTTGTTGGGTCATTACATTCGTCCCCCTTATGAAATTTCACCCTCGAAATTTTGATCTACATTATAAGTTAAAAATAGGTGTGGGTGATTATACTTCATAACTTTCTCAAGTTCCCATGTTTGAATTTTTCTTCTTATGGTTCTTATATAGTACTTTGAACATGTGAGTATTCATGTGGTGTAGAACATTATCTCTATGGTCTGATATTTTTACTATATACTTCTCATATGAGTGATCATTTTCTGACTATACCACCTCATAATTCAGTACATGTGAAGGATCGGGAATGTACTTCCTCAAAAGGGATATATGGAATACATCCTGTACTTGAGATATATTAGGTTCTAGTGCTAGTCTATAGGTCATAGCTCCAACACTATCTAGAATCTTTATGGGGCCAATATACCCAAGATTAGTTTTCCTTTTTCCTAACTCTCATGATTCTATTCTGTGGAGTTTTTTGGATAAATACCATGTCTCCAACCTTAAACTCAATTTCCCATCAATGGTTGTCTTTATAACACTTTCTTTGACTTTGGGATTCATTGACATGATACTGAATAGTTTTCACCTTTTCCACCATTTCTTTGACCATTTCAGGTCCTATCAACTTACATTCACCGACCTCATCCTAGCATGAGAGTGTTCTGTATATTTTCCCATAGAGGGCTTTATATAGATCCATTTAGATGCTTGAGTGGAAACTATTTTGGTAGTAGAATTCAACTAGAGGTATATGTTGGTCTGATCCTCATTGGAAGTAAATAGAACACACTCTCAACATTTCTTCCATTTTTTGAATAGATTGCTCAAATTTTCCATTACTTTGAGGATGATATGTCATACTGAAGTTCAAATAAATGTTCAGAGCATGTTGAAGACTTTCCCAGAACTTAGAGGTGAATCTCAGATCTCTATTGAATAAAATCAATATTTGTACTACATACATCCTTAGCAATTATTTGATATATATCTAGGAAAGTTTATCTAGTTAGAAATCATATCGAATTGTAATAAAGTAGGTTATCTTTGTAAGATGATCCACAACCACCCTATAACATTTTTTCCTATGTGTGTATTTTTATGTCCAGTTAAAAAGTCCATGGTAATGTTATCCCACTTCCATGTTGGTATGGTAAGTGGTTTTAGCATCCGCTTATAATTTTTCCTTTTAGATTTCACTTTTTGGAATACAAGGCACTTTTTTTATATTCAGCAATCTCCTTTTTTGTATTTTCCCACCAATAGTTCTCTCAGAGATCTCAAAACATCTTTGTGCTCTCTGGTTGAATAGATAATGCTGAGCTATGTGAATAATTGAAAAGCTCATTCCATATCTTTGGATTGGACGATACACATAGTCATGACCCAAATATCATGACTCCTTCCCCATCCATTTTAAACTCTAAGGATTTCACTTTTCTCATGGCTTCCACCTTCTTTTAAATTTTATCCTCATTTTTTGAGAATACTTTATTTTATCCATAAGGGATGGTTGATCAATCATTTTAGAAAGGATTAATGATGTTACTTCTTTAATTATTCCCATTTACATCCATTGAAAATCTAATAAGATTGGTTCCTTCTCAACTCTGGTTATTTATAAAGATTTAGGATCCTTACTACTTAGATCATTTGTTGCCTTATTTTCCATACCAGGATGGTAGTGGATTAAGTTATCATAATCTATAATGAGTTATAACCATATTAACTGGAACATATTAATCTCCTCCTGTGTGAATATATATTTGAGACTCTTGTGATTAATATATATCTCACACTTATCCCCATAGAGACAATGATGTCATATTTTCAACACAAAGTTCATAGCTACCAACTCCAGATCATGTGTGGGATAGTTTTTCTCATGTATTTTTAACTGACTTAGGCCATAGGCTATCACTTTATCATTTTTCATCAACAAACATACTAATCCCTTCTCTGAGGCATCATTGTACACTGCAAATTGCTCCCCACTTGTTGGAAGTGTAAGAACCGGTACTCTGATAAGCCTCTTTTTAAACTCTTTAAAGTAGTATTCACATTCACTAGTCCATACAATATTTTCTCCCTTCCTAATCATCTTGGTTAGTGGGTTGGAAAATAATGATAATTTCTTCACAAATTGCCAATAATACCCAGCTTGACCAAGGAAACCGTGGATCTCTGTTTCAGATGTTGGTCTGAGCCACTCTTCGATTGTCTTTGTCTTGGAAGGGTCCATAGATATCCCTTTTTGGTGATTGAATTCCCCAATAATGATACTTCCTTCATCCATAACTCACATTTATTATAATTTTCATAAATTTTCTCCCTTCTCAACGTCTTTAGAATAGTATTCAAATTCTCATCATTTTCCTTCTTTCTCTTGGGGTATATCACAATATCATCAATTCAGACTACAACAAATTTGTCAAGGTATTCTATAAATATGCTATTCATTAATGCCATTAAAATTTTTGGAGCATTAGTGAGTCTAGAAGGTATAACTATGAACTCATAGTGTCAATACCTCATTAGAAGGGTAGTCTTGGGAATATATTTCCTCCCCTCCTTTAATTGGTGATATCCCTACTAAAGGTCCACCTTAGAGAACTAAATGGCCCCACGAAGCTGAGAAAACAAGTCATATATCAATGTAAGGGGATAATTGATCTTTATCATGATTTTTTGGGCTCACAATAATCAATGAAGAGGAACATTGATCTATCCTTCTTCTTTATTTATATGTCTTGCACACCCCATGGTGAACCACTAAGGAATGTAAACCCCTTGTCCAGATTTTCATGTAATTACTTCTTCATTTCTTACATCTCAATGGTGGTCATTCTATAAGGTTTCTTTGATATACTAAGAGATCCAGAAATATGTTCAATTGAGAAATCAACCTCTTGATTAGGAGGAAGTATAGAAAACTATTTGGGGAACACATCAGTATAGTCCCTCACAATAAGAATGTCTTAGAGCTTTGTTTTATCCCTTGTCTCAATAATTTTATATATATATACCTTCTCATAAGGCAACAATATCCACAACTGAGATGTTGATTATGAAGGTGATACATCCTCCTCCTTACACTTGTATAGAATTTGAGGATGCTACGAGATGTGAAGAGTGATATCCCTTTCCTAATAGTCAATGTTGTTTTTGTATAAAGATAGCCAATCCATGCCCAAAATTTCCTCAAAATCCACCAAGGGAAGTAAAATATTATTTTTTAGGAGGTTTAGTATAGAATAATTAATCGAGGAGGAGTTATATAATTTGGATGCATTAATTTTCCCATTTTCTATTCTCACAGATAACTCAACCTCCGTTTTTTGAGGTGGTGATTGAATAGTTGTACTAAAATTACAAGATATAAAATAATTCATAGAACTATAATCAAATAGTAAGTTCACTATTCTATAATGAATAAATATAATATCTTTCACAACATCATTTTAGGGTTCCACCTCAGTAGTAGTGATAGCATATACCCTTCCTTGTTGCCTTAGAAATTTTTGGTGGTTATTGTTTCCAACAACCCTTGTCTTACGGTAATGTTTCACATAATGCCCATGTTTCTTATAGCTGAAACACTACACTATAGGATGAGTGTTTATTTGAACTATTTATTCTTATTCTACATTAGTGTTACTATTCAAATACCTTCATTAGTTATTATCAAGATGTCTCATTCTTCCATATTTGATGCATTTCATGGTTACCTTTAAACAGTTCCTAATATTCTTATTCCCACCATTTTGACACATGGGATATTGGGTTTTCTTTCCATTATGAGGTTTATCTACTAATCTACCCATATTAGACTCTATTTTCCTCTTTTTCACCCAGGCCTATGAGAACACTAAAAGTATACAATCTCCCTTTCATACTAAGTTCACAAATGAAAATATCTGCATAGATGTCAAAGTCTCAAATCCCCATTGCATATCATAGACTTGGTTTTATAATTCTAAAGAATATATCTGACTTTCTTTTAATTTTCATAACATAGCCAGAGGAATATATTTCAATCCTTTTGAAGTTTTCTTCATATGACCTGATAGACTCATCTTTCATTTTCTTTAGTCCGAGGAATCACATTTCTTCTTGAGATGAAAGGTTCATAGAAAATATTATTGAAAAGTATTATCATGAAATATTCATATTCCATTGAATCAATTTCCTCCTATTACTACGTGTTCTTGATCAGTGTCCACCGCTGATTAGCTTCCCTATAAAAATGATAAACTGCTGGCACAACTTTCTCTTCATCTGACCACTAGAGGAAAGAGAATATCTTATCAATGGAGTTAATCCATTATTATATAGGGATGGTATTGGAATATACAATGAACAAGGTAGGACTTTTCTTTATGAAGGACCCAAAGAAAACGCGGTCTTTTATTAGAGAAGGAGTATGTTCCACATGATTCAAGTTATTATTCAAACCTTGATCTAGTTGAGCATCTATTGTCATGAAATTTAGACCACCAATTACAATAATATTTGGAATATCGTTAGGGAAATCATCACATTGATTGTTAGCACAATTTATTCTATTTCAAACAATTAACTAAGAAAAATAAACTACAATTATGGTTCTTCAATACTTAAATAATAATCATATAAAAATAAAACATTGAACATGGAAGGATATACATGTAAATGAAAATTATATCATAACTTGTGATTCCTTAGGTTTCAATCTAGGTTATTCATGATCTATTTCCTAACATATGATATTATGGGAATTTTTTGTTCCCTTAAAAATGGTTTGTAATGATGTTATGAATTTACCAAAGCATATCCCTCAGGAGTGTCAAACCAAGTGCATAGTAAGACCCGTTTTCATATACTAGGTTACCCACAATCAGGCCCAGAACACATTTTCAGAGTTTTTTACTCCTAGGTACCTATATTCTAGAATAATATCCACCTATAGTATCCATATAGGGATGTATTTTCTTGATAAACATCTTATTCTATACTAACCAAAATTTGGGGATGTTTTCCCAAACATAGTATTATTGAAAATGATTTTTCTAGAGTTTTCTAATCCTAATCAAAAAAGTAAATAGACCTTGATATGATACCAAATATAGATATAATATCCTTTTACATATATTGTTACATGATTTTGGGCATAATTATCCATCAAATTGCAAGATAAGTATCGTAAAGTCTAGTGTATTTGTAAGATTATGTATATAATTAAACATCCTGAAAACATATTTTATTTAATATCCATAATGATATAAAAACTCACAATGAGATCCTATATCTTCATAGGATATACTAGGTAATATATTAATAAGAGGTATGAGCTAATAATCACAGTATGGAAATAAACATAACAATAAATCTTAGCACATGGATTAGAAGGTATAACATCATGATATAAAAAAGGAATTGAACATAATAACATATAGAACATGGGATCATATAATTATGGAATAATAGTAATTCGGAAGAAACATAAAACATTAATTTATCATGATTCAATGATAATTTCACATGGAGGACCATGAGTCAATTCTAACCACCAAGACTGTTTCACATAGAGCAAGAGTCAAGGCTAACCACCACGATTGTTGCACATGATGTCCCCTAAGACTAAGCCTTAACAAATAAATTAGAAACATATATAGGATAACCCATAATAACATGTTAATAAATATGTGTGACACAAATATAATCACACATAAGTAATCTAACATAGACATAAGGGTTAACCATGGAAATATTGGGGTATCAAAATCATTTCAAAACACAAAACAAAATGGAATGTCATAATGGAAACCAAGAAAAAAATGATTTAAATCATAAATAGACAATAAAAAGAGAAAGTAATAATATATAATTATATGTGTTTTCATAATGAAGTGAAAACCTATAAAAATTTTGTTTAAGAAACATTATAAATAATACACTTTTGTGCAGTTTAAGGAAAATATTAAAGGTTCTTCTAAATGGAAAGGCATAATAGTTTACATAAAACAAAAACAGAACCAAGATAGTTTTTTATGATAAAATGAGATATTTTAGAAAAATAACTGATTTTTAAATAAGATTATGGATTGAACTTGAAAATGGGTATGAAATCAGGTAGTTCCCTTGAATCATGTTTTCCTTTTAGGAAGATTTGAGAAGGGAACCATATTAAAACTTATATTAACCCATCAAAGAATGATGATATGATTTGGAAATATGATTTTGGAACATATAAACTTAATTTAGAAGAATTATATAAAAATAAATAAACATTAAATTGTGTTAAAGAGATATTTAAAGTTACCCAAAGGAAAAAATAGAGGTTCGGGTATAATCCCATACCGTATGTCTAAAACAGTTCTGCACTTGAATTTAATATCATGAATAATCAAATTAGTTTCATAAATTAAAAAATAAAAAACCTTTTACACTTGTAATTGATTTAGTATAATTTTATTAAGTTCATTTATGCCTAGTTTGATGAGTTATAGGGTTCCATTTCATCATTTGTGAGTGCTCATTTTTTTAATTTTCAGGATCGGTTTGCTTATATAAGAGTATGGAAGTTCATGTAAAATGGAAATAGAAATAAAAAATTGAAGTTATAAGTTATTAATGATAATAAAAAAGGTTAAATGATCATATAATTCATTTGTTTATTTTATTTTAGTATGAATCATTATATAAGATGTTAGTGATAATCATTTAGATTATTTTGGGAGATTTTTACTCAAAACAAATTTGTTTTGTTTTGTTATTTAACATCATCTTTATATAATGATTCCATAACATTACATTGGAGGTAAAAAATATGTTATAAATTTTTAAACCATTTAAATGGTTTTATGACCATCCTTATTGATGTTAATGGAAAATGAAAATTGGTCATCCTTAAAGGCGATAAATTAACACCTCATGAACGATATTTTCATTTCTAGAATGAAAGGAAGAGGATAAGGGGGTTCGGTGATATATTATTCCATTATAATAATAATATTACAGTATATTTAAGGTACATGTGTAATATTTCCATTTTTATGATGGTAGGTTCTAGGATAAAAATAAAATAAACGAACTTGAAAAGAAAAAAAAGAGGGATTTACCTCTTGTATTTCTCCTCCTTGAGAGCCTCGTTGGGGAAAAGGTTTTGTTATTATGATGATAACAAGATCTCCTGTAAGTGGGGAGAGGCTTGGAAAGATATTTTAGTAGAATATGGACAAGTTTCAAATCTTAAGAGGTTTCAGGAGAAGAGGTGGAGAGGGGAGGTATTTGTACGGGAGTAGAGGGGTGTTTTCTCATTATTTTATTCATTAGTTTATTATTCAGGCTCAAGACTATGAATGGTTTTATAATATCACCAAATATATTAAAATAATTAAGGTTATTCATAGACTATGTTTCATACATCATCCATGACTTAATGAATAGTTTATTTAATTTATAAAGTATAAATACTATATATTACCCTATTTTACTATTCACCAAAAATTAACGTATTTTAGAAAAATCAAAAAAATAACCCTAACCTTTTTTTGATTTATATAATTCAAAAAAACTTAATTTTATGAAAATAATTTTCTAAATATGAGAAATTTAATTTTAATTTAAAATCATAATTTACTCCAAAAATACAGATTTTAAAATTATAATTGCTTTTATAACAATTTGAAAAATTAACTAAGGTGTCATAAAATTACCCTATAATCATATGTTTAAAAAATATTAATTTATGAGTACATTTTATGGTAATTAATTTTATTTTTAAATAATATATTAATTATGAAATTGAAAATAAATATTTCTGTTTTATAAGAATATCAACACTTGATTAATAATTTCTAAAACAATTAATTAATTATTCTATGACATAATTATATCATATTACCATTTATAATATGCCAAAATTTTATTTATACATTCATAGGTGAGGTTATTATTCTATTGTCACCTTTATTATTCAAAAGGGTCAAATTACTATTCCAAATGTCAAGTTACTATTTCATCGGTATATGTTTCTTAACTTTTAGAGATGCCTCTCATTTCATTATTTATTCATCTATAAAGTTTTTATTTTGTTATTTATGTGATTTTATTTGATTTATTCTATATGAAATGATAATAATAATGGATTTTCTATTGATAAATGTTTTGGGTCATTACAATGTATATCCTGGAAATCTGATCCAAAGAGAAGTCTTTTATGGTGGTGATGAAGTGTGATGACTTAGTAAGGAGATCGACTACAATTCATATAGAATTATGACCATTAAATGTTTTGGGGAGTCTAATTAATAATCCATGGTGATGTTTTCCCATCTCCATTCTAGTATAGTTAATTGATGTAACATCCCCATAGAATTTTCTCTTTCATCCTTAACATGTTAATATACCAATCACCGAGATAACAATTATATGATATCTCTCTTGATGACATCCCCTCAGAAATAATCTTTTAGATCATTATGCATTATTGTACTTCCTAGGTGAATAGGTAATGATTAACTATGATCTTCCTAAAAAACTCCTTCAAATCTAGTATGGATGGAATACATAAAAGGTTACCATACTTTATCATTCTGTCATGGTCAAGGTTAAACTCTAGAACATTTTTAATAAGCTATTGAATTTGTACATATTATTTTTGGGCCTATTTAATTATCACTTGGATATATGGTTGAAACTTTAGTTGTGCAAGATAATATTTTTTCCCTTACTTTAGGATTTCCATATCTATCCTTTTTAATCCATAAATATGGGATCTTGTGTAAGATACATCATGGATAAGATAGCATGACTATTTTAAATCAATGAATCATCCACCTTGTTATCTTTCCCAGGGTGAAAATGTATCCATGTACCCTCATAATTAGTATATGAAATTATAGTTTATGGACACTAGTTGTGTACCTCGCAGGGGTTTTGGTCATGTACCCTACATGGTTATGTTCCTCTACACACCCTGAGTTTCCAATACAAAGTATATACCCCTCATACATGGAATATAGTCCCAAAAACTCATCTTCCCTAAATAGTAAGAACACATTTAATTTTTTCTCTAAACCACACAATGCATAGACTGGTATTCCTGAATAGAAGACCCTCCAATTGTCCTGAAATGTTAGATTTCTCCCCCAAATTCATAGATAGAGCTACTAGGGATTTCATATAGCCCATAAAAGGATTTAAATCCTAAAAACCTTAGGCTATATATAATTATGGTTAATAAATAAAAATAGACCTACCACCGAGCATAAAATGTTGAAGCTCTGAACTGATCCATGATCTGTAGTTACCGCACAAAGATCTATCATGACTCGAGCTCTATAATGATGCTTCCTCATATCCATCTCCCTCTCTTCTATCCATATCCCTATCTATAATAAACTGCCTAAAGGAGGATCCCTATGGATGTGCATGAAAATCCAAGGGATAAAGGAAATAAAAAAACCAAAAAGAAAAAGGAAGAAAATAAAATAAAATAAAATAATATGGGATTGGGCCCAGTGCTTGACACATAGAAACAAGTTTATCCCTCACCAAGGAAAACCCCCTCATCCCAAACTCAACCGTAGTGATAGAATATCAACCAGAAACTATATTTAAAATATATCACTAAATAAACATGTGTGAATTAATTTATATTTTATTAATTAAATATTAAATATTCTATAAAAATTTAAATGGATCAAATTTCCACTAAACTCATGTTCTAAGGTAAACACTCTATTTTGGGACCAATGGATTAATGAGAAAAATTATACTAGATAAAATTATAGGATAATTTACCATTTTCTCCCTAAAACACTTCCATGAACAAGAGTTTAAATTTTCCCCTGATTTTCATAACCGATGATGATAAGGGTTATCATCATTAGGTATCTACATTACAAACCTAAAAATACATATCCAACCTAATTTAGAAGTAAAATAAATGATCTAGTAAAATTAAAGTATATGGAAAATTGTCTTATAATTTGATAGATCATATAGGTTTGGTTTCGGAGGAAAATAAGAATTTAAAGAGTTATATTGAAACTACTTTAAAGTAGTTTTTTAACTGTTTTGATTAGATTTTGAAATAATAAAACTTTAAAAATAAATCTACTATTTTGGATCTACTTTAAATGAAAAAACAATTCTAAAGATAAATGGATGATTCATTATTTAAAATTAGTAATGGTAAGTCACACAACTATTTATAAATTAAAAAAAACCCTTACTACCTTCAAAAATCCAATCATTGTAGAATTTAAAAAAAAATCAAGTATATAGAAGGTGGTTGAGTGGATAGAATGATACTATAAAAATTAATAAATGTGTGACCTATCCTTCAATATTTAAAGATGTTTGGATTTGAATCATTATTAATGGGATTAAGGATATAACCATTATATAGTTTAAAATAAATTGTACAATTTTTTCTTCAAATATATCCAAAACACCTTATTCTACCTCAATAATTTTCCCATCTAAAACCTATCATCCCTAAGCCTCTAAAATCATTGAAAAATATTCATGATAAACACATTTATGTGACTTATTTTTGTAGAAATTTATAAACTTATCTAGCCAATGGTGACCCTTTAATATGTTTTAGTGAGTAAATAATTATTGAAAATATATAATTTTTTTATGATGGAAATTTTTGATGATTTTAGTGATTTATGTGAAAGTGAGTATAAATGAAGTGAAAATATATTTAAGGAACATAATAGAAAATTTGAAACAAATTTTATTATAAAGGAATGATAATTTTTATGACCTTGGTGTTAAATTTGGTGACTCTATTTGGATTGTGTTTGGAAAATACTTTGTTGTGGTTTTCATTCTTACTTATCAACCAGTCAAAGTATTATGTGTGGGTAAATTCATAGAGATTTAATTTATATTAATTTTTCCATGAATTTAAATAATTTAATCCCCACCATTTTTCAATTATTAGAGAATTTACATCATTTTTAGGTTTTTTAACATTTTGGATTAGATTGTACAAATGTAAGAATTCATGGTTTTAAGTGTTTTTAATAAATTGTGGAATTATTTAAACAAGCCTTGTTTTTATTTGTATTTTTATAATAAAAAAATCAAATATGTCTAGGAAATTATTGGACAAGTATTTTCAATTTTGTAAGACATGTTTTTATTTTCTATTAATTTTATCCAGCTATATAGGACTTATGGTGACTTCATAAGACTTATCCAGGGATTCCATATGAATTTTTCATTTTATTAGAATTTCCCACTAACTTCATATTACTTCTTTGAATTATGTATAAATTTTATAATTACATAATTATTTTAAATAGATTCCATAAAACTTATATATTATTTTTAAAATATTTTAATACCACGTATTAATTTATTCTTTATTTCATATGAATTCAAAGGAATTATAAAATGAAAGTCCTAGATTAATTAAAATTATATTTATTTTCAATTGTAAAATTTCAGGGATATTCACACTACAACTACTAGGTGTCATATTTAATCCATGTGATTTAATTTAAAGAGGATATAAATATTCTATGTTCATGGGAGAGTTAAAGGAGTAATAAAGGTTATTAAAAGCTTGGTGTGCATGGGAGTTAACAATTATCAACCTACAAATGTGAAGAAGGAATTATTTATTGTCGCACTTAGAGGGATTGTATAAAAGTTTTATATACACTTGGTGGTTATCTAAAAGTTATTTAAATACTATATCCACTAACAAATATTTTTCCCTCCATCACGGATGTATAAGGAGACTACCACTAGAATAGATAATGGGGGTGCTAGAGAATTGAGTTGGATAGAGGATTTTTCATAGATTGTTGAATATTCTGGGTATTGTAAGGGGATAAAATAATAAGGAAATGATAGTTGATTAATCCATGCATGCTTATACTCGCAAGTGGTTTTGGGGAGTATATATCTAAAGAAACCATCCTACTAAGTCTATTTTTTTTATTTAGTTTTTTAATATTCTTTTAAAACTATATTTTTGAGTGAAGAGGGACCTTTTATTTATTAAATTATTTATTTTATAAACCACTATCTATTTTTTCAATTTATGAAATTAAATTTATTGATCTTTCTATTTAAACTTCTTAGGCAATGACTTTTAATTGATCGTAATGAGTTCATTCGGGTTTAATTTCTTGAAGGTCTTTGATCTTTTGAATCACTTTCATAATAGGATCAACTCCCATACTGGGGTATTTTTATAGTATTAAGGTATATTTAGGTGCTAACTTTGAGGTTTTGAAATGAGAATTGGGGAATTCAATTATATAATTCCATTAGGTAAACAAAAGAGGAGTGTCTAAAGGATTGAAACTAGTCCACTACTACTATCTTTAATTCTAATTTTCAAACTTTTTTTAATCTGTTTTTAATTTCTGACTATAATTCCTGAAATCATGAATATGTTTTAGTTTATTTTAAATATTTTAAAACACTTTATAATCCTAAATTTAGTACTTATTTAAAAGATGCAAAACATAACTAATGGTTTTGAATTTAGCATGCAACTTCCTTGAGATACAACCCGAGGACCATTGTATTTCATTTTTCATGGGATATAATTTTGATAAGTGATCAGTGAAAGATTTACTTCTATCAACATTATGGGTATTTACATGTTATTCTTACAATCTATATATATATACACACACAAAGAGAGAGAGATATATACATAAAAATAGATTAACCAAATATAATTTTACATACACACACAAACATATATATATATATATATATATGTGTGTCTATGTGGAAACAAATATAAATATATAGAAAGATACATGTATATATTCTAACTATATCAACATATATATATAATCAGTACTCTAGTATTCTATATGTGTGTATGTGTGTCTAAAAATGATCATTGCAATGAATAATAAAGAACCCTAAAAACAAATATATGATCAGTTAAGATATATCTTTAAAACTATGTTTTAATTATATACTTTTATTTTTATGAGACAATTTACAAAAAATGTTTCAGAAAAAAAATTGTAGGGGTTAGCCTCTATGAGATCCATAATGATGCAATAAAGTTGGTCGTGGATGAGGTTCTATTAAATAAAGTGTAGGATAATTATCAATGATTTTTGAAAATCAGTAACAAAAAGGCACCTTTATCGATGATAAAATGGATAGAATTGATAAAGTATCATTTTATCGGTGCTAAATTTATCATTAATAAATGACCAAATTTATTTTTAACACCCCTATATTTTATTAAAAATATATATTTTACTTCTTTGATAGTATGTGTTACAAGCAACACCAAGTTTAAATGAACTATGATATGATATTACAATATAATTATTTATTGTGATAGTTTTAACATAGTCCTTAGATTTGAGGGTACGGTTAGTAATAACTGATTTATGAAAATTATATAGTTTACACATGTATAAAAAAAATTAAATGGTTATCAATTGAATAGAAATAAAATAAAAAATATTTTAAAGTAAAAGAGATGTTTTATGAAAAATAGTTTTTATGCATTCATTATGTTGTTATATAAATAAATTAAATTCATCACTACTGGTAAATTATTTTAATTAAATTATATATTAAATTTAATTAAATATTTTATCATTCATATAATATTTTTCTCGTAATGGGATAAGAATAAATCTAGTTTTATGATAAAATATACATTTCCTTCTAAAACGGATTTCATCACATTTTATGAACTTATTTTATAATTAAATATTATTTCACTTTTAGAAAATTTATTTTAAAAAATGAAAATATTTTTTTAAATCCAAATTTAAAAATTATCTTAGTGTGAATTTTTGACAATTTTATGAAAAGTTTAATTTTTTATGAATAGTGAAAATACTAATTTTTATTAAAAATTGTGTTTTCATTTAAATTAGTTATAAAGTTAAAAAAAATAAATTTTTTTAAAATTAATTAGTTAAAATATATTAGGATTAATTCAATTTAGGTCATTGTAATAAATTTTATTTTTGAATTTTTATATAAAACCATTTTATACTTCAAAAACTTTTTCTTTGGAAAATGGATTTTTCATCACGATTAAGGGATTTATTTTAAATTAAATTCTAAATATTATGTGAATTTTATTTGATAAAATATATTAAATATTTTTAATAATAATTATTATTATTATTTAAAAAATTTAACTTAATTTTTTTCATAATGGGTGGTAAAAATAGAAAAAATTAATTAACACAGTTAAGGTTAAAACAGGTTTACCGATGGTTAAACCAAAAGATATGGGTAATTTTTCTAATTAAACTTGTATAAATAATATTATCTATCCATATTTTAACTTTATATTATCCCAAATTTTAATATATTTCTATTTTGAATCATTTTTTATTCTTTTACAAAATTCCCAAGTGGGTTTACTCCACCACTTATAAAAGGGAATATCCTCTCCTCCCCTTTACATAATTAAATGTCATTTTATTTCCTACAATACTTTCCCAAATAACTTTATAAAATCCCTCCCAATGACCTATATTCCCTGGTTTGATCATAAAACTATCCTATGAAGGATTTAGGTATAAATCTAAAAAGCTATATGAAGAACATGTATCATTATTAACTAGGCGTTTTCATTTTATTTCTTCTTACAAATCCATATAATATTATTCAGATATGATGAAATAATAACACCAATATATTACATATACTATAATATTATTATTTTAATGTAATAGCCTATATCTATCTCTTCTTCCGTCAAATGAGAAATGAAATTATCGATCGTGTGTGTGGCGGACTACCGCTTCACGAACCGATATAGTTTGGTTTTGATCACCGTATCTCAAAGATTGATATAATTATATATTTAAAGTATATATATGATATTTATGATATAATTAAACTTTTTTAATTATAATATCACATCTAACTTCTTACCTTCCAATCCTTTTAAAAACTATAATGTCGCTTGTGCGTACGTGTGGGTTACCGCCTCCACAAAGCGATGTGACAAAAATTTCATTGTAATAAGGATATATTTAATGAATATATATAATATCTGTGAAATAATAATTTTTATTTAAAGGTTAATTATTATATACTTTTCTTTTTATACATCCATTAAAAAAATAGAAACAATGTTCATGCGTACAAATGGTCTACCATCTCTATGAAAGGTGTAATTAATTTTTATATATCTAATTTCATAGATGAATATATATATATATATATATATAATTAATTTATATTATTTTTATATAATTATTAAAATTTCGGATATTATGGAACCATAATCAATGTACATGGAATAAAACAACCGAACCAAACATACATGAAAAATGAAGCAGTTATCACCTGAAAGAGTGCTTTTAATAAAAATTATTAATAAAAAGGTGATAAAAGTGTATATGTAAATAATATATGGTATGATATATATGAATATTTTTATACAATATGTTTTTAATAAATATATATTTATTATATGTGATGTTTTAACACATATGAAGGAATTTGGACCATAGGTAATGGATTTTGGTCTCACTTTTATTTCCAAGGGATATAAGTTGTATTAACCACTTGTTTCATTTATGTGGTGGATATACATACCAAGAATGTATTTTATAATTATTATCATAAAAATTATGATATATACATATCCATATATGGTTCTTTCTTTCAATTTTCTTATGGTTCAAAATATACCAATGTGGTAAGGGTTTTAAGTTGCAATCTCATTATTTATCGGGGTTTCTTAATTACTAAGTTTATAATGATGAAATATTATGATCAATATCTAAATAAACTCATTAATATTTTTATCCTATACTTATTTCATAAAATTTCATGTTTTATTTCATTTATTGTCTCTTTAATTACTCAAGAGACTAAAATAATATTTTTAAATAAACCTCACTTGATTTCTCTCTTCAATCAAAAATGTTTTCTCTTACATGTCCATGTTTTTTAAAAATGTTTTAAATATGTTTTTACTATTCTCTAATGATTTTTTAGATTTATTTTTACCCTTGTTTTAATTTTTTAAAGTGGTTTAAAAGTAATCTCTTTATCATTATCCAAATGTGGTACTTTTGACTTTTTATCGAAAATTTGAAAGGAATATTTGTTTTAATGTGTATGACGTGAACTGTATTTCCTATCACTATAGACACTCAATTATTTAAGTCTTAATTAAAAATTCCCTATGGTTATTTTAAAAGAAAGTTTTTTATTTAAAATTATGGAAAGTTTTAGATTTTAAAAGTGACTTTGAAATTGGAAATACTATTTTACTCAAGAATGTTTTTTATGATATTTCAATTGTATTTTTATTAATTAATGACAATAACCCATGATTATATATATGTTATGATAGGGATATGATTCAAATATACCGTCCCTATTATTTATTTGGGTGGTTTATGATTATGATGAAAATATTTTATAAAACCTATTTCTTTCCCACAGGTTATGCTAAAATGAAATTTTTTTAAAACCCATTTCCTTTTCACGAGTTATGATATAATGAAGGATTTTGTGGAAAAATATGTATTATTTTCATTATGTGATGGGTGTTCCCAGAAGTATATATCCATTTAATTAATTGGGTAAACATTAATGTTTTATGAGCTCAAAGGGTACAGAGGAGGTTACCCAAGCCCCGAAAAATAGGGTACACAAGAGGTTGCCCCAATCCTAAGAAAGAGGGTAAAAGGTAGGTTATCACAAGACCAAAAGAGAGTATGTGGGAGGCTATCACAAGGATGAAATAGTTACATAAGTGGTTAGTCCAGGCCTGACATTTTATTAATTTATTAGAGGGTATCCTTGAAATAATATTTTTTATTCTTATAGGCATTCCACAAATCTATGTCTTATGACAATGTCATGATCTCATGGATTTTGTTCTTTAATTTTTGTATGATTCATGTCTTATAAAATTCTATGATTTATTCCATGACACAATTTTATGATCTATTATATGTATTTTATGGTTTTAAAATGTTATTTTTATGTTCTCATACCCTTATTCTCACGTTTTGTTGATATTTCCCTTATTTCTCCTTACTGAACTTTTGAGCTCACACGTTATTTTGTTTTTTCCCATGCTATAAAAAAGTTATTATGTATGACATTTATAATAAGGGTTTTATTTATGAATAACATATTGGGATATGGTGTAGTCCACTTATTAACTAGTTGTTTAGAAGTCCATGTTTCAAAATATACTAGACATATATGATTCTGGAATGGTTTGTTATGTTATGTAATGAATATTCATATAATAATATGTGATATCTATGTACGAAAAGTGTGGGTTGTTATAATTGGTATCATAGAAGTGTTTAGTTAACCTTTTAAAACTATGATGAAATATATTTATTTAGAATCCTTAGGATATTCCTAAGTATCAGATAATTTCCTAAGTTATGGTAAAGAAAATAGTGTGGTTTACAAGAAAAAAAATCCTTGTCTAGATACTAAAAGTTGATATGGTTTTGTCATAGATTTTTAAGGGTAAATAACCTCAAAAATATTGAGGATATTCTTGGATTAATTCAAATTTTATTTACGCACCATTTATGAAGGATTTGAAAAGATGATCACTATGAATAAACTAGGTTAAACATAATGTTTCATAGATTCAAAAAAGGCATCATGATTTAAACATCCTATAAATTATTTTTGATGATTATATGATTTATCAATTTGATTAATTATACATGATGGTCATGCAAACCATTTTGGTTTTAGTATAGGATTGAAGATATAATAATGAGGTTGATGTTGTAATAAGTATCCTTAAATATTGAAGTATCATATTTGAGCTTAGTTATATGAATTTCAATATATCAAGAAAAGTCTCAACGAATGTTAATTCATGTCCTCAACTATTGGATTTTAAATTAGAATTGAAAATCCTAAATGGTATGATGATAGAATCTTTAGTCTATGAATCTTATCTTGTTGAATTTCTGTGGGAATTTGCTTCCTAAAAATAACATTATTCTTTCTCTCATTGAATTCAAGGTAATTTTAGACATCAACTGCCTTTCTCTACATAAATCCCACATAAATTTATAAGGAACGGAAGTCACTTTTGATATTCCAAATAAAATTATGATTATATCTTAGTGAAATGATAAATACAAACTTCCAATGGGAATCACCTCCATTTTATGGGTATTGATTCCTATTCAAAAGTGGTATTTATCTCATATTTTTGTAGAGAAACTCAACATAGATGATAATCATATTTTAAAGGAGTTTTTTTATGTCTTTATACAAGAGTTTCAAAGTATTCCAATAAATTGTGAAGATAAGTTTTCAAAAGAACTCATAACTGGTGTTGCACCTATTTCAAAGACTACATATAGAATGTCCTTGATTGAGTAGTATAAATTAAAGAAGAAACTCCAAGAGAATATTGATTATGGAATTATTTTTCCAAGTGTGTTGCCTTTGGGAACACCTGTTATTTTTGTTAAGAATAAATATAGTTCAATGTGACTCTATATTGATTATTGGGGATTGAACAAAATCAAAATCAAGAACATGTATCATCTACCCTATATTGATGAATTTTGATCAACTGTATGGATATCAATAATTTTCCAAGATTTAATTTTATTTTAGATATTGTTAATTGAGGGTAAAGAATAAGTATATACCTAAGATATCATTTTGTACAAGTTATAGGATCTATGAATATATAGTGATTACATTTGGTCTTTCTAATTCCTTGACTAACTTCATGGATTTAATTAACGGAGTCTTTAGATATTAGATTGATCAATTTATAGTAGTCTTTATAGATGATATTCTTAAATATTATAATAGCCTAAAAGATCATGAAGATCTCCTAATTATTGTGCTAAAGATCCTTTGGATGGAAACGTTTTATGAAAAAATCACTAATTGTGAATTATGGATTTAAAATGTTTTGTTTTTGGGTAATATAATCTCAATAGATGGTATATATGTGGATATATCGAAGAAAAAAGTTATTAAACATTTTCCAAGAATAACCATGGTGACTGAGATCCATATATTTATTGATTTTTCTATATATTATCAATTATTTATGGAAAATTTCATATGTATATCCAATCCACTCACCATGTTAACTTAGAATGAATCCAAGTTCCTTTGGATAGATGAATGTGAGAAGAATTTCATGGAACTAAAGATAAGGTTAGTCAGAACACCTGTAATTACATTACCCTATAATAGATAAGGGGTTGTAATCTATAGTGATGTATCAAAGAATGGATTTGGATTTGTTCTTATGTCGAATGATATGGTGATAGCTTATGCCTTGTGACAATTGAAGTTTCATGAACAAAATTATCCAACGCATGATTTTGAGTTAGATGTGGTATTTTTTTGAATTAAATATTTAGAGGAATTATCTTTATGGAGAAATATATTCTTTATATACTAATTATAAAATTTTAAAGTATATATTCACTCATAAGAGTGGAATATTCTCTAAAGAAGATAGCTGGAACTGATTAAATATTATAAATATTCAATACATTATGAAATAAAAAAGGTTCTTGATGCATTGAATCAAAAGGATCATGCTAGATTATTCATGATGAGGATCACAAAAAAAATATTTATAAATTTATAAAGGATGGATCTAAAAATATTTAAGGAATGAGAGAAATAATATATTTCTCAAATGAGTGTTCGGCCATCTATCCAAGTGATGATTAAAGAGGATTGGAAGTAATATGTAGAGTTATATAAGTATATAAAAATTTTTCATGGGTTCAACCTTGATTGCGATGGAATTATATATTTTAGGAACCATGTATGTGTTTTTTCCATATCATATTTAAAGGAGCTACTATATGAGTCTCATATCAATTTATTCTATATTCTTCCTAGAATTATGAAGATGTATAGGTATCTAAAAGAGTGTTACTAGTGGAAAATAAGAAGAGGGGTATTTGTGAGTATGTATCTTAGTTATTAGTATGTCAACAAGTTAATGATGATAGAAAAAATTATAATGGGATGTTAAAACCATTACCCACACCATAATAGAAATGGGAAGACATCTCTATGGATTTTGTTATCAGACTCTGCAAAACCTCTAAAGGAGGCATTTCTATTTGTGATATAGTCCATCACCATATAAATTCAGAACACATCATTTTTATCAGATAAGGTTTATATATATATATATCATATTTCTAGTACATACAATAATTATGTTGTAAGGTTTCATGGAGTACCACGTTCTATTGTATCTGATTGGAATTCGAGATTTACCTTAAAGTTCAGGTGAAGTCTTCATCAAGATCTAGATACATATTTAAGTATCAACACTACTTATTATCCTAAGAAATATGGTCATTCTAATAGAACCATTCAAACCCTATAGGATGTGTTGAGATCTTATTCTATGGATTCAAAATCTGTTTGGGACTGACACATTCCTCAAATTGAGTTTTCTTGGAACAATAGCTTTTACTTGAGCATTCATATAGATCCTTATGAAGAAATTTTTGGAAAGAAGTTTATAACTTAAAAATTTTGGGATGAATTTACAGAAAGAAATATATTGGGACCAAATCTTGATGAATAAATGGTATATAATGTTATATTTATTCAACAACACATAACGGTAGTACAAAGTTCACATAAAAGTTATGCTGATAATCATTGATGATATTTGGAGTTCGAAGTTGCTAAGAATGAAATTATATTAATTTATTCATGGAATAAGGTTATTAGATTTGGGAAGAAAGGAAATATTATCCCTAGGTGTATTTCTCCATTTTATATTCTTGATCAGGTAGGTACGGTAGCTTATCACTTGGAGCTTCCAATGAACCTCTCTCAAGTTCAAAATGTGTTCCATGTATATCTCATGAGGAAGTACATACCTAACCTTTCACATGTAATGAACTCAAAGGTTGTCCCACTAAAGTAAGATGTATTATATAAGGAAAAAAATTTAGAGATTCTATATTTTTGATAGAAAGTTCTATGAATCAAGATCACTCACCTAGTCGAAGTTTTGTGGTGAAACCACCAATTTGAGGAATCTACATGGGAACCCATGGATATGATGAAATAGAACTATCCCAAATTATTGGTATCAACGTAATGAGATTTCAAGGGTAAAATTCATTTTAAGAGGGTAAAATGTATCACCCTAATATTTTATTAAAATAAAATTCAAATAAATTTAATTTCTTTGATAACTTATGTTACATGACACTGAGTTTAAATGGATTGTGACATATAAATAAAATATTATTATATAATTTGAAAGTTATAACCTATCCATTAAATATGTGAATATAAATAGTAAAAACTAAATTATGAAAATTATATTGGTTACACATATATAAAATAAATACAATTTTTATCAATTGATTATAAATGAAAATAATAATCATTTGAAAGTAAAAGAAATGTTTTTCTGAAAAATTACTTTTATGAGCCCATTGTGTTTCTATCTTAACAATTTAAATTAATACCAATTTGGGAAAAATTTTAATTATATTTATATATTATATTCAATCAATTTTTTTATAATTCATCAAAAACTTTTTGAGTAATGTAATAAGAATAATTCCTATTTTATGCATAAAATTTTTACTATTTTATAAAAATTTGTTTTTTCACGTTTTTCACACTTATATTCAAATTAATTTCTTGAAACTTTTAGACATTTTATTTTAGAAATTTGACTTAGTTTTTTAAATAAAAATTTCAAACTTACCTTAGTGTTATTTTTTAAATTCTTTTTGAAAATATAAATTTTTCGATTAATAATGAAAAATACTGATTTTTATTTAAACTTTTCTTTTCATTAAAGAATTTAAAAAGTTCAATTTTTTTAAAAAAATAGTTTTAAATTTATAATAATTAAACTATATTATTATTAATTAAATTTAGGTAATTTTAGTAAATTTTATTTTTAAGTTTGATAAAAAAAAATTACTTAAGAAAACATTTTAATTTGAAAATTGTTTTTCATCACGATTGCGAGTTTAATTTTAAATTAAAACTTTCAACTTATGTGAATTAAATTTGATAAAATTGAATCCATATTTTAAATCATAATAATTAATATTATTTAATAATTTCAACTTAGTTTTTTTCCTGAATAAATAGTAAAAATAGAAAAAATAATAATTATAGTGGTTAAGGTTAAAATGGGTTCACGAGGGGTTAAACAAAAATAAATGGTTATATTTTCCAATTTAACTTATATAAATCCTATTGGTTGGACATATTTATAATATATAGTATCCAAAAGTATAATTTAGGTCCATTTTTAATCATTTTTGTTTTGTAATTATGTTATCATTTTCTATTCTTTTAGGAAATTTCCATGTGGGTTCCCACCCCCACTTATAAAATGAAATCTCATCTCCTCTCATCTGCACACTTCAAGATCCTCATTTTTTGGTGAAAAAATGACCAAATACCTTCCTTAAATCCCTCTATGAAACATATAACCTATTTTTGTATCATAAAACCATCCTATTAATGATTTATGTTCAAACCTAACAAGGTTTTCGGAAGAAGTGGTATCATTCTTAACAGAGAATTTTTTTTATTACTTATTCTAAATCCATCAAATATTATTCATATGTGATGAAATAATATCACAATTTTCTTAAATAAACTAATATATTATTATGTTAATTTAATAACTTATATCCATCTCCTCTTCCATCTAATAGGAAATAAAACTATGGATCATGTGTACGGAAGACTACTACCTCATAAACTGATGTAATTTGTTTTCCATCACTACATATCATAGATAGATATAATTATATATTTAAATTATATATATGATATTTATGAAATATTTATAATTTTATAATTATAATATCACATATTAATTATTACCTTTGAATCCATTGAAAAATTATAATGTCGCTCATGCGTACTTATGGACTACCTCTTCTATGAAGTGATGTGATACATTATTCATTTTATATTGAAATTAATAGTAATGAGGATATATTTAATTAATACATATGGTATATAATATGTAATAGGATTATATAAAGTTGAATTATTATATATCTTTCTATCTATCAATCAATCAAAAAAATGGAACCAATGTTCATGCGTACGTACGACCTAACATCTCCATGAACAGTGTAATTCATTTTTCTACCTCTACATTTATGGATGAATCAAAATATGTATATAATGAATGTATATGATATTTATTTTATTATTAAAATTATTTAGATTATGTAACCATAATTAAAGTATAAGGACTAAAACTACTAAACCAAAACATTAATGAACAAAAAGCAGTTATAACCTATAACAGTGACTTTATTATATTATTGTTAATAAATGGGTGATAAAAGGTGTAATTAAATAATATATGGTATGATATATATTATTATAGTTATTTAATATATTTATAATAAATATATATTTATTATATAGTGGGATTAAACATTAATGAAGGAAGTAGGGCCAAAGGTAAGGTATTTTCATATCACTTTTGTTTATATGGGATGCATGTCATATTCACCCATTGTTTCTTTTATGTGTTGTATATACTTCCAATGATGTGTTCCATGATTATTTTCATAAAAATTAATGGATATTCATATCTATCTAATTTTCATTCTTTCATGGTCATTACAATTAAAAAGATACCAAAGGTGTAATAGTTTTATATTACAATCTCATTGTTTATCAGGGTTTTTTATGATTAATAAATATTATGATATATATCTAAATAAATAAATGAATCTTATTTTAATATAGTTATTTCTTGAAACTATATTATTTCCTTTCATTTTTTATCTATTTAAACATTTAGAAGACTAAAATAATATTTTTAAATAAAACTGACATGATTTCTATCTTTGGCCAAAAATAATTTCTATTTAATGTAAATATTTTATAAAAATGTTTTAAATATTTTTTTTACTATTATATAATGATTTTTAAAGTAATTTTTACTTTTTATTAACTTTTTGAAAAAAACATTAAAAGGAATTTTTTTTTTGTTTTTTGAGTGAGGTGTTTTTTGACTTTTTAACGAAAATGTGAAAGGAATATTTATTTTAATGTGTACGGAATGAATGGAATTTCCCATCATCATGACCACTCAATGATTTAAATATTCCTTTACAACTTTCAAAGGTTATTTTAAAATTAATTTTTTTATTTAATATTTATAAAAATTTTAGATTTTAAAAGTGATTTTAAAAGTGAAATGGGTATTTTCCTCAAAAATATTTTTTAATAAAATTTTAATTGTATTTGTATTAATTAATGAAAGAAACCCCCAATTATAATTATAATCTACTAGGGATATGATCCAATCATACCATCCATATTATTTCTCCCAATTTTTTATGATTACGATGACAAATTTTTATAAAACGTGTTTCTTTGCCACAATTTTTTCTATGATAAAATGTTTATAAATCTAGTTTCCTTTTTATGGGTTATGATATAATGAATGATTTTTTGGCACACATATGTATGATTTTCATTATCTAATGGTGGGTGTATAATTATATATCCCTATAATGAATTGGGTAAATATTAATGTTCTATTATATAAAAGGGTACATAAGAGGTTATCCTAATCCCAAAAAATATAATACATAAGAGGTTATCCAAAGCCCAAAAAAAGAGGGTACACGAGAGGTTATCCTAAGACCAAAAGAAGGTACAAAGGTTTTTAACACAATATTAACATGTTATGAATTTCTTGGTGGGTATCCTTGAAATAATATTTTTTATTCTTATTCGTATTCCACAAATTTATATCTTATGCCAATGTTATGATATCATGTATTTTGTTCTTTGATTCATTTATGATTCATGTATTATGAACTACCAATATTTATGTTATGACTCAATTTTTTTATCTACGGTATTCATATTATGTTTTTCAAATGTTATTATCTGGTTATCATACCCTTATTCACATTTTTTGTTGATATTTATCTTGTTTACCCTTACTGAGTGTCTGATATCGCCCCCTTTTTTTTCTTCCCCAGGTTATAAATAATGGTTTTACGTATGATTTGTATAAAAAGGGTGCTAGTTATGAAGAAGTTAGTAGGTAATGATTTAGTTCACTTATGAACCATTTTTTAATGTGTCCATGTTTCAAAAGATACTATACCTATATGATTTTGATGTGGATTGTTTTATTATTTAATGAATATTGATAAAATAAGGTGTAATATATTTATATGAAAATAGTGGGTTACTATATTATTAGCACTGATAAAAATATTTATTACCACTACTTTTAGCACTAATACATACCAAAGTAAGAGAAAAAAATAGTTCTATAAGGATACTGGTTTGGTTTAAGCCTCGTCTCTCTATCCTTGGATGAGAAGGTCATTAAAATCTACCTAGCATGGTCATTTCTTAAAATTATGAACTTTTAAGTTTTAAAATATATATTGTGATAAATGTGTTATTATATCTTTACTCATATATATATAAATATTTATATATTTATATTAAAATTAATTTTTATATAAATTATTATAGTAAATATATTAAAATAATAATATTAGAAAGTTATGATACAAGGAACCTAAAATGGAACCCAAAACCAATGGAATAAAATCATCAAATATAGAGTATATGAGTTTTTAGCTTATCCCATTCAAAAATATGAGATAATTCTGAAGGCATTTCATTAAGATAGGTTAGTAAATTACATGAGACACCCATGTTTTCTAAGGAATATTCAAAATCATTTATCTATCTATAAATATATGTCACAACAAACTCAATTCTTGAGAGGAAATCAATCACTTCCAACCACTATGGTAAGAGAATATAGGATAATACCTGACCCTTGTTTTGAATTGCATTCCCTAAGGTAGAGGAGTCACACTTGACCCATAGTTTTTATACATTTCTTGTGTTTCTAAAATATCAAAACAGTAATTATAGCCTTATTCTCAAATTCGATATCAATGCAATCACCACCTAGTTTATAAACATAACCAATGACTTTTTCCTTTGAATCACCGAACATGGCCCCGTTTCTCGAACCACCTTCACTACCTTTGAAAGAACCATCAATGTTTAGTTAGATCAAATTAGAAATAAGAGGATTCCAAACAAATTCAATGAAACCCATGTACCATCTACAGTTTTTGTAAATACATAGTCTATTCAAAACAAACAATCATGAAGCAGGTTAGAATTAGTGTGCGACTCAAGGTTATTATATCTTTACATGCAACCAAAATATGTGTAAGGCTTATGTATATAGAAACTATTGAAACAACATATTTTTTGGAGTTCTAGTGCCACCGAATGAGATATAATATATTATTAATTATATGAATGTATAATTAAATATAAAAATGTTAATAGTTATATTTGAATACAAAGAGATTTACAATAAATTACTAATTATATAAATATATTTAATATTAATTATATATAAAAATATTAACATTTCAAAATTGTATGTAAATATTATTAATTATATTGAAACATTAATATTAATTATACAAATGAATAAGCATTTGTACAATATATTTATAGAAAAATATAATTATATCTCAAAATAGTAATAATTTTATTTAAATATGAATAATATTTTTAGTATATCAATAGTTAGTTATAAATATTTAATTAATTATCAATTATATTTAAGAATATACTATTCATATTATTATTTTTATTTAAATTATTAAAAATTAAAAAAAATTAAATTATATATGTAATATTTATTTTTAATAATTATATAAAAATAATATTAATCATATAAAAAGTATAAAAATGATTTTAAAAATATAATATTAATTTTAATATAATATCTTTGTAAAATATATAAATTACATTTTAATCATATTAATTATTAATTTATAAATAATTACATATACATTATATCATTAATATTAATATAAATATTTTTTACCAATTCTGAAAAATTTATAAAATTTTAAGAAAAATTTATTAATTTTTTAAAAAATAAAGTTGCATATTTTTCATTGTAATCAAAATATATAAATTTAAAATATTTATATTATATAGTAATATTGTAATTATCTTAATATATATATGTATATATAATGAATATGTATAATATATCTATAAATACTATTATTATATAAGTAGCATGTGTGTGTATCTATTATGAGATCTGTTAAGGTGAAAATGAAAGTCCCTATTAAGATATGTATGCATAGTTGTGTGTGTGTGTGTGTCTATATTTGTAACATATGTACTCTTTTATTGAAGATACTTTTAAAAAATAATTGATGATTAATTTTTGACATGTAGGAGTTAAACACACATTATTCCAATACACAGTTTCTTCGGTAAGACTAAAATTGCATGTTTTTAATTTATAAGTGACATTTTAGTTAAAAACATGTGTCACATACTCAAAATTGATAAAATCTAATATTATGGTCATGATACTTTAAGAAATTGATCAATGATTCATTTTTAACCTGTATAAAATAATCACATATCATTCAGAAATGTGGTGTGGATGGTATGACTGAAAGTGCAAGTTTTCAATTTTTAAAGTGATATTTTAGTTTAAATTAAGAATAAAATTCTCAAAAGTGATCCATCATGATATAATTGTCATGATACTTTAGGATAACAATGGATTATTCAATTTTGGCCCATATGAACAATCAAAACATCATTCTAACACATGGTGTGGTTGGTATGACTGGAAGTGTGTGTTTTCAATTTAAAAGTGACATTTTAGTTCAAAACGTATTTGACATCATCAAAACAATAAAAATTGTTTCGATTGTAGTGATACTTTTGAAAAATGATTAATGATTGTGGATTACTTGAATAGTCCTGATACATTAGTAAAATGTAGATGATTTATATATAAAACGTCAAAAGTAAACACATGCTTTTACAATAGTCAGTGTATCTAGTATGACTGAAAATGCATGTTTTAAATTAGTTCCAAATTTGTTTCATGTTTTTATAAATAAGAAAATAGGACTCTATTTATATATTATGTTTTGAAAATGATCAATGGTTCATTTTTGGACTATATACATTAATAGCATATCATTCTAACATATAGTGTTTCTAAAATGAATGAAAGTTCATGTTTTCAATTTTAAAGTGTCATTTTAGTTCAAAATGTGTGTCACATGATCATAACAAAAAAATCATGACTATATTTTAATCATATTATAGGAATAAATCTATAATTCATTTTTGATATTAACAAAAAAGACATACATCATTCTGATGCACATTGTGGCTAAAATCTTCTAATGTGTATTGTTTCATTTTATGTATTAAAAATTTTCAAAACATACATCATATAATAAAAAATAAAGAAATTAGACTTATATTATCTTGAAAATTTATGAAACCAATCATTAATTAACTTGAAACATGTAGGATGAGACTCCTAGGGGAAATTTCAATCACCCAAAGAGGGGTGAATCGGGGGTGACCAACTTTTACCAATTAAGTTCAACTTAAATATTCCCTAATTTAAGTTGACTAAACCTCTATTATTATTTATGATGTATAGATCTTTGTAAATTCACCCTCACCACTTTTACCTTATTCTATGATGATAATTTAAATTAAAAAACACGTAGTAATTTTAATAAGGTTTGGCCTGAATGTGAGAACCTACTCCTTGTTATGTCGACTCCTATCGATTCACATATTTTCCACTAATCTATCCATCATATATTACAAGTGGTGTTGTAAATAATAACCCTTAAACTAAATTCTTCACTATATGACATGAGTTATAACTCATTATACTACATCCCATTGTTGACCTATCTCTTAAAAATATCCTCCTACTTTTAGGTATGACAGTTAGTGTTGTTTATACTACAACCACCAATCTTCAAGGATTCTCCTCAAACTTCCTCATGGGTGGATCTTTAGTTACCTTATATTTTCAATTTTACTTAACATTCATTTCATCCCTATCCTCCTTCTATTAGAATGATCTTCTATTACTCTCAGTTCCTTGAACATCGATAACATGAAATTTTAAAAGTTGGCGATTGATTTTGGTATATATTTCCCCCTTTATGTATTCAAGATCTAGAGAACTCACTCATTACTTCAGAACTTCAAGCTTGGGTCTTCTCAATTTTGACCCTTCTTTTTTTCTGAGGTAAGTGATTGGTCGTATGCTTATTCCCTATAACAATAATCATCTCTATCTTTTTATTCTATCTATTTTCATGCACAACTCAAGTAATGTTCCCCTTTTATATATCCAAGCTTCCTATGATAGATGTGGGGATTGTATGGGAATCAATTTGAATTCTGTACTATCTAAACACTTGAATTTAAAAAAAATTAATTTATTCTATATATGCCATGATTTTACTTCATTTCTGCTCCCAAAAAACTTTGTGTCAGAAATCATAAAGTTATATATAGATCTTAGATTGAATCATGAACTTCCATAATGTGAATATATAACTTTAAACAACCATCTTAGTACTGTAAAAAAAATTATATTTAGAATAATTTAAATTATTTATTACATCTTTCAAAAAACATTATTCTAAATAAGTTAATTACATCCTTCCAATTCTTTTATTATTTAAATTTTATCTTCTACAGCCTTTAGTACTTCGAAAATTTTCCATCTTGATTCATGTGATTACAGTGGTCTCCATCTAATGCACCTTCATACAATTTAAACATGGATTGCAGCTTCATATTCTATTCATCTCAACCTCCATATTTTGATGTTTTGACCTAGCACTTATCTAGACTCACCTAATATTATGATCATCATATATTTCAATCTAATTATCCCCCATCATATGATTTTTTAACCTTTTGTACATATTGGATTCCTTATCTCTTTACTTTAGATCAATCACACATCTGATACTTAGATTTACATCAAACGAATTTTATCAGCATAACTGATTGACCTGAATTTTGATGATTTAACCATTAGTTTAATTGAAAGTTGTTCTTTATTCCTCTGATATTACTCAATATAGTACTCTTCATAGGAACCTATTCATTTTTTGATGCTTTATTTGTCTCTTCTTCTAATTCTCCATCTTCTGGTAACTTCAAAACTACATTATACTTTAAATTCATCATGAACTTCTGGAAAGCATGATTTTGTAAATTAAACTCAGTATGGATCATTTTTTTTCTTCCTCTAATGTTATGATCTTAAGATGAGAAAAATTCCTAGCATATTTTGACTTGTTCTCCCAAAACCTTCAGTGTTGCATGTTTCTTATCATGTACTTATAGAGACTTTCAATCTTATGTTACACCTACCATAGTATTTATCTTTGTCGAAATCATAACACTCCTTCTAAAATATCCTTCAGGACATATAAACACTTTAGTAGTTTGGGTTTCTCAACTTACACTATAATATAATATTCCAAAGATCATCTATCATATTATATTCATTATATCATTTATTTGTGCTACACAACATTCGATTTACATTTTTATAGAAGAAACTATCTTTACAATATGAAGTTCACCTTAAATTTCTCAAGAATAATTCATAGGTACATTATCAATTTTTCATTTTGGTTCTTTATTCTAGTCATCCTTGTTTCATTAACTTCACTCATTATCTTCTGATGGTTTTATCTTTGGGCTAGTTTTCTAAGGAAAATATTCTTTTGAATATATCTCCTTATGAATCTTCATTACGGTCTTAAATCTCCCCATCTGTTGTATTCACCATTCAAAGGCTTCTTTAAACTTTACCATCAATTATATAATCATATTATGTTCATGGATTCTTACAGATATAAGAATTTCCATTTATTTTTCATTTGTTAGTAGTACTAGTTCCACTTGTCATCATTAACTCAAGTCATATTTCAGAATTAGTTCTTACATCTATTGTGTTCATATATCTAATGGTTCCTCTATCTGAAATATGATTTTCCATTTTAATTTCTTCTAGAACATATTTAGGAAACATCTTATCTTTTAACTTTCTCATTTATTTTTTCACAAACTGTTGAAAATGGATATAATATATCATCATCATCATCTGATGGGAAATTTAATCTCCCCATTTGTATTTTTTGTCAATACCCATTCAAAACACTAAATTCAATGATATATCTCCCCAATATTGAAAATAAATTCAAAAAAAATCTATAATGAATTTATTTTCTTTTCTCCTTAAGGATTTTAATTCAAATATCCCTTATTGGCATCTTGGGGTGAGGTAGGAACATTATTCAAACTTTACATCTTCTATCCTTTTATTCCATTGAATTGAATGTAATATTGAATCCTTTGAGAGAACTATCTAATAACTTTTCTTAATGTAATAATACCAAAATATTCCAACTCTAAGTCTATGTGATCCATGTAATACCTTTTTTTACTTGTCTTTAGTGAGTTTGGTAAGTGTTCTACACTCATGGGACTTATTTTATAACGTATTATATATCTCAAAAATTTATGTTTCCATCTGTGAGTTCTCATCTTATAATACCATGATAAATACAATAATATATGTATATATATATATATATTTGACAATTTTAGCAGGGAAAATTTTTATGTAATCTTTGATTTTTTAGTAAAAAACTTCAACATACTCAATAGAATCATACTCACCACATCTAGATCAAAATTATTCTTCAAGAGAAATAAGTATAATGTATTTTTTAATGATATTACCACTCACTTTAAATTTAGGTATTAGTGGATTCTACTTATGTTACTTTTGAGAATATGACTTCTCTTATTTTGAGCTTATTTATTCTTTTAGTTTTTCAACTTTTTTTTTTGAACACTCCATGTTTCTTCCCTAAGAATATCTTTAGTTTAATCCATCTTAGGATTATCTTTTGGTAGACGCATATCTATATCTTTCGAAAATCTACACTTCATGTAAGATAGATAAAACACTAATGGAAAAAAATATAGATCCAAGTATAGGGAACTTTCCCTTTGATACCAATTCAGATTCCTAGAGGATCATGTAGTCACCCTGAGAGGGGGTGAATCTTGGGTGAAAAAAATTTACCAATTAAGTTTAACATAAATTATTCTTAAATTTAAGTTAGTTGAACCTCTATTATCATTTATATTGTATAAATATTTATAAATTCACCCTCACTACTTTTCCCATATTATATGAAGATAATGTAAATTGAACAGAATGTAGGTATATAAACAAGGCTCGACCCCAATGTGAGAACCTTCTCCTTTTCATGTAGACTCCCATAGAGTCATAGAAGTTATACTAATATATCCATCATAGATTACAAGTGGTGTGGGGTGTAATTAACCATAATCCAAATGTTTCACTATATGACACAAGTGAAGGATCTTTATACTATGTTCCATAGTTGATCTATCTCTAAAATGGATCATCCTACCTCATGGTAGGAATAATGGAATTATTTATACTGTAACCACTAATATTCAAATGGATGGATATTTTAATACCTTGTATCTTCTATTGTACTTAACATAAACGTTGGTCCTGTCCTCATTATGGTAATATTTTGGAGGTCTCAATTCCTTGAAATTTGATGTCTAAAACTTTCATAAGTTGGTTATTGACATTAGAATGTCTTTCTTCCTTTTCTTCTAGATCTAGACAACTCACTTAGTACTTCGCAACATTAAGTTTTGGTCTTCTCAAACTTGATCCTTCAATTCTTCCAATGAAAGTGCATGGTCGGATGATTCATCTCTTTAATAAATAGTATATATATATCTCTCTCTATTCTCTCTATTTTCATATAAAATTCAACTGATGTTCCCCACTTTATATAGAAATTATTCCTCTGGTAGATATGGAAAATACTTGGGATTTAGTTTTTAAATTTCACTATCTTTTCTATTGAATTTTCCACCTATAATATCTTATGAAGATATCAGGATTTGACCTTGTGAGTTCACGTAAAAATTTTGGCATAAATAATATTTAACTCATCTTTAGATCAATTCATGGATAAAAAATTTCCATTATGTGAATTTCATACTATGAAATTCTATCTCAGCTCACCAGAATGTTTGAATTTACAATAATTTAAATTCCTTCTTACATCTTATAAAAAATGATCTTTTGAAGAATTCAATCATCTAATTTCAATACTTCCTTTGCCACAACTTAGTATTTTACCACATTTATTACTTCAAACATTCTCTATCTTGATTCATTTTCTTTCAGTGGTCTCAATTCAATGCACCTTCATGCAATTTGAACTTTGATTTCAGCTTCTTCTTTCAATCAACTCAACTTTAGATCATCTCAACCTTCAACTTTTGATGTTATTACCTTGTACTTATTTGGATTCACCTCATATTATGATCATCATATCTTTATATCATCTTATACTCCAATATATTAATTTTTAAAATTATTTGAATTTGGGATTCCTAAACTTATTACTTTATATCATTCACTTATAGTTGAAATATATCTGATAGTTCAAATCTACATCAATCAAAGTTCATCAGTATTACTAATTGTCATGAATTAATATTATTTAAACCTTAATCCATATTATATTTGGTCTTTCTCAATCTTATTTTTATTAACATAGTACTCTTCTCGAGCACCTCTTCATTCTTATAGTTCATTATATATCCCATCTTTCAATTCTCCATATTTTTTTACATCAAAGCACTAATATTCTTTACATTCATTCTAAACATCCAATGTATAGGATTTTGAAAATTCCACTCTGAATTATTCTTCCAAAACCTTTATAGTTTTGGGTTTATTATCATGTCATTTTGAAAACATTCAACTTTATGTTACACCGTATATAGCATTTATCTTCAGTGAAATTATATCACTACTTCTGGAATATTCTTTCATAATCTCCTTTTGGAATTTCAATCACTTCAATAGTTCATGTTTCTCAACTTACTCTACGGTATATTATTTTGAAGATAATTCAGTATATTTTGTTAAGAATGTCTTTTAGAAGTGTTTCAATATATGAATTTTCCATTTTCATAGAAATAACTCTCTTTGTAAGATGAAAGTCAACTTATATTCCTTATGAAGGAGTCATAAGTACTTTATCAATTCTTTGATCTGGTTTTTCCTTCTGGTCATCTTGGTTTCATTAAGTTCACTCATTATATTTTGATGTTTTTACCTTTATGGTTAATTCCTTTAGTATACATTCTTTTGAATATACCTCCTTCTGAATCATCATTAGGGTCTTTAATATCAAGATCTATTTTTTCCCCATCCAATATGTTTTTTTAACATTCCCATTAGTTATGAAATCATCTGACGTTCACAGAGGCTTCTAGATATAAACCTTTCCATTTATTTTTCATCTTTCAATAGAACTAACTCCACTTATATTTATTACTTTAATTGATATTTCACAATTAGATCATACGTAAATGGTGTTTTGGATTCTGAGGGTTCCTCCATCTAGTATATATTCTTCAATTTGGATTTCTTATAAAACATCAATAGGAAGTTTCTTCTCCTTAAACATACTCATTGACTTTTACGCAAACTATTGATAATAAATACAATATATCATTGTCATTTTCTAATGGGGATTTTCTAATAATTGACCACATGTCATTCTGACATGCGGTGTAGAAGGTATGGTCTAATGTTTGTGTTTCCAATTTAAATGTGAGGATTTAGTTAAAAATAGGAATTAAGTACTCAATACCAAGAAACCATTCATTTATTTCCATTATACTTTAATAAAATAATATATCATTCATTTGTGACATGTAGGGATCAACCAAATTTCATTCATACATGCAGTGTGTCTGGAATAATATAAAGTGTTTGAATTCAATATAAAGTGACATTTTAGTACCAAATTTGTTTCACATACTTAAAACAAACCAAACATGATAAAATTATAATAATAATTTAAGAAAATAATTGATGATTCATTTATAAACTTTACAAGAAAACCACACATCATTCTGATGTGCATTGTAGTCAGATTGTCTTAAAGTGTATTTTTATGTCTTAAGTGTTAATGAAGTTCAGAATGCATATTACATACCCAAAAACCATTAAAAAATGATTGAATTATCTTGAAACTATATGAAATTGATCATTTATTCATTTATGTTATGTAAGAATTGACCTTTCATCATTCTAATATGTGATGTGGCTGATATGAACAAAAGTGAAAGTTTTTAATTTTAAAGTGACAGTTTAGTTCAAAATGAGCTTCACATACTCCAAACTAATAAAATTCCCTCATAATTTCAAAAAACTATAATAGAAATATCTTTTATTCATTTGTGGCATGTATTAAATTACCTTATATCATTATAACATGTTTTGTGACAAGTATGGATAAATTTTCTTATTTCCAATTTCAAAAATGATATTTTAGTTCAAAGTGTGCATCATAAGCTCAAAACCAAGAAAATGATCCCAATTTTACATTAAAATCTATGAAAATTGTCATAAGTTTATTTTTAACCTATATAAATAAACCTCATGTCATTATGTGAAATTATTTATTGAAAATGACATAAATTTATATTTCTCTTTTAAGCATTAAATAATTTTATGATGTTTATCACATACTCAAAACCAATAAAATTCACATGGATTGTAGTGAAAGTATAAAAATTATCCCAGATTCATTTTTAACATATAAGAATTAATAGTTTTCATTTTTATACACAATGTGGATTATGTGAATGAAAGTTAATTTTTTCAATGTAAAAGTGACACTTTAGTTCAAAACATGTCTCACTTACTCAAACCAAGAGAATAATTTTTTATTGCTATAAAACACTATAATAATGATCAATGATTCATTTTTGACAAGTAGAAATTAACCAAATATTATTCCAACGTGTTTTGTTTCTAGTATGACTAAAATCACAAGTTTTAAAATTAAAAGTGATGTTTTTATTCAACTAAAATTGGTATTTATCATGATTTTTTTGTATTAGTTTGTGATATGCTTTATTTTTGTATAACATTATACCTTTTTAAATATATATAATATATTATAAATAAATATACTATGAATTAAAAATTTATCATTTATTATATAAAATTAAAAAAAAATATTTATGTAATATTACTGAAATAAGAATTTTTTTATTACAAGCGTAAACTTTGTTTGTATGGGGTTGGGTTGATCCTAAGAGAAGGTATCCTATAAGATGGATTATTTTTGTCTTGGTTGTAAATAGTTTTGTTTAAATTTGAATTGTACATTAATATAATTTTACTATACTAAATTCTTTTATGTAAATATATTTGTTTTGAAATACTTGAATATAAATATACTAGCTATAATTTTAAAATATTTAATTCTCGAAATATAAACAGTGTTTTTTATTCGGTATATTCTGGTGATTTCGGTTTTTTATGATATAAAAATTACAATAAATGAAATGGAATTTATCATTTTTAGACTTAGCATTGAATAGGGATTTATTTACCAATGTTTTCTTAGTGTTGATAAAGGCTATCAACAATTATTGGAACTAGCATTTTTAGTGCTTGAAAAGTAATAATAAAGATTTTTTACATTATGATAAAGGCCCTATCTGTAGTAGTTAATTGTTATTCCACTCTTTAAACATTGTTACATCCCATGGGTTTAGTACAAAATTTATAATTTTTATTAGTTTTTTAATAAGTTAAGTGTTCTTTAAAAATATTTGTACTAATTCATCTTAGGTGATAATTATAGAACGTTTGGTCCCATGGTATTTTGAAAGTATAATGAATTCATTAACTAATCCCTCATTTACCTTTGAAAACTAATTATCATTCATCAATTATGAATTTATTATTACAATTCTTAGGAGTTGGGAATAAATACAAGAAAATCCCAAAACTGCTGACAAGTAAGAAATCGATGAGACTCAAATCCAAGACCTCTCCAAGACCCCACAGGGCCTCTACCAACTAAGTTGCACCCTATAGGTATCAATTATGAATTTCTATTTATCCTATTCTTTTATAACATAAAAAATTTTCTTTTTAATATTTACTGCTATATATTATGATGTACAAAATATCATAGAAAAATATTACAATATTTAATGAAAACTACCATAAATTTTTATTTTTTAGTTAACAATGGATAATATCTTATGACACAAATAAAATGATAATATCTAAATATGATGTGTGTGTGTGTGTGCGATAATTAAACGCAGACACACATGCAAAAATTGAATATGGTATATATATATATTGAATCTGAAATTAAAAAACAAACACACACAAACACAGACATATATATATATAAACATTATACATATATAGAAATGTATATATACATATAGTAAATATGATTGTGAAATCAAATAAAAATTGTGTATCTTTTATGATCAATTCATTAGAGAAAATGAGATCAACTCTCATGAGTACAGTTGGGTGGTGTAAAATTGTAACTACTCTAGTTTCACCGTTTTAGTCCTTTATATATTTATATATTTATCTATGGATTTTTCTTCAGAGTCGACACTATGTCTGGGAGTCATATGACCCTGGGATTAATGTGTTTAGAATATGTATATATTGTAAAACTCATGAATGCATATTTTCAAAATAAATGGTTTTCTTATTTTTGGAACCTCGTGTGGGAAATCTGAAACCATGGTTGTTTATGGGATGTGGTTTGTAACCTATGGGCAACATAAATTTGATTAGTTTTGGATATTTGGTAGAAGGAGGTTATTGTCAAATATGATAATTATTTAAATAATTAATTTTAATTAATTAATTAAAATAGGAGTAAAATACTACTACCCTTACCATTTTGCTCGCTATGTATAAAAGGATGGAGGGGGTTTCTCCCATATATGATGGAATAAATAAGGACAAGAGTCATCTCTAGACTTCATCCTTGATGGAATTTGAGACTAGATTGAGGTGTAGCATCTTAGGTATTTATTTAGACCTGAAGCTTCGGCATTTTCACCAAAAGTTAGGTGGATTTTGAGTTTTAATCCCCAAACTCTGTAGATATTTTATTTAAATATTTTAAATCCCTTTTATAACTACTAAGGACCCCTTGGGGTTAATCTATACTTAATATGGGAAAATAGGAGTTTCGAGAGGTTTGCAAGAATTTCCCGATCAGGAATCCCAATCACACAGTGTGTAGTTTAGGAGCACATGTTGTGTATTCTTTCCATTGGGGAAGAAATGGTTTGGGGATTACATGTCATGTACTGTAAGTACATGTCATGTGTAAAGAATGGTTGTGTGGTAGAGAACATGGACAGACACCCCATGTAAGGGGTACATTGTCATGTAGTAGTACAAGGCCAGACCCCGGGTGTACATGAGAAAGGTCTAGGTACAGGGGAATGGGCAAGGTACACGGGCATAGGCTAAGTACATGAGAATGGTTTAGGTGAGACAAGACAATTTGTGTACTTTATATACACACCATGTACCTCCACTTGGCTAGCCAAGTCATGTTTAGAAGAGGAAGTGCTAGGAATCTATGTGTGGTCACACACCATTTGACCCAAGTACTTGCCATGTACTTTTTATATGGGACTTCCACCTTATCTATCTCCTTCCACAGAACTTGGATTTGGGAATGTTATTAGCCTATCCTAAGTGGTTTTCTACATAGTACATGATGGTATCATTAATTTTGTCATTAGAGATACAACATGAGGTGTTTTGAGCATGATTCTTCCCTCAGTGACCCTTGTCCAATGACAGTTATCTAGTTGGATCACAAGAGAGATTTTGGGTCGGTACTCCCCTATTTCCAAGATATGGGTCCCCCAAAATATGAATTTAGGTATATTTGATATGTCCTCATATTAACAAAGGAACGGGTCCTTAATATATAGAGTGGTACTCCCCTATTATTGAGCTATGGAGGGGAGAAAGTCCTCTATGAGAGTTGGTGCACCCTCATATGTGAAGCACAGTAGCGATGAGTGGGAACCTCCACTCAGATTTTGGTGAGGCTATATTTGGTGTTGGGTTGTGGATTTTTATATCTCCTTTATCTCTTGTTTGGGTTACTTTATGATCATATCTATTAGGTTTCTCTTTACTATATTTCTTTTGGAGTTGAGCTTATTGTTTCTTTTCTATTGCTCCCTTTTTTTGGTTTTTGGGGCACCTAATGGATAAATATATACTCACCCATCCATAGGTTTTTTTAAAATATGTTTTGTATTATTCATATTATCATAATATTTTTAGTGATATTGGTGGTTATATTGGTGGTCCTAGTTTCGATAGAGCTTAGCAACACTTAGAGATGACCATTTTCAGTGGTCATCTTTAGAGATTATAATTTGGTCTCTCTTCTTTTTTCTTACTCTAACTATTTTCGGGTTGGGTATTTATTTTCTATTTGGTATTATATTTTTACCCTTTTTACTTTTTTACTACACTTCTGTATTCTAATTCTTTCCTATAGGTTGTTTCATGCATGGTTACACTCTAGATGTTCATCCTTTTATTATATCTATGCAATATTTCATGGAGATGGATGTTTGTTCATGCATATAGGTATTTAGACTAAGGGATCCCATGTTCATTATTTCCTACTTAGTGTTTGTTTCCAACCCTTATCTTATTGTAGGAGTGATTAGGGATTCTTTATCGGCTTATTTCAAGCTAGGCGAGCCTCGGTGGTTCGGGTCTTGGAATTGTGGTATCAGAGTAGTCCTTTCTAAGATATTACATCGAGTTAGACTTTGTTGTGATGTTTGGTTTAGGTAAATGGTGTCAGAGTATCTCAAGTTTGGATTTTAAGCTAGGGAACCCAATGTTGGTATAGTAAATGATGTAACAATTCACTATGACTCTAACTACTTACTTGTCAACTCTGCATACCAAGGAAATGGTTGTAGGGAACCAATAGTATATGCATCATAGAGGATTGGGTCTTTTGACTTCCAGGTCCTTTTTCAGTCATCTCCCCATATATTTTCATATAATCATAGTACATCTTGATAACTTTCAAGATGCCTCCATGATGATAGCTGGTTAGGATTCTGCTACCTGGTCATGATGATGATCCACTGAGCGATGAGGCCTTGGTTTAGGGAACCACTCATGAGTTCCTTCCTACATACAGGCACATATTGGTTCCACCACCTATTGATCATTGTATAGATCCACCTATAGTGGTTCGGGTGGTTTATTGACTGCATGTTTTATAGTTGATAGCTCTAAGAGATAAAGATAACTATGTGTTCAGTATTAGCATACTACACAAGTTTGAGTGCCTAAGACTACTTAGGTTTTATGGTGAGACAAACCCTCAATTAATGTATAATTGGATTGAGTTAATGTTCAAAGTATTTATGCTTGTTTAGAGACCAACATATCATATGGTTGTGCTTTTGGAAAAACGTCTACATGGATCTATAGGGTTCTACTAGATTCTGATCATGCAGACTCATGTTGAGTTGATTCTCTCAAGGTTAGACTTCTATAAACTATTCAGGGCCTCAACATAGACATTCGTTCTATTGTGGACTCCTTGTGCCTTCCTACATATGCTAAAGAGTTATATAGGGCTTTGGTTGTAGAGAGATTTATAGTAGAGGGATTTGAGGTAGCTGTAGTTAGAAGTGGATATCATGAGGCTGATCCATGTTAAATAGCTAGTAGGGGTCATCCATTAGTGTCTCGCATAGTTAGCATACTCATTATCAGACTCAAATACATGGATCGGGAGTATAGGGGTCATGTAGAGTATCCAGTCATCCTAGAGATGGATGATGTTATACTTGTGACAGGAGAGGTCATAAAGCTCTCAATTTTCTCACTTGACATGTAGAGGAAGGTAGGTATGTGATGTATGAGCCAACATGGTAGAGGCAGCATTGTGATCCAGGATATCTCATGCATAGTCAAGGTGGAACCTGGGGTGGTAGTACATACATAAGAGAAGGAAGATATCCAAATAGAGTAGTGGTTAGTGGATGATTACTCTATGATATACTTCCACCACCACTACTAGGTGTCCCATTCTAGGCTTGAAGAGGTGGTTGAGGGTGCAGGCAGATACAGGCTATGGAGGATTTAACAGAAAACTCATGAGATTATTTGAGGTATGATCTGTGTCTTTTCTACCATTATTATGGTACTTTTAGACCCTGGAATGAGTCATTACTTTTTCTCTATATCCCTCATGAGATATCTGGAGCATCCCATTGAGTCTTTAGCCTAACAGCTAGGGATAGAGGTTTCTACTGGGAGTGATTCTATTTTATCACATATATGAAGATATTATGAGTTAGAGTTTAGTGGAGAGAGTTTATTATGGGAAATCTTGGTCATCATGATGAAACTGTATGATTTTATCTTGGGTATGGACTCTTTGTTTGTGTCGTATGCCCATATAGACTATAATCATAGGTGATTTAGATTCCTTATATAGATTTGATGATATTATCCATATTAGTTGAGAGATATATTTTATTTAAGAAAGTATTCCACATGAGAAGGATACTGAAACCCATCACCCATAGGTTGGAGAGTTTATCTCTTAGTGTAGTATGCTCTTTAGGCATACAGCTTCCAGTGGTAGTGGAGGATAATATGGATATCTTCTGTGAATATGTTTTGGGACAACCTCCATAGTGGGAGACAGAATTTTGTATTGAAAACAACCCTGGTACCGCACTGATATCTTCTATAGTTTATCAGATGGCCCCTACCAAGCTTCGGGAGATGAGGGTGCATTTAGAGGACCTTCAAGAGAAAGGTTTTATCAGACCCAGGGTGTCCCCTTAAAAATCTCTAATTTTGTTCATGAAAAAGGGGGATGGGATATTGACTCTCTATTTTGATTATCATCACCTTAATTAGGTAATGATAAAGAAAAAATACCCCTTGGTGAGGATTGATACCCTTTTTAACCAATTGAGAGGTGTGAGTTTCTTGTCAAAGATTGATCTCAGGTCCTTATACCACTAGTTGATAGTTTTCAAATATGATATTATGAATATTACATTATAATGTCTCTATAGACACTATGAGTTCTTGGTGAAGTCATTTGATGTGACCAATTCCCTTATTGAGTTCATGAATCTTATGAACTGGATATTTCAACCATACTTAGACTAGTTTTTGGTTTCCTTCATTGACTCTACCTCTAAGGAGGAGCATTCAGAGCATTAGAGTATGGTTCTAGACTTACTTCAGGAGCACCAGTTATATGGAAGGATTTATAAGTGTCAGTTTTGGATCCATAAGGTTCACTTTCTATGTGATTTTATCTCTAAATATGGTTTATCTATAAACCTGATAAATATCAATGTAGTGATTTCTTGGGAACCACCCAAGATCATGACGGGGGTGTTGAGTTTCCTTGGATTAGTGAGGTACTATAGGATTTTCATGGAAAAAATTCTTGGATAGTTACCCCATTGATCTCCTTGATGTAAAAAATGAATCCATTTATCTAAACTGAGTATTTTCAGAGAGCCTTTGAGAAGTTGAGGAAAATTTTTACCATTTCTTATATGTTGATACTACCAAAGTATAGTGTTGGGTTCATAATATTTTGTGATGCCTCTAGAGTTGGTCTTAGTTACATGTTGATGTTGTGGTAGTTGGTGATTGCTTATGGGTTGAAGTAGTTAATACCTCATTAGAAAAACTACATGAATCATGACCTAGAGTTGGTAGAAGTAGTCTTTTCCCTGATGATATGGAGGCACTATCTTTTGGGAGAGCATTTTGTTATTTACTCAGACAACCAAATTATTAGGTACATTTTCACTCGGAGAGATCTAAACCTATGACAGGGGAGTTGGTTGTAGTTCCTATAGAACTATGTCTTTGAGATAGTCTATACTCCTAGGAATTGATACATGGTAGCATATTTCCTTATTAGGAAATCCTATTCTCACTTGTTTGAGGAGGAATATGAGTATTTGGATTCATTACAAATATGTAGGAGATGGGTGAAGTGTTTTTTAGTTGATGGTGATGAATCCTTTACTTCTTCAGCATGTGAGATAGGCTTGGTTGGGAGAAATAAAATTTGAGGTTCCACATGACGAGATATCCTCAGGAGTTTCACCAAATGGATTTTTTTTGAGTGAATCACTTCATCCATTTTTGGATACAGATAGTGGTTTCGGTCACATCGTATGAGAAGGTGGTGAGAGAGCTTCATACTTCACCCTTGGTTTTACATCCTAGTGTGGAAAAAATGTACATGGAACTTCAGCAGTTTTTTAGTGTGCTGTCATAAGGTTGAGTGTAGCCAAGTTTCTCTCTTATTGTCTCACATGTCAAAAATTAAAGGCCAAACATCATGTTCTAGTGGGTTTGAACCAACCCCTTGAGATCTCAAAATGAAGTTGGATGGAATTTTGATGGATTTTTTATGGGTATTTCGTGGATAGGGAGAGTCCACAACACCATATGGGTAATTGTTGAATCCACTCCAAGGTAAATTTTTTATTAGGAATCACTTTTAAGGGGAAATTGAGGACCCCTCACCTCATAGTCAGATCAAACATCAAAATAGAAAATAGAATTATTAAAGAAAAGTTTATGTCAGTTGGAATATATCACCGTAATCAATTTCCAGGGAAAAGAATATACCTAAGAGTCTTGATCATATTTTAATATGTCTTGAAAATGACATTCCAAAGAATCCCAATATTTCAAGAATTCTTCTTTTTTAATCATCCCCAAGCTGAATCCTCTAATTAGTATGTATTCTTGCTTGTCAATCCACTCAACTTTCTCCCTCTTAGTATCCATACGGAGCAATATTCCCATCATTTCATCAGCATCTTCCTTCATTGCCTTAATCTATAGAAATCCACCATCATATCTTCACTAGAGTGTATGATCAGATCTATACTCTGGTCATGAACCTCGACATCCTATCACTGGGGGTCGTTGGGGGACCCCGCCTCTCACAGTTTCCCCGGAGGTAGCATATCCTCCTTCTCTATAAGTGCATCCTCTAATTGGGGAGGAATCTCCCCTGCTAATCCACAGTCAACATATTTTCACCCCTTAAAGAATACCCAAAACATACAAGGTACCCTCAACCTAATAAATATTCTTTCCATTCTCTGAGGACCCAGATACTTCTATATGGTGACCCTCCATGTCACCTTCCATTGGTTAGGCCTTCTGTTCATTGGGATTAGAATATTTTTTTCTAATCGAGTCTCCATAGGCCTAGGTAGGTATGATTATTCTTTATGACCCTTTGATTTTTTCCTCTTAGAAACAATGAAACTCCTAGGGTCCTTGTTTTCCTTATTTCCCTTCTTCTTCCATGGGTTGTGCAAGCCTTTACCATACCCTCTAACTGCATTTTCATCCGATGGATATCTTTCTCTATCTGACTCAACTTCTGAGGGAAAATAGGAGTCCCCTCCATCAACACTCAATCTATCAAATAATTTTATCAACTTGAGGTCACTAGATTTTTATCTTGGATTGGACCCATGAGTGAAAACCCCCTGGATGAATCTCTAACAAATCGGGGCCATGTTATCCTTCAAATCAAGGGAGTTGTTTCTATCAGCAAGGACCCTTCCATCATCTTGAAAGACACCATCCCTGGCATGAGCAGGATCTGTGATCTCCTACCCAGTCCTCAATCCTCTATCCTTGACTATATCTGTGAAGGTAGGGAGCACCATAGGACTCGACTCACCCTAGACCAGTTCAGATGGTTTGGCAGTGCCTAAATCATGTTTTAACATTTAAAATATGTCTTCAACCCTTGGATCAGTATGCACAACCATTTTCTTATCACTGAGAGGACCCAAGACTTGGCTATACACAGGAGTCTCCCAATCCAAATGGGGAATAATATAGGTAGCAGCAACTAACTTAGTAGTAGTAATATCAAAAGAAAATAAGGCTCCCTCCTTAGATGCCACTAGATCAGGCACCTTTAATCCAGGAAGAAATGGTTGAACCTCCAACCAAATAGGGACAACATTGCTTGAATGGTCTAGAATACCAGTAGAGCATGATGGCTTAGAATTCAGGCTATGAGACAATAGATGGTCAAAATAGAGGTGGCCCAGACTAAAACACAAACTATAATAGTTGGACCATTTTTTGAAGACCATTAGTTGCAGGTAATAAAATTATTCACCAACCTCAATCCAAACTATATCCACCAGAGGCTTTGAAACATCCACTTCAACACAAATACGGGGAGAAATTCTGGTGGCATAAGGTGCATGAGCGCTCATTGAAGGCAAGGAACCTCCCGATGAGGTTTCCCAACATTTGCAGAATAGAAGGATTTTGGAAGGGAAGAGGGAGGATTCAAGAGCCCAACCACGACACAGTTCTTCAGGGACCAGATGTTGTTAAAGAACCTGTCAAAAAAGTCAAGGGATGACTAGCGATAGCCAAAATGGGTGACAATGGATAGTTCGTGGAGTGATGAAGCATCCTAGAACTCCTAGAGAGAACTTGGAAGTGATGGAGCACCATTATGTAGGACAGGGAATTTTGGGCTAAGGAGGATATGAGGGAAATTGGGGAGACCAAGTAGACCATCTAGTTGTTGCAAGATATTTAAGAGGATTTTGGGACCCATTTATGTATGAGTATGTTGTTTCACTCCCAAATGAATGGGAAGACCAAGTATACTATCTAGGTGTTAGAGAATATGTTGAGAAACTATTTTCTATAAATTTTCTAAAGATAGGAGAATTACTTTCCATTGTAATATTTCTCTAATAATAATAGTTATCACTCTACTATCTACATGGAATCTTTTGAGGCCATGCATGGGATACCCTTTATGTTACCCCTATACTAGACTGAGATAGATGAGACATATCTTGTTGGGATAGAGATGGTGTGAGCAATGACAAAGAAGGTTTAGTTTATCCAAGAGAATATGAGGATAGCCTAGATATAATAGAAATCTTATGTATACTGACATCATACACCTTTTGAGTTTAAACAAGGGGCCATGATTTTCTATGAGCCTCCCCACGATGAGGATTTCAGAGATTTGGATGAGGAAGCAAGCTATTGATGAGGTTTATCAGGTTGTTACAGATCATGAAAAAATTTGGAAAGGTTTTTTACTACTTGGACTTACCCCCTTAGTTAGATCGAATGCATCATGTCTTCCATGTGTCAAATCTGAGGAGATATTTTCATGATCTTACACATGTTATTGACTAGGGAAAGCTGGACATTGAGGATAGTGCAACCTTTATTGAGTACTCAGTGGCGATCGAGGATCAGTGGGATAGAATCCTATATGGAAAAGAGAATTAATTTTTTCAAGTACTTTGGTAGCACAGGAACATGTAGAAGATATCCTGGGAGCATGAGAGCTAGATGTGGGCTTAGTACCCCCACCTCTTCAAGTATATTGTGATTTTGGGGGTGAAAATTCATTAAGGTGGGGAGAATGTAATGACATTGGTTTTTCATTCTAGTCCTTTAGATATCTCTATATATATCTCTCAAATTTTCCTTGGATTCGGCACTTTTTTTAGGTGGCTCAATACCTTGCAATTAATATATTAAAAATATTAATATATTTTAAAAAACATGCATGCATCTTTTCAGAATAAATTGATTCCCCATTGTTTTGAAGCTCGGATGGGAAATCTTAATCTTTGGTTTTTTTAGACTTGGGGTTTACCCTTATCATGATATAATGTTATTTGGTTTCAAAAATTCAGTGGAAGGAAACCATTGGAAGTGGTGATAGTTAAATAAATAATTAGTTTTATTTAATTAATTAAAAGATGAGTAAGATAATCCTCCACCTCTCATTATAATTCTAGTATATGGAAGGAGGTAGTATGCTTATCCTAATTATGATGGATGAATCAGGGATAATATGCACCTCTTGACTTTATCCTTGATAGTGTTTGACACTAGATCGAGGTACAACAGATTTTGGGCTTCTCTTTAGACCCAAAGCTTCAACATTTTCACCATTAGGTAGGAGGATTTTGAGTTTTGATCCCCAAACCCCATAGATGTGTTGTTAGAATGTTTTAAAGACCTTTTATGACTTCCAAGGGCCCCTTGGTGGTCAATCAGTGCTTAATTGGGGGAAATTGGGGTTTAGGGAGGTTTACAGGGATTCGTTGAATGGGAATCTTGATCACATAGCATATAGTTTAGGAGAACATGTTTTGTGTTACTCCCATTGGGGAATAAGGATTTTTTTCACTATACACCATGTACTCAGAGTACATTCTCTATAGTTGTACATGGCCATGTGGCCAAGAAAATGGGATGAAATCCTATGTAAGGGGGACATGGCTGTGTAGTAGTACATGGATAGACCATGGGTGTACATGGGAATAGGCCAGGTACACAGGAATGGGCTAAATATATGGACACATGTTGGGTACATGTCCACCAGATGGGTGAGACAAGATACACCATGTACTTTATGTGCATGTCATGTACCTCCACGTGTCCATCCAAACCATGTACATGAGAGTACATGCCCAAGAATCTAGGTGTGGTCACGTTCCATGTGACCCAAGTACACATTGTGTACTTTTTATATGAGACTTACACCTTGTTTATATCCTTCCTCGGAACTCAGATTTTGGCTAGTGGGTAGCCTATCCTGAGTGGTTTTCTATATAGGATGTGATATTTGGATTTATTTTAGAATTAGAGATATGATATGAGGTGTTTCAATAATGATTCTTCCTTTTGAGATGCTTGGATGATGGTAGTGAATGGTATGGATCACCATAGAGATGTTGGGTCAGTACTCCCCTATCGCGCCAAGGTGTAGGTTTCCCATACTCTTTACTCAGGTAGATTTAGTACTCACCCATAATACAGAGAGTTTGGGTACTCTACCTATGGAGTGGTACTTCCCTATTATTGAGCTCTATTATGGATTGGGTCTCTACATAAGTTGTTTCTCCCTCAGTTATGGTGTGAAGGAGTGAGGATATATCCCCTCCACTCATATTCTGGTGAGGTTTCATTTGGTGTTGGGTTCAAGAGATAGAGATCCACTTTATCTCTCATTTGGTTTTCTTTATGATCATATCTTCTAGGTTTCACTTTAACATATTTGTTTTGGGTTTGAGATGAATTGTGATATTTTTCTTCTTCTTTTTGTTTTTTGTTTCCTAATGGGTATGTATATACTCACCCCTACTCAAGAATTTCCTACACATGTTGTGTCTTGAACATATGATAGGAATATTAGTGGTGATATTTGTGGTCCTCGTTTCGGTGGATCTTAAAAACTCTTGGATCCAATCATTTTCGGTGGTTGTCCTTAGAGATTGTGATATGGTCTCTCTTCTATTTCCTTACTCTGACTATTTTTAGTTTGAGTCTTTATTTTTTGGTTGGTATTTTATTTTTCTCCTTTTTAATTTTTTACTACACTTGTATACTCTTATTCTTTTCTAGAGGTTGTTTCATGAATGTTTACACTCTATATGTTCATCCTTTTTATTATATCTATGCACTATTTCATAAAGAAGGACGTTTTTTCATATGTACAGGTATTTAGGCTAATGCCTCCCATATTCATTATTTCCTACTCGGTATTTTTCACCAGCCCATATCCTATTGAAGGTGGGCTTAGGGAGTCTCATTCATCTTAACGTCAACTAGGTGGGACCCGGTGGGTCAGGTTGTGATAAGATTGAATTAAAAATGATGAGAAAATGTGATGCACAAGGGTTAAAATATAATTGGGTTAGGTTTTCACAATTCTTCAAGAAAAATCATTGAGAAAAATTATCTTTCTCTGTGTTAAAATGGTTAATGTGGAGAAACAAAAACTATATTAGAAAAAATATCACTCTTGGATAACTAATGAATGTTGATCTCTTAACACTCGACATAGGGACCAATGATATTGATAATGAACATGTAAATTTCATCCAATGATATTATATATATATATATATTACATATAACATTTTATATATGTACATATGTAATGCTATTTATTTATTTATTATATTAATATACATAACTATATACATATAAACAAATATATTATTTATGTTATGATATGAACGATAATCAATGTAGCTCCCAATTAAACTCATAGATTTCATAACCATAAAATCTTCATATCCACCATTTAATATTTTATCTCCCGTCTCATTTCCCTATATAAAGACTCAATATAAAATAAAAATAGGGTGTTTTGTGGATAATCAAGAAAAAATTCTCTCAACATTATTATTTGGTCTATATTCTTAGTAGAAGAAATATTTTTGGTAGATAATATACACCCATGTGACCATTAAGTTGATTCATCAATCAATACCATGAAATATTAAATAAAAAATTTAATATGGATTAATAGGACCACAAATTCCATCAAGTATTCTTTGCAAAAATGTTAAAATCTATGAAGATAATTTATAAAGATGTGGTTTTTTAATTAACTCATTCAAAGTATAAGATGTTATGTCCCCCACCTAAGTCTACTCACCAATGCCCTGGCCGAAGTGCTACATGTTCCTCAGGTACACCTCCTGATATTCCAAAATATTCCAACTAGTATAAAGGGTATGGGGTTATCATGGAAAGACTATCCCCTCATATCAGATTCAAATAATAGTGGAAATAATCAATGATCATTCATAATCATAATCAGAGTATGAATGATCAATTAAACAAAAAAATTAACAAATATAATTCAAAATTATATAGTCATATGTATCAAATAATCACTTACCAAGATGATCACATATAAATAATATACTAGAAAAAAAATAGGCTATACTACCATCCTTGAACATAATTACATCCCAGTCTCCAGACTCCATCTGACCTATCTCGATCGATAATGAAACACTATCCCTCTTCCCTATCTAAACATGAAAATAGTGATTTCTTCTTGGGTAATAAAGTGTCATGGATACCTAAACAGGGTATCAATAAAATAAAATTGGGAACCACTAATGGTTTTTCTAACACAACCAAAAAATATAGTGCATGCATATGTTATATACTCAGTATAATAACTGAACTAGAATGGAAGAACAATAAATTAATCACACTTGATTATTGAGTTCAAAGGTGACACTTGGGATCGACAATACTAGTTTTAGATAGTGCTATATGTCTTCAAGAATGTCAAACCACCCAAGGGGAATAATATCCTTCCCAAAACTCATTTTATAACACCAACCAGGGGGGCCATATCCTGCATAGAGAATTTATGAGAATATTATGTCTGCTTAATCTTGTGTCATATGTCTCTATGTAATAGATAAACACCCATGGGTATCCATGTCTAACATCAAAACCATATTTGTAACATACAATTGAGGATAACTCATTTCACCCAATAACCCTATAAATAATCATAAACTAGGGGGTATCTCAAATCACCCTAAAATATTATCATAATCCTACACACTGGGGAAATTTATCTCTCTAAAATAGTACTAGAATTATATATATGGTGGAAACTCCACTCATCCCGCAAATATATAACATACACCCAGGGGATCATAACCCACCCTAAAATGGTACCAGACCTCTATTACTAGGGGCTCACATCATTCCCCCAGCACATGAACCCTCATTTTACTTGTCATGGGTATATATATATAACATACACTAGGGGTGTCTTCCCTATAAGGAACCTTATGTCATACCCCAAAGCTAGGTCAATTACCTGAACCTATTATAAATCCCTAGGTTGGATTCTCAAGAACACAACATAGATGCATCACTCAAGTATTTGTCACACTTTAAAGCATGCCATCCCATCCAACTATCTTTATGGTTTGATTCCCTCAAGACCATCCCAATCACACAAGCACGTCACACCAAACCCATTTACATCCTCATATCAAACACATAGACATCCATTGGGTCCCACTAACTCATCTTAGCCCCTATGAGGTTATCATCATCAATCCTATTATTCTAAGGTGACACTCAGGATTGAAACTACTACTTCTGTGCACTAGAATTCTCTAGGATAATCATAAAACTAGGGCACCCACTAAGGTCCCCATTATTTTATCTATACCTGGATTCCCTATACAGGTTCCTCAATATCATTTCAAACCCTTGGGTTAGATTTCATCTCTTCAAGGGTATAATATTCCATGAATAACCATGATCACCTCATGGCCTACTTGGACTCATAGGAAAAACTATACGGCATCCTATAACTTATTCATAGGCTAACCATTCCATTCTATCTCTCTACTATATTGAAGGGAAACAAAGGTCACCTATATTAGGTACACTATGTCTCATTCATTTAATTTCATTTATAACCCAGAAGGGTATTCATAGCTCACAACACATATATATAATCAAGACTTTGTACATAGGCAGTTAAGGAACCTAATTAGTGTTTAAGGATCCTTCATGGGCCTTAATAGTAGTATTCTACCCAAAGTATTTTTACTTAATTAAATGAAATTTCACTCAAATAAAAAAGGTTATTTAATTAACAGTTAGTCACCTATATGTGTAGATACCACATATCATATACTATATAATAAATTCATAAACAAAATTTGATTTCTAAGGACCACCTAACTCATTTACTGAGTTACTGCATTTAAGCGAGCCAGGGAACCCTCACCTAAGCTCATTTATGCATCATCCTAGTAATTCTTATCATACAATCATCTATCTCAAGTCATCACATCCAAAATAATTAATTTTAAATATTTATAAATAATTTTCCAATTAATTTAAAATATATATAATTTCCTAAAATCTAACTGAGCCTTCTTGTCATGTTGAAATTATGACCAACCACACTCATAAGGTCTATGGTCTACCCCCAACACCATAATGTGAAAAATCCATTACTTTCGATACCAAATAAATTATCGATTCCATAAAATTTCATAAAAAAACTAAATAAATAAGAGTAGTAACTTACCTTAATGGAAATAGTGAAAGATAGTGTGTGACCATCATCAAGGTACTCCCTCTATACATCACGCATAATAACCCCCGTCATTTTGAATGATTTCCACAATTTTATGATAGAAACCATCTCAAAGTCCTATCTGAATTGTACAAAATCAAAAAATCATCAAAGAAAAAACCACTATGGAAAGAAGGAGTGGGATAATCATACCTACAATCAATAAAAATTTCAAAAAAAACACCTCTCCTAAATGGGGCATGGTGGGAGGTAGAACATGCGAGAAGTTAGAAGAATGTTCCTATACTATGTGTTTGTTAAAAAAAGATGAATATGGGGGCTAACTAGTAAATTACAAGTCTTCCCCTGAAAAAAACCCCACCCATTATATAGTTACAACACAAAAATAGTGGTAGTGGAGATATGGTTTTTTGAATGGATTTTTCATGGTGTGTTTCTCATATATCATGGTGAAACAACCCCTGGGAAGAGTGTTCAACCCTCAAAATTCCCATATCATAGAGTGGAACTCCTATGTTAACACAACCACCATAATTAGAGGGGCCATATATCTTCCTTCTACCATCAAAAAACAAACCCTTTTGGTCATCGTGTGATTTACTTCTCCTATGGAAGGCCTAAGTCCCCTCCCCTATTGCGATGCGACACCCCCATGCAATATATTACAGCACCTCACTACATTTCATCATGAACCAAACAAAGGAGGATCATGGAGTGACTAGATAATACAACCAAATATTAACAGGGGTCCACCAACCCCACTTCAATGTTCACTTCATCCCCCAAAACTCCACCTGAGCCTTGATCTATATCCAAAAACATCTCATTAAGATGTTCCCACTCTTGAAATTTTGATCTAAATCCCAATTTTAAAAACACCCCTACTTTGGGACCAAAAATCAAATTTATTCCAAATTTCATAACTCGTAATGACATGATGTGTTATAATTTCCACACCATTGAATGTATCATCCCTAGGAAGCCTTGATGACCCTACAATAATTATCTGTAACCAATTTTGGTCATTAGTTCAACACTAACACACTGTATTCAACTCCCAAAACCAATAAAGATTTAATTATACCTTTGTAAACATCAAATCACACTATTCACCAATAGTCAAGCTATCTAATTTTTACAATCACTAAAATCGATATGGAGCTCAACTACACTAGTATATCCTGAGATACTATGGTGTAATCAATTAATCATCCCCAGGTTTATGGTTCTCCCTACTATAAGACTCTAAAATTAAAGGATGATCCTAAGCCTTGGTGCTCACCACCATAAGAATTACCTACTAAAACAAATTTTTTGTAATCCAACAAAATAATCAATACAGTTTCAACTTCATAAAATTCAATTCTATTCAAAAACACCAGTCGAGCATCCTCTGGCCGACCACTACTGAAAACACTCAACCACACCCATATATACACTATCATAATTCCCAATCATGTTTTCTATATTATCAGATTCATCATGAGATCATACAAACATCAAAATTCAATTCAAAACCCAATACATGTTGTAATTACATTGCTAAATCCTCAACCATGCATATTTATTGGCATACTCTACCATGAGCATTTTTTCACCTCCAATAAATCACCCTCAGATCACCTCCAACTCTATATAAAACCCAAAGTCATACATGAACTCTATCTCACACCACCTTTAAATCCCAAATGTGGTATTTACTAAATAATGAGATAAAATCATATCTATCTACACACTGGTATTCATGTTCCATCTCAACCTTCCACTGAATAATCTCATTGCATTTGAGACCTTACCCACATGATGGTCATACTGTTATGACTGATAAGATACTCCTCGCGGTAAGAGTATCCTTATTATCATTCAACTAAGAAAAAATTCAAATTTTTTCAATTCACACTCCATACATTAATGTATGAAATGAATATATGTAACAAATATAATCATTCCCAAGAAACAATATGAACATTGGTCGCTACCCATTCCCGACTCAGAAATAATGTCACCCTTGACATCCACTAAAATTTCATCTGTATCAAGGGTCACCCCCTCCCATTAGTCAATGTTGTGCTCCCCATTATATATATTCCCTTACACCACCTAATGAGTACAATTGTAAATGAATTTAAAATTGTATGTGTGTCACTCCTACTTATCTATTCCCATGTTATCCTAACAAACCATGTTAAGGAACAAGCTCGGATCAACCATGCCACCACACCCTATTCTATTTTCATTATTTCCTATGACAATAAAGGGACACATATCATTCTCATCCAAAACCTCAAGCCTCTGCAGTTATAAGTGTATTTGTAGCATCCCAAGAAATTTAAATAGTATTTTTATTTTAATTAATCATTTATTTAATAGTATGTTTATAATTTAAAACCAATTAAGAAAGGTTTTGATAAAAAAAATTATAAAACTAAGATATTTTGTATAATAAAAATAAGATTTGATTCAAATTATAAAATATCACTTTTCAAGTAATAGTATTTTCTTTAAATAAATGTATTTTTTTAAATAAGTTAAAATATCTTCTTTATTTAAAAGTATGAATCTTTTGAATATATTATTATTTTTCAAGAAAAATAGTTTGATTTAAAATTATAAACAAATACTATTTTTATAAATTTAATATTAATTTATTTACCGGATTATTTTTGTAAAATTAAGGATTTCAATAACAAAATTTAATCTAATTAAAAAGGTAAAATAATGTTACATTAAATAAAATTTTGATAAATTATATTTATAAATTTAATTATAAATTTAGGATACTGATTAAACTTTTATCATTATAAATAATGATCAATATATTTTATTATAATCGTAATTTGTTTTAAATTTCATTAATTATGAATATTAAATAAATTATATAAATTATGATAATAATTAAATGATAATATAATAAATAAATAAATGTTACTTTGATAATTTTTACTTTTCCCTTGTTCAGAAAATTTTTACTTGGACAAAAAATATACCTTTTGTACTTACCCACAACATCAAGGGAAGCTATCCAAACACTCCTTATGAGGGAACTAGACAAGCCCTAAGTGAGTGTGGCTACTCAGGTGCTAGTAGTATTGAGCATGTTTCCACCAAGGATCAGGTGGGGGAGTCGTGTACTGATCCATGTGTGTAGTCCACACATAATGGGGGAGAATCACCCACAAGAGCCCGTTTGTAAGGTCCCCTATGTTGTGTGTGTGTGTGTGTGTGTGTGTTTTCATAATGGATCGGTCGCATCCTATCTTATAAGGAGGCACCCAAACTCCTCTCTATTTGATGTGGGACATCGTGGGATATGATCTCAGCTGTCCAATCGAGATTGGGCACATCACAGCCATCCACCCATTTCTAGATCTCCTTCTCCACTATTCTTCTTCTCCACCAATTTGAACTAGTAAAACATTGATTTCCTAGATGTAACCCTCCCCCACCATCATGGACTACTTCAAATATGGCCCTAGATTGATTTTGAGTCCCCTAAACATAGCATAAACAATATATAAATTAAACTGAACCTTTGAATCATTCTGGTTTTCTTTTTTTTCCTCCCCCATCTTCCAAAGGAAGCTATATATATACACACATATGTTTCCTTATAACCCAAATAATTTGAATAATATAATTTATGAGAATATTAAGTACAAATCAAACATTGTTGATCCAATCTACTTTGGAGAATTTTTAATTTCTATTTTTATAATTTCAAACATAACAGCATAAAAGATACATATATATTATATATCAAACAAACTAAACACTTTCCAAATAAACAAATGCTTGATTTAATTTCCTAAATAAACAGTATTCCACTGTCATTCCTCTAAAATAATGATTAATATAATTAAATATACAATCTTTTTATACATTTAAACTTCATTTTTCACACCAAAAATACTCGACTCACCCTCTCCCAATTTTTTACTCTTTAAAAGTTCCTTATATTCATGAAAAAACATATTTTGTTCTTTCATTTTCAAGTTAAGGTAAGTGTGATATTTTTATTTATCTATTTTCAAATTATAATGATTAATGGACTAAGTTGTTCTTATAAATTTATATATATATATATATATATATATATATATATATATCTGTGTGTGTGTGTTTGTGTGTCTACTATGATTTCTCAAAAACACTTATAAGGGAATTAGTTTTATAAAATATTTCAAAAATATTATATTATTAATTTTTTTTTAAATTTTATTCTAATCTATAATGTAAAAAATTAACAAAACCATGTTTTTGTATTGTTTGACTTAAAATTTTAAAAGTGGTGTTTGATTTTATTAAAATATTATTGTTATGATTTTATGTAAATGTAAATTATCATTTTATGTGTGGTTTCTATTTAAAATAGTTTTAAATAAAAGTTATCATATTTTGTGAAACTTTTCCTTACACATCCATGTATGTCATTTATAATTTATATATGGACATAATCTAAACTTTTGTTGATATTCCATTCACTTTAATTCAAGTATTTGTTTAATTTATTAAGAAGATGTATTTATGTATTGTAAATAAAATAAATTCTTTATAAGTATGGATTAATTTAGGTTACTTTTATAAATTATTAAAAATATTATGATGACATATAAAGAAATATATAATATTATTTTCTTATATAGAAATTATTGAAGTATGGTTTTGAAATGTTTTTGGATTATGGGTGAGAAATGTCGGGTCATTCAAAAACATTTCTTAAAATATGGCACTAGAGTATTGGATGATTTAATGTGGGATGGGGAGTGAACCCATCACCTCTAAGAGATGTTATCCCATATGTGATATAGCTAAGTGGCCTTATGGTTTTCTTATTACCTACTAAGTATCAAGAATAATCCATAAAAATTATTATTTTCAAAATGGAGAAATTTAAATAAGTATTTAAAATGAATTATTATTTTGAATATATATGGTTTTCAAAGTAGCATACACTATTCAGGGATATCTACAAAAAAATCAATCTGTGTAAAACCCTTTTCTAAGTGATGGTTTTATCAAATTATTTATTATAATAATGTTTTCAAATAGATTTAGAGTTTTCTAAGAAAGGTATTTCCAAAATATTTTTAAAACCCCTTACTTGGAAAATTAATTCTCACCCTATGTTTTAAATTTATTTTTAAAAGGTTTAGTAGAATTTCAATTTGGGGTGTATTTTATATAAAGAGGAAATTCACATGAATAATTTGGTTTAATTTTTTATACATTTTTTTTAATTTGAAATGTATAGGTCTAATTATCCAAACCTATATTATGAAAGGTCATGGAGTGTAAAATGTTCTCTATGTTTTTTTAGTTGTATTTTATAAAAAAAAATTACATAGAATTTTTATGTACTGAATCAGGAAGTGTGGGTTTGGGTCCTTACACTTTGTATCAAAGTAAAGATCAAGAAAAAATTAGATATTATATGTTATCGTTTGAGGAAAATCTAAGCAGTGGAGTATAGAAGTTTAGCAATTCTATTTTTCATAATTCTGAAGAAGGAAATTCAAAATTTTCATAAGTCTAAATGAATTGAAAGGGTGAAATTATTTTAAGGGGGAAGAATGTAATATCCCAAGAAATTTAAATAGTATTTTTATTTTAATTATTTATTTATTTAATAGTTTATTTATAATTTCAAATCAATTAATAAAGGCTTTAATAAATAATTTTATAAAACTATGATATTTTTATAATCAAAATAAGATTTGATTCAAATTATAAAATATCACTTTTAAAGAAATAGTATTTTATTTAAATGAATATATTTTTCTTAAAATAATTTAAAATATATTATTTATTTAAAATTATGTTTTAATATTGAATGTTTTAAATATATTATTATTTTTCAAGAAAACTGTTTTGAATTAAAATTATAAACAAATATTTTTTTTATAAATTATTTGGATATTCATAACAAGAGATTATCATTTCAAGTAGCTTATGATTTATGAAGCGCAACATCATTTTTGTATAAGCTTTTTTTTGGTAAGGTCACGCTGCTGATGAATACCACAGGGTGGCCTTCAGGAAGCACCTGGACACTGATCATTTGGAAGAAGTGTAGAGGGTTGGGAATGTTTGTGTGGTTAGAGATAAGATTGTCTTGGGTGCTTCCTAACTAAATGAACAGGATCTGGCTGATTTATAGTTTGAGTTCCAATTTGGGTCATGGGAAGGACCCAACAATCATCTGGGTAGTGGTTCCCTAGAGAGCAGGGGGTGCTCAATGAGGCAGTGGTCTCTTCCCTAGTGTTCAGGGTCACTTCTCCTATGGATGGTGTGACCCTACAAGGTGACACCATCATTTTAGGAAGGAATGACTCTTAATGTGAGAAAGGGGATCCTAGCATGGTAGTCATTTTTACAGGTCTTTTATCAGATTTCAAAGGAAATCATGATCATCCCAATAATAAGAATGATCAAGGGAAGCATGCAATTTTGTATAGGTTGTTGATGGATAGAGGTCAATCTAGGCTACGAGACATCCAAATGGTGGTGTCAATTCCCCTCAATAATCATTCAATTATGGATATAGAAAATTTATGTACTAATGTGCATCTGGGAACTGATGGACTCCCAGGGCTCCAATTGGTTAACTGATTTGATCCCCTAGGAGAGGTTATTTTAACCCCTAATGAGGAAAGAGGTTAGAAATCAGTAGGATCTAGAAAGAAAAGGTAGCAAACCTAGTTTTATGATACATATCAGGGTATGGATAAGTATTTTTATCCCGAAGTTGATCTCACTAATGGAATAGATGTGAATGAAGATTATAACTCTACCCCAGAATGGGAAGAGGATGATATTGTGTGTGAATTTTCCGATCAGGCCGAAAGAAAGGTAAAAAATATGCCAAGTATTTAAGGGAATTTTCATCCCCTACCAAGAAGAAGAAAAATAATATTAAACACTACTCCTACCTTCCCAAATATGTTCACTAGATCAGCGGGTAATTTTGGTGTCCCTCTAGGATCTATGGAATAAAGACTCAATGAATTCTTGACCTTAAAGGTTCCCTTAGTCTCCAACCCCTCAAAGGAGGGTGAACCATCAGAAGTTCAGTTAAAGGGAGACTCCTTGAATACCCTTATTTTCAATGATAATATTATAGTAGAATTTAGTAAGTTCAAAAAGTCTATAAAAGAATAAATAAATAGGGAAAAATTTATGGAGAATGCTTGAACTATGGAGGAGTGGAATATTCTTAAGCAAGGGAGATATCCAAAGAATATCATCCTAGAATATATGGAATGGTACACCTCCTAATTTAATTTCTTGTTCATGTATTTTGGTCCTCCTTTTGACATGGAGTCATTTTTGGATTTTACTAACATTATTGCTATCAATTTAGAGAGTTACATCGACTCTCACCCTGAATATTATATTAGAGACTTAGCTTAGAAATATTGGGCTGACTTGGTTGGGAAGTCTTGATTTTAAGGCCAGTGTGGTATGCTTCCTCAATGAATTTGGATGTTGGGAGAATGAAATAAATGATGTAGGTTATATTTTTTGTTGTGGACTTTGTAGATTTGGTAGATGTTTTCAACTATTTTCAAATAGGTGATGGCTGGTGAATATCTGCTACTAGATTTGTGTTTATTGGAACACATTTGGTATTTTGGAGGTTTTGGTGTTTATCCAAATTGGGCTGGTCACAAAGGTTATTTTTCCTTTTGGTTGAGGTTTTAAGGTTTTTTTCTTTCTATAACTTCTGTTGTGTTTGAAGTTATTTCTTATCCAATTAATACTCACTTCTGTAATCTGTTATGTGGAGATTTTCCTTTTGGTTCTAGTTGTTTTGTAATAGTTCCCACCTAACCATTAAAAGTGGGTTTTTAACCAAAAATAAAAAACAAAAATTTATTTGGATTTTAAAAAAATACTCTTTTTATAAATATGGTATTAATTAATTTAATTGATTATTTTTTAAAAATTAAGGATGTTAATAACAGATTTTAATTTAATTTTAAAAGTAAAATAAAGTGATATTAAATAAAATTTTGATAAATTATATTTATAAATTTAATTATAAATTTAGAATACTAATTAAATCTTAATCATTATAAATAAAGCACAATATATTTTCTTGTAATCATAATTTTTTTTAAAATTTATTAATTATGAATATTAAAGAAATTAGATAAATGATTATAGTAATTAAATGTGATATAATAAATAAATAAATTCCGCTTTGATAATTTTTACTTTTCCCTTTTTTATAAAATTTTTATTTTGAAAAAAATATACCTTTTTTAATTACCCACAACCCCAAGTTCATCTGTAAGACCCCTTCTTAGGTGGGCACTGGCCAAGCCCAAAGTGATTGGGGGTACTTAGGTTCCATTAGGCTCGAGCATGGCTACCCCAAGGGTAAGGAGGAGGGACCCATGTATCAGTCCCCATTTATAGTCCATGCATTGTGTGGGTGAATCACTTATAGGAGCCTATGTGTAAGGGCCCCTTCAGTGTGTGCTTGTGTATTTAGAATGGAGAAGTTTCATCCTATCTTATAAGTAGGAACCCAAACTCCTCTCAGTTTTTTGTGGGACATCATGGGATGCGATCTCAGCCATCGGATCAATATTGGGCTCATCTGAGCCATCCACCCATTTCCTGATCGCTATATCCACTATTTTTATTCCCTACACATCCAAACCAATAAACCCTCAATTGCCTACTTGTACCCCTCCTGCACCATCACAGTCTCCTTCAACCATGTCCCCAACTTCACTATGAGTCTCCTGAACATAGAATAAACAATGTATAAATTAAACTGAACCTTTGATTCATTTTGGTTTTCTTTATTTTTTTCCTCCCTCAGCTTCTGAAGGAAGCCATGTATATAAATAAATAAATATACGAATATATACATATATATATATATATATTTATTTATCATTTCAACCCAAATAATCTAGATGATCGAGTTTATGAGAATCTTAAAAACAAAACGAACATTGTTGATTCGATCTACTTGTGAAAATTTTCAATTTCCCTTTTTATAATTTCAAACACAGTTTCCTAATATATAAATGTATATATATATATATATTAAATATCAATAAAATCGAAAGCATTCCAAATAAAAAAATTATCGATTGGATTTTCAAAATACATAGTATTCCACTTCCATATCTCTCAGATAATTATTGATATAATTAAACAAAACAATCCTGTTTTATATTTAAGCTTCATTTTTCTCACCAAAAATACTCGACTCACCCTCTCACAAGTTTCTTATCTTTCAAATTTCCTTGTGTTCGTGAAACAATAGCTCTGCTTCATCCATTTTCAAGTCAAGGAAAGGGTGATTTTTTTATTTATATATTTTCAAATTATAACGATTAAGGGATGAAGTTGTTTTTATAAATTTAAATATATATATATATACTAGGATTTCTCTAAAACCCTTGTAAGTGAATTGGTTTTATAAGATATTTATATGATCTTATATTAGTAGTTTTATTTTCAATGTTTATTTTGGTCTATAATGTAAAACAATAACAAAACCATGTTTTTTATTGTTTGACTTAAAAATTTAAAAGGTGTATTTGATTTTATTAAAATTTTATAGTTATGATTTTATGTAAATGGGAATTATCATTTTATGTGTGGTTTTTATTTACAATATTTTTAAATAAAAGTTACCATTTTATGTGAAAAATTTCCTTGCACATCTATGTATGTCATTCATAATTTAGATATGTCTATAATATAAAATATTGTTGGCATTCCATGAAATTTAATTCAATCATTCATTTAATATACTAAGCAGATGTATTTATGTCTTTTAAATAAAAGAAATTATTTATAAGTATGGATTTCACCTAGTTATTTTTATAAATTCTTAAAAATATGATGATGAAAAATAAATAAATGTGTAATATTATTTTCCTCTAAGTAAATAATTTAATTATGGTTTTAAAATATTTTTTGGTTATGAGTGAGAAAGGTGGGTCCATTCAAAGTGTTTTCTTAAATTATGGCACTAGAGTATCAAATGATTTAATGTGGTATGGGGAGTGAACCCATGACCTCCCGGGGATGATTTTCTATGTGTGATATGGCTAAGTGGACTTAGGGTTTTATTATAGCCTACTAAGTATCATGATTAATCTATAAAAATTATTTTTTCAAAATGGATAAATCTAATAAAGTATTTAAAAAGAATTATTATTTTGAATATATATGGTTTTCAAAGTAATATGTACTATTTAAGGATATATATAAAAAAAATCAATGTATGGAAAACCCTTTTCTAATAATTTTTCTATCAAATGATTTATTTGAATAATGTTTTCAAAGAGATTTACAGTTTTCGGAGATATGTATTTCTAAAATATTTTTAAAACCCTTTACTAGGAAATTTAATGTACACCCTATGTTTTAAATTTATTTCTCACAGGTTAGTAGAATTTCAATTTTGTGTGTATTTCATATAAGGAGGCATCTCACATGAATAATTTCTCTTAAATTTTTGTATAGTTTTTTAAATTTATAATTTATATGTCTAATTCTCCAAAACCTAGATCGGAAATGGTCCTGGATTGTAATATTATCTATTTATTTTTCAGTTGCCATTTATATAAAAATTCTCAAATAATTTTTATGTACTATATTTGGAAGCATGGGTTTGGGGCCTTACAGTCTTATTCAGTATATCGGTAAGCAACATACACACAATTTCTCACTAATCCACAACCTAATATCACCACACATAACCCAATGCACACTATCCTCGTGAAAAAATACTTTTATCAAAATCCATGAAAATGATCACTCTCATATTCTAAGGCATTTTGATTCTCAAAAGAACCCTCTCATGGGTTATTTTCCACTATCACACTCGGTATCATCTAAATCTAATAGGTTTATTCTCTTATAACACCTAATTTAAAAACCCAACTCACTCTACCATGAGTCATATTTTGTTATGACCCAAACATTTATGAATAAAATTATCTTTATTTTAATTAAATATATTATGGATATATAAAACACATGAACTTATTTTGTTTTATTATATACAATTGGATTTAAATGACCGTTAAGTATAATTACCTTTGATAATTTAGATGTTTAATAGTTATCACATGACAAGTATAAATATAGGATTTTAACAAATCCTTTTGGCACACACAAAGGAAGTGATAGCCTCAACCAGTATGATCATACCCCATAAATCCAATTTATCAGAGCTTCTGAGGGAGATAGCATTTATAGGCTTTTCCCTAGACCAATACTAAGCCAAGATCCAATAACTTAATCATGAGCGAAACCGTTTACAAGAGAAGTTCAAGCTCATCGAGATCACACCCTAAACCATATTAACCGAATGGCCCTATGAAATCCCCATCATTGAACACCTTACTCATAGGAAATATGCTGGTGTAATAAAGGGATATGTAACAATACCATATCATTATGATTATGTACGTTATTTTTAATAGAATAAGGAATATACTTTCATTCTATTATTGTTACTTTGTAAATGAATTTGAAAGAAAAAATTGTATTTTTGGTTGATATTCAAATCCAATTAAGAAATATATTTTGATGAATTAATGGATTTTTTAATTAAATAATATTTTAATAAAATATTATTATTAAATTAATTTTATTAAATATAAATGTTTGTATAATTTTTATGAAGTCAAATGTAATTTTTATTATGGTTTGGAAATTTTTTTTGTAAAAACCCATCAATTTTCAATAAATATCAGTTTTTATTTTAAAAGTGAAAATCCCCATATTTTGAAAATTATTTAAATAAAATAAATATTATTTTTCGAATCAGGACATCAAAAATATACAATTACTAAGTTTTCATAATTCTTTGAGAAAATTAAATTTTTAGGTATAAATAAAATACCGTATATATATATAATGTGTTTATGACAACATAATAACCCAATAGTGATTTAATAAAATACTATAAAAGGTATATTCTATCAAATATATTTTTTCCTTTAAAATGATGTAATTTTAGGTTTATTTTATTTATTTTATAAATCCTTAGTGAACCCTCTAAGACATATAAAATATTTTTCACCCATTCTACCATTTCTATTAACTAAAGATATTTTAGGATTTAACACCCTATGAACCTAATCCCTAGAGTCCTCCCAAGGCACCCCCAATCTCCCAAGAATAATCCCCCAAGTCTTTTGGATCACACATCCAAGTAAGGGATCTCCCTCTCTACTTTTTCTTCAAGCAACTCTTTTACGTCATACATTTTAATTTTCATTTGATTGATTTGGGATATATTCTTACATACCTACTTACAATCCACTTTATGTATACATGATGTTATATTCCTTTAACTCCCATTATTCCCCCCTATAATCCTTTAATCCCACCCATTACTATGCCAAAATTTCCTAAGGGAGCCTCACATTTCCATCTTCCTTTCAAATCAAGAACCTTGTTTGAAATTAGTCTTTTTAATTTAATATAGTTATTTTTTCATCCCTTTATAATCAATTACCTAATTTTCATCTTATTTTTTTCAAATTATGTATCGTTTATTTCCCATCATTTGTACCCTTACCTAAGTCATTACTATGATGAAATTCTGTAAAGGATTTCTCTCTTCTCATTTCCATTCAATAATTTATTTTATATTATGAATCTAAATTCCATATCCTATATTGGGATGTTATGTTCCATGATCCCGTTACTATCCATTTCATGTATAAATGGTGATATACCCATGTATCTCTTATCAACCCATTTTATGAATTTCAATTTGACGTCGTTATGCTGTTAAAATTGCACCACGATTTTCCATACCAAAATCATCGTTTAGTGAATACCATACCCATTTCTCTATAAAGGGTATTCACCTTTATGCTCATGTACTTATTTATTGGTTATTTAAATGTATGTATTCCACATTCCTTTATCATGTAATAACTTATGATGTTGAATGATTCCATCATATATTATCTATGTGGCACACTTATGCATGAAATGAAATGTTTATGAAGGGTGCACCCTGATAGCACTCCAATGAATTGGGTAATGTTTCGTATCATGATACTACATGTGAAATTAGGGTTTAATCATGATAATTCTTGTGAAATTATGTTTTACTCATGCTAATCTATGTTCAATGTTTCTTGGATCATGCTAATATCATGTTTTATGTTGTTGCCACATTTCCATGTTATGAATATCATGTTATATCATGCCTTTATGTTCATGTTTATTGTGTGCTACATTGACATTTATATTTAATAACATGTGTTTTCTTCCTCATGTTATACCATATTTATTCTCTTATTGATCTTTATAGCTCACCCTTTTCCTATTTATATCCTTTAGTTATTTCATGCATTTCTATGTACGAAAGAATGTTGTGGTCATGTAAAATAAGTTTTCAATAAAGATGTGTATTTTATGTTTTAAGTTGTTATGTAATTTTCCTAATCCCCAAAGACACTAGACCTGTTGATATTCTAAGTTTTATTAACTATAAATTTATTTAACGAATCATTTTTAAATATGAAATAAAAAAGCAGGGTTGTTATAGTTAGTATCAAAGGATAGGTTTAGTTATTTTTGGGATTAGGAATAGAAAAGTGTAGTGAAAGCATTAGGGGTAAGACTAAGTATAAGAAAATAATATATAAATTTTCCTGAGTATAGAATAAGTGTTTTATCAAGAAAATAAATTCTTGTATAGATACAAACAAGTAGAGGTGGCTCTGGAACAGATGTATCTAGAGGTAAAACCCAAAAACACTACTTTGAGCTAGACTCAAACGGGAACAGGTGAATGAAAATGGGACTTGTTTCACTCTTGGTTCAACACTCCCAGGGGATATGATTCATTAAATTCATAATATTATTACGAACCATTATTATGGGAATAAAAAATCCCATAAGAATATACGTTAGGAAGTAGATCATGGATAACTTGAATTGAAGCCTCAAAATTCATAAGTTAAGAAGATAAATGTAATTTATAAGTTCTCCCTTTAATTTCATTAGATTACTCATTATGTGTTTAACAATTTAAGATAATCATCCCTAATTTTCCTTTTATTCAATCCAATTTCCTATAATAGAAGTATTTGGGCTAATAACTGATGCTAAGATCAATGCGATGAGTGGCCTAATGAGATTACCAATCCAATGGGAGCAGTAATCGCAAAATTTTTCATGATACTCTCTCAGTTAACTCAAGTTTTGAATTGAAACCCAGGTTAATAGGAACTTCCAATCCCCCTAATAAAGAACAAGTCACATTCGAGACCTCCATGAGACAAAGGCCTCCTACTTTCAATAGATCATCTAATCAATCAATCTCCGAACAATCGATCAACTCTATTGAGAATATCTTATCCATGATTTAATGCACTAAACAAGATAAGGTTCTTATGGATTCTTATGGTATGGAGGGTGAATATGATCAATGGTGTACATTGATCAAGAACATGAAGCCTGAGGAAGAGATCAAGTCGATGGAATGGAAGGATTTCCAAAAAAATCAATAAATATTTTCCCTGCATCCTCTGACTTTAGATGTAAAAGTACTTCCTTTCCCTCAATAAAAAATATGATGAATCCATCAGAGTGTTTGGAGAAAACTTCACAAGACTTGAACAGTACACCTTCAGTTTTTTCATCACCACCAAATGTAAAGTTGACCACTTTTTTGGTGGGATAAAGCCTAGATTACTAAAAGCCTTGGAAATCCATGACTTTGATAGCTATGAGGAAATTGTCTGATGTGACCTCAAATTCGATATAGAGATCTTTAATCTCAAGGGTATAATGGGGATAAGAAGTAAAAAGTGGAATTTAATTCTTGTGGTTCAATGGATAAATCCAACGGTGCTAAGAAATTATAGCAACCCACTTGTCAAAAGTGCAAAAAGAAGCACCCCAGAAATTGCCTAATGGGGTCAAGGAAATGTTATAGGTGTAGAAGAGAAGGGAACCTGGCTAATAGTTGCTAACAAGAGAAACCCCTCAATGTGATATAGGAAAGGAATGCTTTGGTTGACCCTCATCATGTTGTTCATTTCTACAACTATAAGAAACCATGGTACTTTGCGAACGAGTACCCTACACCAAGGGTAATTGGAGGTAACCAACAACCTTCAAGGAAGCAAGGGTGAGATTTTGAAATCACTACCACCGAAGTGAATCCAGAAAATGAAGTGGTTAAAGGTATAATATTTATTCATTAAACAATAGTGAACATACTTTTTTATTCTGGTTCTATGCATTCTTTTATATCCTGAAAGTTTAGTATAATAATACAAACACCACCACAAATCATGGAAGTAGAGATGTCAGTGAAAACAAAAAATGGGAAAATTATTGCATCCTATGTATATAACTCATCCTCCATCATAATTTATGGATTTAACTTTCCATAGAATCTCATCATACTCACTCTGGTGGAATTTGATGCAATTATTATCATGGATTGGTTTTCCCTATATAGAGCCAGCATAAATTTCCATGATAGGGAAATCACTCTCCATGTGGTGAATTGACCCCCGATTATATATAAGTGCATGGAGAAGGATGAATCTTATTTAGAACCACCATCTCAATCCTGGATATTACTACCATATGAGAATACATATCTTTATCATATTATTGATTCTATGGAAAGAACCATCCTCAAAGACATTCCTATTGTGAGGGAATCTGCTGATGTGTTTCCCGAGGAATTACCTAGTCTTCCTTCCAAAAGAGATGTTGAGTTCATGATTGATCTTATACCTGGGGAATTTCCAATATACAAGACTACATATGGAATGGATATTTTGGAGCATGAGGATCTAAAGAACCAAATATAGGAGAATCTAGACAAAGGGTTTATACGCCTAAGTGCTTCACCATGGGGTGCACTAGTCCTCTTCGTTAAGAAGATGGATGGGTCAATGCACCTTTGCATTGATTATCATGAGATAGAAAAATCACAATAAAGAACAATTATATCTTTCCAAGAATTGATGACTTTTTATCAACTACTTAGAGAACAATACTTATCCAAGGTGGATCTGCGATCGGTATATTACCAAGTTAAGGTGAAGGAGGAGGATATCCCTAAGACTTCTTTCCGTATGAGGTACGGGCATTATGAGTTCATAATGATTCCATTCAGACTCACTAATTCTCCTATAATATTTATGTAATTGATGAATAGATTCTTTATAGATTACCTCAACAAATTGTTGGTAGTATTTACAGAAAATATTCTAATATACTCCAAAACCAAGGAGTAGCAAGAGGAGCATCTCAGCACTATTCTAAAGATCTTAATAAAGGAGAATCTCTATGTAGAGTACAAAACGTGTGAGTTTTGGTTGGAGGAAGTCTCATTATTGGGGGATATCATCAAATGTAATGGTATATCTTTAGATCCTTCTAAAACAAAAGCAATTGAGGGATGTCTGAGGCCAACATCTGTGACGGATATCCGTATCATCCTGGGGTTTGTTGGATATTATCACCGATTTGTGAGAAATTTCTCATGATTTTAAAACCCTTTTACCAATCTAACACAGAAGGGATTCAAGTTTTCTTAGAATTATGAATGTAAAGAAGGATTTATGGAGTTGAAGAAGAGGATTTTCACTGCCCCTGTTCTCACACTACACATAAGTGGGGAGCTTTTCGTAATCATCATTGATGCTTCAAATAAGGGCCTAGGTTGTGTGTTGATATAGAATGACAAAGTAATTGCCTATGCCTCAAAGAAGTTGAAAATTCATGACAAAAACTATACCACACATGATTTGGAGTTGTAGGCTTTGATCTTTTCATTTAGAATTTTGTGTCATTATCTCTTTGGAGAGAAGTGTGAAATATATACGGATCAAAAAAGTCTCAAATATATATTCACACAGAAAGAGATAAACATACACCAATGAAGATGGTTAGATCACATCAAGGATTATGACTACTCAATCCATTACCACCCTGGGAAAATAAAAAATGTGGAAAATTATCTAAGTATAAAGGACCCAGAAATACTATCATTGATGAGAATTGAAAAGGGTCCAATATTATTTTATTTGATTAAGATAGACATGGGAATCATATATAATGGAACATCATCAATCCTTTCACAAATGATTGCTCAACTGCATCTTTTGGAAAGGTTAAAGGATTCTCAAAAAGATTATGTGTGAATTCATAAAAAAGTAGAAACTATCAAAAAAGTTAAATCCTATAAGTTTAATTTTAATTAATAAGGAATTGTGATATTTTCTTCAAGATAATGCATTTTATCAAATTCGTAGTTAAAGAACTTTTGGATGATGCACACAGTTCGAATTTCTCCATTCACCCAGGAAACATGAAGATGTATCGAGATCTCCAGGTGCACTATTGGTGGGATAACATGAAGAAAGAAATCAATAAATATACATTAAAGTGCCTCGTATTTCATAAAGTAAAGAATGAGAGGAATAAGTATAAGGGGGTGATGCAACCATTACCCATACCAACATGGAAATGGGAAAACATCACCATGGACTTTGTCACCGGAATTATGAAGACATCCAAAGGAAATAATGTTATATAGGTTGTTGTGTATCATCTTAAAAATATTTCACACTTCATTTAAATTTGAGAGTATTTCTCATTGGATCAACCAGCATGGATATACATCATAGAAGTCGTAAGGTTGTATGGATTACCACTATCAATTGTGTCCGGTAGAGATCAACGATTCACCTCTAAGTTCTGGGAGAGTCTCCAATATACTTTAAACACTGATTTGAACTTCAGCATATCCTATCACCCTTAAACTTATGGCCAATATAAGTGGACTATCCAGAAACTTGAGGACATGTTGAGAGCTTATTCAATGGACTTCAAAGGCATATGGGACCAACATCTTCCTTTGGTGGATTTATCTAACAACAACAGTTTCCACTCAAGAATCTAAATGGATCCTTATGAAGCCCTTTATAATAAGAGGTGAAAAACACCTGCATGTTGGGATGAAGTTGGGGAAAGAAAACTTATAGGTCTTGAAATGGTTGAAGAAAGGGTGGAAAATGTTAAGACCATGTAGAAACACATCAAAGATGCCCAGAGTCAAAAAAAGATCTATGCTAACAATCGTCGATGAGACCTAGATTTTTATATTGGAGACATGGTATTCCTACACATATCTCTATGTAAGAGTGTTATGAGATTTGGTAAGAATAGAAATATTAGTCCAAGGTACATCGTCCCTTTTGAGATCCTTGGTTTCATCAGAGCAGTGGTATATTGACTAACAGTCCTACCGAACATGTGTCAAGTACATGATGTATTCAATGTATCACTATTAAGTAAGTACATACCAAACCCATCACATGTACTTAATCCATAGGTGGTACCATTAGAGAATGACCTCTCCTATGAGGAGAATCTGGTGAAGATCTTAGATAGTAGAGAAAATATTCTATGAAATAAGATGATTCCCCTTGTCAAGGTGTTGTGATGAAACCAAAAGTTTGAAGAAGCAATGTGAGAACTAGAGGAAGTGATGAAGCAGAGTTACCCTCATCTATTTTAATGTGTGAAAATGAAATTTTGAGGGTGAAATTTCTAAAGGAGGAAGGTTTTAATGACCCGAAAATTTATGAATAACATTCTCTTTATTGTAATTAAATGTCCTATGGATATAGAAAACACATGTACTCCTTTTGTTTTATTATATCCAATTGGATTTAAATGAACATTAAGTATCATTACCATTGATAATATCGTCAATGAATAGTGATCACATGACTAGTATAAATACAGGGATTTAACAAATCCTTTTGGCACATATAAAGAAAGTGATAGCCTCAACCAGTAGGATCATACCCTATGAATACCATTTATTAGACCTTACAAGGGAGATATAATTTTTGGGCTTTTCCCCAGGACAATCTCAAGATGAGATCCAACATCTTAATCATGATAAAAACCATTTACGGGAGAAGTTCAAGCTCAACGAGATCACGACCCAAACCATGTTCACCGAACGACCCCATGAAAACCCCACCATCACACACCTTAATCTTAGGGAGAATGCTGGTGTAATAAATGGATATGTAACAAGACCATATAATTATGATTATGTTCATTATTTTTGTATATAATAATAATTATACTTTCATTATATTATTGTTACTTTTTAAATAATTTTTAAAGCACAAATAGTGTTCTTTGTAAATATTTAAATTCAATTAAAAAATATATTTTGAGGAATTAATGGATTTTTAAATTAAATATTATTTTAATAAATATTATTATTAAATTAATTTTATTAAATATAAATGATCGTATAATCTTTATGAAGTCAAATGTAATTTTTATTATGGTTTGAAAACTATTTTTTCAAAACCCATAAATTTTCAATAAAGTTAGTTTTTATTTTAAAAGTAAAATTTCATATATTTAGAAATTTGTTTAGATAAAATTAATATTATTCTTAGAATCTGGATGTTGAAATTATCCAATGGTGAATTTTTCATAATTTTCTAAGACAGCTGAATTTTTGGGTAAAAATTAAATACCATATAAATATATAATGTGTTTTATGACATCATATTGACCCAATAGTGGTGTAATAAAATACTATAAAATTTAACCTAGTCCAAATATATTTTTTTACTTTAAAATAATGTAATTTTATTTTTATTTTATTAATTTTATAAATCCTTAGTGAATCTTCCAAGACATATAAAATATTTTAAGATTTTAAAATCATTTCCTTGAAAGTGTGACTCTCCTCCACATAAGAAAGGGAAATATTTTAATATCTTCAGCCATTATACTTATAGAATAATTTATATCACTCCCCTTTTATAGAAACCATTGTATGGTTTTTAGTTTTGAATATTTTATTGTGTAGTGCCCAAAACCAAAATAATAAATAAATTTCCATCATTTACTATATAAACCCATCAAAGATCCCATTTATCTTCACTAAATATCTTTGAAGTTTGACCACCCTCTTCCCCCTACTCACTAGATTACTCCCAAGGTTACCCAATCTCCCAAGAAGCCTCCCCCAAGACTTTGGAATCACACATCCAAGTAAGGGATCTCCCTCTCTCCTTTTTCTTCAAGCACCTCTTTTATGTGAGGCATTTTAATTTCCATTTGATTGATTTGGGATATGTTCTTTCATACCTACTTACTGTACATTTTATTTATACATGATTTTATCTTCATTTCACTCCCATTATTCCCCCCTATGATCCCTTAGTCCCACCTATTACTATGCCAGAATTCTGTAAGGGAGCCTCACCTTTATCTCTTCATTTCAATTCAATAACCTTGTTTGAAATTAGTCTTTTTAATTTCAATTGGTTATTTTTTAATCCTTTCATAATCAATTAAATAATTTCCATTTTATTTTATGTTATTTATGGATCATTTATTCCTTCTCATTTGGACCCTTACCTAAGTTGTTACTATACTAAAATATCGTAAGGGATTTCTCTCTTCTCATTTCCATTCGAGAATTTATATTATATTATGCATCTAAATTCCATTTAATATGTTGGTATGTTATGTTTCATGATACCCTTACTACCCATTTCATGTATAAATGATTATATACCCATTTATCTCTTATCAACCCATTTTATGAATTTCTATTTGACGACGTTATATTTCCAAAATTGCACCATGATTTTCCATGACAAAATCATTGTGTAGTGAATATCATACACATTTATCTATCAAGTGTATTAACCTTTATTATCATGTAGTTATTTATTAGGGACTTAAATGTATGTATTCCACATTCCTTGATCATGTAATAACTTATTATATTGAATTATTCCATGTTATATGATCTATGTGGAACAATTATGTATGAAATCAATTTTTTATGAAGGGTGTGCCCTAATAGCGCTCAAATGCAATAGGTAATGTTTAGTATCATGATACGCTATGTTCAATGAGGGTTTACTCATTCTAATTCGTGTGAAATGAGGGTTCACTCATGTTAATCCATGTGCAATGAGTCTTTTCTCGTGCTAATATCATGTTGTATGTTGTTTCCACATTTCCATGTTATGAATATCATCCTATATAATGCCTTTATGTTCATGTTTATTTTTCACTCCATTGATATGTCTATTGACTAACATGTATTGTCTTCCTCATGGTATACCATGTTTATTCCCTTACTGGTCTTTATATCTAACCCTTTTTCTTATTTTTTTCCTCGGTTTATCCCATGTATTGCTAAGTACAAAGGAATGTTGTGGTCATATAAAATAAGTTGTCAATAAAGATGTGTATTTCATGTTTTAAGTTGTTATGTAATGTTCATAATCCCCAAAGACACTAGACATATAGATCTTTTGAGTTTTATCAATTTTAAGTTTATGTAATAAATCATGTTAAAATATGAAATAAAAAATCACGGTTGTTATATGTTTCATCGAACATAGGATCATGAACCTAACCTCAAACCATTCCCCATCATCTTTTGATCCCTTCTAACCATAATCACCCTAGTACTTACCTCCCAATATGTTAAAAATCTCTCACATACCACAACCAATCACATGATGACATACCACTTGGGCATCATCTTAAAATTGAAATCATATATATATTCTCTATCCATCTATAAAGGCACTCACAATTCTAGATTAACCCCCTCTCAGGTTACCCCCATGTATCAAATCTCATCTCAAAATAATTAGGTTCCCCCACTTAGTTCACAAAAAATGTATCACATAGTTCATAGCTCACAAGGCAATATCTCTACGCATATATCCATAATCACTAGGTAAATTAAGTACTAATATAACCACTCCAAGATTCTCACATATATATGTTAGGAATATCATGTCGATTCAACCACCCATCTCCAGGAACCCATCCTCACCAAGAATCCTCCTACCAAACTACCCATAGAGTACTATGTCCAATCTATGTACATATAATGACATCATTATATGATGATTCTTCTCAAGTAAAATCAGTCATATGGTTCATTTAATCTAATATACACTAAGAAGCATTATGGGAAACACCATATAGGTTGTTTTTTATAGTTTAAGAAAATAAACCCTATCATAGCCACCCACAAGGGGTTCATCACTAAGTCACCAAATGCCTTCACCAACCCACTAGGGGTTATTATACATCCCATGCACAAGGAACTATTTAGATATCATCAAAAAATATTCCATTGTATGATCCACATAACCTATCATTAGAAAAAAATACCATGGCCTATCTATGTATAATGATGCCAATATGATATATGATAAAATACCATATAATATATTTTTGTTATTTTAAATAGTTAAACCCTCTATCATTAGAGATATCAATGAAACACAAGTATATGAAAGTCATGTGAATCCAATATTCTAAGAATGATGCGCGTATAAAAGGATATTTCTAATAGAATAGTTATTAAAAATATTATATAATAATCTCAAATACATGTATCACATTTGAATAAATGTCCCAATCATAACAAAAAAAGATTGAATAATACTCTCATATCCCTAGTAACTTGAAATTCTCATTAAAAAGGTATTTTCAATTCACTAGTCTAAGATCTATCACAATCTATGAGATGTCTCTATTCCCTATCATCCATACCCCAAATATTATGAAAAATAAAAAAAAATACTTTGATGAAACTTTTTAATGTCTCTTGCCTATGATTTCACACTAATACCCAAAATAGAGTGTTACAAGTGAATTAGGCAAAACTCTCCTTATTCCATCAATAATTAACTAACAAAGGGGGTCTATAGTGTTGTTTTGTGGAGTCTATACCCTCATATCAGTGTTAAATAATATTGGAAACAACAAAACATCATCAACAGACATAATTAGAGTACACATAATCAAATAAAAAATAATATTATTACAAATTTAATTTGGAAGTATATAGTCATACATCTCAACTGATCATTGACTGGTCCGATCACATATACAAAATAAAATAAAATAAATAAATAAAATACAATGAGGTTATAATACTATCCTTGACCCTCACTACATCCCATTATCTAGGATCCATCTGAGTTATCCCACTCGATCAGGAAACATTATCCCTCTTCCCTACTGGAACTAGAGAACAATGTGGTTTTCTAGGGTACTGAAATCTTATGGTCGCCTAAGCATAGTGTGATTAAAACTCAATTGGGAACCACCAGTAGCATCACTAACATAACCAATAAATATAGTGTGTGAGCATGTGATACTCTTAGAATAAAAACTAAATATAAATGAAAGTGAAATAAATGAATCAATATCAATACTCAGGTTCTAAGGTGACACTTGGTATAAACTATACCTTTTTCATTCAGTTCTATATTTCTTTGATCATGTCACGCTACCCTGGGTAAATCAATTCCTACCCTAGAAACCATTTTGAAACACTTCCCATGGGTACCAAGTCCTACCCCTAAGCATGTATGAGAACCATATCTATAACATACACCCATGGTAAAATAATCTCACCCAAGAACTATATAGAGAAAATAAACTTGAGAGTAACTCAGCTCATACCAAAACCATATAAAGAATTATACACCCAGGGGAATATTAGATCACCCTAGAATCATATCGGAATTATAGACTAATGAGAAACTCATCTCACCCTAGAAAATATCTAAATCATTTACTCAGGGAAAACTCAACTCACCTTGGAACCATATAACATACATTTAGAAGATCACACCCCACCGTAGAGTGGTTCCATGCTATAATTAACCATGGGTCACATCTCATCCCTAATTCCCAAACCCTCATTTAACATATCCCACACAAACAAACATATCACATAAACCCATTGGTACATAATTACAAAAACCTCACGTTATTCCCCACTAGCATTCCACTTCCCTAATCCTATTACACATCCCTAGGTTGGCCTCACAATTACACGACCCAAAATAATCACTTGAGGAATAGTTGTGCCTTGAATAATTTCAACTCACCCAACTATCAATACAGTTTGGTTCACTCAAGATCATCCCAATCATAATTTCATATCATGATAAACCCATTGGCATCCTCATCTTTCCTACTTGCGCATCCATCTGGTCCTTTCGATCCATCTCGACCCCTACTAGGCTATCACTGTCAATCCTTAGATTTTAAGGTGACACCCAGGATTGACACTACCTACTCCTATATACTACCCCTCTCAAGGTTCATCATGAAAATAGGGAACTTGTCAAGGTCTTATATATATTATCTCTACCTAGACACACTATATAGTTTCCTCTATATCATTTCCAACCCTCAGATTATAACCCATCACTAAAAAGTAATAGTGTCCCATGTGTTGGCTCGGAATAAACGGGGAATGATGGCAAAAGGGGGGGTGAATTGCCTTTTAAAAAATGATTGACAAATTAAAAATCAAAGTAAAAGATGCAGCGGAAATAAAGAGGCAAGACACACAAAATTGATAACGGAGTTCGGCCAAAACCCGGCCTACGTCTCCGCTCCCAACTCAACCGTTGAGAGATTCCTACCGCTTGCTTTTCAATGGTTTTAGCAAGAAACCCACTAGGCTTTGAGGTAGCACTAGGACCTATTACAGCTTTCTTTTTGTGGTTGAGAAAGAACCCACTTGCTTTTAATGGTTTAGCAAGAACCCACTAGCCTTTTTAACGGGTGAAGGCTAGCTCACCGAAACACAAGCCTTTTAAAAGGAAAGGCTTGAAGAAACCTCTTCACACCTTAATGGTGGTGTGAAACCCAAAAGAAAGGGGGATGAGAAAAGGGTTTGGGGTTTGTAGGCACAAACCCAATTTTAAAGCTCAAAAAGAATAAAACAAGGAAAACCGTATTTGAGGAAGTCTTGGGTGCCTTTGATTGATTGGAGATGTTGAAGGCCGCTTCCAAGCTTCTTGGGTGGAGCTCCTTGGATGTGGAAGTTGTTGGAGCAAGGAGGGTTCCTTGAAGGAAGTCCGCCGGAGGTACGCCAAATGATGAACAACGTGTCTGTGGGCTTTGGTATGGTTCCGGTAGATGTCCGGGGCTTCCTTTGCCTTTATTTATAGGCATGGAACCCTTGGGGAGGCTTCGGAGCCGTTGGAGAGGCTAAAAGAGCCGTTGGGAGCCAAGTGGGCCAGCCTGGTCAAACTGCAACGGCTAGTTTGACTGGCTCCACCGGCTGGCCGGTACAGGTCCACCGGTTGGCCGGTGTGTGCAAAAAGGCATAGGATTCCTGTCCAGGGGCCACCGGCTGACCGGTGGAGGAGCCACCGGCCGGCCGGTGGCAAGACAGTAGCAAACACTGTTGGGAGAGGGTTCCACCGGCTGGCCGGTGCTGAGGCCACCGGTTGGCCGGTGGGGAGGCAGTAGCTTCCCTTTGAGTGCAGGTGCCACCGGCTGGCCGCTGGTGTGCCACCGGTTGGCCGGTGGTCTGGATTTCAGTCCACTCCATGTGCTTCATGGCCCATTTCCTTGGTAAACTTGTGCCTAGCATCCACAACACTTAAAAACAAGGTTAGACAAATATGAAAGTGATTGTGATCATGAAAATCAAAGAGTGTGGGGTATAACAATCTCCCCCTATTTTGATGATCACAATCACTTATCTAAGCAATGTAAAAACTTAAATGAAGGCATGCTTTAAATGAGAAATTGAAAATAAATACTAAGCATGAGAGAAAAGATTCTCCCCCAATCAATCAAGAAATTTCTCCCCCTTTGTGATTATCAAAATAGCACGGGGCATAAAACTTGATTGAGGGACAAATTGAAAATCAATATTTTAAACCAATTGAAAATAATACCAATTGTTGAAAATTTTGAAATGAAAAATTGAATAACAGTTTGAATTGAAAGTTTTGAATCAAAAATTGAAATTTTAGGCCCAGAGAGACTCGCTAAGAGGGATTTTTCAATCCACACTTGCCTTGTAGCGGGTCTTCTCCTATAGAATTCATCGGAATAAAAAATCGATTTGGGCCTACCATACCGGGCATTCTTACAATTACATTCATATATGAGGTGCCCGGATTTTTTGCAATAATTACAGAATTTAAATTCGGAGCTCCCCCTTACAAAAATAGTGGGTGCATGGGAGGAGGAGGCTTTCTTGGAATAGCCAAGCCCTTGGGTGGTTCTAGATATTCGTTGGGAACCTAGGAGATTGTTCAAATTTTGTTTCCCTTGGGTGAACTTAGCTAGGGTTTCCCTTAGGTCTTTGATGGTTGATTCCATGGAATCAACATTTGGAAAATTTTGGATTTTAAGGGACAACTCTTCCTTCTCTTTGAGAAGTTGTTCTTTTTCGGAAGAGAGTTTTTTGAAATTCTTTTTCAAAGAAACAAATTTTGAAGAGAGTTCATGAAAACCATTTTCAAGTTGGTCTCTAGCATGTTGAAGTTCTTCATAAGAAAGATGATTTAAAGAATTTGAATTTGAAGAACATGAGGAAGAAGAATCGGAAGATGTTACCTCATGTTTTGCCATTAGGCATTTTTTACCTTGGTCGCTCGAGGAGAAGGAGGAGAATGAAGAGGTGGAGCTATCACTCCATGTTGCCTTTGAAGCCTTCTTCTTCTCCTTTTTGGCCCTTTTCTTGTGAGGTGGACAAATGGGCACGGATTTTGCCTCGGGTTCTTGCTTTTGAGCGGGTTCTTGCTTTTGAGCCATGCTAGTACCTTCATGGGTTAGCTCTAAACATTTCCAAATATCATGTGAAGATGTGCAAGAAGAAATATGATCAAAAACATTTCTATCTAACCCGCAATGAAGAGCATTCATGGCTTTTCCATCAAGCTCGAAATTAGCAATGTCGGCGGGGGTCCATTTAGACTCATCGGGAGAAGAAAGTAAATAACCATGCATGACAATTTTAAAAATAGGATAACCAATGCTTTTAAGAAAAGTTGACATGCGGGTTTTCCAAAAAGAATAATCGGCTCCATCAAAGAATGGAGCACGATCCAAAGAATGTCCTTCAAGAGTTTGAGAAGAAGAAGCGGTAGAAGCCATCAAAAAAATAGGATCATTAATTTGAAACCGGGTTAGGGAATTATTCAAATACGTCCTTTGATACCAATTGTTGGCTCGGAATAAACGGGGAATGATGGAAAAAGGGGGGGTGAATTGCCTTTTAAAAAATGATTGACAAATTAAAAATCAAAGTAAAAGATGCAGCGGAAATAAAGAGGCAAGACACACAAAATTGATAACGGAGTTCGGCCAAAACCCGGCCTACGTCTCCGCTCCCAACTCAACCGTTGAGAGATTCCTACCGCTTGCTTTTCAATGGTTTTAGCAAGAAACCCACTAGGCTTTGAGGTAGCACTAGGACCTATTACAGCTTGCTTTTTGTGGTTGAGCAAGAACCCACTTGCTTTTAATGGTTTAGCAAGAACCCACTAGCCTTTTTAACGGGTGAAGGCTAGCTCACCGAAACACAAGCCTTTTAAAAGGAAAGGCTTGAAGAAACCTCTTCACACCTTAATGGTGGTGTGAAACCCAAAAGAAAGGGGGATGAGAAAAGGGTTTGGGGTTTGTAGGCACAAACCCAATTTTAAAGCTCAAAAAGAATAAAACAAGGAAAACCGTATTTGAGGAAGTCTTGGGCGCCTTTGATTGATTGGAGATGTTGAAGGCCGCTTCCAAGCTTCTTGGGTGGAGCTCCTTGGATGTGGAAGTTGTTGGAGCAAGGAGGGTTCCTTGAAGGAAGTCCGCCGGAGGTACGCCAAATGATGAACAACGTGTCCGTGGGCTTTGGTATGGTTCCGGTAGATGTCCGGGGCTTCCTTGGCCTTTATATATAGGCATGGAACCCTTGGGGAGGCTTCGGAGCCGTTGGAGAGGCTAAAAGAGCCGTTGGGAGCCAAGTGGGCCAGCCTGGTCAAACTGCAACGGCTAGTTTGACTGGCTCCACCGACTGGCCGGTACAGGTCCACTGGTTGGCCGGTGTGTGCAAAAAGGCATAGGATTCCTGTCCAGGGGCCACCGGCTGACCGGTGGAGGAGCCACCGGCTGGCCGGTGGCAAGACAGTAGCAAACACTGTTGGGAGAGGGTTCCACCGGCTGGCCGGTGCTGAGGCCACCGGTTGGCCGGTGGGGAGGCAGTAGCTTCCCTTTGAGTGCAGGTGCCACCGGCTGGCCGCTGGTGTGCCACCGGTTGGCCGGTGGTCTGGATTTCAGTCCACTCCATGTGCTTCATGGCCCATTTCCTTGGCAAACTTGTGCCTAGCATCCACAACACTTAAAAACAAGGTTAGACAAATATGAAAGTGATTGTGATCATGAAAATCAAAGAGTGTGGGGTACAACACCATGACATAACTAGGATCACCTCATGGACTACTCATCCACATTAGAGAAAACATATGAAATCCTATGACCTATTACTAGGACAACCATTCCAATTTGTCTCTCTCCCCTACTCAATGGAAACTAAGGGCACCTTTCTCAAGTCTACTTTGTCTAATTTATCTCATTTCATTTATACCCCTCAAGGGTCAATGTACCTTATGGAACATATGTATAATTAATCCATAATACATAAGAATCCAAGGCATCCAATTAATGTTCAAGGGTCTTACAACCCTAAAGGACATCGTTAGTTCCTTATAGAGCATACCAAAATACAAAATTTATAAAAAAAATCAAATTGTTCGACTAATTAATTAAAATATAGTATATGGTAATATTGAGGTCAAACCTATGTGATAGTGAAATTAGATTTTTTAGGTTTCTAAATAAAATGGTTTTATTTAATTAATTTGAATAAAGAGAGAAAAGAAACATATGTTGATTTTGAAAAAAAATGGAAAATCGAGAGAAATAAAGAAATAAAAGCATATTGGGTTTTGAAAAATAAATTTTTGAAAGCATGTTGGAGTTTTTTTGTTTAAGGTTTCAGGTGTAGCTGGATAAATAATTTAATTTTTTTATTTATTATTGGTGTTAGATTAGAGATGAGTTAGAATAAATGGTCATGAAATATCCTCCAAGACATGGAAATCCCTATTTTCCTTGGTTGGGTACTTTAGGTCATTACCGAATTGAGTTTTTCTTGGTACCATATTTAAACCTTATTACCCTAAATGTGGAAATGGTTATGTGAAAATTAGGTTAACCATTTGAAAAATTAAAAGGTTCCTTTAAAATTTATCAATCAGGGATCATGATTAAGAAAAAAATAAATAGATTAGACTTGGATAAAGAAATTACGACAAACCAAATACATGAATAAAAATAAATAAATAAATCCAAAATCACATTCCCCATTTGGGAAAATTACCCTAGAAAAAGGAAGGAATTATTCCCTCATCATAGTTATGAAAAAATAATAAGTAAGTATAAAATAAAAATAAAACATGAATAAAGAGGAGACATAGACTGGTGAGGACCCTACACAGCATAGCTTCTCACCAAAGCTTTGGTCATTGTAATCATCCTTCGTAGTAGTAGTGAAACTATATATTTATTGAAATCTTTGAGGGTGGGGTTAAATTTATTATATTAATATAGACCATAATGAATCATGGTTCTACCCCATAATAAAATGGACACTTAGTTCTTTATTTATTTTCATCATCAAAAGATATGGGACTTCTTTTCAAAATTGGGTCTGTATAACAAAGTTCATGGCGTGACTTATCATGTCACACCATGAAAAATCAAGCGGTCTCCAAAATTGGTTTTATTCTATTTAATATATATAATTAGTTTGAACTATTTAATATATTAACATACTAAACTTGATTCATGATGTAAAGAATGTATTTTTAGCTCTGAAAGCTCTGTTTCTCCCTGGTTCTTCACTTTTGACCCCTAGAAGTATTTTATAAGAATCCAACATTATGGGGGCCATATTTAAGTGGAAATATATATCATTTTTTATTCCTTTTCAAATTTCCCATAAATTAATTTATCCTTCCATATGTTAATAAAATATTAAGTGTATAGACATGGATAAACAATAAAATTTTTAAAATCAAGGCATTCTAATATCAAAAATGTATACAATAAATACACATATCAAATACCCCAAACATAAATTCAGACTTTTACTCAAAGATTGGATCTCAAAATACTACAAAGTACATTCATCCAACCATGATTTAAATTCAATATCAATAAAAATCACTTTATTAAATGGAAAATTAAATGTTCAAGAATCACATGGGAAAATTCAATAACACTGCATTTTCATAAAAACAAATCAACCAGATATTTTACTTTTCTTTTTTTTGAAACAGGAAAGTATTTTCATTCAAACACTTTCATTTTTCAATTAATTATTAATAATCACGTCATTTTCAATTTACCTTTCTTTGAATATTTTCACTCATTGTTAGGGTACAATTGTGAAAAGAGTTCTACACATACCTCAAGAACATGTCACTTACCATAGGCTTGCAAGGTATCTTGCATCTCCACCTCATAAATACATAAAAAAATCATGAGGGATTCACCATTTAGGATCAAATGAATCTAATCATTAGAGAAGTTAGGTAAGTGATGTAAAATATATAAATCTAAAAAAGATGGATTTCCTCTAAATTAATTTTCATGATAATCGAAAGCATCTGAAAAAAACTATACTTTCTCCTTGGTATCTCTAAGTAGGATCATAAAGTAGTTAGGCATAATGAATGAAAAACCCTCTTATATTATTTTTAATCTTGTTTTTTAAAAAATTAATGCTTGGAAAAAATATCAAATCAACTACCCAACCCCAAATGATCTCTTCATATTAATATTTGTAATAGTTTTAATGGGATATTCCGTTAAGAAGTGGTAATTTTTTAATTTCCTAAGAGAGGACTCGTTTTTAATTTTTTTCAAAGAGGGTGTGTAATGAATGTAATAAATGAGAGTTTTTCCAAAATCATGAAAATCCCCCCCACCCCCCAATAATTTATCTATTACACATGTGCATCCCTTCCACCATTCATCGTCTACCCCACACTCATCTTTGATAATCATGAAAAATAATAGAGTAAGGTAAGAAAGGATATAATATGATTGAAACACAGAACATTTCCTAAAAAGGTTGTTCATAGACTCTGTGGGATTAAAAAGGATTAATTCAAGGTGGTTCCATGGATAATGGAATAAAAAAAAGGTACCTAAATCATATTAAAAGTGATTATGTTCAATCGTATCTTTGATAATATTCCCTGAAAGTTATAGAAGAGACCATGCCTAAGTCACTCAAGAAATATACTATAGAAAGAATGGGAAATAGTGGGCTCAGAAGATGTCTTAGGAATGAGAATAAGTTTTGGGATAACTACTCAATGAAATACATATTAATCATTAAATCAATTAATAAAAATATCATAAATTTAAGGTAGGCCAAATCTCATAAAAAAAATAGTTACAAAAATTAACATGCTTCTTAAATCATGATTTTCTAAATCCTAATCCACATTTTTATACCTACTAATTCTTTTTCCCATTTTCCTCATTCAAATTTATTGACAAATAAATTCAAATTCATGACATGGTAATTATCCAAGGAAATTAATGTCTCATAGTTCTATTGATTAAATCAAAAATTAAATGTGGGGCATGAAATTGGTAGTTGATAATCTAAAACCAATTAAATTTAGGGAATATAGTATAAAATTTAAGAATTAAAATTCTTAATATATTTTTAATTATGTTTCAAAATTAACTATGTAGGTTTCTTCTACATCGGATTCATGATGTGAATGGAGTTCATGACATGTACTTTCTTGAATTCATGATGTTAATGGATTTCATGATTTGTATTGGTCCTAAAACTTCATTTTATACTTATTTTTGTGTATTAATGTTCCTTCGAAATAAAAAATGGACAATTGAAAATAAAGTCCATTATTAATGAAATTTTAAAGACTTGTGGGGGGTTCATGAGCCTAAAAACAAAAAAAACAAATCCTAAACAACTTGGGTTGCCTCCCAGAAGTTCTTTTTTTTATCATCATTTCCTTGACCTTACCTATTTTATATTCAACTTAGGTGATGAGTGATTGTAAATATTTTACTTGGTCAAGGCCCATGAATGGTATTAGTTGTGACCTATCAAAATAGTTCATCCCCTTATCGTACTCTTTAAATAGTTCAATTATTACTCTTAGAATCACTTTCTTTATTTCCATTAATATGGTCCACTATTTCCTCCTTAATCCTAAAAAACTAAATGGAAGTTCATGTACTATACAAACCTATTATCCCTTCTCAAACTTGGTGGACTCAGTAACTCTTTCAATGTCTGTGTTCTAAGCTCTTAGCTTATCTTTCTTATTCTCAGTACATTTATTTCAAGTATACTATTTCACAACAACATCTACCTTGTGAACTTCTTCAACATCATCCATATCTTAAAATTCAGGTATTTTTTCTTATCCTTGCTCTTCATCTTCTCTTACATCATAGCTATTTTTCACCTGATGGATATTAAAACTTACATTTTCACATCCAACTCTCAAATAGAGTTCTTGACTTTTTATATTAATCATCATTCACTCAGTGGATAAAAATGGTCTACTTTGAATAAGTGTTTTCTATACCTCCTCCATATCCAGAACTAAGAAATCGACTTGGAAGTATAATTTTTTGACTTTAGTCAAAATTTCTTCAGTGAACTCTCTAGGGTACTTCACTATTGAATCTATGAAATGAAGTGTGATTATTATGGTATTAATTCCCTATAGTCCCAAAATTTTAAAAGTGGAGTATGAAATGATGTTGAAAATCACACCTAATACACATAAATATTTTCCAAATTTATTATCTCCAATGAAAATATGAATTTAAAATCTATATGGATCTTGTAGCTTCTTAGGTGGGTTCTTTGATACCACTGTTGAACACTCTCGTGGAAGTGGAATAGTGTCAATTTCATCTAGCTTCTTCTTATTAGACACTAGATCCTTCATAAAATTTTCATAGGTTGGCATTTTCATGAGAGCCTCTACGAAAAGGATATTAATATGAAAATTTTTAAATTTTTCCAAAAATTTACCTTTTTTATGTCGATTCTCACTTGTTCTAGTCGATCCAAAAAAGTAACCTCAGATTTTACTATAGTGGTTCTTCATTTAAATAATCTTCATATACTTATTCCTCACTATTTTATAGCTATTCTTTCTTTTCTATTATACTTTGATTGGTTCATGATGATACTAAGTGACTTTTCCACTCCTCAGAGAAATGACTTTCAAATCTTCCTTTGGGTGAACTTAAAGGTATCCAAGAAGTTCTTCTATTTTCCTTTATTTAAACTCTATAGTGATCTGGAAAAGTTGAAATTCAAGGTTATGGAGTGCTTCCCACTAATCTATTGAGTCATACTTCACCTCTTTTACTGATGCAGTTTTATCTTTTGAATATGCTATCAGTTCTTTGATTACAGTTATAGTAGAAGTCATGAAAATAGCCAAATTCTCTTCTATCATGTGGATTTGGCTCTATAGTGATAGTCCCTAATGTGTTTGAAAATATTTTGCTCTCTACTATTAACCTTTCCCTTGTTTTTATAGATGAAAATCCTGAAAATTATTACCCAAATTATAATCATCATAATTTACTTGTCCTATATATATACCTTGGGATCATTGTTGTGATCCTATCATCATGTCCATCATCCTCATCAGTGATTCAATCTACACTATCATTCAGTTATTATCGATCATGTGCATTCCTCTTCACTTCATACCTTCATCCTATCATTGGAAGTTGTTTCTTTACATTTCATCCAATATGTTGTAGCTCTACTCAAGAAACTTATTTATCAGTGATCCTCTTACTATAGAATCTAAAATTGATGTGCTTCCTTATTTAAAACCACTATAAAATTTTTGGATTGAAATCCATGTTTCTATACCATGATGAGGGAATTTACAAATCAACCCATAAAATTCTTCCATGTGTCATACAAATATTCATCCTTAAATTGGGTAAAGTTAAGAATATTTACCTAAATATCCATTTATTTATATAGACAAACAAGTCGGTGAGAAAATATTTGGTCAAATCATACCATGTAGCGATAGAATGGGTGAAAATATTTAAATCCACTCCCGATCTCATTCTCATAATGAAAATCAAATGAGGCGAAGCTTTACCACATCACTTGATTTATTATAGAACTGAAATGTGTTGTGAATATTGAGGAAACTTTCTAGATGTGTATTCAAGTTTTCATGAGGTATGCCAAAAAAATTACCATGTTTGAAATAATCTGAATGATCATTGGTTTAATCTCAAAGTTATTTTCTATAGTGGGTGGCACTAATATTCTTGGTTTTAGTCATGTTATTGACGGTCATCTATAATCTATGAGCATACACAACCCTAGATCTCTTCTTGGTACCTGATAATTTTTTGATTCTCTGTGTCATCCATGGTTATAGCTAATTTGTTTCTCCTTAGATATTTTTTAGGCTCGAGATTAATTCCAATCGTCTCTTTTTCTTTTTACCTTATGTTTTAGTCATGAATTAATGTTTTATAATCCTGAGACTTTAGAAAAAAATACCCCAACATTTAAAGAGGAATTAAAATAAATAAAATTAATAAAATTAAAATTAAAATCCGAAAAATTAATTTTCAATTGTCCCCAGTAATGGATTCAGTTTTGACATCCCTGAAGGGCGTCGTTGATTCCCTATAGGCTATACCAAAATATAGAATTTATAAAAAGACTCAAATTGTGTTACTAATTAATTATAATATAGTATGCGAAAAGATCTATGTCAAACCCACAAGATGGTGACATTATATTTTTTAGGTTATTAAAGAAAATGATTTTATTTAGTTGATTTTGAAGAAAGAGATTGAAGAAGTAGATGTGGTTTTTGGAAATAATTTTTGGAAAAGTGAGAGAAATGAATAAATCGCAGCAGATTGGGTTTTAAAAAATATGTTTTTAAAAGTATGTTAGGGTTTCGTAGTTTGAGGGTTTGAGTGAAGTCAGATCAAGAATTTAAATTTTTTATTTAGTTTTTCCATTGGATTCGATACAAGTTGGATTCAATGGTGATGAAATCCACTCCTCGATATGACGATCCCCATTTTCTCTAGTCAGGTGCTTTAGGGAATTTTTGAATTGAGTTTGTCTCAAAACCATATTTAAACCTGATTATTCTAAATTTGATGGTCATGTTTAAATTAGGGTAGCCAATTTCATAATTAAAATTTTCCTTTCATATTTATCAATAAATGGTCTTGATTAAACAAAAATAAATATATTATAATTGGATAAAGAAATTGATTCAAACCAAATACATGAATAAAAATAAAGAAATAAATCCAAAAGCACCTTCCCCCTTTGGCTGCATAACCCTATAATAAGGCACAAATTACCCCCTCATCCTAGTGATTAGGAAGTAAGGATGAAGGAGAAAATAAAAATGAAACATAAAGAAAAAAGAGACGTTAACTGGTGAGGATCGTGCACAACACTGCTTCTCACCTCAATCTTTGGTCTCTAGAATCATCCTATATAGTAGCAGTATAGATCTATATTTATAGAACTCCCCAGGGATTGGGTTTTATTTAATTTTTCATTAATATTTACCATAGTTAATAATAGGTATTCCTCATCATTAAATGGCCCCCATGTATTTATTTAATTACATCAATCAAAATATACATAACTTCTATTCAAAACCGGGTCTGTCTAGAAAATTTCATGGTGTGACTTATAGTGTCATGCCATGAAAAATTGGGGCCTCCTCCTAAATTGGGTTTATTCTCTTCATTATTTTTACTTGGTTCACACCTTGTAATATATTAATGTACTAAACTTTTTTCACAATGTGAACCATGTATTTCCATCTCTGGAAGCTCTGTTTCACCCTGGTTCTTCACTTTTGAACCCTGGGAGTATTCCATGTGCACCCAACATCACGGGGGACATATTTAAGTGGAAAAATCAATTATTTTTTCTTAATTTTTTCATTTACCTTAAATTGATGTATTCATCCGCATATGAACAAAATATTAAGTGTATAGGAATGGATAAATAATAAAATTACCAAAATCAATGATTTTTAGTATAAAAAATGTATACAATAAATTCACCTATCAAGGTCCATCATGGCCCTTGAAACTTATATTATACCCAAATGAATTTTACTCTTAATTAAATAACTTATTTAATTACAGGTTGATCACCCACACATGGGGATACCACATAAAACATGACATATAAAAAATTTATAAACTTAGGGATATGTTCAAGGACCACCTATCTCATTCATGGAGTTACTCCCATTAAGAAAGCTCAACCACCCTTTCCCAAGCTCTTTTATTACTTGTCCTAACTCTTATAGTCACCTGAGCTCATACCTCAAGTTATCACATCAAAAAAATTAATTATATCCATTTATAATTAATTTTTTAATTTAATTAAAATAGGTATAATTTATTAAAATCTTACTAATCTATCTCATTATACCAAAATACAAAACAACTAGACCATAAAGGTCCATGGAAAACCCTAGAAACTATCATGGGAAAATCCCAAAAACTCATCACTCGGTAAATAATCGATTCTTTACAATTTCATCCAAAAAACTAAATAAATTAGGGCATCAGATTACATGAATCAAAACATTGAAATATGAAATGTGATCATCATCATAGGACATCCTCTACCCATCATACAAAAAATCCCCATAAGATGATTTCCACCATCCTATGATGGAAATATTTATCAAATCCAAAATTTAATTTCATTAAATAAAAAGGATATCAAATGGAACCTCATATAAATGGAAGGAGGGGGATAAATGTTCCTAGAATCACTATAAAATATACAACAAAACCACTCTTCCTCATGGGATTTTGATGGGATGAAGAATATGGAAGGGTTCGAAGAAATAGACCTTCCCCATGAAACCATTTTACTAAGAGGAAGATGGGTATCACTAGTAAATTACAAGCCTGACCCTAATGAACCCCCCCCCCCGGTGATGGATATAGTGTGTCCATAGGGGTCACTACACAATGCCTCTTTACCTGGCTCTTTTTCACCGTTACTATCATGGATCATAGTGTAACCACCCATAGACACATGGACCATCCCCCTACTATTCACCATCATGGAGTGGTTGTTATGGCTCACAGTGAAACATTATTTTCCTAGGTGAGGCTTATTCATCATCCCCTATCATTTCATAATGCCTCACTAATAAGAGCCAATATTTTTAAATTTTCAATCTGTATTTCAATTAAAATAAACCATATACTTTATTTAAAACCAAGGAAATTCATTCATATTTGTTTCTTCTATAAATCTATAATCGAATGATTAAATGGATTAAATAATGATTTGTATTTTTTTATTCATTTTTTAATTAATTAGAAATCCATACATTTCATTATTACACTAATTTGATGAATTTTATGGTTTCAAGTCTAAAGATAGAAAAAAATACAAATTAATGGGTCTTGTAAGAATTTTAGGTAGTCTCGTAAGACTTACTATTCATTTCATATGACTTTGAAGAATATATGACTTCCCTAGTGTCCAAGCTTAAAAATTTTGTGATCCTATAGGACTTAACTAGAATTTGTATGAATTTAAATTTGCTTTTATGACTTTATCCCAAGCCTAATACTTCCTCAGCTGTTGTGTATAAATTTAGGACTTCTCCTGGAATAATAGTAGTGGTGATCCAAAGTGAAAATTATCAAAATAGATTAGGTTAAAAATAAACTCAGGACATAATAATTTCACTTGTTCATCTAAAATGAAATGATATCTAACAACTGATCCACGTGGAATCCATACAACTGAATATGGATTCACTGGTCATGGTAAGAAATGGTGAGAAAGGATAAGAATCTACAAGAACAAGTTGAATCAATATAAACCCTCAAGTTTTTTATGTGGAATATATCTAAATAAAAAAGAAAAATTCATGGATCATGACACTGAAAAACTGGTAGGAGAAGGAGGATGAGGATGAGGGTAAAAACTTATAAATACTTTTTAGCTTCCATTTTCTAAAGTATTTGAGAGCTTGGCCTTTGTCCTTGGCATGATCTATAATAGGAATTTTTGTTTCTTTCATTTTAATATAATTTCCATTCTATGTATTCATTTATGTGTGTTGTGTTATTCTTATCTTCCAAAATTCTTTTTGTTTCTCAACCACTATGAAGTAAATATGATTCTCAATATCTCATCTATGATGAAAGTATAACTAAGGGATCACCTCTAGAATGAAATCTCGTGATTTCATAGATCATTCACCTTGATTAGAAATTGCTATTTTAATCTTGGGGTTTGAGTGATTGAGGGATAGAAGCAATTATTGTACCTTGAGATTCTCTTTCTTCCTCTTCCATTTACATTTCTAAAATCGATTACTCTACCATTGTTTGTATCATTGGTGTATGATGGGATCAGTGGTTAAAATGGTGGACGGACTCATGATTATGGTTTATTTGAGAGATGGATGGGTAGAACACTTGGGAAATATCTTTATTGTGATTTCCATTCACATAATATATATAGTAAGGGTGTGTGTATTCATTTGGAACACATAGAGAGTGAAATTAGGGGATCAAAGTTATTAGACAATAAAGGATCACTAAAAATGATTCTAGGGGTTCCTCCTTTTTTTCATTGCATTTATATTTTGAATTGGTGTTTTTTCTTTCCTTTTTCATTCAATAGCCTCATTTATATTTTTCTTTTAAAATATAGGAAAATAATTAGTAATAAAACTAATTTCAATAATATTAAATCTCTCGGAATAGATCCTTGAGAGAAAATGTTGGTCAGACACTATGATGCATTCTAGGTTTTATAAATTCTATTTAATAAGATCAATATTATAGAATCTTCAACTACATGGAACCATTTCTAGGGAGTTTGGATGGGTATTTACTATTTATTGTGAATTTTTATTAGTTTTCAACATTTATTTATTTTCTTTGTTTTTTTCTATTTCTTTATTTCTTTTCATTTTCAAAACTGGGATAAATATCATATGGTGAAAATTATTCAATAATATATCACCAATTTTATGATCAGTTTAAAGAGATTGATGAAATCCCATCTCAGTACTTACTTAAAACTAATCAATCTCTCTTTCAATAGGATACCAAGAAGAAATTCAATAGGAGTGGGATGAGAAACCTTTAGTGTATACCAGTGGGTGGGAGGAAAAAGACTATTGCACCAATGAATACATTCAACAAACAAATTTTACGCCCCCACGCCATCAAACTAAATAATAACCTACATAATATTAGATTCATGACTAAATCAATAACTCCATTCTAGTGGACCAAAATTTGAAAGAGAAGTAATGTGATTCGGGATAGTTGAATAACATGATCGCTATATGGACACCACCCTCCAAACACTCATAGAGAAAGGACACTAAAAATAATAAGAATAAGATGAATCAGTGCCAATTCCATTTGATTGGGAAGACATTCAATATGTGGAATAAAAACATGAATAACCATATCTTCTATATATTTTAGAATAATTACCGAAGGCACTCGTAGATAAACAACTGATAGTAGCTGATACCTTAAAGGGGGTTGAAAAAACTCTGAATTCTTTTGTATTTATATTTTTTGAAATCTATTTTATAGCTAACCTTATTTTCTTTGAAAATACAGATTCAGTATTAATGAAGTTTTTCTTAGATGAATATGAGGACAAATAGATGTTTGGATTTGAAAATAATCTAATAAATACACTACCCTCTCTTATTGAAACTATTTTAGAGACATGACTTCAAGAGAAAGAGTACATGGTTGGGCCACCCAAGTGAGTAAACCTTTTTCTAGATTTATTTACTTTTTATTTTTTACTACTTAATATTCATTATAACTCCCTCTATACTAAACTTTTTGGTCTGAACAAGTTTTACATAGTCCCAAATAGTGATGAACAACAATAAGATTCGACCATTGAAGAGAGAATGGTACTGGAATTTAAACATTAAGTTATACCAATGGTAGTAAATACTAGAAAATAATTTAATATTATCTATATTAAAGAAAAAAAATACAACCATCCCAAGATAGTTATTATAATACCACATGAGAAGTGGTTGGCCAATAGGAATAAGAGGATTTAGATGAAGACTAATTTAAAAGTTTTACTAAATCCACTCAGGAGGAGTTGGGAGAAGAAGCACTGGGACCTATGGATAATTCACTATCTCCTAAGAAACATCTTGAATAAGAATTTTATGAGGGTATATCTAATGATAGGGAGGCCCATTTCATTCTCTTCCCTCTTTCCGTACATTCTTTCTTTCTTTATCTATTATTGGGGATATGAATATTTTACATATTTCATGGGGTTCTCAAAGAAAATTATCCAATCATGGACATTGGAAAAAATAATATCTGGTGGTTTTTATCAATGAAACCAAATCCACCGTCAGATTAGGGTTAATAATTAAAACTAACCACTTGGGGAAATCAAAACCGAGAACCCACTTGTGGGGTCAAACAATGTTTTATTGATTTTTATTTTTATTACTTTCCAATAAAATTGATAATTTTTGTTTTTGTTTTTTTTTTCTTTTTTAAGGAAAGAAGCATCTTGGGGATAAATAAGAGTGAATAAAAAATAAGATGCTTATCGAATAACCAGGTTGTGTTGTTCTATTTTCATTTATTTATTAACAGATTTTTTTTACATCTTATTGAACAATGATTGAGTATAGTTAGATAAGTTTATGGGAAAGGAAAAAATATATTGGGATGTAAATATTTTTATTGTTTTTTTTCTTTAATTTTTTATTTTTTTGTCATAAAATAAAATAAAAAAATAATGAAAATCCTATTTTTAGAATATATTTTAAAATTATACATGATGTTTGTAACACCCCAAGTTTTTATGGACCTATTTTTTCAAATAAATTAAAATATTCATCTTTCAATACATTAAGTCAAATATTAATTTCACACTAAACTAACATGTTGTACATTACATGGAATACTTACTTGTCATATGTTATACGCAACACTAAGTTAGAGTACAATACACACAACAATGAGTTAGTGTACGATACATGAAACACTGAGTTTCTACTAAACATAATTTTTTTATTTAGAAAATATAATCATAATCTATACATTAAAATTAGGTATATTAATATTAATAACTACTTTTCAAATATTTTCTATAATTTTTTATATAAATAAAATATATTCATAATGAAAGATATAATTTTTGGTAGAATCCTTCTATGTCTAAACATACTATTTTTAATATCATTCGAATAAAATTAATTTTAGAAACATTTAGAAATTAATATTTATTAAATAAACCTAAATTTTGAATTTATAATTTCAAAATTAGCTTAGGGTGAATTTTTTTTATTTTTCTGAGAAACTTCATTTTTGGATGAATAGTGAAAAATACCGGTTTTTAATTCAAAACGTTATTTTTAATTAAATTTATTTATAAGGTTAAAATACATTTTAATTTTATTTAAAAGTTGAATTATATAATATTATTTTTAAGTAATTAAGTTTTGGCCATTGGAACCATTTACACATTTAAATTGTACAAAAATACTTAACAAACTTTTGATCTTTTTTACTATAAAAACCCGCAGTGTCGTCCTAACAGCAGGATTATTTTTTAAATTAATTTCTTCTACTTCTATGATTAGAATTTAGAATAATGGATTCCATATTTTTAATCATAATAATTTACAATTTGTAATAATTTCAACTTTTTTGACAAAAAATATTAGTGATGGTGACTAAAATTAATTACATCGGTTAAGAGAAAAATTATGTTAATAAAGTACTAAAACTAAAGTATAAGATCCAAATGACCAAGACATGTGTCCAAAACCCATTTTATGTCCATATTTCTTCCATAAAACTCCCATTATTGAGTTTTTATTGTTTTTTATGACTTTTTTAGGTAATAACATGTGCACGCCTAACTTGTTTCTAAAAAATCTATGCGAGTCCTTTTCCTTCCCTATAAAAGGCCGCCAACTCTAAACATTACTCACACCTATCAAACCTTCAATGTTCTGAAAATATATTATCAATTAGCCTCCCAAAAATCCTCCCTTCTACCTTGAATCATCCCTTTGGTCAGAAATCTTCTCAAGGAAGCCTTTTGGCCTAAACCAAAATGAGTTACGCGATTAGGTCGTAACATCTTCTCTCAAGATCCTTTCATTTATTTTCTTTATTCACCCCATCCACTCTCTTTATTAAATTATTTTGTGATAAAACCAGTATCCTAAATATACTAGTATGTTTTTATGAAAATATTTCTACTTACACTTACACACACCTCCATCTAATATATATTGAACATAATGTTTCTGTGTACGGCGAACTACTGCCTCACAAAATGATGATTGTTCATTTCCCATTTACCACAAATCATGGTGTCCATTATGAGGGAAACTATATTTATATATGTTATATATAATGTATATTATTTCTTTAATATTATTTAATCATTTTTACAACACATCACTTTTTACTTTCCATTTGGTATTAATATGATAATCTCGTTTGAGGAAGTGTGGACTACGACCCCCTCAAAGTGATGTGATTCATTCACACACCACATGGAATGTATTAAGGATTGGATTAGTGAAATTATATGATATATATAATAAATTAATTATAAATTAATAATTATATATATATACATATATATATATACCATTTACATACTTTCTTTCAATATGACAATAAAAATAGAAAAAACATTCATGCGTATGTATGGTTTACCATCTCCATGAACGGTGTATTCCATTTCATAATTCATTATGCTATATATTATTATAATATTAATATACAGGATATAAAAAAATATTTATATCATGATATACATTATATAATAATGATATAAGTATAAGGACCAATGATATAAAAATTTAAGACACATGCAAAAAACAAAGCGAATATTACCTGAAGTGAAACCTTAACATAGGATCATTAAAAAGTGGGTAATATAAGGTCATAATAAAACCATATATGGTTATATATATAATAATATGATTCTATAAAATATTTATAATAAACTTATATTTATTATATAGGAACCTTGTATGAGTACAGAGAGAGTCAAAACATAAGGTAAATGGATTTCATCTCACTTTTAATTTCTGTTAGATACATGTTATGTTCGCAAATATTTCCCTTTTTGTGGTTTATATAATACCAATTATTGTGTTCTATGTATATTATAATTCAATTTATGTTTATTCACATTTCCATTTTATGATCCTTCTTTTATGTGGTTTATGTTTTAAAAGTTTCCAAATCAGTAAAATGTTTTGTCACAATTTTCCTTTTTTGAGACTCATGTTTTGTCATACACCTAAACTCTTTTTTGAGGTGAATAAATTTCCATTTTTAATGAAATATAATTAATATAAATATTTTCATGATATTATATGCTTCATTTAATTTACATTCCTTACATGGAGAGTATGAACCCAAGATACCAAGTTATAAGAGTTTATTAAGAAAATCTCATTACTTTTAGAGATTATTTATGTGTATGATTAATTTGATGAAATATTATGATCCAACTCTCAATAATATTAATTATTTTCCATATAATATGTTATTTCATTATATACTCATGTATTGGTACCATATTATACTCTTTGGTACATAAGATAGTTAAGAAAGTGTTTTTAGAAAAAAACTGACTTTACCCTTTCTTCGGCCGGAAATCCATGTTTTTTAAAGGGTTTACAAGAATATTATACCATTATCATATAATATTTAAAATAAATTTTTACCCTTTTTGCATTGTACCAATACATTCAAGGGAATATTCTTATCACTTTCTGAACAAGGCACTTTTCTAACCTTTTTACCGTGTAAAAGAAATGTTCTTTTAACCTCATACAACATGTATGGATTTAAACATCATCATTTCATAGAAAATACCTATGCATTTTTTAAAAGTTAATCTATAAGAAAATTTTTTTAAATATTTTTTCAAATAAAATGGTTTTAAAAATGTTTTCATGCTTCTTTTATATTTTTTCAAGTACAATGGTTTTCAAAACATTTTCAATATCTTTTTATAATTTTTCAATGTGTTTTTGATGAAAAAGGTTTTTAAAATGTTTTGAAGATTATTTCGTAATTTTTAAAGGAAAAAGGTTTTCAAAATGATTTCATGCCTTATTTATAAGTTTTCAAGTAGTTTTCTATGAAAAATACTTTTAAATGGTTTTATGTATTAAAAAATATTTTTCAAACAAGAAAGAATATTTTCCTCAAGAAAAGTTTTTTAAAAGATATTTCAAAATTATTTTTCATCTAAGATGACATCTATTGATTTTATTCATTACAATCTAAAGGTTACACTCATATCCTTTCTACAAATGGGCTATGATTAATGTCATGGTCTTTATGAAACCCATTTATCATTCATGGTTAATATGTATATGAAATCCATTACTCTTTCATGGGTTATGATTTAGATGAAATTATTATGAAACCTATAATTTTTTCACAGGTTGCAATATATTTACATGTTTATGATACCTATTTAATTTCATGGGTTTTTATATGTTTATTTATGATCTTTTGGAACATGTATGTATGATTTTATTATGTGTCGGGTGGTACCTATATCACCTTCTAATGCATTGGGTAAAGCTTTATATTTCATGATATAAACTAAGATGGTTTTGGGAGTGAACCTTTACTACTATGATGTCCATGGGAGTGAACCACAACAACTAAGATGGTATGAGGAGTGAGCTCATGATACTATTATGGCCATGGGAGTGAACAATGACTACTATGATGGTATGGGTAGTGAACCCATACTACTAAGATGGTATTGGAAGTGATGTCTTGGCTACTATAGAAATCATTATATGCTTATGTTTTTTCACAATCCCATGTTTTATTCCTATGTTATGCTTTCATGGCCTATGATCTCTATTTCATTATGATTCATGACTTATGAACTGTCAATCTTTATTCCATAATCTCTATTATGATCTTTGATATGCAGGGTATGATCTTCTATTTTCATGATCACATTTCATACCCTTATTCTCATGTGTTTTCATACATGTCTCATGTGTTTACCCTTAATGAAAATTTTACCACATCCATTTTGTGTTTGGTTTCCCCAGTTTATGATGATATGTACTATGTTTGATATTTCTAAGAAAGTTTCTAGTAAATAATAACCTAGTGGGGGATTATTTATCTCACATATGTACCAGTGTTTATGTTTTTATATTTCTAAAGGCACTATACCAACTACGGTTTTGGTCATATCATTGTATAATGTTTAAGTATTCTGAAAAATTTATGTAATGTTAATGTTTTGGAAAAGTGGGGGGCACTATAGTTAATATCAGTAAAAAGTTATAGTTAACCTTTAGAAACTAGGATGAGAAAATTTTAGTGAGATCATTCGATATATTTCTAAGTACATGTCTATGGGTGTCTCTAAGCATAGGTAAAATGACGAGTTAACATTTAGGAAACTCTCCGTGAATTTTGGTAAAGGATATAGTGAGTGGTTTCCAAGAAATACATCCATGTTTAGATACTACAAGTGGATGTGGATCTGGTACAAATACACCTAGGGGTAACCACTCTGACAAGATATTACGGGCATGGCTCAGGGTAATCTAGAACACAAAAATGGGAATTGTTGCACACCTGGTTTGACACTCCCAGGGGATATGCTTTGGGAGTTCACAAACTCTTCACATATCATCATGAACAATTTAGATATAATTTAGCTATGAATGACCTAGGATAAACCCAATGTGTCATAGATTATGGGAGGTTTCATGATTTAGAAATCATTAAAGTATTTTTTTTCATGGATATGTGGTTTTATGCTATGATAAGTAATTATCACACTATGCTTATGGTTTTAGTCAATGGTAGAAACTAGAAGGAACTGGATTAATGTTGAATGTGATGAAATATTTTATACTTATAATTCAAGTGGGATTATCACTATAGTGAAATATGTCATGATCATGCCTAATCATTTTTCATGGAACATGATTAGCAATGTTTACCTTAACCAAATCTTAGACTCACCAATGAAGATAAATGAGTTTTCTGAGAGTTTGGGTAATGGATGCCATGGAGAAAAGAAGATTTGGTTTTCTTTGTATCAGGAATGTGGAAAGAATAACCTAAGTGAATGTATTAGAGGAACAAGAAGGTGTTTTTACTATGGAAAATAAGGACACAAAGAAAGTGACTCCAAGGTAAAATGAAGAGTTTGGTTAATGAAATGGCTGTGAATTTTGGCCTCCCTACGTCTTCATAGAAGTTTAAGTGTTTTAAGTGTGTATAAAATGGTCAATATTCAACCCAATGTCCCAATAGGAAAGTTCTTTAAGAGAATCAGTAAGTTAGTGTCAGGAATGGTTACATTTTGGATTATGAAAAGACTACATATGAAATGTGAAAGGAAATAGGTACTATTGTTAATGGATTAAGGATGAAGTAATCAAACTATTTATAAATTTGGATTCAAAAGTTATGAATGATGAAATATACAAGGATTGTTCTACTTATGTTTTTTTCTCTAAATATTTACAATTTTATGTTGGAATGGTGAAGTGATTTAAAGAAAATATGATATTTTAACTAAGTGAAGGTAACCCTTAATATGTTCTTTATGATAAGATAATGTTGTATGGATAAAGATACATGGGATATGAATAAGTAAATTGGACACTATTGATTACATTGGAACTAAGTAAGGACTTTTTTATAGGTGGTTTAGGCTGTCACTAATGAAGTTTACAACATTTTTGGATTGAAGGATTAAATCCAATATACTTTTGAATGAGTAAGCATGCATGTTTTCCAAAAGGATTTATAGTAATTCAGGTTATTACCATGTTTTAAGAGAATGTATGATAAGGGTATTCACATGTTTGGAATGTGACAACCAATAGCTACATTGTGATATACAAGGGAATCAATGTTAATCTAATTTCATGGCTCTATTTCTAAAGTTTTAGATTTTCCATCTTTGAGAAGGGTTATAAGGTTAACCATTCATGAAAGGTTTAAGTTAAAATTTGGAGGAAGTATTTGTCCACTGAGTTTGTGTAAAAAAACTTGGTTAAAAGGTTAATTAGTGATTAATCTTATTTCAAGGATTTCTATCTTATATTTTATATTAGTGTGGTTTTAAAAAAAGGACATCATATATGTCAGGTGACAACCAATCAAGTTCGGTAAGGATGCAGGTCTTGAACCCGTGACTAAAGAATGATAAGGGTTTCATGCCTACCACTAGCCTAAGTGATGTCCTAGTTAAAGTATAATTATATTTTTGAATAAATATTTATGATGAACCAGTAGTGTTACTTTTTATTTTTAATGCATGTTGATTTTTGTAGGGACAAATAGTTAGACTTTTTATTTTATTATGGGTCATAAGATCCATTAAAAGCATATTTTTATGCTTTATTCATCAAAGTTAATTTCTATACATTAATTAAAAGAGTTAATAGATGTATTATAATTTTTTCAAATCACAACCCAAGAATGAAATTTTTTTATAGAAATTTATTAAGAATTACTAAACATTCTGAAAGTGATCAAAAAAAATTATTGTCCAAATACCTTAATTTTCATTGAAGTGATGACCTTTTAAATCATCACACATTTATCACTTTTAGGCCCTTGAATTTCCTTTTATCATTCACTTGTTTTTGATTGATGACCTCAATCACTCTCTATAAATATTTTTTCTTTTCCTCCATGTCCAATCTTCACTCACAACCTATGTTCTCCTATGTGGAAACCTGGTTATATGTTACTTTGGGTAATTTTTATGGTTCCAAATTTCCTTTTTTTAATGGAAGTTTTAGTATCAATTTTTATGATGTGGGTTTCTATGAATGAAACTTTCAATTATTAAAACATTTATAACCCAGACAAATTTTTATGGTGAAATTCATTTTAAGGGGGGTAGAATGTAACACCCTGAGTTTTTATAGAACTATTTTTTATCGAATAAATTAAAATTTTCATATTATAGTAAACTAATTCAAATATTCCTTTCACACTAAACCAACATGTTGTACGTTACATGCAACACCGACTTCTCGCAAATTACATGCAACACTGAGTTGGCGTACAATACACGCAACACTAATATGCCACACTGAGTTTCTACGAAACATTATTTTATTGTTTAAATAAGATAATCATAACCTGGCCATTAAACTTAGTTATATGAATAGTAATAACTATTTTTCAAATATTTTCTACAATTTTTTTATATAAATAAAACATATTGAAAATGAAAGATATGATTTTTGATAAAGTCCTTCTAAGTCTAAAAATATTATTTTTAACGTCCTAATAAAATTAATTTTCGACACATTTATTAATTTAATTTGATAAAATAAACTTCATTTTTTTAATTTATAATTTCAAAATTATATTATGGTGAAATTTTTGGTTTTTTCTCAGATACTTCATTTTTTGATGAATAGTGAAAAATGTCGGTTTTTAATTCAAAAATGATTTTTAATTAAATTTATTTATAAAGTTAAAATATATTTCAATTTGATTTAAAAGTCTAATTAGAAAATATTTTTATCAAGTAATCCAATTTTGGTTATTGTAACCATTTTCACATTTAAATTGGACATAAATACTTAACAAACTTTTGATCCTTTTTACTATAAAAACCTGCAGTGTCTTCCCGACAATGGGATTATTTTTTAAATTAATTTCTGTCACATATGTTATTATAATTTATAAAAATGTATTCCATATTTGTAATTATCATAATTTATAATAAATATTAAGGTAAAAAAATTTACAAAAAATACTATTGAAGGTGATTAAAATTAATTTCATCGGTTAAGAGAAAAATTAGGTTAATAAAGTACTAAACGTTAAGTATAACACCCAATTGACCAATACACTTGTCCAAACCCCATTTTATATCCATATTTCGGCCATAAACCTTCAATTATTGAGTTTTTCTTGTTTTTATGAATTTTTTTAGGTAATAACATGTGCACGCCTAACTTGTTTCTAAAAATTCCATGTGAGTCCTTTTCTTTCCCTATAAAAGGCCACAAACTCTACCCATTCCTCACACCTATCAAACCTTTTAATTTCGGCCAATATATGCCCAATTAGCCTCCCAAAAATTTTCCCTTCGACCTTGAGGCTTTCCTTTTGTCATAAAGATTCTCAAGGAATCCCTTTAGCATAAACCAAAAGGAGTTACCCGATTAAGAGGTAACGTCTTCTCTCAAGCTCCTTTCCTTTATTTTCCTTCTTCACCCACTCCACTCTATTTATTTCATTTTTTTTGTGATAAAACTGTTATAATAAATATAATAGGATGTTTTTGTTCCACCTAAACTTAGACACACCTCTTTCTAATGGATATTGAACATATTGTTTTTGTGTACGGCGAACTACTCTCTCACGAAACGATGATTGTTCATTTATCCTTTACCATCAATCATGGTGGCCATTATGATGGACACTATAATTATATGTTTTATATATAATATCTATTATTTCTTTATAATTATTTCTTTATTTTTTCAACACATACCTTTTTACTTCCCATTTGGTGTTAATGTGATAATCTTGTTCGAGGAAGTGTGGACTACCGCCCCCACAAAGTGATGTGATTCATTCACACATCACATGGGATGTATTAAGGATGGGTTTAGTGAAATTATATGATATATATAATATATTAATTTTAATATTATAATTAAATATATATATATATATATATATGTGTGTGTGTGTGTGTGTGTCATTTACATTCTTTCAATACGATAATAAAAACAGAAACAGTGTTCATACGTACGTACGGCTTACCGTCTCCATGAACGGTGTATTATATTTCATACTTCATTATGATATATATTATTATAATATAAATATAATTTATATAAATTATATTTATATCTTGATATACATTCTGGAATCATGATATAATTATAAGGACCAATGATATAACAAATTAATACACATGCGAAAAACCAAGCGAATATTACCCGAAGTGAAACATTAACATTGGATCCTTAATAAGTAGGTAATATAAGGTAAAAAATTATATGGTTATATATATAAGAATATTATTATTTAAAATATTTATTATAAACTTATAATTATTGTAAAGTAATATTGTACGAGTACGGAGAGAGTCAAGACACAAGGTAAAGGGATTTCATCTCACTTTTAATTTCTGTGAGATACATGTTATGTTCTCCACTCTTTCTTTTTGTGTGGTGTATGTACTGACCATGATTGTATTATATGTATCTTATACTTAAATTTATTTTTATTAACATTTACATTTTATTATTTTTCTTTCATGGGGTTTAACTTTCAAAAGTTACCAAATCGGTAAAATGTTTTGTCACAATTTGCCTTTTTTGAGACTCATGTATTGTCATGCACCTGAACTCTTTTTCGAGGTGCATATATTTACATTTTTCATGAAATATAATGACTATAAATATTTTCATGATATTATATGCTTCATTTAATTTACTTTCCTTACATGGAGATTATGAACCCAAGATACCAATTTATAAGAGTTTATTGAGGCAATCTCACTGCTTTTAGAGGTTGTTTATATTTATGCTTCCTTTGATGAAATCATATGATCCATATCTAAATAATATTCATGATTTTCCTTCTACACTTTTATTTCATGATATAATCATGTATTGGTACCATATTCTACTCTTTGGTACATAATATAGTTAAGAAAGTGTTTTTAGGAAATCCCAACTTTACCCTTTCTTCGGTCAGAAATCTATGTTTTCTAAAAAGGGTTTACAAGAATATTATACCATTATCCTATAAGATTTAAAATAAATTTTAACCATTTTTTTATTTTACCAATCTATTCAGGGGAATATTCTTGTGTATTTCTGAACAAGACACTTTTCTAACCTTTTTATCGTGTAAATAAATGTTCTTTTGACCTTGTACGACATGTACAGATTTACCCGCCATCATTTATTCGAAGCTACCTTAGAATATTTAAATGTTTTATCCTTAAGAAAATGTTATTAAAAGTGATTTTCAAAGAATTTTTTTTTTCAAGATTTTATCAATATTATTTTATAATTTTTCAAGTACAATGGTTTTTAAAACGTTTTCAAGCTCTTTTTATAAGTTTTCAAAGTGTTTTTGAACAAAAATGTTTTCAAAATTTTTTAAATATTATTTTATAAGTTTTTAAGGAAAAAGGTTTTCAAAAATAATTTCATTCCTTCATTGTAAGTTTTCAAGGTATTTTCTAAGAAAAATATTTTCAAATGGTTTTATGTTTTAAAAATCCTTTTTCAAACAAGAAAGGATATTTTCCTCAAGAAAAGTTTTTTAAAAGATATTTCAAAATTATTTTCCATCTAAGATGACATCTATTGATTTTACTCATGCCAATATGAAGGTTCCATTAATATCATTTCTATTACTGGTTTATGATTAATGTCATGGTCTTTATTAAACCCATTTCTCCTTTATGGCTTATATGTATATGCAATTTGTTACACTTTTAGGGGTTGTGCTTTTGATGAAATTATTATGAAATATGTAATTTTTTCGCATGTTGTGATATGTTTACATATTTATGATACCCATTTAATTTAATGGGTTATGATATGTTTATTTATTATATTTTGTAACATATATGTATGATTTCATTATGTGATGGGTTAGACCTATATTTCCCTCCAATGCATTGGGTAAAGTTTTAAATCTCATGAGATAAAATAAGATGTTATTGGGAGTGAACCTTGACTAATATGATGAAAATGATAGTGAACCAAGACTACTAATACAGTATGATGAGTGAACTCATGCTACTATGATGTCCATGGGAGTGAACCATTACTGCTATGATGGTATGGGGAGTGAACCTATACTACTAAGATTTTCTTGGCTATTATGCCTTGTCTATTATAAAAATCATTATATGATTATGTGTTTTCCACAATTTAATGTTTTATTCATATATTATGATTTCATGGATGATGATCTATATTTCATTATGATTCATGTCTTATGAACTACTAATATTTATTCCATGATCTCTATTATGATCTTTGATATGCAGGGTATGATCTTCTATTTTTGTGATCACATTCTCATACCCTTATGCTCATGTTTATGCTTACATTTCTCCCTTATTTACCCTTAATTATAATTTGAGCTCACCCATTTTATGTTTCCTTTTAGTAGGTTATAATGATTTGTACTATGTTTGAAATATCTAAGAAGGGTTCTAGTCAATAAGAACCTAGTGGGAGATGATGCATCTCACATATGTACCAGTTTTTATGTTTACATGTTTCCAAAGGTAATATACCAACTATAGTTTTGGGAATCTATTTGTATAATTTTTAAGTATTCCAAAAAAAGGTTATGTAATGTTAATTTTTTGGAAAAGTGAAGTTTTCTATTTTTTTTTGATGTTTTTGATTTTTGGAGAGTTTTCAGGAAAGAAAAATGAGTTTTGAAGTTTTCCTTCCTAGTAAAAAATGTCTTTATAGATTATAGGATTTAACTTATTCTAAAATTTTTGAAATTGTATGATTTATGAGTGAATTTACCAACTATTTTCATTGGAAAAAATAGAATTGTAAAAATGTGTTTAATAGAAAAGATTTAAATGGAATCAAAATTATGAAATTAGAAAATTGAATTTTTGGAATTGATTCGAAGTAAGTTTACCTTTGTAAAAAATAACAACTTAGGGATCCAACTCAAAAGACATTCAAATAAGTCCTATAAAATTGGAGTAAAATAAAAAATAGTGAACCCAAATAAAGTACTAAGAGAGTTATGCATTGGGTGTGTGAATAATAAAATCCATTTATACATATAATAAGTGCTTTCCAAAAATATGGCTATAAAATATTCAAAAACTTGCTAATTATAAAAAATGAATGGATTTAGGTGAGGGGAATATTAAATCCAAATGAATAAGTGGAAATTAACTTATAATAATTTCATTAAACTGTATCAAGGAAGTGTAAATTGGAGCTTTTGTATAAGGAACTTTATAAAAAGGAATTAAGGAAAGTATTCCTTGTTATAATTTTAATTCAACTAAAATCAATTAAGTTTTCACTCTTAGAATATAGGATTTTACATAAATGTAAGTAAGGGTAGTGGATTAAATTTATAGAGGGGAATTATAATTGCAATGATTTATGAATCTTTATTTTAATTATTTTTTGTTTTGGGTGTTTGTAACTAGGAAGTATAAAAATTTTATTAGGTTGAATTAACTATATTTATTTTTATTGAAATAGTATAACTATTAGGTTATGATGGAATCCAAAATTTGATAATTTTTTATCTAATTTTTATTGTAAATAATACCTATAATTATTTTAAATCATGGTAAATTCATTCATATTTATTTATTTAGTATATTTTAAATCAAATAGTTAAATGGATTAAATATTTATTTTCACTTTTTTTATTCATTTTGGAATTAAATTGAAAGCTATACATTGATTTTGTGAATTAAGGAAACAATTTGATAAAAGGATTTTTTTTTTTTAATATTATTCCCCTTCCCTTGAATCAATTCTAGAATAAATTGGAAAAGCCTATACTAATTTGATGAATTTCATGTTTATACGTCTAAAGTTAAAAAAATGATAATGTCAAGGATCTTATAATACTTTTAGGTAGTCCCATAAGACTTCAAAAAACATTTTGTGTGCCTTTGGGTCACGTATGATTTCCCCAATGGTTAAGAATGTGACTTTGAAGATCTTGTATGACTTCGCCAAATTTTGTATGTGTTTAATGTCATTTCATACGACTTTGGACTAAGCATAAGACTTTAGCCTACATACAACATTGAAGATCCCATAAGAAATTAAAGACTTATAAAATGAACTACGTGTTACATGTCAAACTTTCTCTGATTTATATGAATTTTCCCTCATAGTGTATAAATTCAGAACATTACGAAAGATATTTTTTTCATGGATCATAAGTAAAAATTCACAAAATGGATACAACTCAAAATTAACTTAGGATTTAATAATTTCATTAGTTTTTAAAAATCAAGAATAACTCTAATAACATATCCATGCAATACCCATATAGATAAAGTATGATACATTAATTAGGGGAAGGAATTGTGATCTACAAAAACACTCAAAAAGAATAAGCTAAAGATATTGAAACCCTCAAGTTTTGCATATGGAATCCATATAAAGAAGAATAAGAACTCACAGATCACACTTTTGAAAACTAGGAGGAGAATTAGGAGGAGAAGATGAATATTATAAATACTTTTCACATCCTATTTTATAAATTATTTAAGAACTTTTCCTTCATCCTTAGTTTGATATAGAATAAGAATTTCTATTTATAATATTTTAATATAAAATTAATTTTCTCAATTAATTCATGTGTGATGTGTTCTTCTTATCTTCCCCAATTCTTTTTTTTCTTTACCATTGTTAATTAATCATAATTATCAAGAACTCTTATATAATGAGAGGATAACCCAAGGATCACTTATGAGATGAAAATTCATGATTCTAGAACTTGTTCACCTGGTTTGAAATTTTCTATTTTAATATTTTATTTGGGTGATTAATGGGTATAGGTGATGATTATACATCAATATTCTATTTTTACCATTTATTTTCACAATAAAAAAAATCAATTAATCTCAAATTGTTTTGATCACTAGTGTATAATGGGGTCAGTGGTCTGAATGGTGGATAGAGTCATGATTGTGGTTCATTTAATAGAGTAATGGGGGGATCACTTGGGGAATTTATTGAGTGTAGTATTAATTCACATAATGTATGTAGTGACGGTATGTGTTCCCATTTAGAGGACATAGAAAGTAAAATTAGTGTATTAAATTATTGATACAAATAAGGATCATTAAGGTTAATTTTAGCGTTGTCTACTTTTTTATTTCATTTTATTATACATTCACATTTTTTTATTTCATTTTGCATACATTAACCCCATTTTTATTTTTATTTTAAAACATAAAAATTTAAACAAAAAGAAATATAAGTGCACCAATAATAAATCTCATAACCTGACTCCTTGAGAGACAACCCCAGTCGACCATTATGCTGCATTCCATGTTTTATAAATTTTTTTTGATAAGATCCCTCACGACTAACACAGGGAAACCATAATTGTAAAACCATGGTATGATAAAATTAACATGAAAAAAACTTTGGAGCCTCACTAAAATCCATCATGGTGCAACCAAAGAAGGTCTATAGCATGACCAGATATTGCGGCCAAAAAGTAGCAGGGGCGCTTCAACCTCACTCTGATGTTAACCTGAGAAACCAAAACTCCTATAATGATTCAATCCATGTCCAAAAAAACTCCATGAGATGTCCTCACTCTCATAATTTTGATTTTAATTCCAATTCATAAAATTCCCCTTCTCTTGGACCAAAATTAAAATGTCCTTTGAATTTTATAACCCATAAAAACATTGAGTTTTACATAATATATTGAAGAATAATCATTTTTCAAATGAAATTTTTGATCCTCTAATGAATTTATATAGGATTTTTAATAATATAACACATCATAGTTGAACCAATATGACTAAGATGGTCATTATAGAGAGTAAATATCTTATAATCATCACACTTATTGTACAAAATGTTTGATTCAACCATATTTATGCTTTTTAAATACAAACTATATAGGAGACTTCATAATTTATCCATTTTGGTCGTTAAAATTGAAATTTGAGTTATAATTATCATATATTAAAAGTATATTTCATCTATTGTCTCAACATGATATCCATTATTACATATATCATTAAAAAATAGTAAATTTCTTTAGTATCTATTAAAATTCAATGAATTATCAATATTCATATTTGTTCTATTAGGAAAAATTCATTTTGTGATTTCAGAGTCATCTATTACATTTTTCAAATATTTTTTGGTAATATGTATTTCAATTAACTCTATTTGTATAAAATATTTCTTATAATTAATATTTTTATGAGTTGTTTCACTATCTATAAAACATATATCATCCTCTATTTTATCAATTTTGTTTCATATAATCTAAGAACAAAATAAATAAATAATAATAAATAATTGAATTTTTCATTTTAGTAAAAAGGATGAAGAGGTAATTTTGCATACAACTCTTATCCCCAATTACATCATTATTTTCATAATTGTATTCAAATGAATCAGAGATAACAAAAACAATTCCCAAAAATGTTTTGAAGATTGGATTCACTAATTCTAGGGATTTCACCTCAGGATCTAATATATTTACTTTAGCATTTTTATTATTTTTTCAATTGATGCCTTGAAATGGTTTACATGATTAGAGTATGAAATATTCAAGACCAGTGAATTTTCATTCCATGATGATAGAAAATATTATTTCTATATTGAATTTTCTATTTAAATACATGATTCCTTAGTCATTTTTTCTTACCGTTATTGTGATATTTAGGTTTAAAATTATGATCAACTAGCATCCATACATTCTTTTTTCCATGATGACTTCCTCTACCATATCCTCAAATATGAATTTAGGAAAATACCTCATTTACTTTAAGGACTGGGTGTAAATTGGTTGTATGAGATTAGTGATTATTCTTAAATAACTAATTATTTTTTTCAACAGTAATTAAAAAACATAACATGGAATATTTTATAAACCAATTCTCTTGATAATGAGACCACGGGATCCTATTCAATAAATAAGAAGTACAATTCATTTTATTCAATATATCATTATCGATAATTTTTTACTATATAATTTCAATTGAGAGATAATTTTAAAAAGAGCTCAATTGTATTCACTTATATATTAAAAATCATTCAATAATAATTATATCCAATTATATTAGTCTTTTGGAATAATCATTATCATTTGGTGTTCATACCTGTATTTCAAATTATTCTAAAAGATTAATGCATACTCTAACAATTATATTCTCACAAAATCATCGTATATTATAGACTATATATAATCACTTAATGTTTAAATAGACACTAATAGTATCACTAAATCATATATTATAGCTCCAAATTATCCCAAAAAATTACATTTTTTAAACAAATTGAAATGGTAACTACAACTGATGACTCTAATATATGTAGAATAATGTAAAAACTATCATTGAAAAAGATGTTATACTAAGAAATAAAATAACAACATATAAATTTAATACCCCCATAGAGATACATAATATTTTTTAATTATAAAAAAACTTAAATGGTTCCACCTAAATCGCCCTAGAAGTGGTGTGGATACCAGAAAATAATGAGATCAAATTAACATGTAAAAATATGTAGAGACAGAACACTATTATTATTTATCAAATTTTTACATATATTATTGCATCATAAATTATAAATGAAAATGAGTTATATTTTCAAACCCTATAAAAATATAGATATCATGGTGAATAGTTTGATGGAAGAAAAAAATACAGTCTGAATTAAATTCATTATACAAATGTAAGGTTTTTGAGCTTATAGTTTCAATACCTAGGAATGTTTAAATGGTTGTATATGAATGGGTGTTTGTAAAAAATAGGTATGAGATAAATAAAATTATTAAATATAAATCAAGCCTTTTGTCATTGGGATTTTCACAAATATAGGAAATAGAGTATAATGAAACTTTTCTTTTTCCATGGATTCCATTACTTTTAGATATTTTATTAATTTTACTAAAATAGAAGGACTTTAAATTTTGTTTATGGATATGCTAAGAACTTATTTATATGATTATTTCAATATTATTATATATATTAAAATCTTAGAAGGATTTAAAATTCCTGGGTTATATAAATAAAACCAACTAGATTTATATTCCAATAATTTGTAATGGTTTTTATATGGTATTAAATAATCTAATCAAATGTGGTGATATTGTTTAAGAAAATATTTTTAATAGGAAGGATATGAAAATGGTTATATTTCTTTATGTGTTTCCATTAAGAAAATACATACTAGTTTTGTTATTAATGTAATATATTTTGATGTCATAAATATAATTTTTGACTCTAAATGACATTTATATAATGGATATTCTCTTACTAAAGAATTTGAGATGAAAATTATAGGTAATACAAAAAACCCTTGAATTTCAAGTGGAATTCAAGAATGAAGTAATTATTGAACATTAAAAATAAAATATGGAAAAAAATTGAGATAATTTTCTATATATAAACCTTACCCTTTGAGTTATCTAATGGTTGTTTGGTTACTTGATCCTCTAAAGGTTCCTTTTCATCCTTGTGAAAAATAATGAAAATATTCTTAGTCCCAAAGTACCATATATTAGTTTTATAGGTAAAATTTTATATCTCAAAAATTACACAATATTATATATCACATTTGGAGTTAATATATTGGGTCAGTTCAGATCATCACCAACTTAAAGTCATTTTAATATAGTAAAATGTATATTTTTTATTTAAAAGGAACATGTGACATAGGAATGTATTATTCTTACAAAAAAAAAATTGGTAGGATAACTATATGTGAATGTCCCTTGAGATATTCAAGAGTATTAATTATTATGGTAGTTAATGATTTTTGGAATTTATAGAATCCCCTCATTAAGTGAACTGGAGAAAGGGAGCTATGAGTTTATCTCAATTGAAACATATTAAAAATGAAATTATTATTACATTTAGAGTTTCAATACTCTCACAAACATCGTTTTATCTTATGGTGTGGTGTATAGATAACCTTAACATCATATTAGTTTCTTGAGTCTCTTCATTTATGGGTTTTTGAAATGCTTTCTTGTTGTATTTATTGACAATGTGCTCATGGATGAATTGGAGTCACTTTGGAGTTGAGTGAAGATAAAAATAAATTGAGATTTAATAAGTAAAATCACATCATGACATGAAGTATATGGTTATGTCATGAAGGTATTTTTTTCTAATGAAGAGTTTCACTATGATGTAGTATATCATGTTGCAGTTAGGTTGCTTGCTCTATGAAGCAGTGGAGATGGCGAACAACTATTATTTGGTTAGATACATTGCACCATTAAGGTTATCTCTAAGGGATTTTCAGGGTATGATTACACCATGAATCCTATCCCATGAAAAATTTGTTTTTTACTGGTTTGTGGGAAAATTACCTCACTCTAGGATTGAATAACTCATACGATAACTAGTTAAGTCATTCCTTAACATCCTAGTAATGAAAATTTGGTGTGTTTCTGGTTAAGGATATGTTCAAATCATACTGAAACTATGATGGTCACACCATGAAATGTATTTTTTGGATACATATAGATATTAGTAGATATGGTGCTCATGCCATAATAATTTTTTTCATGTTGCAGCAGTGGTTAGAGAATTTTAGGAATCAATTTCCTTATCTTACAGATTTGGGAATTATGTTATGAAGAAAGGAATCACAATGTAACGCATGACCACACTATAAGTAAAAGGGTTTCTTAACTAAACTTTGTAGTGATCAATTGTGACAAAACCTTCAGTTAACCTACTATTCATTCTAGGGGGAATTCAAGGAGGTTTTGGTTTATATTTAAGGAAAATAACAAGGGTTAACATTCAATCTAAATTTTAAAAGTTATTAAGGAATGGGAAGATAAGATTTATTAACTTGTTTAATTTTTTCATTATTACTAATACTTTGGAGTTCAAGGACATATTAATACTCATTTCCTTTTTTTTATTGATAATAAAATAGGAATTTTGGCAGTGATATAGAAATTGTAGCACATTGGATATTATCCACTTGATATGAAACATTTGTGAACCTTGTATTCTCCCTTGTATCGTGTGTGTGTGTGTGTTTTCTCTCTCTTTCTATCATCTTCACATCATCACCATCAAGATCCTTATTTCACTAACCAGTAAGTAAAAGTAAGATTAGAGTTTTTATTTTTTGTAACTATTGATTCATCCCCTCTCAATGGTGTTCTACTGTGTTCTAGGACTTTCACTTGGTATCAAATCAGGCTGTAGTTCTTTCAAGTTAGCATATCAACAATTTATTCTTGAGTTTTTTTATCACAGTGAGACTCATTACTTTCCCTTGGATCTAAATCATTTTTATTAATACATCTTTTATCAACGGTATCTATATATCCTATGAACAATATCAACAACAAATAATTTCCTATGTTAGATTTCAAAGTATTCCATCTATATAGAGAGATAATGATTTCATATATTTTATTACTTGGATTATATGTTTTTAACATCACTGATAATAATGTATATCTTATCAATACTATAATATCATATACGCTACTTGAAAATAAGAATATCGAAGTCAATGGGAGAGAGCACAATATGTTACTATCATCCCTCTCAGAAAAGGGTTTGATACAAGTCATGGTTTAATATTAATGAATGGGATATATATGAAACAAAATGAAATCTATAAAGGAGATAATAGAGTAAAAGATTCATTATTATGAACATGTCAATATCGATTCAATGATATCTATATGGGAGAAGATAAAATAATGTATGAGTTTTTCATTCAAGTGAACAAAATTATAATATTGATTTAAGGAAATAAAAAAATTCCTAAATATTATACCATTTTAAAAAATTTGATGAGAATCATACCTAATATGTTCTATGTGAATATCTCTTCCCTAAAATATCAATACTTGGATAAGTGGTCCATCGCTAAACTAAACAATGCTTTGATTTCTTAAGAGATAAAAAGAGTTATATCCTTAAGAATAAAAGGAAATTTTAATTAGGATATATATTTTAATTATAAAAAAGGTACATAAAATTTCAAGTTAAAGAAGTCTCATGAGGAGAAATATGAAGATGATGATACTTCCATGGATTTTGAGGAATATATAACTTTATTATCTGAAGCCAAGAAATAAGGAAAAGTAAAATAAAAAGGTAAACTTCTATTCAAGTGTTTCAATTATAGAAAGGTTATAAATTTTTTGGATAGTTTTCCTAAGAATAAATAAGATTATGGGGATTATAGTCAATCAAAAATATTATCAAGAAGGAGAAAAAATTGGTTAGTGGTCACAATGGGGAGAAGTTATTCAAATGGAAAGGAAATTAAAATTACTCATAGAAGAATAATATTTTTTTCTCAAAACATGAGGCCACATATTATGATGAGAAGAATGAAAGGGGGAAAATAAGACTCATGATATGATCTTCCAATGTAATTTATAGCTAAATCAAGTAATCCAAAATATGCCTCAAGTGAAGAAAAAGAAGGGGGGGAATGAAGAGGGAGACAATAGTGATGAGTAAACACCAAATTTTTTCAAATTAGGTATATATTTTTTGGTATACTTGAAGGAAAAAATTAAATATTGATAGATAAAATAAATCATTAAAACTTGAGAATGATTCATTGAGGAAGTCTATTGACTAGTGAAAATACAAAGACTTTTTTGAGATGCAAGTGTAATTCACAAACAAGATAGTTTATCTCAATGTGTTGAAATATATGTTTTAATGATCACCCAATAATGTTTATTATGATAATAATTAGATTTATGTTTTATGTTATCATTTTAAATTATAAATCATATTGGAAAAAATATGTTTAAGTATAGGAAAGAATCACCACCAACAAACACTTTCCGTAAACAATGTCTCACCACCAACAAATACTCACTAAAAACAATGTATTTCTAACAAAAATGTCTCTCCACCAAGAAATCTCACTACCAAGGGTGAATAACTATCAGTATGAGTTACCGCCAGAAAGAAGAATTGGCTAAGTGTCAGAAAGACTCGCCACTATAATGGAGTCATTGTTGAAGAATCCTACCTCCAACCAGACCCACCACTAAGACAAGTCTCCGCTAAACTCTGAGACACCATTCCAATGTTTCACTGCTAGACTTAGACACCTCCAGACTCTGAATCATTTCTAGACCAAGACACTGATAGACTAAACACTGCCAAAACTTATCACCGTTCGAAAGATTCCCCACTAAATCAAGTCACTACCAAAGACTTGTCACTGCTCAATGACTCACCGCCAGTGTTTTAAATTTATTTTGAATTAAAAATATATAATGGATACATTATTGAATTCAATTCTCAAAATTATTTTAATGATTTTTCCTTAATTATTTGATAGGGATGAATTAAATATTGTTTCATCCTTGAGTATGAGGATGTAGGACATATGGATTCTCATGTGGATACTCATGCATGATGCTGATAAAAGAGGAAGCATAATCCCATGTTCATGTAGTGAGATGGACTGTGAACAACTTTGAACAAAAATATACAAACTGATAGATTCACACATGAAGTGAGCTGAATTCTATTTAGAGAACCATAAGAATGCTTACATGTTTCATCTTGATTTCATAAAACTGAAAGAGTGGAGCTTACAAAACAAGGAGTTTATGAGACTCTATTCTATAGAAAAATTCAGAAACTTGACTCGATATACATTTCAAATTACATTCAAGGAGTCACGAGCTATAAAGCATAACAAAATGAGAAACACTATCCCTTTACATATTTTATTTTCTCAGTCTGATTATTTTCATTTACATTATGAGTAGTGTGTGTATACTCTATTTTAAAATACACACATTGTCTCCTACTTTAAACTGGAAGATAATTAGATATCTTTTAAATACCTTTTACTCCTATTTCCTATGTGTTGTGGTGGAGGTCTGATTGTGGCTTGTATTATCTATACTCTCACGATTACTGTAGAAGAGATTATATGTGGATTGAATATTTGTTATACTATTGTAATACCCGATCTAGGTTGTGGATCAAGAGTTTATTTATATAAACTAATTGGAAGTAAGTGATTTCTATGTGAAGAGGACTAAGTCTCATCTTGAGATTGAACCTCTTGTATTCAAATTTTGTTGTGTGTTTTTATTATCAGTTTTCTTTAAACAATTTTTTTTAAACTATAAAAAAACCACCACTTTGATAGTTAGTATTAATTAGTTTTTATATAAGGTTTTTATCATGTAAGTTGATTTCAAAAGTTAAAATAGTTTTCATAATTTTTTTAACTGAGACCTAATCAATATTTGAGAAATATTTTAAATTATTGAAACTTATATCAAATCTTTTGTTTTAACTAATTGGTTTTTTTTTAAATTAGGGGATTTTATTTAAATCCATTTTAACAAAAACAATTATGGGTACTCAATTCACCCACCACCTTGAGATACTCACTCTAACCAAAACAATCCTATTATTCAATATAGGGATAAGATACTTGGGATTTCCATTAAAAATATCATTACTAAGAATGAAAAATTAAATATCTTTAGGTAACATTTATGGAAGCTAAAAATTACATGATTATCACTCACTATGTGTTTCAAACTTCTATCAATGAAATTGGTGAAATATACAAAATAGTAGATATGGGTGTGGATGCTACCATGGAACTCAGTCATTTTTTAGAACTATCATTTTGGACACCCAAACATACAATATAAGTGGTTTTTTCAACAATAATAAAAGAAATAAGATAATAGAATCAGATATGAAGGTGAACGTACACAATTATAAATCTAGTAAATGTTTTAAAAATTCCAAAATAAATATTGTATGGGGTAAGTTTAACACTTATGTTAAGCCTAATGATAATTTCATAGTGAAAGAAAATATCCTAATTATGAGAATATTGAAAATGAGCAATGGATTTTAAATCAAAAATCTTAACAGTGCCAAAATTTTTATTAATATATCTATTATCCAAGGGGATTTTAATTTTAAGGAAGGCATTGGTGTTATGGATTCCATGACCGCAAATCATATATGGGTTGGTATAATTTTTCACTCCCTCAATCGAATAGAGTCTATAAATCATGGGGGATTCAACCTAATATATCTAGAATCTAGAAAAGAAAACATCCAAAATATAAGGTAAAATTAAAAAAAAATAATTATCTTGAGGAATATTGTGGGAAATGTGATCAACCTAGAAACACTGCAAAAAAGTGTCTTATAATGTTATCAAATAAGCTAAAGAAAAATGGATATTCAAAATTTATTAAAACTGGAAATCATCAAGATTAATAAATGGTAGTTGGGGTTAATTACAAAGATAGAAGGGGAGATAATCCTTGGATAGTGATAGAACCATTTTATGCATGTATTTTTTGATATAAAATCACCCTTTTGTATAAATTAATTTATTAAACTTTAAATATTTAATTTTTTTTATGTTTTATGGTGGGATAAAGAGTTTTATCAAAAAGGAAGAAAAAAGATATGAATTTTGTGATTCAAGACCAATTTACACCACGCCAGACTTTTGATGATAGATTTAAGTTGTAGTGTATTCAAGGACCAAATATGAATCTTATAAATGAAGAAACGGACTAAAATGGGTGAAATTTGCAGGAAGAATAACATTAAGCATTATGTTATGTAATTCACAATGTGATTCTTAAAGGAATACAAGATGTGAAACAAGCCATGATAAGATTCACAACCCTACACATTACACGTCATGAAAACACTATTCACAACATGTAATCTTTAAAAATTAAGAAGTACATTCCCATTATTTAAATGTATTATTATAGTTACATGATGTGAAAATGGACGACAGACTCTAAAATAGGCAGGTGTGACATAATAAAGGCGGAACACTATTAAACACCCTGAGATGACCCATTATAATGGTAGACCCATTAATTGATCCATATTTTATGATACGAGAATCTCAAAAGCTTATAAATAAGAGGATAAGTGTGGATTGAAGAGGATCAATTAGTGAGGAGTTCTGAATGATGGTTTTTTGTGGCTTTATTTCCCTAAATTTCTTTTCTTTTCTTTTCCTCATTCTATGATGTCTCCCCTCTCCCAAATCAACTCGACTTCCCCATCCATGGAGGGGTAGTTTTTGTGAGTGATTGGAAAAGGGGATCCTGGAACTATGTGCTTTTCTTTATTTTTTGTGAGTCAATTAAATAAAATCCTTTCTTCTTTCTATATTTGGTTTCAATTATTAATTTTATATTTAAATTCTGAATACATTTGTGTTAGCTTTTGATTCTGTTAATTTTAATTACCTTGGCCGATAATCTATTTCTCCCTCCACACAATTATTTTCTATATACAGTGGAATAGATTAGGGTTGGGTGGTGACTTCCTGATGGTCATCATCATGTGTGTAAAATTTTTGGTTGGGAATTTAGGTTTATTAGGGAACAAAAGTTCCTGGTCAAGGGATTTCCCTAATTAATCAAGAGAACCCACTACAATGCAATGTAGATAGGAAGGAGGGTATACCAACCTGAGGTTTTAGATAGGAATACTCTCATCATAACCATCTAGACAAGGGGGATAGAGAATTAGTAGATGAATCTCCCTCTTTCTGGCTAGTATAACAAAAGGGGTAAAATTTGGAAACCATGATAGCATGATACTAGGTTTATCCAAAACTACTCCAGTCACTGTCTTTCTCAATTGTTTTAAAATCAATTAAATCAAATTGATTCCTTATCTCACTTTCTCAAAATTAATTAAAAATAATTTTTCAAAAAACCAAAAAAAAATTACAACCTTATTTTTTGTTCTCTCCTTCTGATATAACCTAAGGGCTAACCACTAGACTATACTTAGAAAATAAAAACAATCGATTCACCCAATGAGAAATATGTAAAGGGTGATAAGTCTTGGATACTCAATATTAGTATGTTTTAAAACATATATAACAATAATAATCAATTTAATTAAATCCAAAGGTATGAGGGTGGATTTTTTTACTTTCAGAAATAATGGATCACTCAATGTCTACAGAGTTGGATTCACTGAAATATGTAATAAGAAATCCATTTATGTTCTCTTTATATAAGGATTGAATAATAATCACTTGAGTGATTCTTAGAATCATGTAAATGGGAAATAGTTGATCATTTATAAGGATTAATGTGACATATGAAAGATAAAGGCTAGAATAATCATGATGCAGATATAATGAAAAAGTGGAAATCTATTTCAACATTCTAAAGATCAAGATATTTGTTGCGTGATTATAAAGGAGGAAAGAATAGGAGACTTGTTTATTTAGGTAAAAGGAACATGTATAAGTTATTCATGTAAGATGATATAAGGAATATATCAAATCTACATCCTGAAAGAATCAAAAATTGTGACGCATGCCACAGTGGAAAAATGGATAATAAGAGTCACATCTAGTGGATATATTGACAAAGAAACCTATTTATTTTTTAAAATCACATGTTTGAAGAAAAATGAAATTAAATTTAACCAATAAATATATGTATTTAGTGACTTTTATTGGTTATTTCACTTATGTGATTTATACCAATTTTATTCAAGTAAATCAAAATCTCTTTAGAGATTCAAACACTTTCAAAGAATTTTTGAGAATTGATTATCATGTAATATCAAAATATTCCAATTTCAAAATGTATCCAAATATAAAAAAATGATGAATTTAAGTAATATATTCAGGTTTATAGTGTAAGGAATGAATATAGTGATCCATACACACCCCAAAAAATAGATTTGTTGAGAAGAATAATTGGAGTTTATTGGAGATATGGAGAACTATGTTATCAAATCATAGCACTTTGAACGGTATCTTTCAACATTTTTAATCAGTGACTGCATTTTCCAAATTTTATCTACAAGACTTATGAAATATAGTTTATAAAGTATCCATTATTGAGAATATAGATGTTATTTAATAACCCTTGATATATAATTATTAGTGGTAAAAAAATTGGAAATCTTTATGAGATATCTAAGGGAGGAATATTTCATCAATACATAACTAATATAAAAATTTTATAATGTTACAATAAGAATCTTAGAAAAACCATTGATAACTTTAAAATAATTCTGTTATAAAATAAACAACCTTCACAAAAATCATTTTTTTTAATGAAAAAGTTTATGAATCTCTTGGAGAAAATATTTGACATAAAGAGACTATTCCTGATACACAAGATGATTTTTTAATGTCTCGTGAATATTTTAAAAAATCTAGTGATAAGGAAATCTATAGTAAATATCAAAATAAGATCTTGAGACTTAGAAAGAGTGTGTAAGTAGAGAACATCCTTTCAGAAAATAGAAAGTTTGTTCAAAACCAAATTAGTTTAAGTAATTCCTATCATATCATATTCCTTTATCAAGTTAAACCAATAATCATTGAATAATATTTGAAACATAGGGATTGGGTAATAATAATGGAAGAAGATCCAAATCAAATTGAGAATAAAAAATTGGATATTTAGTTCCATGTCCCAAAGACAAGAATGTGATAGGGATTAAATGGGTTTTCAGAAACAAACTCAATGGGAAAAGATAAGTATCAAAGAATAAATATTTTCTAGTTTTCAAGGGATGATCTCAAATTGAGGGTATTGATTTTGATGATCTGGTTACCCCAATTTAAAGGATTTAAATAATTAAATTTTTTCTTATTAATTATAATAAAATATATTATAATGTTTTCTGAATGGACATAAATTTATCATTTTGAAAATTTGTAATTAAGGAAGAGGTATACATTAAACTACCAGAAGGGTTTAACCTTAATGGTGATGGTTGTTGAGTGTGTAAGCTAAAGAAGTAAATGTATGGGTTTAAACAAGAACCCCAAGCATGGTATTATAATCTAGGTATCTATTTAAAGATCATGAAATTCATGAAATTAAAGGTGGATTCTAATCTCTATTTCAAGGGATATGATAAAAATTTAGTCATAGTGTTTTTGTATGTCAATGGAAAGATTTTTTTTTTGAAAATAAATATGACACTTATGAAGGATTTTATACCCAAAGGAATAAACTTTTTGAAATGTCAATGATCTATGAGATGATGTTATTCTTAGGTTTTTAATTCATAAACACAAAAAGTTTTATCTTTCTCTCACAAGATAAGTGTGCTCATAAGTTATTGAATAAGTTTGCCATGTAAGAATCAAGAGAGGCCTCTACTCCTATTACACATGGGAATATGTTTTCCATTAATGAAGAAGGAAAGAGTGTGAATCAAATGGATTTATTAATTTTTATTGGTAGCCTACGTTACTTGATAGTGTCTAGATCCAAAATAGTATTCATTATTACACATTGTGTATGATTCTAATGCAATCCATAGGAGACACATCTTGATGTTTTGAAAAAAATTATATATTATATTAAAGGGACTATAAATTTTAGATTTAGGTATGATTTAAACACATAATTTAAGTTATTTGGTTATTTTGATATTTATTATCCTTGAGATTTGGGAGATAAGAAGTCTACTTTTGGAGGTGAATTATTTATTGGATAGAGATGTGTCGCATGGCACTCCAGGGAGAAAGATTCGATCACAATAAACATAGGGGGAGCCAAGTATGTGGTGGTAACTCAACCTATAACACAAATTATATGGATAATTCATAGATCTAATATATGATGGTGAATTTATCATTCCTATTGATGATAGGTGTGATAATAAAAGTGAATTACACTTTTTAGAAAATATATTACCCAATTTACAGTAAAAAAATATTAACATAAGTACCATTTCATTAAGGAGAAAGTAGAGAATATTGAGATTTCATTAGATTATGGTTCAACTAAGGAGATAGTTATTGATATCATGATGAATCCACTAATAAATGATTACTTCTAGAAATTAATAGCATTTTTTGGAATGAATTCTCACCCAAAATACTTCTAATATTTATAAGTTGTTATTAATATTATATTCTTTTGAGTTTTTCAAAAAATTGGGAGAATATAACAGGATCTCTTCACGAAAAGGTATGAGACTCTAGTTTATTTTTATATGTGATAACCATGGTGTAACCTTGAGGTGTTGGTAGAAAAATCTAAATCATAGATAACTATTGTATTGATTTTCATGTTTCAATCAAATCCAAAAGGTGGGGTTAAAGGTACCTAGGGAGATTAAATATTCTTTCATAATTGGGGATAGTTGATGAGTGTTGGGGTTTGGAGAAACCCCTTGGGAAGTTAATTGATAAAGGGGAGCTATCAGTTCATATGAATCATGACATGTTAAAAAGGGATTTATTATTAAAATTAGAGCCTAAGGTATAACAAAAAAAATATTATTTTAGTTGTATGACTATTCCAATATCGATTCTCCTAGAGATATGGGAGATCAAAATTTAACTTTTAGAGGTTCATTATTTATTTATTATAGATCTATTTCATGTCACTCCAAGGAGAAAATTATATCACATTAAACATAGAATTATCTGAGTATGTGGTGGTAACTCAAGTTATGACAAAATTTATATAGATGAATTCAGGACTTGAATACATGAGGGTGAATAACTAATACCCATTGAAAACTAGGTGTGATAATCAAAGTTCAATTAAACTTTCATAAAATTTGGTCAACATTTGTAGTTAAAGAATATTGAAATCAAGTACCACTTTCTCAAGAAGAATATATATCATCATGATCTTTCATTAGAGTATGTTTCTACCAAGGATAAAGTTATGGATATAATGATGAATCCCCTGATAAAGGATTCCTTATATTATTTTAGAGTATTTTTAGTAGTGCATTCTCTCCAAAAATACTTATAATATCTCTTTTTTATTTTCTCTCTTTCATTCATTTGAATTTTTTAACAAGGGGGGAGAATAAAAAATGATCTCTTCATACAGGGATAATGAGACTCTAGTTTCTTTTTATTGGTGATAATTAAGGATGAAACATGAGGTTTTGGTAGCTAAAGATGAATCTTAGAGAACTCTTATATTGATTCACATGTTTCCAAAAAATCCAAAGGGGGGATTGATGGTCCCTAGGGAGATTGAAGAGTCTTTGATAATTGGGTATAGTAAATGAGCATTGGATTTTAGAGAAACCCATTTTTAGTTGAATTTATAAAGGGGAGTTATGAGTTGATATGAATCATGACATGATAAAAATGGAATTTTTCTTAAACTTAGAGTTTGAGTACTCTAACACTATAAAAAATATTATATTTAACCACACTTCAGTTTTTAATTTATCCACGTATATAAATGCTTCTAATTAATTTACCGACATTTTATAAAAAAACATTGGGAAATTCTATGTTACTAATTTATCCGCGTTTACCCACATTTTTCATAATTATGGGTAAATGAGTAATTAAATAGCCATGTTTTCATAAACATGGATATTTAATTAATTTATGTGAATATTTGACATAAATTTTTTTAAGAATGGTTTTTTTAATGCTTACCCCAGCCCATCCCTCCTAGTCGCACACCCCATCCTGACCCCACCCTCACCACCATCCCGCACCCATCATGCACCCCAGCTTAACCCCTCCCTCGCCACCACCCTGCCCCTACCATCACGCACCCCATCCCAAATTATTCATCACCCATCATTGACACTACCATTATTGTCCTCCCTTGGCCTTGCTAGTGTGTACTTGACTAACGTTGACCACTGCCCAAACTATATAAATGAAATACATTGGTCTCAAGAATTCAACCCACAACCTTCACATCCCAAACAACCCGCCCAGACCAACCCATCTAAAATTTTAATCTATATAATGTATGTATTACAATATATTTATACATATATTAATATATTTGTATATAAATCAAAATTTATATATTTATATATAATTATATATATTAATCTACAAATATAAATCTATATTAGTGTATATATATATATATATATATTAGTGTAATTATAATAATAAATTTATATATATTTATATATTATATTTATATATGTTTTAATATATTTTTGTGTGTGTACTTATAAATTTATATATTTATTTATATATATATAATTTTATATATAGATTAACTATGTTATATTAATATATAAATTAATATATTTGTTATTATATATTAATATATATGTTATCATATCTTATGTAACACCCCAACCGATACCACCATGTCTGATATAGAGTTTCATACAACCACATGCATGTCTACCCTTATGAAAGTGGTTTCTGACTAGTGGCGAGGGATAAGGGTGGTATCATGGGGAGACTATGCCCTTGATACAAGATAAACATCAGAGCATTTTATGGAAGTGATAACAATAAAAATATAAAATAATGAATAAATAAATAATCAGAGTAGAAACATACACAATAAGTATTAATCCATTCAATAATAGTATGACATGCCGGTAACATAAACCAAAAATAAGAATAATATCCCCACATGAGGTGGACCAAGTACAAAGTAAAGCAATAGTAAAAAAAATATCTTGAGGTCCATCCCACAATTACCATATCATCCTACTAAACTTGATCAAAGATCCACCATAGGAGCTTTTTCCTTCACCAGATCCCTGGTCATGAAATATATAAGTACACTAAGATGCTTGAGTAGGGTGTGAGTACGAGACTTAGTTGGATAGCACCAATGGTCCTTTACATAATTTTATAATATATACTAGTGCATGACATAAAGTATAAATAAAGAATAGATAAGAAACATGTATATCACACAAGCATAACATTTTTGTTAGGTCCTTAGAGACTAGCTCTACCTGCTTTATCACCATATCGGAAAGAACATCAGCTAGCCATGTCTGACACATCCCCCCTTGATGGGATAGTCAACAAAACATGTTTGACACATCCTATTATAAGTTATTTCCCATGTACATGTCAATAAATATATTACAGATCCCTCTTGGGGTGATATTCCATATTTCTCAACCTACACACTCAACTGTTGATGATAGAGGAAACATCAAATGTGATACATAGATACAGGATGAAAAATCAAACATCACATCATATCAAGGAAGATTCATATCCATAAGAAAAGTACATGTCATAAAACATCAAACATGGGTTTAATGGGCTACAAATGCACACTTAATGTGAATAAAATTAAAAATAGGTCTCATAGGGCTACACACATGCACCAAAAAATCATTCCAAAACCTTTTATAAACATGTACAAATGATAAGGACCACTTACCTTGGGTGAAATTATGTTAGATGACAAGGGTATAAATTTGAATCCAATTACACCACTGAATCCTAAAACCTATCTTGATCCACTACAATTAGAATTTTAGGATCAAATTTGAGGAGATATTACAACCAAAATGTAGGATAAGATCACACTTACCCAAGATGATATGCTTCCAATAGTGGTCTAGGTACAAAAAATGTACAGGTGTCAATTCCCTGAATTCGGGTTCCAATTATATCAATGGTAATAAATTTAATTATTTGAACATGTAGAAACCTTAGATCTTAGCAATACATTAAGGATCTAATTGGTTTTTATTAAGGACAAGTGTATAGGATTGATCTAAATCAAGATAGAACTTACTAGATTGGAATCACAGGATCTAACTGTTGTCCAAGCATCGAATGGAGAAGATGAAAGGAGATGAGAGAGACCCAAAGCACTAGACGATAGATCTTAGGGTGTTGGGTGTCAAAGGAGTTCTGAAAAATGATAAGGGAGGAGAATAGTTGGTATTATAGAAAAAACAACATAAAAATCATTGGCCTTACTGGACCCTGAATGGAACCACTGACTAGCCAGTGGCCTCCACTAGCCGTCGGTGGCCACTAGGCATAACATGTTCTACCCAGGCGCCACACCAACTGGATGGTGGTTTCTAGGAAGAATTTACTCTACCAAGGAATCCCATCAGTTGTCTAGTGGGATCTATAGTCAAACATTAGATCCTATAGACTCCACCAACTAGTTGATGGATCTTCTGTAGATTTTTCAAACTACCGCATTCCCACAAGCCTAAACTTTTTTCATTTCTGAGCTCCTAGACATCTCTATCAAACCTTGATAAATTTTTAACACACTCAAAAATCTATGTATAAGTTGAAAATAGTAAACCCTTAAATAGAGAGTCATAATTCTCCCCTATTATGATTTCTAATCCTCAAGAAGTATCCCTAAAGTTTTTCTTGAACAATGCAGTCCATTATGCCAGCATGTCTATCTTATAATCCCATGTCTATTCTTAAAAACACTCATGCTTCCACTAAACCCAAATAATAAAAATGGTGTTCCCATACATCACCTTATCTCTTTGGACAATAATTTTAATGGGATAATCCACAAAATATGCATATGGTTCTATCTCAACATCCTCATAGTCAATCACATGTGCAAGATTGGTCCCGTAAATCAGAATCTGAGACACATAAAATACATTATGAATACCATGGAACCATATAGGAAGATTCAACTGATATGACACTTGCATTATGCATTCAAAAGCTCAAACATCCCAATATACTATAGTGAAAATTTCTCTTTTCTACTCAAATTCTTATACCCTAATTAAGAATACAGCTGCAAGAACTCTATATATCCCACCATGAACTTCAAGGGTCATATCCTCTAGTTTTAATATGATCCATATCTACTCTGTGCTTTAATCGGACACTTATGAATAAACTACACCTGATCTGAGTTCTCCTACATTATGATAGGCCTAGTAACTGATGTTTCACCTACCTCATACCAGCATAATAGTGAACGATATGTCAATCTATAGAGAGAATCAAATGGATCCATCGAGATAGAATACGGGAATCTGTTGTAATAGGAAAACTCTACCAGTGACAGGTGATCATACCATGCTCCTATGAAATCCATAACACACTCTCAAAGAAAATCCTCTAAAGTATGTAAAATTATCTATGAGTGCCTATCAGTATGATGATGAAAATTCATACTCATATTAAACTAAGTACCTATAAACTTCAGCAAGACCTTCCAAAAATATGATTTGAATCAATATTCTATGTCAGATACCATGCTCAAAGGTAACCCATGCAGACTTATGATCTCTTGAACAAAGATCTTGTTTAGCTAATCCACCGATTGAGTCTCCCAAATCAGTATGAAATGAACCACCTTGGTCAACCGATCCACTACAACCCACATGGTATATTGACCTCTCGAGGTATTGGGAAAACTTTTCATGAAGTTTTTTTTAACTCACCCCACTTCCATAAAGGTACTAATAGTGGTTATAGTAACCCTCTAAGTCTCTGATGCTCTACCTTGATCCTCAAAAAAGTTAGATAATGGGTGAAATAGTTGCAATGTCCCTTTTCATGTAGATCCACTATAATTATCATCTTATGTTGTGATTCATTTTGGTTGATCCTGAGTGTAATTCCCACTACAAATTATGAGATAATTTTATCAATTCCTCCCTCATGGAAGAGGGAACCATCACACTTCCATAAACCAGAAGAACGTCACTTCTATATAAGGTATATCCTAGATAGAAATATTTTATACCAAACTATAACACAACATGATACACCTCATATCAATATCATGACTATAAATCACTTATTCTACCAATGAGGATGTGATCACTAAGTGTGTATGAGACACTACCCCTCAAACCTCAGTTACACCCACCTTCTAGCCTACTAGTAAAGATACAAGATTCAAACCTGATGTATTCTCTCCAAATTCCTACATCTCCCTACTAAGGGCATCTAAAACAAAATTTCCTTACCCTGAAGCATACTCCATCTCAAATTCAAACACCTAAAATTATTCCAATAAATCCCTCCAATGAATATCCAGGTCACACTAGAATAAAATATATCATATACTCTTATTTTTTGTATATATGATAAAATATTTCTAAATAGGTAGTTTTTCCAACATTTCAACACATAAACCATAGTGTCTAAATATTTTTCATGATTAGGGAAGTTTCTCTAATGGGTTCATAGATGATGAAACTTTTAAGAAACCACCTTATTACCCCGTATAAGAATAACTCTTAGTAAAACACTAGATGCATTAAAAAACACTCTATAAACAACTTCAGTATCATGAAGAATTAGAACCAGATCTGATTTCAACCTCTTATTTAGCTATAATAATTCATCCTCACACTATTCTATCTATTAAAACTTTACACTCTTCTTGGTAAGTTTGGTCATAGGCACTGACAGGTGATAAAATTATTGAATTAATCTCCTATAGTACCCATCCAAACCAAGGAAAATTTAGATCTCAAACACTTTCCTTGGTCATTCCAAAGAAATAAATACATTTACCTTCTTCAAATCAAAAAATATTCCTACTTGATAAACCACATGCCAAAGAAATTGAACCTCTTGTATTGAAAAGTGACACTTCAATAACTTGGTATAAATATAATATTTTTGAAGCAGACTCAATGTGATCTTATGATGTATATCATGTGATTCTAACATCTTGGAATATATCCGGATGTAATCAACAAACACAGTAATTAAGGAGTCTAATTATGGGTCAAAAGTATTGTTCATGAGGTCTATGAACACTATTAGAGTATTTTTTTTAGTCTAAAAGGAATAACAAGATACTCATTCAACCCATACATGCTCCTTAACATGATTTTCGGTATGTATTCCCCTATGACCTGAAGCTGATTACATCCAAAATGTATATCAATATTTGAAAATCACTGGGCTCCCCTCAATTGATCAAACAAGTCATCCATAATTGTAAATAGGTACATTTTTTCACTATGAACTTGTTCAAATTCTGGTAGTCAACACAAATCTCAAGACCGCCACCTACCTTCTTAGAAAACAACACTAGAGTAACCTAAGTATAAGTTCTCGATTTAATGAAGCCTTTAGCTTTAAGAACATCAAGATGTTACTTGAAAGCTTTCAACTCATATGGTTTCATGTGATATAGTGGTATTGATATAGGTCATGCATTGACCATGAACTCAATATCGAACTCAACTCCCCTATTTAGAGGTAACCTTGTGAAGTCCTATGGAAAGACATCTCGGTACAGGTCTTCCATGGTAGGAAAAGGGAAGGGAGTCATTGTATGATCTACTACAAGGATAATTCCATCCACCTATGCTGAATATTATTCTCACTGATAGGATATTCTCCCACTCTACCTTCCTCAACATCCCACTCATCGATCAACACAAACTTCTCTCCTTTAGGTGGCATAAAATTCACTCATCTCTGATAACAATCGATGTGTACATGGTAGTTGGTCAACCAGTTCATGCCAAGGATCATATATAAACCTGTAATATCTATAACTATGAATATTCACACATTATCAAAGATAGAAATCACCACCCTATATTCTAGATAGAGATGACTATGGTCCAATTTCTTTCCCGAGGGTGTATAAATAAATAATAGCTTAGAAGAGAACAAATCTGGTAAGTCTAACACAACAACCACTTGAGTGGATATGAATGGATGGGATCTACCAATATCAAACAAAGAAATGGAGAGTATAAGAAATCAATATTGTACCCCCAAACAGTTGAGGTTCCCACTCCACCATCAGATGGATCCTGATTAGCCATATAAACTTTTCCAAAAACTACTCCATGATGCCTTAGAGGATTGTGGGCTGTATAACTCAGTGACCCTTTTGGGGTTTTTACCTACTTTTTAGGTCCTTTACTCACACTATATTCCAATATTTTTGTGTGCATCCATTAAGAATTGTGACAAAACTCCCTTAGATGACTAGTATTTCCACACTAGTAGAAAATTCTTGATAGAAAAGGGGTAGTTATTGAGAAGTTTTACCTTAATCTTGTTGGAGTTGGTTCCCTAGAAACAACTTATGTGTACATTATGATAACTTGTATTCATAATTTTGAATATTAATAAACTCCTTATCACATCATTATTATTATTCTGCATAACATAGTATGTGATAATTCCTTAAGATTAGTCTCCTCATTAAAAGGTCATAGCAGTTCCCCTCTATGATGAGAACCCAAAAGTGTCATGAAAATATACTTAAATATATGTTCTATATTTTTATGATATCATTTGAGGGACACAAATGATAAAAACTATCTAGGGTAGAGACTCATGGGACTTTGAGGCACCTTCTCAGGGTGTATGCCCTTGGTAATATCCAGTGTAGGATATTATGAGAATGAGACCTGCCAATAGGAAATCCACATTCATATGTGTCATTGGATGTTCCTATCTTCATATGTGTGTATTGATCCTTATATTTTAAGACTATTATTAATTAATATTATAAGTCATGTAATTTTATGTATTAATGAAAACTATGATGACATATGTTCATGGTGATCTAGGATGTGTTGGGTGTGTCCCAAGTAATATTGCATTAATGAATAATGTGAGAAATTATTTTCCCCTTCAGTTCTTTAATAGAATTTGATATCTTAGTACCTTTGATAGAAATTATATATACTAAATAAATCCATGTCCATGGTATTCTATAGGCAAGTTCAATTTTTTTAAAGTCAAAGAAGGAGAGATCAGGCACATAGGTTGATGGCACCAGTATGCAACCTTCTTCATTAGAGATATCATGATAAAAGTATTATATTACACAGTGAGCATCCATATGAGGTATTATGTCATTATGACATTAACATATTTCTCTTTGGGTTCCTTGGAATGTTTCTAGATGGTAACCATGGAATTTAGGCTATTTCAACTAATGCCACTAAGAAAGAGGCCTAGAGGGTCACACACTAAGTGTACCCAGAATCTTGGTTAAATAATATATCATTATTTATTACTTAAAAACATGAATAAATATCATTTAACCATGTAATTTTAATAATTATTTATGTATGCTTGAACTCATATATTCTGTCACCAGTTATTTGAGAGAATATTATGTGAGCGGAATATTTAATAAATATTTTTTTGTTATTTAGTGAATATAATATTTATTTATTGGTGAATAATGTAGTGATATTTATTTATTAAATAAATAGTCATTATTCAAGTCCTGATAAATATTATGGAGGAAGGATGGACATAGTTTCTATGTCAGGTGAGAAATAATATTTATTGAATGTTATTTGATTAAATAATATTTAATTTTATTCACAAGTTAAACATGTGTCGAGGAAATAATATTATTAATATTATTTTAGATATAGTGTTCCTCAAGTAATTAAATAAATATTAATGGTCACTTATGAAAATATTTATTTCTAAACCCTCGTGGTATTTAAACCCAATTATATTATTTTTCAAGAGAGTCAATTCATTTGTTTTGTTATGTGAAATGAATCCAAAGAATCCTCTCGAAGCCCTAGAGAGATCCCTTCTCCAAGAACACACCCAATAATGGAGGGAAATATTCCTCTACCTACCACTCTCGAGTCTAGAGAGACTAATGAGAATGCTTTAGAAGTTATTCTCATAGATATCAAAGGCGAACAATGAAAGCGAAAGGATCTATCATGCTTGTAACAGCCCGAGATTTTATGAAAAATATTCTTTTTTATTTCACTAATGTATTGTGTTGTACGCTACACCAAAAGGAGCTTTCACAACACGCATCCTTGACTTGCCTTTCATTACACGCAATCGCGACCTTCCTCGATAGCGTGTGTAGTACGCAATAACGAGTTTCACTAAACAGCGATATGTTATTAAAATGTTATTAAAACTAGCCGTTATGAATAGTAATAACCACTTTTTCAAATTTTGTAAATTTTATTTTTCAAAATGTATTTCATTTTTGGATTTGGAGTATCGAATTTAGCCTAAGGTGAAATTTTGGTACTTTTCGGATAACTTTCATATTCTGATGAATAGTGAAAATTACAAAATTATAATTAAAAACAACTTTTTTAATCGAAATAATTAAAAGTGATAAATTATTAATTTGAGTGGTTTTAAAGTATATTTAGAATATATTTTTACAATTTAATACAATGTTGGTCATTGGATGTAATTTCACATTTAAACTAGACATAAACAAGTGTCAATCTTTTGATAGATATTGTTTCTTAAAAACACGCTCTTTGTTTTAACAGCGGGATTTAATTATAAAATTAATTAATGAAACTTCTATGATATGAATTTGGTAAAATAGACTTCATTTTTGAATTCGGAATATGAAATATAGCTTAGGATGAAATTTTGGCATTGTTCTGAAAAACATCAATTTTTGATGAATAGTGAAACTACTAAGTGGTTGTTAAAAAAAATTAATTTCTTCATAAATCTTAATTTTACCGCTTCTGTGAATGGAATTTCAAAAATCCGAGAGACACGGTTGATGTCAGTAAGTAAAATGTGGTTCAATGAGATGAAAATAATTTTTGGTGAATAGTAACTTTTTACTTTTATTTACCACGGTTAAAAGTAAATAGGGTAATTAAGGGTAAAAATGATATTATTATTACCCTAACACATGTCCTAATTCTATTGGACAAATTTAATTAGACCAAAAACAATCTTAGGAATAAAATATTACCATTTAGGCCCACTTGGATTAGATTAGGACATTTATTATTATTTAATTCAAAGAAGAGTTAAAAGAGTCAAAATCAAAGTTTATTTACTAAAACATTTTTAATATAGGGTTTTACATAAGATAAATTAGATTTTAAATATTCATTAGAAAGCTAAAACGATTTCCTACATGATGGTATTTTATTTGTAATTTTTATACATCAAATAATTTAATTTATTTATGACACAAAGATGATGAAGTAATTATCTTATTAATGAAATATTGACATAATTGATATTATAAATACCAAAATAAATGTAATTTGAGACTTTTTATGAATTACACTAATTTTCTAGGTTACTATGATATATTAGTGTTGATTTAATCAACTTTTTTAGAACATATAATTCTGTTATGACTTTCACAAAAATCATGTATCAAATAGTCTCAAAATTGACACAAAATAGTTTTTAAATCAAATATTATATTATTAATTGTTATTTTATTCCTAAAAATCTAAATTTCGGCCAAATGACTTAGATAAGGATATATGTATTAATAATAAACAATTTGGGGTTCGTTTGGCATGTTATAGTAATTGTATTAACCATATAGTGAAAGAAAACAAAAAGACACGGTAAAAGTTAAATTATTTAACTTAGAGTTAAATCTAATTGATAAGGTTAAAATAATACCCTAAACTTGTCTAAATCCTATTGGTTGATATTATTTCGACCCATCCCCACCTTATCTTCGAAATAAGACCCTTTGGAGCCATTATAAACCGATTTTGACTTTAATATAAAATAATATTTTGAGATATTCCTAAGGTGCCCCTCTCCTCCCTTATAAAAGGGCACCTCCTCCCCCTCCTTCTCACACCAATTTGAGCACTCAAGCTCGGCCAACCCCTGCCATTTTCTCCTCTACACTTCCCTAGAATAATCCTAGAGGTCCTGGTCTTCTTCAAAGACCAATCTTAGTTCCCTAAGTGGAGGATTCAAAGAGGCGTTCCAAAGAAGAGGTAATATCCATTACCGATCTTTTCAATTTCTTTCTTCTTCAACTTCTTCTTCTTTAGTTGTTTCATGATAAAGTAATAACATCAGTATTACTTACATACTGATATGTTATTATAAATATGAAACAACCCTAATTCACCTTCTATCCATCCCACGGAAAAAATGAAATCACCGCGCGTGCGTACGTACGGAATACCGTCTCCACGCCGTGGTGTAATCTATTTTTCCACCATCACTTTACAAGGATGGGTATAATGGTGTAATGAGTAACTATTTATGATTATTATAAAGTAATATTGATACTGAAATAATATATATATACTCCAATACAGTTCCACGATCATAGGAACGATATCATCACTTGTGCGTACGTACGGAATACCGTCTCCACGATGTGATGCGACTCGTTCTACATGATCATCATTACATAGTAATTATATAAATGAATTGAATTAATAAATATGATATATGTTACACTAATACCATTCTGGATATAAGGTATCTATAACCTTAAAAGAAGAATAAGAATGTATTCGGCAAAACACGCATAAGAACAAAAGGCAATAAAGACCCGAGTAACAAGTAACAATGAAATATTACTAACAAGAAGCTAAGAATATGACCATATATGATATCATATCAATATGTATGATTCTGGAATAAGTCAATAACATTATTTAAACCATTATACAGGAGCTTCGGACACGTACAAAGCTAATCGGACCTAAGGTAAGGGAAATATCACAATCTCATTTTTATCCGAGATTGTTTATTCGTAAGTATTTACTGGGGTGTATTTTATCATCCACATCCATGTTTCATAAATATGTAATATTATTTCCATCCAAATAAAATTTTTTAAATCCAATTTTACCCTTCGGTGAGTTTTTAGTAAAGTAAATGAAAGGAATCTTTTGTCGTTTTCCGTACGAGGTATTTTTTTGACTTTTCCGACAAAAGTACGAAGAATGTTTTTTTTTAACTTATATGGCATGAATGGATTTCTAAAACATTATTTCCAAGAAGATTCCTTTAAAAGTATTCAAGTTTCTTTTTAATCAACCTCTTTTAGTTTAAAATTGTATGACATGTTAAGAAAGGAAAAGTGTTTTTGAAGTAGAAAGGATATTTTCCTCAAGAATGAAGTTCAAGTATTTTATCAAAATTATTTTACATATAAGATAATAAAAGGGTTCTGTTTTTATCCCTATTATTACATGGATTTGATTATGTTGTGATGGAAACATTTTTATGAATTCCTTTATCTTATATGAATTGTTTTATGATGTCATGTTGTTTAAGAATCCCATTTTTATTACATGGGTTATGCGATGATGTATGATTTATGATTATGTGGCACACATAAGAAAGGATTCATTATAAGATGGGTGGGACCTATATCTCCCTCCAATGCATTGGGTAAAGATTTTATATCTCATGAGATAGATAGGGCTGGAACGGTAGGTTATACCGGTTCAGTGAAACAGGACTGAAACGAGGGTTACTCGATTCAGAAAGGGACTTTGTCCACTAAGATAGTCTTGGCAATGAGTCTTGACTAACAAGAAATGATTCTCTATGATTATGTGTGAATGCCACAAAGTTTCATGTTTTAGGTCATGATTATTGTGATTACATTTCACTGCCTTGATTTACCCCATGTTATGAAATTATGATCTCTTTTGCAGGTTAAGATTTCCAAAAGTTATGTGCTTATGTATATGATGTGATTGATATTTCTTTTGTTTACCCTTACTGAGCATTTGAGATCACCCTTTTATGTTTTCTTTTCCCCAGGATATAAAGAAAGGTTTTAGGTAAAAAAAAAGGGGAAGATATTTATGGGAGATATTGAAGATCTTTCACCACGATTAGAAGATTACGTTCCGAGTTTCCAAAGACACTAAACTATTACGATCCTTGTGTGTGTGTTTTTGTTATGTACTAAGTATTCCGCAAAAGTAATGTAATGTCCATGTACGTTAAGCTTCGGGTCTCTACAGTTGGTATCAGAGGAAAGGTTTAGTCAACCTTTGGAAACTAGGATGCGAAAACGTTAGTGAGATCCCTAGAGATATTTCTACGGTATGTCTAGTGATGTCCCTAAGGTTAAGTATACGTATAGGTTATAGTACTAGAACTACGCTAACGATCATAGAATTAAACCTAAGATGTTAGATATTGAAGGTACTTCCCCTTTATTATGTTGTTTTCCCTAGCATGATTTTTGCCTCTCACACTATTCTTTTTGGGTTTTAGACGATGGCTGGAACCCGAAGGAACCGTGTTGATCAATGCAATGGACAATGCAATGATTGTCCTCCTTAAAAAACATATGTTATGGGAGATGGAGTGAAAACTCTTATTGCTATACTTACACAAGCTATGAATCATTCTGGACTTCCGAATGAGCAGAGAAGGGAACAATATTCTATTGAGTCCTTCATGAGGCAATGTCCACCTTCTTTCAGGGGGTCTTCTGATCCACTTGTTGCTGAACAATGGATCAGTACCACTGAAAAGATATTTTCAGTTCTTCAATGTTCTGAACATGATAAAGTCATCTTTGCAGTATATCGCTTGGAAGGTGAAGCTGATCAATGGTGGAATCTTATCAAGAATACAAGGCAAAGAGATGAAATTGAGTCCATGGAATGGGATGAGTTCAAGAACTTATTTTTCAATAAGTACTTCCCTCGTATTCTTCGAACAAAGATGGAGAAGGAGTTTCTTGAACTAAAGCAAAAAGATGATGAATCTGTTGGTATATACGAAACGAATTTTACAAGACTTGCAAGGTATGCATCTGGCATTATCATCCAACCTGAAAGTAAAGTTGATCGATTTTTCAGTGGATTAAAACCAAGTCTTCGAAGGGCGTTAGCTATAAGAGACTTCAGTAGCTATGAAGAAATTGTGCGTTGTGCTATCAAGGTAGAAATGGAAGTTGGTGTTACATATCCATCTCATGGTTTTGACAAGAAACGAAAGATGGAGTTCAAGGAAAAATCTCAGAATAATGGTGAAAAGAAGATGAATGTTTCCTTATGCACAAAGTGTGAAAAGAAGCATGGTGGAGATTGTCTTAAAGGGACTAGAAAATGTTTTAAGTGTGGAAAAGAAGGTCATTGAGCAGCTGAGTGTCGAAGTAATGGAAAAAGGGTTTCTAATGATGTGAATAAAGCAAACACTGCAGAGAACGCACCACCAACACTTCAATGCTTCAAGTGCAAGGAAATGGGGCATTATGCTAATAAATGCCCTAATCCAAGGGATAGTGATGATCAACATGAGCAACCACTGAAGGCAAAGGACAAAGGGAAGTCACATGCAATCACTATTGGCAATGTTGAATATGACAACGATGTGGTGGAATGATTAAGTGTTTATGTAATGGGATTCCAAAATAATGTTGTATCATTGAGTATTGCAATATTTATTGATGTGGTATTCAAAGTGATTGAGATATTTTTTGGAAATAAGATGATATGCGCATAATGAAGACAAGAAAATGAAATGTTTAATAGTATTCATGAGCTCATGATTGATATAAGGACTAAGTGATATCATGGTTTGAGTATATAGAATTTTGAGGATTTTGGTATGTGGAAGGTGTTAACTTTTAACTATATTCGTGTTTTCACTAAGGTTCAATGGGTATTCAAGAGAGTACATGATTAAGGCCTTTGAATGTCTGGAATGTGACCAACAAGACATATCTTATGATATATGGGGATCAACGATGGTATTAAATCTCTGGTAATCGTTTTCACTATGTTATGAGAGTGGACTGCAGTATTATGGATAAGCCTAAAGATTGAAATGGATTATGTTGGAAATAAGTTAGTATTGTTTAAGGATAGAAGTTTTTTCTATATTATTTATGGGATGTTATAGTAATATAGTTTTAGAAAAATGACAACCTGCAGGACGGGCGACAGCCCATCGCTTCGGACAAGGCTGTGGGAATCAAACCCACAACCGAAGTGCGACTGGCCTTTATCGCCTACCACTGGCCTACAGGAAGTCCCTGTTTAGTAGAAACTAGTTTTATTATATTACGTTGTATGACATATGATGTATAAGTCCATTTTAGGAACCATATGTGATTAATCTCACTATAGATCGACTTATGTATATAATTTTTGCTAACCTTTTGTTTGAGACAGATGGAATGACTCGTCATTCTATCACATGATCTGCTAACACTTCACGAATAACAAATTCAACTTCATTTATTTAAGAGATGAAGTGGAAATTGTTCAAGGCACGAACAACAGTGAGATTGTACCAAAATAAAGTAAGTATTTAATTCTAATTCAAATTCTTCAACTTTAGGGAAACGATCTAGAAAACCAAAAATGTTGTCCTAGTGCTCTTATATCTGATTAATCAGATGGTACCTTAGATCGTCACAAATTTATGGATTTGTGATTGTTGGCTTTTCCATAACCATGTTTTCTACCACTCTCCATCAGAACATAATGGTTAGATTTTTCTTCCATATCCATATTTTCACCTATGTGGAAACCCAGTGATTAGTTTATTTGGGTAATCGTTACATTTCATACTTTAGTTTTTAAATCCAAGTTTTGGTATTCCTTTTTACGATGTGGGTTTCTATTAAAGAAACTTTTGAATAGTAAACTATTTATAACCCCGACGAATTTCGAGGTCAAAATTCATTTTAAGGGGGGTAGAATGTAACAGCCCGAGATTTTATGAAAAATATTCTTTTTTATTTCACTAATGTCTTGTGTTGTACGCTACACCAAAAGGAGCTTTCACAACACGCATCCTTGACTTGCCTTGCATTACACGCAATCGCGACCTTCCTCGATAGCGTGTGTAGTATGCAATAATGAGTTTCACTAAACAGCGATATGTTATTAAAATGTTATTAAAACTAGCCGTTATGAATAGTAATAACCACTTTTTGAAATTTTGTAAATTTTATTTTTCAAAATGGATTTCATTTTTGGATTCGGAGTATCGAATTTAGCCTAAGGTGAAATTTTGGTACTTTTCGGATAACTTTCATATTCTGATGAATAGTGAAAATTACTAAATTATAATTAAAAACAACTTTTTTAATCGAAATAATTAAAAGTGATAAATTATTAATTTGAGTGGTTTTAAATTATATTTAGAATATATTTTTACAATTTAATACAATGTTGGTCATTGGATGTAATTTCACATTTAAACTAGACATAAACAAGTGTCAATCTTTTGATAGATATTGTTTCTTAAAAACACGCTCTTTGTTTTAACAGCGGGATTTAATTATAAAATTAATTAATTCAACTTCTATGATATGAATTTGGTAAAATAGACTTCATTTTTGAATTCGGAATATGAAATATAGCTTAGGATGAAATTTTGGCATTGTTCTGAAAAACATCAATTTTTGATGAATAGTGAAACTACTAAGTGGTAGTTAAAAAAATTAATTTCTTCATAAATCTTAATTTTACCGCTTCTGTGAATGGAATTTCAAAAATCCGAGAGACACGGTTGATGTCAGTAAGTAAAATGTGGTTCAATGAGATGAAAATAATTTTTGGTGAATAGTAACTTTTTACTTTTATTTACCACGGTTAAAAGTAAATAGGGTAATTAAGGGTAAAAATGATATTATTATTACCCTAACACATGTCCTAATTCTATTGGACAAGTGTAATTCGACCAAAAACAAGCTTAGGAATAAAATATGACCATTTAGGCCCACTTGGATTAGATTAGGACATTTATTATTATTTAATTCAAAGAAGAGTTAAAAGAGTCAAAATCAAAGTTTATTTACTAAAACATTTTTAATATAGGGTTTTACATAAGATAAATTCGATTTTAAATATTCATTAGAAAGATAAAACGATTTCCTACATGATGGTAGTTTATTTGTAATTTTTAGACATCAAATAATTTAATTTATTTATGACACAAATATGATGCAGTAATTATCTTATTAATGAAATATTGACATAATTGATATTATAAATACCAAAATAAATGTAATTTGAGACTTTTTATGAATTCCACTAATTTTCTAGGTTACTATGATATATTATTGTTGATTTAATCAACTTGGTTCGAACATATAATTCTGTTATGACTTTCACAAAAAATCATGTATCAAATAGTGTCAAAATTGACACAAAATAGTTTTTAAATCAAATATTATATTATTAATTGTTATTTTATTCCTAAAAATATAAAGTTCGTCCAAATGACTTAGATAAGGATATATGTATTAATAATAAACAATTTGGGGTTCGTTTGGCATGTTATAGTAATTGTATTAACCATATAGTGAAAGAAAACAAAAAGACACGGTAAAAGTTAAATTATTTAACTTAGAGTTAAATCTAATTGATAAGGTTAAAATAATACCCTAAACTTGTCTAAATCCTATTGGTTGATAGGATTTCGACCCATCCCCACATTATCTTAGAAATAAGACCCTTTGGAGCCATTATAAACCGATTTTGACTTTAATATAAAATAATATTTTGAGATATTCCTAAGGTGCCCCTCTCCTCCCTTATAAAAGGGCACCTCCTCCCCCTCCTCCTCACACCAATTTGAGCACTCAAGCTCGGACAACCCCTGCCATTTTCTCCTCTCCACTTCCCTAGAATAATCCTAGAGGTCCTGGTCTTCTTCAAATACCAATCTTAGTTCCCTAAGTGGAGGATTCAAAGAGGCGTTCCAAAGAAGAGGTAATATCCATTACCGATCTTTTCAATTTCTTTCTTCTTCAACTTCTTCTTCTTTAGTTGTTTCATGATAAAGTAATAACATCATTATTACTTACATACTGATATGTTATTATAAATATGAAACAACCCTAATTCACCTTCTATCCATCCCACGGAAAAAATGAAATCACCGCGCGTGCGTACGTACGGAATACCGTCTCCACGCCGTGGTGTAATCTATTTTTCCACCATCACTTTACAAGGATGGGTATAATGGTGTAATGAGTAACTATTTATGATTATTATAAAGTAATATTGATACTGAAATAATATATATATACTCCAATACAGTTCCACGATCATAGGAACAATATCATCACTCGTGCGTACGTACGGAATACCGTCTCCACGATGTGATGCGACTCGTTCTACATGATCACCATTACATAGTAATTATATAAATGAATTGAATGAATAAATATGATATATGTTACACTAATACCATTCTGGATATAAGGTATCTATAACCTTAAAATAAAAATAAGAATGTATTCGGCAAAACACGCATAAGAACAAAAGGCAATAAAGACCCGAGTAACAAGTAACAATGAAATATTACTAACAAGAAGCTAAGAATATGACCATATATGATATCATATCAATATGTATGATTCTGGAATAAGTCAATAACATTATTTAAACCATTATACAGGAGATTCGGACACGTACAAAGCTAATCGGACCTAAGGTAAGGGAAATATCACAATCTCATTTTTATCCGAGATTGTTTATTCGTAAGTATTTACTGGGGTGTATTTTATCATCCACATCCATGTTTCATAAATATGTAATATTATTTCCATCCAACTACAATTGTTTAAATCCAATTTTACCCTTCTGTGAGTTTTTAGTAAAAGAAATGAAAGGAATCTTTTGTCGTTTTCCGTACGAGGTATTTTTTTGACTTTTCCGACAAAAGTACGAAGAATGTTTTTTTTTAACTTATACGGCATGAATGGATTTCTAAAACATTATTTCCAAGAAGCTTCCTTTATAAGTATTCAAGTTTATTTTTAATCAACCTCTTTTAGTTTAAAATTGTATGACATGTTAAGAAAGGAAAAGTGTTTTTGAAGTAGAAAGAATATTTTCCTCAAGAATGAAGTTCAAGTATTTTATCAAAATTATTTTCCATCTAAGATAATAAAAGGGTTCTGTTTTTATCCCTATTATTACATGGATTTGATTATGTTGTGATGGAAACATTTTTATGAATTCCTTTATCTTATATGAATTGTTTTATGATGTCATGTTGTTTAAGAATCCCATTTTTATTACATGGGTTATGCGATGATGTATGATTTATGATTATGTGGCACACATAAGAAAGGATTCATTATAAGATGGGTGGGACCTATATCTCCCTACAATGCATTGGGTAAAGATTTTATATCTCATGAGATAGACAGGGCTGGAACGGTAGGTTATACCGGTTCAGTGAAACAGGACTGAAACGAGGGTTACTCGATTCAGAAAGGGACTTTGTCCACTAAGATAGTCTTGGCAATGAGTCTTGACTAACAAGAAATGATTCTCTATGATTATGTGTGAATGCCACAAAGTTTCATGTTTTAGGTCATGATTATTGTGATTACATTTCACTGCCGTGATTTACCCCATGTTATGAAATTATGATCTCTTTTGCAGGTTAAGATTTCCAAAAGTTATGTGCTTATGTATATGATGTGATTGATATTTATTTTGTTTACCCTTACTGAGCATTTGAGCTCACCCTTTTATGTTTTCTTTTCCCCAGGATATAAAGAAAGGTTTTAGGTAAAAAAAAAGGGGAAGATATTTATGGGAGATATTGAAGATCTTTCACCACGATTAGAAGATTACGTTCCGAGTTTCCAAAGACACTAAACTATTACGATCCTTGTGTGTGTGTTTTTGTTATGTACTAAGTATTCCTCAAAAGTAATGTAATGTCCATGTACGTTAAGCTTCGGGTCTCTACAGTGCTAGCACTCAGATATTCCTACAGTGACGTTAAGAGATTTTTGGAACACATGTGGATCACCGCTAGAGGGAATCTACTCTTTATTCCTGCAATGTAATGACAGTACAACACAAATCTATTTTCAGATCCATCAACAAATAAATAATTCCCACAATTTGTTTTTTTAATTGATTAAATTAATTATAAATAATATTTTATGATCATGTTCTTGGTTTTGACATTCTATCTCTTGTCTATTTTCTTTGATTCAATTTCTTTGATCATGAAATTTATCATTGTGAAAATCTCGAATTTATCATCGATCATGAAAAAAAAGTTGTATATGACCCATTACGTGCTTCCAGCACATCCAAAACCTATAAGTGGTATCATAGGGGTCACATAATTATTTATAATTATTTAAATATCATTAATTAAGTTACACATTTTTCATTTAGTTTTCAATCTAAGTTTAATCATTCTTTAAATTTAATTGTGATATCTTCTTCTTCCTCTTTCATTTCTTGTACATCTAATCAAGTCGATTAATTTTATAAATGAAATAAAATTAAAGATCTCATCTAGAGGTGATAAGGAATCTGGATGGATAACACAAGAGTACAGACCATGTAACCATAACTACATTCCATGTACTAGTGTTCAATGTACCATGAATTAATTCAGAATTAATTCACCATGTGCATTGAAAACATGTGGTGAATTTAATTTTACACTATGTGTTGACTGGGCTAGCTTGGTGCATGGTCAACTGGAGTACACATCATGTTGCTCACATACATGGTGTGTGGTCCTTTAGTCATTAACGAGTCGTGTGTCTTATTATACTGCATACATGACTGGTGACCATGAGACTCAGAGACCACACGTCAAGTACACCAATTTTTATGAAGCACAGATACACATTGAGTCCCTAGGTGTGTTTCTTGGATAGACAGTGAGAAACATACATGTTGTATTGCTGGATTGTATACACTTTGTATTTATACCAAAATGAAAAGAATTAAAATTAATTTATTATATTGTGTGAACCTTATCCACATATGATTGTGCGTGGTCATTAAGTTTATAGTACATTTCATGTGATGGGTTTTCATGAAATTAGGTGATAAGTCATGTATTTCATGTGTCACGAGAGTAAATAGTATAAGAGTATAATACATTTTGGGTAGATAAAGATGGGTACTCATTGTTTTGACTCCAAGGTAAATTTATGTACATAGTTAATTTAAAATAAATTTATTTAATTTCCTTAAAATTATTATGGATGAGAATCTCAAGAAAAATCAAATAATAATTAATATAAAAGAATTTATTAATTAAAGAATATTATTAATTGATTCAATCATGGTTTATCTTAAATAAGAAAAATTAATAATTTAATGCTAGTTTTATTAAATGTGTAATATGTTTCATGTTAATGGATGATCATGATCTTAGACCAAAACATTTGTATATTATTGTTTCCATTTAATTTATTATTAAATTAAATTGTTGGTTTGTGTGACATATCTCCTCTAATTATGTAAGGACCTATGTGCCCATGGTTTATTTTATATAAACCACTTCCCTCACCTGCATGTGAGTAAAAGTGTGTGTAATGGATAGATCTCCCAATTTCGTGGAGACAGATCAAGTTTGAGGTTAGCTTATCATCCTATAAATAAACTAACCATTAGTAAAAGATCCTGATCATACCACTTTATTATTTAATTTTTTTCAATTTTCATGGTTATTTAATTATATATGTTTTTTCATGATCACATTAATTAATGAATTAATAAGCATGCAAGATATAATTAAAATAAATTAGCCTATGTGTAAATATTATCTAAGACAAGGTTAATCATTTAAGTAAACACACTTAATATTAAAAATCATGTAATAAAGATAATAATTGAAAATTTATGCATAATGGATAAAATCCCTCAATGATATATATTAATTTGGTATATCCTTCCATTACTTTAGTTAAAATAAAACCATAGTCTTAAGTGCAAGACTATCCATAGTTGGGGTGATTTAAATTATTGGGTAATTCTAACATGAAGTGTTGGGTTGACTTAACTTATCTCATGTTAAGGGTTGACTTCCAAAGTAGGAATTGGTGTAACTGAGTGGAAAGAATTGAGGAAATCTAATTTTAGGATTTTATGATTGGAGAATCCACTCAATAGATTAAGGAACTGTAAGTTTGTGTAGTTTTCATTTAGAATGTCCACCGAAAACCATTCAAGTTTCTTGTCTAAAAAGATTTATGGTAATGACAAGGGGAATATGGATCCTTTACATTAGAATATCTAATAAATAGGATATTCTAAAGACAATGGTGAGGGGTATTGGGTTTCGATAAAATAATAGATGATTAATGAATATAATATTTATTTATTTGTCTAAATTTTATCAGATAAAGTTCTAAAATGTTTCTCATATTATTTTTAGAAATAGTAATAAAATGAATTCAAACATATCAATTTGATTCATATGTGATAAGGATAACCTTTTCATCAGCATAAATTTCCAAGATTGGAAAAGACGCTTATGTGTAGTCCTTTTCCATGAAAGGAAATTGTATGTACTGGAAGAACCCATTCCTGATGCACCTAGTAATGAGGCTAGTGAGGAAGAGTTGTCTCTCTATGAGAAACATTTTAATGATGTTATAGAAATCCATTTTTCATGCCATCATCCATAACCAATGATATTTTTAAGCAACATGAGTATATGGATAAATATAGAATGATGTATCACCTTTGGGATATTTATCAAGAGAAGCCGAGATAAGATAGATATAAGATATCCAATGCTTTATTTATAACTAAGATTGGAGATTCTACACCAGTCAGGCCTCATGTAGTCAAGATTATTGGATACATTGAATTCTTATACATCTTAGGGATTAAATTCCCATATGAGTTTCATACAGATCTCATACTTTCCTCACTACCCAATACCTTCTCTAATTTTATTATTAATTATAATATGAGAAATAATGAGAAGAGTATTTCATAACATCTTACTCTGATTTAAAAATGGATAAGGACATGGGGCATGAAAAACATACGGTCCTTATGGTGAATAAGAAAAGGAAGAACAAAGAAAAGGGTCCCAAGACTCACAAAAAGTATAAATATCTCAAGAACCATCCTTTAAAGAAGAGGAAGATCTAGAGGAAGGGAAAGGAAGAGGAATAATGTTTTTCATGTGGAAAGTACGGCCACTAGAATAGTAACTACATGTAGAATTAAGTGGAAGCTAAAGGTGAATTCATTATCAAATGTAATCTTTCAATATCTACACATTGGGTATTATATATAGCTTATGGTTCTCACATCTGTATCCAAATGTATAAACCAAGTAGATTTCAAAATATTACTAGAGGAAAGGTGTATTTGAGAGGTTCCAATGGTGTGAGGAAAGATTATATATCCATTTGTGATTACAACCTTTCATTGCTAACAGGAATGATTTTGGTTTTAAAAGATTTTTATTATGTACCAACTATTACCAAGAACATAATTTATGTATCATGCCTAGATGCAGATGGGTTTATTTTCAAGTTTGGAAATAACATTTTTTTCTTTTATAAAGACAACATATATTATGGTATGGTGCATTTAAATAATTCCATTTATGTATTAAATGACAAAAACCAAGTATTGTAAATTTATAATGAATCATGTTCACGTGACGCATGTAACACCCAACTATTGCATCACCATCTTGGTCATATAAACAATAATAATTTGACAAAGCTCTGTCAAGATAGTAATTTAGACTCTTTTTAGATAAAACCACTTGAAATATTTCATGCCTATTTACAAGTAAAATGACCAAACCACCATTTGGTGGATAGGGTAAAAGGGAAACAAAGCTTCTAGGATTGGTATACACTGATATGTGTGAACCATTTCTAATATAATATAGAGGTGGGTATTCTTACTTCATAAATTTTATTGATGAAATTATTAGATATGGTTATGTATACTTAATGAGGTATATGTTTGATTACTTTTATAAATTCAATGAATTTAAGAATGAAGTAGGGAATCAGTTTTTAAAGAAGATAAAGAAGATTTGATCGGATTGAGGTGTTGAATATCTTAATAAAGAGTTCATAAATTTTTCATAGGAGTTTGGGATTCTATCTCAACTCACTCCACCTTAGACACCATAGTGGAATGGTGTTAGTGAAAGGATGAATCTTACCTTGTTAGACATGGTAAGGTCGATGATGATTCATGAAAATATTCTATTATTCTTTTGGGGATATGCATTACAAATTGAGAAATATGCATTAAATAGAGTACCAACTAAAGTTGAAAATGGAATTACCTTTGAGTTATGGAGTGAAAATAAACCTATTTTGTCGCATGAATGTGTATGGGGTTGTGAGGTATTTGTTAAGGCCTTATGAGGAAACAAACTAGCACCCTTGGGAACAATTTGTATCTTTATAGGGTATCCTAATGAAACAAAGAGATACTACCTATACAACCTCTCAGACAAGAAAGTGATTGTATCTAAATAATATATATTTCTTGAGAGGGATCACATACTCAAAAAGGATAGTGGGAGAAATATTGACTTCAATGAATTTGATTCTCAAGATACACAAGAGTTGGTAGAGGAACAGATTTCATAGGTCCTCATGGAAGAAGTCATTCCTGAAACACAAGTACTACATAAGAGCACAAGAGAGGTAAGAGAACTAGAGAGATATGGTTTTCTAGTCACCGAAGATGGTGACTTGTTATTTATTTACAATGATGAACCTATATCCTACAAATATGTAGTAGAGATATCAAAATATTCAAGATGGAAAGAATCCATAAATTCTGAAATGGATTCCATGTATCAGAACCAAGTTTGGGTTCTTGTCAATGCGCCAATTGATGTAAATCTCATAGGGTGAAAATGGGTATTTGAGAAAAAATTATACATGAAAGGTAAATTAAATACCTATAAATAAAGTTCAGTGTCTATAGGTTTTAAACAACATCAATTAATTGACTATGATGAAACCTTTTTACTATTTTCCATGTTTAAATCCATTAAAATTATACTTACTATATCAACTTATCATGACTATGAAATTTTGAATATTGAAGTTAAAATTTTTTTCCTTAATGTAAATCTCCAGGGAGATGTCTATATGAAAAAAAAATAAGGTTTTGTGACTCTCGGTGATGCCAGAAATATTTTTAAGTTATAGAGATCCATTTATAGATTGAAGTAAGCATCTAGGTCCTGGAACATTCGATTCGATGAAGCTATAAATAATTTGGTTTCATTAAGAATGAATGTGATCCATGTGTTTTTAATTGGTTTAGTGGAAATGTAGTCATTATACTAGTAGTATATTTTGATGACATATTACTTATTAAAAACAACATACCAGTCTTACAGTTTTTTAAAGAATGGTTAAACAATTGTTTCTCGATGAATGACTTAGGTGAAGCATCCTATATTCTTGGGATCAAGACCATTCTTGATAGATCCAAGAGGCTTCTTGGATTAATTAAAAGTATATATATTGACTATATACTAAAGATATTTATTATGGAACAATCTAAGATGGGATTGGTTATAGTTTCACATAGTTTACATCTTTCTAAGAAAATGTTTCCTTAGACACAATAGGATAAAGAGAGAGTGAAACAACTAGAAAACAAGGTTGCACCCATGGTTTTTGGAGAATCATGGGTATAGGTTTATTGGTAAAAACATTTTAGGAAGGAACTACACCCACATTTTAACAAAAACCATGGGTATAGGTTTTATGAGGAAAAATTTTGTGGGAAGGAACTATACCCACGGTTTTTTGTAAATCATGTCAATAGGTTTCGTGGGAAAAAAATCTCGAGAAGAACCTATACCCATGGTTTGACCAAACTATGGGTATAGGTTGGCACATTATTTTTTTATAATAATAAAAATAATAATAAATACTTTAATATATATATATATATATATTATAAGAACACAAAATGGGTTATAGTGTAGTGGTAAGGTCATTGGACTGTACGTGGGAGGTGTTGGTATCAAATCCTAGCAAATGATTTTTTTTTAATAAATGACCTATACCCACGATTTGGTAAAACTATGGGTATAGGTCATTAAATTTAAATTTAATACACAAATGGTTTAAGAACCATGGGTATAGGTGGATTATACCCACGATTTGGTTAAGCCATGGGTATAGGTTTATACCAAAACCTCCCAACACCATGGTTCCTAAAACTGTGGGTATAGGTTGTAACCATGGTTTTAGGGGCTATAACCATGGTTCTAAAACATGGGTATTGGGTGTTTTTACAATAGTGGAGTAAGATATAAAATTCTTAAGTGATATGATCAATCATTTATTCCATTTTATATACTAGACTTGATGTTGCCTATACATTGAGCATGGTAGGAAGATATCAAGAATATCCAGGAGAACAACATTGGTCTGCTGTTAAATCTATCCTCAAGTATATGAGAAGTACTAAGGATATTTTCTTGGTGTTTAGAGGACATGAGAAGATAGTAATCAGGGGTTATAATTATTCTAGTTTTCAAATATATCATATTGATTTTAAGTCACAATCAGGATATGTTATTTGTCTAAACGAATGAACTGTGAGCTGGAAGAGTTCAAAGCAACTAGTTACCGCTGATTTTATAGTAGAGTCTGAGTATATAGTGGATTTTGATGCATCCAAGGAATATATTTTGATATAGAACTTTTTCCAAGATCTTGATGTGGTGCCCAGTATTAAAGACCATATCACATTGTATTGTGATAATACTATAGCGGTGGATCTCATAAAAGAGTCTAGGTCACACCAATGGACAAAGCATATACTCTGAAATTATCACCTCTTGAGTGATTTTTATTAGAGGGGTGAATTTGTAGTAATAATATTTCCCGTAGAAGAAAATTTGATAGACCCCTTTACTAAAGGGTTATCTCAGCGGAAGCATGAGTATCATGTGAGAGATAACGAACTGAAGGTTGTCAGCAGTTGGCTCTAGTGAAAATGGGAGTATATGGGAGTTGGTTCCCTATAACCAAATTTTTTGTACTTTATGATAACATGTATTCATAGTTTGAAATATTAATAAACTCCTTATCACATCATGATTGTTCTTCTACGTAACATAGTATGTGATAATGTACTAAGAGTAGTTTCCATATGGAAAGGTCTTAGACGTTCCCCACTATGATGAGAACCCAGAAGTTCCTTGAAAGTATTCTTGAATATATGTTATATAGTATAATGATATAATTTTAGTGACACAAATGATATAGGCTATCAGGTGTGGAGACTCGTAGGAATTTGAGGCACCTTCTCATGGTGTACGCCCTTGGTAATATCCAATGTAGGATATTATGAGAACGAGACCCTCCAGTAGGAAATCTACATTCATATGTGTCATTGGATGTTCCAATATTTGGATGTGTTTATTGATCTTTAAACATTAATATTATTACTAATGAATATTATAAGTCACATAATTTTATGTATTGAGGAAAACTGTGATGACATGTGTTCGCAGTGAGGTAGGATACGTTGGGTGTGTCGTGAGTAATATTGCATTAATAAATAATGAGAGAAATGATTTGACCCTTCTATTATTTAATGTAATTTGATGTATCATGACCTTTGATTAAAATGATATATCCTAAATAAATCCATATTCATTGTATTCTATAGTAAAGTTCAATTTCTAGAAATTCAAAGAAAGAGACACTGATCACCTAGGTTGATGGCACAGTATGCAACATGTTTGATTAGAGATGTCGTGATAAAAAATATATATTACATAGTGAGTGTCTATAAGAGGTACGATGACATTAAGACATTAACTTCTTTCTCTATGGTTGAATTGGCATGTTGCTAGATGCTAACCTTGGACTTTAGGCTGCTTTACCTAATGCCACTGAGAAAAAGGCCTAAAGGGCCACACACTAACTGTATTCAGAATCTCAGTCAAATAATATATTATTATTTATTATTTAACAATTTGAATAAATATTATTTTAGTGCATGGTTTAATAATTATTCATGCATGCTTGATCACATATATTTTTTCACTAGTTATTTGAGAGACTATTATGTGAGCGGAATATTTAATAAATATTTATTTGCTATTTATTGAATATAATACTTATTTATTTATTGGTGAATAATTTAGTGATATTTATGTTTTAAATAAATATTAATTATTCAAGACCTGATAAATATTGTCGAGGAATGGAGAACCAAGTTTTTAGGTTGAGTGAGAAATAATATATATTGAATATTATTTTATTAAATAATATTTAATTTTATTCGCAATTTTCGAGCATGTCAAGGAAATAATATTATTATTATTATTTTAGACATGGGGTTCTGCGATGGATTAAATAAATACCAAAGGTAACTTGTTCAAATATTTATTTCTAAACCCTAGTGGTATTTAAACCCAATTATATTATTTATCAAGAGAGTCAATTCATTTGTTTCATTTTGCACAATGAATCAAGAGAATCCTCTCGAATCCCTAGAGATCTCCCTTCTCTAAGAATTCTTCTAAGAATGGAGTGTGGTCTTTCTCCACACCCCACTCTTGAGTATAGATAGATAAAGGATAATTCTTAGGAATTGATTGTCATGGTGATCAATGGTGAACGATGTAGGCGAAAGGATCCATCATACTAGCACCTGAAGATTCCTACGGTGACATTCAGAGATTTTTGGAACATATGTAGGTCATCGCTAGTGGGAATATGATCTTGATTCCTATAATGTGATGAGGGTAAAACACATATTTTTTTTAGATCCATAAATGAATAAATAACTCCAAAAAGATAATTCTTTAATTGATTAAATTAATTATAAATAATATATGATGATCTTGATCTTGGTTCTATCATTATATCTCTTGTCAATTTTCTTTTATTCAATTCTATTTATCACAACATTTTTTTTGTGAAAATATCATATTGATCATTGATCATGACAAAAAGAAAAGTTGTCTATGACCCATCGCACACTTCCACTATTCTCATAACCTACACCTCCCACATTTATATCACATAGAAAATTCATTTCCCATAAAAGGATTTGAGGAACCTCTACTCTGCTCTGACTATTGAACACCATCCTAGAATCCATGCTTTGAATTCAGATTTCTATTCCCAGAAGTAGAAACTAAAATTTCTCTAGAGAAAGAACCTATCGATCCACTAGTGTCTAAAAGAATATCTACGAATCCATTAAAAGTACTACATCATTAGTCATCATATCAAAGTTCTTTGTATGGAATTTAAACTCTAGATAAATCCTGATCATAAACTTTTTGGTTTTCTACACCTCATTCCCCTCTAGAAGAGGAGAAAAGTGTATCAACTCAGTAAATTGTGATGAATTGAAAGACACTAACATTATCCCTTTTTAGAGCTCTGGGAACTCTTGAGCATGGTCCATCTTTAGAGCATTGGGGAAGAATTCCTTAAAAAATAGGTCTTTAATGGTCTCACATGTCATTCCTTCTCATCTACCAGCCTGAAGCATAACATCCCACCATTTTCTAGCTACACCTTGAAACATAAAGTTCGCAAGATTCACCTTTCAATTTTATGTGATCTCCACCATGTCAAAATTTCTCATGATAACTCGTATCCAGACCTTCGCATCCTAGGGGCCTCCAGTACCCTAGAAGGATGGGGGGTGCTAGAGCTGGAAGTCGTGAGTATAATCGACCATCATCATCTCACCCCTATGGAATCCACCACCCTAAATAGTTATTATCCAAAAGAGCCCTGATTGGATTGGTTTTATAGCTTGACCTGCTGGAGAAACCAAGGGAGCATACTCATTTTCACCCTCCTACATAACAGGTGGTGCTAATGGCTGCGGAAAGCATCTACAAGGAAACATTTCCAAAAATTATAGATCAAAACTTAGAGAAAGACAAAATATAAAATAAGAAGACCGTCAGTATATCACAGGCACACATAAGGGTTTAAAATAAGGTTCAACCTAAGAGGTTACCCACAAAAATAATGTGTAACCCCCAAAGCACTACTCATGAACCAAGAGAAGCCTATGGTACTTTTTTTAAAGACCTTGACCCCAGTATCCCATAGTTGGTATCTTATATTAATACGTTGGAATAGATACAAGAATAGAATCCCAAAATACCGATTAGTTTAGTAGTTTTGGAATCCAGAATACATACATGAATTTTACATTACATCTTGAAAGGAAAAACAACATAGAAAATCCATTTGAAACACCCATAAACTCCTAGATTATCCCTACAAGTCATTCATAATATACTTCTTCACATCCTAGGGGAAAATAAAACATAAGGGGTGAGATAAGATGTGTAGTAAGGGTAATCAATACAATAGAATCTATCATAAATAATAAGGCATGCTGAACAAATGTCATTAAAACAAAATCCTGAGCATAAAATTGTTGGAATAAAATCTGATTAAATAATGCCATAATAAAACATAACCATAAATATTATACGAGTAGAATAATAACAAGGATTATAAATTACTAGTTTCATAATAAGGGAATTCATAATTTTGGATATCATAAACATATCGGCAATTCCTTGGCTGAGACACCATACATAATATCTAAAAAACCAATCTAGTTTGTCTCATGATAACTATTGATACATGGAGGGGCTATAACAGGCCCCACCCAAAACTTCCTAACTCCAATTATTTCCTAATATGTAAAATAAAATGATATATTTAAATCAAAGTGTCACATACCACTTTGAAGTATCATAGATGAAATTACTCTAATAAAATCACTAAGAAATTCTAGAGGAAAGTAATCTTTAAACGTTCCAAAGTGTCTCATACCATCTTTAAACATTTAAATCATAGTCCATTTTAATATTAAATGAAACTTAAAATATCCTAAAAATAATATAATTCATGGTATAATATATAAAAGTTAATTATATACACCACACACGAGGAAATAGTGGTGAACAAGTAATATATCTCATATAAGTAAAAGTGAGACGAGAAAAGCGGTTTTTACTTTGGAAAGAAGATTTATTTTGAAAAATCATTTGTATTTCTCATAAAATCAGATTGTAAACACGTATATACCATAAAATAAAAATGGTTTACAATGGAATTATATTTTATGCATAAATTATTTCCAACTAAAGTGAAAATATGTAAAAAGAGCATTTAAGAAACTTTGGAAATGAGCCGCTTTAGTGCGGTTTAAGGGGAAAATACTAAAGAGTATTTAAAATAGATAAAGGTGAAATTTTTGTATAAAATCAGAAATGAAAAAAGATAGTTTTTATTGATAAAATTAGAGTTTTTAGTAAAATAATGTTTTCTTAAAATAGATTATGGAGTGAACCTGAAAACAAGTAAGAAATCTGGAAGTTCCCTTTAATCGGGCTTGCTTATCAGGAGGAATTGAGAAAGAAAACTTATAAAACATATAATTAATCATCAAATAAATAATAATTAATCTTGGTAAATATATATGTAACATTAACTCATAATGTAGGATGAGTAAATAGGAAATATTAATGGTTTTATTGGGATAAATTGAGAGAAATCATAACTCGGATGAAAAATGGAGGTTCGGGAAGAGACCCTTACCACTTTACAAATAGTCGAACCTTATGCCCCATAAAATTAATGATCATAAAATAATACATTTAATATCATTAATATAAATATATTCATGATATGTAACATTAATGGTTATTATACATACACCACACACAAGAAATAGTAGTGACTAAGGCATATCTCACGGAAATGAAAGTGAGTCGAGAAAACCCTTACCTTCTGTCTAAAAGTGTTATGAACTTGCACTTAATGTCTTATATAATGACATTATATTAATTAATAATTTAATTAATAACCTATTAAACATTTATTTTATTTATTATGATTTTATTTAGTTCATTTATGGCCTTTTTGAAGAGTTATAATATTGAATTCTGTCGTTTGCGGGTGTTCATTTCTTCGGTTTTCATGATTAGTTTACTTGTATACATGTACAAAAGATCATTTAAAATGGAAATAGCTATCAAGAATTGGATTTATATGTTATTAATAAATATAAATAAGATAAATGGTTATATAATTAATTTTTTTATAAGGGGTGGGTATGAATCATTACATAAAACATTAGTGATAATTATTTAGATTTTTCTGGCGATTTTTTGATCATCACGAAATAGTTTTGTTGTATGAATTAATATTATGTATATATACTAGTTCCAGATCATTAAAAATAATTTAATACATATATTATAGTATTTTTTAACCATAAAAATTATTTCATGACCATCCTTGAAGTATAAATTGAAGAATGAAAATCTATCTTCCACGAAGGTTGTAAATCGGCACCTCCCAGACAATGATTTAGTTTTTGAATTAAAAGAGAGAGAGAAAGGAGTTTAATGAATGATATTCCATTAACATGATATAATTATATTATATATATGATACTGGAGTTACCAATCTCATTTGGATAGAGGAGGTGAGGAGAGGATAAGAAATGAAAAAGGAAATTGAAAGGAAAATAAAATAAAAAGAAAGAGGATTTGCCTCTTGAATTTTCCTCCTTTAGAACCTCCTTAAGGCACCATGGTTTGGTATTTTGTTGAGACCAAAGGATCTTGGACGTGTGTAAGGGGATTGGGAAGAGTATTGGGTAGAAATTTGACAAGTCTCAAAGCTTGGAAGGTGTGAGTGTAAAAGGTGATATTTATAGTGGAGGAGAGGGGTGTTTTTTGAATATTTCATTCATTTGTTTATTATTTTGGCTCAATACTATGAATAGTTTGATAATTACCACCAAATATATTAAAATAATGAAGGATAGTTTTATATTATGTGTTTTCATCTGCTATACAACACCTATGACTCAATAATTCATGTATTTAGAATTTATCATAAATTATCATGTTTTACTATTCACCAAAAATTCAAGTATTTTAGAAAAATCCCAAAAATTAACCCTAATAATTTTTGGATGTGTGTAACTAAAAAATGAAACCAATTTTATGAAAATAATTTTCTAAATAATATAAATTTTATTTTTAATTAAAATCCTCATTTACTTGGAAAATACCAGTTTTAAAATTATAATGAATCTTATAACACTTTGAAAATTTTAGTGAAGTATCATAAAATTATATTATAATCATAGGACAATAAAATTTTAATTTATAAGTCTAATTTATGAAAATAAATTTTGTTTTAAATCATTATATTAATTTTAAAATTGTAATTAAATTTTTATGACTTACAAAAATACCAACACCTAATTAATAATTTTTAAAAAAATTATTTACTTAAATAATTATATAATTGTATCATATTGTCACTTATAAGATTCCTAAATTTTATCCATACTATCATAGGTGATGATACTATTCTATTGGTCATATTATTATTCATAATGGTAACATTACTATTCCAAATAGTCAAGTTACTATTCACCAAAAAATTAAGTTGATCTTATCAGACTCTAAATATCTTACCAATCGAAATTTTCATGTCCTTATTTCTAAATAAAATTCACATAAGTGGAAAAATTAGGTTTAATGCTAATCCCATAGGTGTGGTGAGAAGGTGGGTAAAAAGAATGCTCAAAAGTTTAATAATTCTTTATATCTAATTTTAATATAAAAATGATTCCAATGATCTACATTGGATTAATATATGTATAATTGATCTATTTTGAATTTAAAAATAAATTTAAAGTATAATAATTATTTAAATGAAAAATACGGTTTTTCACTAAAATGTTGTATTTTTCACTATTCATCAAAAAAATGAAACATCTCAAAAAAATACTAAAAAATCACCCTAAGTTAATTTTGAAAAAATGATTTTATTTTTCCAAAAATCATATATTTAATTATAAATATGTTTTATTTATGTAAAACCATTATAAATAATATGTAATAGTATTTATTGCTATTAATATTACTATGTTTAATGGCTAGGTTATAACTATCTTGTTTAAATAATTATAACAACAAAGTGTTGTTTCACAGAGACTCAGAGTTGCATTCATTAAATTATATATTAAATTTATTTTTAAATCCTTGGGGTGTTACATTCTACCCTCCTTCAATAAATTCCATCCTCACAATTTGAAATTACACTTTAAAAGTTAAAGGTTGATACTTGAAAATTCCCTTCTGGGAAATCCACATTGTAAATAGGGTTAATAAAATGTCCACTTAAAAAGTGGTTAAGGGAAATGAGGTGTTCACCACAAAATTATACTTTTGAATGGGATGACATTATTTGGAAGTGAAAACCTAGACATGCAAGAAAGATCAAACTATGAAGTTCTGATGGAAAGTGATAGAGAACATGTTTAGATGAAAGTTGATTACCACAAAACCATAAACAAAAGTTATGAAAAAGTTCATTGATATCATCAAAAAATATGATAATATGACAACATTTTTGTTTAAGAATCTTTTCATATATTTGAGGAATTATTCCACTTTATAAAATTATAAATATATATTTCTATTTCATAAACACAGTCTTATCCTTTGATTGTGCCTTTAACTATCTATTCTTCATCTCTTAGAACAGGTTCCATCATGTGGTGAAGTAATAAATTAACCTCTGAAACCTCATACAATGATCAACTTAAACCATTTCATAAATGGTTAAACTTTATATAATATCATGATCCAACGCTTTAGAATCATTCCCATGGTAGTTAGTACTATCCAATTTACTTTATCCATATCAATCATATATCTATCCAACATCATTATTTCATCACCAGGAACATTTTAAGGTTTATCATTCCCTTAACTGTGTGTTTTCCAATGTTTAACTTACTACTGAATCATTTATCATAGAACCATTCAACATACTACCTAAAATCCTTAATTAAATATCAATGTAGTGAAATCCTTATATATTTTATAATTCTTATAACCTGTACATCATTGATAAAATACTCAATTAACATAATTCTTTAATACAAACATAATCACATTAATCATTCCTCTTCCTCAATGGTAGTATCATAATGTTGACCATGATCCATTATCTTCTTTTGGGGTATATTACTTTAACGCATGGGAAATTGATTTTCATAGTGTCACATCTATTTTTAGTTGAATAATTGTATATTAGAAACATTTTTCTTATCCTTGACATAGTGAGCATGGTTTCCTTTTTCTCTGCACTTGAATCATTCTCTTTTTTCTCTTAATAATATACCATGGTGTTTCCTTCCACAGTTAACACATTTGATAAAATACTTTTTTCCCTTCTTCCCTTTATCTATATTTTTCCCTCCTATACTCTTCTTCTCATGCTTCCTTTAGATGTTTTAATACTTAGAAAACTCTTTCTTATTCTTGTTAGAACATGATACTATTTCCTCATATGATGAGAACATTTGAGAGAAAAATTCCCTTTAAAAGACTGGCTTAAACCCATCAAATAAATTATCATTCTTACTATTTGGATTGTGTGCATTTATGTGGTTCCCATTCCTTCCGCTAGGTGTCATTTCTAAACAATGGCATACATTAAATTAGGCTATGAATTGTAATTCATAATTTAGAACTAGTAAAACACTTAATCATAAATTGAAATTTTATTCATAAATAATATCATAATCATAAACGTGGTTTCTTTGTGTAAATATTTACTTTTAAATCCTTCATAATGGTTTATAAAGAAAATGTGAATTGGCCTAATAATATACCCCAGGAGTATCAAACTAGGTGTATAGTAAGGTTCTCTTTCGTGTACCAGGTTACCCTGAGTCGGGCCTGGGACACCTTGTGAGAGTTATTACCCCTAGGTACATCTATTCCAAAACCACATCCACTTATAGTATCTAAACAGGGATGTATTTATAGGAAAACCCACATGATCTATACCTTACCAAAATTATAGGATTTTCTTCTATTATTATAATCAGATTCAATATTAGGGTTATGTTCCCTAATCTGTGTTTTCTAAATCTGTTTTCTAAATTTTCTACTAAACTTTCTCTGATACCAACTATAAAGACCCTAACCTCAGTATCCCAAATTCAGTTACATATATTAATACATTGGAATATAAAAAATACTCAAATCCCAAAAGACCGATCATTTTATTAGTTTTGGAATCTAGAATACATACATGAATTTTACATTTCATATTTAAAGGGAAAAATATAGAAAATCCATTGGAAACACCCATAAACTCTTAGATTATCCCTGCAAGTCATTCATAATATACATCTTTACATCATAGGGAAAAATAAAACATAATAAAGTGGTGAGATTAGATGCTAAATAAGGATAATAAATAGATAAAATGCAATTTTAAATAATAATTCATGGTGAGCTCATGTCATTAAAACATAATCTTGAGCATAAAATGGCAGGAATAAAAGATGATTAAATAATTCCATAAAAAAACATAACCATAGATATTATACTAGTTAAATAATCACATTTACTATCAATTAATAGTTTCATAATGATATAATTCATAATTTAATACATCATAAACATACCATTAAAGCCTCAGTCAAGACACCATACATAACGTGTAAAAACTCAGTCTAGTTTGTCTCATGAGACCTACCAATGTATCGAGGGGCTATTGCGGGTCATGTTTGTCACTTACAAAGTCCAATGAATTCCTCATATGTAGAATAAAATTATATCTTTAAATCAAAGTGTCCCATGACACTTTTAAGTATCATATATGAAAGTACTCTAAAAAAATCATTGAAAATTGTTAGAGGAAAATAATCATTAAACATTTCAAAGTGTCTCATGCCACCTTGAAACATTTAAATCATAGTCTCTTTTAACATTAATGAAACTTAGAAAATAATTGGTATAATATAATTCATTATATAATATATAAAAGGTAATTATATACACTACAAGCAAGGAAATAGTGGTGAAAAATTCATATATCTCATAGAATTAAAAGTGAGACGAGAAAAGCTGTTTTTATTTTGGAAAGAAGAGTTCTTTCAGAAAATCATTTGTATTTGTCATAAAATCAGATTTTAAACATGTATATCCCAAAAAAAAGGTAGTACAATGGAATTAAATTTTCTTCATAGATTATTTAAAACTAAAGTGAAAACATGTAAATATAGAAATTAAGAAACTTTATAAATGAGCCTCTTTAGTGCGGTTTAAGAGAAAAATACTAGAGTCTTTTAAAATAGAAAAAGGCATAATTTTTATATAAAACCAGAAATTAAAAAAGACATTTTTTCCTGTAAAAATTAATTTTTGTAGAAAAATAATGGTTTTTTAAAATATATTATGGAGTACAATTAAAAACGGGTAAGAAATTGGTAAGTTCCCTTTAATTGGGCTTATTTATCTTGAGGAATTGAGAAAGGAAACTTACAAAACATGTAATTACCCGTAAAATAAAGAATAATTCAGCTTAGTTCAAATATATGTAACATTAAAACATAATTTATAAGGATTAAATAATAAATTTTAAGGGTTATATTGGGATAAAGATAGATAAATCATAACCTGAATGAAAAATAGAGGTTCGGGGTGAAACCTGTACCACTTTACAAATAGTCAAACCTTATTCCCCATAAAATTAATGATAATAAAATAAGATATTTGATTCCATGAAGATAAAGAGATTCATGATATGGAACATTAATGTTAAGTATACATACACCACACACAAGAAATAGTGGTGAGTAAGGCATGTCTTACGGAAATGAAAGTGAGTTGAGAAAACTCTTACCCTATGTTTGAAAGTGTTCTTCACTTTCACTTAATATCCTGGATTATGAAATTATATTCATTAATAATTTAATTAATAACCTATTAAACATTTATTTTATTTAATATAATTTTATTTATTTCATTTATGGCCTTTTTTTGAGTTATAAGATTGAATTTTGTCATTCGGGAGTGTTCATTTCTTCGGTTTTCATGATTGGTTTACTTGTATACATGTATGAAAGATCATGTTAATTGGAAATATTTATAAAGAATTGGATTTATATTTTATTAATTAATATTAATAAGATAAAATGGTTATTTAATTCATTTTTTTATATGGGTTAAGGATGAATCATTAGATAAACATTAGTTATAATCATTTAGATTGTTTTGGAGGTTTTTTGATCATCACGAACTAGTTTTGTCATATGAATTGATATTATGTATATATACTGGTTAAAAAACATTAAAAAGATTATAATAAAAACATTATATTATTTTTTAACCATAAAAATTATTCCATGACTATCCTTGAAGGATAAATTGAAGAACAAAAAATTTTCATCTACGAAGGTTGTAAATCGGCACCTCACGAATGATGATTTTGTTTTTGAAATAAAAGAGAGAGAGAAAGGATTTTAATGAAGGATATTAGATTAACATGATATAATTCCATTATATAGATGGTACCAGAGTTATCATTATCATTTGTATAGAGGAGGTGAGAATAGGATAAGAAATGAAAACGGAAATTGAGAAAAAATTATAAGAAAAAGAAAGAGGATTTGCCTCTTGAATTCTCCTCTTTGAGAACCTCCTTGAGGCACCTTTGTTTGATATTTTGTTGATAACAAAGTCTCATGTGCATGGGTAAGGGTCTTGGGAATATTATTGGGTAGAAATTTTACAAGGATCAAATCTTGGAAGGTGTGAGGGGAAGGGGTGGTATTTATAGTGGATGAGAGGGGTGTTTTTTGAATATTTTATTCACTTGTTTATTATTTTGGATCAAGACTAAGAATATTTTGAGAATTATCACCAAATATATTAAAATAATGAATTATATTTATATATTATGGGTTTAAAGAAGCTATAAACCACTTATGACTCAATAATTCATGTATTTATAATTTATCGTAAATTATCGTATTTTACTATTCACCAAAATTCAAGTATTTTAAAAAAATCCAAAAAATCACCCTAACCGTTTTTTTGATGTGTAGAATTAAAAAATGAACTTCATTTTATGAAAATAATTTTCTAAATATTAGAAATTTTATTTTTAATTAAAATCATCATTTACTTGGAAAATGCTAGTTTTAAAATTATAACTAATTTTATAACACTTTAGAAAATTTAGTAAGGTCTCATAAAATTATATTATAATAATAGGAAAAAAATGTTAATTTATAAGTCTACTTTATGAAAATAAATTTTCTTTTAAATCATTATATTAATTATAAAATTAGAATTAAATATTTATGACTTACAAAAATACCAACGCTTAATTAATAATTTTTTAAAACAGTTATTTACATATAGAATGATATAATTATATCACATTCTCACTTATAATATTACTAAATTTTATCCATACTTTCATATGTGAGGTTACTATTGTATTGGTTATATTACTATTCATAATGGTAACATTACTATTCTAAAAGATCAAGTTACTATTCATCAAAAATTAAGTTGATCCTATCAGACTCTAAATATATTACTAATAGAAACCATTTGTGTTCATTTTTAAAAATAAAATTCATAGAAGTGGAAAAATTAAGTTTAATGATAATCCTGCAGGTGTGGTGAGAAGGCGGGTAAAAAGAACGTTCAAAAGTTCAATAAGTCTTTATATCTAATTTCAATATAAAAATGATTTCTATGATCTACTTTGGATTAATATAATTGATCTATTTTGACTTTAAAAATAAATTTAAATTATAATAATTATTTAAACGAAAAACACAATTTTTGACTAAAATGCGGTATTTTTCACTATTCATCAAAAAAATGAAACTTCTCAGAAAAATACTAAAACTTCACCCTAAGTTAATTTTGAAAAAATGGTTTTTATTTTACCAAAAATCATATATTTTATTATAAATATTTTTTATTTATGTGAAACCATTATAAATAACATTTAATAGTAGTTATTACTATTATTATTACTATGTTCAACACTAAGTTATAACTATCTTCTTTAAATATTTATAATAACAAAGTGTTGTTTCATAGAGACTCAGTGTTGTGTGCATTAAATTCTAAATTAAATTTATTTGTAAATCCTTGGTGTGTTTCACTTGCACATTTTTCACAATCATATATATACACTCAAGCATAGAATATGTAGGCTAAAATAAAAAATAATGCAAGAAACAATGCACTAAAAGAACATATCATAATTTCAATGTGTATTTTAATTATTTGGGTTTTATCTAATGTAAGAAATATCCATATGGAATATGATTCTACGTGCATAAGCATGTTTCTTGAATGCACACAAAATCCAAAAAATCAATTTATCATCATCAAATGCATCACCTAAGGTGAATCAAACCAAGGTAACATCGAACAATAAAAACATAAAAAACAACAATTATCCTTTCCATGGTAAATCAGAGGTCCACTATATAGTGCAGGCCAGGCACTGACATAGTTCCATTTTCTGAATCTCACCCAACCTATCTCCTATCAACCTTATCCCAAATCAAGGAATATAAATAAACATGTTAGTGAACATGGTGCTCTAATAACATTTTGTAACACCCTAACTCGAACCACTGAGTCTGAGCCAAAGTGGTGCATAGGGCTGTCTAAACTCGACCTGTAGAGACCCCGTTTTTTCCTTGTAATAATTTGTAATATTTTTATATATATTTCTAGAGCTCGGATCTGAGAAGGCAGGCAATTTTGAGGCTCAGTGTTTCCATAATTAATTTTATAAAAATATTAAATATATTTTTTATTATGTATGCACAACTTCTTAAAGAAAATGTGATAAATATTAAATAGTTGATTGGATTAGAAATTTGAGACTATTGTTGAGTCTGAAATTTGGTTTTTACCCCAGGAATGACATAAAATGAGTCGGTGCAGGACCTTAGGACCCCTCACTCGTTAGCGGTACGATCAGTGAAATAATTAATTATTCAATTAATTAATTAAATAACTTTTACCTAGATTAAAAATATATAAATGTATCATCATGGAAAACTACTTAGGGTTTGCCTTATAATCTTGGAATTTTCTAATAGATCTCTTTCCCCTTCCATCGGCATATCATGTTGGACGATGAAAAAACTCCAGATGAGAGCATATCAGGATGCAGCGAACGCAATGGCTCCTCCTAAATTGTTGTAAAATGCGTTCTTCATCAGCAATCGATCTATAATCAAGGTAAGTCTTGTATTTTGGTGTTTTTATTCCCTTTTATTAAATATTTGAGTATATCGATTGTTTTTCTTCGATCTTCACCCTTATTTACAGCATCTACATGTGCCTAAGTACAAAAATTACATTATTGTCAATTGTTTTTAACCTTGGAATCCCCATTCTTGATCAATTTTCCAAGAACACTTGGCCTCAATCATTTAACCTTTTTTCTTGTGCCTTTCTCACCAATATTCCTCACGTTCTTCACTAGTTAGATCCCCACGATCCCGATTTGACTTTACTGGGAGGTACCGAGCCCGATTGGACCCTCTAATTCATAGAGAATCTACAGAATAGGTTCAGATCGATGAAGAAGTAGTAGATATAGAATCTCGATAAATCAACTGCGGAAGCTTTGAGTGTGTGTGGGGTGAATGAAAAACCTCTAAATCTTAACCAGATCCAATTTTTGAAAAATTATGGATAAGATCCGTGATTCACTACTAGATCCACTTATCTCGGATGGATTTGATGTGAAATCTATGGTAGAAGAGAAGATTCAAGTGTGGAATCTGAATCTGGGATTTCTGTCGAAATCTCGACTACACGCCGTGTTTAAGGATGAACAAACGGCATGTATCCCCTTTCACAACGATAGATAGGGTTTGAGAAATATTAAGGAAGACATGGCGTGTAGTACCCATCACATGTCGTATACCCCCTCCCTAGTTGGATAACCCATGTGATGGATCACATGAATGGGAACATGTGTGCAAGTACATAGGGTTCGATACACACCTTTGTACTCTGATACACAGACACGGTGAGAAGAACACGATGCTCGGCCCTTGATAGCCAGGACACACTATATAGTCCACCTACATGGAATGTAGTGCTACACAAATAGGGATTCGTGTTTTTTTCAGGTACATGGACAGGTTGTGAAGTGGGTCCATGAGCTTTGTGGCTCCCCTCACACATCGTATACCCCTTGGTTCCTTTTCAAGAAACTTTTAATGTTTGTATCTCCTTCATTTGAACTTGGATTTTGGACAATGAGTATCCTATCCTGAGTATTTTTTCACATAGAACGTGATGGTGCAATAATTTTTGGATTTTAAGATAATATTTGAAATTTTCTAGGCATGATTCTTATCGAGGCATCCCCGATGACAGTAGTGATCAAGTGGGGTCACTAGAGATTCCTTATGAGTGTTACCCTCTAGTAGAGCTGGTAGAGCTGGTTAGTGGGCCCTTGAAACCTTCCAAGTGGTAACCTCCAGTAAATATGGGAAGTGGGTCCTCGAATTCAATTTTGTTCCCCCTCAACTATGAGGCACAGTGACGAGGCATGGTTTGACTTATATGGTTACTTTTGGGAAGACACGTGGGATATTGAGCATTGTTGTTGGATTTCTGGAACTGTTGTCTACTCTTCTTCTTGGGCTGAGTTGTGAGATGGAGAACTCCTTACTCTCTCATTTTGGATTCTTTAGCTGAGAATATATATATATATATATATATATATATATATATACTTTCTTCTATATACACACCTTTTATTTAGATACTCTCTTTCCAAGAGAGGCAAAGACATGCGGGGTATTCCATGTATTTTCTGTGTCTAGATTCTCATGGTTGGATGAGTCTAATCTCTTAATATTAGTATCAAAGACTTGATAGGTGGTTCATCTACTCATTGTGTTTATCCCCTTGTGTTTGGATAAGCTTACTTTCATGCTTGGTTGGGTTGAGCTGTACTCTTTCACTATACATTATTCTATCTTTTTCCCTTATCTTCTATTATATCTATTACTGATCCCCCCTTCAGCTTTTGAGGAATCATATTGGGTATGTATATACTCACCTCTTCATGGGATTTTCCCACACATTTTGTGTCTTATGTAGATGATGGGTAGGTTGACCGTGACTTCAGAGGAGCTTAAGGATATTGGGTGCTTGGACTGTGTATGGTGTTCGTAGATTGGGATTTATAAGTTGGGATCTCTTTCATCTATTTAATTTTTCAGTTTTATCTAGTTAGGATATATTTATTCTTGAGCATGTATTTTTTCTCTTTACTTTTAGTTTACACTACCATACTTTTGTACTAACTAAATGTTCATGCATACTTAGTTTACTTTATAGTAGTGTTGTGTCTTTTCTTTCTTTCCCTCTACACTTTTGAATTGAGTTGGCTATGTGTCTATGTGTACAGGTACTTAGGAAAAGGCCTCCCCAAGTTATTTATACCTTCAGTGTTTTTCACCACCTCTTGGCCTATGGTGACGGTCTTGGGGTAGTTGCGGCTCAAGACCCGGCTTGGGTCAGGTCATGACATATTAGTATCAGATAAAGTTCATTCCTTGGGATATTTTTTAGATGTATCTTCTTAAGAGGATTTGGTTGAGTTTAGGAAAATAGTTTCAAATTGTCTCGAGTTCATCTCCCAGTCTAGGGAGTCCAGTGATGGTGCGGTGGCCGATGTATCCATTCACTAGGACCTTGACTACCTGCTTGTTGAATCGGAATATCAAGACATTTTTTACAGTGATTAATGGTACATGAATCATGTAAGATTTATTCTTTGATTATCATTATTAAGTTAGCTCCCCATTTTTGTTGATATATATATATATATATATGCTCATCTGACTATGGTACTCCTTAATAACTTTCAGGATACCTCTGTGATGACAACCAACCAGGATACCAGCTCTGGTTCGTGATGATGACCCCATGAACGATGAGGCCTCGGTTCAGGGTCCATCCCATGATCCCCTTCTTCTAGGTGGGTAGGTAGCAGCACCTCCCCCTATCGAGCAGCAGATCATTCCAGTAGAGCAAGCTGAGGATGCGCACAGTCTTAGCGTGCTCCGTGAGTACTAGCGTTAGAGACCGCTAAGGTTTCATGGTGAGTCGGATTCTTAGGAAGTTGAGGATTGTCTAGAGTTGATTGTTCATATCTTTAGGTTTGTTTGGACCTCGATGGATCAGGTGGTTGAACTGGCGACTAGCCTTTTCCACAGAGCAGCTTGGTGTTGGTGGATCTTTATTACACAGATTCGCAATGATTCAACACTCTCATGGGATGAATTTCAGTGGATATTTCATGAGGAGTACTATCGATCCTTATTGCGCTCAGTCTAGATATAGGTTATTTTATATTTTTATCAAGAATGGATGATGGTGGATGAGTATGTAGTGAGGGTCATAGACCTTACACATTACTCCCTTGACATGATCTAGGACGGCTACTTTCGAGAATGGAAGTTTGAGCATGGACTCTATAGAGAGATTTAATCCATCTTTGTACCCTTATGGATCCCCGCCTGTGCTAGGATTCCAGATTGGTAACTTGTGAAGAATATATTTATGTTAGAGGGATTCTAGATAGAGGGATCTGGCAGTGGGCACCACAGAGCTGAGTCGTCTGTAGTAGCTAGTAGATGTCAGGCACTAGGATCTCATTGCGAGAGAACTTTTGTGAACAGACTCAGGCACATGGTCAGAGGAATCATATAGTTCTAGGAAAACCTAGATAGGGGTGGTTCTTTACTTGTAATGGAAGTGGTCACATAGCCTGAGACTACCTGGCCAAATGTACTGAGCAGCACAGGCATATGGCTGATGGACCGCCATGGAAGAGGTAGCATCGTGATCATGGATCTCCCAGGTGAGGATAGAGTATTCCTCAGGGAGGTGGAGCTGGAAGAGGAGTAAGCTAAGATATGGTTGTTGGATTCCACTATGATATCCCTCAACAACCACTACGAGGCATCCCATGTCAAGCTTGGGGATCAAGCGACTGGGGTCACGAACAGCTACAGGCTTTTGATTTTTATGATCCCACAGTGTATGAGATGATAAGAGGTATGATCTATGTTTTTCTACTCTTTCTTCAGTGTCATTATACACGGGTTCCAATAATTTATTTATCTATATACTCCTGGTGTGAGAGATAGAGCTCCCAATTGAGGTGCTAGCACAACAGCTTCATCTTGAAGTTCCTATATGGAACACTTCTTTTGTATATTTCATTTTTTGGAAGTGCAAGATATCTCTTGGTGGAGATAGGTTCATGTAAAACCTTTGGTTAATCACTATGTAACCCTATGAATTCATCTTGGATATGGATTGGTTTTCCATGGTTCGAGCTTAGATCAGCTTCCACCAGAGAAAAGTCAGATGTCTATGTACTGATGGGATGAGATTCTATTTTTTTGGTGAGAGAGATCTCATGGTAGGTAAAGTGGGTTCTATGAGAAGGTGGATGAAACCCATCACCCATAATTTGGTAGTTATATCCCTTGGTGAAACAGGATCTTCATACATTTGAGTTCCTTCAGTTGTAAAGGATTATATGGACGTCTTCCCTGAGGACTTTCTGGGACTACCTCTGAGATGTGAGATGAAGTTTTACATTGACTTCCATCCAGGGAAAGCCTTGATATCTTATGTGGCATATCGGATGGACCCTACCAAGTTCTGAGATTTTGGTTGCAGATGGAGGACCTTCAAGAGAAGGGTTTCATCGGACCTAGTGTGTTCCCCTAGGCAGCTCCAGTGTTATTCATGAAAAAGGTATATGGGGGATTATGTATTTTCATGGATTGTCTTCACCTGAACCGGAACATGATAAATAAAAATAATCCATTACCGAGGATTGATGGCCTCTTTGACTAGTTTTAAGGTGCGAGATGGTTCTCAAAGATTGATCTGAGGTCCGGCAACCACTAGTTGAGTTTTTGTGAGGCTGATATTCCAAAGTTGACATTCTAATGTCACTGTGGATAGTATGAGTTCCTAGCGATGCCATTTAGTGTGAAAATTTCCCCCATTATATTTATGGATTTGATGAACAAGTTTTTCCATCCATACTTAGACCAGTTTTTTTCTTCATCAATGACATACTCGTCTAATCTATAATAGAGGAGGAGAATGCAAATCACTTGAGGATGGTTCTTGATTTTCTTTGAGAGAACCATCTTTAAGGAAATCTCTCAAAGTGTCAGTTATGGATTCATGAGATTCACTTTCTAGGGAATATCATTTCTGAGCATAATTTATTCATAGACCCAGTGAAGATAAATGCAGTTCTTTCTTGGGAGACACCCAAGAATGTGTCAGAGGTGCGGAACTTTCTTAGCTTGGCAGGGTACTACAGGAGGTATGTCGTAGACTTATCTAGGATTGCAACCCCTTTTACCACCCTAACTTTAAAAGGTTATACATTTACATGGTCTTATAAATGCTAGAAGGACTTTGAGGAGTTAAGGCAGATTTTGGTGAGTTCTCTGGTGTTGAGACTACTAGAAGAATGTATATAGTTCGTAGTGTATTGTGATTCCTCATGAAATAGGATCAGTTGTGTTTTGATGTAGTGGTAGGAAGTTATCACATATGATTCAAGATAGTTGATACCCCATAATAAAAACTATGTGACTTGTGACCTAGAGCTAATAGTGGTATTCTTCTCCCTAAGGATGTGGAGGCACTATCTTCTAGGAGAGTGCTTTATGGTTTACTCAGACCACCATAGTCTCAGATACATCTTCATGTAGAGAGATATAAACCTGAGATAGTGATGCTGGTTGGAGTTCCTACAAGACTATGACTTCAAGATGTTCTATTCTCTAATGAAGGGAAATGTTTTAGCAGATTCCCTTAGCAGAAATTCCCACTCTCTCTAAGTGTAGGAGGACTTGGAGAAGTTTTCCTCCTTGTAGATGACCCTAGTGAAGCAGGAGGATATAGCTTTTCTTCAGTGGATGGTGTTTACTCCTTCACTCCTTGATATTGTGAGAGATTCACAGTTGGGAAACATTTATTATGAGGTCTTACATGATTATATATCCACAGGAAATTCACCATATGGATATTCTGAAGGAGGGAATCGTTTCATCTTGTTCCAAGGGTGAATAGTGATTATTGTCATGATGTGGGAGGAGGTGATGTGTGATTTCCACACTTCTCCCCTATTTATATATCCCGGTGTGGGGAATATGTACAGAGATCTTCAGCAGCATTTTTGGTGGTCCGACATGAGATGAAGTGTAGTTGAGTTCATCTCTTAGTGCCTCACCTATCAACAAGTGAAGGTTGAGCACCATTCTCTGGAAGGTTTATTGCTGACCCTTGAGATCCTGGAATGGAAGTGGGACAATATATCCTTGGACTTTTTCACAGGGCTTCCACTCATAGTGAAGGGTCACGATTCCATTTGGGTGATAGTTGATTGACTCACAAAATTGACGCACTTCATTACTATTAGGTAGTAGATTTCGGTGGAGAGTTTGAGGCAGTTTTATGTATGAGATATCATTCTCCTTCATGGGGTGCTCTCAACGATTATCTATGATTGTGACGTGTGGTTTACATCATGATTGTGGAGAGGCTTGCAGGAGGAATTCAGGACCCAAATGCAGATGAGTATAGCCTTTCACCATAGGTCGATGGTCAAACCAAGCACACTATCCAAGTGTTGGAGGATATGTTGAGGGCGTTCATATTAGACTTCAGCTGGAAACAGGAGGATCCTCTTTTATTGGTAGAGTCCACGTACAACAACAGCTACCACTCTACCATCGGCATGGCACCTTTTGAGACCCTATACGAGAGACCCTGCAATTCACCCCTATGTTGTACATAGATTAGTGATACATCTCTTATGGGCCCAGAGATAGAATAGGTGAAAATGGATAAAGTCTAGGTCATATGAGAGAGGATGAGGATGGCCCATGGAAGATCGAAATCTTATGAAGATCAATGTCATAGGCCCTTGGATTTCGAGCATGGAGACCGTATTTTCTTATGAGTCTCCCCACAACGAGGATTGCAGAGGTTTGGTTAGGGAGGAAAGTTGTCCCCGAGGTTCATTGAGTCATTCAAGATTATGCAAAGGGTTGGTAAGGTTTCTTACCACCACTCCTAACCCCTATAGCTGGAGTGGGTTTACGACATATTTCATGTGTCACAACTGAGGATATGCGTACATTACCCTACACGCATCATCGACTAGGGAGAGCTAGACATCGAGGATGGTTCCACCTTTGTGGAGCACCCGGTGGCCATCAAGGATCGGAAGGAGCAGACCCCGTGTGGGTGGACCATCCCTTTGGTTTGTGTGTTTTGGCAGCATGGAAACATGAAAGAAAGTTCCTGGGAACGGGAGATCCAAATGCAGGCTCAATATCCCAAGTTTTTTACTTAGTTTTGCTTTTCGAGGATGAAAATATTGACGAAGAGAATAATGTATAGGCCCATTTTTTGCCTTATAAGACTTGGAAATACTTTTATATATATTTCCAAATCTAGGTGTAGAGACGGAGTGTGATTCCGAGTCCCAGTGTTCTTGAAATTAATTTTATAAAAATATTAAATATATTTTATATTTCACACACACCTTCTTAAAGAAAATGGGATAACTTTTATACTATTGATTGGATCATAAATCTGAGACCATGATTGAGTACAGAACATGATGCTTACCCTAGGCGTGATATAAAATGAGTTGGCGCGGGATGTTCGTACCCCTATCTTGTTGGAGGTATGATAAGTGAAATAATTAATTAATTAATTAATTAATTAAATCACTTTGACCTAGATTAGAAATATATAAATGTATTGTCACACCCTAACTTTTGAAACAATTCTATTTTATTATTTTAGTTGAAATTTAAATATTTTTTCATGGTGTGGGCTGAGCCCAATTGAAATTTTGTGTTTTTGCTGATAAATGAATGTTTTGGGCTTGGTAGCGTCCGACACATGGGAAACGCATGGTCGATGTTGTGCGGCTTCGCCAGGTCACTGTGCAGCCTACATGGTGTTCAAAAATATTATTATTAATTAATTAATTAATGGGATGAATGATAAAGTCAGTGAAAAATAAAAAAAGAAAAATAAAATGAATTAAGAGTTTTTCTAATAATAATAATATTGTTGTTGTTGTTGTTGTTGTTAATATTTTAATTAATTTTTTATTATTAATATTATTAATATTATTATTATTGTTAATATTTTATTAAGTTATCATTATTATTATTATCATCATCATCATCATCATCATTAATTATTATTATTATTAGTATTGAATTTATATTTTAGGTCTTTTTTTGTTTTGTTTTCTTTTTTTCATTTTCCTCTTTTTATTTTTTTTCTTATTTTTTCTTTTCTTTCCCTCTTCCTCTCCTTCTCTTACATCATTCCCTACCCCTCGAATTCTACGGTGTGCACACTTCTCCCCCTTCTCCCTTCCTCCTCACATGCACCACCACCTCCCTTTTCCCTCTCTGGTGAATCCTTGCTCCAGTGCCTTGGCGACCGCATTCCACCTTGCTTCCCTCGCACAGCCCTCACGTCATCCCCTTTCTTATCCATGACCCCCCTTCTTGGTGAAACTTACCTCTGGTGACCCTCCCATGCCGGCGCAACCCCCGGCGACCCCCCTTTAGCACGCGGGTCCCTTCTGGCAGCCTCAGGCTCGTGCGTTCTTCCCCGGGTGAGATTTTCCCTCTTCCCTTAGGGTTTCAAGTTAGGGTTTCATTTTGTTTAGGGTTATATTTTGATTTTTTGTTTGAATTCTTGAATTAGGGTTCGCTTTAGGTTCCTTGTGGTGCGATTGGTGTGTGATTGAAGTTTCACACCAAATTTTGGATATTTTGACACCAAAGGTAGGTGGTTCCGTGTATAAGAATTATTGGGTGAATTATTTTTCTTTCATAATTAATTGATTATGCTCCTTGATTAATTTATGTTGTGTAAAATTAGTTTTTAAGAGATTTTATTGTGCGTTTAACATTTAAAGTGGAAATTTTATATGAAATGTGGTGATTTTTTGTTGAAAACTCATATTGTGTCATTGAATAGTTCTTTATGAATTGTTCAGTTAGTTTATAAAATTGTGAAAGGGTTTTTTATTTTGTTTTGGTATGGTGTTGGTGTGAGTTTAATTAAAAAATGGTATTTTAAGTTGGTCTTTGTGTGTAAAATCATGTGATACTCCTTGGACTTGTTTTATAAAAATTTTAAATGGTTTATTAAATTATATGAATGGTGTGAAAGTGTTTTATAAATTATGTAATGGTTTTATTAAACTATTTATGCAGTGAAAATCATATTTTAGAAAATTTTTGAGTGTATATGATTTTGAAATATGATTTGCGTGTGTAAATGGTGACTTTGGTATATGTAGTGTTTGTTTGGATTGCTTGTGCGAATGTGGCATAATATTTGAACATGAAACTTGTTTGAGCACAAAGGGAATCCCAAGTAGTTAAGAGGGAGGACTAGGACTAGTGTTCTAGTGATTTGGAAGTGGCTTCAGCCCGATTTCACTTAGCAGGATTGACAATGACAACATTTACAAAACATATGATATGGTTGGAGACTAATAGGCCTTGGGATGTGATTTCCCCCTAGTGTCTTGTGCATGAGAACGCGGTTGGTTGTGGTTCTTATACCACTTTTCACTAATACGTGAGGTTCTAGCATCTCATTTTTAGCTAGTACCCATAGGGCCTCTCCTATGTTAGTGATATTGACTATGTTGCACACACCGTTGGCATACGGTGGGGAATCTGAGGGTTACTTCAAAGGTAAATGTGTTTTTATTTAAAATCGCTTTCCTTTAAAAAAAATCATTATAATTGTTTTCCTTTAAAATTTTCTAGATTCTCCTTTCAATATTAATATTACAAGTTTATTTTCCATATAATGTTTAGTACATGGTATCTTTTCTTGGGTGACATCCTACTGGGAATCAACTCACACCCTACTTACACATTTGTGTGTAAGTAGATTTGGTGATGTTTGATACAGGTAAGGGTAAATCTTATAGAGATGGTGGTTCGAGTTGATAGCTATATTTCTTGGTGCGGTGTTGTGGAGATGGCTTCAGGGTGGTGTCCTCTTTCCATGTGGTGGTTTTTAAGATGGTTTTTGGTCACCTTACTTTGTGGTAGTTTTGGGTTTTGGTTTAAACTATGTAACTTAATTTTGAAACCCTGTTAAGGCTTGTTTGGTTTGAAATTTTCATATTTGGTTTGTTAGTTATTGTCTATTGTTTTTATATTTTCATATTCAGGTAAACCGTTCCTACTTGGTTTTGTTGATACTTGGGAACTTGTGCTAGCTCATGGGGATTGGGAACGCCCTTTGGGACTTACCATGGACTAGGTCAAGTGTCAGTTTGGAAGATGACTCAACTTGGTTCATGAAAAAATGGTATCATATATAGGTTAATCCCTTTGATTCATTTTATTTAGGATGAGTCTTGTTAAAAAAGAACTAGGGATATCAGGCCTCAGAGTTCTGGTTGTGAGTAGGGTGTCTGGCCAGCACACCTCGTGACAAACCTGAAGTCGCCATGGGATGTTGGGATATTGGTTTGTCTTCTCTTTCAGGTGGGAGGTGCAGGCTAGAGACTGTATGTGGACATTGGGTGGGGGTGAAGTGGTTGGTTCATTGTGTTGATTCTACATGTTTGGTTTATTGATGTTAATTATTCTTGATGAGATTTCTATACCTGATGTATTAATGATGTTATTATGTTATTGTTGCTTATTGTAGTAACATTCCTCCCCAATGAGTTCCCCTACAACCGCGGTAAGAATCCAGAGAGAGTTCTCCCTCATCACTTGATCAGAGGTTGGTGGAAGTTGTAGTCAGGGATGTTCAGGCTCTAGGACAGGGAGTGTCTCCTGCTCCTACTCTTGTACATGTTCCAATTAGATAATATGAATCTGGTCCTAAAAAAGACAAAGCCTAGTAGTATCTCAGGGGGAAAAACCCCTTTATTATGAGGTATCACAGATCCTTAGGAAGCGGTGGAGTGGATTGAGAAGATCGAGTACATGATTGATTTTCTCAGTACTCCTGATAAAGTTAGAGTAAAGTATTCTTAGTTTCTACTAGAGGGTCTCAGTTGAAGGTGGTGGGACTCAGTGATTCAAGCTGGGAAGCATGAGAAGATAAGATGGAATGACTTCAAGGTGGTCTTTAATGACAAGCAATTCCCCGAAGTCTTGGCTTATTCCAGATCCCAGGAGTTTATAGATCTTGTTCAGGGGGATGGTCAGTGATGGAGTATGCTAACCACTTTGTCGAGCTAGTCTGATATGCACCTGAAATATTATCCAATGAATAGATGAAGGCTCGGAGGTTTGAAAAGGGTTTGTGACTGGATATCTATTCTCAGGTATTCCTGTTCAAGATGAAGACTTATGATGAAGTGGTTGACTAAGATTGTATGGTGGATATTGACCATAAGGACAGGTCTGGTTCCTTTGGGGATATATCAGTATTGGGAAGTGTTAATTCATTTGAGAAGAAGAGGAAGTATGATGAGAAAGAGAAGAAGGTTTTTGGTAGTTCAGGCCATCCTTCTAGGAAATCTTCATTAAAAGATTCGGGTGCAGGGTTTATTATGTGTCATCAGTGTAGAAAGGTAGGGCATGCCTGACCTTCATGTACATATCCTCTGAGTCCCTATCATTGATGTGGTATTATGTTATATCTACAACATTTTTTCAAGGTGGCACACCCATATCAGATTGGGGAAGGATCTATGGCTTCAAGAGAGGTGTCAGTTCAGTCAGATCCAACCGGGATAGTGGGATCTTGGTTTGGTGGTCATGGCGGCAAGACTGGATCATCTTCTGGAAAGAGCCAGATTAGGGTAGAGCTATAGGTGAGTGGTCCTTATCAGGAAGGGATCAGAAAATTTCATTTTGTGGATCATTAACCAGCTAGATTGGATGCAAGACCTTCAACAGTTCGAGGTACCATCATGATTGCATCTTCTATAGTAACTATTTTATTTGATACTAGTGCATTTGTTTATTTTATCTCTGCATGTCTTGTGAATCTATTGAACTTACCAACTAATATGATGTCTTTTACAATGTAGTTGGTAACACTATTGGGTAAGAATAAGGATCAAGGTCTCAGGTTCCCATCGTGTTCACTTTCTGTGTCAGGAGTTGAGATAGAGTGGGATTTCCTGGTCTTAGATATGGAACTTTTCAATGTAATCCTCATTATGGATTGGCTAGTGTGCTTCCAAGAAAATATCTATTCCTATAGGATATGGGTGAGTTTCATGTCACCTTATGGGATTCCTTAGGTATTTCTTGGGGAATGTGATCCTTGGTCAGGTCATGCAGGACCTCCACATCCAGATTTGGTAATTCTTTCCTTTCATTTATCATCTCTCGCACTGGAGGGTGATGGTGGTGCTCCTGAGGATGGATTTTATCCTATTTTGGATGATTTCCCAAAGGTATTTCCAGATTATTTTTCAGGTTTACCCCCAGATTGGGATGTGGAGTTCTCAATTAAATTGGTATCGTGAATATAGCCAATATATCTTACCTCATATCCTATAGCACCCACCAAATTGAGGGAATTAAAGGTACAGCTAGACGATTTGGAATCCAAAGGGTTCATTCACCTGAGCGTCTCTCCTTGGTCTTCTTCTATCCTATTCATGAAGAAGACCGACAGATCTCTTTAGTTGTGCATTTATTACCAGAATTTGAATAAAGTAACTATTAAGAACAAATACCCTTTTCCCCGAATCAATGATTTGTTCGACCGGCTAGATGGGGGAAAGTAGTTCTCCGAAATTGACTTGTGTTCGGGTTACCACCAAGTTAGGGTGAGAGAGGCGGACATCCTGAAGATGGATTTCCAAAGCAGGTACGTCCACTTTGAGTATTTGGTCTTGGCTTTCAGATTAATGAATGCTCCAGTGGTTTTTATGGTGCTCATGAATAGGGTGTTCCACCAGTATCTTGACTCCTTTGTTGTGGTATTCGTGGATGACATCCTAGTTTACTCCAGATCTGAGTAAGAGTATGCACATCATTTTTGGATTGTGTTGGGTACTCTGTGGGACCATCACCTTTATGAAAAACTTTCAAAGTGAACCTTCTATATTAGGGAAGTGATGTTTTTGGGCCACATGATTTCAAAGAAAGGGGTTTTAGTGGATCTTGAGAAGAGCATTAAGTTATGTCATGGGAACACCCAAATAATGTGTTCAAGATTAACAGTTTTCTTGGCCTGGTAGGTAATTACAGGAGATTTGTTCAGGATTTCTCGTGGCTTTATTCTTCTATGACCGCATTCACATGGAAGACGGTGAAGTTTGAATGGATCCCAGAGTGTTAGTAATCCTTTGAGGAGTTGAAGAGGTGGTTGACTACCGCACCTATGTTGATATTTCCAAAGTCTGGGAAGGGATATGTGGTTTATTTTGATGCTTCAAGTACGGGCCTCAGGTGTGTGCTCATGCAAGATAATTATATAGTGGCTTATGGTTCTCACCAACTCTGACCACATGAGAATAATTACCTAACCCATGACTTGGATTTATCAACGATGATGCATTCCCTGATGACTTGGTGCCATTATCTTTTGGGGGAGAAATGTGTTATCTATTCTGACCATAAAAGATTAACCTACATCTTCTCCCAAAAATAATTGAACTTGAGGCAGTGCCATTGGATCGATTACTTATAGGGGTTATACTTTGATATCATCTATACCCCAGTAAAGGGTAATGTGGTGGATAACACATTGAGTAGAAAAGTGTTAGTTCAGGATTTTAGGAAGTCTAGTGATGAATGGACCTTGATGGGTCTATTTGCCTAGATGCACCTAGAGACCAAGGAGCACAACAGAGGTGTGTTCTTGAAAAGCATCCAGTTGAATCCTTCTCTTCTAGAGCTAATTCAGAGGGAGAAGACCAGTTATGAGTTGTGTTAGTGGTATATGAAGTTTCTTCATGGTGGGGATACTTTTTCTGAATATTCTTCATCTTCTGAGTGAATATTGTGCTTTAAGGGTCATGGAATGGTGTCATTGTCTCTATGAAATGTGGTGATGTAGGATAGCCACCAATCTCATCGGTTCATCTATCCTAGTGCTAACAAGATTTATTATGATGTTAATCAAGAGTTCTGGTGGCTAGGTATGATACGGGACGTATCTAACTTCATATTGAGATGTTATACTTGTCAACAGGTAAAATCAGAGCATCAAAGGCCCTCTAGTTTTCTTCATCCATTACCAATCCCTACCTGGAAGTGGGAAGAGGTAGACATATACTTCATTGTTTTATTTCCTTATATACCTTGGATAAAGATTTCTATTTGGGTGGTGATTGACCATTCAACCAAATCAACCCACTTCATTCAGATCGTAGATACAGCTAAAGTGGATGAGTTGGGCCGATTGTATATTCAGGAGTTGATCCAACTTTATGGTGTGCCATCAGTGATTATTTCTAACAGAGACCCCCACTTTACCTCTCGATTTTGGGAAGGACTTCAAAGGTAATTAGGGTCGTAGATTAAAATGATCATGGAATACCAACCAAAAATGGATGGTCAAACGGAGTGAGAAAATAAAATTTTGGAGGACATGTTTGTGCATGTGTTTTGGATTTCGGAGGATCATGGGATATCTATTCAGGATTGGTCGAGTTTTATTATAATAATAGTTACCAATCCTCCATTCAAATGGCTCTATTTGAGGCACTCTATGGTCAGCCATATTGATCTCCTTTATGTTGGGCTAAGGTAGGCGATACCTTGCTTTTGGGATTGAGCCTCGTGTAGGAGACGTCTAAGAAAGTCAATTTGATCAGGCAGCAGTTATTGACAATTAAGAGTCACCAAAAATATTGTGATGATCAAAGGCGTCGAGACCTTGAATTTTCTATGGGTGATTGGGTGTTCTTGAAAGTGGACCCTCGCTTGGTCCATCGTTGTATGAGAAAGCAGGGAAAGCTAATGCCAAGGTATGTCAGACCTTTCAAGATCACTGAGTGGATTGGAAAAGTGGAATACAAGTTAGATTTACCTTCACAGTTAACGTCGATTCATGATGTATTTCATGTCTCTCAATTGAATAAGTATAATCCAGATCCTTACCATGTGCTGAATTGGGAAGAGTTGAAGATAGAGCCTAATTTATCAATGTTTGAGTGGTCAATGCAGATAGTGGATTCCCAAGAGAAGGTGAATTGTGGGGAGACTATTCTTTTGGCCCATATCCTTTGGTATCATGGGAATTATGAGCATGAGTCTTGAGAGAGGAAGTCATGGGTTGAACAGGAGTATCTGTTTTTATTCTCCAATCAAGCTTTGAGTTGACTTTCTGAGGATGGAAAGTTTTCATGGTAGTGAGAATTGTCACACTATAACTTTTGAAATAATTATATTTTATTATTTTATCCATCATTTAAATATTTTTTCAACATGTGGACTAATCCTGATTAAAATTTTGTGTTTTTGCTGATAAATGAATTTTTTCGGCTTGACAGTGTCCAGTGCACGGGCAGGGCACAGTCGAAGCCGTGCGGCATTGCCAGGTCACCGTGCAGGCTGTCTGATGTTCAAAAAAAATATTAGTAATTAATTAACTAACTGGATCAATGATAAATTGTGTGTAAAATAAAATAAAAAAAATTAATTAAGAGTTGTTTTAATTATAATAATAATAATATTATTATTATTATTATTATTATTATTATTTTAAGATTACTATTATTGTTAATATTTTATAAATTATCATTATTATTATTATAATTATGATTATTATTATTATAATTAATTATTATTATTATTATTGCATTTATATTTTAGGTATTTTTTTAGGTTTTTTTTTCCTTTTTTCTTTTCCCCTTTTTCTTTTTTTTCCTTTCTTTTTTCATTTATCTCTTTTTTTCTTTCCCTCTTCCTCTCTTTACTCTCTTGTGTCGCACCCTAACCCTCAAACCCTACTATGTGCACACTACTCCCCCTAATCCCTTCCTCCTCACCTATGCCGCCACCTCCTCTTTCCTCTCTAGCAAAGACTTACTCTAGCACCCCGATGACCGTGTGTTGCCCTGCTTCCCTCGCAAAGCCCTCGCACCACCCCCCTTTCTTGTTCGCAACCCCCCTTCTCAGCGTGGCTCACCTCCGGTGACCCTCCCCTTCCAGTGCAACCTCTAACGACCCCCCATTAGCGCACGACTCCCTTCTGGCAGCCTCACCCTCATGTATTCTACCTCATGTGAGATTTTCCCTCTTCCCTTAGGGTTTTGGGTTAGGATTTTATTTTTTTTTAGGGTTCTATTTTGATGTTTTGGTTCAAATTTTTGAATTAGGGTTCACTTTAGGTTCCTTGTGGTGCGATTGGCGTGCAATTGAAGTTTCCCACCAAATTTTATAAATTTTGACACTAAAGGTAGGTGGTTCCTTATATAAGAATTATTGGGTGAATTATTTGTCTTGCTTAATTAATTTATTATGATTATTGATTAATTTATGTTGTGTGAAATTAGTTTTTAATAGATTTTATTGTGTGTTTTATTTTTAAAGTGGCATGTTTGTATAAAATGTATTTTTTTTTGTTGAAAACTCATATTGTGTCATTGAATAGTGTTTTATAAATTGTGCAGATAATTTATGAAATTGTGCAAGGTCTGTGTATTTTGTTTTGGTATGATTTTGGTGTGAGTTTAATTCAAAAAGAGGATTTTAAGTGGGTATTTGTGTGTAAAACCATGTGATACTCCTTGGAATTGTTTTATAAAAAAATTAAATGGTTTATTAAATTATATGAATGGTGATAAAGTGTTTTATAAATCATTAAAAGGTTTTATTAAATTGTTTATCTGGTGAGAATCACATTTTAGAAATGTGTTGGAGTGTGTATAATTTTGAAATATGATTTGTGTGTGTAAATGGTGACTTTGGTATATGTAGTGTTTGTTTGGATTGCTTGTGTGAATATGGAATAATATTTGAATCTGGAACTTGTTTGAGCACAAAGGGGGGCTCGGGTAGCTAGGAAGGCGGAATAGGACTAGTGTGTTAGTGATTCAGAAGTGGCTTCGTCCCGGTTTCACTTAACAATATTGACGATGAAAACATTTAAAAAACATGTTATATGGTTAGAGACCACCAGGACTTGAGATTTGATTCCCCCATAGTGGCTCGTGCATGAGAACGCAGTTGGTTGTGGTTGATATACCACTTTTCACTGAGACATGCGGTTCTAGGGTCTCATTGTTAGCTAGTACCTATAGGGTCTCTCCCATGCTAGTGCTCTTGACTATGTTCCACTCACCATCAACATACGTTGGGCATCTGAGGGTTACTTCAAAGGTAAAGGTGTTTTTATTTGAAATTGCTTTCCTTAAAAAATTGTTTTCATTAAAACTATTTTCCTTTAAATTTTTCTAGCTTATCCTTTTAATATTAAGCTTTCAAGTTTATTTTCCATATAATTTTTAGTACATGGAATATTTTCTTGGGTGGAATCCTGCTGGCCATTATCTCACACCCTACTTATACCTTTGGGTGTAAGTATATTTGGTAATTTTTTATACTGGTAAGGGTAAAGCTTATGAATATGGTGGTTTGGGTTATTAGCTATATTTCTCAGTGTGGTTTTATATAGATGGATTGAGGGTGGTGTCCTCTTTCCATGTGGTGGTTTTGAGCTGGTTTTTGGCCACCTTACTTTGTGGTGGTTTTTGGGTTTGGGTTTAAACTATGTAAATCAATTTTGAAACCTTGTTAACTCTTATTTGGTTTGAAATTTTCAGATTTGGATTATTATTTATCGTTGATTGTTTTTATATTTTCATATTCTGGTAAACTGATCCCACTTGATTTTTTTGATACCTAGACACATGTTCCAGCCAGTGGGGATCAAGAACGCCCTTCAGGCCTTTCCACGGACCGGGTGTTGGAGTTGGTGGCCTAGAACCAACTACTTTGTACTTTATTCATTAATAAATATCTTATCACATCTTGATTTTTCTTCTACATGACAATGAATGTGATAATGTTCTAAGGATAGATTCTACATTAAAGGTTCATAGCGGATCCCTGCTATGATGAGAACTTGGAAGTGCCATAACATTGTTCTTGAATATATGTTCTATGGACAGATGATGTTATTTTAGGGACACAAATAATGCAGGCCATTAGGGGTGAGGAATCATAAAACTTTGAGGAACCTTCTCATGGTGTGCTCCCTTAGTAATATCCTAGAGGATACTATGAGAACAAGACCCGCCAGTAGGAAATCTAAATTTCATAGTGTCATTGGATGTCTCTATCTGAGGACGTGTGTATTGGTCCTTAGACTTTAAGATTATTATTAATGGGTATTAAAACTCGCACACTTAGATATATTGACAAAAACTATGATGACTCACTGTTCGTAGTGAGGTAGGATACGTTGGGTGTGTCACGAGTGATATGACATTAATAGATAATGCGAGAAAGTATTTTTCTCTTCTGTCCCATAATGGAAGTAAATATCTCAAGCCCTTTGATGGAATTGATATAGCCTAAATAAATCCATGGCCATGGTGAGGAATGGTCAAGTTCAATTTCGAAAATTCAAAGAAATAATAATTGAGCACATGGGTTGATGGCACTAGAATTCAACCTGCTTGATTCGAGATATTGAGACAAAGGGATTATATTACACAGTAAGCGTCCGTAGGAGGTGACACGTCATTGCAGTGTTAACTTGTTTTTCTATGGGTGCCTTAGCGTGTTTCTAGACGTTAACCTTGGACTTTAGGTAGGCTCCACCTAATGCCATTGAGAAAGAGTCCTAGAGGGTCACACACTAAGTGTATCCAAGTATCTTAGTTAAATATTAATTTAGCAAGTTGAATAAAGATTATTCTCAATTGTGGTTTAATAATTATTTAAGGATTCCTGGTCACATTTATTTAGACACTATTTATTCAATAGAATATATTGTGGGTGAAATAATATTTTTATTATCGAGTAATGTAGTGATATTTATTTTATAAATAAATAGCCATTATTCAAGGTCTAATAAATTTGGTGGAGGAAATAAAGATAAATGAAAAAACAAAAGTACACGCCATGTATTTTTTTCTAGGAATTTATGAGAAACAATATTATTTATTTAATTAAATAATATTAGGTGTAATTTGATGGGTGCATTTCAGTTAATAATAATATTCAACTGTTATTATTAGACATGGGGTATTACTAAGAATTAAATGAAATGAATAAATGCTTTTGGGTAATTAATCCATTTTATTATTCTATGTAATTAAAAATCCCAATTATATATTTCTCATTAGCCTATCCATTTTTTGTGGTTGTGCACAATGGATCTAGAGAAAGCTCTCAAGCCAAGAGAGAATCCTTCTCTTCTAAGAACGCTCTCAAGCTATGAGAGAGAGAGAGATCCTCCTCCACTGGATCAAGGTGATCGAAGGTGGATGTCGTAAGCGAAGGCTCTTCCATGATAACACCTAGAGATCCCTTCGGTGATGTCCAGATATATGTGGAACACGTGTGGATCAACTCTAGAGTAATCCTACACTTGGATTCTATGATGTAATGATGGATCACATCGGATCGTGACCGGAAACATCAATGAAGAAAGAATTCCATCAAGATAATTCTTGTCAATTAATTAAATTGATTATAACCAACATATGGTGATCCTATATATGGTTATGGGACTCCCCTATTTTTTTCATTATTTATTCTATTCCTAAGATCTGACATTTTATTATCATGACAGATCTCGTATTGATCGTTTTTAACACTAAAATTAAAGTTGGGTACACCCACCAATGCGCTTCTGCTGTACCCGGAACTTACAAGTGGTATTAAATGGGTCATATCGTTGATTATAATTATTTAGTTTTTTGTTGGTGATTTATGCATTTAATAATTTAGTTGTTTCAATTCAAGTTAATCTTTCTTTAAATTTGAATCTTGATATTTGTTCCTCATCTCTCATTTCTCGTTCACCTTACATAAAAAAAATTTCTTTTAATTGTGATTAAGATAAAACAGGGGATATCATCCGGAGGTGCCAAACATTCTTGGTCGTACAACACCAGAATACACGGTGTGTATTCGGCAGTACACCTCGTGTAGTCTAGGTTCAATGCATCAGACTGGTCTGCCAAATCAGACCATGTGTTGGAGTATTTCTAATTCTTAAATGACACCGTGTGTTGACTAGGAATAGGTGTCACACGGTTTTTGTATTACATGTCGTGTGGTCCACTGAACATGGTGTGTAGTCCCTTCAGGTTAGGGATAGACTGTGTACCTCGTACACGTATTTCCCGGTTAGAAACTGTGTAACGCGAATACTACACGGCGTGTGTCCCACTGAACACGCCGTGTACTCTGAAAAATTTATGAAGTACATCTACGCGCCATGTCCCTGGGCGTGTACTTCGGATGGACAGTGAACAAAAGTACACACCATGTAGTCAGAACTACACGCCGTGTACTCATCCAAATTACACAAATTTATTAAAATTTATTATTATATTATACAAACCCTTGAGACGTGTACCATAGTGCAAGCATAAAGCTGAGATATGACACGTGATAGGTGTTTTATATATGTGTGTTTAATTTAACATCTGTGTAATGTTCATTTCTACTCATTGGGTAGTTATGAACGGGAATTCACTGGGTTGCCTCCAAGGTACAAGTTATGTACAAAGATAATTTTAAATGAATTTATTTGTTTAAAATTATGATGGATGAGAATCTCAAGGAAATTCAGAAAAAGGGTTTAAGATAAAAGTATTGATTAATTAAAGATAATTAATTGATTCGAGCGTGATTTATCTAAAACAAGAATGATTAAAGAATTTAATGCTAGTTTTATTTATGCGTAAATATCGTTTCATGCATGGATGATCATGATCTAGACCAAGACCTTTGTATGTGAATGGTTTATTTTAATTTATTTATTTAAATTAAATTTTTTTATCCTGTGAGCCTTATCCTCATTAATATGTAGGGTCTACATGCCCAAGGTTTCTTTTATGTAAAAACCCATTTTACCCCTCACCTGCATGTGAGATAAAAGCATATGTAATGGATGGATCTCCCAAGACAGTGGAGGTGGCTCAAGTTAGGATCCAAGGTGAAACCAATCCAAGGAGATACAAAGGTGGACAGGTGGAAAGCTGTAAACACAAACCCAAAAGGTTCAAGGTGTTTATCCCCTAGGTCTTGGGTTAGTTTATCAAATTCTAGATAAACTAACCAATAGAACAAGATCATGATCATACGATTTATTTTATTTCTATCAGTTGCATGGTTTATTTATTTTGGGTGTGTTGTCACGATCACACAATTAATGAATTAAACAAGCATGCAAGATGGAACTAAAATAAGATCGGCTTATGCGTAAAATATTATCTTAGACATGGTTAATCACTTAAGTATATCCCAATTAATATTAACAATCATGTAATCAAATATAATAAAATGGAGATTTACGTATAAGGATAAAATCCCTCAAAGAAAATATAAAGTCGGTATAGCCTTCTATAATCTTGGTCAGAATCGAACCATAGTTCAAAGTGCTTGACCAACCCTAGTTGGGGTGCCTTCAATTATCAGGGAATTCTAATTCAAGGTTTTGGGTTGACTTGACTTGGTTTGCATCAAGGGTTGACTACCACAGTAGGACTTGGTGTGACCAAGAGGCAAAAGTTGAGGAAATCCAAAATAAAAGGATTTCAGGATTGGGGAGTCCACTCAGCAGATTAAGGAGCTGCAAGTTAATGAATTTGGCATTTGGAACGCCTACCTAAAACCCTTAAAGTTTCTTGACTAACCCTAGTTGGGGTAATTTGAAGGGAAATATGAATCCTTTCCACTAGAATATTTAGGCAACAGAATATTTCGAAGTCAATGACGAGGGCTATTGGATTTAGATAAAATAGTGGGAGACTAATAAGTATTAATTTATTTATTTGTCTTAGTTTTTTCATAATAAAGTACTAAACCTTTTCTTGTCTTAATTTGTAGAAATGGAAAGAAAAATTAATTCATACATATCTTTGTGAACCATACTTGAGAAGGAAAACCTTCTCACCGGTGCCAATTTCCAAGAGTGGTAGAGGCATTTACGTGTCATCCTTCACCATGAGAGGAAATTGTATGTACTGGAAGAGCCTATTCTAGTTGTGCATGGGAAATAGGCCAGTGATGAGGAACTATCTCTCTATATGAAACATATAGATGATTCCACAGATGTCCAATGTTTCATGCTATCATCTATGTCTAATGAGCTATTGAAGTAACATGAAAATATGGACATGTATAGCATGATGTCTCACATTAAGGATCTCTACCAAGAGAAGGCGAGACAAGAGAGATATGAGATATCCAATGCTTTGTTTACAACTAATCTTGGAGATTTTGTGCCAGATGGGCCTCATGTAGTCATGCTTATTGGATACATTGAACGCTTAGACATCTTATGGATTAAGTTCCTAGATGAGTTGCATACAGATCTCATCCAATCATCACTGCCCAAGACCTTCCCTAGCTTTATTATCAACTATAACATGAGCAACAATGAGAAGAGTCTATTGGAACTTCTAACCTTAATTCTCCAAGTAGATAAGGACATGGGGCGTGAAAAACCTGCAGTCCTTATGGTGAATAAGAAAATGAAGGACAAGGAAAAGGGTCCAAGTACTTATAAACGGTTTGAAGCCACTACCACAAAAATAGTTTTTCTCAGTGCCAACCTTTATTAGCGCTAACAAAAAAGCATTGATAAAGGGTCCCCCTTTATCAGCACCTTTTTAGTAGCGCTGATAAAGGGTCAACTTCAAAAAAAAATTAATTAAAAATTATATATTAATATATAAATATATAAATATGGTTATATTGATATAAATATAATATATAATTTTTAAATATATTTTAGATAAGTATAAATATACATTTACACTAAATATACTTAATATATAAGATATTTAGTGAAAATGGCTTATAAAAAAAATAAAAAAATATTTTTAATTAATAATTTTCTAATTATTATGGAGTAATAGTCATTTAATAACAATTTGAAGATTAAAAAATAAAATAAAAATAAAAAAAATCCAAAATATGTTGAAAACGTAACTCGAACTTTAAACGGCCATAAATTTTGATCCAGGTGTCCGTTTGAGCTCTACCACATATCAAATCGAATCCTGCGACGAGCTCTACGTCATTGTGATTTGGGGGGACCCTAGTTAAGGTTTTTTCGAGGCCAAAAAAGGCCCAGAAGGCCTCTAAAACTGAGTTTTTAGTCGGGGTACCCTAATTTTTTAACATTTTGTGGATTTTCAGTCTCGTTTAAAGGGGTATTATTGGATTTTTTTGGTGGGGAATAAATTTATTCCAAGGTATTACGTTTATATTGATATTATGTCTTTGAAATTTCATTGTTTTTTATAATTCACTTCTATTTATAATCAAATATATAAAAATATATACATATTTTTTATATATTCACACATAAAAATTTAATTATAAATATAAATAATAAAATATATTTTCATATAAAATATATTATATTTATCTAAATAATAACTAATATCAATTTTATTTAAAATACAAATATATGAATATTTATATACCTATATATTAATCTAACTATATATATATATATTAATCTAACAATATATATATTAATATAACTACATATATATATTAATATTATTATAAATATATATATTAATATCACTATAAATATATATATATTAATATCAATATAAATATATATATTAATATAACTATATATATATATATTAATATAACTATATATATATATATTAATATAAATATATATCACTATCCGAATAAATATAACTATATATATATTAATATGACTATAAATTTATTAATATAACTATATATATATATTAATATAAATATATATTACTATACTAATAAATATAACTAAATATATAAATATATATAGAGAGAGATATATTAATATAACTATATATATATTAATATAACTATATATATATTATAATATAACTATATATATATTAATATAAATATATATTACTATAAAAATAAATATAACTAAATATATAAATATATATAGAGAGAGATATCATTAATTGGAAAACAAATCAAAATAGAGGAGTGGTAAGGGTTTAGGCGCGCAGGGGGGAGGTCTCGAGTTCAAATCCTGGTGGAGGCAGGGGCACACGTGCATGGGGGAATTTGGAAGCAAGCGCTGTTAAAGGGTGGAGGGGCTGCGTGGGGTGTTGTAGGGTGCGGAAAATCCGCTGTAAAAGGGGGGGATCAAGCGCTATAAAAGCCCCCCCCCCCCCCCGATTGGTAGTATTTTCTTAATTTTTTTAATTTTTTTAATTTTTTTAATTTTTTTTATTTTTTTTATTTTTTTTACCCTTTATCAGTGCTTTTTTAAAATCACTGATAAAAGGGGTCCTTTATCAGTTCTAAAACGAAAGTGTTGATAAAGGAAGCGCTAATAAAGGGGTCTTTTATCAGCATTAAAACAAAGCGCTGATAAAGGACCCTTTTATCAGTGCTTTTTTGAGCACTGATAAAAGCCCCTTTTATCAGCGCTTTTTTTAGCACTGATAAAAGGGGTCTTTATCAGTGATTTTTGGAGTGCTGATAAAGGGGGGGGGCCTTTATCTTCGCTGGCATTAATAGCACTATTCTAGCACTGTTAAAGGCCATTTTTAGTGCTGATAAAAGTCGTATTTATAGTAATGAGCCCCTGATCATTGTCCCTCCAAGAAGGGGAAGATCCAGAGGTAGGGAAAGGAATGGAAGGTGGTATGTTTTTCATGTGGAAAGTCGAAGAGTAATTACACCCATAATCATGGGGATGCTAAAGGTGCGTTCATTATCGAGTGTAATCTTTCCATTTCTACACATTGGGTATTAGATATAGCTTGTGGGGCTCACATCTATATTAAAATGTAGGAAGAAAGTATATTTATAAATATTTCCAGAGGAGAGGTGGATCTTTGAGCTGCCAATGGCGTGAGGCTGGTTGCATTGGCCATTGGCGATTACCACCTCTCATTTCCAACTGGGATGATTTTAGTTTTACATAACTGTTATTATGTGCCTAGTGTTACCGAAAACATAATTTTTGTATCATGTTTGGATATGGATGGATTTATTTTCAAGTTTGTAAATAAGGGTTTCTTATTTTATAAGAACAATGTATGCTATGGTATGGAATATTTAAATAATGGTTTTTATGTATTAAATTATGAAAAAAAAGTGTTGGCAATCGATAATGAAACAAACTCACATGACTCATACATCACCCACTTGTGGCATCACCGTCCCGATCATGTAAACGAGAAGCGCTTGACAAAGCTCTACCAAGATGGATATTTAGACTCTACTGAGCTAAAAACACTTGATAGATGTTACATTTGTTTATAAGGTAAAATGACCAAGCCGTATTTCGATGGATAGCGTGAGAGGGCCACATAGCATCTAGGATTGGTGCACACAGATGTGTGTGGACCATTTCCATTAGAAGCTAGAGGTGGATATTCTTACTTCATTACTTTTACTGATGATTTGAGTAGATATGGCTATGTCTACTTAACGAGGTATAAGTCAGAATCCTTAGAGAATTTTAAGGAATTCAAGAATGAAGTATAAAATTAGCTTGGTAAGAAGATAATAAAGCCTCGATCGGATCGAGGTGGAGAATATCTGAACCAAGAGTTCATCAATCTTCTACGGGATTCTAGGATTATATCTCAGCTCACTCCTCCTTATACACCACAGTGGAATGGTGTTAGTGAAAGGAGGAACCGCACCTTGTTGTACATAGTGAGGTCGATGATGAGTCATGTAGATCTTCCATTATCCTTTTGGGGATATGCATTACAGACTGCAGCATACACATTAAACTGAGTACCAACTAAGGTGGAAAATGGAATTCCCTCCAAGTTATGGAATGGAAAGAAACCCATTTTTGTTGAGACCCCGACCCCAGAAACCCAGGAGTTAGTGCCTTCTGAACATGATGTGTTATCTTAAAATAAAATACACTTTGTTAACAACATATCATGTCCCATACAGAGGATCGTGTGCAGTTCGGGTTCTGGGAAACCGGAAACTTCTGAAACAATTCATCTTTCAAAATCTGATACCTAAAAATTTTAAATCAAAACGTAGGGTGAGCATTAAAATACTCAGTAAGGGATTTTAAAAAAGAAATTAAAACATTGTAACATTTGAAAACATTCTTTTAAAATAATTTGAACATTCACTAAGAAAGATTGTAACACATAACATAACAATGCTCAATCAAGGTTTTCAAGAAGAACATGAAACAATTATGTCAATTCTTGAAGGAGTAATAATGGTTATTATGAACAAGTACTACATGTGATTTAATTAAGCATAAATTTAAACAGTTAAAAGTAATTCATAATCAGAGTTGCGCACAAGGAAACAACTAAATTTTCATATGCTGGTTAATATTCTATTAAGTGATAACACCAGTCATGCTTCAAGCTTTAAGCTAGGGAAATAAGAACTTTATGAAAACTTTAAAGGCATCAGTCATGAAAGAACTTTATCTTGGAAATAACTTGTTACATAACTTGAATTATGTGGCATCATCATTCAATATTGACAATCATTTTGTTTCACCAAGGTCCATCCCCAAGGTGTCATTAAAAAAATTACCAAGGTTATTCACCAAGGTATTAGTCTAAAAAAGTCATCTCTACAGATTAAGTCTTTACCCAATGCATTGGAGCGCTATCTGGGCGCACCCTTGACATGTCTTTATTATCATGTGAGCCACATCGTTCATTCTTTACTTAAACTGTTTGCATATTCAAGATGTCCCATACCACCTTGAATATCTCACACTACTGGAAAACTAACCTTTACCAACGGTTTGGAACCGTTGGTATAGGACTCCAAACCGTTGGTATAGCCTATACCAACGGTTTGGAGAACCGTAGCCAAGTAAGACATTGGGATAGGTCTATACCAACGGTTTTCCGAAAAACATTGGTATAGACCTATACCAATGGTTTTAGAAACCGTTGGTATAGGTAATATGAAATCTATACCAACGGTAATGGAACCGTTGGTATATAAATTCCAAAAATAAAACATCCACTGGGATTTGATCCCAGGACCCCTCGTTTATAATCGAATGACTTAACCACTAATCTAACATCACTTTGTAAACATAATTTCATAAATATATATATGTATTATCATAATTATTTAAAAATTTTATTTACATAATGTTCTCGGTTAGTAGATATGGAAAAAAATTAAAGAACCTATCCCAACGGTTTTGAAAACCGTTGGGATAGCCCTTTCCCAACGGTTTTGAAAATCGTTGGGATAGGTTTGGGTGGGTTAAAATTTATGTTGGCCGAAGGTTGAAATTTCACCTCCTCTTTCCCAACGGTTCATCAAAACTGTTGGGAAAGAGGAGGGAAAGAATACCCTTTCCCAACGGTTTTGGTGAACCGTTGGGAAAGAGGACTCTTTCCCAACAGTTTTGATGAACCGTTGGGAAAGATGAGGGAAAGAGGACCCTTTCCCAATGGTTTTGGTCAACCGTTGGGAAAGAGGACTCTCTCCCAACGGTTTTGATGAACCGTTGGGAAATAGGAGGGAAAGAGGACCCTTTCCCAACGGTTTTGGTGAACCGTTGGGAAATGGTAGCTATACCAACGGTTTTTACAAAATGTTGGTATAGAAGTGTTGGGAAAGATCATCTTTCCAGTAGTGTCATTCATTTTCATTTTACCTAAGGTGTCTCATACCACTTTGGGTAATCTAATTTCTTAGCTCATTTAGTGATATGTCATAAGCATGCATTATGTACAACAATAAGTAATGAACCACCACAAATCGTGCTAATACAAGGTATGATGGTTAACTTGAAAAATGTATCATTAGCTAATCAAAGGCATACATAGCTTAGTAAAACATCCTTTACACTAAAGCATATGATTAATGATATACTAAATGATGAATCTTTGTCATTATAAATCCATGGAAAAGGAGTGCTCAAGGAAAACTCTTGAAATTTGTTATGGTGATAAATAAGCCCTTGATCTGGTAAATAAATTAAATCATAACTTGATTAATTAATACATTCACCAGAGTAGGTTCATTATGTCTTAAGGTAATACAGGAACACAACATGATATCATGAACCATTAAATCTTAAATCCTCTAATACATCTTAAATCAAACCAAAATACACCCTTTATGGTAAAACGCATCATGAGCGATGCCCATCATGCTTCTTTAATAAAACATAGTTCACATAAAATAAGGATTTACTTAAAGGTTGGTACCCACTCCTTGAAATCATAAATTTGATTTGTATTGGTCTACATGTTTATGAGTACATCGATATATATAGATACCAAGTTTATAACGAGGGGTTTTCATGGTAAAACAGTTTCAAACAACCCTCATTAATGCATAGTATAACATGCTGGATCATTTTAAAAATATGAAAATAGATAGAGTTTTGGTTATAATTATCTTTATATACATATAAAAAGAAAAAAAATGTATATTTGTATCTGTATAGGTTTTATGAATTAAAACCGAAAGAGAACAATTAGAATTTAACATCCAAATGCCCTGTCTAACATAGGTCGACCCAAAAAAGAAAAAACAATACCATCCATGTGTATATATATATATATAAATAGGTAACCCATATATATACATACAAAACATATTCTTAAGGGTTGGTTTAAAATGAGGTAAGATAACTCTTTTCCCTTTGTAACCATTGTATTAACATTTAGGAAAGAAATCCTTTTTGAAAACATCACCACCTGAGGGGTTTATGTTCAAGTATGCATATATAAAAACTATATATATATACCAAGAGTAATAAGATATGGGTTTATTCAAAGGAAAACAAAACAAGGAACCATGCTTACACATGCACCCTACTGGAAACACGAAGGCCGATTCCTTGAAGGAGATACCATCCGAGGGGTATATATATCAACTATATATATAAATATAAGTTGTGTATATACCGAAGGTTTCTTTAAAGGAAGACAAGAATGCAGGGACCCTTACAGTGTTTGAAGAGGAAGCCTGGACCGGGTGTAACTCGCTGGGTTGCTGGGAGTTCGAGGGAGAGGAAGGAGGAAGAAGAAGAAGCCGCCCGGGACTTCAAGAAGTAGGGGGGTTTAAGTAGGGATTTGGTGCACATAGGGTGACTCGACCCATGCCTAGACCGATGTGGGGAAGACGGGAAAACAGAGACCTAGGAGAGCGGTGTTCGGAAGTCAAGGGAGCAGTGCGGGGGAGGAGAGGTCGAGGTGTCCTTTGAGCAGGCCTACTGGTCGGGTGCCGCTTCGAGGAAGAAGACGACGGGGGGGGGGGGGGTGGTCGACGCTACAAAGGAAAGGACGGCCGGGATTTGATCTCGGGGAAGATTGGACGGTCGTGGTAAAACACGGGGCGATCGTGTGGCTAAAAAAGGACGGATGGTCGAGATCTACACGGGAGTTGATCGGACGGTCCCGGTCGCGCGGAGCGCGTCCCACATCGAAACGGAACGCATTTGAGGTGCGGCTTATAAACCAAAGTGCGCTAGCTTCGGCTCAATAACACGAACACACACTCCGGGGCCTTATACACGGGCCCCATGCAGGCTTCATCCCACCTCTACGCACCATGCACCATGACCTTACACACGGCCTACGCACGACCTGAGAGACCTATGCACGGTGGGACACGGTTTCGACACCCACTGAACGCCTGGGGACCCCGATGGTCGTCACCTCGGGTCCCTTGGGGCTTGGTCTCGGCCTAGAGGGCTTGTCCCTTAAGGGATGCCCTCGGCTTGGTCGGGCCCCAACCTATTTTTTATTAAAAAATTATTTTAAATTTATAAAACAGTCAGTATAAGTATACTTATTTTCTAAATGAAGGGTAGTATAAATATTTATACAAAATAGGGTTCATTCAATAAAGACAATTAGTTTTAGTTAAAAAATGTAAATTCCTTTTACTAGATTATGTAATATATTTCATATTAAAATAATTTATTTATAAAAAGGAAATTTATTGAGACTTTTGAAATAACAAGTTTAAGTATGCTTAGTTCAAAATATAAATACTTGCACAAAATGAGTCAACATACTATAACAACAAAGTAGTTTTAAAATTTAAATCCCTTTACCAATTTATATATAAATATTTTAAGAGATATACTTTTCATACAAAACCATTATAATTATTCGGATATTTAAAGAAATTCTAAAAGACTACTAGTTAATTCAAAAATTCATAATTTAGATCTCAAAAGATATTATCATTGATACCCTTTAAACATATCTTTTATAAGTATCCATCAGAATTTTGAAAACAAGAGGATTTATTCCCGAGAACACTCTTTAAATTTTAAAACTATGATTCTTTTTGTGAAACATACTTTAGATATATTATTATAAAATTATAAGAGTGTTAAAAACAAGTTTTGATATAAAGATAAACTTTATCAACGGAAACCCAAAGGTTATTTTGAAAATCCAACGGCTATTTTCCAACGGTCAATATTCATAGGACCATTATAAAAGAAGGGGTATTTTACAAGAACAAAACACTTGAACCAGAAAGGATGGCTCTCCACATACCATTGGCGTTGAGCATGTGTGTTGTGGCCCTGGCTGTTATATTTTTTCACGCTGATGGACTCTGAAGACGAGGACTATCCGATTACTTGAGTTGTGGTTCTTAGTAGTCTTTTTTTGGCTGTGTTAGGTCTTGTGCATGGTATTTTCAACTAGTTGGGTCTTGTTTCAATGTAACTTTTAAATATATATATCATTTTACCTTATTCTCTATGTTTTATTCCTTATTAGCGCACAAAACACAACAAAACAACAAGAGACATCATTAAAGTCATAACATTGCTTACTTGAACTAGTTCATAAAACCTGGGGTGTCACATTATCCCCCCTTTTATAAAATTGCATCCTCGCAATTTATTTCACAACACTACAAGACTCTGCAACATTCTCACCACCTCCACCAACGTATAGGGTCAACAGGTGCATTTAGGGGAATCCCCGTAGCGAAGCTCACCTCTTACAGTTCCCTAATCCACATACACCTAAGACAGGAGGGGTTGCACTTATGTTCCGGGCCTTCAGGCCTCCAGAGGGAAGCTTGAACAGTACAAAGTTCTGAAATGTCTTTGCAGACCAAAGTATGAAGGACTTTCCGAATTATGTCTCGGTCAAGGATATCGAAGCCATAGATACGGTCAAATAGGCTAAAGCTGAGAAGTTGGAGCATATAAGATGTATAAAGATTTCCCTCTAACACAGCCTCCTGAAATTTCACTCTGTCCGTGTAGTTTCGGCCTAGGGTGAAACATAGAAAGATCCCTTCGTGGTAACTTTCTCGTCATTCACGTCCGGCTAGATATGCAGATCCAATGTGGTAATAGATGGAGGCATTCCCCTGGCAGGTGCGGAGAATCTCCGAACCGTTTGTTACCTCAAACCACTGCTTGCACGTTCTTCTCAAATTTGCGAAGGGGTCATACTCGTCCTCACACGTTTTGATCGCAATGATTTCCAAAATCTCAGTGGGAAGAGATAACAGGTGGGTTTGTCCTTCCATCTGAAAGTTATAAGACAGGAGTTCAAACACTTGAAAATCATTCAAGGACAAAAACAATGTAAAGACAAGGAAGGGGAAAGACAACATTTCAATAAACATACATTTATTATTATTATTGATTGAGTTTCCCTCATCCATTGACTAAACGAACTCCACACAGAGAAGAAAAACTCCCTAACTCCTCGAATCAAACACAGTCCGAGCATTCAGGGGAAAACTCATGAGGGCACCTATGACGTTTTATGAGTCTAGCATGAGGGGTATGAAGTTGAGAGACATCTTCATACACTTGTTGTCGGTAAGACAGTCGGGTGGACTCGTCTTCTAACCTTCCGAAGTCCAACAACTGACCCTAGAAGCCATAGTTTAAAATCTGACAAAGGTAGCCCGCTCGAAGGTCTCTGTCAGCAGCAGCTTCTTGAAAAGGGTTATCAATCATGGTGCCAAAGCTCTCACCCGCCGTGAAAATCCGGAAAAGTCCCTCATAGTACCTTCCTCGACGTACATAGAAGGGAAACTGGGTTATTATCATAAGGAGGTAATCTATTCCTACCCCTTGGTGTAGCTGAAGCACCCGTGGTGAATTGGATACATCGTAAAGGTGTTTGCATGTCATGCAGATATGGGCATAGTTTAGAAAGTCCTCACGGCTAGCTAAAGACACAATGGTCTCTAGGGCCTCTTTTGGGAGAGATAAGAGATTTGTGCCTTCGTTTTCCATCTAAAATTTAAGAAACCCAAATTTTTAATAAAACTGAAATACATATACATATATATATATTTGCTTCAGTTTCTGGATTTCCAGAGTTATCCAAACCGAACCTCTGATACCAACTGTTGAGACCCCGACCCTAGAAACCCAGGAGTCGGTGCCTTTTAAACATTATGTGTTATCTTAAAATAAAATACACTTTGTTAACAACACATCATGTCCCATACAGAGGATCGTGTGCGGTTCAGGTTCTGGGAAACTGGAAACTTCTGAAACAATTCATCTTTCAAAAGATGATACCTAAAAATTTTAAATCAAAATGTAGGGTGAGCATTAAAATACTCAGTAAGGGGTTTTAAAAAAGAAATTAAAACACTGTAACATTTGAAAACATTCTTTTAAAAGAATTTGAACATTCACTAAGAAAGATTGTAACACATAACATAACAATGCTCAATCAAGGTTTTCAAGAAGAACATGAAACAATTATGTCAATTCTTGAAGGAGTAATAATGGTTATTATGAACAAGTACTACATGTGATTTACTTAAGCATAAATTTAAACATTTAAAAGTAATGCATAATCAGAGTTGCGCACAAGGAAACAACTAAATTTTCATATGCTGGTTACTATTCTATTAAGTGATAACACCAGTCATGCTTCAAGTTTTAAGCTAGGGAAATAAGAACTTTATGAAAACTTTAAAGGAATCAGTCGTGAAAGAACTTTATCTTGGAAAGAACTTGTTACATAACTTGAATTATGTGGCATCAGCATTCAATATTGGCAATCATTTCATTTCACCAAGGTCCATCCCCAAGGTGTCATTAAAAAAATTACCAAGGTTATTCACCAAGGTATCAGTCTAAAAAAGTCATCTCTAGAGATTAAGTCTTTACCCAATGCATTGGAGCGCTATCTGGGCGCACCCTTGACATGTCTTTATTATCATGTGAGCCGCATCGTTCATGCTTTACTTAAACCGTTTGCATATTCAAGATGTCCCATACCACCTTTAATATCTCATTCATTTTCATTTTACCCAAGGTGTCCCATACCACTTTGGGTAATCTAATTTCTTAGCTCATTTAGTGATATGTCATAAGCATGCATTATGTACAACAATAAGTAATGAACCACCACAAATCGTGCTAATACAAGGTATGATGGTTAACTTGCAAAATGAACCAGTAGCTAATCAAAGACATACATATCTTAGTAAAACATCCTTTACACTAAAGCATATGATTAATGATATACTAAATGATGAATCTTTGTCATTATAAATCTATGGAAAAGGAGAGATCAAGGAAAACTCTTGAAATTTGTTATGGTGATAAATAGGCCCTTGATCCGGTAAATAAATTAAATCATAACTTGATTAATTAATACATTCACCAGAGTAGGTTCATTATGTCGTAAGGTAATACAGGAACACAACATGATATCATGACCCATTAAATCTTAAATCCTCTAATACATCTTAAATCAAACCAAAATACACCCTTTATGGTAAAACGCATCATGAGTGATGCCCATCATGCTTCTTTAATAAAACATAGTTCGCATAAAATAAGGATTTACTTAAAGGTTGGTAGCCACTCCTTGAAATCATAAATTTGATTTGTATTGGTATACATGTTTATGAGTACATCGATATATATAGATACCAAGTTCATAACGAGGGGTTTTCATGGTAAAACAGTTTCAAACAACCCTCATTAATGCATAGTATAACATGCTAAATCATTTTGAAAATCCGAAAATAGATAGAGTTTGGGTTATAATTATCTTTATATACATATAAAAAGAAAAAAAATGTATATTTGTATCTGTATAGGTTTTATGAACTAAAACCGAAAGAGAACAATTAGAATTTGACATCCAAATGCCCTGTCTAACATAGGTCGACCCAAAAAAGAAAAAAAAATACCATCCATGTGTATATATATATATATATATAAAAAAATAGGTAACCCGTATATATACATACAAAACATATTTTTAAGGGTTGGTTTAAAATGAGGTAAGATAACTCTTTTCCCTTTGTAACCATTGTATTAAACTTTAGGAAAGAAATACTTTTTGAAAACATCACCACCCGAGGGGTTTATGTTCAAGTATGCATATATAAAAACTATATATATATATATACCGAGAGTAATAAGATATGGGTTTCTTCAAAGGAAACAAAACAAGGAACCATGCTTACACATGCACCCTACTGGAAACACGAAGATCGATTCCTTGAAGGATATACCATCCGAGGGGTATATATATCAAGTATATATATAAATATAATCTGTGTATATACCGAAGGTTTATTTAAAAGAAGACAAGCATGCAGGGACCCTTACAGTGTTTGAGGAGGAAGCCCGGACCGGGTGTAACTCACTGGGTTGCTGGGAGTTTGAGGGAGAGGAAGGAGGAAGAAGAAGAAGTCGCACGGGACTTCAAGAAGCATGGGGGTTTAAGTAGGGATTTGGTGCACATAGGGTGACTCGACCCATGCATAGACCGACGTGGGGAAGATGGGAAAACAGAGACCTAGGAGGGCGGTGTTTGGAAGTCAAGGGAGTAGTGCGGGGGAGGAGAGGTCGAGGTGTCCTTTGAGCAGGCCTACTGGTCGAGTGCCGCTTCAAGGAAGAAGATGATGGGGGGGTCGACGCTGCAAAGGAAATGATGGTCGTGATTTGATCTCGGGGAAGATCGGACAGTCGTGGTAAAACACGGGGCGATCATGTGGCTAAAAAAGGATGGATGGTCGAGATCTACACGGGAGTCGATCGGACGGTCCCAGTCGCGCGGAGCGCGTCCCACATCGAAACGGAACGCGTTTGAGGCGCAACTTATAAACCAAAGCGTGCTGGATTCGGCTCAATAACACGAACACACACTCCGGGGCCTTATACACGGGCCCCATGCGGGCTTCATCCCACCTCTACGCACCGCACACCGCGGCCTTACACACGGCCTGCGCGCGACCTGAGAGACCTATGCACGGTGGGACACGGTTTGGACACCCACTGAATGCCTGGGGACCCCGATGGTCGGCACCTCGGGTCCCTTGGGGCTTGGTCTCGGCCTAGAGGGCTTGTCCCTTAAGGGATGCCCTCGACTTGGCCGGGCCCCAACCTATTTTTTATTAAAATCTTATTTTAAATTTATAAAAAAATCAGTATAAGTATACTTATTTTCTAAATGAAGTGTAGTATAAATATTTATACAAAAGAGGGTTCATTCAATAAAGACAATTAGTTTTAGTTAAAAAATCTAAATTCCTTTTACTAGCTTATGTAATATATTTCATATTAACATAATTTATTTATAAAAAGGAAATTTATCTAGACTTTTGAAATAACAAGTTTAAGTATGCTTAGTTCAAAACATAAATACTTGAACAAAATGAGTCAACATACTATAACAAAAAATTAGTTTTAAAATTTAAATCCCTTTACCAATTTATATATAAATCTTTTAAGAGATATAATTTTCATACAAAACCATTATAATTATTCAGATCTTTAAAGAAATTCTAAAAGACTGCTAGTTAATTCAAAAATTCATAATTTAGATCTCAAAAGATATTATCATTGATACCCTTTAAACATATCTTTTATAAAAAGAATACCTAGTTTTCAATATAAGTATCCATCGGAATTTTGAAAACAAGAGGATTTATTCCCGAGAACACTCTTTAAATTTTAAAACTATGATTCTTTTTTTGAAACATACTTTAGATATATTATTATAAATTATAAGAGCGTTAAAAACAAGTTTTAATATAAAGATAAACTTTATCAACGGAAACCCAAAGGTTATTTTGAAAATCCAACAGTTATTTTCCAACGGTCAATATTCACAAGACCATTATAAAAGCAGGGGTATTTTACGATAAAAAAACACTTGAACCAGAAAGGATGGATCTCCACATACCATTGGAGTTGAGCATGTGTGTTGTGGCCCTGGCTGTTATATTTTTCACGCTGATGGACTCTGAAGACGAGGACTATCTGATTACTTGAGTTGTGGTTCTTAGTAGTCTTGTTGTGGCTGTGTTAGGTCTTGTGCATGGTATTTTCAACTAGTTGGGTCTTGTTTCAATGTAACTTTTAAATATATATATATATATATCAGTTTACCTTATTCTCTGTGTTTTATTCCTTATTAGCACACAAAACACAACAAAACAACAAGAGACGTCATTAAAGGCATAACATTGCTTACTTGAACTAGTTCATAAAACCTGGGGCGTCACAATTTTGTCACACACACGTGTATGGGGATGAAAGGAATTTTTTAAGGCCTTATCAGGCAACAAACTAGCACCCTGGGGAACAAAGTGTATCTTTATAGAATATCCCAAGGAAATGAAAGAGTATTACCTATATAACCCTTTAGAAAAGAAAGTGATTGTGGCCAGACAATCCGTCTTTCTTGAGAGAAAGCACATCCTGAAAAAGGATAGTGGGATCAAGATTGAATTTGACAAAGTTGATGCTCAAGATACAAAGGATTTGGTATAGGAACAAGTTCCACAGGTCCCCATAGAAGAGGTTCCAGAAACACAAGTACTTCATAGGAGCTCAAGAGAGGTAAGATAACCAAAGAGATTTGGTTTTCTAGTCACCAAGAATAGTGAATCATTATTTTTGGACAATGATGAATCTATCTTCTACAAGGAAGTAGTAGAAAGCTCATAAGCTGCAAGATGGCTAGAAGATATGAATTCTGAGATGGATTTCATGTATCAGAACAAAGTTTGGGTTTTGGTCAATGAGCCAGTTGATGTAAAGTCTGTTGGATGAAAATGGGTATTCAAGAAAAAACTAGACATAGAAGGTCAAGTTAGAACCTATAAATCAAGGATAGTGTCTAAAGGATTCATACAGCGTCAAGGAATTGACTATGATGAAACCTTATCGCTAGTTTCCATGTTTAAATCCATAATAATTATACTTTCCATAGTAGCTTACCATGACTATGAGATTTGGAAAATGAATGTCAAAACAACATTCCTTAACAGGAACCTTCAGAAAGATGTCTATATGACACAACCAGAAGGGTTTGTGACACCAGGTGAAGCCAAACGGGTTTAAAAGTTACAGAAATCCATTTATGGATTAAATAAAGCATCCAGGTCATGGAACATTTGATTTGATGAAGCCATAAAGGAATTTGGTTTCATTAAGAATGAATGTGATCTATGTGTTTATAAGCAGTTTAATGGTAATGCGGTCGTTATCCTAGTAGTATATGTTTATGAAATATTGTTTATTGAAAATTATGTACCAGTCTTATAGTTAGTTAAGGTCTAGTTGAACAAGTTTTTCTCCATGAAGGACTTGGGTGAAGCAACCTACATTCTAGGGATCAAGATCATTCGTGATAGATTCAAGAGGCTGCTTGGACTAAGTCAGGGTGCATATATTGACCAGATACTAAAGAGATTTAGTATGGAACAATCCAAGAGGGTATTGGTTACGGTGTCACATGGCCTACATCTTTCTAAGAAAATGTGTCCTAAGACACAACAAGAGAAATATATAATGAGTAAGATCCCATATGCTTCAGCTATAGTATCCATCATGTATGCCATGTTATGTACCAGGCTTGATGTTGCCTATGCACTGAGCATGGTAGGCAGATATTAATCAGATCCAGGAGAATAGTATTGGACTACTGTAAATACTATCCTTAAGTATCTGAGAATAACTAAGGATATGTTCTTGGTGTGTGGAGGAGAGGAGGAGCTTGTCATTAGAGGGTATGTTGATGCTGGTTTTTAGACAGATCAGAACAACTTGAAGTCACAATCTGGATATGTTTTCTGTCTTAATAGAGGAGCTATGAGCTAGAAGAGTTCAAAGCAACTAGATGTCACCGATTCTACAGCGGAGTCTGAATATATAGTGGCTTATGATGCATCCAAGGAATCTGTCTAGATTTGGAACTTTGTCTAGGATCTTGATGTGGTGCCTCGCAGTAAAGATCCTATCACATTAAATTGTGATAATACTACAATGGTGGCTCTTTCAAAATAACCAAGGTCCTGTCAACGGACAAAGAACATACTCCAAAATTATCACCTCTTGAGGGATTTCTATCAAAGGGGTGAAGTTGCAGTGAGCAGAGTGTCCACAGAAGAGAACATGGAAGACCCCATGACTAAAGGCCTATCTCAGCAGAAGCATGAATATCATGTGAGAGCTAGTGGGTTAAAAGTTGTTAGTAGATGGCTCTAGTCCAAGTGGGAGTCTGTTGGAGTTGGTGGCCTAGAACTAACTACTTTTTACTTTATTAATTAATAAATACCTTATCACATCTTGATTATTCCTCTGCATGACAATGAATGTGATAATGTCTTAAGGATAACTGTTTCATTAAAGGGTCATAGCGGATCCCTGCTATGATGAGAGCTTGGAAGTGCCATAACACTATTCTTAAATATATGTTCTATGGCTGGATGATGTTATTTTAGGGACACAAATAATACAGGACATTAGGGGTGAGGACTCATAAAACTTTGAGGCACCTTCTCATGGTGTGCGCCCTTAGTAATATTCAGGAGGATATTATGAGAACAAGACCCTCCAGTAGAAAATACACATTTCATGGTGTCATTGGATGTTCCTATCTACGGACGTGTGTATTGGTCCTTAGACTTTAAGATTATTATTAATGGGTATTACATCTCACGCACTTAGATATATTAACAAAAACTGTGATGACACACTGTTCGCAGTGAGGTAGGATACATTGGGTGCGTCACGAGTGAAACTGCATTAATAGATAATGTGAGAAATGATTTTTCCCTTCTGTTTCATAACAGAAGTAGATATCTCAGGCTCTTTGATAAAATTGATATAACCTAAATAAATCCATGGTCGTGGTGAGGAATGAGAAAGTTCAATTCCATAAATTCAAAGAAAGAATAATCAATCACATGGGTTGATGGAACTAGCATGCAACCCACTTGATTCGAGATATAGAGACAAAGGTATTATATTACACGGTAAGCATTCGTAGGAGGTGACACGTCATTACGGCGTTAACTTCTTTCTATATGGGTGTCTTGGCATGTTGCTAGACGTTAACCTTGGACTTTAGGCAGTCTCCCCCTAAGGCCACTGAGAAAGAGGCCTAGAGGGTCACACACTAAGTGTGTCCAAGTATCTCAGTTAAATATTAATTTAACAAGTTGAATAAAGATTATTCCCGATTGTGGTTTAATAATTATTTATGGATGTCTGGTCACATTTATTTGAACACTAGTTATTTGAGAGAATATATTGTGGGCGAAATAATATATTTATTAGCGAGTAATGTAGTGATATTTATTTTAGAAATAAATAGGCATTATTCAAGGTCTAATAAATATGGTAAAGGAAATAAAGAAAAATGGAAAAAAAAGTACACGTTGTGTATATTAAATATACACGCCGTGTATTTTTTTCTGGGAATTTATGAGAAATGATATTATTTATTTAATTAAATAATATTAGGTGTAATTCGCTGGACGCATGTCAGTTAATAATAATAGTCAACTGCTTTTATTAGACATGGGGTATTACTAAGAATTAAATGAAATGAATAAATGATTTCGGGTAAATAATTTATTTTATTATTCTATGTAATTAAAAATCCCAATTATATATTTCTCATTAGTCTAGCCATTTTTTGTGGTTGTGTACAACGGATCTAGAGAAATCTCTCAAACCAAGAGAGATTCCTTTTCTTCAAAGAATGCTCTAAAGCTACAAGAGAGAGATCCTCTTCCATCAGATCAAGGCGATCGAAGGCGAACATCGCCAGCAAAGGAACTTCTGCGCTAGCACCCGAAGATCCCTTCGGCGATGTTCAGAGATACGTGGAATGTGTGTGGATCACCACTAGAGGAATCCTACACTTGGATTCTACTAAGCAATGACGGATCACATCGAATCGTGACTGGAAACATCAACAAAGAAAGAATTCTATCAAGGTAATTCTTGTCAATTAATTAAATTAATTATAACCAACATATGATGATCCTATATATGGTTTCGGGACTCTCCTCTTTTATTTTTCGTTATTCATTCTATTCTGAAGATCTGGAATTTTATTATCATGATGGATCTCAGATTGATTGTTGTTAACGCTAAAATTAAAGTTGGGTACACCCACCAACGTGCTTTTGTTGTGCTCGGAACCTACACCGGGTCGGGTGTCTGTTCGGAAGATGAATCGACTTGGTTTGTGACACATATCATCATGGGTTATCTTCATAATCCTAGGATTTTCCAAGATCTATCTTTCCCCTTTCATTGGTGGATCACGTCGGACGACGAGGAAACTCCATATCAGAGCAGATCCAGTCGCAGTGAATGCAACGACTCGTCTCAAATCATTAGCGAACGCATTCTTCATCAGCAATTGATCCTTAATCAAGTTAGGACTCTCCTTTTAGTGTTTTTACACCCTTTTATTAAATGGTTGAGTAGATCAATTGTTGTTATTCGATCTGTGCCCACGTTTTCAGCCTCTATATGTGCCCCCAAGTAGAGAAATTACATTGTTGTCAATTGTTTTCTAGCCCTGGAATCCCCGTTCTTGATCAATTTGACAATAATACTTGGCCTAGATCATTTAACCTTTGTTCTTATGTATTTCTCCCCAATCTTCCTTGCGTTATTCACCAATTGGATCCCTGCAGTCCTGGTTCAACTTTGTTCGGGAGGTACTGAGCTCAATCGGACCCCCGAATTTGTGGTGAATCGATGGAATAGTTTTGGATCGATGAAACAGATATAGATGTGGGATGTTTGTAAGGCAAGGAAGATTGTTTTGATGATCAAATCTTGAGAAATCAGCCGCAGAAGCTTCAGGTGTGTCTAGGATGAACGAAAAACCACCAAAGCTTCACCGAAGATGATTTTCGGTGAATGACGACCAAGATCCATGATTCATGGATAGATCCAATCACCCCGAATGGATTCTAGGAGAGAGATACGGTGGTGTGAGAAGATTCAAGTGTGGAAGTCGAATCTAGGATTTCTATTGAAATCCTGATTACACGTCATGTTCAAGAATGAACACATTGTGTGTAGCCCCTTCCGCAGCGACGACTAGGGTTAAATCTTAAGGAAGACACAGCGTGTAGTCCCCCTCACAAGTTGTGTACCCATTCATGGTTAAACAACCCGTGTGATGGGACACATGGAAGGGAACACATGTGGAAGTACACTGGGTTTAGACATGCCCATGTACCCCATTACACGGACACGATGAGCAGAACACAACCCCTGGTCCTGATTAGCTAGGACACGCCGTGTAGTCTACCTACACATCGTCTATAGCTAAATGGATAGGGAGTCGTATTCCATCCAGGGACACAGACAACCTGTGAAGTGGGGTCACATGTTGTGTGGGTCCCCTCACACACTATGTACCCCTTGGTTCCTTTTTAGGAAACATCGAATGTCCGTATCTCCTGTGTTTGAACTCAGATTTTGATTTGTGAGTAACTTATCCTGAGGGTTTTTTCATGTAGAACGCAATAGTGTAATCATTTATGACTTTCGAGATACAATGTGGAATGTTTCAGGCATGACACTTACTAAGGTGACCCCGACGATATTAGTGATCAGGCAGGATCACCAGAGACGCCTTCTGAGTTGTACCCTCCAGTAGAGCTGGGCAGTGGGTCCTCAACGCCATCAGAGTGGAATCCCCCTATTGTACCAGGGCATGGGTTCTCGACTTTGATTGTGTGCCCCCTCGATTGTGTGACATAGTGACAAGGTGTGGTTTAACTTAGACAGTTACTTTTGGTCAGATGCATGGGATTTTGAGCATCATTGTTGGACTTTTGGAACTATTGGCTACTCTTCTTCTTGAGCTAAGCTATGAGATGGAGATCCTCTTACTCTCTCGTTCAGGTTTCTTTGGATGAACATATATATATATATATATATACTTTATTTTGTTTCCACACCTTGGATTTGGATACTCTCCTTCCAGGAGAGACGAAGACACGTGTGGTATGTCACATGCTTTCCGTGTCTAGTTTCTTGTGGTTGGGTGAGTCTACTCTCCAGCTATAGGTGGTGACGGCTCGATGGGTAGTTCATCTACTCATCGTGTTTAGCTCATTGTGTTTGGATGAGTTTATTTTCACTCTTGGTTGGGTTGAGCTATACTTTTTCACTATACCTTGTGTTATCTGTTGCCCTTTTCTTCTATTGTATCTCTTACTGCTTCCACCTTCAACTTCTGATGCCTCCTATTATGTATGTATATACTCACCCCTACATGGGTTTTTCCCACATGTGTCGTGTCTTATTCAGATGATGGACATGTCGACTGTGACTTCATAGGAGCTTAGGGATATTGGGTGTTTGGACCGTGTATGGTGGTTGTAGCTTGGAATTCAGTAGTCGGGCTCTCTTTCAGCTGTTTATTTTTTCAGTTTTGTTAGGTTGAGACATATTTCTGGTTGGACGTGTATTTTTTCCATTTACTTTCAATTTACACTACCATATTTTTGTACTGACTAGAGATTCATGCATGATTGATTTACTTTTATAGCAGTTTTGTATCTTTTCCTTCTTTCCCTCTTCACTTTTGCATTGAGTTGGTTGTGTGTGTGTGTACAGGTACTTAGGTAAAGGTATTCTTGAGTTAGTTATGCATTTGGCGCTTGTCGCCACCCCCTGGCCTATAGAGGCGGGCTTTGGGTAGTTGCAGCTTGTTGGGCAAAAATCCCTCAAGGTATCATTGAAGCCTTTTTGAGGTGATTGTGTTTGTTGACAAAGTGGACATCTGAGTTGTGATTGTTGACAAAGAGGATTTCATGATGGAATGTCGAGTTCAAGAGCTGAGGTCAACGATCCATGTTTGATTCAAGAACGTCGATAAAAGGAATGGAAGATCTGGAGGCGGTACAAAAGAACAGATACAAGGTGACACCGTTTTCCAGTGTTTGCCAAATTTTTGGGCCTGAAAATCGGCAAATGAAGAAAAGTGTTTTTGGCAAAGGGACTTGCGCGCCGTGGACTTGGAGTATAGGAAACTTGCGCGCCACATGTTTTTCAAGATCAGAAGATCAAAATATGGCTAAGGAAATAGGTTCGCGCAAGTTTGGGAGTTGGTCGCGCAAGTGTCTAAAGGAGAGGAGACTTGCGTGCCGAAATTGGGTCACGCAGGTGACTTGCGCGTCGTCGCGCAGGGTGGTCAGATTGCCTATAAATACCGGACCACCCCTCCTCATTTCTCACCGGAGTTCAAGACGAGAGCTCCCGTCGCGCAGGTGTGGTGGTCGCGCAAGTGGTGTGTGTGGTCGCGCAGGTGGGACTTGCGCGCCAGTGGTTGAAGTTGTGCGCCGGTGTTAGAAGTTGCGCGCCGGTTTGCAGTTGCGCACCAATGGTGGTTTGGGCGTAAAGGGAAGAGAGTCGCGCAAGTTTGGAGTTGAGGAAGCTTGTGTCGCGCAAGTGTCATAGGAGGACTTGCGCGCCCGTTGTGACTTGCGCGCCGATACTTGCGCGCCGAGGTTAACTTGCACGCCAAGTAAGGTTTTGTTCCCGCAGTGATTTTCAGACTGTGTGGAAGCTGGAAGTTTGCCCGATACCTTCGGTGCAAAGAGATATTCATCAACGGGTGAAAGTTAAACTTCAACAGAGCATCTACATACAAGAGAAGATGCATTCTTTCAGGAAAATGAAGAGACCTACAGGTCTATAAACTGTGAGTGGATTCCATCCAAGAGCAGTGAGCTCAGGAAGAGGAAGAAGGTGATCCTCTCCACTGGCAGTGAGCCAGAGAGAGAGAAACAGGGAGTGACCCTTGGGAAAGCAGTGAGCTGACCCTAAACATTGTAAAGGCAGTGAGCCTGGGCATAGAAGTGATCTAGCCCGAACCTTGTAATCCACAGCTAGTGAAGATTAGTGGAATTTGGTACGACCGGCAACCTGTCGGCGTATGCTCCTTGGACGTAGCCCTTAGCGGTGAACCAAGTAAAATTGTTGTGTCTTGTGCTTGCTTTACATTCTGTTTATATCGTGCAACAGGGAAAAGAGAGAAGAGTGTTTTGCTTAACAGCGAAACAAGATCAGAACGGGCATTAATTTTTAATTAGTCATACCCTGATTCACCCCCCCTCTCAGGGTATCCAGCCTAGTGGACCTAACAAGTGGTATCAGAGGGAAAGGTTGAAAGTTGTTCTTCTCTCAATGGAGGTAACCAATCATAAAGGGATTCCGATCTTCGACGGATATAATTTTCAGATATGGAAGAATCGGATGCAACACTATTTCCGATCCTTGGGAATGGATGTGTTTTCAGCAGCTATGCATGGTATCACAGCTGATATTAATAGTGGTGCCTTATCAGAAGCTGAGCATAGAGAGTTGGATGCTGATTCCAAAGCAATCAATGCCTTAGGGGGAGCTCTTTCCAATCCCATCTACACAAAGGTGATGTCATGCAAAACGTCACATTCCATGTGGGAAAAGATTTTGAATATATATGAAGGGGACACAAAAGTCAGAGAGGCAAAGCTGCAGGTGTTGTGGAACAAATATGAAGATCTGAAAATGAACCCGAATGAGTCTGTTGACGCATTCTTTGATAGGGTAAACATTGTTGTGGAAGATATGCGAGGTCTTGGAGAAGTCATTGAAGACATAAAGATTGTAAAGCGCATCTTGAGGAAACTTCCACCTCGGTTCAATCTGAAAGTTTCAGTACTAGAAGATAAAGATCCAAAAGAGCTGACATTGGACAATTTGCACAGTACCTTGGTTGCATATGAAATGAGGAACGATGATAATGAGGCTGTGGAAAAGGGGAAGTCTAAAGAGGTGGCATTTAAGGCCATGAAGAAGCTCACCATTGAAGATTCTAATGAAGAAGAAGAGACAGATGAGGTGATGTCATTCCTTTCTTCGAATCTACAAAGAGGAAGAGGAAAGTTTAAAGGTAAACTTCCACTAGCATGCTTTAGATGTGGAAAGGTTGGTCATCTTGCGGCAAGATGCCCCAAGAAGTTTCAAGATGATGATGATGATGATGACGTTGAAATTCCCAAAAAGAAGTCTTCAGCTTTTGTGAAAGGGAAGAAACAATTCAAGAGAAATTTCTTCAAGAAAAAGAATCTTCTCTCACAAGAATTTGAAAGTTCAGATGAGTCTGAGGATGAAGAAGTTGAGGAAATAGAAAATTGTAGAGATCGTGGGGTAAATGCCTTGGTGGAAATTGTTGGTAGTTCTCAAAAGGGAGAAGAAGCTGATGCTAAAGAAGAAGAAGAAATTGAAGGGAGAATTGATATGGAAGCCGAATTGGAAGCAGCTCTTGAGGAGATAGATGTTTGGAGAGCCAAAACGAAGAAAGCCAATAAAGTGGTTCGTGATGCCAAACTCTACATGCAACAACAGGATGAAGAAAAGTCTAAGCTGTTAGAAGAAATTGAAAGACTAAAATCCTCAACACCAGAGAGCTCAGAAAATATTGTTGAGTATAAGCTTAAAATTGAGGAACAAAAGAAGGAAATTGATTGTCTGACAAACACAAGAAAGGAGCAGGTTAGATGTATCAAAGAGCTTGAAGAAGAAGTGGTCAGTCTGCGACAAAAACTCAAGGATCAAGACAAACTCTTGACCCTCAATGTGATATCCGAAAAGCAGGCTATTCAGAAGACAGAGAAGATGAAAGCGGAGCCTAGTAGTTCAGTAGGAAAGAAACAGCAATTGAGCTCAGATGTTAAGGTCGTTTCTGGGCTTAGTCAAGAACAAAAATTGGTGACAATTGCAGTCAGACCGCAAGCACTCATCCCGAAAGTGAAGGTTGATTTGGGAACAAAACAGAATCAGAATATTCAGAGATCCCAAAGGGGAAATCACAGTGCTGAAATATCACGAGGGAATGCATCCTATATCAGGTGTTATTGCTGTGGGAAAATGGGACATTCACAGTTTGTGTGTTCCATAGCCAAGAGATACAGAAGGGAACATGAGCAGAGACGGCAGCCAAACAGAGAACGGTTTTCCAGAACACATTTTGAAGGACACTGTTTTTGGTGCGGAGGATTTGGACACATGGCTAGGTATTGCACATCAATCATTCAGAGAAATGTGTCAAAGAATAATCAAAATGTTCGCAAGCAGCAGATCAATAAACCAACAAGTGAGTTAAAAGTTTAGAACAGATTTGCAGCTCTGCAAGATGAGGGTGGTCCATCATACTCTGAGAAAGAACAGAAGCCTCAATCCATGCCGAGTGTGAAAGAAAAAGTATGGACCAAGAAGAAGAAAAATGAGAAGGCTGTGGTGGCGGAGATTTCCCTTAAAGCATCAGATCGATCTGGTGTTTGGATCCTTGATAGTGGTTGCACATCCCACATGACGGGTAATAAGGATCTTGTTACAGGCATCAAATATGACAAAGAAGGAGTTGTCAAATTTGGAAATGATGAAGGCCTGAAGATTGTTGGCTCAGGGAAAGCCAAGTTTGGGGGCAAAGAGATGAGACGTGATGATGTCTTGGTAGTAGAGGGTCTCAGTCATAATCTACTCAGTGCCAGTCAACTATGTGACTCTGGGCACTCTATCCAATTTACCGAGAAGATGTGTGTTGTGAAAGGAAAAGATGGAGCAGCTGTTCTGCAGGGAAAAATGTCAAAGGGAAATCTCTATCTTGTAAGTGGGGAAGAAGATACTTGTCTTTTATCCAGAGAGGAAGAAAACCAGTTGTGGCATAAGCGACTTGGTCATCTATGCCAACCATCTATGGAGGATCTCGTTAAATGTGATGCTGCTAGAGACCTTCCCAAACTATCACGTGATCGCACTCATACGTGTGATGCTTGTCAACAAGGGAAAATCATCAGAAAGACATACAGGCCAAAGGAACGGAAATCAATTAGAGTGCTCGAACTGGTGCATGCTGATGTATGTGGACCTATCTCACCACGAGCTATAAATGGGCAAAGGTACTACGTACTTTTCATTGATGACTATAGCAGAATGGCCTGGGTATTCATCATAACCCATAAGACAGAGGTATTCAGTTGCATAAAGCAGTACAGGAGGGAATCAGAAAAGATGCTTGGGCAGAAAATTCTGAAGTTTCGTACTGATAACGGTACGGAATTTACAAACAGTCAGGTTGAAAACTATCTCGAGAAACATGGGATAAGGCATCAAGTTTCATCAGTAAGAACTCCCCAACAGAATGGAGTAGTTGAAAGGAGAAATCGGATCATCAACAACATGGCCAGAACAATGCTTATTGATAAGGACCTGCCATAGAAATTTTGGAAGGAAGCAGTTCTGACATCGGTCTATGTTTCAAACAGGTCCCTGTTATGTCCGAAGCAAGGGAAGACTCCATATGAACTGTGGTACGGAAAGAAGCCAACGTTGAAGTACTTTCGAATCTTTGTAAGTAAGTGTTTCATTCTCAACAAAGAACATCATAGGAAGTTTGAGGCACGAGGAGATGAAGGGATATTCCTTGGCTATTCTGGGAAAAGCAAAGCGTATAAATGTTTCAACAAAAGGCTGGGAAAAATCATTGAAAGCAATGATGTCACTATAGTTGAAAATGAGCAGAATACTCAACGATCCAGTGAACAGTTCCTGGATGAAAGTGATGATGAGGTAAGCAACCCAGGGGGAGCAGAAGTGGCAGAAGCTGACTCAGAAGAAGATACTGACAATGAAGAGGAAAGTGTCAAGTCGGTGTCTGTGAGAAAGCCAAAGAGTCGAGCTGAAATTGATAGGCAGAATATCATTGGTGATCAAACAGCTCCAGTTCAGACTCGAAGAATGAAATCATCGCAACAAGCATCGTTTTTGTCTCAAGTGGAGCCGAAATGTTTTTCTGATGCAGCTGAAGATGAAAACTGGGTTCAGGCCATGAATGAAGAGCTTGATCAGATTGAGAAGAACCAGACATGGGAGATTGTTTCGAGGCCAGCAGACAAGAATGTCATCGGGACTAAATGGGTCTATCGCAACAAGATGAATGAAGATGGAACAGTGATTCGGAACAAAGCACGACTAGTGTGCAAGGGATACTCCCAGATAGAGGGAATAGATGTTGATGAGACATTTGCACCGGTTGCAAGGCTGGAGACAATCAGATTATTTTTGGCCATAGCAGTGCAAAGAAACTTCAAAGTGTTCCAGATGGATGTCAAATCCGCATTCTTGAATGGGGTTCTGGAAGAAGAGGTGTATATTGAGCAGCCAGATGGTTTTCTCATTCATGAGGATGAGAGCAAAGATTGCAGGCTGAAGAAGGCGTTGTATGGGATGAAACAAGCACCAAGGGCATGGTACTCAAGGCTTGATCAGTACTTGAAGAAGCTTGGTTTCCAACGGGGAGGAGTTGACTACAACCTCTATTTCAGCAATGATAGTAATCAAAGGATGATGGTGCTAGTGTATGTCGATGACATAATTTTTGGCGGATCAGATGAAGCTCAGTGCAGACAGTTTTCCGAATTCATGAAAAATGAGTTTGAAATGTCAATGATTGGAGAGCTAACGTTTTTCCTTGGTCTACAGGTGACACAAGGAAGGAATGGAACTTTCATTTCTCAATCCAAATATGCCAAGGAGGTTCTAAGAAGATTTGGAATGGATAATTCCAAGGAAATGAAGACTCCGGTTGCTACCCGGATGAAATTATCAAAAGATGAGGATGGCAAGGCAGTTAATATCACAGCATACAGGCAAATCATTGGAAGTCTGTTGTACTTAACCGCAACAAGGCCTGATATTGTTTTCTACACATGCCAAGCAGCGAGATATCAGAGTAATCCCAAGGAAAGTCACATGCTTGCAGTGAAAAGAATACTTCGTTATATCAAGGGCACGGTGGACTTCGGCTTGACATACAATGACAAATCTCAGACAGAGTTATTGGGATATACTGATGCAGACTGGGCCGGTTCAGCAGATGATAGAAAATCAACGTCTGGTGGTGCATTCTATCTTGGTGGATTGTGTATTTCTTGGTTAAGCAAGAAACAAGATTGCATTTCATTGAGCACCGCAGAAGCTGAGTATATTGCGGCCACTCAAGCATGCACACAGTTATTGTGGATGAAGCAGCAGCTTGAGGATATGGGAGTTGAAGTAAAGTCTCCGATCGGAATCCAGTGTGACAACTCAAGTGCTATAAATCTTAGCAAAAATCCTGTCCATCATTCCAGGACAAAGCACATTGAGATCAAGTATCATTTCTTCAAGGAGAAGGTTGAGCAGGGCATCGTGAATTTGGAGTATGTGCCTACAGAGCTACAGGTTGCAGACATTCTGACAAAGGCCTTACCCAAGGAAGCTTTTGAGAGGCATCGACTAGCTCTGGGAGTTCAGTCGATTCCCCGCACTTGAAATAGTGTGGACGCGGGACCCCCCCCCTCCTCGAGGTATGCTGTGTTTTCCCTACTGTGCTAATGTGTTCTCTACTATGTTACAGACTACAAAGGCGTGACCTTTGGGTTCGTTGACAAAGGGGGAGAAAATAGTGGTTGTTCAAGGGGGAGACAGTGCGGAGATTTGATAAATCATAAATGATATGGGGAGACGCTGACAGGTGGAGCAGCCAGATAGGGGGAGTTGAAGCTAGTTGAACGTGCTTAGCCAGAGCTTAGCTTGGACAACACAGGAAATATGGCTAAAGAGGTGTTGAAGCTATGAGCAGAAAGGGGGAGCGTATTACATCTGACGATGCTAGAAGTGATCGATCAAAGAATAGATATCACGACAGCTGAGGATCGTGATAAAAGCAGAAGAGTGGTGTTGGACACTGTTTGGTGTCAACAATGGATGTTAGAGACAAAGTGATTCATTGATGAACTTTTCATTTACTCTTGTTTCTCACGCCGAGCATTGCTCATGTGGGCTTAGAGTATGTGTTGAGTAAATCCTTGGTCGCTATCATAATCGCAATGCGGCGAATGGAAGTTGAAGAATCAATGACGTATCTTTGTTTGGAAGAGTTGTCAACAAACCCAAAGGGGGAGATTGTTGGGCAAAAATCCCTCAAGGTATCATTGAAGCCTTTTTGAGGTGATTGTGTTTGTTGACAAAGTGGACATCTGAGTTGTGATTGTTGACAAAGAGGATTTCATGATGGAATGTCGAGTTCAAGAGCTGAGGTCAACGATCCATGTTTGATTCAAGAACGTCGATAAAAGGAATGGAAGATCTGGAGGCGGTACAAAAGAACAGATACAAGGTGACGCCGTTTTCCAGTGTTTGCCAAATTTTTGGGCCTGAAAATCGGCAAATGAAGAAAAGTGTTTTTGGCAAAGGGACTTGCGCGCCGTGGACTTGGAGTATAGGAAACTTGCGCGCCACATGTTTTTCAAGATCAGAAGATCAAAATATGGCTAAGGAAATAGGTTCGCGCAAGTTTGGGAGTTGGTTGCGCAAGTGTCTAAAGGAGAGGAGACTTGCGCGCCGAAATTGGGTCGCGCAGGTGACTTGCGCGCCGTCGCGCAGGGTGGTCAGATTGCCTATAAATACCGGACCACCCCTCCTCATTTCTCACCGGAGTTCAAGACGAGAGCTCCCGTCGCGCAGGTGTGGTGGTCGCGCAAGTGGTGTGTGTGGTCGCGCAGGTGGGACTTGCGCGCCAGTGGTTGAAGTTGTGCGCCGGTGTTAGAAGTTGCGCGCCGGTTTGCAGTTGCGCACCAATGGTGGTTTGGGCGTAAAGGGAAGAGAGTCGCGCAAGTTTGGAGTTGAGGAAGCTTGTGTCGCGCAAGTGTCATAGGAGGACTTGCGCGCCCGTTGTGACTTGTGCGCCGATACTTGCACGTCGAGGTTGACTTGCGCGCCAAGTAAGGTTTTGTTCCCGCAGTGATTTTCAGACTGTGTGGAAGCTGGAAGTTTGCCCGATACCTTCGGTGCAAAGAGATATTCATCAACGGGTGAAAGTTAAACTTCAACAGAGCATCTACATACAAGAGAAGATGCATTCTTTCAGGAAAATGAAGAGACCTACAGGTCTATAAACTGTGAGTGGATTCCATCCAAGAGCAGTGAGCTCAGGAAGAGGAAGAAGGTGATCCTCTCCACCGGCAGTGAGCCAGAGAGAGAGAAACAGGGAGTGACCCTTGGGAAAGCAGTGAGCTGACCCTAAACATTGTAAAGGCAGTGAGCCTGGGCATAGAAGTGATCTAGCCCGAACCTTGTAATCCACAGCTAGTGAAGATTAGTGGAATTTGGTACGACCGGCAACCTGTCGGCGTATGCTCCTTGGACGTAGCCCTTAGCGGTGAACCAAGTAAAATTGCTGTGTCCTGTGCTTGCTTTACATTCTGTTTATATCGTGCAACAGGGAAAAGAGAGAAGAGTGTTTTGCTTAACAGCGAAACAAGATCAGAACGGGCATTAATTTTTAATTAGTCATACCCTGATTCACCCCCCCTCTCAGGGTATCCAGCCTAGTGGACCTAACACAGCTCGAGCCCCAACTTGGGTAGGGTCGTGACACGACCGGACTCGATCACCTGACCTGACCCGACTGAGTGGGGTTGAGTTGCACACAGGGTATGGTCGATTCGGGTTAGGTTGGGTCGGTTTGGGTCGAGGTCGGGTCATGGGTAGGCAAAATTCTAACCCGACCCCACCAACCTAACCATATGTATATATATATATAATAAATAATAAGTAAAAAAATAAAATCGATTGTTAAATAATTAATAAAAAAAATTGATAATTAATAATAATTTATACTAAATAGTAAATATTAACAGTCAACAATTAATAATAATTAAAAATAAATAATAAGGTTATATAACACAAATATAACATTGTATTTATATTATATTGACGTTATATTTACATTATAAAATATTATATTCATATTATATTATGTTGTATTTACATTATATAACATTTGATTTACGGAAATATAACATTATATAACATAAATACACTGTTATGTTTATGTTATATAACGTTTTATTTACGTTATAAAATATTACACAACATTAAGTTTACATTATATTTATGCTATATTTATCAATCAAAGCCCCCCACGCTCAGTTGGGGTGGTACGGGTGGGGAGGGGTTTGGGGTGTGGTTGCGGGGTTAAGCCCTTGGGCCAACAATTTACCTATATTTTCTTTGTTGCATCGTGTGCCGCTTTCGCGATTGTACCCAATTTTTTATTTATCAATCGATATTTATTTTTAGTTATTATTTTATTTTTAATTTAATCATTAGTTTTACTTTTTTTCATTAATTATTGTATTTTTTTCTTGAACGAACCAACCCGACCCACCGTGAGTTGGGTCGGGTCACAACAGGGGAAATGGATGTGTTCCGACCCAGCCACTTACTGTTGGGGGGAATTCTGATTCCGGGCTGAAAATTGTTTGCCAAAAATATCATGAGAAACTCATCAAAATATGGAAGTGATATAAGTAGAATAAAGAAATCAGCACGCATGATTTTTAACGTGAAAAAACTCACCCATGCAGAGGATTAAAAAAAACCACATGACAATTCTCAAATATCCACTATGAATCAGAGAATACAAAAAATCCAAGTAATACGCGAACTTGAATTACAAATGAGAGAGCATAGAAAACCTGTGTGAAAACCACACCCTGATACGCCTCTGCCTTCTCTCTAACTATTCATCTCGTTGACGCCATGTACCAGAAGATCAATTTGTGACAAAACGTCGCCCTTTTGTCGACAAAATGTCACTACCTCAGAGATCTTCACCCGAACATGCATCAGTCTCGCATTAGTTTGTGACACCCGAATTATCTCGCCTTCATGATGTACTTTCGATCATGAACCGGGACACGCCACCTGATCACCGCTATCAAGAAGACTTTCGATACATGGCTCTGATAATCAGTTGTGTCGCCGCTGCTCTGCACCTATTGAACGCTGATGTGTCGCACATGACACAGTCGACGCGGTAGCCCACTTCTTGCTCCCGATGGACGACATCTTGAACATCTTTCCAAGAATCTCTCCACACGTACAAGATAATTGCGTCGTCATCGTCGTGTCACACAGGCCACCGCAAAACACGGCAACCCCTTTCTCGGTCTCCCTTGCCGGCTACATCTTGCTGGCATATCCCCTTCCTGTTCGCCACAAGTTGCATCCCCTTTTATAGGTTTCCATATGACACATATCTTGATTGAAAAGGAAATCTGAAAATATATCTCAAAAAATATATCATGAGATCTCATGTATCTCATGTTGGCAGATACACAACGGAAGGATCTTAAATTTCCAAAAAAAAACAGATCTTCTCTCAAAAATGGAAACACCCACGTGCGGGTTGAACCCCAACAATCCCCCCCCCCCTCAGCCCATCATTGGAGATACCATCCAACAAACTCAGTTGGACCAAAAAACTTGTTGGTATCGCACCAACCATTATCCTCTGCAGAAAAATGAGACACCCTTTTGCAGCTCTGTCAGAAACCTAATTGCTCCCCCAACAAAAGAAATCAAAACGCTGAAGTCTTCATCACATCCATGTCTGCACCACTAATACCAGAATCAACAATATCTGATTCCCTCTAAATCGTGATGGCCACAAAATTTGGAGCACTTGCAGAAAAAACTTGCTCTCCCTGGTCAAAATCCCAAGCACCTAGCGTATCACCTCGATGTTCAAATTTTAATTCTTTCTTCACCAGTCACACATTCTGAAGAAAAGAATTAGGTGTCAAATCTGGAACACCTCCTTCAACCTGTTTTCCAAAGCTTATTCCGCCTCACGCACGCGTCATCGATCCTCTTCGAAGCTTCTAAAAAATTCTCACCACAAATTGCAAGTTCAAACCATCACCTTTGATACCACTTGTTGGGAAGAATTCCAATTCTGGGCTGAAAATTGTTTGCCAAAAATATCATGAGAAACCCGTCGAAATATGAAAGTGATGTGAGTAGAATAAAGAAATCAGCACGCATGATTTTTAACGTGAAAAAACGCTCCCATGTGGAGGATTAAAAAAACACGAGGCAATTCCCAAATATCCACTATGAATCAGAGAATACAAAGAATTCAAGTAATGCACGAACTTGAATTACAAATGAGATAGCATAGAAAAGCTGTGTGAAAACCACATCTCGATACGCCTCTGTCTTATCTTTGACTATTCATCCCGCTGACACTATGTATCAGAAGATCAATCTATGACAAAACATCACTCTTCTGTCGACGAAACGTCACTACTTCGGAGATCTTCACCCAAACATACGTCAGCCTCACACCAGCTTGCGACACCCGAATGATCTCGCCATTATGATGTACCGTCAATCATGAATCGGGACATGCCACCTGGTCACCGCTATCAGGAAGACATTTGATACGTGACCTCGATCATCAATTGCGTCGTCACTGCTCCACACCTGTTAAACGCCAACGTGTCGCACACGCTACTGTCGACGCGGTAACCCCCTTCTTGCTTCGGGTGGATGACATCTTGAACATCTTTCCAAGAATCTCTCAACACGTACAGATATTTCAGGATAAGTACATTAATTTTTGAACAAAATATCAACCGCAATTTAAAAGAAAAAAACAAAATATCACAGTAAAATTTGCCTAAAATATATACAAAAAAGTAATTAATTATACAGTTATTTTCAAGAACATGATATTAATAAAATAAGTATAATTTATAAATAAAATACTTAATATGAATGACGACCCATAAATTTGGTCCACATTATTCCTACGAATTGAAAAGAGCAGCAGCAAGCAAGCATGTGTGGTGCGTGGTTGCGTGAATCACGTGTAGGGTTCATGACAGATCCAACACGTCCCATCATACCTAACCTCTATCATTGGTAGATTTCTGAATGAAGGCGATAAAGATCTATGAATTATCCCACCCGCATCACATCCTACGGCGGAACCCACCATAAATAATGAGGCCTCCCGCGCTCAGTAGGTATGGACGATTCCACTAGAAATTCCTTTTATTAACACGCGATTTTAGCTTTAACAATTGTTAATAAAATCCGAAATCAACCTTTGTTAGTGATCATAGGATATGACTTTTATGAGTGCAATATTTAGCATTAATAAAATCGGTATTTATCAACCCTACATCTAGCACACAACGTTGATGAAATCAGTTACCTGGTGTTCCCAAGTGCTAGCAACTATATAATACCGTTTCGTAAAAGCTAAGTCATAAAAAATAATTTAAATTGCATCAATTTAATAATTTTATATAATAGTTAATATATCAACTCTGCATCCAGCGTTTGATCGGTTTTGAACATGTGACACACATTTTAAATTAAAATGTCATTTTCAAATGAAAACACATACTTTCAATCAAATCGGTAGCACCATGTGTCAGATTGACGTGTGATTAATTCTTACAAGTCGGTGATGAATTATCGATCATTGTCTTAAAGTACAAATACAATTCAAGTGTGTTTACTCGGTTTTTAGTACATGACGCGCGTTTTGAACTAAAATGTTGCTTTTAAACCGAAAGCATGTGCTTTTAGTCATACAGGTTACACTACGTGTTGGATTGATATGTGGTTAATTACTACGCATCAGGAAAATCTAAGCATGTTTGCTTGGTTTCGAATATATGACGTGCATTTTGAACTGAAACGAAAATTTCAAACTGAAAACACGCACTTTGAGTCATGCAGGTTATACCGTATATTGAATTAATGTGCGGTTGATTCTTACACATCCCAAAAAAAAATTACAGGTCATTGTTATAAAGTATGAATACAACTTGAGAGGTTTGCTCAGTTTTGAGTATGTGTCGCGTGTTTTGAACTCAAATGTCACTTTTAAATTAAAACATGCATTTTCAGTCATAAAGACATCCAACGAGTGTCAAATTGATGTAATGTTAATTCTTACATGTCATGAATGAATAACCAATTGTTTTCCTAAAACATAATGACAAGCCGAGCACATTTGTTCAATTTGAAGTAAGCAACACATGTTTCTAAACTATAGTGTAACTTTTAAATTGAAAACGTGCAATAGGTGTGCTCTTTTTCAGTCAACACAATTCTTTTAATTTTGTAATGCATTCAATATTCTTGGTCATTGTAGGGTCCTGAAAAATCCGCGAAGGGAGAATGAAAATCCCCTTGAAAACAAGATTCTACCCAATTTCCCCCAAAAGAATCGGGGAAGGGGGTGGGGGGGGAATACTCAAAGGAAGGCACAAGCCGAACCGGTCTGCAGACCGGTCCAATTAATGGGTCGCGACCAATTCCGCGAAGCACCCCCTCCGCAGACCGCTCTCGTTCGCGGAATGGAGGCGGAGATCCTCCGCGGGCGCGAAGCAGGACGAGCGTCAGACCGGTCCATCGTCATGAACCGCCCCAGCCGCAGACTGCGTCGACCGGCCCAGGCCGCATCCGCCGTCGTTCGCGAAATGGAGGCGGAACCCTGTGCAACCGCGAAACACTCCCCGAGTTAGTTTGGTTCGCGGGGGAGATGCGTTCAATTCCCCCCGCGAGTTGCGGATTGACCGAGTCATCTGTAAATCGAGTTTCGATCACGGGCCTCCGCAAAAAGGTGACGCATGACCACAAATACATCTCTTTTCCCACTCTATAAAAGGAGACCGAGGGGGAAGAGGAAAGGAGGATTCAGAGAGATAGACCAAACTTGGGTGGAAGGATTTCGAAGGAATGTGGTTAGGATTTCGCAAACCGTGAAGTTCCAGTCCGCGAACCAGAACATGTATGAAGTTGGAAACGAATTAATAAGGAACCAGAAAACGCATAATAACTTGGTGAACTGCGGACTTAAAATAACAAAGAAAAGAAGACCGCGAACCATGGTCCCTCTGCAGATGCACTCCCCGCGGACCAGGGAGTTTATGCCCTTTTTCTGATCTGTCGCACCGCGTAGCACCCTCCAACGCGGGCGAAGCCCCGACCGACGAACCCCCGACCGGCACTGTAAAGACCCGTAAATTTCAAGGAATTTTTTTTCTTAATTTTCTTTGGAATTTTACAAGAACGCAGTTTCTGACGGCACCTGATTCCGAAACCCGGTGTGCCCGGAATCATTTTCCGAAGTTTGGCTCGGGTACGTTCAGTGAACGAACGAGCGAGTTTTTCTAACTTTTGAACCGGTGCTCGGAATCGAATTCCGAGGGCACCGATGGAATCGCAGCGCCGATACTTGCTTAGAAACGCCTCTTCCGGAGTTGCGTTTGCTCGGGTGTGACTTTTAATTTTTGGGCTTTAAGTTAAGAAATAAAATAAAGTGGTGCGACAACTTTATTTTTATTTCACTTAAGCCACTTAAAATCCACTTAAAGCTGTTTAAGCTAAGTTAAAGCGGATATGGTACAATTCAAAATATCCTACCCTCTTGGTAGGATATTTGTGAGGTGGGGCCCGCACGAGCCCCACCGTTTCCTTTCCGCTAAGTAACGCACCGCGACGCCGACGAATCTCCCTTCGCGACGCTTCTTCCGCGACGATCCAACCCCGCGACAACCTTCGATCGACAACGACAAGTTCGTCGACGCGACGCCAAGTACCGCACGACAGCGACGCTCTTCCGCGACGCGACGATTCTTTTCTTCCGCGACGATCAATTCCACGAAGAACGCACGCTCGACGACTACGGCGAGGTAGGGGTTTGTTGTGAAATAATTTATATTTCCGTGGATGTTTCCTCCTAAAACAAAGAACCTAGATCAAGTGCAATTTTAATTTATTAAATTGTATCTTGTTACGTTTTCATATGATAAATTTTTTCTTCCCGATTATTATCACCTAACGCGGAGGGTGCGGGCCAAACAAACACGGCCCGACAACCCTCCGCAGTTCTTCGTTGATGTGCGGATTGGCGGGCGATGACAAAACATGCCGCAGAGGTGATTCGTTGTTTCCGCAGTGAAGTATGGGACCCGGGAGGAGCTACGGCGCAGACAGAAATGAAATCGGACCACCAGAGCAACTCCGGTGGCCCGCAGAACCCACCGGCGGCGCCCTGGCGCACCACCAGACAGGGCCGCCGCGGCGGCGGCCAGCGGATCCGCGGCCGCGCGGGTCCGGCGCACACGGGACGCGGCAATGCCGCGTCCGATGACCAAGGGCGGCCCCCGCAGTGGGGGGGGGGGGGTGTTGACACGCGGGGGCAGCGCGCCCCCGCCCCGAACTCCGCCCGCTCGGCCGAGCCGAGCCGGCCCGAGCCGACCCGCCGGCCGGGTCGCGCCCAGGCCGGGCCGGGTCGCGCCAAACCGGTTCGGACCCGGACTCGGGTCAAGCGACCCGGTTCGGGCCGACCCGGGGGGGGGGGGGGGGGGGGTCGGGCCGGGTCGGTCCGGGCCCAGACCCCCCGTTCCCGGACCTTTTCGGTCTTTTGCTCGTAACTGGAGCTATGAGCCTCTGAATGATGCGCCATCAACGGCGATGCGATCCTTGGATCGAGACGGTCGTTTTGGTATATCGCACTCAAGGTTTCGGAATACTTTGGGTTCGACCGGGTTGGTTCGTACACGAAACCAACCGGGCCCTCGGAGCGGAAACGCTTATATCTTGAGCTCCGGACGTCCGATTGACGTGCCGTCGACTTTGTTGGATTCCTCTAAGTGAGACGGATCTTTTGGCTTACTCCGCTCGAGGTTTGGATGCCGTCGGAGTGCGGTCGGGTTGGTTCGCTCACGAAACCAACTGGGCCCCTGGAACGAAAAAGCCAATAACTCACAGACCGGGCGTCCGATTGACGCGCCGTCTATCTCGTTGAATTCCTCTTGATGAGACGGAACTTTTGGAATACTTCGCCCGAGTTTTGGTTGCTGTTGGATAGTGGCCGGGTTGGATTGTACCCGAAATCCAACCGGGCCCCTAGAACAGAAAAGCTGATATCTTTCAGACCGGACGTTCGTTTGACGAACCGTCAGCGGTGTTGGTGATCACGTTGAGAAACGGTCCCTTTGAGTATACCCTATGGGAGTTCGGGGTACAGTTGAGATACGGCCGGGTTTGTTCGCACATGAAACCAACCGGGCCCCTGAGACGAAAAAGCTAGTAACTCACAGACCGGGTGTCCGATTGACGCGCCGTCTGTTGTGTTGAGACCCATGTGACGAGGCGGTCCCTTGAGATACTTCTTCGTGGGACCTTGTGATACTTGTAGTATCGACCAGCAGCTCGTGGAGCGGACCCTCCCGGAGACGAGCGTGCGGAATACGGAGACCGTGTAGCCGGCTGAGACCTGACGACTGTTTGACCGATCGACTCGGTGTGTTTCAGATAGCCCAGTGGGGAGCGCTTGGTTGTAGCGGCAGACCCACGGCGGATGAGCGCTTGGTTGTAGCGGCAGACCCGCGGTACTCAACAGAAGGAGTACCTTTGGAGGTTATGAGGGGGGACGCTTGGTTGTAGCGGAAGACCCACAGCGGAGGAGCGCTTGGTTGTAGCGGCAGACCCGCGATACTCAACAGAAGGAGTACCTCTTGAGGCTATGAGGGGGAGCGCTTGGTTGTAGCGGCAGACCCATGGTGGGAAGCGCTTGGTTGTAGCAGCAGGCCCACAGTACTCGACAGGAGGAGTACCTCAGCAGTCTTAGGTCAGTGAGCAGTACCTCAGAGTCGTGACAGGACCACTGTACACTCCAGAGACGGGGCTTTTCAGCAGTTACGGTTTCGATAATGAAAATACTGGTTTGAGCTGAGTCTATGACCTTTGTGTTTCCTCATGATTGAGATGAGTTACTTTATAACTTAGGTATATGTATGGGCATATACCTGGGTAGTGGTTATCCATTGATTTCATAACCCTTGTGTTTCCTCATGATTGAGATGAGTTACTTGATAACTTAGGTATATATATGGGCATATACCTGGGTAGTGGTTATCCGTTGATTTCATAACCCTTGTGTTTCCTCATGATTGAGATGGGTTACTTGATAACTTAGGTATATGTATGGGCATATACCTAAGTATAGGTTATCCATGTTGGCTTTAGTGAGACCTTGATGGTCTCGGGGTCCCTACTGAGTATCGTTATACTCACCCCTGCATGGGCTATGCCCGCACCTTGTTGTGTTGGTTGAAGACGAAGGACAATACTGACGGAGGCCGAGTGTTCGAAGACTGGACGATACCCGGAGGTGGACTACATGACGAGTCAGTATCTGGAGGTGGACTTCACGACAAGACGACACTCGGAAGAGGTTGACAGGCGAGAGCGTTGTGGAGGCTATCTGTACCTACCATTCAGGTAGGATCCGTGGTGGACGATCCAGGAGCTGCACCATCTGTACCTACCCTTCAGGTAGGATCCGAGGAGGATGACCCAAGAGCCGCTTCCGTTCTTCCAGCTGTTGCCCTTTTCTGTTGTACTTGTTCAGTTGTTGTTGTACTTTCATTTGGGTTTGTATTCTGGCCCATTTACTTTTCAGCACTTTCTTTGTACTTAGTGTTTTGCTTCCGCTTGTACTCTATGGTGTTTTGTTTACTTTTATAAAGGCAATGCCTTCCCAGTTATCGAGATTTACGCCTTTGGTGCTAGTCGCCAGCCCCTGGCCTATGGAAGGCGGGCTTGGGGTAGTCACGGCACGGGCCCCGAGGGCGGGTCGTGACAAATTGGTATCAAAGGATTTCGGTTCTACCGCAGAGCTTGTGACTTTGATCTTTTTATGTGAAGCAATAGTGTTTAGCGTATTGGGTGTGGTTATCAGTCCAGGGAGTCCAGTGTTGGTGCGGCGGCCGACGTATCTGTACACCAGGACCCTGACAACTGATTTCCAACCTTGTGCACGAAAACACTAATTGCGTGTGTGTTTCCAGAAGTTTTTAAATGTCAGCTCAAACCAGGTCAGCTCACCAGGTATAATCGTTTGACCGTATCACATTATTTCTTTCAGGATGCCTTTTCATGGACGACCAGCTGGAGCCCAGAGGGATGTGCGTACTGACAGCCTGCCGAGCGACGAGGCTTCGGTACAGGGCCCTCTTGCAATTGAGGCACCAGTGGAGGCACCGACGGTACTACCATACGTTGGGCCACCGATGCCACCAGCCCCAGCAGTCAGCGATGCACGCCACTTGAGCGCGCTGCACGAGTTCCAGCACCAGAGACCACCCAGGTTCCGGGGAGATACGGACCCGCAGGCGGCTGAGGATTGATTGGAGGCTGTGGTGAGAGTCTTCAGGCTAGTGGGGACGCCGGAAGACTTCATGGTGATCTTTGCTACCAGCCTTCTTCAGGCAGCAGCAGGCAGGTGGTGGAGCCACTTGTTCCAGTTTTGCGACGGGATGGCCTTCACATGGGAAGACTTCGAGACCTTCTTCAGGGTGGAGTTTGTGCCAGTAGCTCTACACCCCAAGCGTGTACAGGAGCTTCTGCCTTTGCTGCAGGGTTTTCGATCAGTAGCTGAGTCATCTGTGGTCAGTAGACAGATGATGCAGAGGTCCAAGAGGACTAGAGCCATCCATACGAGGAGTAGGAAGTGTTATGAATGCGGCGGGAAGGGTCACCTGGCACGTGACTGTCCGACTCCTCATACAGTTGATCCGCAGGCTTTGGAGGAGCCACTGAGGCAGAAGCAGCGGCGGGTGCTTGAGCAACAGACGAGTAGTGGAAAAGTAAGTAGAGCTCCGGGAGCAGGTGGACAGGAGCGGAACTAGTGGATACGTCCCTTGTACTTCTAGTTCTATGTTGCTGTTGTATTCGTGTCTTTGTACTATGAGCTGCAATAATAAAAAGACACTTATCTTGTGATGTTTGCTTTCCTGTCCTTTTTGTTTGGTTGATACTGAGTGGTCCTGGTTAACACTGTTGACTTGACTCTCACTTTCGAGATTTCTACTAGAGGAGACCCAGTGACCTCACACTGATGCCGACAGTGTGACTCGACCCTTGGAGGCGAGAGTGACAGTTGAATCTCTTGGTAGTTACGTCGAGGCTTTATGACGTCATCCATGGCATGAATGCATTATTCATGCTAGGATTGACTGTATTAGGCAATGGGCGTGGTTCATCCAGGGGATGAGACCGAGTTTCTCTTTTCAGCAGAGGAGAAATTTTAGCAGCTCTTCCAGATCATAGGCAAAGAAGGTGCAGATCATCCAGGAGCGGATGAAGACTGCACAGTGCGGTAAGAAATAGGAAACTGGCACCAGTCTTGGAGACTCGGGCATGTTAAAAGTTTCCATAAGAGGAAGCTTTAAGGAGAGATGAGTCTGCGAAGCAGCAGACGTGGAGGCAGAGCTAGGAGAGCAGCATGAGGTGGTGTACATCTTAACATGCTACAACCACCCGCCTTAGTTATCCCCGCCAGGCTCAGGGAGCTGGAGGGCAGAGGAAGAGTGCGGTTACATGCGGTCAAGGAGTGCGAACCAATGGCTCTAAAAATGATTCAAGGGACAGTCTGTGTCCACTACTAGCTGCGGTAGTAACGGATGTTGATATGAATCATTCCTTGCTTTCACAAATCTTGTTCCAGACCTAGAGTTTCCGGTAATCCGTGGACTTGACCCTCACGTCTGGAGATACCTTGGGAGGAGACTCGATAATCACACTTATGCCGACGGTGTGGTCAGACCCTCGAGGCGAGAGTTTCGGTTGGAATCTCTTGGTGGAAGCGTCGAGGCCTTACGACGTTGGTTTGACTATGGACTGGGCAATCACAGTTCATACACAAATTGACGGTATTAGGCAAAAAGGTTATGGTTTAACTACGACGTCGGGATGGGTTTTCCTTGGTCGGTGAAAAGGAAACCCCAGGCAGCACAGGATAAACTCATGCACAGGGGGGGGGGGGGTGCGACCGAACACTCTTGAGTCGGTCAACCTTACCCTCGTGGAAACAGTTGTTTTGAGTTCAAGTTCTAACAGGAGTTGGAAACCTCTGGAGTTCGAGGATGACGATCACGTCCTTATACGGGTCTCACCTCGATGAGGTTTATGGAGATGTGGCCAAGGCAGAAAGTTATCTCCGAGGTTCAGCGGACCTTCTTAGGTCCTCAGCTGGGTAGGCGGGGTGGTTTACTGCTTGACCCATCCACCTCAGTTGCACCAGGTGCATGACGACTCCCACGTATCTCAAATGAGGAGATACGTGCTCGACCCTTCACATATCCTCGACCATGAGGAGCTGGACAATGGCGATGAGGTGACTTCCACGGAGGTTCCCGTGGGGATTGAGGATCGATAGGAGCAGATCCTAGGAGGACGGTTGATTCCTCTTGTGTGCTTTCTTTGGCAGCACGGGAACCTCCAGGTGAGCACATGGGAGCGGAAGGCTCAGATGCGTGATCAATACCGCTTTTGTAACCCTAGTTTGTGTTAAAGATTTATGATGACGTAAATCTCTGAGGTGGGAGTTATGTAAAGACCCGTAAATTTCAAGGGAATTTTTTTCTTAATTTTATTTGGAATTTTATAAGAACGCAGTTTCTGACGGCACCTGATTCCGAGGCCCGGTGTGCCCGAAATCATTTTCCGAAGTTTGGCTCGGGTACATTTAGTGAACGAACGAGCGAGTTTTTCTAACTTTTGAACCGGTGCTCAGAATCGAATTCCGAGGGCACCGATAGAATCACATCACCAGTACTTGCTTATGAACGCCTCTTCCGGAGTTGCGTTTGCTCGGGTGTGGCTTTTAATTTTTGGGCTTTAAGTTAAGAAATAAAATAAAGTGGTGTGACAACTTTATTTTTATTTCACTTAAGCCACTTAAAAGCCACTTAAAGCTGCTTAAGCTAAGTTAAAGCAGATAGGGTACGATTCAAAATATCCTACCCTCTTGGTAGGATATTTGTGAGGTGGGGCCCGCACGAGCCCCATCGTTTCTTTTCCGCTAAGTAACGCACCCGTGAAAACCCTTTTTAATTAGGGTCAACTGGAGCGTTTTCTTAAACAATTAAATGCTCCTATTAATTGGGCGGTTTATTCATTGAAATTAATTCTATGAATTAATGGGTCGTTACTTAGGTTGTTTTTCGTTTATTGGCATGTTAATAAAATAAGACCAACACTTTTCTTCTTAAGTGTTGTTTGTTGAGAGGATTTGACAGAAACCTCAAGTTCTTCCTCCTTCGCGAAGAACGCGAAGAACACGAAGAACGCGAAGAACGTCGGCCTTCGACGAAAGGCGACGAAGAATGCCGAACCCGCGGAGATCGACGACGCGAGGTCGTGTACTGCGACGCCGACGAATCTCCCTTCGCAACGCTTCTTCCGCGACGATCCAACCCCGTGACAACCTTCGATCGACAACGACAAGTTCGTCGACGCGACGCCAAGTACCGCACGACAGCGACGCTCTTCCGCGACGCGACGATTCTTTTCTTCCACGACGATCAATTCCACAAAGAACGCACGCTCGATGACTACGGCGAGGTAGGGGTTTGTTGTGAAATAATTTATATTTCCGTGGATGTTTCCTACTAAAACAAAGAACCTGGATCAAGTGCAATTTTAATTTATTAAATTGTATCTTGTTACGTTTTCATATGATAAATTATTTCTTCCTGATTATTATCACCTAACGCGGAGGGTGCGGGCCAAACAAACACGGCCCGACAACCCTCCGCAGTTCTTCGTTGATGTGCGGATTGGCGGGCGATGAAAAAACATGCCGCAGAGGTGATTCGTTGTTTCCGCAGTGAAGTACGGGACCCGGGAGGAGCTACGAAATAGACGGAAACGAAATCGGACCACCAGAGAAACTCCGGTGGCCCTCGGAACCCACCGGCGGCGCGGATCGCCGGCGGCGCCCCGACGCGCCGCCAGATAGGGCCGCGGCGGCGGCGGCGGCTAGCGGACCCGCGGTCGAGTGGGTCCGGCGCACACGGGACGCGGAAATGCCACGTCCGCTGACCAAGGGTGGCCCCCGCAGTTGGGGGGGGGGGTGTTGACACGCGGGGGTAGCGCGCCCCCACCCCGGACTCCGCCCGCTCGGCCGAGCCGAGCCGGGCCGAGCCGACCCGCCGGTCGGGTCGCGCCTAGGCCGGGCCGGGCCACCCTGGCCGGGCCGGGTCGCGCCAAACCGGGTCGGACCTGGACTCGGGTCGGTCGACCCGGTTCGGGCCGACCCAGGGGGGGGGGGGGGGGTCGGGCCGGGTCGGTTTGGGCCCAGACCCCCCGTTCCCGGACGTTTTCGGTATTTTGCTCGTAACTGGAGGTACGGGCCTCCTAACTATGCGCCATCAGAGGCGATGCGATCCTTGGATCGAGACGGTCATTTTGGTATATCGCACTCAAGGTTTCGGAATACTTTGGGTTCGACCGGGTTGGTTCGTACACGAAACCAACCGGGCCCTCGGAGCGGAAACGCTTATATCTTGAGCTCCGGACGTCCGATTGACGCGCCGTCGACTTTGTTGGATTCCTCTAAGTGAGACGGATATTTTGGCTTACTCCGCTTGAGGTTTTGATGCCGTCGGAGTGTGGTCGGGTTGGTTCGCTCACGAAACCAACCGGGCCCCTGGAACGAAAAAGCTAATAACTCACAGACCGGGCGTCCGATTGACGCGCCGTCTGTCTCATTGAATTCCTCTTGATGAGATGGAACTTTTGGAATACTTCTCCCGAGTTTTGGTTGCTGTTGGATAGTGGCCGGGTTGGATTGTACCTGAAATCCAACCGGGCCCCTGGAACAGAAAAGATGATATCTTTCAGACTGGACGTCCGTTTGACGAACCGTCAGCGGCGTTGGTGATCACGTTGAGAAACGGTCCCTTTAAGTATACCCTATGGGAGTTTGGGGTACAGTTGAGATAAGGCTGGGTTGGTTCGCACATGAAACCAACCGGGCCCCTGGGACGAAAAGGCTAGTAACTCACAGACCGGGCGTCCGATTGATGCGCCATCTATTGTGTTGAGACCCCTGTGACGAGGCGGTACCTTGAGATACTTCTTCATGGGACCTTGTGACACTTGTAGTATCGACCAGCGGCTCGTGGAGAGGACCCTCCTGGAGACGAGCGTGCGGAATACGGAGACCGTGTAGCCGGCTGAGACCTGACGACTGCTTGACCGATCGACTCGGTGTGTTTCGAATAGCCCAGTGGGGAGCGCTTGGTTGTAGCGGTAGACCCACGGCGGAGGAGCGCTTGGTTGTAGCGGTAGACCTGCGGTACTCAAGAGAAGGAGTACCTCTGGAGGTTATGAGGGGGAGCGCTTGGTTGTAGCGGCAGACCCACGGCGGAGGAGCTCTTGGTTGTAGCGGCAGACCCGCGGTACTCAACAGAAGAAGTACCTCTTGAGGCTATGAGGGGGAGCGCTTGGTTGTAGCAGCAGACCCATGGTGGGAAGCGCTTTGTTGTAGCAGCAGGCCCACAGTACTCGATAGGAGGAGTACCTCAGCAGTCTTAGGTCAGTGAGCAGTACCTCGGAGTCGTGACAGGACCACTATACACTCCAGAGACGGGGCTCTTCAGCAGTTACGGTTTCGATAATAAAAATCCTAGTTTGAGCTGAGTCTATGAACTTTGTGTTTCCTCATGATTGATATGGGTTACTTGATAACTTAGGTATATGTATGGGCATATACCTGGGTAGTGGTTATCCGTTGATTTCATAACACTTGTGTTTCCTCATGATTGAGATGGGTTACTTGATAACTTAGGTATATGTATGGGCATATACCTGGGTAGTGGTTATCCGTTGATTTCATAACCCTTGTGTTTCCTCATGATTGAGATGGGCTAATTGATAACTTAGGTATATGTATGGGCATATACCTAAGTAGAGGTTATCCATGTTGGCTTTAGTGAGACCTTGATGGTCTCGGGGTCCCTACCGAGTATCGTTATACTCACCCCTGCATGGGCTATGCCCGCACCTTGTTGTGTTGGTTTCAGACGACGGACAGTGATAACGGAGGCTGAGTGTTCGAAGACTGAACGGTACCCGGAGGTGGACTACACGACGAGTCAGTATCTGGAGGTGGACTTCACGGCGAGATGACACTCGGAGGAGGTTGACGGGCGAGAGCATTGTGGAGGCTATCTGTACCTACCCTTCAGGTAGGATCCGTGGTGGACGATCCAGGAGCTGCGCCATCTGTACCTACCCTTCAGGTAGGATCCGAGGAGGACGACCCAGGAGCCGCTTCCATTCTTCCAGCTGTTGCCTTTTTCTGTTGTACTTGTTCAGTTGTTTTTGTACTTTCATTTGGGTTTGTATTCTGGCCCATTTACTTTTCAACACTTCCTTTGTACTTAGTGTTTTGCTTCCGCTTGTACTCTGTGGTGTTTTTTTTACTTTTATAAAGGCAATCCCTTCCCAGTTATCGGGATTTACGCCTTTGGTGCTAGTCGCCATCCCCTGGCCTATGGAAGGCAGGCTTGGGGTAGTCACGGCATGGGCCCCGAGGACGGGTCGTGACAGGCGCCACCCTCTTCCACCGCTGCTCGCATGGATCCCTCTGTGTACCATCCTGGTACGTGGGCCGAACCCGAAGCCACGAACCACTCTGGTTCGCGGGATGCTCGCCAGTCCGCGAACCACCCTGGTTCGAAGAATGCCCATCAGTCCGCGTACCACCCTGGTTCGCGGATGGCCTCTCCAACCACGTACCACCTCCCTACGTGAAGGGCGCCACCACTCATACGCCCATGTGCCCCACCAAATCCTTCGGAGTTACCATTCCCTGAGCCGAATAAGATCCTCCCAATCCGTCCTGATCCTCCGCAGCTCCCTCATTGGCCCATTCATCGGCCCCGAGCCGAGGCTTCCACCGGAGCCACCAGACCCATGTGATGTAACCTTCAGGCGCATTAGCGTGCCATTTTGCGTTCACATACCCATGGTAAGCAGGGGCGAAGGGGCTGCCCCAACCCTTGGGCGAATTCCTGAAGTATTCCTGGGTTCACATTCCCACGGTAATGCGGAGTCCGAGCCCGGGAGCCCCCTTTCTGCCCCTCCACTTGTTAGGACTGGGGCACTTCTCCCCTCCCCGAGGCGTGGCGGGGTACCCATCAGAAGGAAGCCCCTATGCACCTCCGTACTTCCCCACGGCCATGCCCAAGGAAGGGAGTAGTGGGAAAGGGTGTTGTTCCGTCCTTCTTAGGGGCCAAGTCCCTCTCCCGCTGCGCTTTGTCGCCCTGGGCATCCACCTCGGAGTAAACCCCCAATTTTATGGGCCGCTTCTATGCATAAGCCCCACTCCACTTCCCACGGACGCACCTTTCGCGACATGATCGTCTGGTCCCTGCTGCCTCTGGTTTCTCACACCGAGCATGACTCACGTGGGTTTAGAGTAAGCATCGACCATGACATCCTCTTATGGGCCTCCTCAGAGTGTAAGCCCCAACCCATTACCATGGGCCTCCTCAGAGTGTAAGCCCCAAGATAATGCGAACTACGAGGACTATGATTCCCTACCACAGGGATACGTAGGAAGCCTCCTTGAGGTTCAAGCCCGATCAACACCGGACCCCCAGGTCCACATTCACGTCGGCTCTCCGACACTCCTATTCGAACTACGTGGACTTTGATCCCTGTCTTCTGTATAGGGTAGGTAGGAAGCCTCTCTGAGGTTCAAGCCCAACAACTGGTCAATCCGACTATCTTCACGTCAGTTCACCGCGCCACTCCTAGTGCGACCTCAATGTGTCCAGACTCCTCGGGGTCATTAATCCAACGAGGGATGGTAAACCTCGGGCATAAATGATTCTGAACCCCTACGTCCAGATGACCATTGCCAACCAGGAGTAATCAGTGGATACTATGCTTGGGTATAAACCAAAGATTCGCAAACATATGAATATGTATTAAATCTATAAGAGAGTCCCGGAACAAACAATAATTCCCCCCCAAAAGGGTGTGATGAGCCCGAATTCCCATCCTCTTGACCAATGTGAGTTCTTAAGTGTCGCAGGCCAAATCTCCCAGCGAACGCTTGCCTTTGGAAAGAAGGTCCACATATTGTCGGATACGGAACCGTTGGGCATTTCGAAACCGATCCAAAACAAAAATGGCAAACCCGACGTGAATATTTAACCAAGCATGAAATATTCAACCTAATTCCACCCTGTTCCCCCTTTATACTCACAAGGAGGGCCAAGAAAGGTCATTAATTACACATGGGGTCATGAGATGCTGCTTTGAAGAGTTTGCTGTTTGTATTTGTTAAAATGTTTTACAGGTACTACACAGACCTCCCTTCGATCCAATGGCGTCACAAAGGAACTCACAGGCGCGTGCTTCCAACAGTGCGATGACATGACTTCCTCACCAACAGAGGACCCTGTCACCTACCTAGCGTCTTCAACGCTGGGTCTCGGATGCGCCGGTCTGAGAGTACCATGTGAATGGTACTCTCCCAACGGTGGAGGCGACCATGCACACCCTCCAATCCGCCAGGACTCGCCGGTCGCCTGCCCAGCAGCGACCGCAAAGACAGATCCAGACGGCTCCTGTTTCCATCTCAAACCGTTTCAGGAGTCTATCCCCGGAATGAGACAATGTGTACCTCCCATATCTTAGGGAGGTGGATGAGGTCGACGCAGAGGACTTCATCCCCGCCGAACGGGGGCTCCGCTCCAATGCCCCTCCAGGAAGGCGTCATCGCGGTCACGCCGCAACTCAACATCCTCGCGATAAGGAGGATGTTGCCTCGAGGATCCAGACCCATGCTCCCCGAGATCCGGCCCCTCGGACCGCCCAACGAGGGCGGAAAACTTACAACCGGGGATCGGTCATCACCCTTGTCCCCGAGGAGGAGCTCCGCTGCCCGGTCACGGAGACGCATCGCGAACAGGCACATACACCTGTTCGTTCCTCCAAAGCCTGCCATCCAGACATGGCGGCCCGCCATCCAGACATGGTGGCATCATACGAGCAGGCACACATCCCCGCCGAGCTCTGCCACGCCCGTCGCTCACACAGGACGAAACTTACCCGGCAGACACCTCTCCCTACCCAGGGTCGTGAAGCCCACCAACTCGACGTGGTGGCGACCCAACGTCTGTAGGACCATCTCCTAGCAGATGATCCTGATGCCTACCATCCTGATATGGTGGAGATCAACAAAGCCCGCCACCCAGATGTGTCGACAACTCATAGGCGGGTACGTCTCCCCACCAATAAAGGCCACCAACTCGATACGATGGGAAACCAACATATACATGGCCAGCTCCCTACAGATGCAAGTAAAGTCTGCCATCCCGATGTGGCGGAAAATGAAGAGATAAACCGGCATATCCTAGTGCAGGGGCAGATTCGTTCACCTGCCTCAACATAGGACAATTGTCAGTACCCACTAACCACCGGAAGACCGAAGCAGGATATTCCTACTCCGATACCGGAATGGGCCTTCATACCCGTTCTAGCCAAAGATGTCTCTCTATATATCCTGGCAATTATGGAGGAGCAGGTATCAATCCTAGATCATATCTTGCAGACTTTCCAGAGTGTAATTGAATCAGCGACAACAACAAGGACTTGAGCACATGAGCCCATGTCCCCAATTGAGGTGACTCATCTAAGAGACGAGATAGCTGCCTCGGAGCAGATTTGCATCCTTGCTTCCTCCCAGGAGGGTCGCCAGCTTTATTCCGTGATGCAAGGGAAACTGGATCGAGCAGCTTCACTCGTTCCAACTGGGGGACACCTGTCCATCACGGTGGATGCTCCAGAGCAGACATATATCCATGATAAAAGTCAAGATGTTCGTCGGCGTATCCCGACAACATGACGGGACCCAATTAGACAGGGACCCAAAGGTGAAGGCCGTTGTCAACAGCAGACGGTCCCCGTTGCCCGCAAGAAAGCACCCCAAACGCGCCGAAGGCAGCCGGAAAATAAAGAGCGGGTTCATGACTCTGCTCTGCTGGAAGATGGGGTTCCCAACGCCGCTAAGCGCATATCGAAGGCTCCGAACCCTACCCACCCATTACCATATTATGGGAGTGGCAGTAGCAGTTGCAAAGCTTCTCCCCACAGTGTCGCTACCAGAAGCTCTGAAGTTCCTCCCCAAAGCACCCGTGGGCCCCCCCATGGGCATATAACGATCGATCACGAGAGCTCCTCTTTTGATGTGAGTCATGGAAACCCTCCAAGTGACCAGAAGACCGAGCAGCAAGAAGGTCCTCCACTTGCTGTGGTCCACCATGAAGGTCCTCATCGGGGTATACGCTGCAAACACTCTCCATGCAGTGGGACCACAAATTATGATAGTAGTCATCACTATCATAGTCGCAACTGCGGAGGCCCTCCCCACAGTGACGTCTCATCGCGACAAGAAGGCCCTCTCCTTGTCGTGGCCTGCCCTGAAGGTCCTCCACAGGTGTTACGTTGCAATGACACTCCACGCACCCGGGCATCAGATCACGGTGGTAGTCCTCGCCACCCTGATAACGGAGGTCCTCCCCGTAGAGATGACAAGCAATGAGAATGCCCTCCCCTTGTTGTAGTACATTCTAAAGGCCCTCCTCAGGGTGTACCCCGCAGATATTCTCCCTGTGGCAGCTGTAATGGTAGTCCTCTCCATTGCAGCAGCTGTGATGGTAGTCCTCGCCACCACGACCGCCATTGCGAAGGTCCTCCCCGCAGTGGCCCTAAGTAACAAGAAGGTCCTCCCCTTGTCGCAGTGTGTCTTGAAGGTCCTCCCCAGGATACACATCGAACTTCAGACCATGATGGTCATCCTCACCATGATGGCAGTTGTTGCGAAGGCCCTCCCTGTAACAACGCTACACAGCCAGAAGGTCCTCCCCTTGTTGTGACACGCCTTGGAGGTCCTCCCCAGGGTGTGCACTGCAAAATCCCTCTATGCAGTGAGGCGTCAAGCAGTAATGGTAGTCCTCACCATTGCGACCGTCATTGCGAAGGTCCTCCCCGCAATGGCATGTCATATCGACAGGAAGGTCCTCCTCCTGCCGAATCAATCATGGAAAAGACCTCATATTCTAAGGCACTCAGAAGGATGGGATCGAGCATGTCAGATTCCCAGTCAATCTCTAATGACGCCCTTCCTCGACCGGGAGACGTTCCGGGGCCACGTTCATCATCTGAACCACCCCAGAATCGCCTATGTGATAATTCAACACATACCGTCCCCACTACCTCCGACCACACTATCAGTGAGAATCTCAGTTGGGATGACCAGGTAGAGGAGTCACTAGCGGAGGAGTATGCCTACATGTTACACTTGAGGAAACGACTAGCTAGGGATGATATACCAGTTATGTTTTGGCCCACAACCACCTATCAGTTCGACATACCCAGAGAGTTGTCGAAAGAATGCTTGCACAACATCCTCCATAATATGTGGACAACCCTTCACTGACTGAAATCAATATTTCTACCCTATGATAGGTATGTAGACCATGTCAAGACAATAGGAGACCTCCTGCATCACATCGACCTGGAATCTCTTCCTTCGGCATGATAAAAGTGACCCAAGGGGCGTAAAGGAAACATGGAGATAGCCTGCCTCTGTGCGCTGCACCAGTTGCGCCGCCTCATCGGTGACACCCCGACGGGAGTCCATATCAGGGGATGGGGAGAACATGGAGCTCTTCATTTCACTCCTCTCCCCACCTAGAAGAACCCGTTCGGCATGGTGTCTTGCAACGCCATCACATCAAGACAAAAATCTCGTGGTCTCCCTGTTCACGAAAGGAAACACACCCAACAGAGTCTGGCCTTGAGTAAGTCCTAGAAGTGTCAGGCCCGACGGGAACAATCCATTCAAGAACTTTTAAATCAGGCCACTGAGAGCATACAACAGGCCTCTCGCCTAAGAGAGACCAATCAGTGGTCATTTCTTGCCTCCCCAGAAGGGATTGATTCACAGAAGAACTCGGAACCAAACCTAGTTCACCCCCAAATGGGGGCACGCAAGATCAGGCAGGTAGCGATAACAGCAGCCACCATCGCAATCCAGGTTCAACCCCATCCTGAAGAGCTGGGGGCATTTTTAACAACAAATACCTCCGTAAGGCCAATAAAAATGGGAAGTGACTCAACGTCCAAGGAACGGAGCCAACCCCAGCCCTTAGGGCTGGGGGTATTATTACCTCCTCAACAACAACCTCCCTCATGAGAATCAGTATTCTATCATCTAGGGAGGATGGTTAGAAGAATAGGTTCCTACCCTATCCCATCATTTGAATCATCATCCCCTCCGAAAGAGAGATGTACCGTAAGGTCACATCAGAGAACTCTCCGCATCACCCTTCGTCAAGGATCCCGAAAGAAATCCCGAGACAGAAGAGGGAATACCAGTAAAAGACGTGGGAGATCCTCTTCCTATTTGGAAGATAAAATCTTCTCTACCCCGCAATATGCATCCATCAACGCCATAGAGGCTAACCACATGGGTAACACTGAATATGGTATAGATTCGGATGGATCGGGAGATGATGGTTCTGGTCAGGCTGTGACTCACAACGAACCACCAGGTGTACACACCCAAAACCAGAGGGCCACTCTAAACATGGACGCCCCTTCAGCTAACCTTCCTCTTCTCACTCTGCGAGCTTCCAATAAGGATAAGAACAAAGGACCAGTTATACTTAACCCGCCTCCTTCTCTCGATAAAAATGATCCCCTTACGCTCGAAGAGAGATTCACTCGACAGGAATAGGAAATGAAAGAATTGAGGAGGATTAACACCGAGCTACTCCAGAGGAACCATCTTATTAAAAGCACGTCCCAAGAGGAGCCACATAAAACACTCCCAGTAAGTGCACCTAAAAGACCAAGGTTTTCCCCGACAAACGAATCATGGTTAGGTCTCCTGCCCAACGAGGCTCCCGACCCATCCAACTACCTAAATGTGGATCCAAAAGAATACCAAGACTTCCCTCCACTTAGAAAGCAACTGGAGCGAGTACGTATGAACCCTCCGAAGGTGTCACAAATGGCACATGAACCCCTGGTTCCAACCGAGCCGGATCCTCAAGAAATTCCTCGGGATACACCTTCCCAGGACTGAACCCAGTAGGATGTAAACCAGGGTCTCAACAACACCATCGAGGCACTGACAGCTCAATTGGAAGCAATGGAAGGTCGACGCGCTCCGATACAGCCAGAGCGGAAGACCTACCCGGATTGGGTGAGCAACACGCCACCTCCACCCAATTTTGGGAGCCCTGTATTCCCTATCTTCAATGGATCAGGTGATCCGGAACAACACTTGATGCACTACGCATCTTATTGAGACCCTATGATGGGAACTCCGGAACAACAAGAAGCAGTGAAACTCAGATGCTTCGTACGGACCCTACAAGGATCCGCCTTCGTCTGGTATACGAGCCTGCCAGCCCAGTCAATAAAAAGCTAGGAATACCTTAGACATCATTTCCTATTCCACTTCAGCTCGACATTGCCCAAAACAACAGTCAGCGGCCTCATGAACTGCAAGCAGAGGGAGAACGAGAGGGTCTCGGATTTCATCGCCAGATGGAAAGGTCTGACCTACTCTCTGAACAGGACAATGCCTCAAGATGAGTTGCTCTCCATATGCATTGAAAATCTTTAAGATGAGCTACGAACTCCTCTCATACCAGTGGAGTGCACCACTGGCTTCCTCCATCTCTTGGTCATTGCCCAGAGAATCGAGGACTCCCTGTAGCGGACCAATTTGAAGTCCCGAATAGCCTCACAGGCTCCTGTAAAGAGAGCAACCATAGATGAAGCGTCCTCTATCACGCTCAAGCCATCCCCTGTGCCTGCTCCACCACTCAGGCCTCCACCAAATTGTCAAGGGCCCCCTGTATATCAGCGGCCGCCTCCACTTAGATGGGATGATCAGAAAGGGTCTAAGTGGAACCAGTTTGAGGAATGAATACATAAAGCATACTCGTTCCGAGAGGGACAAGTCCACGACTACTTCAGTGCCGCCATGAATTGCAACTTTCTTCGCCTCCCAGAGCCAAGGAAACCTGAATAATTCGGCCGCGATGACAGGACATACTACTATCCCTACCATCGAATGTTGGGGCACAATATTCGGGAATGATTCGTTTTCAAGGAACTCCTGCAAAGGATGATAGACTCTGGGCAGGTCGAGCTGGGACCACCACCGGCGCATGTGACATATATTCCTACCATCGACTTCGAAAAAGGGGAGGGGTGGTTGGAAGTCACCAGCAAGAAGGGGCATAAGTTTGATAACTGGATGGCTCGGAAGACTTTTAATCGAGCCCAGGGCATACTCCGAGCTCAACTATAACAGCCGGTGTTGCCACCAACAGCCCCTAATGCCGCACAACCGACAATATCAGCCTCACAACCCTCTACGATCTGGTCATCCAGGAATAATTGATAAAGGAGGAGACAAGTTCAAGAGGAGCAGTCCACGATGAGGCCAAAGTTAGCCCCGACGCTATTAGATTTCATGCCCTCAAATTTGGCGCCACGGGCGCTGACCCACCAAACAACACCATCAGGGACAGCCGACCAGGTTGACCTGTCAGAGGATAAAGAGACAATATTTAGTTCTATCAATGTCATCCATCTTATGGAATAATTCCCTTAAGAAGGGTATGATTATGAACCCAAGTTCCCAACACGAGGAGCCGAGATGAGGAATCACAGAGGCAGGGGATATCAGGGAAGGCACAGTCACGGCCGAATCCAACTCTACGGTTAGACCTCAGAACAAACCGTTAATATCACAGAAACCCGTGGGAGATCCCTTAAATGGACTCAGTAGTAGAAAGGATATCCATCCACCTCCACAAGCGGCCACTTTTCCCCCATCATTCTGCAGTACCCATCATAGGAGGAACAAGTGTCTAGCCGCCTAGTGCGCACGAACAGACTGGCCGGGCCGAGTCCCCAGAACCTGGGGACATCATCGACATATGAACACACTACCGGTCCCTCATCATCACATATTACAACTCCTAATCTACCCTCTAAGACTCTCCCACCAATGGAGAAGCGTCGGCCACTGGAACAGAAATACGACATCCTTAAGCAGCTGGCGTCGGTACCAGCCAAACTGTTGATCCTGGATGCCTTGAGCTTGTCAGCAAACATCAGGGAGGCACTTATAGAAGCCTTTATCATCCCCCAGGAGTTTCAAGCTGAGGTAGATTCCGTTTAGATTTACCGTATTGATACTGGCTCGGATGAATGCGATGCAGTGATTTCCTTCACCGATCTGGATGAAGATGCCATCATGCAAGGACACATAAAACCACTATATGTGTCCGGCTCACTAGATGATGTTGAGATCCGCAAAGTCTTTATCAACAACGGATCTGGAGTTAACCTCCTTCCCCTATGGACACTTCGTAAGTTGGGCTACAGTGAGGGAGATTTAATACCCTCAACCACAACTCTTCTAGGTTACGACAAGAGTGAGCAGAAGCAAATGGGACAAATTAAGCTAAAGACCCATTTTGGTGACCTTGTGGCCTATTCGGAATTTCTGGTGGTCTGGCAGAATACAACATTCAATGCCCTACTGGGAAGGCCATGTCTCCATAAGCACATGGTCGTTCCTTCATCCTACCACCAGTGTATTAAGTACTACGTCAATGGGAAAAGTGGGACATTGCACGCCGACAAGGCCCCTTTCGAGCTCTCCGAGTCACACTACATTGACACTGGGTTTTATGAGCAAAAGAGGAAGAAACATTTGACCGATGGTATCAACTGGATCCCCGCTCCAAATGGTCTGGAAATGGTTCCTGACGACCCCCTCAGAAAACTTTACAGAGACTACGTACTTCCCATCAACCATATTGAGAGCAGGGATTCGAGTTCGGGCACACACTCAGCTATCCTCACGACTTCAACCATAACGACCGAGCGTGATAATGCGGAAATGACTGCTAACCCTCAATTTGGGGACAAATACTTGAGCGAGGACACCCACAATGCCTCGCCTCCGGACTCCCAGGAGCCCAAGTCAAGAAATCTCCCCCCGTCAGATCAAGAAGATGAGTATGCGGGAGAGGAAGAGGAGGAAGATCTCAAAGACGCACCTCCTGCATTTGAGGAAGGTATCTCCACCACTGTGGATGAGCTTAGGGAAATAAACCTGGGTACAAAGGACGATCCGAGGCCTACTCTCATTAGTGAAGCCATGTCCCCCGAGGATAACGAGGTATATACCTCTTTCTTGAGGTAACATTGGGATGTATTTTCCTGGAATTACACGGAAATACCAAGACTCGATCCCTAAGTGGAAACCCACCGCTTAGGTCTACCAGAAGACCACCGGGGCTATAAACAGGCCGCCAGAAGGACACACCCCTTGCATGCTGCCAAAATAGAGGCTGAAGTCGATAAGCTCATTAAAGAAGGATTCATTAAGGAGGTACAGTACCCCATATGGTTGGCCAAAATTGTCCCCGTCAAGAAAAAGAACAGACAAATCCGCATCTGCATTGATTTCAGAGATCTCAATCGGCATTGTCCGAAAGATGATTTCCCAGTCCCGATCTTCGAGTTGTTAATCGATGAAATGGATGGGTATGAGGCTCTATCCTTCATGGATGGCTATTCTAGATATAATCAAATCAGGATGGCCTAAGAAGACGAAGAAGCCACTACCTTCAGGGACCCTCAAGGAGTATTCTGTTACAAGGTCATTCCCTTTGGTATCAAGAACACTGGCGCCACATATCAACGTTCCAAGCATCGTATCTTCAAACCATTCCTAGGGATATTCATTGAATGTTACGTGGAAGACTTGGTGGTTAAGTCCAAGGAGCACTCAGATCACCTGTCAGACCTTGAGACTGTCTTCAACAAACTTCGGAAGCATAACCTAAAGATGAACCCCTTGAAATGCGCCTTCGGGGTTACCTCAGATAAATTCGTTGGCTTCATCGTACACCATCATGGCATCGAAGTCGACCCTGAAAAGACAAAGGCTATCCTCGGCCTGCCACCCCCCCACAATCTCTCCGAGTTGAGAGCATTCCAAGGGAACTTGGCCTACATCAGTCGGTTCATAGCCAACCTGGCTGGAAAATGTTTGCCCTTTACCAGGTTAATGAAGAAGGGAGTCACGTACCAATTGACAGATGACTGCCAAGAGGCGTTTGAAATCCTAAAGAAGTACCTCTTAATACCACCGGTGCTCTTGCCCCCAGTTGAAGGAAGACCTCTCATCCTATATGTGACGGCCCTAGAGTGGTAGTTGGGAGCCTTCCTCGCACAGAAAAATGACACTGGCAGTGAAAACAGTCTCTATTACCTCAGCTGAACCATGATTGATGATGAGACTCGATACTCAAACATCGAGAAGAGTTGTTTAGCCTTGGTCTTCATAGTTTGAAAGTTATAACATTATCTGCATCATCATGAAGTCCACTTGGTCTCGCGTAATAACCCGCTCAAGTACATCCTTAGCCGTCCGATGATGACCGGGCACCTATCCCGATGGGAAGTAATCCTGCAATAGTTTGACATCTGGTTTGTGCCTCAGAAGGCCATCAAAGTCCAGGAGTTAGCAGATTTTCTGGCAGAGCACCCTTTAATAGGGACCGCCGCACCGGATGTCGAGCTACCTGACGAAGACGTCTTCATGGTTCAAGAGGATCTCCCAACATGGGAAATGTGCTTCGACGACGCGTCCTGAAGCCCAACCGGGAAAAGGATGGAAGATCCCAAATTTAACAAGGTGGTATTGTGGATAATACTCATGTACCCGAAAAAGGTAGTATTTCCATATTCCTTCCTCCTGTCAGAAGGATGTACAAACAATGAAGCGGAGTATCAATCCCTAATTGCAGGCCTGGAGATCGCACTCCAGGCACAATTACAACACCTTAAGGTAAAAGGTGACATGAAACTGGTCATTAAGCAAGTCAATGGTGACTATACTATCAAAAAAGAAGGAGATGATTCCCCTGTTTAACCATGTACGAGGGTTAATGGCGGAATTCTCAACAGAACTGACATTGAACTATATTCCCCAATCTTAGAATGCTCAGGACGACGCATTAGCCAATGCGGCCACAACCCTAGCTGACCCAGACCAAGATGAAACATTCATCAGTATTGCTCACTGTCGAATGGTCCTACCGTTTGTTCAAGCCAAGACGAAAGAAATCAATGAATTCAGTCTTGTCCTAGAGCCATATGCTCCTGCCACCGGTTGGATGAACCCCATTGCAAACTACCTTCAACGAGGAGAACTTCCATCAGAAAGGGCTGAACGAGAGCAAATACGGAGAAGGGAAATCGACTTTGTCCTATATGGCAGCACGGGTCAGAAAGAGGTCCTCTACAAACGAGGCCTAGACGAAATCCTCCTCATATGCATTGATGGAGAAGAAACTACTACCGTCATGACTGACGTGCATGCCGGAGTATGTAGAGCACATCAGCTGGGGTACAAGCTTTCCCATCAGGTCCGAAGTCTTGGGTACTATTGGTCCACAATGGAACGAGATTGCGAGCGCTTTACCGCAAAATGCCACTCATGTCAAATTCATGTCAACTTCATACACTGACCCCTAGAGTTACTCCATCAGGCCAAGTACTCCTGGACATTTTCCATCTGGGGAATAGAAGTGGTGGGACCATATCCTCCTGCCACAGTAAAACAGTTGAAGTATATCCTCACGACAACCGACTTATTTTCCAAATGGGCAGAAGATGTACCCCTTAAGAAATTCGGGGAAAGAAACATTTTCAGCTTTGTAAAAACCAATATCATCACCAGATTTGGTGTCCCTCATACCATACTGACGAATAATAGCACCAAATTCTGCTCTGTTGAATTGGAGAAACTATACCAAGAATACTGTATCAAGGCTAACCATTCATCCTGCTACCATGCAGCGGCCAATGGAAAGATAGCGGCTTTCAACAAGACCCTGTCCAACATTCTCTAGAAAATGGTGGACAAAGACAAGAAGTCATGGCCGGATAAACTCCTCCATGCATTGTGGGCTTATCGAACCACAATCCGCACTGCTACTCTGGCTACTCCGTACTCATTAGTATACGGAACAGAGGCGGTTCTTCCCATTGAACTCCAATTACCCTTGCTCCGTGTTTCCATTTGTGATCAGTTATCCAACGACGAGCGATCAGAAAATCGGCTAGGTGAATTGGAGTAGCTGGATGAGAAACGGTTTCACACTTTGCACCATCTGGAAGTATATCGGAACCAGATTGAACGATCCTTCAATAAAAAGGTCCGTCTTCGGTCTTTCTTGGATGGAGAATTGGTGTTGGTCCTCCGAACCCCAATGATACCCGGAAAGAAACCTCCAAAGCTAGAGCCCAAGTGGGAGGGACCATATGTTACACACAAGGTCTACTCTAACAGAGCATATGCCCTGATCTCCATGGACTGAAAATTCACCACCGCTCCTACAAATGTGAGATTCCTGAAGAATTATTTCGCATAATAACTAAAGCAGTTATCGTCTGAGATGCAAGACGTTAAACTGCCAAGCGCCCAATGGTCCAAACTCTATGACCCTAAAATAAGAGTATTCCATCCTCACCAGCATAACTAAAAGCAGTTATCGTCCGAGCTTCAGGAAGTTAAACTGCCCAGCGCCCAACGGTCCAAACTCTATGACCCTAAAATAAGAATATTTCGTCCTCACCGCACGACGTTAAACTGCACGGGCAAGAAGTTTTAAAAAAATTCCCTTTTCCCTCATGTATGGACCAGACCTGCATGGGGTATATTGTCTTTAATAGAACTACGTACGGCTTGATTCTTTCCCTTGCAGGATATATAGCGACGCTGGGGTCCCCTACCCTGGCCCAACCACTCCCAAATAAAATAAAATTAAAAAATGTTCCTTTCCTCTGTGTATGGACCAGACCTTCATGGGTTGTAATCCTTTCAGAGAACTACATACGGCTTGATTCCTACCCTCTCAGGATACGTAGTGACGCTAGGGTCCCACACCCTGGCCCAACCACCTCAAATGAAGCCAAAATACCCCTTCCCTCGTATGGACTAGACCCGCATGGGGTGTATTTCACAAGAGAACTACGTAAGGCTTGATTACCACCCTCGCAATATACGCAGTAATGCTAGTGTTCCACACCCTAGCCCAGGCACCTCAAATGAAGCCAAAAATACCCCTTCCCCCGTATGGACCAGACCCGCACAGGGTGTATTTCCCAAAAGAACTATGCGAGGCTTGATTCCTGCCCTCACGAGATACGTAGTGATGCTTGGATTCTGTATCCTGGCCCAGTCATTTAAAAAAAAATGAACCTTCCCCCCGTGATAGGACCAGACCTGCACGAGGTGTATTCCGGAAAGAACTATATACGGCTTGATTACTGCCCTCGCAGGATACGTAGTGACGCTAGGGTCCCCCACCCTGGCCCAACCATCCCAGAATAAAAGTTAAAATGCCTTCTCCCCCCGTGTATGGACCAGACCTGCACGGGGTGTATTGCCTTTCATAGAACTACGTAAGGTTTGATTCCTGCCCTTGCAGGATACGTAGTGACGCTAGCGTTCCACACCCGAGCCCAACCACCTAAAATGAAGAAAAAATACCCCTTCCCCCGTATGGACCAGATCCGCACGGGGTGTATTTCCCAAGAGAACTATGTAAGGATTGATTCCTGCCCTCGCAGGATACGTAGTGATGCCAGCGTTCCACACCCTAGCCCAGCCACCTCAAATGAAGCCAAAAATACCCCTTCCCCTGTACGGACCAGACCCGTACATGGTGTATTTCCCAAAATAACTACGTGAGGCTTGATTCCTCCCCTCGCGGGATACGTAGTGACGCCTGGATTCTGTATCTTGGCCCAACCATTTAAAAAAAATGCCCCTTCCCCCCGTGATAGGACTAGACCAGAACATGGTGTATTCAGGAAAGAACTACATACGACTTGATTCCTGCCCTCGCCAGATACATAGCGACGCCAGGGTCCCCCACTCTGGCCCAACCATCCCCAAATGAAAGTTAAAATTCCCTTTTTCCCCATGTATGGACCAGACCTGCACGGGGTGTACTGCTCGTCCTCACCGCATGATGTTAAAATGCACGAAATTCGTCCTCACTGCACGACGTTAAACTGCACGGATAAGAAAATAAAAATGACCTTTCCCTTGTGTAAGGACCAGACCTACACGGGGTGTACTCCTCGTCCTCACCGCACGACGTTAAACTATATGGATAAGAGGTTAAAAATGACCTTTTTCCCCTGTGTACGGACTAGAACCGCATGGGGTGTACTCTTTGTCCTCGCCGCTTGACATTAAACTGCATGGATCGCATCCTCACCATACGACGTTAAACTGCATGGATCGCGTCCTCACTGCACGAAGTTAAACTGCACAGAATTTGTCGATACCCACCCAAGATATATGGAAAAACAAGATGTAAATACTCCTTGCGCATTTGGCTGCATCCTCTCCATACATCAGACTCCACAGCCCGAGTAATTATGGATCTTCATAACCATTCATGGCCATCAGAAGTTGAAATTTATCGACCCGTGGACACCTTTTCATGACTATGAATACCATGCCCTCAGTGGCTCTGCATATTGATAGCCCCTGGACCATCTACCAAAGGCAAGATTTCCTCAGACGATACTCTTCCTAGCTTCATATGCTTACCGGCCTCAGAGCCCCCATATCATACCTCCCGATCCAGAAATTTATGGCACAGTGGTTTACAAATTCACCCCCTTTTTTTCACATCCAAATGTTTCCAGGGTATCCCTACCTGATTAGCCTATGTATCCACTTGTGGTTCAAAAGACGATCTGCATCTACGAACATCAAGCCATGGCTAGTCTACTTTGTCTCAACGAACAATTGCAGTGAAGATGTTTCTTGTATACTCAGACACCATTACCCCCATACACCAAACTTTGTACTATGAGCAATCTCGGGTCTTCATAATCATTCATGGCCATCGGAAGTGGAAAGTCATCGACCCGGGGACACCTTTGCATGACTATGCATACCATTCCCTCAGCGGCTCTGCATATTGATATCCACTGGCTCGTCTACCAAAGGCAATATTTCCTCGGGCGGTACTCTTCCTAGCTCCGTACGCTTATCGGCCTTAGATCCCCCTCACCACATCTCCTGATCTGGGAAACCTCAGAGTAGTAGTTTACAACCTCCATCCCCCACCCTGTTCAGAGTATATCGGAGCATGGTAACTCAGTTATCCTTTGAGTGACTACAGCAATAGTCACCAAATGGTCCGAGCTCTATGACCTCTAAACTAGGAATAATTTGTCCTTACTGCACGATGTTAAACTGCATGGAGTAAAGGTGCACCCCCGCGTGCAAGATAAATCAGCACAGGGATCTCTCTAAGCTTTAACAACAACCGGGGACGAATATGCCCGACATGTACAGATATTTTCTTATTGAATGACAGACTTCGTGGCTCGAAAAATTGCGAATCCTCATAACCATTCATGGCCATCGGAAGTGGAAAGTCATCGACCCGGGGACACCTTTTCATGACTATGCATACCATGCCCTCAGTGGCTCTGCATATTGATAGCCCCTGGCTCATCTACCAAAGGCAATATTTCCTCGGGCATCACTCTTCCTAGCTCCGTATGCTTACCAGCCTCAGAGCCCTCATATCATTTCTCCTGATCCAAGAAGCCCCGAAACCACAATTTACACCATCAACCCCTCTCCACATCTTGGGCATGACGAGGTGTTCAAGCCCAGTTACATTCTGATCAAGATAAGCCTTTGCAACTACGTCCTTACCGCATGATGTTAAACTGCACAAAACATCTTGGCCGCTTTACATAAAGCTGCAAAGACCAAGCATTAAACATTTAGGGAGATGCCTCCAACTACGAGCATTTTCACTGGTTTAATAATTCCCCCATCCTCACTGCATGATGCTAAACTGCATAGAATCCTTTAATAATGTCCCCGTCCTCACTGCATGACGCTAAACTATATACCATCCTTTAATAATTCCCCCGTCCTCGCTGCATGATGTTAAACTGCACGACATCATTGAATAATGCTCCTAATCTTTACCACATGACGTTAAACTACACGTAAGACATCCTTACCACATGACGCTAAACTGCATGGTCAAACCTGTCATAGGTTCAGTAAGGAATTAAGGCTTTTCTCTGTCCCTCAGTGCACGAGTCAGACCTACACGAACCACCGTCTCGCACCAGCGTGAGAAAGAATGACTTTACCCATTCGCGGGAAATTTAGCCTAGATGTTTCTCCCGTATCCAGAAACCCTCTCCTTATAAACCATACTCTGTCCTCAAAAAAAGCCAAACTCTCATAAACCACCCCTGGTGGTCTCGAATCACAAACTTCCTTGAAGTTGCCCGACTATCGGAAGAATGAAATCATTGACCTAAGGACACCTTTGCATGACTATGAATACCATGCCTTCAATGAATCTTCATATTGATATCCCCTGGCCCGTATAACAAAGGCAATATTTCCTTAGGCAATGCTTCTCTCCGTACGCCTCTTGGCCCCTGAGCCCCCATGTCCATCCTGGGATTCGGAAACCCTCTGAGATACAGTTTACCAACCTTTTTCACAACCCTGCCTGAATATGGTGGAACGTCTCTGACGAGATTACCAAGAACTAGGAGAAGCTTCCAGGTAATGTCCCAGCTGCATGACTTTAAACTGCGCAAATCTCCAACCCTCCTTTATGCTAGATAAATGAATAGGACCGAGACCCTGAGTCTACACTCCTGATTAGTACAGATGTTCTCAAACCCTTTCAAACGTCACATACCCCTTCCGAGCCACTCCTGGTGGTTTTCATAATTCCTCAAGCCACCCATGGTGGTTTTCATAAGACGGACTCCCATGAAGTCCTCAGGCCATCAGAAATGGAGAGTCATTGACTTAAGGAAACCTTTGAATGACTATGCATACCATGCCCCCAGTGGCTCTGCATATTGATTGCCCCTGGCCCGTCTACCAAAGTAAAGATTTCCTTGGGTGATGCTCCTCCTACCTATGTACGTCGATACAGCTCCCATGCCTTGATACATGCCCTGCATGTCATTCAAATTTGAACACGCTTTTCCCCCCACATGCATCTGGAGTATATTGAGACATCTTTTAATCAACCAAACCTCATTGGGGCCCTCGCCCCACCATACCTGGTCAAAGATATTCGACCTAAAACATCAGTAATGATAGTCTTGATGGCGGGACTTTAAACCGCTCACAAAAAAAGAGAGGCACAAAGCCTGTTAGGCTGAAAACCCGAAAAGGGAGACCTAAGAAAAAGTTGGGCCATACCCGCTGGGTCCACACCAAATGGGCCCAGGAAAAATTATGGCATTAACAAGAAAAGACAAAAAGTTTGTGGGGCTTTTCCACAAAACCCTAGCAATAGTCAAACTATGCTCGCTGGATCCCATGGTCCAGACAAAAGTTAGAGCTCGTTTTTATCAATGGTCCTAAACTCTGATTATTCTAAGTTCGGTGAATTGATATATGCAGAAATCATGCCAAATGATTTCTATCATAGGATAATATGACAAGAGCACTAAGGAGAAACATTTCTTTGTTTCATAACAATTTTGATAAGAAGGGAATCCACAATCCGGATCCTCCTCTGGCATAAAATCTTATTACAAGAGGTTTTCAGTGGATTCACAAAGTTTTATCAGGCACTGATGAGAATCCTTGATTGTTTGATGGAGATTCTGCAGTAAGGCTGTCTCATCTTCTGCACCGGCCCGCAACGCTTCCGCTACTTGCGCCGCCTTTGAGCTCTCCCTTATCTCCTTCTCCACCTGCCGCTCCCCTTCTTCAATTATGGCGGTGACATTAGTCTCTTCCTGCTGCAGCCGCAGTATGTCATTCCTCAGCACCTCCAATCGAGAACACTGCTCAATGACTTCTCCCTAGAGTCTCGTAACTACCCTGACATGATCATGAGCCTCTATTAGGAAAAGATGTCAGGTCGCGGAAAGGTAGGCTTCAGATTGAGAAGCAGAAAGGCAAGATTCGAAACAACCCAGTATTTCTTGATCAGTGACCACCTGCTTGACTATGTCATAAATACTATGGTAGTCAAAGCCATCAAATCCCATCAGCATAAACAGATTGTGCAACTTCGGTAATTTGGTCAGCATCTCGGCTAGGGGCGTCTGAGAAATCAGCTTCCAAATTCTCTCCCAAGACCTTTGGAGAGCAGGTCGAATACTGGAGAGGACTTGTTGATCAGGTTCGGAGTCACTCCCGGATGAAGATACGTATTTAGGGATGAACATCACCAAGGAGGGACCCGATGCGGATTCACCCACAAACTCTGGCGCCGCGAAAACTTCGCCCCCAGCGGTTGTGGTCACAGGAACGATCGGATCTGACGACACAACCGCCAATGCCAAAGGTCGTGGTCCTAAAGCCCGAGAGTCGATAAGACAGATAAGTATCCCTAATAAAAAAAGGGAAGATGAAAGATTCAATGAGAAGAGATTGATAAACTTACCCCTGATCATAAAGGCGTCAGTATCCTCAAGCTCTGCGCCGCTGCGACCACTCGATGAGGATGCTATATCCTTAAGAGGCAAGGGAGTCCTGGAACCCCCCAAAGGTGTCCAGGACCTAAGTCCATACCCAAGGATAGTAACTCCCAGATCTGTCCCCAAGAAATCGGATACAGAGATCAAGCCCATGGAAATCACTCCCCCAGTAAACAAAATAATGGCCCGCTCTGGGTTTCCAACAACTGGCCTGATGGAAGGTTCTTCCTCCATCGCCAAGAGATCCATTGAGACTAAGGCAGCTGGCCCTATCAGATTTGGGGCCTCTTTGGTAATCACGGGCGTCCTGTCCTTCCCCGCGATTATAAATGCTGTATGATCAATGAGAGTCTCGACTTCCAGTTGTCCATCCTCGGACATATCTATGATTGATGAAGGAAGAAGAGAAACATCCATGTCACTTTCCCCTTCAGTAGGACCCGCCATCTCGACATGCTTAGGTGTGGCTACAGGTGATCCCTCAGATGATAAAGGGGCAGAAAGTATGGTCGCTCGGGTAGCCACGACCAGGTCTCCGAATGGCCCTACACCGTAGCGCCAAAACAGTTAACAACTAACAGAATTAGAATATATGAGTAGGTAATCAAGGAAATGTGAAGTCATGATTACCCGAAGTCCCTTGCCTGAGCCGTTCTGATAAATGGGATGCCTGCTGGCATCTCTGGATCTTCCCTGGGGATAATTCCTCGCTTGGAATGCTGGGAGGGTCTAGAGGAGGAAAGACCCTAGCTAGGTCCGCAATGGTCACTTACACGAGATCAGCTGCGCCCGGAGACCCCTCCTCGATGATCACCATAACTGAAAGCGCATGTTCACCTGCCGCGGTACCATGGGGAGTGTACTCCGGGGATGAAGTTTCCCCCTGGGACTCCTCGGCACCCAACATAAAGGGAAGAAACTTTAGAACCTTCACAATAAAGGAGGAGGGAAAGCCGGAATGGACGAACAAGATGACCCCTTCTTCAGGATCGGACGATTCAGGATGTCTCATCATCATGGAAACCTGGGTAGACCCATAAAGCCGGTTCTGGAGTGAATGAACATAGGTTTCCATCTCTTTCAGTGAGGCGACTATTTCGTCCATATCCTCTTCCAGCAGCAAGTGGGGGTGGGGAGCGAAGATCGTCCCAATACCTGGAAGCTCGAGAGGGCCCGTTTGGAGTAATGCCCAAACCTCTTCATCTGAGCCACTGGCCCTCAGGTCATCAAAAATCCTCCATGCACCCGGGAATGTGGCCATAATAGGAACAACTAGCCCGGAGGGATCAAACTGAGAGGGTCTGGCAGCGGCAGGCGCTGTTAGGGGCGCCGAGGGCTGTGTCTGTTTTCTGGATCTCACCACCACCCTAAAACTCTCTAGAGATACCTATGTATGGGACCTCATGGGTAGGGGGGAGAATTCCCTTGTTTCATCCACGACATGGGGACCATCAAAATCATTTCCCCCTGAAGAGTGGTTGCTCCCTTCCCCCTCCTCATCAGTCACCAAGTGCAGCATGGCCTGGACTCGGTGGGTTAATACCGCATAACCCTGACACGCATAAATGTAGGCCTTGAGGTCCTGGAGATACCAATTGACCCTCTTTGGGTCTGCATCGTAAAGGATGTAAACATGGGAATATATGTAGTCTAGCCCGTCAAATGTCATTTATGACTCCTGGAGATACTTCCACAGAGAACGAGGGTACTGGCTGCGAAAGGATAACCGGCCTTTGAATTCTTCCCATTGGCCCCAGCCCGTTGGGATGGCAGCATTAGCAGGGATAACCAACCCTCTCTGGGCGGCTTCGAGGGCATGAGAGGATACACCTCTGTCTGTTAAAACCTTCCCCGGAAGGACAGGACCAGCAGGGTGGCGAAGAACCTTGCCCGGACTGGTTGAAGCACCACCCCCCTTTCACTTCCTCTTGCCCTTCGATGGATTAGGACTTGCGACAGTGGTCACCCACAACCCTAGCTGGCCATTCGGGTATGACTGCACCTAGGAGTCGGTATAACTCTTGGATAAAAAGGGCGTGGAGTTTGAAAGTGCGGGAGTCATAACCTCGCATCCGGTATCTTCCCAGGTAAAAATTAACCATAGTTGCCTGGCCACTATTAAATGATGATTCTCTCGGGCGCCGTTGAGTGCTGGGGGACACAGTGACTGGACACAGCCAAATTGATGTCCAAATCGACAAGGCGCATACCCCTCACAGATCAGCTCCCCACCAATACGGGCCACCAGAATGCCCTCTTAGAGGGAAAAGAGGTAGCCCCGCTTGCTAAAATCTTCTGATATGGTATTCCTAATTGCACCAGTCGGAGATGGATATGGTCAGAAATTGAAATTCTCAAAGCACGAAATCCGACTCGTCAGCAGATGCATATTCTGAACCGTCTGTTGTCCATCCTTCTCTTGGTTCACCCACTCCTCGGGCATGACCCCGCTGGTTACTTGCAAGAACGACCGGAATGTGGTGCTCGGAATCTGAATAGGGTTGATGAAAGTGTAGCAGTTATTGATATGCGCTCCCAACCATCCCCAGAGAATTTGAAAAGAACTGGCTACTCGGTTTGGCTGACTCCCATCGATAATATTTCTAAGCAACCGATAAATCCTGGCCAATACTGGGATGGACAAGTTGATGACATTGCCGGTATCCAGCTGTATTTCCATGATAAAAGTAGAGACCCACATGCCGCCAGTCCCGCGTACAGGCAATAGCCAGCCGCTCAAGAACATGGCCAGAAATGCCGCCAGTCGGAGCAGCCGATCAACATCCATAACAAGTTCCCACCCCCAGTTGTTGAATTGGCCTTGCTCCAGGATCATCCAATAGATGCCCCTCTGTTTTCAGGACTCCATCGTAGGGAAATTCGTGGGCCTGCGTGGGAGAGACATGAACTTTCTCTCTCTAGAAAAAGCCTTGACCCATTCATGATATGGGACAAGCTTTTTTGGAGACGTATCTTTTGAATGCTTCTGGGACTGGTCAATAAGCTGCTTCAACAAAGGAGGAGTCCTATCTTAGTCGTTCCACATAGAAGGAGGCAGGAATTCGTCATACATACCCCAACAATGGGGACCCCTAAAATATGGAAGATGTATCAAAGACTAATACCCACCTCACCATGGACCAGATGAAATGTGTTGGTTTCCGGACTCCAACGGCTCATAAGTTGCCTGGCGAGGGCTTGAGGCCAGTGGGTATAGGTTTGGGACACCCAGGCAGCTTCATACAAGCCTATGGACCGTAATTCTACTTCAAACTCTGCACAACTCTGGCGGACCTAGAAGGGACACCCCTAGTCCAATAACTTAAATGCCCCTTCGGGCCTAAGGTCCCAGACCACTGACCATCCATGCTGGTTGTTTACCATCGCATTGCGGGAAATGCTCCGGTAATAATGAATTGTCCTGTACAGCTGACGCTGTTCCCCTATAGAGGACACATGAAGGCGATTCAACACGGATCTGGCAGCTGTATCCTTTAATAAAGGCCACCCTCCGGCAGATATCACAGATCAAGGGATGGTTCTAGTAAATACTCATGTTGTAGGATTGTGGTCACGAGATTGTACCGGAATCGGCGTATCAGACAGTAAACCGAACCCGTATGCAGGAAGGCTGTTGGAAAAGGGGTACTCTCATTGTGAATCAGAGAGATGATCAGTAAGAAAGGAACACTGTGGGGAGTGGTGAATTCCATCCTTAACAGAACTGGCCACGTCCTTCAGGCGTTGATCGCCAATCGAGAGAGGCTCAACAGCAGGCCCGGGCGCTCGGTGAGGAGGAACCATATTTTCTCCCTGCATTATAAAAACCAGGAAAATGGTTAATCAAAGGATTCAATAATCCTTCATGACGAGGACTACAAGCAGGCCTCAAAATTTGGTTTGTGATGAATGCATCCCACAGACCAACCCTGCGCGAAAGCAGTCCGTAGTACTCTAGCCCGCGAAGCATTGGCCAGAAAACCGCGAACCAAGTTACTCCGCAGAATCCTAATCCCAGATTTAAATAATTAAGATTCATAAGACTTAATAAATTTTCAAAATTTGGAATATTTCAGTTCACGGACCATCAAAACCGTGGAGCAAGTTCCTACGCGGCCCGTCGTGACTTACTTTTTAATTAATTGAAAGTGTTAGTTTGCCGCTGGAGATTGGTCCATGGGTGAAGGTGACCGTGAAGGAGGAATGGTTTTCGGAAATGGCGGCTGGTTTTCGGACGAGGAATTTCGTGAAGAAATGAGCACACAGAGACAAAATGTGAGAGAGCTCTGATTTCACGAAGAATCTGGTAAAAGAAAAAGGAAGGGCCCCCATATTTATAGGTGTGGTCCTCTACTGGCTCCACTCCTCTACCGCAAACCATCCAAGTTTCAGGACCACTCTGCATCGGAATGGCCTCCTCTTCATTCCGATCGGACCCCATTCCGATGGGGGGCATTTGTGGGGTCCTGAAAAATCCGTGAAGGAAGAATGAAAATCCCCTTGAAAACAAGATTCTACCCAATTTTCCCCAAAAGAATTGGGAAAGGGGGGGAAATACTCAAAGGAAAGCACAAGACGAACCGGTCCGCAGACCGATCCAATGATAATGGGTCACGACCGGTTCCGAGAAGCACCCCCTCCATGGACAGCTGTCGTTCGCAGAATGGAGGCGGAGAACCTCTGCGAGCACGAAGCAGGACGGGCGCTAGACCGGTCCATCGTCACGAACCGCCCCAGCCGCAGACCGTGTCGACCGGCCTAGGCCACATCCGCCATCGTTCACGAAATGGAGGGGGAACCCTGTGCGGCCGCAAAGCACTCCCCGAGTTAGTTTGGTTCGCGGGGGAGATGTGTTCAATGCCCCCCGCGAGTTACGGATTGACTGAGTCATCCGTAAACCGGGTTTTGATCATGGGCCTCTAGAAAAGGTGGCACATGACCACAGATCCATCTCTTTCCCTACTCTATAAAAGGAGACCAAGGGGGAAGAGGAAAGGAGGATTCAGAGAGATCGACTAGACTCGGGTGGAAGGATTTTGAAGGAAGGAGCTTAGGATTTCGCAAACCACAAAGTTCTAGTTCGCGAACCAGAACAAGTATGAAGCTAGAAGAGAATTAATAAGGAATCGGAAAACGCATAATAACTTGGTGAACCACGAACTTAAAATAACAAAGAAAAGAAGACCGAGAACCATGGTCCCTCCGAGGATGCACTCCCTGCGGACTAGGGAGTTTATACCCCTTTTCTGATCCATCGCACCGCGTAGCACCCTCCTACACGGGCGAATCCCCGACCGACGAACCCCCGACTGGCGCCTCCCTCAACCGCTACTGCTCGCATGGATCCCTCCACGTACCATCTTGGTACGCGGGCCGAACCCGAAGCCGCGAACCACTCTGGTTCGCGGAAGACCTCTCCAGCCGCGTACCACCTCCCTACGCGAAGGGCGCCGCCACTCATACGCCCATGTGTCCCGCCAAATCCTTTGGAGTTCCCATTTCCCGATCCGGATAAAATCCTCCCAATCCGGCCTGATCCTCCGCAGCTCCCTCATTGGCCCATTCATCGGCCTCGAGCCGAGGCCTCCACCGGAGCCACCAGACCCGTGTGATGTAACCTTCAGGCACATCAGCGCGCCGTTTTGAGTTCACATACCCACGGTAAGTAGGGGCGAAGGGGCTGCCCCGATCCTTGGGCGGATTCCCGAAGTATTCCTGGGTTCACATTCCCATGATAATGCGGAGTCCGAGCCCAAGATCCCCCTTTCTTCCCCTCCACTTTTTAGGACTAGGGCACTTCTCCCCTCCCCGAGGAGTGGTAAAATACCCATCAGAAGGAAGGCCCCATGCACCTCCGTACTTCCCCACGACCATGCCCAAGGAAGGGCGTAGTGGGAAAGGGTGATGTTCCGTCCTTCTTAGGGGCCAAGTACCTCTCCCGCTGCGCTTTTTCACCCTGGGCATCCACCTCAGAGTAAGCCCCAATTTTATGGGCCACTTCTATGAATAATCCCCACTCCACTTCCCACGGATGCACCTTTCGCGACGTGATCGTCTGGTCCCTACTGCCTCTTGTTTCTTACACCGAGCATAACTCACGTGGGATTAGAGTAAGCATCGACCATGAAATCCTCTTATGGGCCTCCTCAGAGTGTAAGCCCCAACCCATTACCATGGGTCTCCACAGAGTGTAAGCCCCAACCCAATACTATGGGCCTCCTCAGAGTGTAAGCCCCAACCCAATACTATGGGCCTCCTCAGAGTGTAAGCCCCAACCCATTAATATGGGCCTCCTTAGAGTGTAAGCACCAACCCATTACTATGAGCCTCCTCAGAGTGTAAGCCCCAAGCTAATGAGAACTACAAGGAGTTTGATTCCCTACCATAGGGATACGTAGGAAGCCTCCATGAGGTTCAATCTTGATCAACACTGGACCCCCAGGTCCACATTCACGTTAGATCTTTGAAACTCCTATTCGAACTACGTGGAATTTGATCCCTGTGTCCTGGGAAGGGTACGTAGGAAGCCTCTCTGAGGTTCAATCCCAACAACCGGTCGATCTGACTATCTTCACATCGGTTCACCACGCCACTCCTAGTGCCGCCTCAATGAGTCCAGACTCCTCGGGGTCATTAATCCAACCAGGGATGGTAAACCTTGGGAATAAATGATTCTGAACCCCTGCGTCCAGCTGACCATTTCCAACCAGGAGTAATCCATGGATACTATGCTTGGGTATAAACCAAAGATTCATGAACATATGAATACATCTTAAATCTATAAGAGATTCTCGGAACAGGCAATAATTCCCCCCCAAAAGGGTGTGATGATCCCGACTTACCATCCTCTCGAACAATTTGAGTTCTTAAGTGTCACTGGCCAAATCACCCAGAAAATGCTTGCCTTTGGAAAGTAGGTCCACATATCATCGGATATGGAACTGTTGGGTGTTTTGAAACTGATCCGAAACAGTCATATGACAAGATTACAATCTCATAGAACTAAAATAAATGTCACCAATAATGATTGTCAACAACAACAGTAATACCAAACAAGCCTTAAACCCAGTGAAATGAGATCCACTACATTGATCAAACATCACCAATTAGCTCTATTGAAAACTACATTTTCATTTAGAACAATATTATCACAAATGATTTGATTAGGGTCCTTTTAAGTTTACCTATACTTCTCTTAATAAGTGAATTTGACATTATGCCTACCTTATTAACAAGTGAATCCATAGGCCTTCTTCTAACATGTCCAAACCATCTTAATCTAGTTACAATCATTTTCTCATCAGTCAGAGTCACTCTGATTTTCTAACAAACACATTCAATTATAATCTTATCCATATTTGTATGTCCATCGGTCAATCTTAACAATTTCATTTACGTTACATTTTTTTGTTCAATGTGTCCAATAAAAGACCAAAATTGACTACCATATAGAATAATTGATCTTATAACCATCCAATAAAATTTAACCTTCAATTTCAAAGGAATTTTACGTTCTTAATGCATCTCACACGAATTGAAAAAGTCTATTTTGTGTTCATTTTTTATGTCAATTATTATAAAACTAATGTTAAAACCTTTTAGTGATGAGTTTTAACATAAGTTATATAAATAACTGATGTTAAAACCCTAATGGTGCAGGTTTTAACATTTGTTATATAATAAACGATGTTAAAATATCTTTAAAAAATTAAGACACATGAATCTTTCTTTTCTCCTCATATATTCAACCATCGATTTTATGAAACCCTAAGCTCCACGACTCGTAAACACCCTCTATCTTCTTCCTTCGACCACACTCATTCTCCTTTTAGAGCAATACTCGTCCCACAAATACGTTGTTAGGACTCTTTCCACTACCCTCGACCACATTCTGATGACCTTAATCACATTCCACATCTCTCGTCTGAGTTCCAATGTAATGTCCCAAGTTTTTGGAACATGTCGTTTTTCAGAGTAAATTTGAATTTTGAGTTTGGTGAGTGGACCAAATTTGATTTTGAGCTTTGGAACTTAAATCCAAGTGTATGAATGCTACAATATGTTGTTTCTAGATGGGTTTTAAATAACAATGAGTGCCTCGTGGGTTCAGATGATTTTCAGGAGCATTAGGCCCCAAAACTCATTTTTTGAAAGCACAGACATGTAACGATCCGAACTGTTATAAATGAAATTTCCCTCATGATTTAATTAAATATATTATTATGTAATATGATTATAGAAAACACATGCACTTATTTTATTTTATTACATAAAATTAGATTTAAAAGACTGTTAAGTATCATTACTGTTGTTAATATAGTCATTGAACAGTAATTACATGATTAGTATAAATATAGGGTTTTAACAAATCCATTCGAAACAGACAAGGGAAGTGATGATCTCAACCAGCAGAATCATACCCTATGAAACCAATTTATAAGAGCTTCCAAGGGAGATAGAATATTTTCCCTTGACCAAGTCCAGGCAGAGATCCAACAACTTAAGTATGATCGAAACTGTTTATGGGAGAAGTTCAAGCTCATCGAGATCATGACCCAAACCATGTACGCCGAACCACCCCATGAAAGTCTCACCATCGCACACCTCACTCTTAGGGAGTTTGGTGGTGTATTAAAGGGATATGAACCTAGAAATATGAGTATGTATATTATTTTGTATATAATAATGGATATATTTTCATTCTATTATTGTTACTTTATAAATTATTTTTATTTTGATACAATAAAACACAAATAGTATTTTTAGGTAAAATTCAAATTCAATCAATGAATTTATTTTGATGAATTAATGGATTTTTGAAATAAATAATATTATAATAAAATATTACTATGAAATATTTTTTATTAAATATAAATTATCATATAATTTTTATGATGTCAAATGTAATTTTTAAGGGTTAAAAAATTGTTATTATCAAAAAACCCAACATTTCTCAATAAATGTCGATTATTATTATAAAAGTGAAAATGAAAATATTTAGAAAATTATTTAGATAAAATAAATATTCTTTTTATAATTAGAACATTTAAATTATTCAATGGTAAATTTTTAAGAATTTTCCGAGACAGTCAAATTTTCAGATAAAAATTAAATACCGTATAAATATACAGTGTGTTTTATGACATCATAATGAACCAAAAGTGATGTAATAAGTACTATAAATGGTATCCTTGACCAAATCTATGATTTCCATTTAAAAAAATGTAATTTTATGTTTATTTTATTAATTTTATAAATCCTTTTTGAATCCTCTAAAAACATTAATATATTTTAAGGTTTTAAAATCATTTCTTTAAGAGTATGACTCACCTCCACATAAGCAAGGGTATTATTTTATTATCTTCAGCACTTAGAATTATAAAATAATGAAAAAATTACATTTTTTCAAAACCATGAGAAAAAACCATGAGAAGGTTTTTGGTTTGGGTTATTTTGTTATATAGAGTCCAAAACCTAAGTTTGAGAAATAATAAAGAAATCCCCACTCATTTTATATATAAACCTACCCAAGATCTCATTTCTATTCACTAAAAATCCTCGGAGAATGTCATTACTCTTATCTTACCTCTATAGAGTCCTCTTAAGGTGCCCAAGCTCTCAATAATCTTCTCCAAATCATTTGGAGTCACACACTCAAGTAAGGGATCCTCACATTCTCTTATTTATTCAAGTTTCCTTATTATCTTATGCCTTATATTTTCAATTCCTTATGTTGGGATATGTCTTTACACGTCCCTATTATTACCTATTATATTTTAAAATTATTATATACCCATTTTTCTCTCATCAAACCATTTTATGAATTTTTAAGAGATGCCGTTATGCTGCCGAAATTTCACCGCGATTTTTCCACGCCAAAACAATTGTGTAGTGAATACCATACCCATTTCCAATCAAGGGTTTTCACCTTTATAAAATCATACTTATTTGAATTTGGACTTACATTTATTTATTCTACACTCCTTTATTTTGGAATAAATTATGTTTATGAATGAATCCATGTTGTATGATCTATGTGGAACACTTAAGCATGCAGATGAAATGAATGTGATGAGTGAAACCAAAATTATATAGCGCTCCAATGCATTGGGTAATGTTTAGTTTCATGAGATTTCATGTTTGGATAGAGAGTGAACCTAATTCATTTATGGGATTTTTTTATGATGTCTTTCCAGTTATCCTTGACCTATGTTTATGATGTAGTGTTTTAAGATGTTGTCACATTTCCCATGTTATAATCATCATGTTATATCATGACTTATTATTAATGTTTTTTATTCTCATACCTTTTATACCCCATTGATAGGCCTATGGTCTAACATGTATTACATTATTCATGTTATTCCATGTTTATTAACTTATCGGGATTTATAGCTCACCCCTTTCTTATTTATGTCCCCAGATTATCCCATGCAGTTTTAAAATCCATGGAATTTTAGAAGCCTGTTAAGGAAGTTTTCAATAATGTTGTTATATCCCATGTTCAAGATGTTATTCTATGTACCTAATTACCAAATACACTAGATTTTTTTATCTTTCTAGTTTTAATAAGTGTAATACTATGTAATAAATCATGTATAAATGTGAAATAAAGACCAAGATTGTTATAGTTGGTATCAAATGAAAAGTTTAGTTATTTTTGGGAATAGTATTATAAAACTATAGTGAAAGCCTTGCGAATAAGACTAAGTATAAGAAAACATCCCTATATTTTGGTAAGTATAGAGTAAGTGTTTTATCAAGAAAATAAATCCCTATATGGATACTATAAGTGAACATTATTTCGGCATAGATGTACCTAGAGGTAAAAACTCCAATAAGGTGTATTATGTAGGTTTCGGGCGCAACAAAAGTTTGTGTTAGGTGGTGCCCAACTTTGATTTTTTTCATAATCAATGATCAATATGAGTTCTATACGAAGATGAATACTGTGATCCATGAAATTGATTTAAGGAACTAGAAAAAGAACAATTTCACTGAAACTGAGGGTGAGAGAGAAGATAAGCACATATTGTTTATAATTAATTTAATTAGATAAAGAATTAACTATAAGGATTTTTTTCTTTTTTGATGAATCGGTGATAGATCTGCGGTGCACCATCATTGTGTTGTATAAACCAAGGGTATATTTCCTCTATCGGTGATCCACATGTGTTATAGGAATCTCTGGATGTTGTCAAAAGATTATCTGAGTGCTATCACTGAAGATCATTACACTTGCGCCGTTTGCCTTTGATCACCTCAAGAACTGCTCCCAAAGTGTTCTTCTTGATCCAGTGGAGGAGGATTGCTCACCGATCTTGGGAGAATTCTTGGAGCAGCGAGATCTTAGGCTTGAGATGATCCTATAAGATTTTTTGTGCACAACTAAATTTAGTATTGAGAAAATAACATATTTGGGTATTTATATTGTTAGGGTTAAAATAAAATAATTTAAAAAATTACATTAATTATTTATTTAATCATAGCTAATCCCCATGTCAAATAATAATACTAATATAATTAATTCTCAGCATGATCTTAACTTGTGAATTATAATTAAATATTATTTAATCAAATAATATTGAATATTATTATTTCTCACCGGACCATTAAACTCGATCCTCCATTCCTCTATAATATTTATCAAACCTTGAATAATGTATATTTATTTATTAAATAAATATCACTACTTTATTTACCAATAAATAAATAAATATTATATTTTATAAACAAAAAATAAATATTTATATGTGATCAAGAATATATATGAATAATTATTAAACCACGTATGGGAATAATATTTATCCTACCTGTTAAATAATAAATAATAATATATTATTTAACTAAGATTCTGGACACACTTAGTATGTGACCCTCTAGGTATCTTTCTCAGTGGTATTAGGAAAAACAGCCTAAAGTCCAAGGTTAGTGTCTAGAAACATGCCAAGACACCCATAGAGAAAGAAGTTAATTCCACAATGACATGTCACATCATACGAATTATTATCATATAATATAATCTCTTTATCACAATATCTCTAATTGATTGGGTTACATGCTAGTTCCATAAACCTATATGCTCAATATCTATTTCTTTGACTTTCTAGAAATATAACTCGCCCATGGCCATGGATTTATTTAGGCTATATCATTTCCATCAAAGGGTCCAATATATTAACTTCTGTTAAATAACAGAAGGGAAAAATCCCTTCTCACATTATTCATTAATGCAATCTTACTCTAGGTGCACCCAACATATCCTACCTCACCGCGAACATCTGTTGTCATAGTTTTCATCAATAATTTTTAAGTGAATGACTCATAATACTCATTAATAATAATCTTAAAGTCTAAGTACCAATAAGAACATTCATAGATAGGAACATCCAATGACACATAGAAACGTGAATTTCTTACTGGTGGGTCTTATTCTTATAATATCATACTAGATATTACCAAGGGCGTACACCATGAGAAGGTGCCTCAATTTCCTATGAGTCTCCACCTCTGATAGTCTATATCATTTGTGTCCCCCAAATGATATCATATGACTATAGAATATGTATTTAAGAATAGTGTCATAGCACTTCTGGGTTCTCATCATAGTGGAGAACTGTAATGACCTTTTAGTGTGACATCCACTCTTAGGACATTATCACATAAAATGTTATGCATAAGAACAATCATGATGTGATAAATAGTTTATTAATATTCAAAACCATGAATAAAATTTTATCATAAAGTACAAAGAAGTTGGTTCCAAGGAACCAACTCCAACAGACTCCCACTTGCACTAGATCCAAATGATAATAACCTTTAGTATGATAGCACTCACATGATATTCATGATTTTACTGAGATAGACCTTTATTCAAGGGGTCCACCACATTATCTTCCATGGGTACTCTTATTACTACAACTTCACCCCTCTGATAGAAATCCCTCAAGAGGTGATACTTATGAATTATATGCTTTGTCCGTTGGTGCAGACTTGGATCTTCTGCAAGATCCACCACTATAGTATTATCACAATACAATGTGATAGGGTCTTTAATTCTAGGTACCACATCAAGATCCTAGACAAAGTTCCGAATCCAAACGGATTCCTTGGCTGCATCATAATCTGCTATATACTTGGACTCCACTATAGAATCAACAACAACTAGATGCTTTGAACTATTCCAGCTCAAAACTCCTTTATTGTGATAGAAAAAATATCATGTTTGTGACTATATATCATTCTGATCTATCTAAAAACTATAATTATTATAACCTTTTATGACCAGCTCCTCATCTCTTCTATATACCACAAAAATTTCCTTAGTTGTTCTTAGATACTTAAGGCTAACCTTAACAACAGTCCAATGTTGTTCTCCTAGATCTTATTGATATCTATCTACCATGATTAGTGCATAGGAAACATCAAGTCTAGTACATAACATGACATACATGATTGATCCTATTTCCAAAGCATATAGGGTCTTACTCATTATCTCTTTTTCATGTTGTGTATGAGAACACATTTTCTTAGAAAGATGCAAACCATGTGACACTAAAACCAATCCCCTCTTGGATTGTTCCATAAAAAATATATTTAATAACTGGTAAATATATGTACTTTGACTTAGTCCAAGAAACCTCTTGGATCTATCATGAATGATCTTGATCCCTAGTATATATGCTAATTCACCTAAGTCCTTCACGAAGAAGCACTTGTTTAACCAGTACTTAATAGATTGTAAGACTAGTATGACATTTACAAAGAGTAATATTTCAATAACATATACCACTAGGATAATGACCTCATTTCCACTAAACCTCTTGTAAACACACCTATCACATTCATTCTTAATGAAACCAAATGATTTTATGGACTTATCAAATCTAATGTTCCATGACCTCAATACTTGGTTCAATCCATAAATGGATCTCTGCAACTTGAAAATCATTTTTACATCACTTGGAGTCACAAAAACTTCTGGTTGTGTCATATAGGAATCTTCCAGAAGGTTCCCATCAAGGAATGCAGTTTTGAAATCCATTTTCCAAATCTCCTCGTCATGGTAAGCTTATATAGAAAGTATTATTCTGATGGATTTTAACATGGAAACTTGTGAAAATATTTCATCATAGTCAATTCCTTGACACTTTTAAAACCCTTTATCTACTAGCCTTTATTTATAGGTACTTACTTTGCCTTACATGTCTATTTTACTCTTGAGTACCCATTTGCAACTGATAGGCTTTACATCAACTGACACATTGACCAGAACCCAAACTTGGTTCTGGTACATAGAATCCATCTCAGAATTCATATCTTCTACAAATCTTGTATCTTCTGAGCTCTATAATTCCTCCTTATAAAATATAGGTTCATTATTGTCAACTAACAATGAGTCACCATCCTTAGTGACCAGAAAACCATATCTCTCTAGTTCTCTTACCTCTCTAACACTCCTACACAGTACTTATGTTTTAGTAATTACTTCTTCCCTGGGGACCTGTAGAATCAATTCATGTATCAACTCTTTTATATCTTGAGCATCAACTTCATAGAAGTCAATATTTCTCCCAATATCCTTTTTGAGAATGTGACCCCTCTCAAGAAATACTGCTTTTTTTGGAAATAATCACTTTCTTGTATGAGGGGTTGTATAGGTAGTATCTCTTTGTTTCCTAGGGATACACAATAAAGATATACTTTTTTCTCCGAGGTTATAGTTTTTTACCTAATATGGCCTTAAAAAATGTCCCGCAACCCCATACATGTGTATGTGATAACATGGGTTTCTTTCCACTCCAAAGCTCGAAGGGAATTCCATTTTCCTCTTTAGTTGGTACTTAGTTTAATGTTTATTCCACAGTTTATAATGAAAATCCCCAAATGGATAATAGAAGATCTACATGACTCATCATCGACCTTACTATGTCTAACAAAGCACAATTACTCCTTTCACTAACACAATTTCACTGTGGTGTGTAAGGTGGAGTGAGTTGAGATAGAGTCTCAAACTCCCATAGAAAGTCGATGAAATCTTGGTTAAGATATTCACCACCTAGATCCAATCAAATATTCTTTATCTTAATACCAAGATACTTCTCTACTTCATTCTTGAATTCCTTAAAATTCTTAAAGGACTCAGACTTATAACTCATCAAGTAGATATAACTATATCTACTCAAGTCACCAGTAAAAGTTATCAAGTAAGAATATCCACCTCTATATTCTACTGGAAATGGTCCACACACATTAGTGTGTACCAATCCTAGAAGTTCTGTGGACCTTTCACCCCATCCACCGAATGGTGGTTTGGTTATTTTTCCTTTTAAACAAGCATGAAATCTATCAAGTGGTTTTAACTCAGAAGAATCTAAATAACCATCTTGACATAGCTTTTTCAAATGCTTCTCATTTACATGACCAAGATGGTGATGCCATAGTTGGGTGTTATATGAGTCATGTGAACATGATTCATTATCGATTTACAACACTTATTTTTCCTAATTTAATACATAAAGACCACTATTTAAATGCACCATACCATAACATATGTTGTCCTTATAAAAGAAACAAATTTTATTTCTAAATTTGAAAATAAACCCATATGCATCTAAACATGACACAAAAATTATGTTCTTGGTAAATGTAGGTACATAATAACAATATCTTTAAACCAAAATCATTCCCATTGGCAAGGAAAGGTGGTAGTCACCAATAGCCAAACCAGCCAACCTCGCACTATTGACAGCTCTCAGATCCACCTCTCCTCTATCAATCTTCTGTAATCTACTTTTTTCCTAAATTTGGATACATATGTGAGCACCAAAAGCTGTATCTAATACCCAATGTGTAGAAATAGAAATATTTCACTTGATAACAAACACACCTTTAGCTTCCCCTTACTTTTGGGTGTGGTTCCTCTTCTAATGTCATGGATTGCCATATTCAAAACACACTACCTCATTTTCCTTGACCTACCTATAGATCTTCCCCTTCTTGGAAGGATGATGCTTGAGAGCTTTAGATTGTTTATAAGTCTTGTGCCCCTTTTCCTTGTTCTTATTTTTCTTATTCACCATAAAGACTGCAGGTTTATCATTCCCCATTTCCTTTTCCACTTGGAGAATTAAGGTCATAAGTTCCAAAAGATTCTTCTCATTATTGATCATATTATAATTCACAATAAAACTGAAGAAGGTCATGGGAAGTGATGAAAGTATGAGATCTATATGCAAATAAACTAGAAATTTAATCCCTAAGATGTCTAGGCATTCAATGTAGTCGATAAGTTTGACTACATGAGGCCCAAATGGCACAAAATCTCTAATATTAGTTATGAACAAAGCATTGGAGATCTCGTACCTCTCTTGTCTTGCCTTCTCTTGATAGAGATCCTGAAGGTGATACATCATGCTATAGGAATCCATATCCTCATATTTCTCCAAAATATCATTGTACATGGATGATATCATGAAGAACTAAACATCTCTATCATCATTCAGATGTTTCTCATAGATAGATAGTTATTTATCACTTGCCTCTAAAGTTCCAAAGGATCGAATAAAAACTGAGGGGGGGGGGGGTGAATTAGTTGTTTTATTTTTATAAGTTTGAAAACTTTTAGAAACTTAACCCCTTAAACCTGTTAATATTTATTTTCTTATCAACTTTTAGTAAATACTCATGCATGAAAAAATAATAAAGCAAGTAAATCACACAATATTTACAAGGTTTGGCCTTAGTGTGAGAACTTATAATCTTTCCATAGACACTCCCATGGTTATATGGAAATACACTATTATGAAGAAGTGAATAAAACTTGTGCCAAATCTCGCTATACACTTTCTATTTTCTGATAGAAAATATTATATTGTCTGCTATCAGTTTTTAATATTTTCTTATAAAAAAATTGAGTAAAAAAAACACTTTATTGTATCTACTCCATAATTTCTCAGCTATAATCCTCAGTCCGATTTGGATGGATCTGATTTTCTCAATCCGATGAGTCTGGATTCGATTCTCTCAAAACAATCTATCTGGATATGATTCTCTCAATATGATGAGTCTAAATCCGATTCTCTCAGTACAATCTATCTAGATCTGATTCTATCAATACGATGAGTCTGGATCCAATTATCTCAATACAATCAGTCTAGATCTGATTCTCTTAATACAATGGACTCAATACAATGAACCCATTCTCAATCTGAACAACTCAAAATCTTCTCAAATACTCAATACAATGTACCTCAGTTCGATTGACTCAATCTGATTGATTGAATAAAATATTATCAATACGATCTTGCTTAATCCAATAAACAAATACTCAATTGTTTGATCCTCCTCACGAGATCTCTGACTGGAAATGACTGTCACTTGACTTCTTTAGTGCTCTGCCTTTTCTGCTTGTGTTCAAAGTCACAATGAACTAATGATCTGAGGAAGTATTTATAGGTGACTCAAAAAATAAAGGCGATAAATTAGAAACTTTCCCCGCTCCCTTAAATATCAAAATCTCCAAAAATCTATCTCATTTAAAACTTCAAATTTGAATTCTTCAAATCTCCTTAGATTTCTATGAGATTTTAAAAAAATTAAAATTTAAGTTTGACCTATTCAAATCTTCATAAACTTTTGAAATTTTCCTTTTGAGGATTCTTCATAATTGGCTTATTACAAATTTTTTTCCTTCTCAGAGTTAGTTCAATTTCTGTTTCCTTCTCACTGAATCCGAATTCTATATCCTTCTCAGAGTCAGTCCGATTTCTGTTTCCTTCTCATTGAATCATAATTCTATATGCTTCTCACTAAATCCAAATTCTATATCCTTATTAGTGAATCCAAACTGAATTCTCATTATGATAGAATTCCCATTAAGATAGAATATCCATACTTTAACTTTGAAACTATTCAAACATCAACAAATTCACACATTATAACTTATAGATCTAATATTCTAAAAAATTATTCCTTTTATGGATTTCTTCATAATGATGTAATACCCATTACAATGAAATTATCATTACAATATAATTTCTCATTAAGATGTATTTATTCTCTCTGCAATTTTTGAATTTATTCAAACCTCTCCACCATTTCTTCAAAAAAATTTATCATGAAAGTTTTCATGATTTGTGAGAACTTCTTGATCAAAAAAGAATTGTATAATTTTGTTTAGAAAGTATGGAAACTTTCTAACTCTTATTTTCACAATATTCTTTCAAAAAACTTCAGAAACAATATGAATCCTTCAAACATCAACTTTTTTCTTTCTAACTCAACAACTTATTTCTTTATTTTATTACGAAAAAGAACAAACAAAAAATTACACCTTTGATTATTTTGGATCTGATTATCTAAATCCAATGTAGATAGATCTGATGAACTAAATCTGATGGATCTAAGTCTGATTATATCAGTCTGATTATCTGATTCTGATGAACTGGATTTGATTCCTAGATAACAAAAACACTCTTATACAAAAGGTTAGTTATCAAAAAATACAAAAACTTAGTTAAAAAATTTTATCACAAAGGTTATTCAATCTCCCTCTTTGGATTTGTTTACAACCCTTGTTAATAACTTTTAAACTCTCAATTTTTTTCACAACTCAACTTTTTAATTTTATCAAAACATAGCCTTTCTCAAAAGAGAGTGTCCTGACACCACACTACTGGATAAAGTAATGGTTTTGAAGGAATTTCATCCCTCAGTGGTAAGAATGTTTTTTGGCCATGTAAAGATAAACTCTTCTCACGTTTCTTTTCACAATTTTTTCTCTCCCCCATTTATAAGAACCTAGATCTTTGTTTCAGGTACGAATTTCCTTATTCTGGAGTTTTTGAGAAAAATAAACTTTCTGGAAATTTTTGAAGTACACGTAGTGTACTTTCTGAGTACATGCCGTGTACTCTTTTTCCATTCAAATCTGTCTACTGGACATGTCCGGGCCACACACACGGTGTGTAGGGGTGACGTGGAGGCTGATTTTGGTGGAGTATGGAAAAACCCACTACACACCGTGTACTTTAAAAATACATGCCTTGTAATTTTCTTTTTTTTACTAAACGGACCGGGGTCGTGCCTGATGCACAGAAACAGCTTCTTCTTCAGATTCCGTTCGTCCGAGAGTTCCGTATGGCCGGATCTTCAATGAGCTTCCGCCTCTCCGTCCATTCTCTGATTCGAGCATGGTCGATTGCATTGGAAGTGCAACAATGCGTTTTTCCTTCTTCTTGAGCTTTGTTTTCCAATTATTCCTCCTTATCAAGTTATCTAAGGTTGAAAATTTTATATGTTTTATTAGTTCTATGACATTATTGGGAGAATCAGTCATCATGGTTCAATTATATCGATCCCCTAGCATTCAGGTGAGTGGTTTGTGCCTTTCTGTAGAAAGTCTTTGAGTATTTTGTGCAATTTCCACAAATTCCCTTGGGAGGGGAATTGTGGGTTTCCTATTTTCCCCTACTATTTTCCTGCTTTGCTTGATTGCTATAGTAGAGGTTATTTCTTGTGAGTAGAGTGAAATGTTTTGTGCTCAGGTTGCTTTTCCATGCTTGTTTTACCTTTTGGCGGTTGCCAGTTTCCATGCCTAGTTGTAGGATAGTGGAACTGTTGTTATGTTATGCTGTTGAGCCTTAGATTTATAGCTAAGTAGTTCTTGAGGTTTAATTGGATGTTGCACGTGTGCTGAGCATGTTTATTTCACACAGGACTGTGAGAACCTAGTGTAGTAGACCATAGGGAGAATAGACATAAGGGCTTCTCCAGAGTGTATTTTAATACGATGCGAGACCACATGGGGAATTGACGATGAGTTCTTCCTCAGAGAGTCTTTAGTTCCTCGACTCAGGCCACATGGGGAATGAGACGTTGACTACTTCCCCAGAGAGCCTTTAACACGATACGAGACTATAGGGGGAATTGACGGTGAGTTCTTCCTCATAGAGTCTATTCTTAGCTGAACCAGAGGGGAGAGACTGTATGTGCCTCCTAGAGGGTTGATAGTACTTGTAGGTTGAACCATAGGGGTTAGGTTGTGAGAGATACCCAGAGGGTTACCTGTTTTTTTTCGTATTGCTGTTGTTACTTGTGCACCTTATATGCTAGAATTGTAGATTGTAGCTACTATGTGATTTTCTGTTTATTGCTTCCTGCACTTTTACTTGCCTTGTATTCATTGACTATTAGGCACAAATATTTGGGTGATTTACTACTAGGATTGTATCTCACACCCTGTTTGGGCCATGATTTTGGGCCCAAGAAGACTTTGTTGTTGCAGGAATAGATAAGGGAAAGAGCCCTTCGACTTCTGATACATGATTTCTTGGAGCTGGAGAGCAAGGGACCGAGCTTAGGCTTGCGATGCTGAGGAGTTTACTTTGCTTTCTTTGCACTTTGTTTTTCAGTTGTACTTCATAACATTGGTTTGTTTACTTCTTTACATATACATATGTACCATGTTGCCTCATCATTATTTTATACTTTTCTTCCGCTGTTCAGTTCGGTTGTTGTGTGCTGTTTATAGTTTCTGTTATTGTGTCTGGTTGTTCTTCCCATGTATACTTTACTGAATGAAGGCATAGTTTCCCCAACAACTCACCAAGGCCCTCGATACTAGTCGGTAGCCTCTGGCGTTTGGGGAAACACGATTGAGGTCATGTGGCGAACTAGGTACGGGGCACCAGTGGAGGGGCTCCGGATTAGGGTCATTACAAAGTGGTATCAGAGGGTAGTTCTTTTCTCTTTCTTTACTGTTTGGAGACTTTATCCAGGGATATGATGGATTCAGTACTTGGTATTAAGCTATGCTCAGGAGTAGCTAACCTGTGTATAAGGAAATCCATACTACCTCGTTAAATTGCAGTTTGCTGGTTTTGAGGTTTTACGGTTGATATGATTTCACCTAGAGTGATTCACATGCTTTGTGTTGTTATTTTCTTGATGATTACAGTTATATTTCTGTCACAAACCGATGAGATGAGGGTATTCCATCTCATGCATCATATAGGCACTTGTAGAAATCACACGCCATGCATTCTTGCCATGCCATCTAGGGTGCATTAGCGATTGCATGCTGTTGTGATAGACTTTGTGTAGATTATGAATGCTATTGTGATAGATGCTTGGTAGAATCTCTGTTACCTTGTTAGAGGATTGTTTGTTTCCAACTTTTCTTAAATGAACGCCAAATTTTTATTCTTGAGGTGTTATGGGCCCTCATGGATCGGACTTTGGCACCTCTTTGCCTTGTTTTCAGTGTTTCTGGGCTTCTGTGCAGTTTCTGAGCTATCGCCCAGAAAAACCTAGAATACACGGCATGTACTATTTGAATACAAGCCGTGTAGTTTTCAGGCCATGTCACTGACCGTGTGAGCAGGGGCACACTGTTGTGGAAGTAACTTCAGGAACACACCATGTATGGTTGGCACACGCCGTGTAGTTCTGATCCGTGTACCCGACCGTGTCACTAACAACACAAGTCGGGGAAGCTCGGGTAGAACACACCGTGTTGTAAAGAAACACGCCGTGTAGTCCTGTCCAGGTACCCAACCATGTCACGAACAACACGGGTCAGCGTTACCTTCTCTTCAACACGCCGTGTTGTCTTCAGAACACGCCGTGTAGTCTCGTTCAGGTACCCGGCTGTGTCGCGAACAACACAGGACGGTGTCACCTTAACCTATACACGCTGTGTTTATTCGGAACACACCGTGTAAGGTTCAGCCGTGTAGACGGTCGTGTGTTTAACAACACGGGCCGCCAGAGCCTTGTCTAGTACACGTTGTGTTTGTTCAGAACACACTGTGTAGTCTCGGGTTAAGTTGGACCATGTGGGCTAGCCGTGTAAGGATACTCGGGCAGGGGAATAGTTTTCAAGTACACGCCATGTGCTGGGTCAACACGCCGTGTAGTTTGAGGTGTTACACAACCTGTAGGGAAGGGGTACATGCCCATGTCAGTGGCTTAATAAGACACACTGTGTAGTTTTTGTACATTCCGTGTAGTCGTGTTTTGTAAATTTGTGTGTTTTTCTTCCCCTATTCCCGTTTTGTACTCTTGTGCTCTCTGTATGTTAATTCTGATCTAAGGTGTGCTTTTGATCTTTCAGATCTATGCCTCCTAGACATCCTCCGGTTTTACGTCTATCATCGGGCAGTGATCAGACACTAGATATGGATGATTAGAGACTTCCGGCCGATCCTCCAGTCAGGCCAGCCTTGGCACCGGCTGTCATACCAGTTGCAGGCGCTGATGCGTAGTTCAGGGAAGGTTTTCTGAGGATGATACAGATCTTTCAGGGAGCACCGCCTCCTGCCTCAACTATGGAAGATTTGACACGGGTTTTCCAGTAGTAGAATCCTCCCACGTTCTCGAGAGAAGGAGGACCACAGGCTGCATAGTCATGGATGGAAGCCATGTTGACCATCTTTGAGCATCTGGAGACGCCTATAGAGAGGCGGGTCAATCTCGCTACCTACATGCTCCGAGACTCTACCAAGAGGTGGTGGGACATGATCTCACAGGCGGGTCATCAGAAGGTTATGGCTTGGGAGGAGTTTCAGTGCGTCTTTGAGGATTACTTCTACCTGGAGACCCTGAGGGCCGATCGAGCCCGAGAGTTCATGAGCTTAGAGAAGGGTACTCTTTCTGTCATGGAGTATTCCTCTCGTTTCACCGAGCTGCAGCGTTTCACACCCCTCCAGGATGGGAGTGGGGTGTTCTTAGCAAGGAAGTTCGAGGATGGTCTCAGGCGGGAGATCCGCTCATAGGTGAATCTCTTCTAGCTGACTTCCATCACTTCCATCGTCAACCAAGCGCTGATTGCGGAGCGCAATCTGAGAGACTCCGTAGCTGCGATCCAGGGCGGTTCTGCTTCCAAAGCTAATTTTCCTCCTGATTATAGCAAGAAGCACCGTAGGGAGTCTATGCATAGTGATCCAAGGAAGCAAGATGCATCGTCAGGTATTCAGGTGGTATGCTACCAGTGTGTCCGGTCAGGGCACACGAGGCCGCAGTGCCAAAGAGACCCTATGGAGTGCCGATCTTGTATCAAGATGGGTCACCTTCAGTGTTTCTGCTAGGTTTTCTCACCAGAAGCTGGTGACCGGGGTTCTTTCATGACTCCTCATTCAGAAGAAACCCCACCAGTTTCTCACCAGTTGGGGAACTGGAGTTCTTCGGGCTGTTCGGGCCGAGGTGGAGGTCGAGGCCATGGCAGTCAACCACCAGTCCCTCAGCACTAGCAGGGAGGTTCAACTCATAGTGGTCAGCCAGGGGCGCAGGGCCGCAGTGCAGGCCAATCTTTTGCTGTGGAGAAGGCCTATCAGGAGCAGGATCCCGACCCTTCTACAGTTCGAGGTACGATTTTAGTAGCCTCAGTTTTATCTTCAGCTCTTTTCAATACTGGTGCTACGCATAGTTTTATCTCTTTTGCTGCTGTGGAGAGCATTGGGCTCTGTGTCTTTTCTTCTGTCGACTCTTTAACACTAGACACACCTTTGGGGACGAGGACATCTAGTGTACGCCAGTGTAGAGAGTTCCCTCTCGAGGTTGCAGGGTATCGTTTCTTATGGGATTTCTATGTCCTAGAGATGACAGACTATGATGTCATCCTCGGAATGGACTGGTTGGTTCCCTTCCAAGCAGTCGTCGACTGTTATCACTGCAGGGTGAGTTTTATCTCACCAGAGGGTGAATATTTTCTTCATAGAGGCGAATGGGATGTTCGGGAAAGTCGAGAAGGACTCGAGCATCATGGGCTAGGAAGGGTGACAACCCAGATTGATAGTCTTTATCTGGATGATCAGCGGACTTCGCAGCTAGACTTTCCTCCAGTGGTGGATCGTTTCAAGTATGTCTTTCCAGAGGAATTTTTGGGTTTGCCTCCGGAGGGTGAGGTAGACTTTTCTATTGATCTCGTGGTTGGAGCAACACTAGTGTCCATTCCTACTTATATGATGGTTACACCTAAGTTGCAGGAGCTCAAGAAGTAGTTGGAGGAATTACAGGAAAAGGGTTTCATCCAACCCAGTACTTCTCCTTGGGGTTCGCCTGTCCTGTTTTCAAAGAAGGCAGACTGTAACACCTGAGACTTTTATGTTATATAAATCATCAAATGAATATTTTTCTACACACAACACTTTCTTGGCTTGCTTTACACGAAATCACAACCTTCCTTGATAGCTTGCGTCGTACGCAATACCGAGTTTCACTAAACAATGATATGCTAATAAAATATTATTAAAACTAGCCATTATGAATAGTAATAACCACTTTCTGAAATTTTATAAATTTTATTTTTCAAAATGGACTTCATTTTTGGATTCGGAATATCGAAATTATCCTAGGGTGAAATTTTGGTATTTTTCTGAAAACTTTCAATTTTTGATGAATAGTGAAACCACTAAGGGGAAGTTAAAAAACTGAATTTTTCATAAAACTTAATTTTACCGCTTCTGTGAGTGGAATTTCAAAAATCTGAGAGACACAGTTGATGTCAGTAAGTAAAATGTGGTTCAATGAGATGAAAATAATTTTTGGTGAATAGTAACTTTTTACTTTTATTTACCACGGTTAAAAGTAAATAGGGTAATTAAGGGTAAAAATGATATTATTATTAACCTAAAACATGTCCTAATTCTATTGTACAAGTGTAATTCGACCAAAAAAAACCTTAGGAATAAAATATGACCATTTAGGCCAACTTGGATTAGATTAGGACATTTATTATTAATTTATTTAAAGAAGGGTTAAAATAGTTAAAATCAAAGTTTAATAAGTAAATCATTTTTAATATGGGGTTATACATAAGATAAATTCGACTATAAATATTCATTAGAAAGATAAAAATATTTCCTACATAATGGTAATTTATTTGTAATTTTTAGATATTAAATAATTTAATTTATTTATGACACAAAGATGATGCAGTAATTATCTTATTAATGAAATATTGACATAATTAATATTATAAACACAAAACTAAATGTAGTTTGAGACTTTTTATGAATTAAAATAATTTTCTAGATTAATATGACATGTTATTAGTGATTTAATTAACTTTTTTTGAACTAATCATTCTGTTATGAGTTTCACAAAAATTAATTACTAAATAGTGTCAAAATTGACATAAAATAGTTTTTTAAAAACATATTATATTAGTAATTATTATTTTATTCCTAAAAATATAAGGTTCGAAAAAATGACTTAGATAAGGTTATATATATTAATAATAAATAACTTGGGGTTCGTTTGGCTGCTTATAGTAAGTTTATTAACCTTATAGTATAAGAACACAAGAAGACACGGTAAAAGTAAAATTATTTAACTTAATGTTAAATCTAAATGATAAGGTTAAAATAGGAACCTAAACTTGTCTAAATTCTATTTGATGAGATTATTTCGACCCATAACCACCTTATCTTCGAAATAAATCAATTTTTAGCTATTTAAAACCGAACTTGAATTTATAATAAAATAATATTTTTTAGTTTTTCCAAAGGAGCCCCTCTCCTCCCCTATAAAAGGGCACCTCCTCCCCCTCTTCCTAACACCACTTTGAGCCTTCAAGATCGGCCAAACCCTGCCAATTTATTCTCTCCACTTCCCTAGAAACATCCTATAGGTTATGGTATTCTTCAAAGACCTATTTTAGTACCCTAAAAGGAGGTCTCAAAGAAGCACTTCAAAGAAGAGGTAATGTCCGTTACCGATTCTTTCATCTTTATTTCTTATTCCACTTCTTCTTCTTTAGTTGTTTCACGATGAAGTAATAACATCAGTATCAATAATATACTGATATGTTATTATAAGTATGAAACAACCCTATTTGACCATCTATCCATCCTACGGAAAAAGAAGTCACCGCGCGTGCGTACGTACGGAATACCGTCTCCACGCCGTGGTGTAATATATTTTCCACCAACACCTTACTTGGATGGGTATAATGGTATAAATAATGAATATATATGACTATTATAAAGTTATATTGATTCTGAAATAGTATACATACACTCAAATACAATTCCACGATCATAGGAACAATATCATCACTCGTGCGTACGTACGGAATACCGTCTCCACGATGTGATGCGGCTCGTTCTACATGATATTCATTTCATAATGGTTATATAAATGAATTTAATGAATTAATATGATATATATTACACTAATAACATTCTGGAAATGAGGTATCTATAACCTAAAGAGAAGAATAAGAATTTATTCGACAAAACACGCATAAGAACAAAAAGTTATAAACACCCGAATAACAAGTAGCAATGCAATATTACTACTAAGAAGCTAAGAATATGACCATATATGATATCATAAAAATAATTATGATTCTTTAATAAGTCAATAAAATTATTTAAATCATTATACAGGAGGTTCGGACACGTACAAAGCATATCAGACCTAAGGTAAGGGAAAATATCACAATCTCATTTTTATCTGAGATTGTTTATACTTTGGTATTTACTGGGGTGTATTTTATCATCCACATCCATTTTTCCTCAATATGTAATATTTATATCCTTCTACAATAGTTTATATCCAATTTTACCCTTCGGTGAGTTTTTAGTAAAAGATATGAAATGAATCTTTTGTCGTTTTTCGTACGAGGTACTTTTTGACTTTTCTGACAAAAGTACGAGAAGAATGTTTTTTTTAACTTATACGGAATGAATGTATTTTTAAAACATTATTTCCAAGAAGATTCCTTTACAAGTTTTCAAGTTTATTTTTAATCAACTTCTTTTATTTTAGAATGTTATGACATGTTAAGAAATGAAAAGTGTTTTTGAAGTATAAAGGATATTTTCCTCAAGAATGCAGTTCAAGTGTTTTATCAAAATTATTTTCCAACTAAGATAATAAAGGGTTCTATTTCTATCCCTATTATTACATTGATTTGATTATGTTGTGATGGAATTATTTTTATGAATTCCTTTATCTTATATGAATTGTTTTATGATGTCCCGATGTTTAAGATTCCCATTTTTATTACATGGGTTATGCAATGATGTATGATTTATGATTTTGTGGAACATATAAGAATGGTATCATTATGATATGGGTGGGACCTATATCTCCCTCCAATGAATTGGGTAAAGATTTTATATCTCATGAGATAGACATGGCTGGAACGGTAGGTTATACCGGTTCAGTGAAACAGGACTGAAACGAGGAGTGAACTCAGTTCAGAAATGGACTTTGTCCACTACTATAGTCTTGGAAATGAGTCTTGACTAATAAGAAATGATTCTCTATGATTATGTGTGTATGACACAAAGTTTCATGTTTTATGTTATGATTATTGGGATTACATTTCACTACTATGATTTATCCCATGTTATGAAATTATCATCTCTTTTGCAGGTTAAGATTTCCAAAAGTTATGTGCTTATGTATATGATGTGATTGATATTTCTTTTGTTTACCCTTGCTGAGCATTTGAGCTCAACCTTTTGTATGTTTTATTTCCCCAGGCCAGGAAGAAGGTTATTAAGTAGAATATTCTAAAAAGGGACTCTAGATATGATGAAATAAATGGGAGGCAAAGTAGATGCTTTATGAACCAGTTGTTTATGTTTCCCAGTTTCTAAAGACACTATACCTATATGATCCTTTCTTGGTTTTGTTATATTTTGTAATAAGTGTGCTTCAATTTTGAAGTAATAACAATGTATGTAAAGTATGGGTCGTTATAGTTGGTATTAGAGGAAAGGTATAGTCAACCTTTGGAAACTAGGATGTGAAAGCCTTAGTAAGAACCCTAAGGATAAGTCTAAGCATAGAACACAATCTTAGTGTTTTAGAAATGTCCATGAATAACCTAGGATAAGACCTTAAGTGTGAAATTTTATTCTTGATTATGTGGTTTTCCTATTATAATTAGTTTTTCTCACACTATTCTTCTTGGTTTTAGTCAATGGCTGGAACCCGAAGGAACCGTGTTAATGCGGCATGCGACGGGCAATGCAATGATTGTCCTCCTGAGCAACCAAACATTATGGGAGATGGAATGAAAAATCTTGTAGCCATGATCACACAACTTTCTCAAGCTATGAATCATGCAGGACTTCCAAACGAGCAAAGTAAGGAGCAACATTCTGTTGAATCCTTCATGAGACAGCGTCCACCTTCATTCAGCGGGTCTACTGATCCATTAGTTGTTGAACAATGGATTAGTACTACTGAAAAGATATTTTCAGTTCTTCAATGTTCTGATCATGATAAAGTAATCTTAGCAGTGTATCGTTTGGAAGGTGATGCTGATAAATGGTGGAATCTTATTAAGAATACGAGGCAAAGGGATGAAATTGAGTCCATGGAATGGGACGAGTTCAAGAACTTATTTTTTCAATAAGTACTTCCCTCGTATTCTCCGAAAAAGGATGGAGAAAGAGTTTCTTGAACTGAAGCAAAAGGATGATGAATCTGTTGGTACCTATGAAGCAAATTTTACAAGACTTGCAAGGTACACTTCTAGTATTATTATCCAACCTGAGAGTAAGATCGATCGATTCTTTAGTGGCTTAAAACCAAGTCTTCGAAGAGCCTTATCCATAAGGGACTTCAATAGCTACGAGGAAATCGTTCGATGTGCTCTCAAAGTTGAGATGGAGATTGGAGTAACCCATCAGTCATATGGGTTTGATAAGAAGAGGAAAATGGAATTCAAAGGAAAATCTAAAGAGCACACTGAAAAGAAGATGAGCTTTCCATTATGCTCAAAGTGTGGAAAGAAACATGGAGGTAGTTGTCTTAAAGGGACAAGTGAATGTTTAAAATGTGTAAAGGAAGGTCATCGGGCATTTGAATGCCGCGATGATGGAAAAAAGATGTCTAATGATGCAAACAAAGGAAGAGATACACAGAATTAACCTACTACACTTCAATGTTTCAAGTGCAAGGAGATGGGACATTATGGCAATAAATTCCCTAATCCAAGGGTTGATGATGATGGTCGACGTCAACAAAATCTTAAGGCTAAAGACAAAGGAAATTCACATGCAATTTCTATCAGCGATGTGGAGTACGATAACGATGTGGTGAAAGGTACACTTACCATCCACTCTAAAGTAGAAAATGTTTTATTTGATTCTGGATCCACCCACTCCTTTATTTCTGAAGAATTTTCTAAGGGTATCACCGTATTACCTCAACAATTAGATGTTGAGTTAGCTGTGACAACACCTAATGACACAACAGTCGCATCAAAAGTTTATAATTCTTCTCCGATTGAAGTTTGTGGGAAAGTGCTTCCTGCAAATCTTGTGATCCTTCCTATAGTGGAATTTGATGTGATTCTTGTCATGGATTGGCTTTCTCTACATGGAGCTCATATCAATTTCCAAAGAAGGGAAGTCACATTTCATATTCCAGATCAATCTATGATCGTCTATCGATGCAAGGATGAACATAACTTTCCAGTGGAAATTTCTTCCATTTTATGGGTATTGATTCCACTAAATGAAGGTTATTTATCTCAAATGGTTGGTGATAAACTCATGATTAAGAATATGCCCATTGTACGGGAGTTTGATGATGTCTTTCCGGAGGAATTACCGGGTCTTCCACCGAATCGTGAAGTTGAGTTTTCAATAGAACTCGTACCGGGTGCTTTGCCTATTTCAAAGACACCTTATAGAATGACCCAAATTGAGTTGTAGGAATTGAAAAAGCAACTCCAAGAGAATCTTGATAAGGGGTTCATACGCCCTAGTGCGTCACCTTGGGGAGCACCTGTTCTATTTGTTAAGAAGAAAGATGGATCAATGAGACTCTGCATTGATTATCAAGAACTTAACAAGATCACTATCAAGAACAAATATCCTCTCCCGCGCATTGATGACCTATTTGACCAACTACGCGGAGCTCAATAATTTTCCAAGATTGATCTTCGTTCAGGGTATCATCAATTAAGGGTCAAAAGGGAGGATATACCAAAGACGGATTTCCATACAAGGTATGGACACTATGAATTTATAGTGATGCCATTTGGTCTTAATAATTCCCCTACTATCTTCATGGATCTAATGAATAGAGTCTTTAGAGACTATCTTGATCAGTTTGTGGTAGTCTTTATATACGATATTCTTGTCTATTCAAAGAGCAAGGAAGAACATGAAGATCACTTGAGAATTATATTGAAGTCCCTGAGAAAGGATAATCTTTATGCCAAATTTACCAAGTGTGAATTTTGGCTTCAAAAAGTTGCATTTTTGGGTCACATAATCTCAAAAGAGGGGATATCTATGGATCCAGCAGAAACAGAGGTTATTGAAAGATGGTCGAGACCAACAACAGTAACTGATATCCGAAGTTTTCTTGGTTTGGCTGGATATTATCGATGTTTTGTGAAAGATTTTTCACGATTATCTAATCCACTCACCAAGTTGACTCGGAAAGGAGTTAAGTTTGTTTGGACGGAGGAATGTGAAGAGAATTTCAAGGAGTTGAAAAGAAGGTTATCCAGTGCACCTGTTCTCACAATGCCTTGTAGTGGAGAAAGGTTTGTGATCTACAGTGATGCATCCAAGAAGGGATTGGGGTGTGTTCTTATGCAAAATGATATGGTGATAGCTTATGCCTAACGACAATTGAAAATACATGAGCAAAATTACCCAACTCATGATTTGGAGTTAGCTGCGGTAATCTTTGCATTAAAGATTTGGAGGCATTACCTTTATGGTGAAAGGTGTGATATTTATACTGATCATAAAAGTTTAAAGTATATTTTCAGACAAAAGGAGCTGAATATGCGCCAAAGAAGATGGTTGGAGCTGATTAAGGATTACGACTGCTCAATCCATTACCACCCTGGGAAAGCAAACAAGGTGGCAGATGCATTAAGTCGACAAGACCATGCTGGTTTATCCATGATGAGGATAAAAAAAGATCCAATATTTATGTATTTACAAATGATGGATCTTGGAATTATAATGAAAGGGAAAAAATCGTATCTTTCTCAAATGAATGTTCAACCATCTATACATGTGAAGATTAAAGAGGCACATAAAGAAGATGTCGAGTTACAAAAGAAGGTGAGAAATGTTCCTGAATTCAACCTTGATTGTGATGGGATAATAAAGTTCAGGAATCGGGTTTGTGTTCCACCCATCCCCGAATTAAAGGAGCTGCTGGATGAGGCTCATAGTTCTTCATTATCTATTCATCCTGGAAGCACGAAGATGTATAGGGACCTGAAAGAGTACTTTTGGTGGGATGGCATGAAAAGAGATGTTGCTGAATATGTCTCTCGATGCTTGGTTTGTCAACAAGTTAAATCTGAGAGATAGAAGTCTAAGGGGATGTTACAACCATTACCCATACCCGAATGGAAATGAGAAAACATCACTATGGACTTTGTCATAGGACTTCCTAAAACATCCAAAGTCAATAATGCTATCTGGGTCATAGTTGATTGTCTTACAAAGTATGCATACTTCATTGCTATTAGAGAGGATTTCTCTCTGGATCAGCTTTCCAGGATATATGTAAAGGAATTGGTAAGACTGCATGGAGTACCACTTTTTATTATATCTGATCGGGATCCGAGATTTACCTCAAAGTTCTGGCGAAGTCTTCAGCATACTCTGGATATAGAGTTGAGTTTCAGCACTGCTTATCATCCTCAGACAGACGGTTAGTCTGAGAGAACAATTCAAACTCTAGAAGGTATGTTGAGAGCTTGATCTATGGATTTCAAAGGTGGTTGGGATCAACACCCACATTTGGTGGAATTTTCTTATAATAATATCTTTCACTCCAGTATTCAGATGGCTCCTTATGAAGCTCTCTATGGAAAGAAATGCAGGACTCCAACTTCCTGGGATGAAGTTGGAGAAAGAAAGCTATTAGGACCCGATTTCATTGATGAAATGGTAGAAAAGGTCATATCTATTCAACAACGCATAATAGCAGCTCAGAGTCGACAGAAAAGTTATGCCAACAACCGAAGAAAAGACCTAGAGTTTGAAGTGGGTGATAAAGTGTTCTTACGAATATCTCCCTGGAAGAGGGTTATGAGATTTGGAAAGAAGGGGAAGTTAAGCCCTAGATATATCGGTCCTTTCGAAATACTGGATCGTGTTGGGAAGGTAGCTTACCGATTGGAACTTCCACCGAATCTCTCTCAAGTTCACGATGTGTTCCATGTATCTCTCCTGATAAAGTACATACCTGATCCTTCACATGTACTCAGCTCAGAAGTTGTACCGCTGGAGCAAGATCTTTCTTATGAAGAACAACCGATAGAGATTCTGGATCGTAGCGAAAAAGTCCTACGAAACAAAACCACTCGATTGTTGAAAGTTTTATGGAGGAACCACCAATTAGAAGAAGCTACATGGGAGCTTAAGGATATGATGAGGGAGAGGTATCCTCATCTGTTTGTTACAAAGTGACGAATTTCGAGGGCGAAATTCATTTTAAGGGGGGTAGAATGTAACACCCGAGACTTTTATGTTATATAAATCATCAAATGAATCTTTTTCTACACACAACAATTTCTTGGCTTGATTTACACGAAATCACAACCTTCCTCGATAGCTTGCGTCGTACGCAATACCGAGTTTCACTAAACAATGATATGCTAATAAAATATTATTAAAACTAGCCGTTATGAATAGTAATAACCACTTTTTGAAATTTTATAAATTTTATTTTTCAAAATGGACTTAATTTTTGGATTCGGAATATCGAAATTATCCTAGGGTGAAATTTTGGTATTTTTCTGAAAACTTTCAATTTTTGATGAATAGTGAAACCACTAAGTGGTAGTTAAAAAACTGAATTTTTCATAAAACTTAATTTTACCGCTTTTGTGAGTGGAATTTCAAAAATCCGAGAGAAACGGTTGATTTTAGTAAGTAAAATGTGGTTCAATGAGATGAAAATAATTTTTGGTGAATAGTAACTTTTTACTTTTATTTACCACGGTTAAAAGTAAATAGGGTAATTAAGGGTAAAAATGATATTATTTTTACCCTAACACATGTTCTAATTATATTGGACAAGTGTAATTCGACCAAAAACAACCTTAGGAATAAAATATGACTATTTAGGCCCACTTGGATTAGATTTGGACATTTATTATTAATTTATTTAAAGAAGGGTTAAAATAGTTAAAATCAAAGTTTAATAAGTAAATCATTTTTAATATTGGGTTATACATAAGATAAATCAGACTATAAATATTCATTAGAAAGATAAAAAGACTTCCTACATAATGGTATTTTATTTGTAATTTTTAGACATTAAATAATTTAATTTATTTATGACAGAAAGATGATGCAGTAATTATCTTATTAATGAAATATTGACATAATTGATGTTATAAACACCAAAATAAATGTAATTTGAGACTTTTTATGAATTAAAATAATTTTATAGATTAATATGACATGTTAGTATTTATTTAATTAACTTTTTTCGAACAAATCATTCTGTTATGATTTTCAAAAAAATTAATTACTAAATAGTGTCAAAATTGACATAAAATAGTTTTTAAAACAAATATTATATTAGTAATTATTATTTTATTTCTAAAAATATAAGGTTCGGACAAATGACTTAGATAAGGTTATATATATTAATAATAAACAACTTGGGGTTCGTTTTTCTGCTTATAGTAAGTTTATTAACCTTATAGTATAAGAACACAAGAAGACACGGTAAAAGTAAAATTATTTAACTTAATGTTAAATCTAAATGATAAGGTTAAAATAGGAACCTAAACTTGTCTAAATTCTATTGTATGAGAGTATTTCGACCCATCCCCACCTTAGCTTCTAAATAAATCAATTTGGAGCTATTTAAAACCGAACTTGACTTTATAATAAAATAATATTTTTTAGTTTTTCCAAAGGAGCCCCTCTCCTCCCCTATAAAAGAGCACCTCCTCCCCCTATTCCTCACACCACTTTGAACCTTCAAGCTCGGCCAAACCCTATCAATTTCTTCTCTCCACTTCCCTAGAAACATCCTAGAGGTTCTGGTCTTCTTAAAAGACCTATTTTAGTGCCCTAAAAGGAGGTCTCAAAGAAGCACTTCAAAGAAGAGGTAATGTCCGTTACCGATTCTTTCATCTTTATTTCTTCTTCCACTTCTTATTCTTTAGTTGTTTCATTATGAAGTAATAACATCAGTATCAATCATATACTGATATGTTATTATAAGTATGAAACAACCCTATTTCACCATCTATCCATCCTACGGAAAAAGAAGTCACCGCGCGTGCGTACGTACGGAATACCGTCTCCACGCCGTGGTGTAATCTATTTTCCACCACCACATTACTTGGATGAGTATAATGGTATAAATAATGACTATATATGACTATTATAAAGTTATATTGATTCTGAAATAGTATACATACACTCCAATACAATTCCACGATCATAGGAACGATATCATCACTCGTGCGTACGTACGGAATACCGTCTCCACGATGTGATGCGACTCGTTCTACATGATTATATAAATGAATTGAATGAATGAATATGATATATATTACACTAATACCATTCTGGAAATGAGGTATCTATAACCTAAAGAGAAGAATAAGAATTTATTCGACAAAACACGCATAAGAACAAAAAGTTATAAAGACCCGAATAACAAGTAGCAATGAAATATTACTACTAAGAAGCTAAGAATATGACCATATATGATATCATAAAAATAATTATGATTCTGTAATAAGTCAATAACATTATTTAAATCATTATACAGGAGGTTCGGACATGTACAAAGCATATCGGACCTAAGGTAAGAGAAAATATCACAATCTCATTTTTATCCGAGATTGTTTATACTTTGGTATTTACTGGGGTTTATTTTATCATCCACATACATTTTTCCTCAATATGTCATATTTATATCCTTCTACAATAGTTTATATCCAATTTTACCCTTCGGTGAGTTTTTAGTAAAATATATTAAAGGAATCTTTTGTCGTTTTTCATACGAGGTACTTTTTGACTTTTCCGACAAAAGTACGAGAAGAATGTTTTTTTAACTTATACGGCATGAATGGATTTTTAAAACATTATTTCCAAGAAGCTTCCTTTACAAGTTTTCAAGTTTATTTTTAATCAACTTCTTTTAGTTTAGAATTTTATGACATGTTAAGAAAGGAAAAGTGTTTTTGAAGTAGAAAGGATATTTTCCTCAAGAATGAAGTTCAAGTGTTTTATCAAAATTATTTTCCATCTAAGATAATAAAGGGTTCTATTTCTATCCCTATTATTACATTGATTTGATTATGTTGTGATATAATTATTTTTATGAATTATTTTATCTTATATGAATTGTTTTATGATGTCCTGATGTTTAAGATTCCCATTTTTATTACATGGGTTATGCAATGATGTATGATTTATGATTTTGTGGCACACATAAGAATGGTATCATTATGAGATGGGTGGGACCTATATCTCCCTCCAATGAATTGGGTAAAGATTTTATATCTCATGAGATAGACATGGCTAGAACGGTAGGTTATACCGGTTCAGTGAAACAGGACTGAAACGAGGAGTGAACTCGGTTCAGAAATGGACTTTGTCCACTAAGATAGTCTTGGAAGTGAGTCTTGAATAATAAGAAATGATTCTCTATGATTATGTGTGTATGACACAAAGTTTCATGTTTTAAGTTATGATTATTGGGATTACATTTCACTACTATGATTTATCCCATGTTATGAAATTATCATCTCTTTTTCAGGTTAAGATTTCCAAAAGTTATGTGCTTATGTATATGATGTGATTGATATTTCTTTTGTTTACCCTTGCTGAGCATTTGAGCTCACCATTTTGTATGTTTTATTTCCCCAGGTCAGTAAGAAGGTTATTAAGTAGAATATTCCAAAAAGGGACTCTAGATATGATGAAATAAATGGGAGGCAAAGTAGATGCTTTATGAACCAGTTGTTTATGTTTCCCAGTTTCTAAAGACACTATACCTATATGGTCCTTTCTTGGTATTGTTATATGTTGTAATAAGTGTGCTTCAATTCTGAAGTAATAACAATGTATGTAAAGTATGGGTCGGTATACAGACGATACCCTTCGGCTTTGTGTGGATTATCGGAAGCTAAACCAGTTGACGGTCAAGAACCGATATCCCTTTCTGAGGATTGATGACCTCTTTGATGAGCTTTGAGGATCTCGGGTGTTCTCGAAGATCGACTTGATGTCTGGTTATCATCAGTTGCGCGTTAGACCATCATATATACCTCTGACAACCTTCAGGAGCAGGTATGGTCTATACGAGTATACAGTCACGCCGTTCGGTCTCATGAACGCGCCTGCAGTTTTCATGGCACTGATGAACCGAGTGTTCCATCCTTACTTAGACTCCCTTTTCGTGGTCTTCATGGATGATATCTTGGTGTACTCTCACACTCGACACGACCATGACACACATCTTGAGATCGTTCTGAGTACACTGAGAGAGCATCGACTTTATGCTAAACTCTCGAAGTGCCACTTTTGGATGGACCAGATTCACTTCTTGGGTCACGTCATCTCAGAGACAGAAGTATCTATGGACCCATAGAAAGTGAGAGCTATAGTTTCCTGGGAGCAGATGAAGAACGTTTTTGAGGTATGGAGTTTTCTAGGACTGGCTGGATACTACATACACTTCATTCAGGACTTCTCACACCTAGTAGCACCTTTGACAGGTCTGACCAAGAAGGGGGAAAAGTTCTTATGGTCAGATTCTTGTGAGTCAGCCTTTCAGGAGAAGAAGAGAAGATTGACGTCGACATTGATACTAGTCTTTCCAGAGCCAGGAAAGAGCTATACAGTCTATTGTGATGCTTCAGGTATCAGGCTAGGAGCTGTGCTTATGCAGGGAGATGGAGTCGTTGCGTACGGGTCTCGACAGTTGAGGCCACATGAGATGAACTAACCTACGCATGATCTGGAGTTGGCAACTATTGTTCATGACGTACTCTATTGGAGACATTATATTCTGGGAGAGCACTTTGTGGTCTTCACCGACCAAAAGAGTCTCAAGTATATCTTCACTCAGTGTGATCTGAATCTGAGGTAGCGTAGGTGGGTTGAGTATCTTTAGTATTTTGATTTTTAGCTTGCCTATACACCGGGAAAGGACAACACAGTGGTAGATGCGTTGAGTAAGAGAACTCAGATTCAGGCAGTTCAGGAGGCCAGCAGTGAGTGACAGCTTATGGCTCTATTCTCTGAGATGCATCTGGAGGTTCACGACAGACATGGACAGACTTTCCTATCTTCTGTAGCTATTAACTCTACACTACTTGATCGGGTACAGAGGATGCAACTATCAGACTCAGAAGGCTTAGTCCTGCGGGAGAGTGTGTCAGGAAAGGACCCTCTTACTGGATGGACAATGGGAGAGGATGAGATCTTGCGTTTCCAGGGACGCGTGTGGGTGCCAGAAGACATACGCGAGGAGATGATGCAGGATTCTTATTCCTCAGTTTGGTCAGTTCATCCTGGTGTCACCAAGATGTATCAGGATCTTCATCTCCAGTACTGGTGGCCTGGTATGAAGAAAGTTGTTGCTGGTTTCGTCTTGCGGTGTTCTACTTGTCAGGAGGTGAAGGCAGAGTATCAGTGACCAGGAGGCCTTTTACAGCAGTTACCCATTCCGAAGTGGAAGTGGAACAATGTTGTGATGGACTTCATGACCGGGTTTCCGAGGTCAACCCGAGGGAACGATGCTGTTTGGGTTGTCGTCGACAGGCTCACGAAGGATACCCACTTCTTGCCGATCAAGAAGACCTTCAATGTCGATGATCTGGGACGACTTTACATTAGAGAGATCGTTAGTTTGCATGGAGTTCCACACTCTATTGTTTCAGACAGGGATGCACGCTTTACCTCTTGGTTCTGGCAGGGACTTCAAAAGGCCTTGGGTACACAGGTACTTTTGTGTACAACATACCATCCCCAGACAAATGGTCAGTCCAAGTGCACGATCCAGGTGCTTGAGGATATGCTCCGAGCTTGCATCCTAGACTTTGGCGGTTCTTGGGAGAAGCATATAACTCTTGTGGAGTTTTCCTACAACAACAGTTTCTAGGCAACAATTCAGATGGCACCATAAGAGGATTTGTACAGTAGGCCATGCCGATCACCCTTATGCTGGCTGGGGGCAGGAGAGGCAACCTTGCTGAGACCTTGTCTTGTTCAGAATACTTAAGAGTAGATAAAACTAATTCAGAAAAGGATGGCCATAACATAGTCTCGATATAAGTCTTATGATGATCAACGAAGATGACCTGTGAAGTTCGAGGTCGGGGATCAGGTTTTCTTGCGTGTCGCACCGAGGCTGGGACACAAGAGGATTCGAAGACAGGGTAAGCTTTCACCATGGTACGTCGGACCGTTTGAGGTATTGGAGAGAGTTGGGCTGGTTGCCTATCGGTTGCAGCTACCCTAGAGGTACCGGGCCATGCACGAAGTCTTCCACGTCTCTTAGCTCCAACGTTACTTTTCGGACCCATCTCATGTCTTTCAGCCCAAGGAGGTTGAGCTCAAAGCAGATGCATCGTTCGAGGAGCATCCTATCCGGATTGTCGATCGCAGTACGAAGGTTCTCTGTGGGTGGTCTATCCCTCTTGTATGAGTTCTATGGCAGCATGGGCGAGTACAGGATGAGACCTGGGAGAGGGAGGCCGATGTACGATCGCAGTGGCCGGAGCTGTTTGGGGTTTCTTCTTCTACGCCTCGCTAGGGAAATTTGGGGACAAATTTCTTTAAGAGGGGAAGTTTGTAAGAACCCGAATCTTTGTTTCAGGTATGCCTTTCCTTTTTCTAGAGTTTCTGAGAAAAATAAACTTTCTGGAAATTTTTGAAGTACACGCCGTGTACTTTCTAAGTACACTTCGTGTACTCTTTTTCCGCTCAAAGCCATGTACTGGCCGTGTCCGGGCCACACACACAATGTGTAGGGGTGACGTAGAGGCCGATTTTGGTGGAGTACGGAAAAACCCACTACACGTCGTGTACTTTAAAAATACACACCGTGTACTTTTCTTTTTTTACTAAACGGACCGGGGTCACGCCTAACGCACAAAAATGACTTTTTCTTCAGATTCCGTTCGTCCGAGAGCGCCATACGACCAGATCTTCCCCGAGCTTCCACCTCTCCGTCCATTCTCCGATTCGAGCATGGTCGATTGCATTGGAAGCACAGTGGTGAGTTATTCCTTCTTCTTGAGCCTTATTTTCCAATTCTTCCTCCTTCTCAAGTTATCTAAGGTTGAACGTCTTGCACATTTTCTCAGATCTATGACTTTCTAGGGAGAATCAGTCATCTTGGTTGAAGTATATCGATCCCCTAGCATCTGGGTGGGTAGTTTGTGCCTTTCTGTAGAAAGTCTTTCAGTATTTTGTGCAATTTCCACAAATTCCTTTGGGCGGGGAATTGTGGGTTTCCTATTTTTCCCTTACTGTTTTCCTGCTTTTCTTGATTGCTGTAGTAGAGGTTATTGCTTGTGAGTAGAGTGAAATGTTTTATGCTCAGGTTTATTTCCTATGATTGTTTTAACTTTTGGCGGTTTCCAGTTGCCATGCCTAGTTGTAGGATAGTGGAACTATTGCTATATTATGCTGTTGAGCCTTAGATTGATATCCAAGTAGTTCTTGAGGTTCAATTTGATGTTGCACGCGTGCTGAGCATGTTTATTTTACACAGGACTGTGAGAACCTAGTGTAGTAGACCACATGGATAATAGACGTAAGGGATTCTCCAGAGTGTCTTTTAATACGATGCGAGACCACAGGGGGAATTGATGATGAGTGCTTCCTCAGAGAGTCTATAGTTCCTCAACGCGGGCCACAGGGGGAATGAGACATTTAGTGCTTCCCTATAGAGCCTTTAGCATGATACGAGACTATTGGGGGAATTGACGGTGAGTACTTCCTCAGAGAGTCTATTCTTAGCTGAACCAGAGGGGTGAGACTGTGTGTGCCTCCTAGAGGGTTGCTAGTACTTGTAGGTTGAACCATAGGGGTTAGGATGTGAGAGATACCTAGAGGGTTACCTGTTTTCTTCTTGCTGCTGTTGTTACTTGTGCACCTTATATGCTAGAATTGTGGATTGTAGCTGCTGTGTGATTTTATGTTTACTACTTCCTGAACTTTTACTTGCCTTGTATTCATTGAATGTTAGGCACAAATCTTTGGGTGATTGCCTACTGATATTGTATCTCACACCTTGTTTGGGCCATGCTTTTGGGCCCAAACAGACTTTGTTGTTGCAGGAATAGATAAGGGAAAGCACCCTTCGACTTCTGGTACGTGATTGCTTGGAGATGGAGAGCAAGGGACCGAGCTTAGGCTTACGATGCTGAGGAGTTTACTTTTCTTTCTTTGCACTTTGTTTTTCAGATTTACTTCAGAACGTTGGTTTGTTTACTGCTTTCCATAGACATATGTACCATGTTGCCTCATCATTATTTTATACTTTGCTTCTGCTGTTCAGTTCGGTTGTTGTATGCTGTTTACAGTTTCCATTATTGTGTCATGTTGTTCTTCCACTGTATACTTTACCGAATGAGGGCATAGTTTCCCCACCGACTCACCAAGGCCCTCACTGCTAGTCGTCAGCCTATGGCATTTGGGGAAACGCGCTTGAGGTCATGTGGCGAACCGGGTATGGGGAACCAGTGGAGGGGCTCTGGATTCAGGTCGTTACACCATTCTTTCTTTTCTCACTTTTCTTTTTCTCTCCCCCATTATATGATAACCAAAAAGTTTTGTGGCCATATAAGGAAAAATATTATCATATTTCTTTTCACACTTTATTTTTCTCTTCCCCATTATTTTTTTCTCACTTTTCTTTTTCTCTCCCCCATTATATAATAAATATATCTTCAGATTCATAAAATAAAGATAAGTAAAAAATTATTATAAAGTACAATGTTGTTACTTTCTCTCCCCATTTGTCAACATAATCCAAATCATACTGGGGGTTATTCCTTATGAGGATTAGTAATAAATTGGAGGAGGCTAAACATGAACTTTCAACCTCAATTCTACAAACCTTTCTTTCAACATTACATTTGTAAATATATTAGAAATCTGATACTTTGTTGAAATGTATTCCAAAAAACATATCCAAAAACCAATTTATCTTTTATAAAGTGAAACTTTATACCAATGTTCTTTGATCTTTAATTTTGGATAGAGTTCTTAGAAAGATAAATTTCACTTTTATTATCACCATGTATCTTCAATGGTTTAGAAAATTTTACTTTCAAATATTCTAGCTGAACTTTCATCCACAACATTTGAGTACAAGCTTGGGTGGCTACAATATATTCAGATTCAACTATGGTCAAAGTTACTGAACTTTGTTTCTTACTATGCCAACTCACACAACATTCACCAAAGAAAAATTTTCCTCCTAAGGTTGAATTTCTATCATTACATATCCAGTCCAATCGGCATCAGTATTACCATGAAACTTCATCTCACTATTTATTTTGTATAAGAACCCATGTGAATTTTTTCCTTTGACATATCTTAGAATTCTTTTGGATTCCAACATATGTGATTCTTTTAGATTACTTAGATACTTAGCAGAAAAATTCACAACATAAACAATATCAGTCCTTGAGGCTGTAAGGTAAAGAAGAATTCCTATCATCTTTCGAAAGTCTTTCTGATTAACACTTATTCTAGATTCATCATTACTCAAATTTTTGATCACTGAAATAGGAGTTGAAACTTGTTTGTATTACACCACCCCAAACTTCTTTAATAATTCATTGGCATACATTTCTTAAGATAAGAAAATGTATTTTTATTTTTTTTGAACTTGTAAGCTAAGGAAGAAATCTAATTCTCCTAAAATAGAAATTTAAAACTTCTTCTTTATTTCCTCAGTAAATGTTTTAAAATTATATTATCTATCCCCATAAAAAAATATATCATCCACATAAATAAATACAATTAGATATATGGAGTCAATATATTTCACATATAAGTTGCTATCAACTTTTCATTTAGAAAATTTCAACATTCTAAAATAATTTTCCAGTTTAGAATACCAAGAACATGGAGCTTGTTTCATACTATATAAATCTTTATTCAATTTAAAAACTTTTTTTCGTCCTCATAAAGTATAAACCCACAAGTTTGTTCAATGTAAACTTCTTCCTCAATCAAACCATTTAAAAAAGATGACTTTACATCCATCTGATAAATTTTTTAATTCCAATGAGTATCCACTGCAAGAAACATTTGAATAGTTTATAGCCTTTCAATGGGGGTAAAGGTTTCATCAAGATACACACCTTCCACTTGTGAATATCATTTATAAATAAGTATTTCTTTGTTTCTTGAAACTTATCCATGCTCCTTCCATTTTTTTCTATAAAACCACTTAGTTCCAATGAATTTTTTATTTGCTGTCTATGAAACAAGTTCTCATGTTTCATTATTCTCAATATGATCAAACTATTATTTCATATAATCCACCCATTATTATTTTTGAATACCTTATTAAACTGATTTTGGTTCAACTTTTGAGATAAGTGAAGTCTGATTACCTAATCTCAACTTTATTCTTGTTTGAACTGGAGCCTTCTAATTCCCAATAATGTTTTCAAATTCAACATGTTTTTATAAGGTAGGAAATTTAAAAGTTTATTTACCAACTGAAATTTACTCATCACACAATTCTTTTGAGTCTTGATAAGGATATTTTGAATTACTTTTACTAATGTTGGAATTCTCTAGTTTATCCTCCTCAGTATTCTCAACAACTTTTATTAAGGAACTTTTATATTCAATTAACTTCATATCATATGAATCCACCAAATTTTTTAAACATTTATTCCAATATTTGTAACTTCTTCCATTTTTTGAATAACCCATAAAAGTTCCTTCCTCAGCTTTCTCATCAAACTTTCCCAATATGGATTTTTTATTTTGAGAAAACATGGACTTCCAAAAACTTTGAAGTATTTCAATGAAGGTTTTTTGTTATACCACAGTTCATAAGGATTCATGATAGTTTTCTATATTAACAAGAATCTATTTTGAACATGTACAACCTCTCTCCAAAATAATTTTTAAGGTTTTTATTTTACTAACATACTTATTCCCATTTCCACCAAACTTCCATTATTTATTTCTGCAACACCATTTTTTTGGAGTATAGGGAGCACAATACTGATGTTTGATACCATACTTTCTCAGATAAGTTTAAATAATATTTATTTTGAATTTGGTACCATTATATGTTCTCACACTTTTTATAGAAACCTCCATTTCTTTCTCAATATATTTTCTGAAGTATTTGAACTTTTCAATAACCTATGACCTGTGCTTCATAAACATTATGTTTTTTATTCGGGTGAAATCATTAATAAAAGTAATAAACTATAAATCCCATTTTTTTGATTGATATCTCGTTGGACCACATAAATTGGAATGAATAATCTCAAGTGGTATATTAGATTGAATCTAAACTCTTTTATGACTTTTGTTAGTCATCTTTCCTTTCTGGAAAGTAGTACAAACAACTTCATCACTTATTTTAAATTCTGAAAAATTATGAACAACATAAACTTTATAAACTTTATTCATGTTTTTCTACCCAAAGTGTGAAAGTCTTCAGTGATACAATTTGTTTTTATCTTTAGTAATCAAGTAATAGGAGTTATTAAATTATTCTATTCGAAAGATATTCCCACGGGTTCTTTATCCCTTTGTAATGACTTTTCCATCTTCCACACTTTTAATGATACAAAATTATTTTCTAAAAAAACTTTTTTTCTATCATCACAAAGTAGAATTATACTAAGTAAGTTATATTTTAGCCCATAAATAGATAAAACTTCATTAGATTTCAACTTTTACACTATAATATTAGCTATTTCGATTTCTCTAATTTTTAAGAAACTATCATTACCAAAGGTAACTGCTCCCCCATCATGACTTTCAATGTGTTTCAATATTTTTATATTACCTTTAATATTTGAAGATCAAACACTATCAAGTATTCATGGTTTTTTTCTTTTACTTGCTTTCAAATATGTTTCAACGAAAAAAATTATTTCCTCAACTTTTTTTTCATCTTTCTTTTCTTTTATATCATAAGAAACTTGTTTTGGAATTAGTTTCGTACATATTTTGGCATGATGACCAGCTGGATCACATCTTATAAAAACTTCTTCCAGTCATTCAAATTATTTTTTTGTTATTAATTTTATAACATCTTGAGAATCCACCTTTTCAACTTTCTATAAGTTAGGAAAGTTTCTCATTATACTTTTCACTATTTCTTTCACTTTTCTCAAACCTTATTTCGTGTAAGGATAAGTTGTGCCAAAAATTATAATCCCTGTTCCCATATATTACAAAACACCAATAATAACCATAAAATCTTGATTTTCTATTGAAATAAGATATTTCATTATTGAAAATTTGTTGAGGTTGGTAACTTCTTTTAGCTCTAACATACTCAGGATGTGGATCATCTTTTATTTTGAGTGAGTTTTCTACTTATGTTGATTTGATAGGTTTATCACATACTTTATTCAACCAAGATTTCCCAATACATTTTCTAGAACCTTAAATGTTAAAATATTCAGATGAAACAATACTTTTTGCAAGAGAATATTTCACCTGATTATCATATTAATCCTTCTCAGCAACTTTAGGAGTCTCATCTTTTACTTCGGAAGTTTTTTTGAAGTTTTAATTAATCTTCCTAAATGTAATTATAGACTAAAGAAGCTCTTATTGAAACTTTTTAACCTCTTCTTACTTATATTCTAGCTTCTTACTAAGATCTTCAATCATCTTTCCCAGTTCAACAACTCTAAGTTTGTAACTTAAAAAATCCTGAATGTATTCATCTTCCTACTTGATGATATATTTTCTTCCATCAAAAACTTATTAACAATCTTTCTTCATTACTCTAATTTCTTTCTTGAGAATTTTGTTTTCCTTAAGGCATGCAACAAGTTATATTATGAGATGATACTCTCTATAATATTCTTCACTGCCTTCTTCAATCTATGAGGAATATTTTATTTACTTAACTTTTTTTAATAAAGGTTCTGAATTTTTTAGAACTTTCATATTTAGAAGGATTATTTTTGGTTGAGTTCAATTTAACTTTCTTATTCAACATACTTATTTTATTTACAGTAAACTTCTTCTTGTATCTATTGGAAGTCTTTTCTTCTTTATAATTTTTGTTCCACTTCTTCCATCGAGGTTTTCCATCAAAATCATCTTGATATTATCCAACTTTATTCTTGGGGAAATTCACAACAAAGTGTCTGATTCCACCACACTAAAAACATTTGAGAGGAAGTTTACCTCCATACTTTCCTCTTACTCTTAAATAGTTCTTGTTTATAAGAGACATGATTTTTTAATTAAACTCACCATACTCTTTATCTTTGGATTCACAAGTATCAACATATTCAACATATTAAATTTTAAACTTTCTCATAGATTTAAAATATATTTCATCTTTTATCTTGTTTTCAAACATTGTAGTTTTTCTCATTTCATAAGCAATAAGAAATTTAGGAAATTAATCAAGAGATAAATCATCCTTATCTTATAAAGAATAAATTTTAGAATAAAAAATGTTTGGAAAGATTCTCATAAGTTTCTTTATAATTTTAGAATCTTCCAAGACATCTTTTAATCCTATAATGTTGAAAATAATTTCATTTAATTTAGTGAAGTATTCATCAATTATTTTTTCAACTCCCATTATGATGTCTTCATACTTAAAATGCTAGATTTTTATCTTTTCTTCCTTAAATTTTGTATTCCCTTTAAAAAAACTTTTCAGCTTGTCCCACATACTTTTTGATGTTTTGAGACCCATCACCTTCTGATAAACATTCTATAATAAGTACATAAGGATTGAATTTATATCCTTTCCATGAAATTATATATTTATCTTATCAGCAAACGTTATAGGAGAATCTTTCTCAATAGGTGGAAAACGAATAGTAGTAGCATAAAAAACTTTAAGGACAAGAGATAAAAGATAAGGAATCATCCTATTTTTCCATCCATAATAATTTATGCCATAAAATGTATAAATTCATCTATTGTTTACATAATGGATATTATCCATGATAAGGATTCAATGATGGAACCTTCCTCTAATACCAATTGAAGTTACAAAGGATTGAATAACAATTGAGAGGGGGGGGGGGGGTTGAATTAGTTGTTCACTTTCTATAAGTTTTAAAACTTTTAAAACTTAACCCCTACAACCAGTTAATATTTATTTCTATATCAACTTTTAGTAAATACTCATGCATGCAAGAATAGTAAATCAAGTGAAGAACACAATATTTACGAGGTTAAGACTCAGTTTGAGAACCTACATCCTTTCCATAACCACTTACATGGGTCTATGAAAATACACTATTATGAAAAAGTTAATACAACTTTTACCAACTCCCAATATACACATTCTATCTCCTGATAGGAAATATTATCCTAACTCCCATCAGTTTACAATATTTTATTGTAAAAAAATTGAGCAAAACAAAAGAATAAAGACTTTGTTGAATCTTCTCCACAATTTATCATCCCGAATCCTCAGTCTGATTTGGATGGATCTAATTTTCTCAATCTGATGAGTCTGGATACGATTCTCTAAAAACAATTTATCTGGATCTAATTCTATCAATATGACGAGTTTGAATCTGATTCTCTTAATAAAATCAGTCTAGATCTAATTCTCTCAATATGATGAGTCTGGATCTGATTCTCTCAATACAATCAGTCTGGATCTGATTCTCTCAATATGATGGAATCAATATGATGAACCAATTCTTAATCTTAAAAACTCAAACTTTTCTCAAATACTCAATACGATGTACCTCAATATGATTGACTCAATCTAATTGACTGAATATAATCTTCTCAATATGATCTTTCTCAATCTGGTAAAAAACATTCAACTATATGATCCTCCTCACGAGATCTCTAACCGAAAACGACCCTCACTTGATTTATTGAGATCTATGCATTTTCTGATTGCATGAAAAGTCATAATCAACTAATGATGTGAGGAAGTATTTATAGGCGACTCAGAAAACAAATTAGGGAAACATGGAAACTTTCATCACTTCATCAAATCTAAAAATCTCCAAAAATCTCTCACATTTAAAACTTCAACTCTGACTTCTTGAAACCTACTTAGATTTTTCCAAGATTCACACAAAATTGAATTTCAATTTTGAACTCTTTAACTCTTTATAAAAATTCTGGAATTTTCCTTTTGAGTATTCTTCATAATCAGCTTATTAAAAATCTATTTCCTTCTCAAAATCAGTCTGATTTCTATTTCCTTCTCACTGAATCTAAATTTTGTATCCTTCTCAAAGTCAGTACGATTTCTATTTCCTTCTCACTAAGTCCAAATTATGTATCCTTCTCATTGAAGACAAATTCTACATACTTCTCAATAAATATGGATTTAATTCTCATTACAATGGAATTCCCATTATGATGGAATCTCCATACTTTAAATTTAAAATTCTTAAAACTTAATCAGTTTCACAAATTCTAACTTCTAGATATGATCTTTTGAAACCTTCTACCTTTGATGGATTTCTTCATAATGATGGAATCTCCATTATGATGAAATTATCATTACGATATAACTTCTCATTATGATGGATTTCTTCACTCTTTAATTTTTAAATTTCTTTAAACCTCTCCACCATTTCTTCAAAAAATTTTATCATGAAAGTTTTCATGATTTGTGAGAACTTCTTGATTATAAAAGCATCATATGATTTTATTTAGAAAGTATGAAAACTTTATAACTTCTTTCTTCAAAACATTATTTCAAAACTCTTCAGAAACAATATGACTTCTTTGTCAAACAATAAATTCTTTCTTTCTAACTCAGTAAATTATTTCTTTCTCTGAGTACAACAAAGACAAACTTATAACAAATAAAAAATTCTACCTCTAATTATTTTGAATCCAATTATCTTAATCTAATGCATTTGGATTTGATGAACTGAATCTGATGGACCTAAGTCTGATTCTCCAAGTCTGAATCTCTAAGTCGGATGAACTGGATTCAATTTTTGGATAACAAAAAATTCTTATACAAAAATGTTAGTTGTCAAAAAATAAAAAAAAATTGTTATAAGAATTTATCACAAAGGTTCTTCAGTCTCATTTCTAGAAAAAACTGGTAAATTTTCTTCCAACACATACAATTTCCTTTCATGGTGAAGGATAATCCTATAGGAACCTTTTCCACTCCTAGGAATTAATGATGCTGATAATGTTTTCCTTCTCAAGTATGGATCGTAATGACATGTTTGATGTAATTTTATTGTTTTTGGTTACAAAATAAGATAATTTTTTTTTAGTAATTTATTTGATAAAATTTAGACAAATAAATAAATATTATATTAATTAGTCTCCCACTATTCTATAGAAACCCAATAGACCTCACCATTAGCTTCAGAATATCCTATTTCTTGGATATTCTAGTGAAAATGATCTATATTCCCCTTCTCATTACCCCAAATTTAGTTGGTCAAGCAACTTGAATGGTTTTAGGTAGGGGTTCCAAATTCCAACTATATTAAGTCACAATTCTTTGATCCATTGAGGGGACTCCCCAATCTTGAAACCATTAATTTAGATTTCCTAAAACTTTGACTCTTAGTTATACCAAGACCTGATTTGGTAGTCAACCCTTGATGTGAACCAAGTTAAGTCAACCCAAAACCTTATGTTAGAATTCCACGATAATTGAAAGCACCCCAACTTTGGCTGGTCAAGCACTTTGGACTATGGTTTGATTGTAACCGAAGTAATGGAAGGATATAAAGAGTTAATATTTATTAAAGGATTTTATATTTTTATGTATAAATTTCCAATTATTATCTTTATCACATGATTTTTAATATTAAGTGGGATTACTTAAGTGATTAACCATGTATCAGATAATATTTACAAATAAGACAGTTTATTTTAGTTCCTTTTTTCATGATTATTAATTCATTAATTATGTGACTGCAGAACTACATCCATAATGAAATAACCATGCAAATGATAGAAATAAAATAAAGGGTATGATCATGAGCTTATACTAATGGTTAGTTTATCTAACGGTTGATAAACTAACCGTTGACCTAGGGGAGAAACACCTTGAACCAATTGAGGTTAATTTTTTACAGCTTTCCACCTATCCACCTTTGTATCTCCTTGGATTGGTTTTGCCTCAGATCTATACTTGAACCACCTACTCTAGCCTAAGAGCTCCATCCATTACATATGCGTTTTACTCACTCACAAGTGAGGGAAAAAAGGGGTTTACATAAAAGAAACCATGGAAATGCATGCCATACATAATAAAGAGGAGAGATGTCACACAAACCAATAATTTAATTTAATAATAAATTAAATAAAATCAATCACATACAAAAGTTATGGTCTATCTCATGATCATACACATGCATGAAATGAATTACACATTTAATAAAACTAGCATTCAATTATTAATCATTCTTTTTAAGATAAATCACAATCGAATCGATTAATTATTATCTTTAATTAATCAATCATTTTATCTTAATTATTATCTATATTTACTTGAGATTCCCATTCATTATAATTTTAAACAAATTAAATAAATTCATTTAAAATTAACTGTGTATGTAACTTGTACCTTGGAGGCAAAACGATGAATAACCGTTTGATTTTTCCCAAACATGTATTATACTCATATATTGTTTTAATCTTGTGACATATGGAATACATGAATTATCGTGTACTTTCACAATGTGTACTTCATGGATGATTACATGAATTATATGATTTTTTGGTCATGCATTATGATTCAATGAACATAGAGTAACAACTTGTAATATGAATCATACATGATATGAAAATATGAACATTACACAAATATTAATTAAAAATTTAAATATTTATATATATTAAAACCTATCACATGGCATGTCCTATATTCACAACTAAATGCAAGTACATTCCTCAAGGTTTTCATTGTAAAATAAATAAATTTTAAATCTGTATAATTTAGTAAAAGTAAACGACATGTTGATCCAATCTACACGGCATGTACACCTCTCACCATATATCCGAGACACATGCCTAGGGACTCATTGTGTAGTATGTTCCTTGTAAAAATTAGAGTACATGACATGTCCAATGGGTTAGACACCATGTTGACTCTGTGTTACATGGTCATCAGTTAGGTAGGCTGTGTATGGAATACATGACCCATCACTGACCCAAAGGGACTACATGCCATGTCCAATGGGCCACACGACATGTATTCCTCCTGACCTTGCACTATTTAATCCTGATCAACATGTGGTTTATTAATGGTATAATTAATTATATAATCAATACATATTATAAAATTGATCTCTGAATCAAATATGATGCGTTGAACGTGATTACACAACTTGTAACTCCAGTTACACGACCTGTAGTCTTGTATTGTCCAGCCATAAACCTTGTCACCTTTAGATGAGTTCCTCAATTTTATTTTAATCATAAAATTAGACGTATCTATTAAATCTATGATAAATAAACAAGGAAGAATAAGATCTCACAATTCATATTAAAAGAACAATTAAACTTGAATTAAAAAACTAAATTATAAATGTGTAAAACACTAATGATTTTCAAATAATTATAAACAATTATGTGCCCATTCTGATACCACTTGTAGGTTTTGGGCTCAATGAAAGCATGCATTGGGCATTTCCCAACTTTGATTTTTTACATAATCAAAGATCAATCCGAGATCTATATGATGATGAACGCCGTGATCTATAGAACCGAGTTAAAGAAATAGACAAAGAATAATTACACTAGAACCAAGAGAGAGGATATCAACACATATTTTTTTATAATTAATTTAATTAGATAAATAATTACCACTAAGTAATTATTTCTTCATTGAATAATTATTGACAGATCTGTGGTGCACCGTTGTTGTGTTGTAGAAACCAAGTGTATATTACCTCTAGAGGTAATCCACACATGTTCCAGGAATATCTAGGCATCACTAAAGGAGTCTCCAGGTGTTATCACAAAAGATCCTTGTGCTTGAGTAGTCCACCTTTGATCACTTGAGAACTACTTCCAAAGTGTTCTCCTTGAACTGGTGGAAGAGGATTGCTCACCGTTTTTGGGAGCAATCTTAGAGAAGGGAGATCTATAGGATTGAGAGGATGCCATAAGATTTGTTGGGCACAACTAAATTAGGTCTTGAGAAAATAACATAATTGGGTATTTATATTTCTAGGGTTAAAATAAAATAATTGAACATGTGACATTAATTAATTATTTAATCCTAGAAAATCCCCATGTCAAATAAAAATATTAATATTATTATTTCTTGACATGCACTTAACTTGAGAATTATCATTAAATATTATTATTTCTCACCAGACCATTAAACTCGGTCCGCTATTCCTCCACAATATTTATCAAACCCTAAATAATATTTATTTATTTATTAAATAATATCACTACTTTAGTTTCCAATAAATAAATAAATATTATTTTTTATAAATAAAAAATAAATATTTATATGAGATCAAGCATATATATAAATAGTTATTAAACCACATACGAGAATAATATTAATACAACATGTTAAATAATAAATAATAATATATTGTTTAACTGAGATTTTGTATACAATTAGTGGGTGACCCTCTATGCCTCTTTCTTAGTGGAATTAGGTGAACATGCCTAAATTCTAAGGTTAGAATCTAGAAACACGCCAAGGAAACCATAGATAAAGAAGTTAATACCACAATGACATGTCACCTCATATGAATGCTTAACGTGTAATATAATCCCTTTATCACAATATCTCTAATCATGCAGGTTGCATCTCAGTACCATAAATATTTATGATCGATATCTCTTTATTTTACTTTCGGAAAATAGAAATTGCCTCTAGAACACAGTGGTCATGGATTTATTTAGGCTATATCATTTCCATCAAAGGGCCTAAGATATTAAATTCTGTTAAATATCATAAGGGATAAATCCTTTATCATATTATTCATTAATGAAATATTACTTATGACACACCCAACATATCCTACATCACCATGTACATCTATCATCACCATTTTTATCAATACATCTAAGTGCATGACTCATAATACCCATTAATAATAATCTTAAAGTCTAAGGACCAATACACATGTCTGTAGATAGGAACATCTAATGACACATAAAAATATGGATTTCTTACTGGTGGGTCTTGTTCTCATAACATCCTACTGAATATTACCAAGGGAGTACACTATGAGAAGGTGCATCAAATTCCTATGAGTATCCACCCCTGATAGCCTGTATAATTTTTGTCCCTCAAATGATATCATCCGACTATAGAACATATATTCAAGAATAGTGTCATAACACTTTTAGGTTCTTATCATAGCAGTAAACTTCTATATACTTTTAGTGTGATAACCAATCTTAGGAAATTATCACATAAAATTTTATGTAGAAGAACAATCATGATGTGATAAGTAGTTTATTAATATTCAAAACCATGAATCCAATTTTATCATAAAGTATAATAAAGTTGGTTCTAGGGCACCAAATCCAACACGTTGGACCTGACTCAGCGTAACCTGGTACCTGAAAATAGACCTTACTGCACACTTGATTTGACAATCCTATGATATATGATTTGTTAAATTCATAAGCTCATTATGAACCATTATTAGGGGAATACAAAATTTCCATAAGAATATATATTTGGAAATAGATCATGGATAACATAGATTGAAGCCTATAAATTCTTAAGTTAAGGAAATAAATGTAATTTATGAGTTATACTTTTAATGTCATTGGATTACCTTTTATGTTTTTAATAGTTTAAAGATAATAATCCCTAATTTTCTTTTATTCTATCCAATGGAAAAAATATGAGGAATTGGGTAAACAATCAATGCGACATACAATGTGATGACTTCCCCAATGATATTCCCAACCCGATGGGAGAAGGAATTGCAAAATTTTTGATGATACTCTATAAAAATACATAGGTTCTTATTTGAATCCTAGATTAAGAGGAGTTTCCAAATCTCCCTAAGAAAAAAAAATCTACAATTGATGGATTTATGTGAAAAAAGGACTCTAAATTTCAATGGATCATCCAATCCCTTAATTAGGGAACAATGGATCAACTCTATTGAGAATATATTCTACATCATTCAATTTTTTGATCAAGAGAAGGTTATACTATATGTTTATCATATGGAGGGATAATCTAATTAGTGGTTTACATTTATCAAGAATAAGAAGCTTGGGGAAGAGATCGAAGTTATGGGGTGGAATGAATTTCAGAAAATGTTTTTTGATAAATATTTTACTCACACTCTAAAACATAAAATGGAAAGATATTTTCTTTCCCTCAAGCAAAAAGATGACGAATCTGTCGGGGCGTATGAGGAAAACTTCACGAGATGTGCATGATATAACTCTAGCTTTGTCGTTACCCCAGAATGCAAGGTTAACTGCTTATTTGGTGGGATAAAATGTAGTATATGAAAAGACTTAGAAATCTGAGACTTTAATAGCTTTAAATAAATTGTATAATGTGACCTAAAAGTTGAAATAGAGATCTAAAAATCTCAAGAGTATCACAGGGATAAGAATAGGAAAGTGGAGGAATTCTGATGGAGAAATCTAATAGTGCAATGAAATTTCAACATCCCACTTGTAAAAGGTGAGAAAAGAAGAACCCTGTAAATTACCTATGGGGGAAGAGGAAAGGATTTAGGTGCAGGAAGGATGGGAACATAGCTAGAAACTACCGATAGGAGAAACCTTCTAATGCGATGGAGGAAATGAATACTCTGATCGACCCTTAGTGCATTGTTCATTGCTTCAAATAAACGAAACCGGTTCTATTTTCAAACTAATGTACTAATCCAAGGGTTTTCAGAGACAACTAACAACCACCAAGGAATCAAGGGATATGTTTTTCCATCACAATTACTAAGGTGTATCCCAACAATGAAGTGGTTACAGATACACTATTTATTTATTAAAAAATAGAGAACATACTTTTTTATTCTAGTTCAACACATCAATTAATATCATGAAAGTTTAGTATAACTATTCAAACACCACAAAAAATCATCGAAGTAGAGACGTCGATGAAAATGGAAAATGTGACAGTTATTGTATCCCAAGTATATAACTCCTCCCCTATCAAAATTTGTGGGTTGAAATTCCTAGTGAACCTTGTCATACTTTGGTGAAATTTGATTCAATTCTAGGTAAGGATTGACTTTACCTATATATAGCCAACATAAATTTCCATGAGAAGGAAATCACTCTCCGTATTAGAAATCAAGCCATGATTCTATATAAGTGAAAAGAGGAGGATGAATCTTCTTTAGCACCAACATCACAATCATGTATATTATTTCTCTATGAGTAAGTGTATATTTCTTAAATGATTGAGTGTAAGGAAATAATCATCCTTGAATACATACCTATTGTGAGGTAATACTCTTATGTGTTTCCTGAGAAAATTCATGGTCAATTTTCTAGTCGAGAGGTTGAATTTTAAATTGATCTTATACCTAGGGCATTACCATTATCCAAGAATCTGTATAGAATGGATGTTGTGGGACTTGAGGAGCTGAAGAAAAAACTATAGGATAATCTGGATAAAGGGTTCATATGCCCAAGTGCTTCAGCATGGGGTGCACCGGTCCTCTTCATCACGAAGAAGGATGGGTCAGTGAACCTTTACATTGATTATTGTGAGCTAAAAAATATCACAATAAAGAACAAGTATCCATGAACTCGGATTGATGACCTATTCGATTAGTTACATGGAGCACAATACTTCTCTAAGTTGGATCTGTGGTCGGGATATTACTAAGTTAGGGTGAATTATGAGGATATTCTTAAGACTGATTTTTGTACGAGGTATGGGAACTATGAATTCATAGTAATTCCTTTCATACTCACTAATTCTCTAACAATATTCATGGACTTGATGAATAGAGTATTTAGTGATTAAATCAATAAATATTTGGTAGTCTTTATAGATGATATTCTAATATACTCCAAAATCAAGGAGGATCATGAAGAGCATTTAATTACCATGCTAATGACCTTGTGAAAAGATAAGATTTATGAAATGTACAACAAATGTGAGTTGTGGTTGAAGGAAGTCTCATTATTGAGACATATCATCATAAGAAATGGGATATCTGTGGACCCTTTAAAGAAAAAATCAATTGAAGTATGGTTGATTCAAATATCTATGATAGATATCTATAGTTTTCATGGATTAACTGGGTATTATCATGGATTTTTGAGAAATTTATCATGATTTTGAAAACCTATTACAAAGATAAATCAAAATGGATTCAAGTTTTCTTAGTATGATGAACATGAAGAGAGATTCAAGGAGTTGAAAAAAAGGCTTATCACTAAACCTATTCCCACACTACCCACAAGTAGAGAAATTTTTGTAGTATTCAACGATTCTTTGAAGAAGGGATTGGGCTGTGTGTTAGTGCAGAATGAAAAAGTCAAATACTATTATTCAAGGTAGTTGAAATTTCATGAACAGAACTATCCAATACATGATTTGGAGTTGGCTGCAGTAATCTTCTCTTTAAAAATATGGCAGCATTATCTCTTTGAGGATAATTGTGAAATATATACAAATCACAAAATCCTAAGTACATATTCACACAGAAAGAGCTGAATATGTGCCAAAAAATATGGTCAAAGATGATCAAGGACTATGACTATTTAATATACTACCATCCAATGAAAAAAATAAAGTTTTGGATGATCTAAGTAAAAAGGATCAAAAAATTCTATCATTAATGATAATTGATAAGGATCTAATATTCTTGGATTTGTAAAGGATGGACATGAAAATCATAAATGAAGAAACATCATCAATCATTTCACAAATTAGTGCTCAAACGTGTATTTTAGAGAGGTTAAGTATGCTCAAAGTGATGATGTGTGAATTCAAAATAAAGTAGAAACTATAAGAAAAGGAAAATCCTTGGAGTTTAATGTTAATGAATAAGGAGTTGTGATATTTGGGTCAAGACTATGTGTACCAAAAAATACTAATCTAAAGAAGGAATTGTTGGATGGTTCACATAGCTCAACCTTTTCCATCCACCTAGGAAACAAAAATATGTATCTATATCTCTGATAACACTATTGGTGAGACAATATAGAGAAAGAGATCATGGAATATAAATCAATATGTTTTGTACGTCAGCAAGTGAAATTAGAAAGAAAAAAATATAAGGGGATGATGAAAAATTTACCCATACCTACATAGAAATGGGAAAACATCACCATGGAAATTGTCACTAGTCTTCCAAATTCATAAAGAGGGAATAATTCTATATAGGTTAAGGTTTATTGACTTACAAATATTGCACACTTCATTTCAATTCAAGAGGATTTTTCACTAGATTAACTTGCACAAATATACATCCGAGAAGCGGTAAGGATATATGGTGTACCACTATCGATTTTATTAGTTTGAGATTCGAGATTAAAATCCAAGTTATGGAAAAGTCTACAATATGCACTAAACACTAAGCTGAACTTTAGCATGACTTATCACCCCCAAACTAATATAAATTCTGAGCATACTATCAAGAAACTTTAGGAAATTTTGAGAGAAATATAAATTGAATTCAAAGGACGATGAGACCAACATCTTCCTCTAGTCGAGTTATCTTACAACGATAGTTTTCACTTGAGCATCCAAATGGATACCTAGGAAACTATTTATGGGAAGTGGTGTAGATAACTTCATGTTGGGATGATGTTGTAGAACAAAAACTGATAGGTCCTAAAATGGTTGAGGAAATGGTGGAAAATTTTAAAACCATTAAACAACACATCAAGCATTATCAGATTCGATAAAAGAGCTATGCTGATAATCATTGAAAGAACCTAAATTTTGATTTTAGAGACATATTATTCCTATGAATATCTCCATGGAAGAAATTGATGAGATTTGGGAATAAGGGAAATCTTATTCTAATATACATCATCCCCTTTGATATCCTTGATCGCTTCGGAGCAGTGACCTATTGAATTGCACTCCCACCTAACCTATCTCAAGTACATGATGTATTCTATGTATACCTCTTGAGAAAGTACATACCAGAACCCCCATATAAACTCAATACTGGTAACATTGTATAATGACCTTTCCTATAAAGAGAAACCGGTGAAGATCTTATATTTTAGAGACAAAGTTCTATGAAATAAGGCAATGCACCTGGTCAGAGTAATATAGAAAAACCACAAGTTTAAAGAAGAAATGTGGGAACCATAGGAAGTGATGAATCAGAGTTAACCTCATCTGTTTTAGTGTGGGAAATGAAAATTTTGAGGGTGAAATTTCTTAAGGGGGGAATATTGTATCACCAAAAATTTTTATAAATAATTTTTCCCTTGTGATTTAATTAAATGTCTTATTACGTAATATGGTTATAAAAAACCCCTGCACTTATTTTATTTTATTATATTCAATTGAATTCAAATGACCATCAAGTATCATTAAAATTTTTAATATATTCATTGAGAAGTGATCACATGAATAATATAAATATAGAGTTTTAACAAATCTAATTGACATAAACAAGGGAAGTGATGACCTCAACCAGTAGGATCGTACCATATGAAGCCCATTTATCAGAGCTTTTGAGGGACATCATATCACTAGGATTTCCCTTGACAAAACCCCAACTGATATCCAACAACTTAATCATGAGTGAAACCATTTACGAGATAATTTAAAGCTCATCGACACTGCAGTCCAAACCATGTATGTTGAACCACCCCATGAAAGTATCACCGTCACACACATTACTCTTAGAGAATTTGATGGTGTATTAAAGGGATATGTATCAAGACCCTAGAAATATGAGTATGTACATTATTTTTATAGAATAATAGATACATTTTCATCCTATTATTGATACTTAATAAATAATTTTATTTTGATATAATAAAACACAAATAGTATTTTTGGGTAATATTCAAATTCAATTAAGGAATTTATTTTGATGAATTAATGGATTTTTGAAATAAATAATATAATAAAAAAATATTATTATTAAATAATTTTTATTAAATATAAATGATTGTATAATTTCTATGATGTCAAATGTAATTTTTATAAGGGTTTAAAAATAGTTATTTTCATAAAACCTAACATTTGTCAATAAATGTCGATTATTATTTTAAAAGTGAAAATGCGCATATTTAGAAAATTATTTAGATAAAATTAATATTATTTTTGTAATTAGAACATTAAAATTATCCAATTGTTACACTAATAGAAATTTAACCTATAGCCACATACCTATAGCCATAGTTTTATAGGTATGTGGCTATAGGTAGTTTATAGCCACGATTTAATTACCCATCCGTGGATAAACATCTTGGTTATTTTTTTTGCGGTCCGCATTGGGTTCTTCTCTCTTTTTTTTGCGATCCGCATCGGGCTCTCCTCTCCACTTCCCCCGATCTGTTGCGACCCTCTTCTCCTCTCTGTCTAAATCTCTCACCACGGCGCCCTCCTCCAGATGCTTCCTATCAACGCCCTATATGCTGTCATCAACCTCTATCACCATGAACCTCCTCTCTGAACCGTCAACCTCTCATGCTGTTCATGGTGGAATCCTCATCGCGGCGTCCTCCCCTGACTATACCACCCAACTCTGCCACCCTGCAGACACTACCCCGAAACAGCCACCCCACCTCCTCCTCTGGTGCGCCTCTGATGTGGCTACCCCACCTCCTTAGATCATCATCCTCCTCAGCCGGTCAGACCTCCTAATTACCCACCAAAGGTATTTAGTGTTTTAACCCATAAAATTTCACTCATGTGTATTTTCTCCAATGGTTGGATATTAGGATGTACACCAGTTGTATGCATCAAGAACACCTGTACGATGGAAACCCAAGTCACCAAGGGTTTTGTTTTCCATTATAGTTTTACACTGTTATCATTGAGATATTTATTCAAGTATTATTTTTGGGTTGATATTTTTATTTTTTGTTTGACTCCTAGCATGGGGTGGAAATAGAATTCGAGTTCATGAATCGTACTTGAAATATAGGTATTTTTCTACATGTTCATTAATACTTGTCTATGAAAAATAGTTTTAAAAAAGGAAAGTCTTTTTAGAAAGTGGGTTTGAGAAAGTAATATTTGTGGTCATGTTTTTGGAAAATTAATTTGAAAGTGGTTTTGATTAATTAAAACATCAATAATATATGAATTGGTGTTTTTTAGAATAACCTATTGATGATGTATTAATTAATAGAATCTAAAATAGTAGTTTTCATGTGTTTTTGTTTGATTTATAATATCTTAATCATGTTTATATGGTAGATGAAAACCTTTAGTTGGTTTGTTAGGATATTAGATTCTTAGTAGTTTGGAGTATGATGGTTATGTATTGGGTATGGTTTGGATTTGTCTTTGGGGTTTGGGTTGGTGGTAATCCCTCAAGTTGGTGGATCTTCTTGGGGGGTTTCTTGATGTTTTGATGTAAAACTCTTGATATAGGGAATTTTGGTTATTTCTAGGTGATTTGATTGTGTATTTTTATTAGGAAGTTTCTTGTTAGATCAGTTAAGGGGTGGCTGGTTTCTTATTATCAGGGGTGAATGTGTGGGGTTTGGTTGTTATGCTTGGTGTGTAGGAGAGTAACCCTTATATTATTATGATAAACATTAGGGTTTGGTGTTTTGAAAATGATATTTTTTTATGAAGTATGGATTAAAGGTAGTTTCATGATTTTGTGGTAATAATGCATGCTTAGGATTGTGGCGCGATGGGTTTCTAATTAGTAATGTTGTTATTATCGAATAATGTTGAGTCAAAATTCATCAACAAATCATATAATTAGGATGACATTGTGTTCTCATGGGAAATATGATCAAGTGTTATTCCCCTCATATTATGTTACAACTACTTTAATACATTGACCAAGGCCTTCGAAAAGGAAAAACAATGGTTTTATAAGTTATCCATGAGTTCTAGGAGTAGCAGTATCTAATTTTCAGTAGTGACATGGGATCGTAGGATGTTTAGAATTTGTTGAAGAAAGTTTAGTTCCTATTTTAAAGGATTGGAACTATAGAGGATATATGTGGGAAACTAGAAGTTTCTAAATTCAAAGGAGATGAATCAGAATGGATAAATATATTTGATCATAAAAGAAGGAATGAGGAGGTTTTATGGATCAAGTTTTAGTCCCTCTTTTATGAGAGGCTATGGTAGATTTACAGAATAAGAGCATGTTTTGGAAATTCATGGAGCTATATCATTTTTGGGCCAGGATCATCTATAGTGATCATAATTTGATATTAGTAACTAGACATGTGTATGTAGGATTGATGATGGTATCGATAATACTATAGTGGGGAGATTCATACTCGTCTTTTTTTGAGTGAAATATATATCAAGGTATGGTGATCATTATCAAGTTTGTGAAATGTATGAACTTAGATAGTAAATGGATGAATTTAGTGTCTAGATTTGGATGTTGGATGAACTATATTTGGTTCCAAGACCGCACCAAAATTAATGATTTACCTATAGTGGTTGGTATAGTCAGTGTGTTCAGTTAATTATGAGGAATTTATATTGGTAAATATGCTATTTAGAGCTTCTGTATTTCTAAGATGTCACTAATATCAATGTGTTTGGTTAAGTATCAATATTTGATATTGTAGTGGGCTAGTGCTTGAAAATTCTAGTGTGGAGTTTGAAAGGGAGCCTAAAAAGGGTACTCTAAAGGCTATTGAAAGTGTGTGTGGAAGAGAAACCAAGTAGTACAAATTGTTAAGAATTTATAACATAGATTCCATAGCAATAATAATTGTTGAAAGATAAAAGGAAAGAACCAATTATCGCATATTCAGAAATAGTTTCTACAAAGAAGGAATATACAATCAAGAGGAAGTAAGATCATGAACCAAAAGATTGTATAATAATATTATCAAATTGGTTTGAAAAATCCAAGCAGATTGAGTAAGAATAAAAGAAGGAAAATTCTCTACTTTATAAAATTGATAAACCTATATAAACTAAGAATAAAGGTGAATTCCAGAAGAAGAACATGCTAAAAAATGAAGTTTTAATCCATAAAATTAAGAAGGATATAGGCATAAAGAGTTTTGGGTATTTTATACATTCAAGGAATGGATTTTCTAGGTTAATAACAATGTATAATCCCAATTTCTCGCTTTTAAGTGATGATTGAGGTTTACTTTATTCTCATATTTTGGTGATTTTTTATTTTTGAATAGGCAATTTAAGGTGATGTTTGAAAAATAAAGAGATTTATTAATGATCATGTTATTTAGTATTGGGATGTACATATAAATTTGAATATTATTTGTTCATTGTTGGTTATGGATTCATGTATCATTTATCATGTATAGTTGACACACTGGTCACATATATATAAGAAGTTGTTATATCTCATTTCTTTTCCCACTATTTTCTTATAGGTGGTTTCTTATGATAATACCGGTTCTATCCACCACCATCGAAGACAATGATTTCAATATTTGGGTAAGGTTTATTCTGTTTTTATTCTTTGGCCCAATTTTAATTAGGGTTTTTTTTTGATTTTTGGGTTCCTTATATTTTTTTTGTGTGTTTTGGATTTCGTTGAGGTGCATTTGAGTCGCCGTTGATGAAGGCTTACATGTGTATGAATAGGTAGGAATATGCATATATAAATTCCCCCTTTATATATATATTCACTCATGGAAGTATGAATATATATATTGGGGATAGGTGTGCTTATATATAGATATGAAAAATGCATACGCGTGTAAGTGTAAAAGGGTATATGCAAGTATAAACATATATCTAAGGACCCCTTGTGCATATTTGGCCATGAAAATATGTACATAGGGGCTAGGTGTACTTATATATATGTTAAGTTTCATATACGTGAAAGCGGAAAAAAGGAAGATTCGATTTGTCATCATCAAAAGCAAATGCGCCTTGAGGTTGAGGTAGGGTCCCTCTCCTAGCCTATTTAATTCAAGAATGTTTTAAATTGAATTTAGTTGCCTTCTTAATTATGCATGTTTATATTAAATTTCAATTCTTGAATAAGTGTTAGTTAAGATAATTGTTTCGTTTGATAAATAAGTAATGGTTTTGTAATAAAACCCCTCCAACGGAGGTGCACTGTATGTGAAAACTCACAGTGGTATACCTTGCTTAACATTATTGAATTGATGTTTTCCTTATACTTGATGTCATTGTTAGTCATAAATCACACATCGTACTTGACCCTTTTTATATCCCTGTTGGGGGTTTCCCTCTTTTTATTAAAACAATTGTTTGAACCAAGACACTCTTTAAGCGTCGTTAGAATTTTAAGATGGGTCCCATGTTGTGTGACCATGTCACATGGAATGTGATATTTAAATCCAACCAAAATCCCAGTTCCACAGCCCAGGGGTCCCACAGTACCAGTAATGTCAGATTACATGTTATGTAACTATTGATTTTTCTGATCCCATGGGGTATTCCTCTAGGTATTCCTACACATTGCTAGATCTCTAAACCTCACCAAATTAGGTATATCAGGGGTCATCCAATCCTCTATTCATCATAGATTAACATTCATTTCTTTAAATCTTCTGAGAAAACACCCTCTCATGCCATCCATATCATCCTATTTGAAACTAAGTGGAACAGATACTCAAATTCCATTCTAATCCACCTCCAAAATCCATGATAAAAATGACATAAATTGCCCTTATGAAAAACAAGGTCAAGGAAGGCACTGATTACCCAGTAGAAAACCACCAACCGACGAATGGACACAAAATTTTTGGTTCCAACCATCAACCATCCAGTAGTTAGTCTAGATCCAACCCTCCCCCACTATCACTATTAATATGTTCATGGTGCTTTATAATAGCTAACTGGTGGCCCCATCTACTACTTTTTAAAAAAACCACATACTTCTTCCCCCCTTTACTAAATCTATCCACCTGAAACATAAAATTTAAATTAAAACTTAATAATTTTAATTAGAAATCACCAAAATTAAATTTTAAGAACCCAAAATAGAAATCCATAGTCATTACAGACTATCCACTATACAATTTCTCATCCATGAGAAACATTACTAAGCATCACTGGTGACTTGAGGTTTCTGGGGTTTGGAGCTGCCTTCAGGCCTACTCCTTCCCTTTATAGTTTCCCATCCTTCACCTTATCTATTATTCGGTACCTTAAAGTCTCATTTACCTTCTTCTTCTATGTCATTTTTCCTGGGGTTCGACATGCATCAATTTTGAAATCAATTATTTCAAGATCGATCATTAGTATTCAGGTTAAATAGAATGTTTTAGTATTTTTCAAATGTTTTCCAGTAGTCAAACATTATCCCCTCAAATTTTTTAATTCTTTACTTCCCTAATAGAAGAATTGATCCACCATAGGTGTACTGAACTGAGTTCTCATTGATTCTTTCTCAGGTTGCATGAAGTGGTGGATCTGGCTTTGTCTTTGTCCAAATATTCATGTTCTTTCAACTTTTAACCATGTTTCCTCTACCAGTGGAACCTAATTGTTCACTCTAGGAGAGACTCTTTATTTTCATCTCAATGGATTTAGGTTATCATATTTCATTTTCCTTTTTAAAATCCTTATTTTCTTACTGTTTGCATCAACATTCTTGGAAATATTTTAGGTCGATTAGAAGATGCTTAAAGGGAAACATCTCATTCATTATTTTTTGTTTGTAGAGCTTTACCTGTCTAAGAAACATCTAGAGTTTTTTTGGTTCTCTACTGAAAAACAGTTCAAATTTAAACAAATTGTCTAGGAAACATAAGAGGAGTACTTTTCTTCCTATTTTCTTTAAGGCAATTCCATAGTGAACTGCTAGAGTCTCGGTCCAAAGGTATATTAACGGCTTAATATAGCACTAATCTTGATGGGGAACATGTGTTTTATTCTTCTCTAGCTAGTGAGTCACTGGATACCAAGGGTCCTTTGACACATGAAGGGGATGTGAGGAGGATCATCTAGTCACAGTGTCCTTTAAACTCAATAAGGGTATAATTATCTGAAAGTTTTGAAGATCATCAAGTACAACACCCCCGTGCTTCAGATAAAACTAAGACTAAGGAGGGACGAGTGTCTCCTACTTCTTATTCTATTTAGAAATGATTCTCACTCAAATTTACCCAAGAGAAGAAGGTAATACGGTCCTTGTAGTTTAGCTTGAGTTATCGAATCCATAGAGACCTAAGAAGAAACCTATAGACACGCACATTCTATGGACTGTTTTCGGCTATGAAGTGGCCAACTTGGATTGATTTTGGATGGGTTTTAAAGATATATAATAGATTTAAGTGAATTTAATTTAAAATAATGAGTTGATCCTAGGTTATCACTCGGGGTGGATTGGACGTATTTCCTTTTCAAGGATTTCAATTCTTATATATGAGATGGGTTCATTTAAGGAGATAAAACAACATCACCACTTACTGGTTTAATGCCTACACCCTTTAATACTAATCACCTATACACTTGAAGGATCAAAGTTTTTAGCACTTCAAGGTAACAGTTCGTATTAGCACATGAAGTGTGTGGCCTTAAATTCAACAAGGACGATGAAGTTTAAAAACCATCAAATAAAAATCTCAATTTAAGAAGTGATTATACATTAATGGGGTGATAAATAACATCAAATACAGACCCTTTATACTCCCTTAGATCAACCCATAAGTGGGTTATCCCTCCATTTATTCTATGGTTTCAATGGAAGCGGAAAGTAGACTCATGAGGGAGGACATGGAGAAGTAAAGAAAACAACAAAAATAAAATAATCACTCCACCGTTGTGTGAATAATTTCACAAGATTTGGTGTGAATAAATTCAAACCTTGAGGAAAATATATAAAATTGAGATGAATAACAATAGAATAAGAGGATAAGAAGAACTTTTATTAAGAAACTAAAGTGAATTGAACAACTTACAAGTGAAAGACAAATTTGAGACAACAAAATCGCAGCATAACATTACAATTGAACCAAGCACCAAAGATTCCTAAATCCTCCAACAAAACTGCCTTAAATAGGCATTTTTGATCCCTTGGGTAGAGCCTCCAACAGTACAAAGCATCTCAATTAATTTTGGTAGGCCATAGGTGGTGGAAATCTTGTAGAATTTGGATTTTTCCACATTTGACCCGAGGTGGAAGCCAGATTTCATCCACCGAACAGATGCATTTGGATGACCTTCTAGATGGCCGAATCAGAGTGGTCCATAGAATACGAAAATGTATATCCGGATGTCTTATAACCTCCTGTAAAATTTGGGCCCATTTAGAGTTGTATAGTCCGAGATATGATCCAATTAGTGGTCTGTTTTTTTGGGCCGCAGAATCTGGCCCATAATTTTATCTCTAACTTGTTCCGCCTAAAGGACCACCATGGAGGCCGAATTAGCATTATATCATGAAGAGTGATTTGTTCCTATACATGTCTTATAAAATCTCAAGAAATTTGGGATTAATTGGGCCTGTATGTTGGGCCTCACAGTCTCATCAGTGGTCTGGTGTCCAATCTGCCTTCTCCAGAATTGCTTCCTTTCATTGCCAAATATCTCCATTATCCTCCATGAATTCTCCATCGATCCCTGAATGATACATGTTCATATTGGAGTGTAGATAAATTTCCAAAAATATAAAATTAAAATATTTATAATTAGATTAATCATTGGGTACTTCAAATGATGTTAAAAAATGTACCACATAATAGTGCATTTTAAGAAGGTATTACAATCATAATGTGAAATGATGTTCAAAGTGTAAAATGCACTAAAATAGTGTTTATGAACAATAAAGAACATGAATATTATGTATATTAACAATGAATTTTAGCCTCATTTAGTAGCTAATCACACCCCCCAACTTGAGTTTTGCTAGTCCCGAGCAAAATATATCTCATCAAAAATGAAATTCAAATTCCCTTTTCCAAAAACATTTTAATACACAATGATCACCAAAAAAACCTTATACCAAACAATCATGAAACCCATCAAATTATTTTAATACAAGATAGTTTCATAAGCAGATCCCAATCCCAAGCCCATTCCTTTGTTCAAATTCATTGCCATATTTCATCCAATATCAATTAAGTATGAGGATGTGTTGTGCATCACAATAGACATGGGGGTTCATCTTTATTCAAGGGGGAAATTACGGAAGCGCTAGGTGGAATCACATTTCAATATTAAGATGAGTATTCATTTTTTTTGTATATATTTTTTTTTTGCAATTTTTCCATGGTAATTGAAGTTGCACTCAAATGAGTCAACCCCTGTAGCGAGACTTTGCCGATGACTCTCAGGCTCAAAGACCTTAGGGCACGAAGTGAAGACCACATACTCGGGCATCATCTCGAGTTAACTTAGTCAAAAACAAATTCAAATTACCAAAAATAGAGATAAAATTACTAACTCTGGGCTAGATAACTATGGATTCATGATCCCCAAGTGCCAAAAGCTACGCATTAGGTCATTTCATTGCTCTACGCGCAAATTTTTTTTTTAATTAATTTTTTTGAATACTCATATTAAACTAAAATGATCACCAAACCTATGATATTTATTTAGGGGACCCCATGAACTTAAACTAATACCCCACTATCCAAAGGACGTGCATTGTGAATTTTTTATTATTTGGATGAAAATATAAACGATGAAATATCATATTGGATAGCCATACTTTCCAAAATCTATGCTCATGAAATTATACAAGGATTAAAATCAGAATCAGGGTATGCTAAATTATTTGATATTCAGTTTCAAAGTGTGGAATGTGTATTACCATGTTTAAAGTTAAATGAATTTTTCCTTCCATTTAATTTGTTTTTTCAAATCATTCATTTTTTTGACACAAAAGCATTTTTTTTATTTTATATCTCCCCCCAACTTAAAACAACACTGTCCCCAGTGTTTGAAGAAATAAAAATTTATAAGGAGTAGAGGCAGATAATGGAAGTTCAAAAAGGAAATTGAAACTGAGGATCATGGAATGAAATCACCTGGTGGTTGAAGCTGAAGTTCTTGCTACTCCAAATTAGTCCTTTGATCTCTTGGGGGATGTAGGCACCTCCTTGATTGAACATGTATCACCCAAAATAGTACCTAAACAAAAAGAAGAACAAACCAGACAAAAAAAACAACACAATGACTTATTTAATTCCAAGTATCATAATTTTTATGGTTTTTCCTATTTTTTTATTTTTTTTAAATCAAACTAATGATACATTGTCTTCTTTTTAATTTTCTGGGTAAGGTATTACTCAGGGATCACACCACGTGACATGGATGAATATGGTGCTCCCCTTTCGTACTCATCCATACTCATAATAGAAGAAAAGGTCAAAAGTCTATTTATTATTATTATTTTTTATTTTTTATTAAATATCAAAATGATTAATTAATCTTATTTGAAAAATAAATATGATTCAGAAAGATTAGAAACATGAAAACCACGGGTTGCCTCCCGTGCAGCGCTTTGTTTAACGTCATTAGCTCGACTTGAACCCCACGACTTACCCGATACCAACTTTCAACATTTTAAGGACCACATGTTTCACCAATTCTACTAGGTTGACATTGATTCTATGTTTAGAATTTGTTTCATTCACAAACCTATGTTCTAAAATGAGTGGTAAAATCAAAGGAATATCAAAAATGGTTGATCCAGTTTCCTCTGTAGTCTTTCCTAAGACATCAATGATCATTCCAACTTTTTTGGTTTCAAGAGAAGAATTAATTCCAATTGAAAGGTCATGATTATACCTTATTAATGGATTATTTAGAGGGGAGGGAAGGACAATAATTTTGAGCTCAGGTTGGATAGGACATTTAGACACAAGTTGATATTTTGAATCCAACTCAATTTCATTTTCCAAATTTCTCAAAAAAATTGGTTCCTTTTGAATAGAATATTTAACCACAAAATTAGAAAGATCAATTTTAGGAATGAGTATGGACTCAAAGTTTATTATTTCTCCCAATGGTTCAAAGGTTGGTGTTTTTGAAAATTCATCAATGGAGTTATACTTAGGAGACTCAATCCATGATGTCAAATTCTCCTCTTTTGAATCCAAAAAGTTAATTTCTTCCTGATTTAAAGACCCTTAAAAAATTCCTTGATACTATTCATCTATCCAAAATACAAAGGTTCGTTCTTCAATAAATTCATGTGGGGTTTGTGTGAAACTAGATACTTCACATAAGGTTATGGAAGGGACAATTTGTGTAGGGATGGGTTCCTCACAAGTTTTAATGCTTTGTAGTTCTAACCTCAATGATGAAAACTAAAAATTCATTATCTCCATTTGTTGACATAGTTTTTCAAGTAATGGTTGTGGATCATGATGGTCAAGGGGTTGAGACAGATGGTCTATTCTAGGAGGATAACTATGTTGTTGGAATTCCATAGGAGGATGTTCAGATTGGCCTTATTGGGATTGGAACTCATAATATGTTGGAATGTATTGTGGATCATATGAATAAAAAAATTGTGGTTCAGTAGGTTTTTGATGACCCCACAAGTAGAAATTAGGATGGTCATTGTACATCACACATGGGGTTGGGTGATCAAACTGGGGATAGGTTTCCCATGTTTGGATTTGTTAGAAAGGGTTTTCCATAGGAATGAAATTGGGGATGAGATAAGAGAAGTGGGATGAAAAAAAGGATGATAGTGTCTAAGATAACTTACTTAGGTCCCTGGAAACGGTGCCAAAATTTGATTCTCGCTCAAATTTACCCAAGGGAAAAAGGTAAGACGGTCCTTGTAGTTTAGCTTGGGTTATCGAATCCACAGAGACCTAAGAAGAAACCTATAGACACGCACATTCTATGGACTGTTTTCGGATATGAAGTGGCCAACTTGGATTGATTTTGGATGGGTTTTAAAGATATCTAATAGATTTAAGTGAATTAAATTTAAAATAATGAGTTGATCCTAGGTTATCGCTCGGGGTGGATTGGACATATTTCCTTTTCAAAGATTTCAATTTCTTATATATGAGATGGGTTCATTTAAGGAGATAAAACAACATCATCACTTACTGGTTTAATGCCTACACCCTTTAATACTAATAACCTATACACTTGAAGGATCAAAGTTTTTAGCACTTAAAGGTAACAGTTCGTATTAACACATGAAGTGTGTGGCCTTAAATTCAACAAGGACGATGAAGTTTAAAAACCATCAAATAAAAATCTCAATTTAAGAAGTGATTATACATTAATGGGGTGATAAATAACATCCAATCCATCCCCTTTCTACTCCCTTGGATCAACCCATAAGTGGGTTAGATCTCCATTGTTTCTATGGTTTCAATGGAAGTGGAAAGTAGACTCAGGAGGGAGGACATGGAGAAGTAAAGAAAACAACAAAAATAAAATAATCACTCCACCGTTGTGTGAATAATTTCACAAGATTTGGTGTGAATAAATTCACACATTGAGGCAATGATATCAAAGTGAGATGAAGAACAACAGAATAAGAGGATAATAAGGACTTTTATTAAGAAACTAAAGTGAATTGAACAACTTACAAGTGAAAGACAAATTTGAGACAATAAAATCGCAGCATAACATTACAATTTAACCAAGCACCAAAGATTCCTAAATCCTCCAACACCACTGCCTTAAATAGGAATTTTTGATCCCTTGGGTCGAGCCTCCAACAGTAAAAGCATCTCAATTAATTTTGGTAGGCCATAGGTGGTGGAAAGCTTGTGGAATTTGGACTTTTCCACATTTGACCCGAGGTGGCAGCCAGCTTTCATCCACTGAACAGATGCGTTTGGATGAACTTCTAGATGGCCGAATCAGAGTGGGCCATAGAAGAAGAAAATGGAGATCCAGATGTCTTATAACCGCCTGTAAATTTGGGCCCATTTGGAGTTGTGGATTCCGAGTTATGATCAAATTAGTGGGCTGTTTTTCTGGGCCGCAGAATCTGGCCCAGAATTTTATCTCTAACTTGGGCCGCCTAAAGGACCACCATGGAGGCCGAATTAGCATTAGATACTGAAGAGTGATTTGTTACTATACATGTCTTATAGAATCCCAAGAAATTTGGGATTAATTGGGCCTGTAAGTTGGGCCCCACAGTCTCATCAGTGGGCTGGTGTCCAATCTGCCTTCTCCAGAATTGCTTCCTTTCATTGCCAAATATCTCCATCATCCTCCATGAATTATCCATTGATTCCTGAATGAAACATGTTCATATTGGAGTGTAGATCAATTTCCAAAAATATAAAATTAAAATATGTATAATTAGATGAATCACTGGGTACTTCAAATGATGTTAAAAAATGTACCACATAATAGTGCATTTTAAGAAGGTATTACAATCATAATGTGAAATGATGTTCAAAGTGTAAAATGCACTAAAATAGTGTTTAAGAACAATAAAGAAAATGAATATTATGTATATTAATAATTAATATTATCCTCATTTAGTATCTAATCAAGAAATCAGGCGCCACAGTACCTAAGAGATTTTCAAGGGATGTAAGCAGGACTCCTGAAACATATGAGATAAAATCCAAAGAAGGTGAGGATTATCTGGCCATGAAGACTATAGAACCTATTAAGGAAGAATCCCATGTGTGTTTAGGAGCTCATAGTCTGCAATATGATCATGTGCGGGGTGGTAGGGGGCAGGTGGAGGGGGGCAGGGGGCAGGGTGTGGGAGGAGGGGGCAGGGGGCAGGGTGGTGGGGGGTAGGGGCAGGGGGAGGTCTGCAGGGCAGGGGGTAGGGGGTGGGTAGAGGGGGGCAGGGGGTAGGGTGGAGGGGGGTAGGGGCAGGGGGTAGGGGGGATGTCTGTAGGGAAGGGGGGATGGGGGATGGTCGGAATGTTGCCCCACCTCCTCCTTCCCCCTTCGCTCTGGGTCGGAAGATGCTACCCCGAGGATGTCGATGGACCGGGCCAACATGCCACACTCACGCCGCGGTCATGCCATGATTTGGACCTACTCCAGGACGACACCCTGTGGAAGTTCGTAGTGATAGTGTTCCATGAGTCTTGTGATCAATGTTGAGATTGACTAATCACAATTTCTTCTGGTGGAGCGATGACTAGAATGTTTCCCCACCTCCTATCACTCCCTTCGCTCCTGGCCGGAAGATGCTGCCCTGCGGATGTCGCTGGACTGGGCCAACATGCCGTGGTCACACTGAGGTCACGCCATGATTTGGCCCTGCTCAAGGATGACACCTGCGGCAGTTCGCAGTGATAATATTCCATGAGTCTTGTGATCAATGTTGAGACTGACTAATCACAATTTCTGCCGGTGGAGTGACGTCCAGAATGTTGCCCCGCCTCCTCCCGCTCCCTTCGCTCTTGGCCAGAAGATTCTACCCCGTAGATGTGATTGGACAGGGCCAACACACCGTGGTCACGCCGCGGTCACGCCGCGGTCACGCCGCAGTCATGCCGCGGTAATTCCGTGATTTGGCCCTATTCCAGGATGACACCCCACGGAGGTTCGAAGTGATAGTATTCCATGAGTCTTGTGATCAATTTTGAGAATGACTAATCACAATTTCTACTGGCGGGGCGACGACCGAAATGTTTCCCCGCTTCCTCTCGCTCTCTTCGCTCCTGGTTGAAAGATGTCCCCCATGGATGTCGCTGGACCGGGCCAACATGCCGCGGTCACGCCACGGTCATGCCGCGGTCACGCCACGGTCACGCTGCGGTCACGCCATGGTAATGCCATGATTTGTCCCTTATCTAGCCACATCCAGCCCACACCAGCCCCATTCCACCTTCATTTCAGCCCACTTCCACCAGCATTCTAGCCCGCAACAACCCCCCCCGCCACCTTCGAATCAGCCCGCACTATCCCCCCAGCACCTGCAACCAGCCCCCTTCCACCAGTATTCCAGCCCCCTTCCACCTGCATTCGAGCCCGCACCAGCCCCCATACACCTGCAATCCATCCTGCACCAGCCACCACACTAGCCACTACCCCCAGCCTCCTACAAAACACTCATGCCAGCCCTCTTCCACCTGAAAAACAGACCCAACCACCAGTTCCATCCCTCACCAGCCCACCGACCTCCTACATCCTAGCCCGCGCCAGCCCCTATAACATGCCCAATAGCCCCCAGCCACCTGCAATATAGCCCACACCAGCCACCAACCACCTATTCCAGCCCGCACCAACTCCCTGCTATCCCCCTGCCGGCTGCCTTCCCGCCCGCACTAGCCACTCCATCCCGCACCAGCCCCCAGCCCCTAGCCTCCTGCATTCCAGGATGCGCGAGAAAAACTCCATGAAAATCACAAAAAGGAAAGGCAAAATCGGATCCCCTTTCCTGATCCCTCTTTTCCCCAAAAAGTAGCCATGTAAACTGCCATTAATGTTCACCGAGAACATTGGGGTAGAGACAAATGTTTTAACCCAAGACGAGAACCTAGCCGGAAAGTTGAGCAGATCCAAAGCATCCCATAAGAAGTCTCACATGACCGAATCAATAGCCTTGAATAAATCGATCCTAAAGGCACACCTAGGAACCCCGGAATCAAGATGTTATCCCCACAATAATTCCTAGGTAACAATATTCTTAGGATGAATTGGTTTTGGTACAGAAGGTTGAGTATATTTTTATCCATATTTAGATTTATGAGTCTCTTAAGGTTATTTTTGTAACCATCCTACTAGAGGGTCTTAGTTATAAGTGGTGGAATTCTATTATTCAGACTAATCCAGACAAAGACTATTCTTGGAAAAGTTTCAAGGCATTGTTCATTTATCATTCTTTCATAATGAAGTGAAGGTACTAATGGATATAGAATTTTCTAAAAGGGGATATCCAGGTGGGGTGTCCAAGGGCTATCCGGGGGGGGGGGGGTGTTGGGGGGTCTTCAGGGCAGGGGGGAGGGTGAAGGTGGGGTGTTTAAGAGGGGCTGTCCAAGGGGGTGTCTAAGGGCTGTCCGGGGGGGGGGGGTGCCGGGGGGTCTACATGGCAGGGGGTGAAGGTGGGGTATCTAGGAGGGGCTGTCCAGGGGGGTGCCCAAGGGCTGTCCAGGGGGGGGGGGTCGGGGGGTCTGTAGGGTAGGGAGCAGGGTGCAGGTGGGGTGTCTAGGGGGTGTCCAAGGGCTGTCTGGGGGGCTGATTTGAAGAGATAAACCCACGAGAAATGGGACCTAACCTCATAGAAATAATTTTGATAATGATTTTTGGAAAGGTATTCCCAATAGCAATAGGTCTAAAATCCTTTACATCCACAACATTTTCTTTCTTTGGGATCAGGGCAATAAAATTGGAGTTGATTCCATAGGGCATTGAGGCATGGTTAAAGAACTCCCTCATAGCGCTAAGGAGCTCATCACGAACTATGTCCCAGTAGAACATAAAGAATTAATTTGTGAACCCATCAAGACCAGCCACACTCTCAAGATTTAGAGAAAAAAGGGCACTCTTGACCACTGTAGTAGTGCGAACTTTGGAGTCCACTTTACTGTTGCACTTTTGACTTCCAGCCGGCAGCCACTAGAGTATTGGATACATATAGGAAAGGCTTCATAAGATTGAAAAAGTCTATAATAATATTTTTTCATCTCTCACATTGGTTTAATGAATTAACTGCATGTGCTATTTTGATTTTCTTCAGAGGATGAATATTATAGATTTTGGACTCGTGGATTTTGGTCCTTTGGGGGTTGGGGAATGAAGGTTCTTAAATAGTCTCCAGTCTTTTGCTTAGGTGCTGAGCCCCCCATTGTTCCTCTCTAGATAGGGTTCCCGAATTTACCCCTTCACCTTATCAAACAGAGTGCCTTATTTTCCACTGCTGGTCTATTCAGGCCACCCATTAAGACTGACTCTGCCACTTTAAACCTTACACGCCCCTCTGTTGCTAGAATTTTCACCGAGGTCGGTGTTTCTAAATCTTTACCATCCCGATTCTGGATTCAAAATGGGGATAATGGTTTTTTCAAGATGTGGTCTTTGAGAATGCCCCAATTTTCTACAAAAAATGCTCACGAATTGGTCACTCTATGAATGAATGTGCAACTCAATGTAATAAACCTTGACCTACCCCTCTCTATAAATCTATTTGGGTGGAAAAGGAAACCCCCATAATTCCCCCTATTTCTCAGACAGTTACCACTAAATGCACTAATAACAAGAATCCCCCTGGCCTCTCTAAGATTTAGCCCCCCTCCCATTATGATACCGAGAGCTTTCACATCCCCAAGACTTATAAAGAAGGAAATAAAGATACATTCAATGCTGACTCACTTATTCTTGAAGTAAGAAAACCTATACAAAGAGATATAGAGGAGGTGCAATCGAATCATGAATATCCCTTGCATGTGGACCTCAGAACTTCTAAATAAGGAAAGCAAGTCTTCAATGATGACTCACCTATTCTTGAAGCAAGAAAACCTATACAAAGAGATAAAGAAGAGGTGAAATCAGATCATGAAGATCCCTTGCATGTAGAGATTGACAAACCCTGCCAATTGGAAGAAGACTTCTTAAAATCACGGTCTAAGAAAGGGAAAAAAGCATTGGTTGACTCCGATGGCTTCATCACTTCAAGTGCTAGAAACAACTGGAAATATAGGGATAATTTCAATTTTAAAAGAACAATTATCACACATTACCTAGATTCCAACATGAAGGACCAAAACAAAATACCCCCACAACCATCCCCTACTGAAAAAGTGTTTGCCTCATCTAATGCTTCAACAAGATCCTCTAATTATTTTGACTCGGATGAGTCATCCAGTGAGGATGATGAAAATGACCCAGCTTATAGGGATGCCTATGTAATTCCAGAAAAGCTTGATTTTCCAAATGACCTCGACGCATGGATGGATGAGAAAGACACTACTGTATTTAGACAGTATAAAAATGGAGAGATGTCAGTGGATGGATATATTGATATCAGAAAGAGGATGTTCATCAAAGTGGTAGAGAAATTTAAAAAGAATCCAAGCTTCAAGTTTAATGAAATTCCCTGAAAATGAAGTTGTTGAGATTCTTCTGATTCTCATAAGCATGTTCTTCTTTGTATTGCAATGCTTCTCTTTTTCAACTAGTTCTACTCAATGGCACTGTACAGTGGATGTTTGTAGACCTGCACTATAGGGGATTTGAAATGCACTCCTGCCAGTTTCAGAACATGCTTGATCATGCAGCCTTCTTGAATAAATCTATTATGATGTTTCTTCTGGAGTTTGAGATATTTTGGCTAAAGAGAAGCTTCAGTACTTGGATTCTTGGGTCTACTGTTAACAGAGTTTCTGTTTTCATTGATGTCATCAAGGGCTGCTGTTGGTTTTTCAATGCATAAATCTGCTTTTCTGTTGGGTTGGTATCTCGAAGGACTGGCAGGGGGGAGGGGGGTAACTGGAAGGGGGGGGGGGGGGGGGGGGGTGCAAGGGGTGGGGTGTTTAGGTTCTGGGGGGGGGGGTGTCCAGGGTCTGGGGGGGTGTCCAGGTTTTGGGGGGTGTCTAGGTTTGGGGGGGGGGGGAAGGACTGGTAGGGGGAGGGGGGAACTGGCAGGGGGAGGGGGGGAACTAGCAGGGGGAGGGGACCAGTATGGGAGACTGGAAGGGTGGAGGGGGGTAACTGGCAGGGGGGGTGTCCAGGTTCTGGGGGGGGGGGTGTCCAGGGGGATCTGTCCAGGGTCTGGGGGGTGTCCAGGTTTGGGGGGGGGGGGGGTTCAGGGTATGTCCAGGAGGGTGGGAGGGGGGGGGGGTCTGTCCAGGGGAGTGGGGGGTCTGGAGGTGTCCAGGTTCTGGGGGGGGGGGGTGGGGGTTCCAGGGTCTGTCTAGGAGGGTGGGGGGGGTGGCTATCCAGGGGAGTGGTGGTCTGGGCTGTCCAAGGGGATTTGTCCAGGGTCTGGGGGGGGGGGGGGTGTCCTGGGTCTATCTGGGTGGTGTCCAGGGTCTATTCGGGGGTGTCTAGGGTCTTTCTGGGGGGGGGGGTGTCCCGGGTCTGGGGGGGTGTCCTGGGTCTATCTGGGGGGGGGGGGGGTCCAGGGTCTGTCCGGGGGGTGTCTAGGGTGTGTTTGGGGGGTGTCCAGGGTCTGTCTGAGGGGTGTCCAGGGTCTGTCCAGGGGGTGTCCAGGGTCTGTCTGGGGGGGTGTCCAGGGTCTGGGGGGAGGTTTCTAGGGTCTGTCTGGGGGGGGGGGTGTCCAGGGTCTATCCAGGAGGGGGGCTTTGCAGCGGGGGGATATACAGGGGGTGTTATGTAGGGTGGGGGTGTCCAATGTCCAAGAGGGAGGGGTCTTTAGGGGGTGGGATACTACAGGGGGTGTGAAGGGGGGTGGGGGCTATTTTTTATGGTTTTCTAGACCCTATAGCCATGGTTTTTAACCATGGCTATAGGTCTATTGCCACGGTTTTTAACCATGGCTATAGGTCTATTGCCACGGTTACAAAACGTAGCTAAAGGTCTAATGCCACTTTTTCTAACCGTGGAAATAAACTATATCCCTCCCCTAGTATAGCCACATTTTTAAATCTTGGATATAGATATATTACCACAGTTTGAACCATGGCTGTATACCTATAGCCATGGTTTGAACCGTGGCTGTAGACCTATAGCTACAGTTCCAAACCGTGGCTATAAGTCTAGGCATATAGCCACGTCAAACTTATCCAGGGTTTCTTAAACCATGGCTATTACCTATAGCCACGGTTTGATGACCTATAGACACAGTTTTAAACCGTGGCTATAGCCCAAATTTCCAGTAGTGTGAATGTTTCATAATTTTATAAGACATTCAAATTTTTGGATAAAAATTAAATACCGTATAAATATATGGTGTGTTTTATGACATCATAATGACCCAAAAGTGATGTAATAAATTCTATAAAGGATATAAATGACCAAATATATGTTTTACATTTAAAATTATGTTATTTTATGTTTATTTTATTAATTTTATAAATCCTTTATGAATCCCCCAAAAACATTAATATATTTTACGGTTTAAAAATGATTTCTTTAAGAGTATGAATCACCTCCACATAATCAAGGGCATTGTTTTATTATATTAGACCCTTAAACTTATAAAATAATGAAAAAAATCCCATTTGATAGAAATAATGGGAAGGAACCATGGTAAGGTTTGTGGTTTTGGTTATTTTATTATATAGAGTACAAAACCTAAGTTTGAGAAATAATAAAGAAATCCCCACTCATTTAATATATAAACCCACCAAAAATCTCATTTATCTTCATTAAAAATACATTGATAACTTCCTTACTATTCCCTACCAACTCTATAGTTCTACTAAGGTGCCCCAATCACCCAAGAATCTCCTCCCAAGCATTTGGAGCCACACACTCAAGTAAGGGATCCTCACCGTATATTCTATATTCAAGTTTCCTTATTATCTTATGCCTTATATTTATAATTAAAAATGTTGGGATATATATTTACATGTCACTATTACTAATTATTTTATTTTAAAATGATTATATACCCCTTTCTCTCTCATTAACCCATTTTATTAATTTTTAAGTGATGTCGTTATGCTCCTGAAATTTCACTGTGTTTTTTCCATGCCAAAACAACTGTGTAGTGAATACTATACCCATTTACAATCAAGGGTGTTAAAATTTATAAAATTATACTTATTTTAATTGGTAATTAAATGTATTTATTCCACAATCCTTGATTATGGAATACATTATGTTGATGAATGAATCCATGATGTATGATCTATGTGGAACAATTAAGCAAGAGAATGAAATGAATGTGACAGGTGCGCCCAAAATTATATAGTGCTCCAATGCATTGGGAAATGTTTAGTATCATGATATTTTATGTTGGGACATGAAGTAAACCTAATTCATTTATGGTACCTTGTCCATTATGATGTATTTATAGTTATACTTGACCTATGTTTATAATGAAGTGTTTTAAGATGTTGCCACATTTCCCATGTTATGATCATCATGATATATCATGACTTATTATTCATGTTTATGATTCTTTCAACTTTTATATCCCATTGGTATTCCTATTGTATAACATGTATTACATTCTTCATGTTATTCCATGTTTATTCCCTTACCGGGCTTTACAAATCACCCATTTCTTATGTATGTCCCCAGGTTATCTCCTGCAGTTTTAAAATCCATGGAATATTAGAAGAATTTTAAGGAATTTTTAAATAATGTTGTTATATCCCATTTTCAAGATGTTATTATATGCACCTAATTCCAAAATACACTATACTTATCAATCATTCGTATTGTATTAAGTGTAATCTTATGTAATTAATCATTTATAAATCTGAAATAAAGATCATGGCTGTTATAAGGTATAGGCACATGGTTTGTTTAAACCATGTGAACCTTCAGAAGAAACCATGAAGCCCATATTTGAACCAGATCATGGTTAGAAAAACCATGTGAGGGGGATCACACAACCATTTGAGATGTATTGAGTTTTTAATAGAGGGTGAAAAATATTTGACAAACTATGTGGCCTAGCATGCACGCTGAGTTCCACTTAGGCAGTGAGTGAGCACGATTGGCACACAGTCTGACCAAATAGTGAATCCAAATCATGCTACCTGTTTTAAAGGGGGTTCTGTTTGGATAGTAACCCAACATGGTTGGTGCACAGTTATCCAAATCATGAAACCAAACCACATGATTCATTAAAGAGGAAGAATTTACAAAATTCCTCCTCCCTACTTTTATCTTCTTCCTTCTACTTTGTTCTCACAATAACATGAAAAACTGGGGGAATCTCTCCATTTATTCCTCCTCTAGGCTTTGGACTCCTTCCTTTGTCTGACCTCCGATTTGAACGTTGTCAGGTTCATTGGAAGCGTAGCAGTAATCCCTTGATTTCTCTTGCTTCCTTTATTCTTTTACCTTGTTGTTTGGAATGTTAATTCCATGAAAGATATTTTTCTCTATTTTTAGGGTGTTTGTCTAAAATCCTAATATCTTTAAATATAGCTCAAATTATAGGCTGATATTCGATGAGCGAGAGCCTACAAGTCTAAGGCAGGTGATGCCTAGGTTTATCATTAATTATAAGAACACTATAGGATGCGTATATAAATATGTATATTTGGGTTGTCTGGGTAAAAACATTAATAAATTAATGATTATATTTAAATCATTTAATTGATGTTATATGATACCAATGGTTATTTTCTATCCAATTTGAATATTCTAAGTTGAGTATAGGGATTGTGGTCGGTTGGGAATATTATGCTTATTATTTAAATTTTTTAATTAATTAAATTGTGATATGAATGCTTGAGTTTTTTTGGAATGTTAAGGTCATGACCCCAAGTATCAAGGTGATTTTGATCACTGATACTGAGATGATGATGTTTTTCAGGATAATGGCGTGGCTTGAGATATGTGAGGTGGTGCTGACCATCGAGTTTGAGGCGATGTAATCATCGGGATGAGACAGATGGTGATGACCAAGCTGTGGATGGGAGATGAGGTTCCCATATTTCAATGAGGTTTCCAGTTGGTTTGAATTATGAATTTTTGGTGATTACCGCTCACTATTGATGGCCGATGTTGTTGTTCGAGTCATGTGCACATAGATAGGAATTTGTTGAGGTTTTTGGTACCACTTTAGTAATTGAGTTGTATTTGTTGTCAATGAGGTCAATGAATGTAAATGATGGTTCAAGACACTCTCATAAGTGAAATGGAGAATGGAAATCAGACGATTTATGTGCTTCTCCTAAGTTCACAGAACATGTATCAAAATGTGATACATGGTTTACAACATATTGAGGATGATTGAATTACTTTGGATTTTATAATCCAAAAAGAAATTAAGAGGATAAGAATGTTTAATAATAGGCTTGTACTTTGAGGTGTTCATGCACATATTTTAATATGGACATGCATTTCACTTAGAAAGTTTATTTTCGGCTTCCAAAAATTTGGGCCAACTCTTGAGCTAGCCAGCTAGCATTCAACCTAGTGGTCACCGTGCCCATGGGGAAGCCAGGACGAGGCTAGGACCGAGAGAGGTAGTGGGCACATAGCGCGCGCCACCGTGCGGGATGACATGGAGGCATGAGGGCATAGTGGGTTCTAGGTGCATGCCTAAGGAGGCAGAGTGGGAGCTAAGAGTGAACCCGCAGAGAACCGGGGCAAGGCAGTATCGGAGGGGGGAGAGGATAATTATAAACCGATGCTGAGGGGACTTAATTGATAAACTGCGACTCTCCCTCATGTCCATTTTGATGTGGGAAAACATTTTAATAATGCAGATGTAATATCAGCCTCTCATCTCATCCCACATCTTGGTTGACCGTCCAATCAGCCACAACATTCGACCATCCAAATATTGGCCGCTCATCGGATCTCACGATGCATGAATTTGAACTAGGGCCATCCGATCCTCCCATGGATTTGAACCAGCTGCACAGTTATCTTCAACCTCTACCACTTACCAACGCCGTTTTATCTCACCAGAGATGATGTATGATCACGTCTGAACCACCATGACTTAATATTTTGACACCATCATGATCTCTAGATCAAACCAAGACCATGCCTGCAATCTACGTCTTTCATGCATGCGAAGTCTCAAAGAAGAAGGATTAGATGAGGCGAACAGAGTTGATGAGGACACATGGGTTTGAGCGAGATTCATGCACGAGAATTGTGCATGCAATCTTGACTCCATGTATGAAGATAGGATCCCGCTTTGAAGAGGAAACAAACTGAGGATCTCGGTATATCTTCACCCACAGGTTTGAATATGTTCAAAACCCCGAATATCCTGAGCATTCAAAGACGTGATCTTGATAGAATATCACGTGGATCCTGAATATGGAAGAGGTTCTCCCCTCACCTATAAATAGTGGAGCCCGAGCCCAAAGAATGCTGCTGATCCCTCATTCCCGAGAGCTCATGTTTTCGAAAAACAGAGCATCTCTATGCATCACTTCGTGAAGAGAAAGCATAGCACCATGAGTCTTCAAGGCTCTATGAAGTAGAGATCCTGCAAGCCTTAGATAGGTGCTACACACCCTCTAATATCTTCACAAAGAACTAGTTCCCACAACATGCGATTGGTTCCTCCAACCTTCATTGTGCTTTGCGAAGGCCGAATAACCGTGATCCAGTGGTTGATCCTTTATCCAACCACTGTGCTTTAAAAATTCAAGCACACTCTGTGAAAAGAAAAACCACACATCCTCTACATCAAGTAGAAGACCCATGGCCATTCTATATTCATGAAGAAAGTTGAGAGCACCCTCATATTTGTATGCTTGTATTCTATTGTTTTACAAGGGTTTGTTTCTTGAAGAAGAAGATGATTGCAAGAGAAGGGAAGCATGGGTTTGCATGCACCCATGTGCATGGTTTGAAGAAAGCCCGAGGCCTTTATTAGTTGGTTGAATAAGAATCTTTCACAAAGAAAGGGTTTCACCCATTTGGGTTTGAAGAAACATATACATATAAACATAAATAAACACCCTAAACAAGTGCAAGAGGAAGAAAGAAAATAAAGAAGGGGAAAAGGAGAAGAGGTTGTGTGTGTTCTCAAAGAACCACACCCAATAGGGTTATCACACAAAGAGTAGTATGAGAGAGTTCATTCATGCACATGCACATGTGAAGTGACTTAAATAAAGAATAAAAAACAAGTGTGTGCACATTTGTAAAGAAGAAGAAGAAAGAAAGGGAAGAAAAAGTTTAACCTAAATTCCATATTCACGATCACATGCATTCATAAAAAAGGGAGAGAATAATTAATTCAGATGATGCCAAGTGAACCAATCTTCATTTCCTAAATAATCAAATTGGTGTATGTGACTCTAGCCAAGAATAAAGAAGAAGTCTAGTGTAGTTGGTGTTGCACTAGAAAAGAAGAGAAAGAAAGAAGGAAGAATTTATTGCCTACTACTTTTCAAGTAATCAAGTGAATAGAACTAAATAAGACTAAGATCAGAACCTACCTTTTGAAAAAGGAAGAAGTCTGTTTCCATAAGTAGTATAAAGAACCAGCTAGAGGTTGAAAGTTGGACTAGGCTATCACTAGTCCAGGGAAGAGGATTGTTTCCCACCCCCTCTAAAGTGTAAGAACTCACACTGGATAGAGGATTGTTTTCCTAGCCACTCCATTGTAACAACATATCATATTATAGTAGAGAATCCATATACTAGTCATTACCATGCATGGAAAGGACATAGCTTCTCTTATTTAGTGGTGAAACTTGTAAAAATATCATGTGCATATTTTTACTAATTTCTATTATTTCATGTAATAGGTAAAAGAGAATAAGAGAATAAAGATCCTAACAGGTCAAGAGGTATAGGGATAAAAAGTTGGAATTGGTTTAAAAAGTTTCCAACATTGATTCACCCCCCTCTCAGTGTTAGGTATATCCCAAACTGGTCATCTCAAAGGTGGCATTGACCAATCGTGGTGGGTAGAGGCCTCCGTAGTTATAGAGGATTAGGGTATGGTGTTGAATATCAAATATAGAGGATGTACTCACTATAGAAATCCATGTGAGATAGTGTTTGAGACCATTGGTTGGGGGATGAGGCTCGCCGTACATGTTTGGGATGATGGGCTGGGTTTATGGGAGGATTGATATCTCCTTGCCTTGGGATGTTGGACCATTGATCCAAAAAATGACTATTTGAATGGAATTATGAGGGACTTGAGATTTTTTTGGATGTTGGGCTATTGAACTGATGGGGGGGGGGGTTGTTTTTCAATGTAAGTCCAAGGGGATTGGTACATATTTATTGGGTGTTCCAATGGGAAATTGGATTTATTTTATATGTGGTACCTCGTGTACTAGTTGGAATGAGGTATGAGGATACTTTTGTATGGTTTAGAATAAGGGTTATTTAGGTGTGACATATTATGGATACATCATTCCATTCCGGCATTGGATGAAGTAGGTAAATTCTCACTTGTAGTTGATGAGAACAAGTGGAGCGAGTTATGTATTTTTACGTGTGAGCATTTTTTCTACTTAATTACGTGTGCATACACCACATAATTATGGATTTAAGATAAGAAAACATTGGTGGTGGCCTACTGAGTTCATACTCACACCCTACATGGGTCCCTCGAGATACGTGTAGACTTTATGGTTTTGAGATCAGGTTACAGATCATGTTTTTTCTCTAGACTATAATGATCAGGGATGAAAAAGTGCATGGGACTAATGACATATGGACCATGGTGGTTCTTTGCATTGAGTTGGAGTTATTTTTGAGGATTTTGAGTACGTTACTATATGATCAGACATGGGAGATCTTACATGTCTATTTTTGAGTGACTTCTTGACATGTAAAATTTATTGATATGTATGGATATTAATTTTGGATTATTATTTTCATTGATTATTATTTCTTCTACTGAGTTAATATTCATGTTTCCACTATTTCATTTGTTTCTTACACTGAGTTATGAAATTATGTCCTTTATTATCATCATCACCAGAGAGTATAGTCTCATCATTATCACCTAATCTGACCTTGAATTCTAGTCGGAAACCTTTGGCATATTGAGAGGTGAGCCCAAGGACTAGTGGTCCTATGGCCTAGAGAATGGGTTTTAAGTGGCTCCTAGGATTAGGCGCTACAAATTTTATCATAGGATTGGGTTAATTGAAGGTAGTAACAACATCCATCTAGTTGAAAATGTTATCAAAATTTACCCTGTTTATTTATTTGAGCTATGATAGACTAGAGACTGGGGTCTTGTTGGAATTGGGTAAGGAGATCATTTTTGGGTGCCTACAGCCCCATGCATAGGGGATAGACCAAGCTTCTAAAGGTGGGAAATTGATTTTAGGATTTGTGATTTTACAGTTTATTGATTTCCACCTTGATTGGTTCACTTGGGTGTATTGTTATTGAGTTAAGTGATTTTGAACCTTGGCCCAATATGCAAAGGGAGGAGTATTTATGCATACTAGTAGGCACTTAGCCACATATAATGCATGTATATGCTTTTGATTATCATTTTTAACCTTCATTGTGATAAGAGGGGTTATTATGTTTAAAGTTTCAACAAAAAGATAAACAATGTTTTCATACATATCCTTTTGGTGACATTCTAATCGGCTAACCTAGGTATGTGGTTCCTGATGAGATCGAAATGTGACACTATACTTATATGGTATATATGGGCCAAAATTTAATATGGGTAGGCAGTAAGAATGAATGTGGGTGAGATATTTAAAATGTAAAAAAAACTTAAATAATGTTTTTTGTATAGCTTTTTTGGTAACATTATACTTAGCCACCCCAGATTGATGATATCTGATATACATGATATTTGATGTCTTACTCTATTATGGGTAGGAAAGGGGCCATGGAGACAGATGATAGGTGATTCCTAACTCTATTATGGGTAGGTAGGGGGCCCTAAAGGTGGATGAGATGTGATTTTAGTGTGGTAGGGGAGTGTAAGGGTGGTGAGATGTGCTTCCGGTTATAGTTTTCCCTATTTATGATATACATAATGTTATTGTTTCTTATCATTAGGGATTTTGGAATTTATAATGATTCAACCTAAATGGGATCCGATGGAACATCAGAAGGGCATGTATGTAGTGTCACTAGAGAATGCACAATATGAGGACCCTAAGGGCTAGGATAATTATGAACCATAGGCACAAGCTATGATGTAGGTAAGGAAGATGCAAAAAATGTAAAATTTTAGGCCATGTATAGATGATCAGATCAGCTTGAGACTGGTGAAATTCATATTGAGTATTAATAGGAGAGATTAGGAAGCTGGTTCGTCTATGGAATATCTAACATGAGAGTTCTATTCACAACACCCACCATTGTTTCATGGTGAGGGTGGAACGCTGGTAGTTTATAATTGGATCTAACTGATGAAGAATATATTTGAACATATTGAGACACCCCCAGGTTGAAGGGTGAATCTAGATACTTACATGATTAGAGGACCGACAACACATTAGTAGGGCATACAAGTACAAGATGGTAGACATGAGGGACTGGCATGGAAGGATTTTAAGGCTAGGTTCTTCGAGAACTTTTTCCCAGAGACATTGAGGGATGATCAAGCCTGTGAGTTCATGAACCTATAGCAGGGAGATACATCCATTATGAATTATTCAATGATTTTCATAGACCTTTTCTGATTTTCAACTTCTATAGTAGGTTACATCATCATCAGGGTGATATGGTTTGATGATTTCTTGCGGAATTCCATCAGGGTGAAATAAAATATATTCAGGTTGACCTCATTCTCAAAGGTATTAAATTAGGTATTGATAAAAAAATGGAATTTGATGGACCTGACTTATCTAAGTTAGGTGATAGCGCCAGGTTAGTTTGGAAGCAATGCTTTAGGTAGTCTAAAGTGGAGTCGTGAGGAACCTCAGCAGGGCAGTTAGGCCATAGATTTGGAAGACCATCGAGGAGTGGGTTATCGATGGTGTGATTCTAGTGTGGATACCCAGGAAATGTTTAGTCTCAATGTGAGTGAACTCTGAGGGAGTTCCAAACATGCGTCCATATGGGGAACTTTTTTTTTTTTTTTTTTTTTTTTTTGACAAGAAAAGACGGATCCATTAATGATGGAGATCAGCAGAAATACAAGTGCATAACCACGATGGAAAATGATTGAACCAGAGCACATCCTCATAGGGAGGGCCAATGCCTGCCATCTTGTGAGCGGCTTCGTTCGCTTCCCTTTTAATGAATGAGAAATTGCAGTAATTGAAGCCTTGTCTCCGCGAATGAATACACCGGATAATGGGACCGAAAGGTTGAAGCCCGCCGTTAGTGAGATTGATGGCATTGATTACAGTGAGACAGTCGGATTCGATGTGAATGGAGTCCCAACCGCAATCTTTTGCGAAGTTTAATCCAGCAAGGATGGCGGCGGCCTCCGCGACTGAGGGCTCCCAAAGTGCATGACGTGCTTCGTATTTGGCAGCGATGAGATTTCCCAGGTTGTCCCGGGCCAGTAAACCTAGTCCAACTGGGCCATCCTTAGGGAGAGAGGCATCCACATTGATCTTAATAATCCCTTCCGGTGGGGGGCACCAATGTTGGGGAAGAGGAGGGTGAGTGGAAAGTCTTTGTTGTTCAGGGTGGTTCTGCCAAACCGCAATCCATGACAATGCCCGGTCAATCCAAAACCTGGGGGGCCTCCGGAAATGATTGAAGATGGCCTCGTTCCGCCTATTCCAGATAATCCAAGCCACAATGCACAGGGCGCCTACGTAAGCCGGTGAAAAGGAGGAGCACCATCGCATCAGGAGAGCTGTGAGATCTGAGGCGGGGTCCGGGAACAGCTCTACAGTTGATCCCCAGCCATTCCAAATCTCCTGAGCCCCGGGACATTGAACAAGGGCATGGAAAGGGGATTCAGCCACAGAAGGGCAGAAAGGGCAAGAGTTGTCGTTTGAAAAGTGTCTGTAGACAAGGAGGCTCTTAGTTGGGAGGATACCAGTACACACCTGCCACCAGAAAAAGCGAACTTTAGGGGGAACATAAAGCTTCCAAATTGATGTCCATGGCCTCGCATCTCCTTCTGAAATCTGAGCAGAAAGAGCTCGCCGGTAGCCAGCTTTCACTGTATACTCACCTGAGCTGTCGTTTGTCCAGTAGAGATGATCTGGCCCTGCGTCTGATACACAGGGAATACTCAGAATAAGTCTCCTATCCCTCTCATTAAACCAGGAGTAGATTTTTTCCAGACACCATCCCGCCCCTTGATCATCAAAAAGACAACAGACTGTGGCTTGTTCGGATCCGGGATAAACAGGGGATGACGCCTTCGTGTCTGTCTGATCAACAAGCCAAGGATCGGTCCAAATCTTGACCGTGGAACCATTCCCAATCCTCCAGCCTAGCCCTTTCCTCAGTAGATTACGACCGCCCCAAATGCTTCTCCAGATAAAACTGGGTCGATAGCCAAGATGGGAATCCATAAAATCCTTATGTGGGAAATATTTAGCCCGGAGAACACGCGTGCATAGGGATGATGGGTTATTTATCATACGCCAACCTTGTTTAGCCAGCAAAGCATCATTAAACAGAGAAAGGTCCCGGAAACCCATTCCGCCTTCAGATTTAGGTTGACAGAGAGCAGACCAGGCGATCCAATGGACTTTATTTTTTCCGTCCTTTCGTCCCCACCAAAAGTTAGATGTACTGGATTGAATCTTTGAAAGCACCACATCAGGGAGTTTAAAAATAGACATCAAATAGCTGGGGACGGATTGAAGTGCCGCCTTGATGAGGATTTCCTTGCCGGCCTTGGAGATTTTTTTAGGGGTCCAGCCTTGTATTTTTCTTTCAATTCGATCCACAATAGCTGAACAGATTTCTTTCTTTGATCGTCCAACCACCGTCGGGAGCCCAAGATACTTCTGGTGCTTATCGACCCCAGGGATACGTGCTAAAGAGCATAGATCTTCTCTTTTTGGCTGGGGAACTCCAGAGCTGAAAGAAATTTCTGATTTACTCTGATTGATCATTTGTCCTGAAGCCCGTTCATACTGTTGAATCGCCTGGCAGATTGCAGTACACTCATTAGGGGTAGCTCGAGAAAAAAGAAGGCAATCATCAGCGAAGAAGAGGTGGGATATCGGGGGGCCCTTGCGACACGCTTTCGCCCCATGGATAATGGATAGCGAGGCTGCCCTGGAGAGGAGGTTAGAAAATACATCAGCCACTAAAATAAAAAGGAAGGGTGAAAGAGGGTCTCCCTGGCGAAGCCCACGGGATGGGGAGAAGCCTCGGGTGAGCACCCCGTTGACATTAATGCAAAAGGAAACTGACGAAACGCATTGCATGATCATGGCAATCCATTTGGTGCAGAAACCCATCTTGAGCATCACATATTCGAGGAAGTTCCATTCCACTCTATCATAGGCCTTAGCCATATCCAATTTCCACGCCATGATCCCTCTCTTCGCTCGTGTGCGCGTTTTCATGGAGTGGAAAATTTCATGAGCAATAATGGCATTATCAGTGATTAACCTTTTTGCCACAAAAGCGCTTTGGTTCTCTGAAATGACGTCGGGTAGCCAAGGCCGCAACCGATTCGCCAAGATCTTCGAGAAAATCTTATACGAGACATTGCACAGACTGATCGGTCGAAAGTCCGAGACCCCTTGCGGAGTTTTCATCTTGGGAATGAGAGTAAGAATAGTTTCATTAAGAGAAGACAGGTCCGTTTTCCCCGCCCAAATATCCCGCATTAAATTGCAAATGTCTGGACCGATGATGTGCCAGTAATTCTTGAAAAAGAGAGCGTGGAATCCGTCTGGTCCCGGGGCTTTCGTAGAGTGGATTTGCTTTAAGGCCTTAAGAGTCTCGTCATTCGTCACATCATTAGAAAGTTGTCTGTTCATATCGTCAGAAATCACAGGTTTGATGCAGTCCTCAATCTCGGGAGAGATGTAGGAATGGCCTGCCGAGAAGAGTGTCTGAAAATGGCTCAGGAAAGCTTCTTGGATTCCCCCTGTGTCTGACACTTTACTACCATCTGAATTAAGAATGCCAGAAATAAAGTTTTTCCGGCGTCTTGCTGAAGCCTTCTGGTGGAAATAACAGGTATTAGCATCCCCTTCTGCTATATGAATATCACGCGCTCGCATAGCCCAAAAACCTTCCTTATTGCGCAGGGCAACATCCAGCTCTCGTTGGGTTTCACTTATTTTGGAGAGAATGCTGCTAGACGGGGGTTTGCTAAGAAGATAGCCAATCTTCCTTTCAAGGAAATTGCATTGCCGGTCCGGATGACGGAATTTAGAGTAGCTCCATGTCTTCAGATCAGATGCTACTCGGCGAAGGTTGGTTCTCGGATCCGCTTGCCCCGTCTTCCAGCCTGAACGGATAACCGCCTCGCACTCGGGGTCATTTGACCAGAAGCTTTCGAATCTGAATGGTTTCCTGGATCTAGTAACGTGCTCATTATGGGTACAGTTAATGACAATTGGGCAGTGATCCGAGCAGTTGAACGAGAGATGTCTGATATGGTACATTTTGAAGATGCTCATCCAGTCCATTGAGCCAAAGAATCTATCCAGACGTTCAGCGATTCGAGTTCCATCATATCTGCCTCGGAACCATGTAAAGGGATTACCCGTGTAACCCAGGTCCATTAGCTCTGCCTTAAGGATCGCATCATTAAAATCAGACATAGACGTGGAGGAGCGCATAGCTCCACCAATTTTTTCCTTCTGGAAAAGGATCTCGTTAAAGTCCCCTCCAAACAGAATGGGGCTTGGCAGATCACGACGAAGTTTGCAAAGAAGATCCCAAGATTTCCACTTTTCAGACTGGGAAGGCCAGCCATAGAAGCCCACAAACGTCCAGGTGGGGTTGTGGGGATCACCAATGGAAGCAGCCACATGGCGCTGGGAAAAAGACAGGAGCCTAACATCGATATTATCCTTCCAGAGCAGACACAATCCCCCTGAGTGACCCTGTCGGGGGACCGGGAAACAACCCTGGAAACCGCACTTTAGGGCAATATGTGTGATGTCCTTGTTTTCCAATATGGTTTCGGACAGGAAAACCATATCAGGGCGACTTTGAGCGCAATAGCGCTGGAACATACGAACCGTTCGTGGGTTGCCAAGCCCACGGCAGTTCCAGCATAAAGCGATCATTGCTCTAGGCGGGGCCGGGCCTGACCCGCCTCCGCCTTTGTCTCGTGTGGGATAAATGACGAATCTGATGCTTTCCTCCTTTTGGGGAGACTGGTGTACATACCACTGGAATCGCTTTGCCGTTTCAGATCTCCTGGTTTGGGATTCCCTGGACAATCGCCTTTGCCACTGCCACGTGCCCTTCTCCAGGTTCCACGAGTAACGTGTCCTGAGGGTGAAGCTTCAGTCATCCCAAAATCGGCTTGCAGAAGGGCATCCGTTGTGAACTGATTTGGACCCTGCTCAGCTTCAGGCGGCTCCAAGGAAACATGTTTCTGCCTCGGAAGTTTCTCTGGAGGTTCTTTTGGTTTAGGTAGCGGCCCCGTTGAGGTAAGGAACGTTGAATTCGGTGCTGTAAGAGCGAAGTCGGCTTTTGTGGTACCCTGAGTCAGGTGACTGTCTTGCCGAGCCCCATCATTACATCTAACGATAATCTCATGGGAGGCGTTTCCATTTCCCCTGAGCTCGGCCGGGGATTCTTTAGGGAAAGCAGGTGGTCCCATCCTTATGATAGGAGGTTGTTCAGATGCCGGTCGCCTTAGATGGGCTGCACTGAGACGGTCCCGATCAATTTGTCTCTCCGCCTCCGGGATATATGCCTCTCTGAGTGTTTTGGCCCGGAGCCACGGACCGTATTGAAAGGTAATATTTTCGGTGGAATTCTCTGGCCTTGCCCCACATGCTTTCTCCATGTGACCGATACGTCCGCAAAGGAAGCAGAAGGTTGGTAGTTTTTCAAATTCGAACGAGATCCAAGTATTGGAATCATCAATTTTTAGGAACATACCTCGCATTAAGGGTTCAGACACGTCGATCTCAGTCTTTATTCGAACCCAGGGGCCCCATTGTATTGGGTCCGAGCAATCCCATTCTAGGAAATGGCCGATCCGGTCTCCAATTTCTTTCATCACATGTGTTGATCTCCCATGGAACGGAATTCCTCTGATTCTTATCCAGAACGGGGATCGGGTAAGTGTGCTATTCTGAATCTCGTCACCCCCTTTAAATTCCTCCATCAGGATGAGATGATTGTCAAAGGACCAAGGTCGTCCTCTGAGGACTTTATCTTTGTCTTTATCGCTGAAGAATTCAAACACGAGGAGTTTGTTCTCAAGTTCCCGGATAGCTACTCCAGCTTCCAATTTCCAGAGATTTTGAAGAGTGGTCCTGAGGGCCTTTAGATTAAAAGGTGCCTCGGTCGCCAGTCTTCCGACCACTAATAACGCCATTCGTTTTGTCAACGTGTTGTCTTCATTTCTACGGGTTGCAAGTGGCTCTTTTTCTTTATCTGTCAACGAGAGGTTCTTCCATTGATTCAACAGATCCGTTTCCATGTTGAGGGCCACGTAAACACCTAGGGAGGGATTGGCCAAAACAGAGGGCCCCTATCAAAGGGGTGTCCAGCCCAAAAAGGGGATCCCCGACCCAGAGACTCCGGCCCAATCCGAACCAGCGCAAGCTCGTTCTTCACCACCGAAGTTTCGCGGCCTGGAGAATCACAATTTCAACCAGCCTTCCAGGAACCAAGCGAAAGTTTCACAGGCCGGATTTGGACAACAATTCATACAAGTCGGGCCCAACCCAAACCTTTCTCAGTTCAAACAAAGCCCGAAAGAAATCCTCCAAACCGGTGTGGCCACCCAGCCCTGCGCGGCCAACCAGTCCAGCGCGGCCGCTAAGACCTGCGCGGCCACCCCTCCCTGCGCGGCCAACCTGCCCTACGCGGCCGCCAAAACCTGTGCGGCCAACCAGCCTTGCGCGGTCAATTCCTTCGCGCTGGTAGCACCGTCAGGACTCGCGCAAGTCCCTCACGCTTCGGGTAACGGCCTATCTGTGAAGCTCTTTCACTTGCGCGCCGGAGGACTCTCCTTCACGTTCACGCCCTCCGTGCCTCGGAGAACCACCGCACCTTCGAAGATCGGAGATCCCTTCGCGGACGGTACTTCACGATTCACCGCGTTGCAGAAGAGCTTCGAAACCGTGGTATTGCCACGGCACCCGACGGTCACCGCCAACCTTCCTTTTCCCAGAACTGGCTCGGAAGTAGGGACAGAGGAACGGGAAAAGCTACTGGGCAGCGGTGAAGGCCTGGATCTGCGTCAGATAATGAGATTGAGGGGATGAAGCCCGAAATCCAACGGAGACGCCGGTGACGGAGTCCGAAAAGGGGATCCCGAGCCCCTGTCACAGAAGCCGAAGACGATGGGGAAGAAGACCCAAAAGCTGAACCGGCGAGGACGACGCCGCCGAAGCCGAAGCCCCTGTCCCGGAGCCCGAAATCAAAGGGAAAGATGGACAGAGAACGACGTAGAAAAGGGGATCCCGAGCCCCTGTCACAGAAGCCGAAGACGATGGGGAAGAAGACCCAAAAACTGAACCGGCGAGGACGGCGCCGCCGAAGCCGATCGGACGAAAGACTCGATCCCTAGGAAACCCTAGGAGGGAAACTCTCAGGGACTAGGTCAGAATCAGGGTTATGAGGTAGGTCCAAGAGTGGTACTAGGAGATATTTGCTAGGATTATACTACATTAGTAGGTTGTGAATGAATGAGAGAGACCCAATAGTGGGGTCAGTGGATAGTATCTGGTGCATCTCCACAGGGAGGTAAGGCATCGAGCAATCATGCTTTGGGCTTGGTACATGCTGTTGATATGGTAGGGTCAGAGCTGGTCGGGGATTTGGTGACGGTTAGAGGTATGCCTTGATCATGGCAGGTTCTTTTTTTGAGCATTAATGATATGAGTGCATGAGGAACACATGTTGAAATTGAACTAACTAGGTGCTGGTTAGTATGCGGGCATTAGATATTATGTGTGATTATATGAGATGCACAAGAATGAAGACTTTTGATGGAAATGAATATATATATGATGAAGGGTTTTTGGAGATTATATGTGATGAAATATTATGGAGAATTGGTTTCAATGAAGTTCCTTTTGAACATTGGGGATGAAACATGAGGTAATTTAACATCAGATGTGATGCAAGAGATTTTGGATATCGGTTGCAATGTGGGACCTTATGGGTATCACGTATGATATGAGTAATATTTGATCATTTGAAGAGGCTCAAGAATGGTGGTATGTTATATGAGGATGTGTATGTCCATAGAGTGGTCATAGGAACCATCATAATGTTGTTTTGTCTTAGTGAGTGACCACATAGGTAATTTCTATAGTGGGGAGATCCACAAGAGGAATTGACCTATGATTGAGTAATTAAGGTAGATCAAAGTGATGTTATGAGATGGGTATCTTCAGTACCATATTAGTATGAAACCACATAGCTTAGGGATAAGCTATTCTAAGGTGGAGAGATTGTAATGTCCTGAGTTTTTGAAATGGGTCATTTTTCTAGGTAAATTTGAATTTTGAGTTTGGTAAGCAGAACATCTTTGATTTTTGAGTTTCAAAACTTAAATCCAAGTGTATGAAGGATACAAGGTGTTGTTTCTATATTGGTTTTAATTCACGGTGAGAGCCTCAATAATTTAGATGAGTTCTTAGTGTGTCAGCCCCCAAAAAATAATTTTCATAAATTGCAGGTAGATGCACATAGTTTGTTTAAACCGTGCGACCCTTCAGGAGAAACCATGAATCCCATTTTTGAATTGAAGCATGGTTAGAAAAACCATACAAGGTGGGGTGAATTAATGTCTATGATGTATGCAGTTTTTAAGAGAGGGTGTGCAAGCACTATTCATGGTTTAAAAAATTGTGCGGCCTAGCCCACACACTTAGTACCACCTAGGCAATGAGTATGTACTGTTTTTGAATAGTTAATGCAAAATCTAGAAAAATTTTGTGTCCAAGACATTCAAACTATTTTAAAGGGGGTGACCTTCAGAAAATGGCACCGAATGGTTGGAGCATAGTCAGCCAAACCGAGTGGCCAGATCGTACGGTTCATTAAAGTGGGAAAATTTACCAAATTTCTCCTCCCTCCTTTTATCTCATTCATTAACCTTTCTTCTCCCAATTGAGTGAATAGAAGGGTAATTTCTCCATTTCTTCCTCCTATAGGATTTGTCCTCACTCCTTCACCCTAGCTTCGATTTGAATGTTATTGGGTGTGTTGGAAGCATAATAGAAATCCCTTGATTCCTCTTGATTCCTTTATTCTTTTACTTATATTTTTGAAATTATAAATTCATGTGAGATATTTTTCCCCATTTTAAGGGAGTTTGTATAAAATCTTGATTTCTTTTGATATAGATCAAATTAGAGGATGATATTTGAAAAGTAAGCACCTATGAGTCTAAGGTAGGCGTTTCTAATATTTCTATTTAATTATACCCGTGCTATGAGTTGCATACCTAAATACGCATATATGGGCTGTCTAGTTGAAAACATTAATAAATTAATGCTTGTATTTAAATTATTTAATTTATGTTATGAGATTATATGAGTATGTTCTAGAAAATTTGAACATGCTAAGCCGGGTATGGGGCTTGTGGTTAGTTGGGAAGATTATTCCATTTTTTAAATTGTTTAATTAATTAAATTATGATATGACTGCATGAGTTCCATGAGAACATGATGAACATGGACTAAGGTATTGAGTCGTTGTTGTTCATCGAGACCGAGATGAAGAGGTTCTTCAGGCCAAGGGTGTGTCCTAAGATATGTGAGGTAGTGCTGACCATCGAGTTTGAGGCTATGTAATCATTAGGATGAGGTGGATGGTGGTGACTATGCCACGGATGGGTGATGAGGTTTTCATGTGGAAATGAGGTTCCAGTTTGTGTGGCTTAGAAAATGTTAGTGATTTTCGCTCACCATTATTAGATGAAATTTCCATTGGAGTCATGTGCACAAAGATACGACTTAGTTGAGGTGGTGTTGACCACTCGTTGTGGGTGGAGGCCTCCATAGTTATAGGGGGTTAGGGGAAGGTGTTTAAAATTAGTTATGGTGGTGGTTATCATTGTTTAAATCCATGGGAGATGGTGTTTGAGACCATCAGTTGGGGGATGAGGCTCTTCATATATGTTCGAGCTGATGGACTAGGTTTTTGGGAGGATAGATATCACCATGCATCAGGATGTCGAGTTATTGAACTGATGGTGACTATTTTATTGGAAGTCTGAGGGACTTGGAATTGTTTTCATAAATTGGTCTATTGAGCTGATGGGGGGGGGGGTGGTTATTTTTCAAAGGAAGTCCAAGGGACATAGGATATATTTATTGGGTGTGCCGATGGGACACCAAATTTATTTGATATGTGGTACTTGGTGTACCGTTTGGCTTGAGGTGTCAGAAAAATTATGTATGATTGATACTAAGGGTTATTTAGGTGTGAAAAATTATGGATACATCATTCCATTACAATGATGGATGAAGTAGGTAAATTATCACTTGCGGATAATGAGAAAAAGTTAACTGGGTTATGTATTTTTATGTGTGAGTGTAGTTTCTATTTTATTATGTTTGAATAAATTGTATAATTATGAATTTAAGATAGGCACACATTGGTGGTGTCCTAATGAGTTTGTACTCACAACCTACATGGTTTCATTGGAACATGTGTAGACTTTATGGTTTTGATAACATGCCAAGTACCGAGTTCGTTATTTGAACCATAGTGACCAGGGATACACAAGTGCATGGGATGGATGTCATATGGACCATAGTGGATCTTTGTGTTGAGATGAAGTTCTTTTTAAGGATTTTTATCACGTTTTTATATGACCATCCATGTGCAATCTTGCATGTCTATTTTTGTGTGATTTATTGAAATGTACCATTTATTGATATGTATGGCTGTGGTTTTTGGCATGTTATTGTCATTACTTATTATTGCTTATATTGAGATGATATTCATGTTTCTACTATTTAATTTGTTTCTTCCACTAAGTTATGGTATTGTAATCTTTATTATTATCATCACCAAAGGTCATAATCTCCCCACTATCACCAAATTATACCCTCACTATTATTCAGTAGCATTTGGCATACAGGGAGGTGCAACTATGTCTTAGTGGTCCTATGACCCAGAGCACGAGTTTTAAGTGGCTCCCAAGTCAGGGCGCTACATCCAAAATCATTGGTCACTGATCAACCTAATAATTTACAGTCCTCCTCCATTGCATGAAATTTTATTTTTTATTGTTTTTTTGTGTCTTATGGTCACACATCAACTACTTGTATCTCTCTTTTTTGTGAGTTAATTTTTTATTTTCTATTTTTAGAAGATTTATTAAACATTTGTAAGATTTACATTGTATTCATTTATTTATTATTGATATAAATGTTGTATTCATTTATTATATTGTATTCATTCATTTATTGTATTCATATTCATATTGTATAATTGTTTTATTTAATTAAATATTTATAAGTTTATATTGTATTCATTTTTAGATATTAATACATGATTAAATGTTTATAAATCTATAATTTTTACAAGTTTACATGATTACATGTTTAAATAAATGTTTACAAATTTATCTTGTATTCATTTTTATATTATTTAATGAGTTGATTGTTTATATAAATGTTTATAATTACATGACCAGCTGATTGTTTTGATTACATGTTTATATGAATGTTTATATGTTTTTGTTTACTTTTTTATATATACTATTCGTATCTAGTGTGTGATTTAAGTTTTATGTGTTTGTGTGTGATTTAATTTTTTTTGGATATATTGTTTATTTTTTATATGTATTATATTAATAACTTTATATGTTTATATATTTTACTTTTATATGCATATTTTTTTAATTTATATGTTTTAAATTTATATATGTTTATATATTCATATGTAAATATACTTCTATGTTTTAAATTTATTTGTTTACATATATGTTTTAATATTTTTGTAATTTGAATTTTTATTTTAGATAATTAATGGATTTGTAATTGGATAAATTCATGAAGAACTAGTGATGAATATGAGAAAATGGTTAATGATTTCTTGAAAATTTTTAAACTGATTATTAAAAATAGACATGTTTTTCTATCCACGTGTGAAGTGTTTGAATATGAGAAAGTTAGGTTCTGTTAAAATCAAAGGCCATTTGATTTTCTTTGGTTTTAATCATAGTTATACATGTTATATCTAGCATAGTTAATTAATAAAGAATTCACGATATAATGTTGATAAATATGTTCTGTATGCGATATAGGATTGTCAAGATGAATTAATTAATGATGTAAGCATTGAAACCATTTAAAAACAATAACTATTTAATGATTTAATAGAGATTATAGAAAACAAAAAATTCAAGTTTATTCAAAACTTATAATTTTATCATTAGTACCAATATCGGTTCACTAAAATCAATAAATGGTTGGAGTGTCAAAATTTTTACTTAATTTATTAATCTTTTGAAAGAGTATCTTCTAGAAGGAAATGAGCCTTCAGATTCAAATTATGATGAAAAAAATATTTTGCATATTATGAATAGGATATAATAAAATACATGATTTCCCTAATGATTTTTTTGTATAGGAATAAGTATGAAGGTTTATCAAAATGTCCTAAATGTGGTAAATCATGATATAAAATAAATGGGAGATCCAACTGTGATTTATTCTCAAGGATAGGAATGAATCCTATTAATAAGAAAATATGAAATTATCAAATAATTCCTCACATAAAGAATTTTTATTCAAATCAAAATGATTCAAATTGGTTGATACAAAGTACATATGAGTGGATATTTGATGGAAACATATGGAACCCTACTGATTCCCCATAATGGAAGAGTTTGGATTAAAAATTTGTGTATTTTGGAAGTAAATTTAGAAATATTAGAATAGGATTGTGAATATATGTAATGAATCTATATAATATTCTCAATATGGAACATAATTCTTGGCCTCTTATATTGAAATTTTACAAATTTCCATCACTGATATGTATAAATGGATGATATGTTATGATGATCTTGATAATTTCTGGACCAAAAAAACCTAAAAATGACATTAATGTTTATATATCAGCATTGATTGATTAATTTAAATTTCTATGGGATGTTGGGGTTAAAGTGTTTTATGCATAGAAGAAATAGTTTTTTCTTTTTCTTACTATGGTAATATTCACTATAAATGACTTTCTTGCATATGGAAACTTATCTCAATATAGTGTTAAAAGACATAAAGATTATCCAATTTACAAATAAGGGACTTAATATCATCAATTATAGAATGCGAGATAGATAATGTGCATGGGTAATAAGTTATTTTTTCAAATGGAATACCCTTATTAAATATTAAAAATGAATTTAATTGTTTAGAGGAGCATGATTTCTCCCCATAACCTTTGTTGACCGATGAATATTAAAACAAGGTGAAAAACATTTATGTCACATTTGGGAAGATAGGAAGTTCAGTTCATCAAAAAAGTATATGGAAGAAACTATAGATCTTATTTGATCTACCTTATTGTAGATTTTTGGAAGAAAAACATAATAATGATGTTATTCAGGTTGAGAAAAACAAATATGATCATTTGATCTAAATATTGTTAAACATAAAAGGAAATAAAAAATATGAATTTCATGAAAGATTGGACCTAATATCTATCAGAATATATTCATCATTATCTCTCACCATTAAAGGAAAAATAAAATATTTACCTATGACTTATAACTCATTAAGAAAGAGTGAAAATATATATATTTTTAATTTATACATGGTTTTAAACTACCAAGTGGGTATTCCTAAAACATGAAAATTTTTGTGTCAATGAAGGATTTAAACTTAGTAGGAATGTAATATCATAACTATAATGTATTGATGCAACAATTACTTTCGATTGTATTTTGTGAAATATTACCAATGATTGTAAAAAAGTCTATTATCAAGTTGTGTAACCTTTTCAATTTCATTTATATAAAATTCATGAATCCAAATTTATAAAATTTATTATAAAATGAAGTTATCCTTATATATTTTCAATTGGAGAAGTACTTTACACCATTTTTTTTGATATAATGGTTCATCCAATGATTTATTTGGTGTGAGAGATAAGGATACATGGGCTTGTATATTTATATTGGATATATCCTTTCGAATTATATAGTAAAATTTTTAGAGGGATACGTTAAATTTTTTTATCAGTCATAAGATTCTATATATTAAAAATATTCTTTACTGACTACTTTTATGGTGTAGAGCATGTTGGTTGCCCTATATCTTAGCATCTATCAGTCAATAGTGAAGGAAAGAGAAATGAATGGATTAAAAGTAAAGTTAATTGCATGTAATTTAGTGATACAAATTCATTTATAATTTTTTCACAACACATGCAAAGTCCAACCATATACATCATCATATATTGATAGATTGAAGCTATGACATCTGAAAATAAATGAAAATTGGTGGATTAATGAGAATAAAAATACATGTGTTTCATTGTTTAAAGTGAAATTCAACATTTATTTATCTGAATTATAATCCTTTAAATGGTTAGTTGTGGGACTATGTGTTAATGGGATCATATGATTTAGTTTTAACATTAATGGTTACAAATCTTGTACAAAAAAATCATGACAACAAGAGTACCATTCAAAATAGTGGAGTAATGGTTTTCACTGAAGTAATTAATTTTTCAAGTGTAAAAGATAAAAAATAAATTTCTACATCAATATCATATTTGGGAGTTTTTGAGGATATGTGGAAAATTTATTGTACTAAATTTTTAGTATGAGTGTTTAAGTGAAACTAGGTTGATGGTAAAATTGGTGTGAAACATGATGATTATGGATTTACATTTGTTGATTTGAAATTATTTATTTTCCAATAGGGCCCATTTATCATTAAAACTCATATGAATAATATATTTTATGTTATTGACCCGTTAAATGATCAATGGTTTATCATTTTTCAATGGAAAAAATTGATTTGGTTAATGGGGATATTTATAATATTGTGTACTTAAGTGATATTTCCTCATCTATTACACAATTATTTGGGGATTATAATGAATGTGATGTAGACAAAGTCTATGCTATATTACATGATCACATAGAAGGGATATGAGAAAACACTTCATTACTCTCCTAATTATTTTTCTATATATATATTTATTATTTTGTTGGGAAACAAACACATGTAAAAACATTATTTTTAAACTTGGATAATTAAATCTATATATGTTGGCCATTTCAATCATTTTTCATTAATTTTTATATTCATCAGTTTCAAGTATAATTTTTTTTGTTGAAGAAGCTTATGATCATTGTTTGACTCCAAGTATTTCTTTATATTCATCATTTTTTGGAATGAAATTTTCATTACCTATAATAGTTAACAAGATAAATATAAATTACTTTTTATTACGAATAATCATATTTTTTACATCTAAAAATAATTATATTCTAATAAATAGAAAACATGAAGTCATAATCAATTAAAAATAAGAGAATTATATATCCATGAAAATAAATTAAAATAAATATAACAATAATCATTAATCTTATACCAATGGAATACATAATTCTAGAAATTAAATCATGTTTAAAGGCCTTGTACCAAGACACTATACCGATATGGAGAGATGTATACACCAAAACCCAAGATTTGTTTATCTCATGATACTTTTTGACGCATCTAGGGGATATAAAATTACAAACCCCACCCATAAACTAATTAATTATAATTCATTAACCATAATATCCAACAAGACATTTCATACCAATACCTAAGGAACCTTTAATTGAATAAAAACACGGCTACCTATATAGTATAAATTATGGAAAAAATACTTCCCTATTCAATAGAATAATGTGGATTTCTAGGATAACATCCCTTAATCATCTTAGAAGTTGTGGGGTGTCATAAAAGTAACAATAAGAACCCTTATAAAAGAAATATAGTGAAGGGGGTACTTTCAATGTGCTGTGTTATCCATGGAAGATAGTAATTGAGTTCAATTGTTTATATTGGTAGGAGAACAAGGAAATGGTAGGAAAAATCCTTCATCCTAGTTCATAAAGAGCTTGTGAATATTCCAAATCATACCTCTATGAGTTTATATCTAGGTGTGAAGTCTTAAGACAACTTATCATACATTTTATTGATGATTTAGTAAATGATCAATCAACCATTTTTGGGGTGATTACCCCTAGGTGTATCAATGCTACAACCACATCTACTTTCCAGTATCCAAATAGGGATGTATTTTCTTGGAAACTATACACACTTTTACTTTACCAAAACTTAGGATGGTTCTTACACTATTTAAAAGATTGAGTTTTACAATGGTTTTGGTAACTCTTGAATTCAAAAGAATATGAGGTAGGGATAACAATATAGACATGTAAATTCCTTAAAATAAATGAAGAATATGGTAAAAATTCTTACATGGAAATATATGCACCAAATAAAAGGAAATAAGTGGTGAATATAACATGAGTCCTAAAGAATGAAAATTGAGATGGAAAAACCCACTTAGTTCTTAGATAAAAATTAAATCAAAACCTATTAAGAGAGAAGGACTCCAATTGATATACCGGAACCATGTATGGGTTTTTATAGATCCTCCATTGGATGTAAATGAGTATTCAATAAGAATTAGGACATGGATGGTAAAGTGAGTACCTATAAAGAATGATTGGTTGCTAAAGGGTTAAATCAATGTCAAGGAATAGAGTATGATACAAACTTTTTACCAATCACTATACTAAACTCCTTTAGAATTATACTTTCCATTAAAGCTTACCATGATTTTGAGTTTTGGAAAATGGATGTTAAGATAATCATATTTTATTGAACTATATAGAATATGTCTATATAATAAAAACAAAAATTTTTATGACACTAAAGGATTATAATTAGTTATTCAGGTTGTATAGATCCTAAGAATCCTAGTAGGATTGTGAAAACTCACCTGAGGGTGGTGGTGGTGGGGGGATTAGATGTGGTCAAATTATTTTACCAAAAAAAATTATTCTTTTAATCTAGTAAACTATATTTTCTTTTAAACCATTGATTATTGTTAAGGTAGTTGGTGTAAGAACCTTATTTTTCACTATATCATGGATCATTTTAGTTTCATCTTTAAGATCATGTTCATGTTCTTTTTGGATTATACCCTAAGATTATCCATGGACCGGTTAGTTAGTTTCTGGAAAGGAAGAGGCAGGAGGGTTGAAGGTAGGCTGTAGGCTAGTTACATGATGTGTAATTGGAATACACAGTGTGTAACCATTACAAAATGTGTAATGGACTGGATAGAACCTTTCATGTCATGTAAAGGTTTTTTACAGGAGAGGAGACCCTGAAAAATAAATGACATGTAAATCATTTACACTATGTGTAAATTCCTGAGTTAAGTTTTTAAAATAGGAGGCAAGGACTCCCTTTTTCAGACAGAACCTCACCCTCCCCTTCTCTTATCTAGGATCCCCCTTTTGAGATAAGAGATAGGATTTTCTCCTATTTCTCCATCTGAAATCGTATTTTAGATCCATTTTCCTCATTGGATGTGTGCTAGTACGGTCTCTATTCATCCGTTTCCTTTCGTTGTTTCTTTTCTCCTCGACAGAGTTATTTTGGTGAAATCTATTATGCCCTATTTTGAGGGCATTGATCCATCCTTTAGTTTTCTTCTGATCCAAGACAAACTAAAGGATGACACTGGATGAGGAGTGTTGTAAGAGCTTATTTTTGGTGTTCTATGACTCATCCTCAAGACTCACTATTTTATAAATTACCGTTTTTGTGCGCACACTGATTTCATCAGGTGTTTCCTATTTAATTAATATTCCATGATTATAATCATTGTAATCATATTCTAGAATCCGTCCTATAAATGTTCTTCATCATTTGAGGTTACAACCTCAATTCCACACACCCCAAGTAGGGGGATTCTATAATTAATCCCATAGTGGATTTTTGTGTTCTTCTACACTACCGTTCGAGAGTGCTTTGACTTGGCCTTTAAAAAGGTAAGTGTTATAACTGAATGAATAAATTGTTAATGGCTATCACATTATAGTATCACTTGAACCTTATAAGGTAAGTGTTTAAAATTAATCAAGGAACCTTTTATTGTTCAAATAGAAAGTATATTTATACATATCACTTGTCCTAGTTACTTATAATCGAATTGTATATGGTTGCACATCCTTAGACCGCCTTTTCATGCTTATAAAAGGTAAAGGAGTGAACCCAATAATTGAAATGTAATTAAAATAATAAATGGATACATATATTATTTAGCCTTTCCACTTAGTATGGAAGTTAATGTAATGAACCAAGTGAGTTATTAAATGGAATAAGTATTAAATGGACTAATTAATTAAATGAATCAAGTATATGGTGCTTATTGTATATGGACATGTTCATATTTATAGTAGTGGGAAGACTAGATCAAGCCTCGGATTCCCAAGGTAATTCCTTGATCACTCATGGAATCCGTTCCAATTCAAGGATGCCAATTTCCAAGGGAGATAGCCACCTCAGAACCTTGTCCTTGTCTACCAGTGGATGCCCGACATGACACTGTAGGATACCTTTATTATCATTTAGATATTATGATACCTTGGATACACTCCTTGGATCCAGAATGACATTTTGGACATGTGGAACCATGGATACACCCATTGGACCCAGTTATTTCTTATCTCATTTTACCTTGGATGAGATCCTTGGAGTCAGTTAGAATCATATTACAGTGGAATGCATTGGGTGATTCCCCTTTGATCACACAAAACCCCTTATAGATAGGCTACATGTTATCACTGATTTGGCCCAACCCCTGAGGTTAAGGATTCCTTGGTTATTACATTGGATCCTCTTCATTATTATCATCGTTATAGGATGCCTTGTTACATCTTGGATCCTTTATTATTACTATCATTATATAGTGTTAGTACTGGTTATACCTCACGTGACTTATCTATATAAATTGAACTCAAATAAATTAATTAAATTATCTCATATTTCAAGACATTACCAGCTGCATATGAATAAGTTTTCATGGTATTTACATTACTATATTGTCGTTAATTTTATATATACCTACACACTAGTACAATTTATATTTCAAAGACTGGATGGTATAGATGCCATTGGTGGTGGACTACTGAGTTTTATCTCACATGCTATCCCTATTTCCATTGGTACATGGGAAGATTACATGTATGAAGATGTTGATAAGGGGAATCATCTTGATTGAACCCTTGATATTTCTTTCTTTCTTTAGGATGGATCTTGGTAGAAAATGACCAAGCTAGTGTTCAAGATATTGGATAGTTTTTGGATTCTTTTATATTTTTTTATAGAATTTATTACCTTCTACCATGTATACATGATTTCAGTTTTTGTATATAAATGAAATAAATTATCATAAACTTTTTTAAATGATACAATTTCCAGTTTTTAGTATCATTATCTATTACTTTGGTTATTATTCATTGCTATACTACTTCTACTACGACGGGTTGCTGGTCCAATGTTAATAGTATCTATTTATATTATTCCATATTTTTTAAATATGATTCCTCTATTTTATCTGTTTATATTATACCTAATGTTCTAAACTATAGTTATGAGGGAATATTCTCACCATAGACACACCTTAGGCCCTTGATTCTAGTCGCAACCACTGGAATACAGGGAGGCATGCTTGAGGCCATGTGGCTAACCAGGCTCAAGGAAACTTTGAGTGGAATCTGGGTCCAGGATGTTACAAAGTAGAATGAAAGGGGGTTACTTTATTGATTTACTATTTTGAGACAATAGATAGGATATTAGGAACACCTTGGAACTTATTTATAATCCGTTCTTGGGCATAACTAACCCACATTTGGGGTAAATGACGACTTTCCTAAAATAAAAAATTTTATTCTATATTCTAGTTATTACAATTAATATACTTTCACCATTGGGTGAAACACAAGTTATATAATGGTTATTATTATTATTATGATTGAGGATTTCATTTTATCATTGGCCTGATGAGATGAGGGAAAATTTAATTGTTACATGCATCATTATAGGAACCTATAATTCATATGCCATGCTATATAGGTGAGTTACATTGCTTTGATTTTCCTGTTTTTCCTATAATTGTTGAGTGATTCTATGGTAGTTATATTATGACTATGCTACTCTTTGGCTGTGATTGAGTGATTTCTAGTTTCAATTCATGAGGTGTATGGGCCCTTGTAGATTTTAATGGGTAGTTTACAGTGTTAAGCCATCATATATTACCCAATACATTCTGAGACTGGATGTAGAAGAGGATAAATAGAAATTAAATGGATTTCGATTTTAGTGATAAGGTTTATAGGCCCTAATTTATTTGGAATAAAAATCTATTTTTAATCAAAACTTGATTTATCTATAGAATAAAATGAAAAATTAAACGTAAAAATTAACTTATAAAATGAAATGGTTTCCAATAAATGAAGAGGAAAGGTATAGTTGACCCTTCACCTATTGGAACTCCTATAATTTAAACTTGAACAGTTACCAATACTATTCCTCTTAAGCAGGTAGTTGGGGTAGCATTCCTTGGGTAGTGAGCCCTTTTCTTAATGAGTTTCTTTTTCTTGTGCTTCTATCTACTCTTGAATCCAGAACTGAGGTGTGTGCTTGTCATTTGTAGAGTTATTCCACTATGATTTCCTCATGTCATATGCAAGGAGGGTTTTGATGACTATGATCTAGACATGGTGGGCCCTGAGCTGCCAATCTTACCACCAGGAGTTCCACCCGAGGCATCATCTCCTATACCTCACATGGGCACTAATGCTCAGCTTCATGAGAGTTTACTACATATAATTTAGTCCATGTAGGGTGATCTATGACCTTAACCTATGATGTATGATATAATACATGAGTTCAAGTAGAAATATCCTCCCAACTTTTTTGGGGATAGAGTTCCTTAGGCCGCTGAGTCTTGGATGGAGGCCACCCAATCTATCTTTGATAATTTAAAGAAACCTCTAGATTAGAGGGTCAATATTTACACCTATATGATTCATGATTCATCCAAGAACTGGTAGAATGTGATTACCTAGGCTGGATGTCATCATGAAATTATTTGGGCTGATTTTTAGACTTCTTTATATGATCACCTATTTCCTTAGATGTTGAGAGCAAACTGATCCATAGAGTTCATGAATCTTGATAAGGGTTTTATTTCATTCATGGAATATAGAATGTTTTACTAAGTTACAATACTTTTCACTTCTTCTAGAGGGTGATGTGCTATCATGTGGTAGAAATTTTGATGATGCACTTTAATATGCCATCCATACTCATTTTAACATCTTTCACCTACCTAATTTTTATTAAGATAATTAATTAGGATCTTATAACAATGTGAAACTTGAGGGAAGGAGATATTACTGGGCATAGAGGATCAAAACCGAGGTAGGAAAATAATTATTCTTGTAGTAGAAAGCATTCCATTGAGGTTTCATGTCAGATCAGTTGCGGTCAAAGTAACCACATTGGAAGCATCGTTTTATTCCATTAGTGTGGATTGTAGGGGAATACGAAGCCTCAGTGTGATAGAGACCAAATGGAGTGTCATGTTTACAACTGCATGGGCTATCATCAAAGATTATGTTAGATCTTTCCATCTGTTTTTAGTGGAAGAAGATCCTCACCAGCTCTACCTTTAGGGGAAGGTTATTTTACACCATGTTAGGAAGGGAGATGGAGTATCACTTGTAGGACTGAATGAGGAGGTTTTTGTGGCCATGGTAGTTAGATTTTTTGGTCACAAGTACCAATAGAGCGGTCATACTCAGGGTAGTCTAGCTGTAGCACATGATTGTAAATCAGGATAAATGCATGATTTATAGTTGATTCCTAAGGATCATAATATAGGACCATCTAAAATAAAAGTTACTATTCTAGTATCCTCCACTATTGTATCTATTTTGTTTGATATAGGTGATTCACACTCTTTTATCTCTTTATCGATTATGGAAATCCTCGGGTTGGAACTTCAGTATTATTGTGGTGTGATAACCCTAGATATGCCACTGGGTGTAAGTTTCGAGGGAATATGCCAATATAAGGAATTCCCCATTGAGGTAGGTAGTTACCCCTTGTTATGTGACCTCTTCATCCTTGAGATAACCTGATTTGATGTCATTCTTGGGATGGATTGGTTGGTTCCATATCATGACTTTGTAGACTTCTGTCACCACAGGGTGACATTTACATCACTAGAGGGAATAAAATATCTCCACAAGGGTGAGTGGGATCTATAGGTTAGTAGAGATAGACTCGATCATCATCAGATAGGTGGACTAACCACCCAGACTTCTAGTCTTTTTTATATAAGAGTAGGGTTTGAATCAGATAGATTTTCCTTCCAATAGTAGATCATTTATAGTATGTATTTCCCAATAATTTTTATGTATTGAATCCTGATATAGAGGTAGATTTTACAATAAATCTTATTCTAGGAGCATCTCCAATGTCAATTCCATCACATAGGATGAAACCTACTGTGCTCCATGAGCTCAAGTAAAATTTGGAGTATCTAGAGTCCAAGGGTTTTATCTGAACCAATACTTCTTCCTAGGGCTCACCTGTGATTTTATCTAAGAAGTATGATGAGAGCCTTTTTTATGTATGTATTAATTATGGATGAGCTAGCTTATAGTTAATAACCGGTATCTATTGCTTCAGATAGATGATCTTTTTGACCAGATATCAGGAGCTAAGGTATTCCAAAAGATTGACCTAAGATCGGGCTATCATCAGGTTCAAGTCAGGATTTTATAAAAACCTCACACAAAATTTTGTAGTAAGTATGGTATGTATGAGTATCTCATTATTCCATTAGGTCTTATAAATGTTACTTCCATTTTTATAGATTTTATGAATAAGATTTACACCCATATTTGGATTCTTTTGTTGTGGTCTTTGTGGATGAAATCCTAGTGTATTATCACACTCATAGAGATGATGATAAACACCTTGAGATCATTTTGAATACACTAAGAGAGTATCAAATTTATTAAAATCTTTCTAAGTACAAGTTTTGGATAAAAAAAGTTCACTTCTTGGCTCATATTATCTTGGAATCAGGGGATCAGTTGACCCAGATAAGGTGAGTGATGTGGTTTCCTAAGAGCATCCCAAGAATGTGTTTGATATATGAAGTTTATTAGAGATGACTAGATATTAAAATCATTTTATACAGGACTTATCATGCTTTGATTCACATCTTATTGGTCTTACAAAGAAGGGTGTTAATTTTTTGAGGTCAGAAGTGTGTGAAAAATCTTTTTAGATGATAAAGGGAAGGCTTGTTTAGGCACCTATTATGATTCTTATAGAGATTGGAAGAGGCTATAAAGTGTTCTTAAATACATCAGGAATCATCCTAGGAGAAATTATAATATAGGATGATAGGTTCAATGCATATGGATCTTGGAAGTTGAGGCCTCATGAGAGAAATTACCCAATACATGACCTTGAGCTGGCAGCTGTTGCCCACGCCTTACATTGCTGAAGACACTATCTAATAGGTGAGCACTTTGTGGTGTATACAGACCAAAATATCCTCAAACATATCTTTAAACATAGTTAATTGAATCTTAGATAGTTAATAAGGGTAGAATATTTTTATCCCTTCAACTCTGAGCTTTCCTATATTCCCAAAAAGGGAAATGTGATAACGGATGCAATGAGTCAGAAAACTCAGGCATAATTCATACAAGAAGTCAGTAATGAATTGGAATTGATAACCCTATTTTCTAAGATGAATATGGAGTTTCATGAAATTTATGATAAGTATTATATCTTATCCTTGATAGTTACCTCATCCCTCTTTGATAGGGTGAATATTAGGCCGTTTTCAGATCCATAAGGCTTATTTCTCTGGGAGAGTATTTCTGAAGAGGAATTGCCTTCGAATTGGTCTGCGGATGGATAAGAAATCCTACGTATACATAGGATTTTCTGGTTTCCTATATATATGAGTGAGGAACTTATAAGAGATTACCACACTTATTAGTGGTAATTTTATCTAGGTGTCTCCAAGATGTATCAAGATATGTGATGCTAGTATTGACGATCTGGGATAAAACTTCAAATATCAGGTTTTATCACTAGGAGTTCTACCTTTTAGTAGGTGAAGGTGGAGCAATGAAGACTTGAAAATTTTTTATAGCTGCTTACAGTACCAGAAAGTAAATGGGAAGATGTTACTATAGATTTTTTTGTCAGCTTACTGAGGCCGCCTCAAGGTAATGATGCATTTTGGGTAGTTATGGATCAACTAAAAAAATTATCCCACTTCATTCCTATTTGGGAGACTTTCCTAGTTGATGAGTAGGGAATACTGTATGCTTGTGAGATTATATGAATACATGGGGTCCCTCATACCATCATTTCTGATATGAATTCTCATTTCACATCAAGGTTCTAGAAGGGGTTGTAGAAGGCTATAGGTACACAAGTGCTTCTGAGCACATCCTTTCACCCTCAGACTCATGGTCAATTACAATGGATGATATAGGTGTTAGAGGACATGATATGAGTATGATTCCTTTATTTTGGTGGATCTTAGAAGAATCATGTATCTCTCGTAGAGTTTTCCTATAATAATATCTTTCAAGAGATAATTCTGATGGCTCCTTTTGAGGCTATATATGGTAGGACTTGTCATTTACCCCTTTGCTGGATAGAGGAAAGAGAGGCAACACTACTAGGTCCTAGTCTCATTCAGGAGAATTTAGAGTAGGTTCAAAAAATTGGGAATCATATGTCTACTACTCAGTTTAGATAGAAATATTATGATGATAACTATTAATGACCTCTGTAGTTTGAGGTAAGGGATTGTGTCTTCTTATGGGTATCTCTCAGACTTGGGAATGGATGCATACAAAGGTAAGGGAATCTATCACATCATTATATAGGGATGTTTAAGAATATAGAGATATTAAGACTAGTATCCTATCATTTTCTATCACCTCAAAGGCACCATGCCATGCACAATGTCTTCCACATTTCACAGCTTCACCGTTACCATGCCAGTCCATCTCATACTTTTTACCCCGAGGATGTTGAGCTGGATGATAATTCTTATTTTGAGGTGTATCCTATATGAATTCTTAACCAAATAACAGAGGCTCTCCGAGGTTGGTCTATCCCTCTAGTATGGGAGATATGGAAGCAAGACAGTTTACAAGATGAGACTTGGGAGTGGGTGGGTGACGTACGTGCCCAGTGGATAGAGTTGTTATCAGAAAATGTTTCACTGCCATTGGAATATAAACATTGGGATGAGTTCCTTTAAGGGGGGAAGACTGTAAGAACCTGAATTTTCACTTTGGTATGGATCCTTTTAGTTTCCTCCTTAATCTCTTGTTTACGTTATCTTTGTATTAAACCCTAATCTAGGCCATGGACTGGTTGGGTAGTTTTAGGAAAGGAATAGGAAGAAGGGCTGAAGTAAGGATGTAGGAAAGTTACACGATGTGTAATTGGAATACATGGTGTGTAACCATTACACAAAGTGTAATGTCCCAACCAAAACCTTTGATGTCATATAAAGGGTTTTTCTAGGATGGGTGACCCCGAACATTACAGGACATGCAAATCATTTACACGTTGTGCAAATTCCCGAATTAAGTTTTTAAAATAGGAGGCATGGCCTCCCTTTTCCAGACAGAACCTCACCCCCTCCCTTTCTCTCATGTTGAATCCCCCTTTTGATCCAAGAGCTAGGATTTGGTCCTATTTCTCCATCCAACCTCTTATTTCTGATCCGTTTGTCTTGTTGGATGCACACTAATAATATCTCTATTCAACTTGTGCCTTTCATCATTTCTCTTCTCCTAGATGGAGTTATTTTGGTGTAGGATATTATGACCTATTTTTAGGGAATTTATCTATTATTCAGTTTTATTTTGATCTAGGACAAAATAAAGGCTGATATTGGATGGGAAGAGTTGTATGAGATTATGGTACGTGGTCTATGACCCATCCCTCAAGTATCACTATTTTATAAACTACTATGGTTATGCACACACCAATTTTATCAGGTGTTGCCTGTATAATTTCTATACCATGATTATAATCATTGTGCTCATATTTTAGATCCTATACTATAGATTCTTTTCATCATTGGTGGTTATTACCTAAACACCATACATCCCAATTAGGGTTCTTCCATAATTATGCCTTCAGTGGTTTGTTATGATCACCTGCACCACCGTTCGAGTGTGATTTGACTTAGCCTTTATAAAGTTAAGTGTTATAATTAAATTAATAAATTGTTAATGGATATCACACTGTAGTATCACTTGAACCTTATAATCTAAGTGTTTATAATTAATCAAAGAACCTTTTATTGGTCAAATTTCAAGTATATTTATGCATATCACATAGACTAGTTACTTATAATGGAATTGTATATGGTTGCATGTCCTTATCCCACCTTATCATGATTATGAAAGGTAAAGGATTGAAACCAATAATAGAAATATAATTAAAGTAATAAATGATTTCATATCCTATTTAACATTTCCACTTAGTATGGAAGGTAATAGAATGAACCAATTTACTTATTAAATGGAATGAGTATTACATGGCCCAAATTGTTAAATAAATGAAGTATATAGTGCCTATTTCATATGGTACGGTTTATCTTTATAGAAATTTTCAAGCTTGAGATATCCTTGGATTCCTAAGGGAATGGATTGAGAACTTATGGATTCCATTCTGATTCAAGGATGTTGGTTTCCAAGGGAGATACCCTCCTCATAACCTGATCCATATCTACTAGTGGATTACCTGCATGATGTCGTAGGATCCCTTCATTATCATTCAGATATTATGATGCCTTGAATACACTCTTTAGATCCAAAATGACATCATAGAAATGTGGATCCATGGATACACCGACTGGGCCTAGTCATTTCTTAGACCCTTTTACCTTGGACGAGATCCATGGATCCAGTTAGAATCATATTATAGTGTAATTCCTTGGGTGATGCCCCTTGGATTACACACAGACCCCTTATAACTAGGATATAGGTTAACACTGAGTTAGCTTAACCCCTGATGTTAAGGTTTCCTTAGTTATTACCTTGGATCCTATTCATTATTATCATCATTATAGGATTCCTTGTTACATCTTAGATCCTTTATTATTACTATCATGATATGATATTAGTGCTAGTTATACCTCACATGAATTATCTTTATAAACTAAGCTCAAATGAATTAATTAAATGATATCATGTTTAGATACATTACTATATGAGGCTGAAGTAGGTATCGAGGTATTTAAATTACTGTATTCTATTTACTTTCATATATACCATCAAAATGGTATTGTTTATATTTCACAGACTGGATGGAATAAACGTCGTTGGTGGTGTCTAACTGAGATTTATCTCACAACCTATCTGGGTTACCATTAGTACCTAGGAAGAATACATGTTTGTAGGTTTTGATAAGGGGAAGTTTCCTAGTTGGACATATGATCTCACTTTCTTTCTTTAGGTTGAAGCTTGGTAGCATATGACAGAGCTAGTTCTCAGGATGTTAGATAATTTTTAGATTCTTATTGATTCTTTTTGTATAGCATGTATTGAATTATTCCATGAGTACTTGTTTCTAGTTTTTATAAATACATGAAATACATTATCATCATATTTTTTATATGATAAAGTTTCCATCTTTGAGTATAATTATCTTTTTCTTGAGTTGTTATTTATTTCTATATTGTTTTCACTATGAGAGTTTACTGGTCTAGTGTGTATAGTGTCTATTTCTATTGTGAAATATTTTTTACATATTATTACACTATTTCATATGTTTATATTATATCCACTATGATCCACTTTGGTTATGAAGGACTAGTATCCTCACAGACACAACCAAGGCCCTCACAGCTAGTTAGAAGTCTTTGGTGTATGTGGAGGCGTGCTTAAGTCCATGTGACCAGCCAGGATTGGGGAACCTTTGAGTGGCATCTGAGTTTAGGATGTCATGGTTAGATCATTTTTTTTCAAACTTTCATACACATATATGTAAGGAATATAAATTAGTAAATATGACACAAATGTTTTTATAAGGTTTGGTTCCAATGCGAGCCTACTCCTTACTACAACCAAGTATTATCCTAGTCCATAACCATTTTATGCTATAAATATTATTATCAATATAAGTGTATGTGGTGTATTTTTATCCAAATACACTCTTACAATATTTAAAAAGTTATTGTGCTCACAATATTACACATATGAACATAAGATACATCCCAAAAATCCTATTCAAGATGGAATCCCACCATCTCATCTATGATTTCCTCCTCCTCTTGAAGTAGATCATCCAATCCCTCTAGGAATGTTTGTACCCAAAAATAAAACCCACTTCCTTAATATTTTTTTTTGGATTTTTTAATATATTTAAGATTAGATTATTTAACTTAGCCTCTTCTTTTCTTCATACTCTTAGTTCTTCAAAATAATCTGATTATTAACCTCTTACCCAAATCCAAAATCAAGAATACAACCTATGAATTATATGGTCTAGCAGGTATTTAAATAAAAACAAAACTCCATGGGATTTTTCCTAGAGATACAACACTGTGATCCTTGGTTTTTATTTTGGCTCACCGTATACTAACACTCAAAGGTATGCTTCTCTACACCTCTTCTTCTTCTTTCCCAGTAATTTGACACACTAATTTTACATAGATAATTCTCATTATCTTGTTCATCCTCAATTTCACTTATTCTTCAAAACAAAATATGTAGTATATCTTAATCATAGTGTTGTAATATCCACTTATTCCTCATTCAATAGGTTTTTTTATTCCTCTTAGATTACCCAGTTATAGCACACCACCTATAGCAGCAACTCTATTTATTTATTTTATGATTTCTTCATTTCTCATGAGACTATATTAAATGTATCCTTTAATTTTCAATATCAAGAATAAAAAAAATACAAGTATACTTCCACCATTATTTCCAAAACAACTATAATGAAATACATACTTTTAATCCCTCACAATATTTGATGTAATAATTTATAAATTAAAGGTTATTCCAAAAATACAATTAATTATTATAGTTCACATGGAAAAATAAATATTTTTTTATTCTTCAACATGATCATCTTCATCTTCAGTGAACTAAACTCTATAAGAAATCCAAAAAATATTATTAATATATTGTATAAAATTTAATAACACATGTATGGATTTGAGATTCATTGGTTCTTATAATTGAGTATATCCATGAAGATTAGTATAGGTTCCATTTTAATCTATATACACCAATATAAAACCATCTTCAAAATCATTATGCATGAATCAAAAATAAATTTGTGATATTTTATCATTGGAAGGAAAAAAACAAGAATCAATTGGTTTTTTATTTAAAGATTTATGAAATTTTGAATTTCGTCTCAATTAATGATTAGATAATCTCTAAGCCTTCATACTTTAAATAAAAACTCAAGTTCAAATCAACTCTGTCTTCCTTATTCTATAAAAACCATGAAGTTTATTTTCTTTATTAAATAAGTTAATCCACTTGATATTATTATCTTACTCTTATTTGATCTTGCTTAAAACATACTTGAGTCATGGATACTCATAACATCATGATGTATATAAAATGATAGAATGACTCTTTCATAATCCTAAATTGATTTCTTTTTCATTATATTGATTCCGAAAAGTTCACATTTTAATCTGTAACATTCTTTATTTTTCACTAAGATTATAAGTTATAAGATTCATAAAAAAAGAAATTTCATAAGGCTTTTAAATTATTAAAAATTAGAAGAACCCATTTTATAAGGCGTTATAAGTCTTATGGATTAACACATTTGTTAAATTTCAAGCACCCTAGTATTTAAAAAGGCTTGTGAATTCATATGTAAATCATTGAAGCCAAACATAGATACCTAAAATTCATATATTGGTATTTAAAAAGTTAAATATGGTTGCCTATAAAATATTATAAAATAATTTAAGTCATTTGAGATTCTTATAAGGTTTAAAAAAATATGTAAATTTCTATGAAATCCTTTATAATCCATACAAGATCACTAATATGTATCCAAATTTTAGTTTTGAATCACCAAAGTCATAAAATTTCTAGACTTATCCTAATTTCAACATGAACACCCAAATTTGGAATTTATAAAATAAATTTAGAATATATACCAATGGTTCTAAAGAATCTCCAATCTTTTCAAAAATTCATTTAATGTATTTTCTCACTGGTTTCAATTTATTTAAAAATCAGTGTCCTTTGGATTGTATCTCTACATATTTAAGATAACGTTTCTAAGAACATATCTTCAATATCCTCATGTGCTAGCTCTTCCTTTTAATTCTTAAAACGTTTTTGATTATACTTAACACTTTAGCACATATATTAGAATTTAAGACTATGTATCTAATAATTATATGTTATTATCTTCTCACTAAGAATCTAAATCCTTATACTTTACTTTTCCAACATGTAACAACTACTCCTTTTCATGTTCAACACCAACCACTCTATTATCATCTATTACACACATACATTATTTTTGTTGACAAGAAATAAAACTCAATATTCTTTAAATACAAGTTCTCTTTAGATACTTTTATGGGTTAAAGAAATAATTAATATCATAGAACATTCATTTTCTTAAATGCATAAGAGAATTTTCTTTCTTAAAGAATTAATGTGTTCTATTTGTCTAAACGCAGCTGAGTGAGTGTGTAGTATTTTTCTTAGTAGTATTTATTGATGATATATTACTAATGGGGAATGAGATACTAGTCTTATAGTAATTTAATAGATGGTTTAAAAAAACTTTTCCATGAAATACATATGTGAGAAAACCTACATTCTTAGGATCAATATCCATCATGATATATATAATATGATTATTTGATGAAGTCAAGGTACATACATTGGTAAGGTATTGAAGATATTAAATATGAAATAATCTAATAGGTTATTTTTTTAGTGTCATATGGTATACATCCCACCAAGAAAATGTGTCCTCAAACACATGAGTAGAGAAGGATAATGAGTATCATCCCATACACATATAAAATCATATTTGTTATGTATTCCATGAAATATACCAAGATTGATGTTACCAACACCCTTAAAATGGAAAGAAGACATCATGTTGACCCAATATAGCTATATTTGATGGTTATAAAAAATATCCTAAAGATTCAAAGGAATAAAAAGAATATCTTCATGGTTTATTATAGAGATGAGGAACTATTTATCATGAGATACATATATGATAGTGTCTATATATATTATAATAATAAGATATCATTGTTTGGATATGTTTTTTCCATTAATAGATGAGCAGTGAGTTGGAAGAGTTTTAAGAATATTGTGGTCACTAATTCTATAATAGAGTTTGGATATATTGTGGCTTCAAATGCAGCTAAAGAAAAATAGTGAATATGAAACTTCACCCAAGATTTTAATATGAAACCTAACAATAAATATGTTATAAAACTATATTGTTATAATACATTAATAGTGATCCTAGTAGATAATCCTTGATCACATCAAGGGATGATGAAATCACATTAGAAGTATCACCTCTTTAGGAATGTTTCTCAATGGGGATAGGTATAGTAATTAGAGTAACAATGAAATAGAATTTGGAATAATCATTTACTAAGGCATTATCTTAATTGAAATATGAGTATCATATGAGAGCTAGTAGAATAAAATTTGTTAGTAGTTGGATCTAGTGCATGTGGAAATATATTGAAATTAGCGCTCAAGAACCAACTGTATTTATACTTTTGATTATAAAAATTTTAATATTAATTAATATCTCATCAAATAATTATTGTTCTTCTACATAAAATTAATGTGATAATGTCTTTAGAGAATCTATCACTTAAAAATTTTATAACAATTCCCCACTATAATGATAACATTGATGTGATACCAAAATATTCTTAAACATATAACACATGGTACAGAAAAATATTTCTAAAAGGATAGAGATGATATTTAACTATCAAATTTTTAGGGATCAAAATATATTATTACTTCTTACCATAAAGTTTTCATGTGATAATATCCAAGAAGGGAGGTTATGTGGTTATAATAACCAAAAAAACTCCACTTTTTATATGTGTCATTGTATTTTCTTATCTATGAACATGTATATTGGTCCAAAGACTTAATATTATTATGAATTTATATCATAAATCATGTTCTTTAATTTATTAATTAAAACCATGATAACATATTCTTATAGTGATATAGGACAAATTTGGTGTGTCATAAGTGATAAAAGACTGATTGAATAAGTCAAGAGAGGGTTTGTCTATTCCAAGTTAACAGAGGATGATATATTTGGACCGTTGCTTGAAATAGAATTTCCTAATTAATTCCATAGAAGTAATAGTTCATTGATGATTTCATTTCATAGATTCAGAGAAAAATAATCATGTATATAGGTTGATGGTTCAAGTAAGAAATGAGATTGATGATATATCAAGACAAAGGTATTATATTAGATAGTAAGTATTTATATGAGGTAATAATAATTGTGATATTAACTTATTTCAATATTAGTTTGTTGACATGTTACTAGTTTCTAATTGTGGACTTTATGCATGTTTTCCTAATAAAATAAAGAAATAGGTGTAGAGGGACACACACTAAATTTTTTCAGAATCCTAGTCAAATTATATCTAATTTTAACACTAAGAATAAATAATATTATTATCTTGAGGAATAATAATTATTCAGTTTAAGAAAATTACACAATTAAAAAAATCAGTTACTCAATTTTAGAATACATGTGATTTTAATATTTAAAATAAATATTTATTCATAGGTTTACGGAATACAATATTTATTTATTTATTAAAAAAAAATATAAATATATTTATTTATATAAAAAAATAGTAATTATTGAAGGTTTAACAAATGTTAAGAAGGAATGATGGGATGATTTAAGGGCCTAAAGGAAAAAATATATTTCATTTAATATCATTAAAAAATATTGATATATTTATTTAGAAAATTATATTTAAATATTCTTGGGTTAACACACGTCATGGAATATAATAATAGTATTATAATTATTATTATTGTTATTTGACCTAGGGTTAACCTAGAATAAAAAATGAGATAAAGGATATTTATGGAATACTTATATTTTTTAGCCTCAAGTATATAATCTAATTTATATCATTTTATGGGATTAATTAAAAGTTGTGAAAAAATATTATCTACAAATAATTCTCTAAAAGTCTTAGAGATAACTTATCAAGAACACTCTCAATAATGAGAGGCAATTCTCCTTCTCTATCTCAATCCTGAGAGAATAACCTGTTTCGATCAATATTTAATGATGTAAGGCACTTGGTTACTTCATACTAACACCCATAATAACAATAGTTTTGTTTTGAGATTCATGTGGCATGTATGGATACAACTACAAGGATCCTGGTTTGGAATCTTTATAGAAAACACTATACTATGAGTGTAGATATAGAATTGATTAATGTAAAAAATTATTTTCAACTCAAAGAAGTTCTTATTTTAAATTAATTATAAATAATATGTGAAAATATCCTCTCTATAAAGAATCTTGGTTTTCTTCATCAAGTTAATTGGATTTTATCCATTGAAATTGATATAAGATTCTGTTGTTCATCAACCCAATCACTTCTATTATGTCCCAAAACAAACAAGTGGTATCAGAGTGATCACATTATAAATTTTAATTATTTATTATTGGTTGATGTATTTTTGATTTTTTTAGAAATGTTTTTTTGTATATTTTCGATCATTAAATACAAACACTAAGAAAATACATTCATTGAAATTCATATTATCGAGTCCAAGAGGTGCTAAGATGGTTGTCGTAATAAGTGAGGCTGAAGAATTAGTAAGGAGGGAATGAATGAGTGTGTTGTATTTTTTATAAATATATAAATCTTATTCTATGATAAATTATATGATTAAAAGTGAAATTATCTTAATTGATATATATCATGATTGGTTTATCATGATTCATACATTTTATAAAGTTGAAAGGAAACTAGATGGTTAAAAAAAGGTTCTTGAAGGGATACAAGTTTTGGGATGACCACACCCATGTTGGAGGGCTTGTTGATGAGATTAAGGTCTAATACGAGAAATTCCATGCCAATGGTAGGGTTTTTTGATGGTTCGGGTGCATTGATGGTGTTCCCACGTGAAATTACCAAGGTAAAAATTGTAATGGTGATCCCATTATAAATATTTGAGTTTTATTGTGAGAAACAACAATGAAAAAAATGTCTATGGTGATCTTGTAGTGTTCCTTTGCGAAATGAACAAGGCTAAAAATAGTTGCGGCGATTCCTTTGGTGTTCGTTGAGTCCACCTATAAAAAACAAGACAAGGTAGGTGAACACACATATAGTTTATCAAGACTTTTTCAGTTGGTAGGGTAGTAGATCAAAACCACCAGAAGTATGAGTACTACACCCATGGTGTAAGTTGTTTTGATGAAAAAATGTGTAACCATTCTTTACCAGGTCATAGTGTAGGCTGTGTTGGGGGTTTTGTTTCAGTTATGAGTAGTTTTGTTGATCTGAGATCTTGGATGATCTAATGGTTCACTAAATCAATCAGTGATTTAATTTTGGAATCATCAAAAATTCCCAATTTATCCTATAAGATATAAAGTCTCAAAATGAATTAAGAGTTGTTGATTTGTTTGAAGAAAGTTATTGGTTTGAATTGAATTAAAAAAATTTAAATTGGTTATTACAATTTTAAATTGGTGATGTTCAAAGGATGCAAGTGTAATATATGTGAAGTGAATTAAGAGTGTGGTGCGTGTGAAGTAGAAAAAGATCATAGAAAGGATAATAGATAAAAAATAATAATAATATAGGTGAAAAAAGAAGTGGCTGTGAAAATTTTCACAAGATTTAAGAGATCATACATGAGTTTATATAGGATGAATAAGTAGAGTAAGAGTGACACTACATTAACAAATAAAGGCTATGTTTATATGGATATGTTCTTATTGATATAAAGTTATTTGTTATTATAATAATGTGGGAATCACTATCATAGTCGAGAGAATTTTTGTAACACGAGTACAAGGATATACCCTTCTTATTGTACCAACATGTTGAAACTAGTTGTTTGTATGGTCTCGGTGAAATCTAGGTCAAGCCAACGATGAGCCTTCTTATTTTGAAAAGTGAACCTAATAAATATAATTTTCCATTAATGTGTGTATGTTAGAAAATGATCAATATTAACTCCAACCGGTTACAAGGGTTATTTCATTAAGAAAACTTAAAAATAAATTGGATCACTAATTCACCACTCTTAGAAATTCTTTACTGATCTAGGAGGTGTCTTTTCAAGTGGTATCAGAGAACCAGGTTCCCTTCATTAGTATTTTTTGGTTTGAATTTTTAGAATGAGTTTCTCTCTATTTGATTTTTTTCATTAAATATATAGTTTAAATCACAGGAAATCATAATTAAGTGAATATCAAGGGGATAAAATTAAAGGAATATGCCATACTTATTATCTATCAGTTATGATGTATTGGAGGTATCAACTGATGGGTTTGTTCCTTAGGGTAAATGTGTTTATATGACAACATAATATAAGTGCAATTTAGAGAATTAAGGACCTTTAAAGAATTATATTCTATCATCCCACTCAAAAAGTGTGTTTTTGAAATTAAAATTACTAAATATTTCTAAATACATCTGGTATAAACTTTATAATATTTATAAAGGAAATACCAAAGTGAAGCAAGCTAAATTATAGATTTTGATACATAAGTATGAAGATATTCAGATGTATGGTGATGAAAATATTTATAGTTTCTTTAAAAGGGTGAATAATGTGGTGAGTAAAATCACATGATATAGTGAGAAGTTATAAGATACTGATATTATTGAAAGGAGTATATATTTCTTACCAGACAAGTTTGATTCTAAAGTCTTTGCTTTATAAGAAAAAGGACCAAGTGATATTTCTCTTGATGATTTTCACAGTGTTCTAATATATCATAAAATATGAAAATATAGTGATATCAAGAAGAAGGTGAAAGCTAAAAAGGAAATCTATTTTAAATACACAAAGATTGAAAATAGGAAGTTGAATGCTATTGTTGAAGGGGAATCTTTTTATTCTGATTTTGATTCTAATCTAGATTATAAGTTTTATAAGATGATGTTTCTAATATCTAGAAATATAAAAAGATAAAATGGAATGTTTAAAGGTAATATTACACTAAAATTCTTTAGGTTTAGAGTTTTTTTACATTTTTCTGAAAATTATCCTATGTTAAAATAAGATAGAGTCAATGATGATGAAGAAGAATCATCGATAATATTTTTTAATAATATATCATTAAATTTTAAAAACTAGGGGTTTTTATTAAAGTTTAGAGAATTAATTTCTCAAAATTCACGAAGATAAATTTATTATCCACGTATGAAAGTAGTGATAACATTGATTCAGAATAAGAAATATAAATATAAATATATTTTGTTGAAAAAATTATGACTACTAATGTTATTGAAGTATAATTAACTAGTGAAAGATGTAGTGAATTAGAGGATAACGATAAAAGTGAGATGGAATTCCTATTAAAAATATATCTCAATTAGTGTATCAAAAAGATATCTAATTTAGAAAAAGCGATAAAAAATATAAATAATGCAAATTGTTCTTTTAGAAGTAATGAATCAATACATATTAAAGAAGAATCAAGTTTTTAGAAAGAAGTTGATGAATAGAAAAACTTTTCGTTAAATAGAATAATTAAAGAATCAATATGTAAGATAGAGTGTAATAGAAAGAGAATGATTTCAAGAATTTACAACAAAAATTGGTGAGTATGGAAAAGGGACTTGAAAAAGCTAAGTTGGCATTCTAGAACTCAATTCATAAATTCAAGGAAATCTGAAGTAATTACGAGGCTCGTGAACATAAGCAAGGATCTGTTACAAATGAATATAAAATAATTGATATAACTTATTCTATATTTGAGAATAATAATCAAGTCAAGATGATAAAGTTTGTAGAAAAATAAAGTGATTTTCTTCATTATGGATATTTTGAGTGGATCAAATTTAATGTAAAAACCACTACAAATGGTGAAGGAGGAAAGGATGAAAAGAAATTATGCGGGAAGAATAAAGAGTTATGAGTTAAATAAAATTATGGTTTGTAAAGAGAATCCAAGATTAATGGTGGGAAGAAGGTTAAAATATAAGTTTGCAGTTTTGGATAACACGATGTTTTTAAAGGTAAATATGATTTTTATAGTTATTATTAGAAGATATTTGTGTACAATGTGAGCAACTTGGTCATCATTAAAAAGGGTGTATTGTTATTATTTGATCCCAAATGTTTTCAATTGACAATTCTTGGAAAATTTATAAAAGTAAAGAGAAAGGGAAAGATAAATATTTGGTTTATAAAATTTTCTACAAAATATACAAAGGATAATATCTATTAATTTTTGAAAATTGTTGTTACTTACATTTTAAAAGATATTTGAATTTCCTTAAGGATTCTAAAAAATTTAAAGAATTATTGATGTCCTTATTAAATTATCGTTAACTGAAAATAAAATTTGAGTGATCGTCATTGATTAGTAAATATCAATTGAGATCCAAGATCATATTGTATGTTGATGGACTGAAAAACAATATTCACAGTCTATATTAGTTATATAATGAAGAAAAAAAGTGATATTTTAGAAATATGATTGTTTATAAAGATATTTAAAGATGAATTTATGTTTACAAGAGGAATATAGAAAAGATGAATTTTTTTTCTAATTGGTGATGTTGGAAACTCTTGTTATTTTTGTGTGAAATAATAAAATCAAACATGGTATCAAAGACATAGTTCTCTTGGCCAAAAGAACATGTGAGAGATTATTTTTAGAGAAAATATTTGTTATGTACCTAAGTCTAAAATATAAAGGGATTTTATTTGTTCCAATTTTCAAAAGAGAATTATTATAAATACTCCACATAATAAGTTTGAAATAAAATCTACCCATCATTCGTAGGGATAAGGTATGGTGTTTTTCTTCAATCTCTCATATTGTCTTTTGATATTTTTTCAAAGGGGGATAAAAATTGACAACATAAATATTTCCTTTATGTTTGTCTTATTATTTTTTCTCAAAGGGGGATTATATTATATAGGATGAGTATCCATTGACATGTGTTACCTTTTAGGGAATTATCTCTTGAAAGGAGTAATATATTTAGAGAGTTATTAAAAGGTTCAATCTATGTTTTTAGTGTGTGATAAACTATTTTACCAGTTTATTATAATTGGTTCCATGAATCTTTTAGGTCTGAAATAATTGTTAATATAATGATTTTGTTCTGTTTAATGATTGTGAGTTTCATGTTATGGAATCTATATATAGATAATTATCTTATGAGCATAATGATATTATTTATTCAATATTTTTTTACTACATTTAGTTAACTCACGTATTCCTAAAACTATTAGATGATGTTCCATTGCTATGTTTTTAGAGTTTCATAGTGATTTATGTTCCTTGGTTGAAAAAAAACTAAAGGGGGAGATTATTGATCCCTAGAGATGCTATAATGGTTATTGTGATAGTGAGGATGATGAATTATAGAATATGATATGATTGAGTGTTTTGGATTCTATTTTTAATACATAAATCATATTCTATGTTAAATCATATAATTCTAAGTGTAATGATTTTTTATGATATATATCATGGACAATTTATCATTTTAGGCCTTTCATAAATTTGGAAGGAATCTATATGTTTTATATATGGTTATTTAAGGGATGGAGGCTTTTGGATGACTACACCCATGTTGGAGGGTGTTTTTATGAGTAGGATGTCCAAAAATGGCAAGGACACACCCATGGTAGGGAATTTTGATGGCCGTGGTGCATTAATGGTGTTCCTGTATAAAATTTCCAAGGTCAAAATGTATGTGTAGATCCTTATGGTGATATTTCGATGTTACTATGTGAAATGACAAAGGAAAAAATTCTCTTGATAATCCCCGTGGTGATCTTAGAGAATTCATGTACAAGACAGTCCTGACCAAAAATGGTCCTGGTGGTCCCTATGGTGTTAGTTGAGTCTGCCTACATGAAATGAATAAGGTAGGTGACCATTCCCATGGTATTTCAGGACATGGTCAATAGGTATTATAGTATATAAACAAACAACTAGAAATATTATGCTTACAATGACATGTGTTTTTAAGGAAATACTACAAACTATTCTACACTAATCCATGGTGCAATCCTTTTCAGGGGTTTTGTTTTAGTTATGATCAGTTTTATAATGCGGTTTCTTAGATTATCTAATGCCTCACTAATTTATTTGTGAATGTTTTCTAAAAACACCAATGATGTGTTGGTCATGTATTATCTCAAAAATACTCTGTGATATATGATGATTTTTATGCTCACAAATACCATTTTTTTCTAATAAATTTACATTAAGTATGTTTTAAAAATATATATCATGATTTTATTTATATATTTGATATAATGAAAAGATATGGGATGTGTTATAGAAACACCATTCAAACCCTACATTCGGTAAATTAATGTATGGATCATCATCTATATGCTACGCTGAACAGTTTGCGTATGGATCATCATCCCTATGATATGCTGAACAGTTTGTGTAAGGATTAACATCCATATGCTGGATATTAAATGTATGGATTGAAAACCCTACATTCAACAGAATGAAAAATGTATGGAATATCTACCATACGTTAGAACATGGAAATACTGTTCATACCCTACGTTCGGGAGATTAAATATATGGATAATCATTTCTATATTTGGAATCAATCTTGCATTTAAAGGATGAATGTATGGATTATAATCCCTATGTCACTTTTGATCCCTATGTTTAACGCAGATGAAAGTATGCTTAAGGAACCATACATTGGAAGGAACCTTACACTGCACAAAGGAACCCTATACTACACAAAGGAACCCTACGCTATGTAGTTGAACCCTATATTTTACAATTCGAAAAAGGAGTTTTAAAGCCATGATTTAATCAGAGATTCATGCAATGGTATTTATAGAATTACAAGATGATTGAAAGCTTCTCTATGACCAATTAAAAACTTGTTATGATCGATTCAAAGAACCATATTCCTTAGAGAAAATCACTCCTATTTTTAAGGGAAACTAAGAATCCTATGATTATTTCGTATTTGAATATCCATGATCTATCAAGATATTTTCTTGGATATAATCAACCAATCAAGTGTTATTTATATGAACAATTTTTTCTCAAAATAGGGACTTATAAGATTTGATAAAAATACTTCTGTATACTTGTGTACATCTTTGATATATAGATCTGTTGTAAAGACCAAGTATGTAATTTGGAGATATAATTTTGTAAATATCATACTACTGCTTGTTGCTACTCAAGTTGAAGATCATTTGAAACCAAGATCACTTCAATGTTATTATTTCTTGAATACATTAATTTATGAAGAATAAAATTCATCTGCTGTCAGTTAATGTTGCTACTGTAATTATGAAGATGAACTCGAACCATCATCAAATCAATCTCTTTTGATTGGTTGGATTTTTGACTGCTTGGACTTAGTCGTGGTTGAGTATCAAATTCTTGATCTAAGATATAGTTAATTGGTTCTCTACAAAAGAACTAGAAGGGTCTATTTATCCTTCTTGTAAATGTGTTAACTGCCTACACTTAGTTGTGGATTTAAAGGTATAGTGATAAGATGACATTTCTAGTGAAATTAACCAAGCTCATAGAGAGAGAGAGAGAGATAGAGTTGGTGGAGTGGACTAGGAGATCTTTATGCCCTAAACCACTATAAAATTACTCTGTTCATTGTTTTTATTTATTTTCTACTCATACTTCTTACAAAAGAAAACACCACATATCTGTATAAATCATAAAGGGAGTCAAAATCTAGAATTGATGAAGATTATCGAAAAGAAAAAATTTAACCCACCACTTTTGTTATATTTGTATCATTTTGACCTAATAAACTCTATATGAGGGTAGCTTTTATGATAAAGTTATAGCAAGATGAATAGAATAAGGTCTATACAAAGTAGATGGAAATAGATGATCCAAAAGAAGGTATGTCTATGGTTTGTGCTCCATATTTTAATGGTGACAACTATGGATGCTAGAAATCATGAATTATCATATATTTAAAGAATCTAGGCTTCAATGCTTATTCAAATATCATCACTCTTTATGCGATTTCTGAAAAACTAGAGACTTAGACTGCTGAAAAAGAAGCTGAATATAAAATAAATTCAAAGGTAATGAATTCAATAACTTGTGGAATTGTTCTTGATGAATTTAATAGATTATCACAATGAACTACTGCCTATGAGATGTGGAAAACTATTCCAGTTGATTTTGAAGGAACAAATAACATTAGACATATGAGATATACTACTGCTAAGCTAAAGTTTGTCACCTTTAGAACGTTTGATTATGAAAACATCACATAAATGAATGGACGGTTAACAAAGATTTTAAAAAATATTACTACCTTGAAAGATCCCATCAATCAATCTGATCAAGATCTAAACGTTCTTAGAGTACAACCCTGTAAATGTAATGGAATATCGATAGTAATTCGATAATCATCACCTGTCAAGAATTTGACCATGAAGGAACTGATTGGAACATTGATGATATATGAAGTAAAAATGATAAATGAAGTTGAAGATCATAAGACTATAGTAAAAATGGAAAATACTATTCTCAAAGTAACGTCTTAGAAGCATAACCAAAAAATAAAACAAAATTTCCAGATATAAAAAAATTCGAAATCCTCAAACTCTGAAAAGAACTAGCACAACTAGCTAGAAAAATTATTAAATTCTCAAATAAGAAAAGTGCCTTCAAAAAATCCTTTAAGAAGTATGATAGGGAACCTAGAGAAGTAAGATTCTATGAATGTAAAAAATTGTGTCACATCAGACCTGACTTCCCCCAATTGAAATATGAAATAAGAAGGATAGAAAATAAATATTAGAAGAATTAAAATTATGAGCATTAAAGAAAGAGCTATGAAATCTATATGGAGTGTATCTGAAGACTCCAACAAATATTAAAAACATGATTCAGATAAAGAACCACCAAATCTAAAATCCAATATGTGCTTTATGTCTCAAGAATAAGAAGAGGTACAAACTTATTATTATTATTCCTCTGACTCTAATAGTTTCTCAAATAATAAATTAGACGCTTACTATTCAATGCTAGAAGAGAAATATGATTCCTTATTAAATAATCATAAATCATTAAAAAATATTCATAATGCTTTTTAGGTGAAAGAGACACTATTATAAAACAACATCAATATATTATTGGAAAATTCAACTCATCCACATCAAACAATATTAATCATGAAAAAAGGTTAAAAGAATTACAAGATGAAGTAGAATCTTATAAAAGTATTGCTCTTGTTTTTAAAAAAGGAGAAAATATTCTAAATTAGATTATTATAAATAATGTTATTAAAAGAAAAAAATTTGGAATAGGAATTAAGGGTGAAAAATCAAAATTAAAAAAAAAATATTTTGTTCCTAATTCAAAAAATGATGCATGTTATTATTGTGGAATAAACGTTAATTATACTAACAACTATTACTCACGGAATCTCAAATTAGTGGTCTAAAAAGGGATTTTATTTCCAAAAATATAGATGAAGAAAGTGATAAATTTTTTGGGAAATAAATAAAATCTAGATTCCTAGATCATTTCTTGCTGACACTGTCAGACCCAAGAAAATATGGGTACCAAAATAAAAAAGTGTTTAATTTATTTTCCAGAATAAAAGGCTACAGGAATAGAAAAGCTATATGGTATATGGATAGTGTCTATTCCAGATACATGATTGGAGACTCATTAAATTTTCATACACTAAATCAAATGAACAAAGGAATAACGACTTTTTGTGACAATGAAAAAGGAATGATTGTTGGAGTTGGAATCCAAAGACTATCTCAAGCAACAAAGTACTGTATGTACAAGGGTTAAAGGAAAAACTGATAAGTATTTATCAACTTTTTGATTATGGAATTTATGATGATTTCTTTAATAATTATTTCTCTTTTTTTGTTTCCAACACTTTCTGTTGGGGATGCGTGCACATCCATCATGCAGGGGAGGATGCACGGCTATTGCCCCGCATTCCCACTTTCCAAAGGCGGGCGACATCCTTTCCTTATTCAGAGACGTCTTCTCCTTGATTAGAACCGGGATTATGGGATGTCAGTTCTTCCTTCCATGGATTACTCCTTGGAGCTCGTCACCTAGTCCGGGTCTCCCTTATATATTTAAGACGTGCTCATGAATCTCTTTCTCGGTGCTATATCTTCATGGACACCAGTTAATTACGCTGCTTCCGTCGAGACGCTCCAAGGGGTATGGTCGGGGCAGCAACCTTCGGTTAGGAGAGTGGTCACGCTGAGACATCGTTGGCATGTCTTGACACTATGGGATTGGAATGTCTGTCTTTTGTCCCTTATTATTGGGCTTCTTGAGGGTGCGGAAGCCTGAGGCATCCCACATCTAATGCGGGGAAATGTATTCCATAGGCATGTAACAAAGGTTTTCCTTAGCTTCCCATGTTTAACACAGGGTATTCCGTGAGTTTAACGTCTAACAGAGATGGATCAGACTGATAGGAACACTAGCTAGAGTGGATCAGGTTGAGGAACCCCCTGGAGGGAACACCGATGTTGGGGCCAGCACGTGGGCGGCTTCCCGAAGGCTATGGAGTGGAATGAGGTGGCATGATCCCATCGTGATGTGGCGGCCCGGGTAAGAATCAGGATGGGTGATGAAGTGAAGGGGGATTGAACCTCGTGGAGGCTTCCTACGTATCCCCATGGCAGGGAATCAAAGTCCGCGTAGTTTGATGATATGGTGGGACACCTGAAAAGGATACCCATGAGGATGAACGCATGGATGGGGCCCAGAGGAAGTACAAGCTATGGGCTAGGGCATGAGCTTCCCGAGGCACGTGGGCTCGAGGGAGAGTTTAGGATGGGACATGGGTGTTGGCCTTTAACCTCTTGGAGGCTTCTTACGTACCATGCCTTGACATGGATCAAAGTCCTCATAGTTCGGGTGGATGGGGGCTTATGCTCTGAGGAGGCCCACAATGGTGGATGGATGGGGCTTACACTCTGAGGCAGCCCACAATGGTGGATGGATGGGACTTACACTCTGATGCGGCCCACAATGGTGGATGGATGGGGCTTACACTCTGAGGCAGCTCACAATGATGGATGGATGGGCTTACACTCTGAGGCGGCCCACAATGATGGATGAACTGACACGAAGGGGTCGGAATGATCGGGTAGTGGGTTTGACCCTCGTAGAGGCTTCATACATACCATGCCTTAGCATGGATCAAAGACCTCATAGTTAGGGTGTACAGTTTAACGTCATGTGGGATGGGGGCATTTGGGGCTTACGCTTTGAGGCAGCCCAAGGTGTTGGTGAACTGACACAAAGGGGTCGGAATGACCGGATGGTGGGCTTGAACCTCATAGAGGCTTCCTACATACCATGCCTTGACACGAATCAAAGTCCTCATAGTTCTCTGTAGGTGAGGGTCAGGGTCAGTGCCTAATCTAAGATCATGTGAGTCATGCTCGATGTGAGAAACAAGAGACATCAGAGACCTGATGATCACGTCGCAAAGGGTGCATCCGTGAGAAGCGAATAGGGGCTTATGCATTGAGCGGCCCGTGGTTACAGGACTTACTCCAGGATGGAGGCCCGAAGGTGAAAAAGCATAGAGGGAGAGGGATTTTGGACCGAAGAAAGAAGGGACTCGTTCCCTATCACACCCTCCACTATCCTTGGCGGTGTGGAAGTACGGAGGTGCATGGGTTCTACCTTTCGCAAGAGAGGCTAGGGGGCTTATGCCAAGATGGCTACCCTTCCCTCGTGGACAAACTCCACTCCGAGAAGGAGGATATCATCCCATGTGTGGGGTGATTCCATCCCCGTGGAGATGAGTGGCGTAAAGAATGTTTGATCTGGGGGGACCTTGCATGCAAGGCATGGGGCTGGATCACAGTTTAACGTCATGTGTTGAGGACGAAGTGCTTGGCAGTTTAACATCCTGCAGCTTGGATGATGTGGGTTCGCTCCACACCCCTAGAACTTACATAATCGGTACCCTCTACCCCTTGTGGGAGGGAAGGCATTGGTAAGGCCGTGGTGAAGGGGGGTCATAGAGCGAACCATCGAGGGGTCCACGTTAGCGTGGATATGCGAAGAAGCAATAGCCGTTAGCGTGCCTATGAGAAGAAGCAAGAGGCAAAGCAACGCAATAGGAAAGACCAACCAAGGGACCTTGAGGTTACTTCGTACGATCCTGGATGTCCGTACGGGAAAACAACGCATGGTGTGTATGCCCGGTGTGTGCACCCAGGGCATCCAGAAGGAGGACATCGGACGCCTACGTAGGGAGGCACCTGGGGAGCATCAAGGTGAGGGGTCCCAGTGATTTCACGCAAAGAAATGGTTTGTGCAAAAAACACCGGGATGTCGCATAATCAGGGCAGAGGATTTGCATGTGACAAGTAGGATCGCGCCCAAGAAATGTGAATTGCACGTGAGTGGAAAAGGATGTACCCAAAGGCAAGGCCGCACCCAGTGAAGGGATTGCACGCAATTGGGCCGTTTTGCATGCAACAGAAAGAATTGCGTGCAAGGGAGTAACCCTGAAGGGTTTGGACTTCTGTTTATGCCAGTGGGATTGCGAAAAAAGGCGGATCCTGGGGAGAGGTGGTGTGAAAAGGCTCAGTACCTGAAGGACATCTTGTGTGAGCAAAAGTACTATTTCACGCACGAGATCCGGTTCAAATTCCACAAACCCGAAATGGAAGGGATCTCCTTATATTTATAGGCCTTCGGCGTTGAGGAATCTAGGCGGCGCACACAATTTTTCTCACTAGATAAGGCAGCACAAAACGTTAGCTGTTCAGGCGTGGGCGTGTAATTATTGCGTGCCTACGCCGGGATCCCCTCGCGAATCCCGGACCCCTTTCATGCGGCCCACATTTTTTCGCGTGCATTCCCCTTTATTTCACGAAACACTTCCGGGCCCTCTGGACTGGGTCTCTGGGTCCTAATATGACTTCACTTTTTCATTTCAAAATGTCCTTTGGGAATTATGGAATTTTTAGTGTCTACAAATTCCCCCCTCGGAATTGGATCAGCGAGGGGTCGCAATGATCGGATTCCGAGGGAAACACCGAAATGCCGAAGTGTTGGGCTTCAACAACCCCCTGCGCGCAAAAAATAGTGTTTCTGCGAAACTCCGGCTGGCGTGGAATCCACTTTCCATGTGGCGCGGAACCCCCACATCGCCTATAAAAGGAGCCATGGGTCCCATGATCCATACCCAATCTTTCTCGCGCGATATGCTTCGAGCTCTCACGCGCGAAATTTCCTCTTCGCCTGCGCATAAAACCCGCTTTGGCAGCGTGTAATTTCTCCGAGTTTTGGCTGTATTTAAACGCAAACCTGGAAGTTTCCGCGCCAACTTCTCTGATTTTGTGCCTAGATACTAAATTTTGCGCACAACATCCAGATTCTATACACCACTCTCGAAGCACTTGGTTGGAAGGAGATGGCCGCAAACCAAGTAGATGAGGGGGAAGCCGCCGCTCGTAGAGCTGAAATGGTGGAGAACGAGGAGTTTATGGTTCCAGAGTGGTTGTTTCCAACAACCATACTTTGTTCGACCTACTGAACCTTGCTCAGAAGGAGTAACCTTTGTCCAACAACCTTCCATTATGGTTCAGCCTGTTCCTAGAGAAGAACCCGATGGTCAAGATGCCGAGACGGGGAAAACAGTGCCCAACCACGGCTCAAAGGAGCAAGAATGGATCATACTGGAGGATCCTGGAGGTGGGACAACACCAATAATGGGGCTCCCATGTTATTGAGGCCTGGGACTCGAATTTCCGATATGTCAGGTTCCTATCCACATTCCTGAGTGGGTGGCTCCTTCCAGTGTAGGACACAAGGATGGGCGTCCGTCCAGCAACTCTGGTGATGGCGGGAACCATGGCCGCCAACAAAAGTTTTAATCTGGGGGTCTCCATGCTGGCTAGGCTGTACGCCATTCTGGGACGCATCTCAAGCGGGGGGGTCACCTCGGAGGGTGTGTGTCCCCTTACAAATCTTCCACGGCTGGGTGGCGGCTCATCTTGGCTGTTACACTTTCCCAAATTCCATTCATCCTCTGGGCAATGGCCTGCGACCATCTCTGTTGAACATCACCGGGGTCGCGCCGATGACGCTTAACGAGGAGGGAGTAAGGATCGGAATTGGTAACCATGCCAACTTCAAATTCATCCCATTCCCCACCCCAATCGTCCAAATGGTAGACAACGATAAAGGCTCACTGGAGCAGCAGGAATACTTCCAGAGCATCCGAGGTGGGGTTCTTGTGGCTCAGATTGATGAGAAGATCATCTACGAGCCTTACGTGTCATCCCAATTCACAAGGCAGTTCAGGTGCCTCCAGCGAATGCTGAATAGGGTACTCACGGATGTCTGGGATGAGAGGAATCCCTGCGTCCTTCACCAGATGTGGTTAATGTTGACAACTTATGGCTCTGGAAACATCATTACCCTTCCTCCCACCGGGGTCGACGCTGACCTATCAACCGAGTATGCTGAACATTGGTCTATAGTGTACCCTGAGGGGCTTTTACGCAAGCGAGTTCAGAAAATCGAGACTACCTACATAGAACCCAGGCGACGAGAGAAAAGGTAAGGTGCTACTAGAAGGGTGGGACCAGAGGCGCGCCAGGCAGCGAGGCCTGCGCAGTCCGGGACCTCAGTAGTAGGGACATCGCATAGTGGGACCAATGAACTTCCTGGGAAGCAGATAAGGTATCTACTTCAACCTTACCAGGACACCATCTTCACAGCGCTATGGTCAGCCTGGTTAACCCTGCGGCATCCGATGAGTATCGAAGCCCTCTGGCAGAAGATAATGCAGGATGGGATCTAGCTGCCAAAAGTTAGCCTCATTCGGGTTACTGATAGAGTAAACTTCCATCGGTGGAAGGCATATCTAACGGCCATGGACACATATGTGCACTAACAAGGTCGGTGTGTGGAGCCACCTTTCCTGGTGAAAGTGATGCTCAACCAAGATCATGATCCGAAAATGATGCCGCCGAGAGAAGGCGACAGTGATGACGAGTCAGAGGGAGAGGAGGAAACAGGAGAAGACGAAGGATCTCAGGGAGGGTCCTGGCAAGGGAGCCTGGAGGAGAGTGGAGAGATATTCTGCTCTGGTATAGACATAACCAAGCTGCTCAAGGCCTGTCTCTATCCTTATTTATCCCCCTTCTTTATCCATTCTCTTTTGTAATTTCTAATTCATTTCTCCATATCACTTAGGATCACATAGGCATTGATCAGGCGTCCCTAATAGAGGAAGTAGAGGAGGTGCCGGTGGGATAGGGCGGGGCTCTAATGCTCATTATCAAACTGACAAGCACTGAGGAGTCTCCTGCCATGACAGCTCCTGTAGCGTCCAAAACATTGAAGGCTGACGCTCTGGGTTCCTGTAAGTCCCTTTCTTCGCTACTGGTGCTTACTGTCGGAGAACTCTACTAATCAAGATGCTCCCTGTACAGTGATCTCAGTGTTGGAGGCTCATTGGGCTACTGATCCCGGGCCGTCCGTGAGTGAATTAGCGGCGGACGTACTGCCTCCTCCAGAACATACCTCCCAAACTGAGTCAACCCCAAAAATTGGTGAGCAGGGGGCAGCGGAAATCAGTGGTGCTGACATTGGAGTGAGGCCGGAAGCTGACGAAAGCACCACCGCTTTCGGGGCGAGAGAGGAAGGTCGCCCGGATGTCGAGGATCCTATTCCTCTGAAAGGAATCCAAGAGGAAGATCCTGCAACTGACCTGCTAGCTGTCTTCCCTGTATACCGGCCCGCTGATCCCGAGGAGATAGATGATTCAGATTAAGAAGCAGCCAAGGAGATCCGGATGACACAGTGCAAAGGGTGGAAGTGCATCCAGAGTTTTCTCAGACAGCCTCAGACGGATTGGCTGAGGCGGATGGGATTTCTCCAGACCTGGCTGCGTTTCCTGTGTGCCGGAGGGGATGATGCTCAACTCCTTTATCTGATGGTCTGTGATTACATTTCTGAGATGATACATGAGAGTAGCCGACACACCGATGTTGCCTAGTGCCGGGAAGAATCAGTGAGCACCCGAGTGTTCCTGAGGGCGGAGTAGGAAGTTTGATGCCTCAAAGAGTAGGCGATAGGGAATGAGGCCTTTTTCGCAACATGCTCTGAGCTCGTGGAGAAACTGACAACCCAGCTGGCTGACTCCCAAGAACAACTAATGGAGGCGAGTCACCAGATGACCCTACTTTAAACTAAATGGGAACAATCATAAGCTATGATTGGTGAACTGTTCTCTACGGCTGCTAATGAGGAGAGAGTCTTCAGGGAGCGAGAAACAGCCCTAGAGGCCACCAGCCAAAGGGTAGCGACATTGGAAAGATCAATCCAAAGCACCGATCCTTAAGGGCCCTATTTTGGAAATCTCATGAACTTTTTTCTCTCAATGTATGCACAAATCCATTTATCTGTACCTTTGGTTTAATACACTCAACCATAATCCCAAAATAAATAAAAATTCATCCCTAAAATCACGTGGGTCGTACCCAATGTGAGAAACAAAGGATGCTCGTATTATCATTTCGTTCGATCGTGGGGGCGTCAACCAAGCTTCATGCATCCAAAATTGAGTCCTGATTTCTAAGGAGAAGAGGTAGACCTAGCCAAAGGGAGGGGACCTCAGACCGATCAATGTATTGTCTCCTCAATGTGCTCTAATGCACGAGCGGGGCAATGCCAGGGGCATTGAAATCAATTCGAACATAGGGATATAAAAAAGGTGAATCATGTTACCCAAATTCGGAACACTATAGGAGGGGAATAATGATGGAGGATAGATGTTAACCGTGATGGAAATGTAGCATCCATATCTTATTGGCCTGAAATGGGGACAACAAATGAAAGTTGACCACTGACCATGTTCGCAACACAGGGCCCAACTCAATATCGTTGATCAGTCTTTCAGAACGTTGGCCCAGGATAGAAAGAAGACCATAGGTTGAGCATCCATACTATTAGGGGGTCCCATAAAACATGACCAGTCTTCCAGAACATTGGCCCAGGATAGTAGGTGGACCATAGGTCAAGCATCCATACTGTTAGGGGGTCCCATCAAACATGACCAGTTTTCCAGAACATTGGCCCAGGACAACAGGCGGACCATAGGTTGAGCATCCATACTGTTAGGGGGTCCCATCAAACATGAAATAGGATGAATATACAAATAAAGGGGCACACAAAGCGTGGAAAATGAAGTGGTTGTTTGTTCAAACAGAATCCAACACTCCCAAAATTACGCCACCGTGGTGGAGGCACATTAGGTAGACATATTAATTTGGTCACAGATCATCCCTAATTTTAGACAGGACCTCTCTAGTGAGGGAACTGTCACCTCCCATCATCACTGTGGGGCATTCTGAACTTATTCGGGGCTAATGGTACAGTTACACAACTCCTCGAGAAGTCATTCCAAAGGGCTGACAGTGAGAGGGGGAATAGACTTGTGATTCCCAGAGCTAGACCCAAGACTAAATGTCTGGGCATTCCTACGTATCCCATAAGGATGGGAATTAAGCCGCACATAGTTCTAGAAAGAATCTTAGTTTAAGGTCTTAGAACTCAGACCAAGGTAAGGAGGGAGGGAGACACATGGTAAGGTGATTTACAAAACCTGACGTGAATGAGGACAAGGTCCATCTTACCATGTGTTCCTTGGAAAAGTGTTCCGGTCAAGGGACCGATCACGAAAGTTAGGCTGGGCCCGTGGGGAAGTGCCCGAGCACTCCTACGTATCCCATAAGGATGGGAATCAAGCCATACGTAGTTCTTGGGGGTGCCTTTTAACGTCGTGCATGATAGGAAATATGAGGGCTAATTCTTATAACAGGGTGCAAGTGGTGTGGATATTGCAAACCCGACGTGAATGAGAACATAATACCATACCATTCCATGCGGTTCCATAGTCAAGGTCCTCAAAGGTGGGACAAAAACGATGAATTAGCAGACCTCAAGCTGGACCCAGACAAGAGGTCTGGGCATTCCTATGTATCCCATGTGGATGGGAATCAAGACATACATAGTCCTGGAAGGTGTCAAGACATGGGAAGGTACCTGTGCCAAGGATGAAAGGGGCGTGTAGGTCTATCCCTCGCACCAAAAGAAGCAGCATTTGATGTATCTTGTTTGTCCTTAAAGGTGAATGGTTTTTCTTTTGTGGAGCGATCGGCCTAGGGTAGAAATTTCTGGCATCTCCACAATTATCAAGCCATATACAGGCGTTGAAAAATGGAATCTTAAATGACCAATACCCAATGTGATTCCCTTTATGGAGAGGTCATCACAATGCAGTGACATTTTTTGTTGTGCGGCCAGGACGATATCATCACAGTTTATGGTCATGTGGTAGGACCAATCAGCACAGTTTAAGGTAATATGTCTTGGACCCGGGGGAATGCGCACGATGTGATAAAGAGTACCCGATATGGATGAGGACATAATACCATACCATCACAGCGCGTGATTCCGGGAGAGGAGCCTCAGGCCAAGGGGACGACGAGGGTTTAAGGATCAAGGGGTAGGAGACACTAGCCTTCAGCTGAGCTGGGCCCAAAACGCAATGTCTGGGAGACCCCTCGTATTCTGTGGGGATGAGGGTCAAGCTGTGCATGGTTCTTAGAGAAGACCCAAGCCTATAATCTTAGTGCTCGGATCACGGGAGCCCCGAGAGACGCCGTAACACAGCTTTGTCTACCTGACGTGTGGAAGTGCACTGAGGGTTAGTGTAAGGTGTTCCGAGATTCCACCATGAAAAGATGGGGTGAAACATAATGTGAATCATGGAACCAATATTTAGGTCCTGAAGGAGTCAATGTGAAGACAAAGGATTACTGTTGACCATGTTCGTAACACAACATCCTGTCGAGTTATCCTGAAATGGGGACAAACAAATGATAATCAACCACTGACCATGTTTGCAATGTGGGATCTGTATCAATTTTTTTTTTCTGAAACCCTCGGGGGCGTTGGCCCGTAATGGTAGGAGATCCCTTAGGCGTTGTATCCAGGACATTCTTGGGGGTCCCTCCGGGTGTGAAAGATAATGGGGGCCCGAATGTAGGGGGTCATGAAGCTTGAAAAGTGGAAAGAACTTGCCTAAGTTGAATCTGACACTCCAGGTCCTAGACCAGAGTACTCTGAACACATTAGTAGACCACTAAAAATGGTCGAAGGGCTCAGTTTGATAGTGGCCAAAAGATGGAAGATTCCTGGGAGAAGGGGGCATGGTGCCAAAAACCCTATACCACACCTATATACCCTCCTCATGGGGAGGGAAAGGCCAAGAAGCCGAGGTGACCCGGAGATCGTGGGATCTCATAATAGATGGGGCTGGACCTGAAATCTAGGTGTTCAGGCGGTCCTACGTATCCCATAAGGATGGGAATCAAGCCACACATAGTTCTTGAAGAACAATTTAAAGTCACGTTGGACAATGAGAGGCATTTCATCTGGGAATGTGTATGGCACGACGAGTAGCCCAATGTGTATGAGGACATAATCCCACACCACACCATACAATCCCACAAGAGAGATCCTGGGCCAAGGGCCCGAGGCTGGGCCTCAGTCATGAAGTTTTGACCGGCTTGTAGTTTAACATCTTGCAGTGGGGACAGGAAGAGGAGGAGGACACCTCAAATAAGGGCGTTATGCGGTGCGATGACTAACATGGCGTGAATGAGGTTATAATCCCATTCCACACCATACTCTCTAGGTAAGAACTTAGGCTAAGGCCCAGAAAGTTCGGACCAGCTTACAGTTTAATGTCATGCGGGACGAACGTGCAGTTTAAGGTCATGCGGGACCAAAGGAAGTTTAGGGTCATGCAGGACCATACAGTTTAAGGTCATGCAGGACCAAAGGGACCAAGATATTGGAAGAAATGAAGTTTAAGGTCATGCAGGACCAGATGCAGTTTAGGGTCATGCGGGACCGGGAAAGGATCTTAGTTTAAGGTCTTATAACTCAGACCAAAGATTCAGGAAAAATACGGTTTGAGCAACCTGGCGTTGGTGGGAGGAGTTATACGCTCACCATCCATGGTCACCAGGGAGTATGCACCATTGGGATAGACCTTATGGACAATGAAAGGTCCCTAACATTTGGGCTCCAACTTGGGTGGTTTCCTGCCAAGGATCATTGGCGCCCTGAGGGCCAAGACCAAATCACGTTGCAGGAAAGAGTGGAGGCAAAACTTCTTGTTGAAAGCTCAAGCCATCCTTCTCTGATGCCTTTCCAGGTTGTGCAAAGCACGAAGCCTATTCTCGTCTAGCACTTCTAATTCAGCTAGATGGATTTCAGCAACTTTTTCCGGCGCTTTCTGGTCGTAGACCACTGTGCGCAATGAGGGCAACTGATTCTCGACGGGCAGGATGACCTCAGTTCCGTACACCAGGGAGTACGGGGTTGCCTGGATGGAATTACGAGTCGTCGTTCGATAAGCCCATAGGGTGTTGGGGAGCTTATCTGGCCAACTCTTCTTGTTCTGAACAACCATATTTTTCATAATGTTAGAGAGGGTCTTGTTAAACTTCTCGATCTGTCCATTTTCATGTGCATGATAGCGGGAGGTATGTTTAGAGTGAATGTTGTACTTGGCGTACAATTTCTTCATCTTGGCTGCTCGGAAGTTGGTGCCATTTTATTGAGGATGGCGTGAGTTACTCCAAATTGGTAGATGATGTTGGAACCCATGAAGTCAGCAATAGAACGAGCTTTGACTTCCTTGAGCGGAATTTCCTCCGCCCACTTGGAAAAGAAATCCGTGGAGGTCAGAATGAACCGGCATTGGCGAGCCGTTTCCAGTGGGTAACGCCCTACAACATCTAACCCCTAGACTGAGAAGGGCTAAGAATACTTGGTGGTGTGGAGAGGATCCGGTGGCCGATGCACAAAGTTAGCATAAACTTGGAACGCATGACACCTCTTGGAAAACTCGATGCAGTCATGGATCATGGAGGTCCAGAAGTATCCCAGTCTCCATATCTGGTGAGACAACTTTGACCTGGCCTGATGGGCACTACAGGAACCAGCATGAACCTCTTGCATGACCTATGGAATCTCAACTCCTTGAAGGAAACAGAGGAGAATACCATCAAACCCGTGCTTATAAAGGTTCTGCTCAAGGCTGGGACCGCTCTAAAGGGTAAACTGTAGCACGCGACGTCAGATTCGCTCGCGCTCTGCCCGATCTGACGGAAGATTACCATGTTGGAGGTATTCAACCAAGGGTGTCCTCTAATTAGGAATCGTCTCAATCACTACATCTGAAGTACCCTGGGCTCCTTACATAGGGGATCCGGCGGTGAGATGGCTTACCCGTGGGCCATAATCGTCATCTGGGGTGACAGGAGATATGCCTCTTTGGTGGGCCACATGGATGATCAGGTCGTCCTGTTTGGGCTCTGCGAGTGATGCAGCCAAACTGGTCAAAGCATCTGCTCGACCATTCTGTGACCGGGGGATGTGAATGACCTCCGGCCGAGAAGGGAAATGGGCCATTAGATGGAGGGTGCACTCCAACAACGACACGAGTTCTGGCTTTCTGACAACATTGTTTCCATTGACCTGCTTGATGACCAGCTCGGAATCCACTTTCACATGCAGATGGGGAACATCGATCTCGAGGGCCAGCTCGAGGCCAGTAATGAGGGCATGATACTCTGCCTTGTTACTGGTGTAGCCCACTAACAAAAAAAATGAGTACGGAAAAATGGCTAGCTCCGGGGTGATGAAGACGATACCCAGGCCCACTCTGTTGAGCTTAGGATCGTTGAGTCTCCTACCGGTGGGGATCCGGGAGGCGCCATCGAAGTGCATCTACCAACATGGGACGACATGATCGACTGAAAGGATTGCCTCATCAGGAAAACCTAGATCCAGTGGCTGATCCATAGAGGTTGGGTGGGTATCTAGAAAGTCTGCCAATGCCTATCCTTTGATAGCCTTCAGAGGCATAAACCTGATGTCGAACTGCTGGAGGATCACCACCCACCGCGCTAGTCAGCCAGTCAACATAGGTTGGTTCAGAATGTACTTCAATGGGTCTACCCAAGAGACCAGTTGTACCTCGTGGTGCTTCAAGTAGTGCCACAACTTTTTTACAGCAAACACGAGCGCAAGGCAGCTCTTCTCGATGGGAGAATATCTAATTTCCGTATTGAGGAGCATGTGACTGAGGTAGTAGAGGCTGTTCTCTGTTCCTTCCTTGTTCTTCTGGTCGAGAAGTGTGCCGAGGGACCATTCTAGGGTGGTCACGTAAAGAACCATCGGCTTCCTGGAGGCAGGTGGCATCAAGACCAGAGGTTGGAGCAGACACTGCTTGATTTCCTCGAAGACGATCTGACACTCTTCATCCCATTCATAGGTGGTTCCTTTCTTCATGAGTTGGGAAAAGGTCTTACACTTTCCAGCCAGATTCGTGATGAATCGACGTATGTAGGCTAAGTGGCCTTGGAGACCTCGAAGCTCCCGAATATTACTCGGGGGAGGCATTTGGCTGATGGCCTTGATCTTCTCTAGATCAATCTCGATGCCTCGGTACCTGACAATAAATCCAAGGAACTTTCTAGAGGTGACCCCGAAAGAACACTTTAATGGGTTCATCTTTAGGTGGCGGGAACGGAGGAAGCCGAACACTTTCTCAATGTCCTTGAGATGGTCCCGGTGCTGGTGATATTTGACCACCAGATTATCTATGTAGAATTCCACCAATGTTCCCAGAATCGGCTTGAATATGCGATGCATGGCCCGCTGATAGGTGGCACCCACATTCTTCAGGTCGAAGGGCATAACCTGATAATAGAAAGTACCTTGGGGTGACATGAAGACAGTGGACTACTTGTCTTCGGGGGCCATCCGGATCTGGTTGTACCCAGAATACCCATCCATGAAGGAGAGGGCTTGGAACCCAGCTGTGGCATCAATCAACAACTCTATCACTGGAAGGGGAAAATCATCTTTCAGACAGTGGCAATTTAGATCGCGGAAGTCGATACAGACCCTGATTTGTCCGTTCTTCTTCCTGACTGACACAATGTTGGATATCCACCTGGGGTACTGAAATTCCTTGATGAAGTTGGCCTTGATGAGATTATCAACCTCGGCGCCGACCATGGCACCGTGAGAAGGGTGCATCTTTCTGGGAGGCTTCTTGAACCCGCGATGGTTTGCCGGGAGACCAAGGTGGTGGACGGATACCTGAGGATCTAGTCCTGAAATCTCATCGTAACTCCAAGAGAACAAATCATGGTGCTGTTTGAGGAATTACACATACCACTGCTGCTCCTCGGGGGGCATGGCAGCGCTGACCAAGGTGGGTCTCGGGTCTGCCTCGCTATCGAGGTTTACCTGTACCAAATCGTTGACCGTGGTGGAGACACCTTCCTAAAAGGTCGAGGGAGAATCCTGTAGATCCTCTTCTCCACTTGTGGAGGGATCCTATGTGGGGGAAGTTGCTTCTGAGCCACCAAGCTCTGATGGGAGGCTGGTGCTGGCTTGAGCAGCAATGGTCATCATATCCGGATATTCATGCGCCACTGAGACCATAGAGATGCAGGCCGTCGATCCAATCCCATCTGGTCTTTAGCCCAGGGGGATGTGCTTGATAACATCAAAGCAGTAGTGTCACGTCAGCTTAAGCCGGTTGATTCCATCCTGGCAGAAGAGACATGTATGACGCACAACTATTGCCATGAGCCTGAAATACCAATACCGTACAGGGGTAGGAGGTTCCGGGATCACCTAAGCCTGGTTGGTGTAGGAGTACGAGGTGATTTTCTGCCGTCACTTGGACCTGGGAATATGACATCCTCTTGTACCCGAAACGACAAAGAATTTCCCCATATCGGGGGTCGTGGCCTCTAACCAATGGATTGGTAAGATGTAAGCGTCATCCAGACCTACCTAGGTATCACTTGTGACAGGGTCGGGTTCAATATCAATTTCCAAAATCTGCTTATCCGTGCTCTTGTAATAGTCGGCGTCCAAATAATGGGATTAACAAGAGGAAAAAAGAGACACATCTCCTTAGAGCACGCCCACTCAACCATTAAGGGAGTATTTGAGGCATTGGTGATACGATGAGGGGACCGGTGCATGAAGATGGAGACACGGTCTGCCCATCAATGCGTTGTATGCAGTGTCCTGAGAGACAACCATGAATTTGGTGCTGGCAATCAGGCCATCGAATTGGGTCTTTAAGTGGATCTGCCGACCGTGGTTTTCTCAGTCCTATCGTATCCCTAGATTCTGAGATCGGAGGGAGTTAGATAATCCTCAGACAACCCTAGCTTCCGCAGTGTCTGAGTCAGGATTAGGTTAATCCCAGAACCCATGTCAACAAGACAATGGTGGACTTCCATGCCATTGAACTAGCCAGTGATGTAAAGTGGGCGAATGTGCCCCTGTATAGGAGGGTCTTCATCTTCACCGGAGAATGAGATAACTACCTGGAATTCGGCATTCTCAATTGTCTCAGTGTGGAAGTCTTCCACAGCTGCTACCTCCGTCTCGAACTGGAGGGGGCTCCTTAGGGCCTCGGTAAGCACCTCATGCATTTCAGACGACAGGAGAAGAGCCTCAAGGATGGAAAGCCTTGCTGGAATGCTGACAAGGTGCTTTAGAACATCATAATTCCAGGCCAGATGTGAGCCTCTGCTTAGAGGAGGCTGTTTTGCAATTAGAGGCATGGTGGGCCCTGCCGGCTGGACCAGTGGCTGATTGGTACTAGACATATCTCGCTGTTCACTAGTTGAAGCCTGAAGAGTGGCTACCGGATGAGGACCATAAGGCTGGGGTCGTCTGGTAGCAGGGAAAAGCTGGTCACAACACGATCGATGGGGTTCTACCTAATCCAGTAACACAAAAGGTAGTGGAGGCGAACCTGTCGACACCAGATGAAGGGGTCGCATGTGCTGAGCTCTGCACTGGGCCTGATATCTGGTCTCAGCGGTGTGAACGGCCTGGCTGGAAGTGCCAACTAATGTGCCCTGGCGGTTCATGGAACCATGGATCTGACAATGTTGGTGATAGCTGGGGACATTGGGAAGGTCCACCTGGTGTTCCTTCTCATCGGGAGTCATATAGGGATTTACCAACTCTATGGTGTTAACCAAAGCATACCCTTGACTGTCACTTGAGGAGTCATCCACCACTGGGTGGATTCTAGGAGGGATGAACATCACTGGGGGCATGAAGTCGCCAAGAGTGCGGGATGATGATGACATTGGCAGAGCGCGTTCTTTCTTCTTGCGCCGTCGCTGCTTGCTCTTCTGGGAAGAGGCCGGCTGAGACGACGATGCTAAAGTAGTAACTGAAGCTTCTGAGGGCTCTGGCTGATTCAAGCATGCACAGATGATTCCATGGGTGCGAGCGACCATCTTGCGGGCCATCCAGTTGTTATACTTTTGGGACCCATGGTCGGAAACCTGCTGCCATTCACCTTCGTCACCACTACTGCCATCCGATCTCACAAATACACCTGCTACTTGTGCCGGGGATGGGCCCAACCTGACTATATTGTTGTCAATCTTCTCTTGGAGCCAGTCCTTAAACACATATCATTGCTTGATGGTGTGCCCCAAGATCCGCTTATAAGGGAAGTAGTTGGGGTGATCAGTGAGATGTGCCTCTTTTGGATTTCGGCACTCAGGCAGCCGCACAATTCTCTACTCCAAGGCACTACGGAAGTAACTGGGGAACTGAGCCTCGTCAAACGAGTAGGTCCGATTCCTTCTGTCCGGAAGGGGGGCTCTAGGAGACTGACCCTGACGGGGGGCCGGAGGATCATGCCGAGGAGGCGGAACATGATTTTCTTGCCTAGGCGGTGGCGGTGCGTTACGCATAGGCGCTTGCTGATTTTGAGGCAGTCGCTGCTGGGCTCGAAGCTGTGCCTATGGGGTTAGACCCTTATGGGGCTGCAGATCTGGCCTCACTGGTAGCAATTCTAGCTGCATGGGGGACTCTATCTGGGCCACAACAGCGGGCTTGACTCTGGCAGCTCTCTTTGCTGGGATTATAGGAGGCAGCGGGCGTGCCTGACTGGCCTATTGCAGGGCTTCTTCGAGGCACTGAGCCTTGTCTGATGAGTCTTAGAACCCTCTGGGGTAATTTTGAGTGATCAGAGAAGGAAACAACTCTACCTTGACATTCCCTATGAACATTTTCAGTAATTTCTCCTGAGTCAGTGGCATGTCAAGGGTGTATGTGAGCCCCTTCCACCAGGCGATGAAGTCCGCGACTCGCTCATTGGGCCTATGCTTGCACCTGAAGAGGTATGTGATGTTCGTATTTCAGGCTGTGGAACCGAACTGATAGAGGAATTTCCTACGAAGGTCCTCCCAGCTAGTCACGGATCCGATAGGGAGCTGGCTGTACAAGACGAATGCCGGCCCCTCTAGTTTCTGAACAGAGCAATGGAGCTTGGCAGCTTTCTACTGCACTGGAGTCCCTAACATAGGCCCAAACCTTGAGTTGAAGTGGGCCAGGTTCTATGGCGGGTCTCCTGTCCCATTAAAGGGGGTGAAAGTGGTGTTCCCAAACCCCGGAGGTGCTAGCATATCATCCACCCATGCTGGGTACAGCTCGCCATCTGGTGGGATCGCCACCTGCTGAGTTTCCAAATCCTTTAAGCAGGCGATGAGTACTACCATCTAATTGTCAGGATGCGAGTTCCTATCCTAACGGGGATCCCTAACCACAAGCGCATTGTCGGGATCTTCAATTCGTAGACAAACTCAGCAGCTTGTGGAGTATCTGGTGGAGTGACCCTTGGGGCAGCAGGAGGAACCCGAGCGGGGTCTTTTGGGTGATCACACCACTCAGGAGGGTTTGGAGAAACATATCGTGCCCTCTTTCCATGGGCTCTAGCCTCTCCTCTGTCGGAGAACACGGCATGATTGAGGTTTCCTGAGAGAATCTCGCCAAGAGGTAGTTGTTCCTACCCCTGCTGCCCCGGCCTAGGATCACCGTAGTCAGGTCGACGCTCTACAATGCGTTCATCCAGAAGCTCATCGACCAACCTCTTCTTCTCAGCAAGATGTTGGCGCAACTTGGCCTTCTCGGGATCTTCTTCTTCCTTTTTCACTGAGGTGGACGGTTCAGAGAGCTTGACAGCCCCAACATGCTCTTTACCCTTGCAGATATTCTGGCTCAGTGTTAATGCCTCAGTGGGTGTGGGGAGACCTAGTAGGTTCCTCTGCTAATGAGTTATCCTCCCTGATGGGTCCAGTAGTATCTTTTCCTCAGGGGGGAAGTCCCCGTCGAGAAGTTCCAGACCGTTCCCCTCTCCCGATAGATCATCCATGTTGACTACCGCTGCCCTCGGAGGCATTTCCTCAGAGTCGCCTAGTGAGTCATGCTGCCGGAGAATCACACTGAAGAGAAGGAAAGCGTACTACCCCATCCATGGACGTGCGCGTGGGGGTTGGCTCCTCGATAACTTTACGGAGTACTTGAAAACTCTGAATGCATTGTTGTTGGAGGGCCCTACGGTGGCCAAGGGATTTTGGGTGCCGGACCACGGGAAGCGTGGACAGGTCAACCCGACGACATTTCTCGTTGATATCCTCGAGGTGTGCTTGGCTCTCGGGATAAGGCACTTGCTGATGGAGAAGACGAGAGTGAGTCGCCTGGAGGGTCTAGCGGAAACATTCAAACTTTCCTGGGGTGAGCGATTCTGGTGTATCAAAATCCGATCCTGCAACCAGCCAAAACTTCTCATGGAGGTAGCCTACTGTGACGATGGTCCAGAAGCTCCATGACTCAGGTTCAGGATCCGGCCCTTGATGGACTCGCTCATCAACTGGGAGTGACTGGGGAACTGGCAGCGGTGCCGAGGTAGGCTGCTGGGCTGGTGGGCTGGCCGACGGAGAATACGGCGAGCAGGCCGATTGGCCCCCAAATCCCAGGTCGTCTTCCAAGGGTTTCAGTGTCCTGGCTGCCACGTCACGATAGGATAGACCAGAAAACGGGCCTCCTGTCACAGTATCGGTGCTTGCCGAGGGTGTGCTATGTCGCGACTCTTCTGCCATCGACCCCCAAAAAGGATCTCTGTTGTCTCTGGATGAGGTGGAAGGTGCTTCCAGAGAGGCCGATGGTGACTTCAAGTTCGATCCCTGGGGGTACACCAAGTCCTCGTCCTCCTGGATATACCTTCGTAGGGAGGTGGGGATCATATGGATCTCGCATTCGGGGAGTACGAGGCTAACGCGCCACGTCCTTATCCCATCCCTTGACTCAAAGGACTGAAGAGAGGGCTCCATCGCCCAGTCATACTCCGAATCGGAGTTTGAGTAACGGACTGGTCGGATTTTTATCTGGCCTTCCCTGACATTTATCTTACGGTGACGACGTCCCACCTTCCTGCCCCTAGGTGGCTCCTCGGGGTAGGGCTGATTCCCGTCACAGAGTCCTCTGGACGCACTGGTGCTGGGGTGGATAGGACTGAAGGCCGGGGTGCGGGGAGCATCGGGGAAGATGTTGAAAGGGACATGGGGAGGACCTCCATTTGGGTGGGTGACTGGATATACAACGGCTCTATACTCGCGGTCTGTGGTAGGGTAAGTGACCCCATACCCCGTGTAGTGAGCATTAGAGAGAGCCCCACCCAGAGTGTTGCTGTCACGGGGAAGCCCCTTACCTCCAGGAAAGCCTCCGGGCTGAGGTTGGAAGCAGGGAGGGCCCATACCTTCCAGAATGGTGGCACAGAGTAGACCTTCACACTGGATGGCACTACCATGAATTGGTCCACATCGACCATTGCCTGTGCTGGCGACTGGGAGAGTCGACCAAACCTGCCCGTGGGGTGGTCGGGGCCTCGATCCGGATCGGGCATATTACTACCCCTGCTCAACGTGTGTGGGGTTTTGGTGGTAGGAGTCAGCGGTGGCTCGGGCCACAGTGGTTGCTGGCATTGATGCCCCGGGGTGAGCATCCTCTTCCGCTCGTGCCTGACTCTAGCGTCAGGTCAGATGGGTTGGATACGGTGGTGCGGGCACATGGATTTCCTGCTCCTCAGCTCGAGGGGCTGGGTGGCGGCATCAACACGACCTAGCTGGGGCCTTTTCCATGAACCCTTGAAGCGAGTCTCCGATCGGGCGAACCCAGGCATCCCCTACCTCGTTGGCGTAGGGGAGGGTGGTGTCACGGTGTTTCGGGGATAAGCTCCCAAAATGGTTGAATGTTGGGGTGGGGAGCAGCAGCTCCCTGCGTGGTCCTCGGGGGCGGTGTTGGTGGTGAGGCACAGTTGCCTCAAGGTCCAAGCGGGCCATGTACCTGGTGGGGATGACCCCTTCCTCCTCGTACCTACGCACAAGGTCGTTGATCACCCTTCGTTGGATAATCTTTGATGGGGGGAGGGGGCGTGAGCGCCCAAAAGTCATGGCGGTCGGAGCAGCTATGGAAGAGGTGGAACCACGTGAGGTGGTCACGTCGGTACTGCCCCTACCCCTGCGCAGGTGGGCAAGTGGCGATCGAGCTCTGGATTCAGTGATCTGATTCCTGAAAGCATGGAGATGAACCCATTAACACTGATAGGAAAAGAAATCGACAACTAGTAGCCCAGGGCCATTCCGTCTTCCGTGGTCATTAAGAAGGATCCATGCTGACAACGTCGCATAATGGAGTGCTCAATGTCCTGACTGCCCCAACCCCTAGTAGGTTTCACGTTCTAGTGATGAGTTCCCAGACCTGGTGACATTCTAATCTTCCGAATCCCCAAACGCTACCAGTCTCCATCTTGAGGAGAAGAGATTCACGTAGGGTTCACCATTTTCTATTTCTGACGCTTTCCATTGGGGATGCATGCACATCTGTCACGCAGGGGAGGACGCGTGGCTGTTTCCCCATATTCCCACTTTCCAAAGGCGGACAACATCTGTTCCTTATTCAGGGACATCTGCTCCTTGATTGGAACCAAGATGACGGGATGTCGGATCTTCCTTATATGGATTACTCCTCAGAGCTCATCACCTAGTCCGGGTCTCCCTCATAGATTTAAGACATGCTCATGAATCTCGTTCCTAATTCCATATCTTCATGGACACCAGTTAATTACGATGCTTCTGTCGAGACGCTCCAAGGGGTCTGGTCAGGGCAGCAACCTTCAGTTAGGATAGTGGTCATGCTGAGGCATCGTTGGCGTGTATTGACACTGGAGGATTGGGATGTCTGTCTTATGTCCCTTATTATAGGGCTTCTCAAGGGCGTGGAAGCCCGAGGCATCCCACATCGAATACGAGGAATTGTATGCCATAGGCATGTATCTGAGGTTTTCCTCAGCTTCACATGTTTAACACAGGGTATGTCACGAGTTTAACATCCATCGAAGATGGATCAGACTGATCAGAACACTAGCTAGAGTGGATCAGGTTGAGGAACCCCCTGGAGGGAACACCGATGTTGGGGCCAGCACATGGGCGGCTTCCCGAAGGCTGTGGAGTGGAATGAGATGGCATGATCCCACCGGGATGTGGCAGCCCGGGTAAGAATAAGAATGGGTGATGAAGTGAAGGGGTCTTGAACCTCATGGAGGCTTCCTACCTATCCCCGTGGAAGGGAATCAAAGTCTGCGTAGTTCGATGATACAGTGGGACACCTGAAAAGGCGACCCATGTGGATGAATGCACAGACGAGGCCCGGAAGAAGTACAAAATCTGGGATGAGGCACTAGTTTCCTGATGCACGTGGGCTCGAGGGATAGGTCGAGATGGGACATGGGTGTTGGGATTGAACCTCATGGAGGCTTCCTACGTACCATGCCTTGACATGGATCAAATTCCTCATAGTTCGGGTGGATGGGGGCTTACGCTCTGAGGCGGCCCTCAATAGTGGATGGATGGGGATTACACTCTGAGGTGGCCCACAACGGTGGATGAATGGGGCTTACACTTTGAGGAATCCCACAATGGTGGATGGATGGGGCTTACACTCTGAGGCGGCCCACAATGATGGATGGATGGGGATTACACTCTGAGGTGGCCCATAATGATAGATGAACCAACGAGGAAGGGGTAAGAACGACCGGGTAGTGGGCTTGAACCTCGTAGAGGCTTCCTATGTACCATGCCTTAGCACGGATTAAAGTCCTTATAGTTTAGGTGTACAGTTTAACGTCATGCGAGATAGGGGCATTTGGGGCTTATGCTCTGAGGCAGCCCAAGGTGTTGGTGAACCGACGCGAAGGGGCCGGAACGACCGGATGGTGGGCTTGAACCTCGTGGAGGCTTCCTACGTACCATTCGTTGACATGGATCAAAGTCCTCATAGTTTGCTGTAGGTGGGGGTCAGGGTCGGTGCTCACTCTAAGCTCACGTGATTCATGCTCGGTGTGAGAAACAATAGACATCAGAGACCTGTCGATCACGTCGTAAAGGGTGCGTCTGTGAGAAGCGAAGAGGGGCTTACATGTTGAGAGGCCCGTGGTGTTAGGACTTACTCCAGGATGGAGGCCCGAAGGAGACAAAGAGCAGAGGGAGAGGGATTTGGGACTGAATAAAGAAGGGCCTCATTCCCTATCACACCCTCCACTGGCTTTGGTGGTGGGGAAGTACGGAGGTGCATGGGTGCTACCTTCCGCAAGAGAGGCTAGGGGGCTTATGCCAAGATGGCTGCCCTTCCCCCATGGACAAACGCCACTCAGATAAGGAGGATATCATCCCATGTGGGGGGTGATTCCATCCCCATGGAGACGAGTGGCATAAAGAATGTCTGAGCCGGTGGGACCCTGCGTGCGAGGCATGGGGCCGGATCACAGTTTAACATCATGTGTTGAGGACGATGTGTTTGGAAGTTTAACGTCATGCAGCTCGGATGTGGTGGGTTCGCTCCACACCCCTAGGACTTAGATAACCGTTACCCTCTACCCCTTGTGGGAGGGAAGGAATCGGTAAGGCCGTGGTGAAGGGGGGTCGCAGAGCGAACCATTGAGGGGTCCACGTTAGCTGAATATGAGAAGAAGAAATAGCCATTAGTGTGCCTATGCGAAGAACCATGAGGCAAAGAAATGCAACAGGAAAGACTGCCCAAGGGACCTTGAGGTTACTTTGTACGAGCCTAGAAGTCCATACGGGAAAACAACGCATGGTGTGTATGCTCGGTGTGTGCACCCGGGGCATCCAGAAGGAGGACATCGAGCACCTACGCAGGGAGGAACCTAGGGAGCATCAAGGTGAGGGGTCCCGGTCATTGCACACAAAGAAATGGTTTGCACGAAAAACACCGGGATGACGCGTAATTAGGGCATATGATTTGCATGCGACTTGTAGAATCGCTCCCAAGGAATGTGAATTTCACGCGAGTGGAAGAGGCCATACCCAAAGTCAAGGCCGCACCTAGCGAAGGGATTGCTAGCAATTGGGCCATTTTGCACTCAATGGAAATAATTGCGCGCAAGGAAGGAACCCTGAAGGGTTTGGAATTCTGTTTAAACCAGTGGGATTGCGCGCAAAGGCGGATCCTGGGGCGAGGTGGCACGAAAAGGCTCAGTACCTGAAGGCCATCTTGCGCACGCGAAAGTCCTATTTCGCACACGAGAGCCAGTTCAAATTATAAAACCCCGAAATGGAAGGGATCTCCTTCTATTTATAGGCCTTCGGCATCGCAGAATCCAGACGGCGCATGAAATTTTTCACGCCAGAGACGGAGGCACCGAACGTTAGCCGCACGGGCGTGGACGCGCAATTATTTCACGCCTGCGTCGGGATACCTTCGCGAATCCTGGACCCCTTTCGCGTGGCCCACATGTTTTCACACGCATTCCCCTTTATTTCGTGCAACACTTCCAGGCCCTTCGGACAGGGTCTCTGGGTCCGAATATGACTTCGCTTTGTCATTTTGAAACATCCTTTGGGAATTATGGACTTTTCGGCGTCTACAATTTTCAAAGATAAACCACTTAAATTTAGAGCACCAAGAACTAACAATGTTTATACTTTTGTTTTAAATTACTTGTATAAACAGAAAGAGAATTGTTTAACTACTAAGACAAATGAGTCATGGATTTGGCATAGAATGCTTGGACATTGAAATATATATGCTTCACCTAAATTATCTAAGAAAAAATTTTGTTTATGATTTTTCTATTCTTAAATTTGAAAATGATAAATGATGTGATGCATGTGAATTTGGAAAACAATACAAACATTCTTTCAAATATATTAACATAATTGCTACATCTAAACCTTTAGAACTTATCAAAATGGATTTTTGGACCATATAGAGTATCTAGTTTGGCTGGTAAACTATATATTTATGTTTTAGTTAATGATTATTATCGATTTACTTGGGTTTTTTTCTAAAACTCAAAAGTAAATTACTCACTATTTTGAAAAGTTTTTGTAAAATTCTTCAAAATGAAAAAGGTTTCAAAATAATTTCATTGAGAAATGTTCATGGTGAAGAATTTTAGTATCAATAATTTAATTACTTTTGCTCAAATATCGGTATTAAACAAACCTTCTCTGCAATAAGAACATCTAAAAAAATGGAATTAATGAAGGAAGGAATATAACTATTCAAGAAATGGAAAAAACTATACTGAATGAATATAGTCTTCCTACCTATTTTTGGGAAGAATCTGTAAGAACAACCTACTATATCATGAATAGAGTTTTAATAAGACCTACTATTAAAGACACCCTATGAACTTTGTAATAAAAAAAAATAAATTAAAGTAGTTTAAATTATTTGGATTCCAGCTGTATATCTTTAATACTAAAGGAAACCTTATAAAATTCGATCTAAAAGATGATGAAAGAACATTTTAAATATATTCTGCTACTTCTAATGCCTAAAGAGTGTTTAATAAAAAGTCAAGGATTGTTCAAGAATCAGTTCATGTGAAGTTTTATTAAACTGAACCATTTATTAAAGAGGAAGATCAAATAAATGAAATTACTAACTTGTTTAAAAAAATGAGATTTTAAACCACTAAAAATGGTTTTAAAAATGATATAAATAAAATTCAGTTAAGTTCAGAAGAACATGAAACTGAAGAACCTAAAAGTGTCTTGCCTAGATAGTCTATGACCTTATAAAACCATCCTTTAGAAACTGTCATAAGATACCTAGATACAATAATTAGAACTTGAAGAAATGTAGGAAACCTAGTTGAATTATTAGTCTTTATATCTTTGTTATAACCAAAATCTATTAAAGAAGCTTTGGAATATGAGATCTTTCTATTATCAATATAATAAAAACAAAAAAATTGAGAAGAAATGAAGTTTGGGATTTAGTGCAAAGACCATCAGATTATCTAGTAATATGAACCAAATGGATCTTTAAAAATAAATAGGTTGATCAAGGGATCATATATAGGAAAAAATCTAGATTTTTAGTTAAAGGATATAATCCGGAAGAAGGTATAGATTATAATGAAACCTTTTCCCCTATAGATATATTAGAATCCATTATAATCCTTTTAGCTTATGCATCTCATATGTATCTTAAATTATATCATATGCATGTTAAATATTTCTTTTTAAATGGTTATTTAATGGAGGAAGTTTATGTTGAACAACCCCCATGTTTTAAAAACCCTAATAAAACAAATTCATTTTTAAACTTACTAAATCTACTCATGGCCTTAAATAAGCACCTAGAGATTGGTATGAAAGATTAAACTCATTTTTGATAGAGAAGATATTTTCTAGGGGATTATTTGATCCTAATATTTTTAATATTTTTTTTGTTTTAATATTTTATCAGTACAAATTTATGTTGATGATGTTATATTCAGTTCAACAAATAAAAATCTTTGTAATGATTTCTTAAATTTAATGCAAAAATAATTTGAAATTAGTATGATGGGAGAGCTAAATTTATTTTTAGTATTTCAAATTTATCAAAAATATTATTAAAATGGTTTAAATTAAAGTAAATACATTATTGATTTATTTGAAAAGTTTTTACTTAAAAATAGTAAGACTTACACAAATAATATGTGTACCAATATAAAACATGATTTGGATGAAGCTAGAAAACTAATTAATAACTAGTTATATAGAGTTATGATCAATAGTTTATTATATCTTACTATTATTAGACTGGACATAATGTTTTATATATGTTTATGTGTTAGATTTCAATCAAATCCAAAAGAATCCCTTTTTACTGTTGTTAAAAGAATTTTTAGATATTTAAATGGAACTATTTTTCAATCTCTTCTTTATCCAAAAAATGATTATTTTAATTTAATTTCATATTAATATTATGACTTTGGAGGATGTATATTAGATAGTAAAATCACCTTAGGAACCTATCACTTTTTAGGAAAATATTTTGTATCATGGTCAAGTAAGAAACAACAATCAGTTTCCCTGTCAATAATTGAGACATAATATGTTTTTTTTGGAATACTCTATGAACAATTATTGTAGATTAAAAACACTATACTATATTTTGGACTAAAATTTAATAATATTTCAATTTTTTTGTGATAACAATAGTGCTATTAATATTTCAAAAAAATCCTATAAGTCATTCTAAGACTAAACATATTGATATGAGACATCATTTTCTAAGAGATCATGTTCCTAAAAGAATATATCTTTAGAATTTGTTAATATTGAATATTAATTAGTTGATATTTTTACTAAATAACTTCCCAGTGCATGTTTTTATTTTAATAATGGGAAGTTAAGAATATTTAATTTTAAATGAAAGTTTATTAATTTATTATTCAAATATCTCAATTTTTATTTTTTTGTTAAACTTTATACATTATTATTAATTTTTTTTTTATTTTTCATTTGTGTATTGATTATATTTAAATAAAAATATATTTCAAAATTTGAACATATTTTTATTTTTAAATTAAAAGTAATGAATACATTCCCAATTGACACAATAAAATCGTCAGACTTATTATGAACTTTTTACACCTTCTCAACTCTGAATTACAGATTGATTCTCATTCCAATATTACAAAACCCTAAGCCTTTGAAATTTTAATCTCAAAACCTTTAGAAATGAAAACATCAACATAAATTGAAGATAGTGATTTGGGTACTCCTACTTACCCTCCAGTGAAGTATCGTAAACTTATTCAAGGTAAATTGATATATTTTGAGTTTTTAAATGATACAAATATTTTGTTAAAGACAACTATTAGATTTCAAGTATTAGAATTTTATTTTGGAGTTGGTAACACTCCCATGATGTTTAACATCGAAGTTAAAGAGTTTTAGAGAAATTAATCATTCTATTTTGGAGTCAATGTGGACTCTATAATCACTAAGATTCATGATGAGGAATTTTATCTTTATCCTTTGGAAATTAATAACCTGTTGGGATGTACCCATGAATGGGATTTTCATTTTGACTTAAGGAATATCAGTGATTAAAAATTTAAGTCAAAGGAGATTATGTTTTCTTTATTTTGAACAAGATCCATTAAGAAAATAATGACAAAATACCTTACTCCTGACCAAAATGTCATGACAAATTTTATTCAATTTTGAATTTTACAGAGAATAGATGAGTTAGAGAATGTATTGTATCCAAATATGTATGTTTTGTTTTTGTTTCTGAACCAAATTAGGTTCAATTTTTATCTAGATATGTTAAGATATTTAAGTCATTTCTGTCAAAAACAAGCAAAGATGGGGTTCTATCCCTATGGAAGAATACTTTCATTTCTGTTTCAAAAAAAGGAAAAAATTAAAGATATGTCTTTCAGATTTAGATGCCATCACAATATAATTTTAAATACTAGAACTATCAAGAAATTAGGATATTTATAGAGAAACTTATTTAATAGTATTTTACCTATTGGAGTGGAACAACAACATAAGTGGATGTCATCTTCTTAGGGGGAGTAGAGGATGATACCATCGGTTGGTTATATCAGACCAAGGCTTGATAAAGAGGACTAATAAATAATTGAATATGGTGGTATTATTTATAAAAATATAATAACAGACAATATTCCTGAGACTGCAGATGAAGCTGAGAATGAAGTTGAGCATGAGGCTCAAGTGGATGACAATATTGAGAAAGAGGCTCATAGTGAAGAACATCATAGGGAAGATGTACCTTCCTGAGAAAACCTGTCACTAATTTTTCCTAATTCTATAGAAATTGAATGATCTAAATTGAGAGACATATCATAAGTTCATGAAGATCCAAGTTTAACTTTGGTAGAAGTTTTTCCAATAAGAGAACAATTTACTAAGTCTTATGACTCCCTAGGCAAACATACAGAAGATTTGTTCCATACTTACAATCAGATGAATGAAGATAACATTTCTTTATGATAAGATCTATAGGTTAAAAGGAAAAATGTTGAAGATATGATAAGTTTAAAATTACCAAGAAATGATTTTTAAGCCCTTCAGACTTAGTTCATGAATTTATAAGAAACATTTGTTTCTATGGAGATCTTGAAGAGTTTATTAGATCTTTAGATAGAGAGATCAGAACGTTGAAAGATGAATATGTGAAGAATTCATATTTTTATGATCTAAATCTATTATTGGTAATAAAATCTCAATATATTATGGATAGTCATCAAGATTAATCATCCTCTCAATAGATTCCTACATATCTGATAGTAAGATTTGAGATAATAACTAAAGTGTTAGATGATTTCAATAATTAACTGCACACTCTTCAATGTGAAAATACTCCTTTGAACGTTCTTTTAGATAATCAGAGAGATTTGAAAATTCATATGACATCTAATGAATCTAGTTTAGGACTTATCATTCATCAAGTTAGAGATAGGATGACTACTTTCATTCAGTCTGAAGAATCAGTCATTGATTTTTTCAAGGTTAATTTAATTGAAAGCATGAAGGTTGTAAAAGATTCCAAGAAGATGTTTCAATAGTGAAAAAAATATAAACAATTTTCAAATCCTATTAGTGAAGCTTATTGAGATTCATGGTGCTATTCAATCATTTACTCTTGTAACTTCACCTACTACCCATGGAGATTCTGATCAAGAAAACCATTCAAATCCAATTCCATCCTTTTGAACAATTCTTAATTTGATTGTGGGATGTACTCATAATTTCTCAAAAAAAAATTTATCTACATTTAAGTTTACTTTAATTTACTTTTATATTTGTAAGTTTTATATTATTTTATACTTTTATTATTGTATTATTTTTATTCAAATTTACACTACCATATCACACATCTTATGTTTCTACCTAGTATAGTAAAACATTCATTTATAGTTTAGTGCTATATTAATTTTTTTTTATATAATTTATTCTTCCAAACCATATTTTTGATATCAAAAAAGGGGGAGAATATTTGAGAACCACACCATTACATATTTTTTTTAAGAATATTGAAGAAAATTTGGTAGAAAAACTTGGAGAAATTTGGGTATTTTTTTTTTCAATTTACAAGTATCAATTTTCCTTCATTGAAATAATATTGGGAAATTGAAATATTTTATTATATAATATTAGTGTTTACGAATCCTATATTTTCTATAAATTAATTTATGGATTTTTTGATCATCAAAAAGGGGGATATTGTTGGGAATGTATCATCTCAACAATACTTTATAATATATGATGATTTTGATGCTCACAAATACCCTTGTTTGTTTTATAATAAAGTCGAGTTAAGTTTGTTTCTAAAATATATATCATGATTTTATTTATATCTTTGATGGAATGAAATGCTATGGGATATGTTATGGAAACACTGTTCAAACCCTATGTTCGATAAATGAAAATATGGATCATCATCTCTATGCTATGCTGAACAGTTTGTGTATAGACCATCATCACCATGCTACAATACATAATTTTCATATTTATTAACATCCCTACACTAGATATTAAATGTATGGATAAAAAAACCCTACATTATAAGAAAAAAAACATATGGAATATCAACCCTACTTTGGAATATAGAAAAATTGTTAATACCCTACATTCTGAAGATTGAACGTATGGATAATTGTTAATACGTTTAGAATCAACCTTGCACTGAAAGGATGAATATATGGATTCTAATCCCTACTTTATATTTGATACCTATGTTTTGTGAATATGAAAGTATGTTTAAGGAACCATATGTTGGAAGGAACCCTATTCTATGAAAAGGAACCATATACTATGAAAAGGAACCCTACGCTATATAGTTTAGCCCTACGTTTGACAATTCAACTATAGATTTTTAAAGACATGATTTAATCAAAGATTCATGCAATGGTATTTCTATATTTTCAGGATGATTGAAATATTCTCTATGACCAATTCAATACTAATTATGATTGATTAAAGAAATGTATTCATTGGAGAAAATCACTCCTATTCTTAAGAGAAGTTATGACTCCCCTGATTATATTGTATTTGAATATTCATGATCTATTTGGATATTTTCTTGGATATTATAAAACAATTTAGTGTTATTTATATGTATGAAGTTTTCTCAAAAGTGATTCATGAGATTCAATAAAAATACATCTTCATAATTGTTTATATATTTAATATAAAAATATTCTCTAAAGGCCAAGGTAACACGTTGGAGATATAATTTTACAAATCTTGTACTACTGCTTGTTACTACTCAAGTTGAATATAATTTGAAACCAGTATCGCTTCAAAGTTATTATTTCTTTAAGAAATTCATTTATAAAGATGAATATCCATTTACTTTCAGTTGCTTCTACTACTGCAATTGTGAAGATGAACCAGAACCATCATCAAATCAGTCTCTTTTTATTTGTTGGAGTTTCGACTGCTTGGACTCAGTCATGGTTGAGTATCAGGTTCTTGATCTAAGATGTGGATAATTAGTTCCCTGTAAAAGAACTATAAAGATATTTTTTATTCTTTTTGTAAAGGTGTCAATTGACTACACCCAGTTTTGGATTTGAAGCTCTAGTGATAAGAGGACCATTCTAGAGAAATTCACCAAGCTCGCAGAGAGAGAGAGTTGGTGGAGTAGACTGGGGTATATTTTTACCCCAAACCACTATAAAATTACTATTTTCATTATTTCTATTTATCCACTTCTCATATTTCATATAGAATAAAACACTGTATATCTACATAAATCACAAAGGGAGTCAAAATCCAGAATTAATGAAGATTATCAAAAAGGCACAATTCACTCCCCACTTGTGTTATATGTGTATTATTCTGACCTAACATGATGTAAAATGAATCTTGTAATATATAAGGACTCAAAATGAAGCATTATTAGTTTAATTGGTTGAATAAATTTATTTGTTTGAATTCGAATTTGAAAAATTTGAATTGGATCTTAGAATTTGGAATTACTGTTGTGCAATGGAAGTGAGTGTAATATATGTAAAATTAATCAAGAGTTTGGTTCATGTGAAGTAGATTAAGAATAAAGAAAAAATAATAATAAAATAATAATAATAATAATAATAATAATAATAAGAGGGGTGTAAGAAGAAGCATCTTTGAAAACTTTCACAGGAGTTAAGAGATCATACCTGAGTTTCTACCGATTTAAGAAGTAGAGTAAGAGTAAAAATACATCCACAAATCAAGGTTTTGTATGGAATGATTTATTATTATTGATATATAGGTATTTATCATTATAACTATTATGGAAGAACTATCATAGTCAAGATACTTTTCATAACATGAGTACATGGATAAACCCTACTCGTTGTACCTACATGTTGAAACTGTTAGGTCGTATGGTGTCAGTGAAATTCAAATCAATCCAAGGACTAGCCTTCTCATTTTGAGAGATGAACCTTTTAAATATTATCTCCTATTAGTGTTTGTGTGTCAGAACATGATCAAGATTAACTCTAACTAGTGATGATTTCTATTTCATTAAATAAAGTTAAAAACAAATTAGATCATCAATTCACCCCTCTCTCAGTGATTATTTAATGGTCTAGGAGGCGCCTTTCCACATATAACCATATAAAAGACAATAATAGATAAATATAAATTGAATACCCCATTTATAGGTGTGGATAATTATAGCTATAGGACACAGTTAAATAGACTATAATCAAAATTACACTACGTGTACCCTTGGTCAAGCACACAAGCGTAAGAAATGTAAACCATTGAAAGTTTTGTGGGGGTAAGTATGTAGTGTCATTTTTTGTCACATATTGATTTGTAGTTGGAACATTGAAGGTAGAGAGTACATGAAATTTATATAGTGTATATACCATGTAACCCCACATGGTTTTGACCCCATGGGAATCAAGCATTTTATTTGGCCAATGTTGATGGAATCATTACACATCACATATTGACTCCCAACCTAGAAATAAGGCATAGAAAAATGTATATAATATGAAGTGGGATGTACACACTGTGTGACACATGATAACATGTGCAAGTTACATGATGATAATTTGGGAATGGAGTGTGGGTGTATATTAATAGATTACATGGCATACAGCTGGGTATACACACTATGTAACTCTATCCAATTCATGTAAGGAATACACTAATGAAAGTGTGCAATGTTAGTAAAATACGCTATAAAATTAAAGTCCAAACTGAGTGACATACAACTAGATATAAATATTGCGTGATAGGGTTTTTTAGAACCAGGTACATATTGAGTGATTTTGGTGTTTTTTTTGGATTTAAATTCTTTAGTAATTATTTTTCAAATTATTCTGAAAATACACTCTGTGTGTGGATGTTATACACATTGTTGAGTGGCTCCTTGACACTTTATTAAATTTTTATAATTATTGATCCATCAATTTATATTTTAATAAAATTATCACTTTATGGAACTTTCATTGATTGTAGAATAAATGGATGATTAATCCTCATTTATCATTTCATCAAAACACATTTCATTTGTAACTTATTTTATGAATTAATTTTTGATAAATATCTATGTATGGGTTAGGTTATAACTAATACACTAAATTTTTTATATTCTATATGATCCTTATATATATTTAAAAATGATACTTATACTCATATATGTTCAAGTTTATATAATAAAGAAATTCTATTTTTGTAGTTATACATTCATCCATAAAAAGTTATATTTTTTCAAAGGAATATTTATGAAAAAATAATATTTATAAAACATATATTTATGTGTATGAAACAAAGGATTATTCTTATAGAAATCATCCTTACAAATATTTATTCTTACAAAGATAAAAAAAGTATGATTTTATTGAAATATAAATTATTCTTATGTTGAATTACAAATTGTGCTTATATAGATCCTTATATAGAGTATATCTACTTTAAATATCATTGCATGAATATAATTATGTGAATATTATGATTATGTGAATTTTTTATTATGTGAATATCCTTATGTGTATATTAGGATTTTGTAAATATTTTCTTACATGAATATCCTAATGTGAAGCTTATGATTATGTGAATATTTTCTTATGTGAATATTCTTTTGTGAAGATTGTGATTATGTGAATACTTTACTAAAAGGATGTCTAATAACACTTATGTGATGCACTATTACATTACTTAACTCATACTTAAAACCACTTTTTTATCGAATGAATCTTAAATGATTCTACACATTCTTTATGAAAAACTCAAATTATGCTTCATTTTACTAATATTTCTTATTTCGATCAACTGTATGATCATGTAAATTTATTTAATTGATTCATTTCTATAAAAATTACATATTAATAATTTCGATATTATAAAAAATCAATTTGAAAGTAATTTATATTGAATTAAATGAAGAGCATGAGGGATAAAGCATGTTTAATATTTTTGTTGCATTCTTGGAAATTATGAAAATAAAATTTTAATTATTTATACTTTGAAGGGTATGTATAAAATTTTATTAGGGAGTATTTGAAGGAATGTAATATAGATTTAGTTCTATATTAAAAGTTTACTGATTCTAACAATTTAATTATGAATATAATTTTAATTTTATAGATTATTAATGAAACTTCCAACTCTAAATTAATTTTTTATCACTAAGAGTGAAAAGTATGGCTACATAGTAAAAGATAACCTATAAGGTCTATGTATTAAAATATCACTTTTTAAGATGGTGTGCATTACAAAACTCTATATTTAGTGTTCGGTGTAACCAATGTACTAGTGATAACTATCAAGGATACTTGAACAATACATTTTACACTCACCGATACTATGATAATATTTGTGTGAACTTAATTGTTCATATCTATTCTTCTATAAATGTAAGATAGGCTTCCATGATCCTTATAACATTCATTTTTTAAATTTATGTTAGTTTTGTACTATATTTTCTAATATTTTCCGTGAGCTTGATTTTTGGTTTATTATTTTGCATTAAAAAGAAGGGCCATACTTTCAGATTATAATTACCCCTTAAAAGGTATTTCTAGTTCTGATTTGGATTAGTAAAAGTAAAGTGTTTTCGATTGTGTCTTGGTTTGAACAAAGTCAAGGTTTTTTCTTCTTCCAATTCAAAAGGAATGTTTTACATTATACCTATTAGTGTGGAAAACACAGTTGTTATTTGGTCATAAATCTAGGTGGGAAAAATTACATTATATCAGGTTTTAAATCCCAGTCAAAAGTTATATTACTTTTATAGTGGGTGCCATACTCTCACATTGAGAGTGTGAAGAGTATATACACAATCATTTTGATCAGAACTATTATAAAACAATTATTTTCATATATTATTTTTTACTGTATATTTATATTATCATTTATAAATATTTGAAATTTTAATTTACTCACCATTTACCATTCTAACTTTCTCATATGAGGACTAATTTTTTTTATGAATGTGTAATACTTGAGATTCAATTATACCAAATAAGCATTTCTTTGTAAGAAAATAATAACATAATACACGTAAATTTATTCAAAAATATGATTAAAACCTAGATTATAAAATTTTATAAATTTATTTTAATTAAATAAATTTAGTTTTTTCATTCGTCATTCCTAAATTATCTTAGGTTGAATTTTTTAGATTTTTTAAAAATAGTTGATTTTTTGGTGAATAGTAGAAAATATTGGTTTTAAAATTTTTTCACTTTCATGTCATTATAATGATGAAATAATAAATTTAATGTTTATAAAACCTTTTTATATAACAAATATATATTAAATAATTAATATAATACATATAATATTATAATTTTGAACTTATAAATACATCCTTATTATTTTAGAAATCTAAGTAATGTTTTTGTTTAAATATTTTTTTAGTTCTTTTCTTTTAGTTAGGTATTTACAAGATAATTTAGGTTTTGGTTTGGTTTAAAAGGTAAAAAATATTATTTTATTCCAAATAATCCCATTTATCCCAATTCAATCAACATTATACTTAAATTTTCTATAAAATAATTTTTATGCTTAAAACAAACATTTTTCTAAAAACAGATTTTGTTACATTTTACTAACATATATTAAAATTATTTTTTGAAAATTATAGGAGTTAAATAATGTAAAATGTGTCATATATTTTTAATAGGTATAATTAATATTAATTAATAATTTCAACTTATTTTTTGGCCATAATGAACTGTAACCATGGTAAATAATTATCAACTTGGTTAAGGGTAAAATGGGTTAAAATGGTTAAAAATAATGTGATAAAGATTTAATATAATACAAAAGACTTTATTAAACCTAATTTGTTGATTTTATTTCGTCCAAAACCTTATCATATTTGAATATGTGATACTTTATATCCAATTGAATAAGAAAATGAATTTATATTATTAAATTTTTTTATGTAATTTTATATGAGTCCCTCTCCTCACTTATAAAAGGGAACCTCCTATACTCCATTATTAATAATCTTTTATCCCTATATATCATATAATACATACTAAAAATACATCATATATTCCTTACCTTCATTATTTATCTTCTAAACTCACCCTAAAACCATCCAAATAAATATTAATGTGTAATCCAGAAGAGGTCTCTCAAAGACAAGGTAATCATCTTACCTGACTCTTTCAAAGTTTTTTTACTCTACTTCCTATAAATATATTTTATAAATCCTAGAAAAATTAATCTAGTATAAAAAATATACTGTAATTTTATTATTGTTATGGGACAACCATTTTCCACCTTATTTTCATCACATGAGAAATGAAAACATCAATCGTGCGTATAAATGTCCCACCATATCCACATAGTAGTGTAATTCATTTTTATTCAATGTTTTAATTGTATGGTTATAAAGATAGAATTATTTAAATATATATTCTATTTATTAAATAATTATGATTCTATAAATATATTATATCATATACTTTCTTACCCTTTCATCCATTGGAAAACGATAACATTGCTTGTGTGTACGTGTGTACTACCACATCCACAAAGTGATGTGATTAGTTCTTCTATTACCAATATGAAAGGATAATAAAAAATTATATATAATGAATAAAAATTCTATTCATGAAATTATTAATCATATAGAGATAATGGAACTATTTCATGACACCTTTAACCATGTACAATATACCAAAATAATTTTTAAGAAATTGAATGAATAACATTAAAGTGGTTGATATAAAAAAGAATTGTTCAATCAATGGATTTAATATGATTATAAAAGGACCTTAAAAAATATAATAAAGATTAAAAATGTTATTAATAAAGTATTTAATAAATTTAAATTTATTAAACATGGGCATCAAACATATAATACTAAGTGGAAACCTAAGGAAAGGGATTTTTGTTATGATATTTATTTTATTTCAGGATTCTTTATGTTCAGATTTTATTTGGGAAAAAGTATATGATATAAGACTTTTAAAAACCATATAATTTAATTTCCTATATTTATTTTGGTTTTTTCATGTTTATTTTATATTTCTTTTCTTTTTGGATCAAGAATCAACAAGGAAGTTATATGTAAGGTACTTTCTTTTAAAACTATTGTTTTGAAGTTTTCATTACAACTATTTTTATTCAATATACATATTTTATTTAAAATGTTTTCATGAGTTTTTTACTATTATAAAATTATTTATTAACTTAATTTTTACCCTTGATTTAATTTCTATAAAAAGTTTTAAAATGAACTATCTTATCATTTTCAAACAAGTAACTTTTTACCAAAGGCGTGAACAACAATTTTGTTTAACATAAACCACATAAACAAATTCTTCCACCACCATAGGTACTATTTTATATGAAGATTAATTTACAATTTTCTACGGTTATTTTCTAGGAAAATATTATTCTCAATATTTTTGGAATTGTTATTTTAAATTATTTAAAAAGATTATTATTTTAATAAAGGAATTAAAATAATTTTGGAAAGTGATTTATAAATATGTTCTTACATGAAATTAAAAGGAAGCTATTTTTAATGTATTGATTATATTTTTAGTTTATAAATTCCTATTTTTACTAAAAAACCATCATTTCTGATGAATCAATGATTATCATTTATTGATAACCGATTATAACTTATTTTCAAATCATTCACTTTCTTGAGATCATGTTCTCTATCACTATTCATTATTTATTGGACATTATTTTTCTAGTTATTGTCTATATTTTTTATTTCATGGATATATTAAAGATAATTTCTATTACATTAATGATATTTTAACCATACACCATTTATATAAGCGGTATCTTTTGAAGAAATCATATTAGGTAAGTTATTTAATTTACTTGATGTTTCATATTGTTGATTCAATATGAATAATTTTTGACATATAAGGTATTTTGAGAATGAATTGTATTGATCATTTAAAATATAAGGTATTCATAGGACATGTAAGTGATAGGTGGGTATTAGTTATAGATAAACCATCAATGAATTGAAAGGTCTAATGAGACAAAAAAACAAGCATGCCATATTAGATGGGTATCTAGTTTACACCTATCCATTTATTAAGAATGATATTGGTTAAAAGGCATTGATGGTAATATTCATGATATCTTGGTTGAGGGTTCTTGTTCATTAATTTATAGAATTATATATGTAATTTTTTAAAAATTTAGTTTATATTATACATGTTATTGCAATATTGATATTATCCATGGATATTCATTGAACTCAAGTCGTTGATTGAATGACATGGGTTATGATTATCCACTATACCATTTTTATTATAACTTATTTACTTATGATAGATTCCACTATATGTAACCCTTACTGAGCATCCAAGCTCACCCTTTATTTGTTTCATTCCTTAGCATATAAATAAGGACATTAAGAATGATTACTAGGATTAAAGAATGATTTATAGGATTAAAGAATGATTATTATTCTATGTTTTTATATTTAAAATTTAATATGAGAATCATTTATGCATCTAGTATTCTAATAATGTTAAACCAATTTATCCTATAAGGTGTGATCCCTTGTATATTATAGAAATGTAATAAATTAATCACTAGATTTGGGTTACTAGAGTTGGGGTGTTTCAGTTGGTATCATTGAAATTTTAGTAGGGACCAAGGGAACATTTTTTAAATGAACATAACTAACATGATAATTATGATAATACCTTAGGCAATTTTATAAATTATAACATTATAGGGATTTTTATTCTATGGATAAATATTCATGATGATTATGAACTAAATCAGTGTTCGGTTCTGTTTAGAGATTCCCCCTTGTAGAATAAAGGAAAATTAATACCTGTAGTCAATGCAAGGATTTCCTTATTGAGAAAGCCAATACATTTGGTGTTGAAACTGAAAAAATCCTGGACATATTATGGAAAATAACTTAGGTTATGATGAATAAAATTTTCTATATAGAGAAATATATTGTTCCATAGAACAATTCACCTATGTTGGATTGATTCATGTGATTGAAGCCTCCATAATTTAATGAAACCACTAATCTATTAGTAGATAAATAATGGATTAAGTACCTTGAAAAAATATTTCTAGCTTTGGGAAGTAATGGAAGGGAAAAGGTTATTATGGAAGAGTATTTTCTAAAATGTGATACTGAAAAATGGTGGTTATTAATACCAAATATTAATGAGGTTGATGAAATATAATGTATGGAATGAAAAACTTTTAAGGTGATATTATTTGAGAAATTTTTTCCTTGAGAACAATGGCCTAAAATAGAGTGGAAGTTCCTAACTTTAAAGCATAGGGAAGAAAAAATTATTTCTGGGTATGAGGATAAATTTACAAGATTGGATAGGTATGATGCAGAAAATATACATAATATAGAAAGTAATATTGACTATTTAATTAGAGGTATTAAGTTGAGTTACTAAAGGGAGCTAGTTTCTCAAAAGTTTTCATAGTAGGATGATATAGTTTATAGTACCATCAATATAGAGAAAGAATATATAGGTCTTATATCTTTAAGTGAAATCCAAAAAAGAAGAGGTTGTAAAATAACCAATAAATAATAAACGTGTCAAAGAATAATAAAGGGAGGATGGTATTTCCAACTTGTGATAATTGTGAAAAGAAACACCCGGAAACTTGATTAATATGAACATGAGTTTATTTCAAGTGTAGATAAAGGGGTCTTAAGGCTCTTGAATGTAAGGAAATGAAAGAAACCACTACTATCTTGGGTTTCATATATAAATATATGGGTCATTATTCATACCAATGTCCCAATAATCAATTGAACCTCCCACAAAATAGTATAAGGGAAGAATTCCATGTTTATATGAATACTATAGCTAAGGATGAAGTTATTAAAGATGCAACTATAGGTACTTTGATCATAACCACTAATTTAGATAAAGCTTTATTTGATTATGGATCTTCACAATCTTTTATATCTTCTATGTTTTCTATGAAAATTATATATTTCTCTAGAACCTTAAGAAGGGATCTTTTATTAAAGACTCATAGTGGAAATATTATTGAAACAAGGATGCTTCATTCAGTTAACTTATGACACAAATGAATATCCTATTTTCTATCTTGATTATTATAGATATGGTTAAATTCAGTATAATAATTGATATGGATGGGGATTAAAATTCTAATGAAAAAAATTTATTTCTAAGAGAAAGATATTATGATTCCTGATGGAGATGTGGGATACCTTGTCTTTAGAGGTGAGATTATATCATCTGAATCTTGTCTGGATCCACCTCCAATAGCTCTTATTAATGAAATTCATATAGGAGAAGAGCATACACATCCTATGAATGGTAAATTTATCCTTATAATAGAGTATGTATCCATTTTTTAGTAATACATTTATGTTTTTTTAAATAACTACATATACATCCACATAATCATGAAGTTGAGTTTTATAGTGATCTCATACCTGATGTAAAACTTATATCTAAGACAACCTACATGATGGCTATAGTGTAATTAGTAGAATTGAGTAGATATGTGAAGCATTTGCATGATAAGGGATTTATACTCCCTAGTATTTCACCATGGGTATCTACCATTCTTTTTATTATAAATAAATATAGGTCCATGTGATTTTTCATCTAATATTGAGAAATCTATTCCATTACTATAAACAAAAAGTATCCCCTGCCATGCATTTAAGACTTATTTGATTAACTACACATTGATTAATATTTTTCATAATATGATCTTCACTCTAGGTATCATCAACTATGGGTAAATAAGGAAGATATTACCAAGATGAGGTAAGGACATTATGAATTTACAGTAATGACCTTTGTATTGACTATTTCACCCTTTGTTTTTATGGATTATATGAAAAGTGTATTCAAGTATTATATATTTTTTTTGAGGTATTTATTAATGATATATTTATAACTCTAAAATATATGATGAGCATAAGAATAATTTTCCAATTATTCTCAAGAATCTGAGAGAAAAGGTGTTTTATGTAAAATTTAGAAAAAGTGAATTCTAGCTTCAATACCTTTCTTTTCTTAGTCATATTATCTCTAAGGATATAATATCACTTTATCCTTTAAAGAAAAAGGTATTTATGGAATATTAAATTCCAATAAGTATAACTGATATACAGAGTTTCCTTAGATAAGTAGGTTACAATTGAATATTTGTTCAAAATTTTTCTCGATTAGATAAATCATTAACCAAGGTGACACAAAAAGGGGTTAAGTTTATATGGTAAATAGAATATAAAAAATGTTTTAAATAATTAAATAAGATACTGGTCAATGCACCAATATTAACATTCCCATTGAAAAGGGATGAAATTGTGATATATAGTGATGCATCAAAAAAGGGAATTGGATGTTTCCTTATATAGAACGATAGATTCATTACCCATGAATCAAGGTAGGTAAAGATCCATGAACATAATTTTCTAACCCATGATCTTGAGTTGTTAGATATAAATGTACATTGAAGATATATAGGCATTACATTTATGGTGAAAATTTAAAATATATACAGATTACAGAAGTTTTCAATACATCTTATCATAGAAAGATCTCAACATGAGGAAACAAGATGAAAAAAATCTCTCAAGGATTATGATTTCTAAATAAACTAAGACTTTGGGAAGAAAAATAAAGGGTATTATGAATTTACTAAAAAATATCATGGGATTTTAACTAAAATTTGGAATGGAAAAGTTCCTCTATTTGTGGATTTAGTAAATCTAGATATGGGAATCATTAAGGAAGGGGAAACAACACATATATTACATATGATTTGAAAACCATCCTTATTAGAGAAAATAAAAAAGTTCCTAGCTTCATGATAAGAATATTTAAATAAAAAAAGCTTTGAATGATGGGAAGATAATAGACTGCATCTATGAAGATATTATATTAAAATTTGGAAAGAGGCAATGTGTTCTATCCATGCCTAAGCTAGAAAAATAATTATCTGGTGAAGCTCATAGATCATATTTTTTATATACACCCTAGTTACACCAAAATGTATCAAGATTTGAATATTTTTTTGGTGAAATAATATAAAATGGGAAATACTAGAGTTTGTATAAAGATACTTGGTTTGTCTATAGGTAAATACTAGGAGATAACATCCTAAAGGTGTCATGCAACCTCTACCTATTCCCGAGTGTAAATGAGATGATATTAATATGGAATACTTAATTAAATTTATAAATAATTTGAGAAAGAATGATTCCACATGGGTTATTATTGATCCCCTTATCAAGTCCTCACATTTCCCCACTATAAGGGAAGATATAATTATTGAGCACCTCACATGACTCTATATTAATAAAGTTGTGATACTTCATGGTGTACCTATTTTGAATATATTTAACTATAATACACAACTTACATCAAAATTATATAAAATTCTCCAAAAGGATCTCGAAAACAAGATACATTTGAGCACTACTTATCATCCTCAGATAGATGCATAGTCTAAAAGGACTATTCAAACATTAGAATACATTTTGAGGTCATCATCACTTGAATTTCAAGGTACATGGTATCTGTATTTACCATTGGTTGTATTTACATTTAATAATTTTTTCCATTAGAGCATTTAAAAGGAATCGTATGAAGTATTTTACAAGAAAAGATGTTTTACACAAACTTATTGGGATGAATTTGGTGAAGGTAATCTTTTAGGCCTAGAACTTTTTGAGGAGACAACCGTGAAGGTAAGAACTATTTAGAGTTATATCAAGGAAGATAAATGTAGGAAAAATATTTATATGGATAGCCAAAGGTAGGATATGGAATTTCAAGTATGATATCATATTTTATTGAAAGTATACCTAAGGAAGGGTGTTATAAGGTTTGTAAAGAAAAGTAAACTAACTCCTAGTCACATCGTGCCTTTTGAAATTTTGGAAAGAATTGGATATGTGTCTTACTATTTGGAAATGACACTCAACCTCTCTAATTTTCATGATGTGTTATATATATATTTATTAAAGAATTAAATTCTAGGAATAATGATTGTTCTCACCTATGAAGAAATAGAATTAGAACATTAATTATCATACTATGAAGAGCCTCTCTAGATTCTAGACACTATAGAAAAAGTATTATAGAATATGAAAAGTACATTAACAAAGATAATTTGGAGAAATCATAAAATAAAAGAGTCAATGTGGGAACTTGAAGAAGTTATGATGAATAACTACCACATCTGTTCATGAGGTGGCATTTTAGAAATTTCTAGGATGAAATTTTCAGAGGGAATAATGTAATGCCTGAGATTCAATTATAACATGCAAGCCTTTATTTCTAAAGAAACAATAACATAATGCACATAAAATTATTCAAGAAGGAAATTAAAATAAAAATTCCAAAATTTTATAAATTTAATTTGAATAAATAAATTATATTTATTGAAATAATCATGTGAAAATTATATTAGGATGGATTTTGATATTTTTTAGATATAATTTCTTTTTGGGTGAATATTAGAAAATACTGATTTTACAAAAAACCATCACTTTTAAGTCATTATAATGATGAAAAAATAATATTAATTTTTATGAAATGATTTTTATTGACCAAATATATATTAAATAAGTAATATAATGAACATAAAAATATAATGTTGAACATAGAAATATAACCTTACTATTTTAGAAATTTATGTACTGTTTTTTAAGTAAAAACAATTTTTAGTTATTATATTTTAATAAAGTATTTACAAGGAAAAATTTATATTTTGGTTTGGTTTTATAGGAAAATAATTCTAATTTTATTTAAAACAATCCTATTCATACCTTTAGAATAAATATTATTCTTTATTTTTTTTTGTAAAATCATTTTTAGGCTAATTTTGTTTCTTCTAAAAATGATTTTTGTTGTGTTTTTAAAACTCATTGTAAATGTAATTTCTTCCAATAATAGTAGTTTAATAATGTAAAATGAATTATATATTTTGAGTTATAATATTTAATATTATGTAATAATGTCAACTTATTTTTTGGTCATAATGAACAGTAACCATGGTAAATATTTATCACCTCAGTTGAGGGTAAAATGAGTTAAAAGAGTTAAGAATAAAGGATAAGAATTCAAGATAACAAAAAAGACTATTAAAATTTATTGGTTGATTTTATTTAAACCTTACATTTATAGTATTTTATTATATGAAATTTTGGATCCACTTTCATAAGTAAATGACTTTATATTATTAAAAATATTTTAATAATTCTATGTGTGTCTGAGGCTCCCTCTTCTCATCCATTATTGAAAAAAAATAAATATTATAGATAGACATATCCCTACCCAATATATAAAAAACCATGATTTTTATACACATATATTAAATATTCTATATTAATATTCATTACATTACACAGACACAATTATAAGGATCGTAAAGGTATAACGCCTTTAGAAACTCAGAAACATAAACTACTGGTTCAAATGAGTTCTATGTTGACTCCCACTTAGTTATTAATAATTAGAACTATTATTAGATATTTAAAATGTAATAACTATCATCATAACCTTTATAATATAAAAATAATAAAGGGTGACCTCATATTCTCAGTAAGAGAAAACAAGGGAAATACATAAACATAATATGTGAATAAGTGAATGAGAACATTGACATTGCATATGAAAACTATATATTTCATATAAAAGATCAAAATCTTGATTCATGGAATAAATATTGGAAGTTAATAAGACATTAATAACAATTAAATCAAAAAACATGAGCCATGAGAGCAGAATATTTACATTAGACATGGAATTTTGGAATACACATAAGTATAGAAAATCATTTCCATAGTAGTCAAGGAGCATTTCCAAGGCTATCATAGTGGAATGGGTTCACTCCTCAAACCATAATAGTAGTCAAGGTTAAATATCAAGAAAATAACATTAGATAATGTTAATTACTAAACTAGGTTTACTCCCCATTCCAGTCTTGTTTATCTCATGAGATATCATTTGTTACCCAATGCACTAAAGGGTGATATAGGTCCCATCGATCAAATAATGAAAACCATAAATACATGTGACACAAGATCATAAAAAATTTATAATATCAAAATCCATGAAAATAAATGCATTTAAAAAATATTTCATTATAACATAAATCGTGGAAAAGAAACATATTTCTTACTCATTTTATCATTTCATCATAGAATAACTTGTGGAAGAGAAGTGGGTTTTATAAGTATTTTATCAGGATATAACCCGTAGAATAGAAATTAGTTTCATAAAAATCTTATCATTATAAAAATAAATTATTCATATAAATTATAAGAATTTTACTCTTATATTATGTCCCTAGCAAAATATAAGTTGCATCAAAGGATGTCATCTTAAATATCAGTTGGAATTTTTTTTGAGGAAAAAAACCTTTCTTTGAAAATAATTTTTTTAAATAATAATTTTTTAAATACCTTCTTTTAAAATAAACTTTAAAAAATTATAAAATAATATTTAAAACATTGTTTGGTCATGATAGCAGTAAATTCTGTACATGCTGTACACGTTAAAATAAATATTCCTTTCATTTTTTTTTGTAAAAATGTAAAAAATTTGTAAAAATTTCCTTAATAAATCATTTTTATAATGTTAAAAATATTTTTTAAGACATTTTTAAAAAACAAGGTTTTGGAAGATAAAAGGTTTTCGACCGAAGAGAGAAATAAAGATGATTTTTCTTAAAAACATTATTTTAAACTCTTGACAAAGTAAAGAGCAAAAAATTAATGGAAAAAATGTATTATCATGAAATAATAATATTAGAATAAAATTCATAATTTTTTTATGTATGGATCATAATATTTCATCATCAGAAGAATAAACATAAAAAATCCTGATAAATGATGAGATTATATCGTAAAACCATTACCTATTTGGTAACATTAAATCGTAAGACCCATAAAAGAATAAAATTAAATGAAATTAAAATATAATAATAAAAAATAAATTCATGATGTTAAATGTAAAATGGTATATATATATCTCATAAAATAAGGTAAGTTCATGACATAACATATCTCTCAAAGAAGACAAATTGAGAAAAAAATCCTTTACCTTAAGTCTTGAATTTCTTAGTACACATTTGAAAATCCTGAATAATAAATATAATTTTATTATGAATCTGTTAAATAACCATAATCATATATATAATATAATATATGATGTAATTATATCCTTTTATTACCCAATTATTAACAATTTATTATTAAAATTATGTTTCGGGTAACAATTGCTTTTTTTACACGTATGTTTTGATTTTTTATTTTCAATATTCTTACTTTGATCATGGTTACATAATCTATAGAATGTTAAAAATAAATATAATATATATTCATTATATATGTATTTATAGTAATCCATAAAATTTATGTATAGAAAACGAAATACGTCGTTCGAGGAGACGGTAGGCCGTATGTATACATGAATGTTGTTTCCATTTTCCCAATAGATTGAATGAAATAAAGGTAAATAATATATTACCATTATATAATATTTTTTATTTCATATATATCAAATATTTTTATTTAAACCTATCCTTATTACCTTCCATGAAAAAATATGTGAAGAACGAATAACATCACTTCCCAAGGCGGTAGTTTGCTGTACGCATGAACGACATTATCCTATTCTCAAGAAATGGAAAGTAAGAATAAATATATAATATCATGATAAAAAATAATAATAATATCATAAATATCACATATAAACAATAAATACATCATTATATCCATCCATGATAGCTGGTGATAGAAAAGGAATAACATTGGTTCGCGAGGCGGTTGTCCGATGTACGCACGAATGATGATTTCATATCCCATTTTATGGAAGGGAAGATGGATATAAGTTATTAAATTAGAATAATAATATCTAATTATATAGAATATATTTGTTTTATTATATATTAATAATTTAAGGATATTTTAAGGAGTTAGAATAAGTAAAAAACACATTGTTTAAAACTTTAACTCTTGTTTGGAAAACCTCATTAGGTTTAACCTAATTCCTTCCTAGATTGGATTTATGTACATAATATGGATTATAGGATAAGGGTATATAAGTAAAGAAGTTATTTTGTTTGGTATTCTCTAATCTATTGTGTTTTTAAAGTGTAAAGAGTAGAGTAGAGGGGGTGGCCTTTTATAAGTGAGGTGAGTGATACACTTGTAATTTTTGAAAATAAAATGGTGTTTCCACATTTTTCATAGGAGAAATGATCCAAAATGGAACATCATAGAAACATATAGGTGAAAAAATTGAAATATGTTCATCCAATGGGTTTTTAATTTTTTTGTTTTATTTTTAACCATTATCATTTTAGTTTAACCCCTAATAAACTCATTTTTCCTTAACTGCAGTAAATAATTTCTACTATTTTCACTATTATTTATGGTAAAAAATTACATTGAAATTATTATATAATATAAATTATTATAATTACAAATATTTAATCCATTTTTCCAAATTCAAATCAGAATTTAATTTAAAATTAAACTCACAGATGCGATGAGAAAGTGAGTTTTCAAACGGAAACATTTTTATAAGTAGAGAAAGTTTTAATATCAAAATTCAATATGAAATTAATTATAATGAACTTAATTGGATTAATAGAAATATAATTGAAATAATTTTATTTTTAAAACCATAGTAAAACAATTTTTAAGCTGTTAAATGTTGTAAATGAAAAGACCATTCTTAATAAAAACCAATATATTTCACTATTCACTAAAAAATTTATCTGTTTAGAAAATTTTCAAAACATTTCTCGTGGATAATTTTTGAAATTTATATTTTAAAAATTTATTTTATTTTTTCAAATAAATTTTCTAAAATTGGTAAAAATTTATTTTATTATTTTTCAAGAAAAATGCAACAAAACCATTTTTTTTGAGAAAATAGTATTCTCAAAACTTATAGAGTTTTCTAAATATTAAGTAATTTTTATAAATGTGTTTTATTTATATAAAATAATTATAATTAATATTTAAAAATTATTTATTATTATTAATATCTCTATGTTTAACAGCTAAATTATAATATTCATGTTTAATTAATAATATTAATAATATATCACTGTTTGTTAAAACTCTGTGTCGTGTATAATGCAATCTAAGTTTGATATTATGTATAACTCAAGATATCAAAGTAATTTAACTTTTTTTTAAAAAATAATTCATAAAAAATCAGGGTGTTATATTATATACCCCTTGAATTAAATTTATCCCTCAATATTTTTCACTCTGATACAAACAAATGTGGATACTTCTGCATCATCATTTCCTCATGTTACCACATAGCTTCTTCAAATGGGTGGTTTCACTAAAAACATTTAACTAGGGGAGTGGTATTGTTTCACAAAACTTTCTATCTATGATCAAGAATCTCCATTTTTTATTCATCATAAGAAATATGTTTATCCTATTATATGAGCTATGAGTTTAGTATATATGAAGGTTCAGTTATGTACTTCCTCAGGAGATATACATAGAACACATCATGGACTTGAGAGAGGTTTGGTGGAAGCACCAACCGATAGTCTACCATCCCAATATGGTCAATAATTTTAAAGGGAGCAATATACCTAAGTCTCAGTTTTACCTTCTTTCCAAATATCATTTCCTTCTTCCATGGATAAATTCTTAGAAACAACTTGTCACCAACTTCAATTTCTAGACCATTCTGGAAATTATCATCATAAATTTTCTACAGATTTCGAGCTACCTTGATTTTTTATTGAATGAATCTAACCTTATCTATAGTTTCTTTATCTATCTCTATCCTAATATATTTATTTATCTCACTTTATTATAGTACGTTGGAGTTCTACAATTACTTTTATATAGAGATTCATAAGGAGCCATTTTAATTCTTGAGTGAAAGCTATTGGTGTATGAAAACTCAACTAGAGGAAGGTGTTGATCCCAAACACATTTAAAATCCAGAGAAAATATTTCAACATATATTATAGGGTTTGAATTGTTATCTATGGATCACCATATATTTTAGGATGATACACAACACTAAAACTTAGCTTTATATCAAGATCTTTTTGAGGACTTCACCAGAACTTTGGGATAAACCTCCGATCCCAATCAGATATAATTGAATGTGGTACTCCATGAAACCTTACTACATACTTAATTTATATCATGAAGATATAATATATATTAAAATATTACTTTATAGTGATGAAGTGTGATGAATTTTTAAGGTGATCGACTAAAACCCATAGAGCATTATGCCCTTTAGACATTTTGGTGAGTCCGATTATAAAATACATGGTTATGTTTTCCCATTTAAATAATGGTATGGGTAATGGATGTAATATCCTATTAGAATTTTGTTTCCCAAACTTTACTTTATGACATACCATGAACATAGATATAAACTTTATGATATATCTCTTTATTCCATCCCACTAGAAGTACTATTTCAAATATCTATATATCTTCATACTTATAGGATGAATAAATAATATATAACTTTGTGATTCCTATAAAAAATCATTCTTAAAATATATTATGGATAGAACACATACAAGGTTCCTAAAACTTATCATTCCATCATGATCATGGTTACACTATATAACATTTCTAACATTCTTTTGAAGCACTACATCTTCCTTCTGTGCCTCTTTAATCTTTATATATATAGATGGTTGAACATTCAATTGAAAAAGTTAATATTTCTCCCATTACTTCATAATTTCCATATACATCCTTTTAAAATCCATAAATATTGGATATTTTTATGATCCACATCACGGATAAGCTAATATAATCCTTTCGACTCAAAGCACCACCAACCTTGTTCACATTCTGAGGGTGGTAATTTATTGAGAAGTCATAATCTTTAATGTTCTCTAACCACACTCTCTAGTCCATATTCAACTCCTTCTATGTGAATATACACTTTAAACTTTTGTGATCAATATATATATAACAATTTTATCTTTAAAGAAAATTCCTCTATATCTTTAATGAAAAAATTACCACAACTAACTCTAAATCACGAGTTGGGTAATTTTTTTCATGAACATTCAATCATCGTGAGACATAAGTTATAACCATTTCATTCTACATGAGAATGCATCCTAATACCTTATTGGATGCATCAATATATATTAAAAATCCTTATCTAGGACAGGGTAATTTAAGTACATGAATTATTACTAATATTATCATTAGTTCCTTGAAATTTTCCTCACATTCATATATATTGAGGAACATGGACCCCTTCTGAGTTAACTTGGTGAGTGAATTATATAGTCATGAGAATCTATCCAAAAAACTATGATAATATCCATCCAAATCAAGAAGACATTGAATCTTAATCATTGTGGTTTCTTTGGGATGACATTCAATAACCTCTATATTTGATGGATATTCTTGTATACCCTCTATTGAGATTAAATGATGAAAAAATGAAACCTTTTGTAGCTAAAATTTACACTTTATATAATTTTCATATAGTTTACCCTTTCATAGGGTCTTTAGTATAATTATCAAGTTTTATATATTATCTTACTTTCTATTTGGATATATAATAATGTCATATATAAATAATACCATAAACTGATCAAGGCAATCTCTAAAGACTCTATTTATTAAATACATGAAGACATCAAGGGAATCAGTAAGAGCAAATGGAATCAATATATTTTCATAGTGCCCACACTTATATAAATTTTTTTCTTAGGTATATCCCCCCATTTAGACCTTAATTTATGATTTATAGAATGAAGGTATAATATAGAAAATTATTGAGTTATACATAGTTGATCAAGTAGTTTATCAATACAGGGTAGATGATACTTGTTCTTGATCATAATCTTGTTCAGATCTTAATAATCAATAAAGATTCAAATTTATCCATCTTTATTTTTACCAAAAATAATAGGTTCACCCCAAGGTTACATAATTGGATGAATGAATACCTTATCAATGTTATCCAAGATTTTCTTCTTCAATTACTGCATCTTAATCAGGGTCATTCTATAGGGATCCTTTGAAATCCGCATGACACCAGGTATGAGTTCTTTTGAGAACTTAAATTCAATTTTTGGTAGAATTATAGGAAATTATCCTGTAATTACATACAAAAAATCCTACACAATAGGAATATCATTGATGTTGAGTTTCCTCCTAACCATATCAGATAAACACCCCTCTTGAAAAGAAATCAAAACCCATACAATGGACGTGATTTCCATCTGAAGTTCATATTTACCATTTCACTGAAAAAAGATCATAGGTTGGTTTGTAATCTCAAACATGACTTCCCTTACTCAGTAATTAATGTGGTATTCATATAGATAAATCTAATACATTCACATGATAACATAAAATTCAACCATATTAAGAGTGATAAGATTTGTAGGAAGCACATTCTCATAAGCTTTAACTGGAGAGGACTCATATACTTGAGATGTGATCATCATACCATTAGGGGTTTTCACTAATAATTATAAATATAATAGTTTGGTTAGAATATTTATACACTTATAAAATTATTCATATATTAAAGAATGTGTATATCCAGAGTTAAATAATACATTATCAGTTTTAGAGTGGATAGTAAGTGTACCTTTAACCTTGTCGTTATCATACCCCTCATCAGAAATAGTGATCTCCTAATATTTCCCTATGTCACTTGGATTAATAATTTTCTAACATTGATCATAATAATTAACATTTATATTTGGTCACTAGTTATCATAATGACCACACTCCTTGCATTTGAAACACTAGAGCGTAGGTGGTGCATTCCATTGATCTTTCTCTATATTCTCATCATTAGTTAACTTCTTCCCATCAATTTGAAATTTGATTACCCGATGAAATTCCCTCCCATACTTAAAGCATTTAATATTACCAGTAAGATGATTTCCTCCATGTTCCCTTCCATACTCTGAGCATGAAGGAAATCTTATCTTCTTTTCTCTATGTTTTTTATAGTTTCCTTTGAATTCATTTTTTCTTTTATTATAAAAACCACACAATTGATGGGTAACCCTAATTTGAATTTATAACTTGATAACACAAATAATTATTTCCTTATTACTAATAAAGTACCTTATGGTTAACACCCTTTGGAGACTTGGTTTTAATCCATTGAAGAATTGATCAGCCTTAATTTCAGTTTGGATGATAATACCATAAGCATACCTCACAAGTCTTGTAAAATTTTCCTTATAGGTACCAATATATTCATAATAATTCTTATTTAAATCAAGGAATTAATTCTCCATTTACATGTGATGAATAAAAGGAAAGTACTTTTTGGAAAATAATTTCTTAAACTCATCCACTTCTATGGACTCAATTTCATCTTGTTGAATTGTTTTCTTGATAAGATTCCACCATTGATCCGTTCCATCTTCCAAGTGATAAAAAACCAAAATAAAATTTTCATGATCATAACACTAGATAATGGAAAGTATATTTTCAGTGGTACTTATCCATTGTTCAATAAATATCAGATTAGCAGAACCATTAAAATAAGGTGTAATTTTCCTCATAAAGGACTCAAAATAATATTTCCCCTTCTTTTCCCATTTATAATTTCAACATATTTCATGGATTAAAAAAATTGGTGTGAGCATATTAATGAGATTTTTCATTCAAGCTCCTATAATGATTGGATACTCAGGAAGAAACTAATTGCATTTTCCATCACAGTTAGCATTAACACAGTTTCTTTATGTTCCAACCATTGACTAAAACCAAAAGGTATAGTTTAAGAGACAATAATCGTAGTGGGGAACCACATAAACATGAATATTAACTTATAGGATGTCTAAACCATGTAAACTTCATTTTTAATATATTAAACCTTAGGATTAAACTAGGAAATTCATAGTCATCATTAAAATCGTCCATGATGGTTCGTAAAGAGTTTGAGCATATCCCACAAGAGTGTCAAACCATATGTGCAGCAAGGACTATTGTCCTACACTAGGTAGTTATAGAGTCTAGCTCAATTCTCCTTTTTTCAGAGTTATTACCAATAGGTACCTCTATACTAGATCCATATCCAATTGTAGTATCTAGAAAGGGATGTAATTTCTTGGAAACCACTCTCTCCATCCTTCAAAAAAATTCAATTATATTTTTCTATAATTTGCATTATCCTTATGGTTCTCACTAAATTCTTCCCATCCCAGTTTCCAAAGTTTAACTCAAAATATAATATTATACCAACTATAATGACAAAGAATTTGCATACATATATATTAAATATTTTATATGAATATTCATTACAAAAAAATACCTGAGGATCATAAAGGTATAGTTCCTTTGGAAACTTGGAAAGACAAAAAACTTGTTCATAAGAGTTCCACATCATCTCCCACTTAGTACCTTATAACATGAATCCTTCTTATATATATCATATGTAATGACTATCATTATAACCCAGGGAAAAGAAACATAATTAATGGTCATATTAGATGCTCAATAAGGGTAAATGGGGTAAATAAATAAACATAATGTGAGCATAAGGGTATGATAACATGAGAATAAAACATGAAAAACATATCCTACATATAAAAGATCAAAATCTTGAGTCAAGGAATAATGATCGGAAGTTCATAAGACACGATTCATATGGAAATTAAAGAGCACAATCCATAAGATCATAACATTGAAATAAAACATGGAATTTGTACATAAAAATATGTATAAAATTCATTTACATAGTAGTCAAGGATCATTTCCAATGATATCATAGTGGAATGATTTCACAACCAAAACCATCGTAGTAGTCAAGATTCATTCCCAAGAATATCACAGTGGAAAATTCCCATTACTTAACATGGTTCACTCCTCATTCTACTCCTATTTATCTCATGATATATCAATCTTTACCTAATTCTTTGGGGGAGATATAGGTCTCACCCATCAGATAATTAAAATTATATATATGTATAACACAAGATCATAAATAATTTATCATATCCAAACCCATGAAATGAAATTGGTTTCATAAACATTTTATCATATAATAACCTATGGAAAAGAAACAAGTTTTATAACCATTTTATCATTTCATCATAGCATAAATCTTGGAAAATAAGTAGGTTTCATAAGTATTTTTTCCTGGTATAACCATTGAAAGAGAAGTGGGTTTCATAAACATATTTTCATCATAAATGTAAACCATTCATAGAAATAATAATAATTTTATCCTTGTATCATATCCCCAGTAATGTATAAGTATTGTCAAAGGATTTCATCTTAGATTTAAAATTATTTTGGAGGATCACTTGGAACATTTCTTTTGGAAAATAAATTTTATTTGAAAATAAATTGTTTTTAAAACTAAAAAATTATATTTTTTTGGAAATTATTTTATTTGAAAATAATATTGAAAAATTATAAAGTAATATTTAAAAACTTTTATGTGTATGATGATGAAAAATTACATACATGTCATATATATTAAAACAAATATTCCTTTCACATTTTTGGTAAAAGTCAAACGTGCCTTGTTTGGAAAATGAAATGAATATTAAATTGATTTTTTTTTGTAAAAAAGTAAATAATGGTTAAAAATTTATTTAATAAATCATTTAAATAATGTTAAAAACATTTTTTAAAACATTTTTAGTAAACATGTTCTTGGAAAAAAAGGATTTTTTATTGAAGAGAGAAATAAAGACGATTTTTCTGAATCTTTTTAAAATATTCAGAAGATAAAGAGAGAAAAATGAAGGTAAAACATGTATTATCATGAAATAAATATAGGATAATAAAATTAATGATTTTATTGAGAGTTTTATCATAATATTTCATCATTTTAACCATTAATATAAATGATACAGATAAATGATGAGATTATATCGTAAAACTATTACCTCTTTTTGTAACATTGAATCTTAAGATCTATGAAAGAATAACATTAAATAAAGCTTAAAATATCATTAGAATAAATAAATTCATTATATTACATGTAAAAGGTTCTATATATAAACCTCATAAAATAATATTGGGGCATAATATATCATATGTCTCAATGAAGGAAAATTGAGACAAAAATCTCTTACCTTAAGTCTCGACTTCCTTAGTACATGTTAAAAAATACTGAATAATAAATTAAATTTTATTATAAATATAATAGAGAACCATTATAATATATATCACATCATATATTATATAATTATACATTTTTATTATTTTTTTATTAATAATTCCTTATTAAAATCACTTATCGGGTAATAACTGCTTCATTTTTCACGTATGTTTTTGATTTTTTATTTTCATTCCTCTTACATTGATCTTGGTTCCATCATATTAAAAATGTTTTAAATGATATAAATATCATATATAATCATTATATATGTATTTATAGTAATCCATAAAATTTAGAGGTAGAAAATTAAATACACCGTTCATTGAGACAGTGGACCGTACATACACATGATATTTATTTCCATTTTATCAATAGATTGAATGAAAGAAAGGTAAATAATATATTTCCATTATATAATAATTTTTATGTCATATATATCTCATAATTGTAATTAAACATATACTTATTACCTTTTATGTAAAGCTTATGTGAATAATTAATCACATCACTTCGCAAAGTGGTAGTCCACCGTACACAGGAGCAACATTATCGTATTTTCACAAAATGGAAAGTAAAATGGAATATATGATATCATTATTAAAGAAGAATAATAATATCATAAATATCATATATAAACAATAAATCCACTATTATATCCATCTGCGAGTGGTGGTGATGTAAAATGAATAACATCAGTTCTTGAGGCTGTAGACCGGCGTACACACGAATGATGATTTTATATCCTATATGATGAAAAAGGAGAAGAATATAAGTTATGATATTAACATAATATAATATAATTATATTGGAGAGACTATTATTATTATATCTCCATAATTTAATGACTTTTTAAGTAGTTATAAGAATAAGTAAAACAAAAAAGAATTGTTTAAAACTTTACCCATTATTTGAGAAACCTCTTTAGGTTTAGGCTAAAACCTACCTAGATTGTCTTCATGAACAAAAAATATATTCTAGGATGATGATAGGGAAATAAGGAAATTATTTTGGAAATTATTTTTTGAACCAATGGGTTTTTGAAGTGTTATGAGGAGAGAAGAGTGGTGTCCTTTTATAAGTGAGGTGAGTGGCACAATTGTAACTTTTGAAAAGGAAAAGGTGTACCCATTTTTTTCTCTTGAAAAGGATCCAAAATAGGACATTATAGAACCTTATAGTTCTAAATATTGAAATATTTCCATAAAATTAGTGTTGGATAATTTTTGTGTTATTTTTAACCATAATGTTTTTAGTTTAACCCCCGGTAAACCCATTTTTACCTAAAATGTGGTAAATATTTTTTTCCTATTTATACCAGTTATTATGGTCAAAAATTAAGTTTAAATTATTAGATAATATAAATTATTATTATTACAAATATTAAATCCATTTATAAAAATTCAACTCATATAATTGGAAGAATTTAATTTAAAATAATCCCACATATGCGATAGGAAAGCAGGTTTTCAAAGGAAAAACTTTTCATAAGTAAAAAAAGTTTTAATAAAAAAATTCTATATGAAATTTATTAAAATTAATTAAATTGGATTAATAAAGATATAATTTAACTAAATTAGTTTTTAAAACCATACAAAAATAATATTTAAAATTTTAATGATAATAAAATTCTTAATACAAACCCTTATTTTCCCCATTCACTAAAAAAATTACCTTTTTGGAAAATTATCAAAAATTCATTCCATGATAATTTTTAAATTTTTATTTAAAAAATAATTTCTATTTTTTAAAATAAATTTTATAAAAGTAGTAATTTTTTTTGTACATGAAATTCATCAAAAACATTTTTTTTGAGAAAATATTATTTTTGAAACATATAAAGACATTTTTAAAATTTAAGATCTTTTTATCAATGTGTTTTCTTTATATAAAACATTATAATATCATTAAGTTTTGTAGAGAAGTTATAACGGTCTTGTTTAAGTAATAATATTAATAATATATTTTTGTTTGTTAAAACTGAATGTTACATGTAACGCAAGCTATCATTGATGTATCATATAATACAATCCATCAGATTAATTTAATTAATTAAAAAAATAATATTTCATAAAAATTAAAGGTGATTTATTCTAAACACCTTAAAATTAATTTCTCCCTCAAAATTAATCACTCTAATACAAACAAATGATGATACTTCTGCCTCATATTTTCTCCATTTCCCACACAGTTTCTTTAAACTGGTGGTTTCACAACAAAAAATTGACTAGGGGAGTGGTCTTAATTTGAAGAATTATTTTATCTATGATACCAAATCTCCACTAGTTGTTCCTCATAAAAAATTATTTTTATCCAATGGAATGACCATTGAGTTCAGTATATGTGAAGGCTTAGGAATGTGCTTCCTCTGGAGAGATATAGGGAACCAATTGGGGACTTGAGAAAGGATTGGTGGAAACAACAACCAATCAGATACCATACTGATACAATCAATAATTTCCAAGGGAATAATATTCCCAGGGCTTAGTTTTACCATCGTTAAAAATCTCATTACCATATTCCATGGATAAATTCTTAAAAACACCCAGTCACTAACTTCAAATTCTAGATTACACCAGTGATTTTCAGCATAACTTTTGTTCAATATCTAAGGTTACTTGATGTGTTGCTAAATTAATATAACCTTATCTTCCATTTATTAATCTATCTCAGGCCCTAATAGATTTATTTCTCCAAATTTATTCTATTATGTGGGTGTTCTACGCTTATTTTCATATAGGGTTTCATAAGGGTCTATCTAATACTTGAGTGAAATTTATTGTTGTATAAAATATCAAATAGAGGAAGGAATTTATCCCAAAAACCTTTAAAGTATAGTTAAAAAGACCTCAACATATAATTTAGGGTTTTGATTACTCTTTCAGAATGAACATCTATCTGAGGATGATACATAGTGTTAAAACTCAACTCTGTAACAAGAGATTGCTGAAGAATTCACCAGAACATTGAGGTAAACCTCATATCTTAATCAGATACAATTGAACATGGTAATAAATGAAACATAAAAACTTACATCATGTATATCCTAAAAATATAATCCATAGATAAATCTTCTCTGATAGTGATTAAGTGTACTGACTTTTTATGGTGATCGACTACAACCCATATTACATTAAGGGCTTTAGATGTTTTGGGGAGTCCAGTGATAAAATCCATGGTGATGTTTTCCCATTTCCTTTATAGTATGAGTAATTGATGTAAAATCTCCTTAGACTTTTTTCTCTCAACCTTAACTTTCTAACATACCATGCACTAAGATAAAAACTCTGTGATGCCTCTCTTCATTCCATCCCACTATAAGTACACTTTCAAATATATATACATATTTATTCTTTTAGGATTAATAGAGAATATATAACTATGATATTCCTCTAATAACTCCTTCAAATTTTGGTATGGGATGGACACATAAATGGTTCATGAACCTTATAATTCCATTATGATCAAGGTTAAACTCAAGAACATATATAATATTATTTTACAACTCCACATCTTCTTTTTAAACCACTTTAATCTTTACTTGGATAGATGTTTGAACATTAAATACAATAAGATAAGATTTCTCCCCTTAAATATTTATAGATATATCATTTTAAAGTCCATAAATATTAGATATTTTGTGATCCTCATCATGGATAATATTGCATGATCCTTTTGATTAAAATCATCAACCACCTTGTTCACTTTCCCAAGGTGGTAATGTATTGAGTAGTCATAATATTTAATTATCTCTAACCATATTATCCAGTGCATATTCAAGTCCTTATTTGTGAATATACACTTTAAAATTTTGTGATCAATATATATATCAAACTTTTTTCTATAAATATATTTCCTCCATATCTTTTATATAAAAATTACCAAAGCTAACTACAAATGATGAGTTGGGTAATTTTTCTCCTGAACATTCAATTTTCATGGGGCATAAGCTATAAACATGTCATTATATTTGGTAACGCATCCTAATACCTTCTTGTATAAATAAATATAGATTAAAAACCCTTCTACAATATAATTTAATTTAGGTAGATGCATGCTGACTGATCTTCTATTCTATTCCTTGAAATTTTCCTCACATTCATCTGTCTAGAGAAACATAGATCCCTTCCGAGTTAACATGGTGGTTTAATTATAAATTCACGATAAATTCTCATCAAAACATCGATCATATCAATCCAAACAAATAAATTTTCATATTTGAGTCACTGTGGTTGGTGTGGGAAAAAATTCAACAACCTCTGTCTTTGATAGATCTACCGATATACCCTCCCTTGAGATTATATGACACAAAAAATGAAACCTTTTTCAGTAAAAATTCACACTTTGTAAATTTTGAATATTTTTTTCCCTTCATTAGGGTCTTTAGTATAATTCTCATGTGACCTTAATTCTATTACTTTATCTTTGAATAAATAATAGTATCGTCTATAAAGACTACTAAAAACTGATCAAGGTAATCTCTAAAGACACTATTCATTAAATCTTTGAATATATCAGGGGAATTAGTAAGACCAAATGGAATAAATATATATTAATAGTTCCCATACCTTGTACATAATGATATCTTTGGTATATCATCCTTCTTGAACACAATTGATGATATCCAGAATAATGGTAAATCTTGGGAAAGTATTAATCTCCACAGAGTTGATCAAATAGGTCATCAATATGGGATAGAGGATACTTTTTATTGACCATGATCTTGTCTAGCTCTCAATAATTAATTTAAATTCAAATTGCTCCATATTTCTTTTTAACAAAAAGAACAAGTACACCAAAAGGTGACACACATGGCTGAATAAATCCCTTTTCAAGGTACTCCTAAATTTTATTCTTCAATTCCAATAAGTTAAGTGAGGATATTCTATCGAGTTTATTTGGAAAAGGAATGTCACTAGGTATGAGTTATACTGAGAACTCAACTTCACATTTTTGTGGAATTCTCAGTAACTCTTTTATAAATGCATCAAAAAAAATCTAAAAAATAAGCATATCATCATTGTTGATTTTTCCCCCAACTATATGTGATAAAAATCCTTCTTAAGTAGGAATAAAAATCCATACAATGCATGTTATTTCCATAAGAATTTAATATTTACTATCACACTGATAAATGATAATAGGTTGGTTTGAAATACCAAATGTGAATTCCATTAATTGGAAATTAATGGGTTATTTATTTATAAAAATCCAATCCATTCCCAAGATAACCTCAAATTCAACTAGAGGAAGAATAAAAAAATTACGGGAGACACATTCTCACAAACTTCAAATGGAGAGGAATCATATACTTGATATGTGATCATTATATAATTAAGGGTTTTCACTACTAATTATACATATAATCATTTGGGTGGAATCTTGATACCCATATTGTAAAGACCCAAAATTTCCATGTAATTTTTTTAAATGGAAATTTTACGAGTCCACAAAATTTTATGGCGCATGATTCCGAGGCCCGGAGTTCCCGGAATCAATTTGTGAAGTTTTGTTTGGGTACATTCAATGAAAGTTCAAGCGGGTTTTTATAACTTTAGAACCAGTGCTTGGAACTGAAATCCGAGGGCACCGTTGAACTCGCAACGCTGATATTCGCTTAAGGAGACTTTCACCTCGATGACAGTGGGTCGAGAATAAAAGATAGTTTTTGGGTTTTTTGTGGAAAATAATAAAATAAAATGAACTACACTTTATTTTATTTTTGATCCACCATGTGTAAGATGGAGGTGGGGTCCACCAGAAGTAAACCTCCTCGTAGGAGTTGAAGTGTGGGGACCACCCGACCATAACCTCCCATGAGAGGTTATGGTGGTGGGGCCCTCCCAAACCTAACCTCCCGCGAGAGGTTATGGTGGTGGGGACCACCCGGGACTAAAACCCCATTTTAATTGTGGGAAACCTCTCAAATACCCTCATTAATGAGGTAGAGTCTCTCTACCCCATCCTTTAATGGTGTCAACCCTTCCTCTCTTTTAATTGTGCCAACCTCACAAATTAATTAAGTAGAGATAACTTAATTAATTCACCCAATTTGAATTATTATGCCAATGACTTAATAGATTTTATAATCTATTATTCTTAGCTACCTATTATTTTGTTGGAAAAGGAGGAAAAATCTTTTGACAGAAAAGATCTCTCCAACGAAGAATGAAGAACGCGTTTTCCCAATGAAGAACGCTGGCAACGAGCATCTTTGACTTCTTCCTTGAAGAAGCAACCGACGTGGGACATCTTTGATGACCGACCCTCCCTCCTCATCATCGTTAACGAATCGACGCATGAGCTCAGGATTTGAAGTGTGCGGTGGACATGACAAACGACGCAACTCCATCTTTTTCTCCATGACTCCATCAGCGAACAACGAACAAAGGTAGGGGATTTTTGTGATTAATTTTATCCCCTTGTTTCTTTCCTTCCAAAACAAAGAAGGAAGACCAACTTATTTTTCAAGTTGGTCCACGGATATTTTTCCTTGCTGGTTGTGAATATTTTTTTTAATGAGGGATTATCAGGAATTGATGTTTTTAAGATATCTTCCATGTTCGTTCTGTGTTTATGTTCTTGATGAACTGATTGCTACCAACCTAAACTCAGAGGGTGCGGGTCAAACTAACCTGGCCCGACCCGCTCCGCCATTCTTCTTTGTGATGTTATTCGACATGGAGACGAGGCGACGAGACGATGAAGGCGACGAAGGCAACCTGCGTCGCCCCCGTGACGCTCCACAGCCTCGGGTTGAACCGTGCCACCCCCGCTATGCTGCCCGTTGTCTGCGCCACCCTCCAGCTAAACCGACCCGAGCCGCACTGCAGCCTGGCCGAGCCGTACTCTGGCCACGCCGCACCCCGGATCCCAGCCGCCATGCCTCCCATGCCCCACGCGGTACCCTCTCGAGCCCTGGTCGAGCTGGCCTCCGCGCGTGCCCCACGTGTCCCGCGGCTCTGCCGTCTGCGCACCCCGTGCGCCCCGCTCGCCCCACATCGCTGCTGGTCGAACCGGCCTCCGGCCTTCGCGCAGCCCCCGTGGCTCCACCGTTCATGCACCCCGCTTACCTCATGCGGCCCACGCACCCTGCGTTGCCATTGGCCGAACTGGCCCCTGGCTTCCACGCGCTCTGCACGCCCCGTAGCTCCATAGTCTGCGTGCCCCATGACGCCACAGCTGAGCCGGCCTCCCGGACCTGGCCGAGCCACCCCGGCCCCAGGCCGAACCGGCCCGAGATGTCCCCTCGCTGTGACCTCTGAGACGAGTCGTGCCCTTGTGGTGCCATCCGGGCCGAGCCGCCCATGCGGCACCCTCCGGGCCGAACCGCCCTCTCGTCGACCTGCGGTTGGTCCGCGCCCTCACGACCGGTCCATGCTCTCATGGCCGGTTGGGCTGGGCCCCGCTGGCTGAGCCGAAACCAATGGGTTAGCTTGCCTAACAGGCCGGGCCATACCCAACGGGTCAGGCCAGGTTGACTCAGACAGTTCGGTCCAGACTGGGTTGGGCCGGGTCGGTCCGACCAGGTCAGACGGGACCCGGGCCCACTAGAACCCTTTACTTTCTTTTGGCCATATCATTGGTACCGAGCATCCGTTTGATGAAACATCAGTGACCCTAGTAATATTGAATCATGATGGTCCCTTTGAGTATACCCCACTATAGATTGGAGTATAGTTGAGATACGATCAGGTTAGATCGTACAAAAATCCTACTGGGCCCTTGGGACTAAAAGGCTAATAACTCACAGACCGGGCATCCGATTGATGCTCAGTCTATTGCGTTAAGACCTATATTACATGGCGTAACTTTGAGATACTTATTTATGGGACTTCGTGATAGTTGGAGTATCAACTGGTAGCTCGTGGAGTGGATCCTTCCAGAGACGAGCAGACAGAGTGTAGAGACCTAGTAGCTGGATGAGACTTGACGAACACTGACCGATTGACTCAGAGTGACTCGACTAGACCAGTGGGGAGCACCTGGTTGTGGTGGAAGACCCGCAGTGGAGGAGTGCATGGTTGTGGCGATAGACCCGTGGTACTTGATAGGAGGAGTACCTCTACAGGCTATTAGGGGGAGCGCCTAGTTGTGGCAGCAGACCCACGGTGGGGAGCTCCTTGTTGACACGGTAGACCCATAGTACTCGACAGGAGGAATACCTCAGCAGTCCAAGTATAGTGGAAAGCACCTTGGTGTTGCGGTAGGCCCACTGTAATCGACAGAGGAGGGGTTCTCTAGTAGCCGTGGTTTCGATATTGTGAATAAAAATCCTCTTTGAGTTGAGTCAGTAACTTTTGTGTTTACCTCATTATTGAGATGGATTACATGATAACTTAGGTATATGTATGGGTATATACCTAAGTGGGGTTATCTGTTGATTTCAAACCTTTTGTTTTATCCTTGTTGGATTTTGTGAGACCTTGAGGGTCTTGGGGTCCCTACTGAGTATCGTTATACTCACCCCTACACGGGCTATGCCCGCACCTAATTATGATGGTTGTAGTCGATAGACAATGCTGACTGAGGATGAGAGTACTAGGGCTGGACAATACCTGGAGGTGGACCTTATGATGAGTCGGTACACAGAGGAGATTGGAAGATGTGGAGTGCTGCGGAGGCTATCTGTACATACCTTTTAGGTAGGAATCTAGGGGGATGACCCAACATCTGTTTTTCCATTCTTCAGTTATACTTGTATCTCCAGTTCCCTGTACTTTATAGTTGGGCTTGTATTTGCGGCCCCTTTTACTTTTCATCACCCTTTTGTTATACACTTTACTTAGTGTTTTGTATCCAACTGTGTGCTCTGTGTGTGAATTTCAGATTATAAAGGAAATGCCTTCCTAGTTTTAGGGAATTATGCCTTTGGTGCTAGTCGCCAGACCCTGGACTATGGAAGGTGGTCTTGGGGTAGTCACGACACGGCCCCTAGGGGACGGGTCATGACAAATTAGTATCAGAGGAGTCGGTTATACCGCAGAACTTAGGACTCTGATCTTTCTTTTCTATGAAGCAATAGTGTTAGGAGTAGTGGGTGTGGTTCTCAGTTCAGGGAGTCCAGTGTTGGTGCGGCGACCGACATATCCATACACCATGACCCTAACTTCTGATTTCTGACTCAGTGCACAGAAACACTAATTGTGTGTGTGTTTTAAAATTTTTTATTTTAGTTATCTCAACCAGTTCACCTCACCAGGTATAATTTTTTGACCGTGTAGCATCTGTTTCTTTCAGGAAACCTCCCCATGGATGAGCAGCTAGAGTCTTGAGAGTTGTACGCACAGATATCCCACCGAGCGACGAGGCCTCGGTGTAGGGCCCTTTTCTAGAGGAGGCACCAACGGTACCACTCCCCATTGGCCCACCGATGCCACCAGCCCCAACAGAAAACGATGCACGCCGCTTGAGCGCATTGCACGAGTTCCAGCTCCAGAGGCCACCTAGGTTTAGGGGAGATACAAACTCACATGCAGATGAGGATTGGCTGGAGGCTGTGGTGAGAGTTTTACAACTATTAGGGACACCGACAGACTTTATAGTGATTCTTGCTGCCAACCTTCTATAGGTAGCATCAGGAAGATGGTGGATCTTGATGCTGAAAGTTCATGATGAGATGACGCTACTTGGGGCAGACTTTGAGAGCCTGTTTTGGGTGGAGTTGGTTCCAGCGACTCTCTGTGCAGTGCACATATAGCAACTACTTCATCTGTAGCAGAGCATCATGACTATAGATCAGTACTCAGAGAGGTTCACTGACATCTCATGCTACTCCTCCGATATGGTGCGGGACCCATTCTTTAGGGCCTAGACAGATGGGAGATCAGAGCTCTGATGATATCACTCAGCATCCTGACGCTGGTGGGGGTGCTAGAGAGAGCCCTCCTGGTAGAGAGTTTCCTTGATGAGAAGTCTCCAACAGAGAGATCCACCACCAGTCGACACATAGTAGAGTCTTCTGTAGCTGACAGCAGACAGATGTCGCAGTGGTCCAAGAGGACCAGACCTACAGGTGGACGACCGCATGACTCAGGATCGGTTGTGCGGGGCACCCGGAGCAGAGACATACATGCCAGAAGTGAGAAGTGTTTCACTTGTAGAGGGTAGGGTCACATGGCTCATGAATATCTGACCCGCCATTCGGATGATCAGTAAATGGTCTAAGGACCGCGTAGGTAGAGATAGATATTCGATCAAGTTGGTCCACAGGGAGCAGGCAGACGTGTCAGGGGAGCTGGCTGTGCAGCTGGCGGTGGACAACGTTTTGAGGTGTTACCGCCACCACCACCAGGAGGTCCACCCCGACCGCCGAGAGCAGGTGGACATGGGAGAGCTCAGATCCAGGAAGCTAAGGCCTACGATCGTGGCGCTCCAGAGGTGATACTAGGTAGAATCTGTGTCTATTCCACCTTAGCTACAGTTCTTATAGACACAAGTGTTAGTCACTCTTTCATTTCCTCTGCCCTCGTTCAGAGCTCATAGAATCTGATGGAGCCGTTGGCTCGATCCTTGCGTATATAGACTCCTATGGGATCATATTCGACAATTACGCACTGGTGCCGGTAGTGTGAACTTACTCTAGGGGGCGAGAGATTTAGCTGGGATCTCCTAGTAGCGGCATCAAGGCCTTACGACGTCATCTTGGGTATGGACTGGTTATCTACATTCCATGCCCAGATTTAATGTATTAGGCACAAAGTGCGGTGTATCTACACATATGGAAACAGGTTTACCTTCACTGGTGACAAGGGAGCCTTTTCAATGCATGATGGACTTACTTGGAGGAGAGTGCAATCGATCACTCATCAGTTGGCTTGCCTTACCCTCAGATCAGTTGATGTAGAGAGTTTGAGCTATCCTGTAGTGGTGGAATAGTACACGGATGTTTTCCCTAATGATGTATCAGTTATACCTCCTCATAGAGAGGTATACTTTTACATTGACTTTTACCTCGGGATGACATCGATATCTACTCCAGCGTATCAGATGGCTCCCGCAGAGCTTTGCGAGCTGCGAGTACAACTTGAGGACTTGCAGGGGAAGGGATTGATCGGGCATAGTGTTTCTCCCTGGGTAGCCCCAATTCTATTCACCAAGAAGGCGGATGGGAGCTTGAGGATTTGTGTTAACTACCGACGCCTGAACCAACTGATCGTGAAGAACAAGTACCCACTCCCAAGGATTGATGACCTCCTTGATCAGTTGAAGGGAGCACGGTAGTTCTCAAAGGCAGACCTTAGATCAGGATATCACGAGCTCAGATTTCGAGATGAGGATGTATAGAAGATGTCCTTCAGGTGTTGGTACGACCACTCTGAGTTATTGATTATTCCATTCGGTGTAACCAATGATCCAACAGTGTTCATGGGACTCATGAACAAGATTTTTCAGCCGTACCTTGATCTAATTGTTGTATTATTCATCGAAAACATTCTGATCTACTCAACTATTGAGTAGGATCATGCCTACCTGTAATGTCCCGGACCTCTCCGGCCCATTCCTTTGTCAAAAAGAAGGCCACAGAGTGTTCGAGAGGGTAAAATGGACTTTTCCCACACTTTCCAGAATTTTGAAACTACACACCGAGTAGTTTGAGTACACTCCATGTACCCCCTTTCTGGGTATACCCCGTGTTGAAGTCCATGTCCTTTCCATGTGAAATAAATGGGTACACTCCGTGTATCAAATACTACAGGCCGTGTAGTCTCTCCCCGCGTATGCGTTACCGTGTGTTGACCGGTCAACAGTCGTGTGCCGTGTTGGAGCTATGTGAAATAAATGGGTACACGCCATGTATTCAATAGCACATGCCGTGTAGTACCTCCACGCTTATGCGTTACCTTCAAGCCATGTGTTGACCATTCAACGGCCGCGTTCCGCGTTGGAAGCCGTGTTGGAAGCCGCGTGGTGACCGTGTGAAACGGCCGAGTACACGCCATGTACTATAAAGTACACGCCGTGTACTTTTTCTTTTCTCCCATATAAAAGGAGGGGTCCCCTCCTCCTTTTCAAATCACCCCTCTCCTCCCCATTCCTCTGAGCAGAGCTCTCCCAAGAGACTCGAAGACTCGTTTTCTTCCATAACTTCTTCATACAAGCTCCGATTTACGATCCGTCAATGGCCACGAGATAGTAACGATGAGGCGGAACTTATGAGCTTGGATCTGTTGTCTTTCCTTCGTCCTTTCCTTTCCATATTCCACCCGAGGAGGTTTTTTTGGGACTCGACAGAAGTGACAGATGCCGACAGATGTCTTCTAAAGTTGATCCGGGGGAGCGTTGTGATCAGAACCTATTGAGGTAGAGATCTTACCTTTGTCTCTCTAGATTGTGCATCATGTGGGGTGGGTGGCCTCTTGTCTATATAAAACACTTTTGAACCAGTTTAATAAAGATAATAACTGGCTTATATAACGGGGATGAGAGTTTTGTGAATACAGTTACATTATTTATATCCTATGATATTATGTTGTGAATTGAATAGGATTATGCCTACTAAAAATCACGGTCGTTGGGGGCCTTTGCATGCACAATTAAATGTTGCCCTATCTTTCTAGACCGTTTTTGTAAAGGGAACCTTGTTGAATGTGGAAATTGGTTAATCACATAAAGTTGGCTGATTAAAATCCAGAACCCTTGTGTGATCACCCCGGTTAAACAAAATGGAATAATGAACATGTGGGTGTTGTCTTGGATACGTGGCATGTGATGGGGGTGTTTTGTCGGATTGTTGTGGATTGGGTGAGCAGTGGGGCCACGATTGACTTGGTTGTGGGTTGGTGTGAATGTTATGTTGGTGACGGGAAGTAGGGCTGCGATAAATTGTATTAAAGGGATAATTATGTACGAGTTTCAGTGTGTTTGTGGTTATGGTGGTGGAAGCGGGGCTCCAGGAATGGTTTGGAATGTGAACGGACCATGGGTTGTGATTAATAAATAAAAAGTGGAAGAGTTAATGAATGGTGGGTCATGGTAATGGAACGGGATTAAATAATCAATGGGTTGGTTGGTTAATATAGAAGGATTTTTTGTGCTACTTTTGTTTTCCTAACTTGATATGTGAATGGAAGGGATATGTTTTACGAATGATCGATGTGGTTGGTTATGGATAGTTGCCCAGTAGTTAAGGAACTAATAAACTAATTTTGCTGAAACTTGAAAACCTAAATGGGGTTGGGATTGTTTGTTGTATGCATGCTTCGTAGTAGCAGTGATGAGGTATGTGCCCAGTTTCTCTGTTTAGAAGCCATAGGTTGGGCTGTGTGTTTGATATATATATATATATATATATATGTATCTTTTGTGTTTTATCACACCCCACCCATGTTGATCACTTAGTGCCGAACACTCCCATTTCATGGGAGAGGGTGTTTTCTCCTTAGTTACTAGCTCCTTCCTGCTCCTTCTTCCATAGGCTGTGATGGATTGAGGCGACCTTACACCCAAGACTCTTTGGGTAGGTTTCTATTGGGGTGGTTTTAGCCCAAGTCTCTTTGGGCAGGTTTTACTGTTTCCCAATAATCTTCGGGATGAGGCCCAGGTGTGTGCGGGCAGGATACGTGGTTGTGAGGCCCTGGTGTGTGCGGGCGATATAGGTGGTTGTGAGTCCCAGGTGTGTGTGGGCAGGATACGTGGTTGTGAGGCCCAGATGTGTGTGGTCGGGATACGTGGTTGTGAGGACCATGTGTGTGCGGGCGGGATGTGTGGCCGAGGTGTGTGCGGGCAGGATGTGTGGCCCAGGTGTGTGCGAGCGGGGAGAGTGTGGCAGCGTCAGGATGTTCACCGTTAGGAAGAGAAGATAACTAATAGGGAATGGTGTGGGGTACCCAATAATCTTGTTCTTATATACTACTACCTATTGTGTTTGTGTTTTTGGTGAGTGTGGCTGGTGAGGTTGGGTGGATAAAATTCCTTGCTAGGTTTCTTCTGTTGTTCTCACGGGACATTAGGATGTCTCCCCACTTGTGAACGAGAGCTTTAGGTTTCCCTACTGAGTATACTTGTATGCTCACCCTAAGTTTACTTTCAGGTTTCCAGGAGGACTACCAGGGCCGTGCGGGGCCCTACTAGTCGGACAGTTGGAGTTGTTTCTGTTGCTATACACTTGCTTCTTTGGGTATTGTACTTTGAGCTTTCTTGTACTTGCACCTTGTTATAAAATTTTTTAAACATGCATGTGGGCTTGGTTTGGGTTTATTTCTATACACTTGTTCTTTTCCTTTTTGGTGGTTGAATTGTCCTATTTCCCGATCTTAAAATAATAAAAAGGGTAACGCCTCCCATATTTGTGAAAACTCATACTCTTGGTGCTAGTCACCACCCCAGGGCCTACTGGAGGCGGGACTCGGGGGTCATTATCTCCCTTTCATCATTTCCATCTCAGAAGGGGCATCTTTGGTGGGAGGGGGTTGTGACATAATGGTATCAGAGGTGATGGTTGAGAGATAGGATGAAGTATGGAGTTAGGCACAGTGAGGATGGCATGGGATGGTGGAGAAACAATCTTAGTTAATCATGGTGCGTGACATAGGCCAGGGAAGAACGGCTAGGACACAGGATTTTAGGGCCCCCCCGTGATCCGATGCAAGGACTCCGAGCCTACCGAACGACCAAGTGAGACTACATTGATTGAAGGGTAGAGACCCTAGGGAAGGTACATGCATCATCATGATTGTGTTTTACTTGATTTGGGTGTTCTGGGAAAGAAATTGTGATAAAATGATAAAATGAAACCCTGAGAAATTTCCTTACTACTTAGGCTTATGCGATCTTTGTTTACCGTACAGCTATGGCACCTGGACATCATCCCCGTGTGGCTCAGATGGGCGAGGCCCATTAGATTCAGGCGGTCAATCAGTCGAGGATTGACCGAGAGGAGGAAGATAGCCAGTGGCAGAAGACTTTCCGTTCTTTCCAGCAAAAAACCCTCAAGAAGTATGAGGGTAGTACTTCGGATACGGAGACTGAGGGATGGATTTAAGAGCTAGGGATCGCTTTTACCTTGATTTGTGCTCCGAGGTAGTACTGGGTTCCCCTAGCAGTCAGTCAGCTGAGAGGTGAGGCACGACAGTGGTGGACGATCTACCTCAGAGAGAGGATAGAGGCAGAGGTTCCATGGGTGGAATTTGAGAAGGAATTATGAGAGGAATTCCTTTCTTCCATGATCAAGGCGGAGAAGCGGAAGGAGTTACTCTCCCTTCAGTAGGGGAGTATGTCAGTACAAGAGTTGGGGATCAAGTTCAAGGATCTCCTATGCTTTGATCCGAATCTCTTTCCGGATGAGGAGTCTTGGGCGAGACATTTGGAGGAGGCGATTTGTACTTCGCTTCAGTATGCTGTTACCCCCTTCACCCTTCCTATGTACTTGGCAGTACAGAAGAAGGCAGAGGTTGTAGAGAGGATTCACTCACTGGGAGGTGCACCACGGGAGGGGATCCATCTAGGATCGTCGAAGGGGAAGGCAGTCAGCAGCAGGTCTCCTGTGACGGGACCTTCCAGGTTCAGGCAAGTAGGGAGTAGGCCCCAGCAGTTCCAGTTCAGATCTTCAGGTCCTCATCCATTTTTAACAATCCCAGGACCGAAGTGTTTTTCTTATGGCGGTTTCGGTCACATTCAGAGTCGGTGCCCGACCCGAGCTCAGTACGGTGGAGGTGGGCAGGTTTAGCACCCACCTCAGCAGCACCAGTTTCCAGCGAGGCCCTTCTAGCAGCAGCAGGACCATGCTCCTCCGAGGGTAGACTTTGTAGGAGGAGGCCGACCTCAGGGTGCTCCTCAGGGACCTCGACAAGGGCATGGTCGGGGACGTGGAAGACATCAGAGAGGCAGAGGAGCTTGGTGTTGAAAGTTGCACGTAGCAGAGTTGACAGCTCCGGCAGGACCAGAGGTGGTGCGAGGTACGATTTTTTTGTTCAGCACTCTCGTTTCTGCTTTGTTCGATTCGGGAGATTCGCACTCCTTTGTTGCACCTGGTCTAGCCTATTCTTTAAGACTAGACATAGAGAGACTTTCTATACCACTAGTGCTGAGTGCACCAGTTGGAGGCCAGACCAGCGTATCTTGTGTTTTCTGGGGATGTGGGCTGACGTTGGGACCACATCAATCTAGTGGGGATCTTCTTCTATTACAGATGCAGCCATATGATGTCATCCTAGGAATTGATTGGTTGTTTTCCGTTAGTTCTGTTATCTACTGCTTCTGGAGAAGATTCATGTTCTCCGACTTGGATGGGCAATGTGTAGCTTTTGTTGGCGAGAGGAGCTATCAGGTGGGAAGCCGGCGCATGGAGCCTATCCTTTCCTTGTTAGGTGATTTATTAGTGGTTCCAGCTGATACAGAGATGATGGATGTCCTGGAGGTTGTTGGGGAGTTCCTAGATGTTTTTCCTGAGGATGTTGTGACTCTACCCCCCCGACGTGACGTTGAGTTCGGGATAGACTTACAGCCTGGTGCCCGTCCGATTTCGATAGCCCCTTATCGGATGGCACCTTTGGAGTTGCGGGAGTTGCGAATTCAGATTGATGATCTGATGGAGAAGGGTTCTGTTTGACCCAGCGTATCGCCATGGGGTGCTCTAGTTTTGGTCGTGAAGAAGGCATATGGTGGTCTCATGCTATGCATAGACTACCAAAGGTTAAACCAGGTAACGGTCAAGAACCGTTACCCCCTTCTAAGGATAGATGATCTCTTCGACCAACTGAGGGGAGAATGTTGGTTTTCCAAGATTGATCTACGATCTGGATATCGTCAGCTGAGGGTAAAGGACAGTGACATCTCAAAGATGGCTTTCCGGTGCAGGTATGGGCACTTAGAGTTTGTAGTGATGCCGTTTGGAGTTACAAATTCACCGGCTGTGTTCATGGGACTTATGAACTATGTATTCCGAGAGTTTCTGGACCGTTTAGTCATTGTGTTTATCGATGACATCCTGATCTACTCAAGATCAGAGGAGGAGCATGTTGAGCATCTCAGGGCAGTCTTCTAAGTCCTTCGACACCACCAGATTTACGGGAAATTGTCAAAGTGTAAGTTCTTGACGCAAGAATTACACTTCCTTGGGCACGTAGTGTCTCAGAATGGAGTGTCAGTGGACCCGTCGAAGGTGGAGGTAGTTTTTTCTTGGGCAGCACCCAAGAGAATGGCAGAAGTTTATAGTTTCCTGGGGTTAGCAGGTTACTATCGGAGGTTTGTTTCGGACTTCTCTCGAGTTTCTGCTCCATTGAAATATTTGACTAGGAAGAACCAGGTCTTCCTATGGAGCGAGCAGTGCTAGAATGCTTTCGACTAACTGAAGGAGAAGTTGGTCAGTGCTCCCATACTCAGGTTTCCAGAGGAAGGGTTGTTGTATGAGGTGTTTTGTGATGGTTCTGTCCTTGGTCTGGGGTGCGTGCTGATGCAGAAGAAGGGAGTGATCTTTTATGGGTCTAGGCAGCTATGCCCTCACGAGCATAACAATGCCACCCATGACCTAGTGCTTGTAGAAGTAGTGTTCGCACTGAAGTTATGGTGACATTACCTCTTTGGGGGGGCACTTTGTGGTCTTCTCAGATCACAAGAGCCTACATTATATCTTCTCCCAGCGTGACCTGAACCTGCGGCAGCGGAGATGGGTTGAGTTTCTCCAAGACTATGACTTTGAGATCTCTTACACTAAAGGTAAGGGCAACGTTGTGGCTAATTCCATGAGCAGGAAGTCACATAAGGAAGTGGTTTGGGAATCCTCTGATGCTTGGAAAGCGATGGGAGAGTTGGCTGCCTTGCACTTGAATGCAAGGGTAGAAGGTGTTAGAGGCTGTTTGTTTCAGATAACGGTGCAGTACTCCTTGTTGCAGCAGGTGGAAGAGTCTCAGTGGGGGTAATTCGAGGCAGAAGTGATGCGGTATCATGTCGATTAGGGAAACGCTCCAGAAGGATGGACAGAGGACAACCAACATTGGATGATTTTCCATGGAAGGCTGTTTGTCCCGGATACAATGCGTGAGGGAGTTCTCTTTGAGTTCCATAGTTCATCCTTGGCGGTACATCCAGGAGTTTCAAAAATGTACCAAGGCCTGAGGGAACAGTTTTGGTGGTCTGGGGTGAAATGGGAAGTGGCAGAGTTTGTGGCTAAATGCCTAGTGTGTCAGCAAGTGAAGGTTGAACACCGTGTTCCCAGTGGTTTGTTGCATCCTTTATATGTCCCTGAGTGAAAGTGGGATGAAATCTCAATGGACTTCATCATATGACTACCCAGAGCTCAGGGTGGTTATGATGCTATCTCGGTAGTGGTGGATCGATTGACGAAATCAGATCACTTCTTAGCAATTAAGGAGTCAGGCCCGGTGAGTACCTTAGCATAGAGGTACGTAGACGAGGTGGTGCATTTTCATGGAGTTCCAAAGACTATTGTCTCAGATCGGGATACACGGTTTACCTCACGAGTATGGAGGGGGTTACAACATGCTTTTGGCACCCAGCTATGCCTTAACACTGCTTTCCACCCCCAGACCGATGGGCTGAAGGAGTGGACTATCCAGACATTGGAGGACATGCTGCGAGCATGCGTTCTGGATTTCAGAGGATCATGGGTACGACAATTGCCTTTAGTATAGTTTTCCTACAACAACAGATTCCATTCTACATTGGCATGGAACCGTTTGAGGCTTTGTATGGAAGACCATGTCTTTCACCCATTTTCTGGGAAGAGGTTGGTGAGATAGGTTCTCTTGGGCCAGAGGTAGTGCAGAGCACCATAGAGAAAGTCCATCTTGTATGTGAGAGGATAAAAGTGGCTCAGGACTGAAAAAAGTCTTATGCTGATCGTCGAAGGAGGCCTTTGGAGTTTGGGGTGGGAGACCATGTGTTCTTGAAGGTTTCCCCTCGACGGGGGCAGCAGAGGTTTGGGAAGGGGAGTAAACTCTCCCCTAGGTTCATCAGACCTTTCAAGGTGCTGAGGAGAGTCGGTGGGGTGGCATATCAGCTGGCCCTTCCACATCAGTTGGAGAAGGATCATGACATCTTCCACATCTCCCAGCTTCGTCGGTACTTACACGATGACTCCCACATTACCGACTGGGGAGAGTTAGATATGGGAGACGACGCGACCTTCGAGGAACGACCAATCAAAATCAATGATCGTAAAGATAAGGTGCTCCATGGACTAACCATTCCATTGGTTCTTGTGTTGTGGAGGCATGGTGGCCTCATGGAGAGCACTTGGGAGTAGGAGATCCAGATGCACGCTCAGTACCCGGAGTACTTTTGACTTGTTTTTTCCCTTGTTCTTCTGAGCTTTGTGTTGATGTTATACTCTATACCTTTGATATATGGAATGATTGGCTTGTCAGTTGTGAGAAATTTTGTTTCCTTGTTCCCTGGTAATGTGTAATATGTCCAGATGTCTGGGGAAAGGGAAAAACATGATCCTTAATCGAGACGCATTAATGCGGATGCGATTGAACCCGTGCGGGCAAGTTAGTGCCGTCTAAAGTGGATAATATCTCGACATAGGAGAAGGAATTTTTAACCAAACCACATGTTCAGGAAGTGTGTTGGTTGTGTGGTGTTGGGGGTAGTTCAAGTTGGAAAATCCTAATATATGGAAGTGGGAAGGCCCAATCCTTAATTGAGACACATTAATGTGGATGCGATTAAACCCGTGCAGGAGAGTCAGTTCCGCCTAAAGCCGATAATATCTCGACATAGGAGGGGGAATTCCTAACACCTATGATTAGGGTTGTTGGTTGGGTTCATGTTATAACAAGAACCCTAAGAGGTATCTTGTTGGGTTTCCTTTGGGTTGGATTTTGAATTCTTTAGGACGAGAATGTTTTAATAGGTATCTGATGTAATGGACCGAACCTCTCCAGCCCATTCCTTTGTCAAAAAGAAGGCCACGAAGTGTTCTGGAGGGTAAAATGGACTTTTCCCACACTTTCCAGAATTTTGAAACTATACACCATGTAGTTTGAGTACATGCCGTGCACCCCCTTACCGGGTATACCCCATGTTGAAGGTTGTGTCCTTGCCGTGTGAAATAAATGGGTACACACCATGTAGTATCTCCCCACGTACGCGTTACCATGTGTTGACCAGTCAACGGCCGTGTGCTGTGTTGGAGCTGTGTGAAATAAATGGGTACATGCCATGTATCCAATAATACATGCCGTGTAGTCCCTCCCCGTCTATGCATTACCTTCAAGCTGTGTGTTGACCAGTCAACGGCCACGTTCCACGTTGGAAGCCGTGTTGGAAGCCGCGTGGTGACCATGTGAAACGGACGAGTACACGCCGTGTAATTTTTATTTTCTCGCCTATAAAATTAGGAGTCCCCTCCTCCTTTTCAACTCACCCTTCTCCTCCCCATTCCTCTGAGCAGAGCTATCCCAAGAGACTCGAAGGCTCCTTTTATTCCATAAATTCTTCGTCCAAGCTCCGATTTACGATCCGTCAGCAGCCACAGGATCATAACGACGAGGCGGAACTTCTGAGATTAGATCCATTGTCTTTCCTTTGGCCTTTGCTTTCCAACTTCCACCCGAGGCGGTTTTGACGAGACTCGACAGAAGTGACGGACGCCGACAGACGTCTTCTAAATTTGATCCGGGGGAGCGTTGTGATCAGAACCTATTGAGGTAGGGATCTTACCCTCGTCTCTCTAGATTGTGCATCATGAGGGGTGGGTGTCCTCTTGTTTACATGAAACACTTTTGAACATGTTTAACAAAGATAATAACTGGATTATATAACAGGGAAGGGAAATTGTGAATGCAGTTACATTATTTATATCCTGTGATATTATGTTGTGAATTGAATAGGCTTATGCCTACTGAAAATCACGGTCGTTGGGGGCCTTTTCTTGCACAATTAAATGTTGACCTATCTGTCTAGACCGTTTTTGTAAAGGGAACCTTGTTGAATGTGGAATTTGGTTAATCACGTAAAGTTGGCTGATTAAAATCTGGAACCCTTGTGTGATCGCCCCAGTTAAACAAAATGGAATAATGAACATGTGGGTGTTGGCTTGGATACGTGGCATGTGATGGGGGTGTTTTGTGGGATTTTTGTGGATTAGGTGAGAATTGGGGCCGCGGTTGAATTGGTTGTGGGTTGGTGTGAATGTTATGTTGGTGATGGGAAGCTGGGCTGCGATAAATGGTATTAAAGGGATAATGATGTACAAGTTTCGGTGTGTTTGTGGTTATGGTGGTTGGAAGAGGGGCTGCAGGGATGGGTTGGAATGTTAACGGACCATGGGTTGTGATTAATAAATAAAAAGTGGAAGAGTTAATGAATGGTGGGTCATGGTAATGGAACGAGATTAAATAATCAATGGGTTGGTTGGTTAATAAGGAAGGATTTTTTGTGTTGCTTATGTTTTCCTAACTTGATTTGTGGATGGCAGGGATATGTTTTATGAATGATTGATGTGGTTGGTTGTGGATAGATGCCCAATAGTTAAGGAACTAATAAACTAATTCTGCTGAAACGTGAAAACGTAAATGGGGTTGGGGTTGATTATTGTATGCATTCTTCGTAGTAGCAGTGCCATGACACGTGCTCAGTTTCTCTGTTTAGAAGCCATAGGTTAGGCTGTGTGTTTGGTATATATATATATATCTGTATCTTTTGTTCTTTATCGCACCCCACCCATGTTGAACACTTAGTGCCGAACACTCCCATTTCATGGGAGATGGTGTTTTCCACTTAGTTTCTAGATCCTTTCTGCTCCTTCTTCCCTAGGCTATGATGGCTTGAGGTGAACTTACACCCAAGACTCTTCGGGTAGGTTTTGATTGGGGTGGTTTTAGCCCAAGACTCTTTGGGCAGGTTTTACTGTTTCCCAAGAATCTTCAGGATGAGGCCCAGGTGTATGCGGGCGGGATACATGGTTGTGAGGCCTAGGTGTGTGCGGGCGGGATACGTGGTTGGGAGGCCCAGGTGTGTGCGGGCGGGATGTGGGGTTGCGAGGCCCAGGTGTGTGCGGGCGAGATATGTGGTTCTGAGGCCCAGGTGTGTGCGGGCGGGATGTGTGGCCCAGGTGTGTGCGGGCAGGATGTGTGGCCCAGGTGTGTGCGGGCGGGATGTGTGGCCCAGGTGTGTGCGGGCGGGATGTGTGGCCCAGGTGTGTACGGGCGGGGAGAGTGTGGCAATGTCAGGACGTTCACCATTAGGAACATCAACTAACTAATGGGGAATGGTTCGGGGTACCCAATACTCTTGTTCATATATACTAATACCTTTTGTGTTTCTGTTTTGGGTGAGTGTTGATGGTGAGGTTGGGTGGATAGAATTCCTTAATAGGTTTCTTCTGTTGTTCTCACGAGACATTAGGATGTCTACCCACTTGTGCACGAGAGATTTAGGTTTCCCTACTGAGTATACTTGTATTCTCACCCTACGTTTACTTTCAGGTTTCCAGGAGGACTACCAGGGCCATGTGGGACCCTACTAGTCCGATAGTTGGAGTTGTTGTTGTTGTTGTAAACTTGTTTCTTTGGGTATTGTACTTTGAGATTTCTTGTACTTGCACCTTGTTATAAAATTGTTTAAACATGCATGTGGGCTTAGTTTGGGTTTATTTCTATACACTTGTTCTTTTCCTTTTTGGTGGTTGACTTGTCCTATTTCCCGATCTTAAAATAATATAAAGGGAAATGCCTCCCATATTTGTGAAAACTCATACCCTTGGTGCTAGTCACCACCCCGGGGCCTACTAGAGGCGGGACTTGGGGGTCATTATATCCCTTTCATCATTGCGAACTCAGGAGGGGCATCTTTGGTGGAAGGGGGTTGTGACACTACCCTTTTTAGGTAGTATTGGACAGACTTCAAGAGAAACAGATTTATGGTAAGCTCATGAAGTTCTAGTTCTAGATCCAATAGGTTCACTTTCAGGGACATGTCCTCTTAGAGGCTGGAGTTGTAGTTGATCCAGCTAAGATTGAGGCGGTACTTTCTTGGGAGCCACCCAAGAGTGTGACGGAGGTATGAAGTTTCCTGGATTTGGCCGAATACTGCCAAATATTTGTGCCAGACTTTTCTAGAGTTGCAACACCACTATCAGCCTTGACGAAGAAGGGGAAAACCTTTGTGTGGTCGAAGAGATGCCAGTAGAGATTTCAGGAGCTGAGACAGAGGCTGACTAGTGCCCCCATCTTGAGGCTTCCAAAAGAAGGCGTAGGGTATGTAGTCTACTGTGACACATCATGGACCGGACTCGAATGTGTCCTGATGCAAGAGAATGTAGTGATTGAATATGGCTCTCATCAGTAGAGACAACATGAGAAAAACTACGCTACCCATGACCTGAAGTTAGCTGCAGTGGTCTTCACTTTGAAGATGGGGTGACACTATCATATGGGAGAACATTTTATCATGTACTATGATCATAAGTGTCTCAGGTATATCTTCTCTTAGAAGGACCTAAACTTGAGACAATGACGTTGGCTTGAGTTCCTATAGGACTATGACTTTGAAATAGTCTATACTCCTAGAAAGAGGAACGTTGTTGCAGATGCACTCAGTAGGAGATCTGAAATACAACTGCTAGGTGAGGCTACAGTGCAGTTGTCTGCTTTATAGATATGCTTTGTAGATAGAGATGGAGAAGCCTTCCTTTAGTCTCTTACAGTCACTCCCCCATTTCTTCAGTGAGTCAGGGAGGCACAACGTGGGGAAACTGACTGTGAGACACGACGTTCTCAGATATCCACATGGCATGCACCTGATGGATATTCTGAAGGTGGGGAGAACATCATCCTCTTCAGAGGACATACCATGGTACCAGTGTCACTTCAGGAGGATGTGTTGAGGGAGTTCCACACATTCCCTCTAGAGGTACATCCAGGAGTGGCGAAGAAGTACCAGGATCTTTGACGACAACACTGGTGGCTAGGAATGAAGAAAGGAGTTACAGAGTTTGTCTCTCGATGCCTCACTTGTCAGCAAGTGACGGCAGAGCACCAGATACCAGTAGGCTTGGTGCATACTTTAGAGGTCCCAAAGTGGATGTGGGATGGGATATCCATGGAATTAGTGATATGACTTCCACATACATCCATTGGTCATGATTTGATCTGGGTGATCGTCAACCGACTCACCAAGTCGGCCCACTTCCTACCGATCAGAGAGAAGGGTTCAGTAAGATCTTGGGATGCCTATCTATGCAGGATTTTGTGCGGCTACATGGAGTACCTTTGATGATTGTCTCCGATCATGACGCACGATTTACTTCCCAGCTATGGAAGTGGTTGTAGGAAGCTTTCGGGACATATCTTCGTTTGAGAACTGCCTTCCATCCTCAAATGGATGGCCAGACTGAGCAAACCATTCAGACCCTCGAAGACATGATGCATGCTTGTGTTCTTGACTTTGGTCGCAACTAGGAGGACTACTTAACTTTGGTCGAGTTTTCACACAACAACAGCTATCACTCCACCATTGGGATAGAACCTTTCTTGGTGTTGTACGGGAAACCTTGCAGATCACCTTTGTGATGGACTGACCTAGGGGAGTCAGCATTAGTGGGACTAGAGATGGTACGAGCTACCATAGAGAAGGTACAGATCATCCCAGAGTGGATGAAGACTGCATAGAGTAGGCATAAGTTTTATGCTGACAGGAGACTAAGACCTCTGGAGTTTGAGGATGGCGACCATGTCTTTTTACGAGTCTCACCATGACGAGGTCTATGGATATTTGTCCGAGGTGGTAAGTTATCTCTGAGATTAATTATACATTTTCAGGTCCTCAGCAGAGTTGGCGAGGTGGCATACCGCTTAGCTCTTCCACCTCAGTTGCACTGGGTGCATGACATCTTCCACATATCCCAGCTGAGGAGATACGTGCATAACCCTACCCACATCATCGACCATGGAGAGCTGGACATAGACGATGGGGATACTTTCACAGAGGTTTCAGTAGTGATATAGGATCGACAGAAGTGGGTCCTTCGTGGATGGTCGATACCTCTGGTGCACGTTCGTTGGTATCACGTGAACCTCTAGGAGAGCACATGGGAGCAGGAGGCTCAGATGCGTGCTCAATACCCCCACTTGTTACCTTAGTATGACTTGTGGCTTATAGGGATATAGAGCCCTAAGGTGGGGAGAATGTAAAGATGCAAAATTTCCATGTATAGTTTTTTAAATGGGAATTTTATGAGTCCACGAAAATTTACGGCGCATGATTCTGTGGCCCGTAGTGCCCGAAATCAATTTCTGAAGTTTTTTTGGTACGTTGAGTGAAAGTTCGAGCAGTTTTTTATAACTTTAGAACCAATGCTTGGAACTGAAATCCAAGGGCACCGTTAAACTCGCAGCACCCGTATTCGCTTACAGAGACTTTCACCTCGATGACAGTGGGTTGAGAATAAAAGATAGTTTTTTGGGTTTTTCGTGGAAAATAATAAAATAAAATATACTACAATTTATTTTATTTTTGAGCCACCATGTGGAAGTTGGAGGTGGGGTCCACCAGAAGTAAACCTCCTTGTGGGATTTGAAGTGTGGGGACCACCTGACCATAACCTCCCATGAGAGGTTATGGTGGTGGGCCCCACCCGAACCTAACCTCCCGTGAGAGGTTACAGTGGGGGGGACCACCCAAGACTAAACCCCCATTTTAATTGTGGAAAACCTATCAACTCCCCTCATTAATGAGGGAGAGTCTCTCTACCCCCACCTTTAATGGTGTCAACCCTTCCTCTCTTTTAATTGTGCCAACCTCAAGAATTAATTAAGTGGAGACAACTTAATTAATTAACCCAATTTGAATTCTTATTCCAACGACTTAATATATTTTATAATCTATTATTATTGGCTACCTATTATTTTTTTGGAAAAGGAGGAAGAAGATTTTGAGAGAAAAGCTCTCGCCAACGAAGAATGAAGAACTTGTTCTTCCAACGAAGAACGCCGATAAAGAGCATCTTTGACTTCTTCCTTGCGGAAGTAACTGATGTGGTATGTCTTAGATGACCGAACCTCCATCCTCATCATCCTCAAAAAACCGACACATGAGCTCGGGATTGGAAGTATACGGAAAACACGAAGAACGATGACAACTCCGTCTTCTTCCCTGCGACTCTGTCAGCGAACAACGAACAAAGGTAGGGGATTTTTGTGATTGGTTTTATTCCCTTGTTTATTTCCTTCCAAAAAAAAGAACGCGGACCAACTTATTATCATGATGATCCGAAAATGTTTTTCCTTGCGGGTTGGTAATATTTTTGTTAATGAGGGATTATCGGGAATTGATGTTGTGAAGATATCTTCCATGTTTGTTATATGTTTATGTTTTTGATGAACCGATTGCTACCAACCTAAACACGGAGGCTGTGGGCCAAACCAACATGTCCTGACCCCCCTATGTCATTCTTCTTTGTGATTTTATTCGACATGGCGACGAGGCGAAGAGACGACGAAGATGATGACGGCAACCTGCGTCGCCCCCGCAACGCTCCGCCACCCCGGGATGAACCGCGCCACCCCGGCCATGCTGCCCGCTAGCCGTGCCACCCTCTAGAAGAACCGGCCCGAGCCGTGCCGCACCCCGGACGAGCCGTGCTCCGGACGTACCGCACCCCGGCTCATGTATTCCATGCCTCTCGTGCATACCGCGCTCCTCGTGGCGTCCTACCGAGCCCTGGCCGAGCCGGCCTCCGCGTGCACCCCACGTGCCTCACGGCTCCGCTGTCCGCGCACCCCACACACCCTGCGTACCCATTGTGCCCCGTGCACCCTGCGTCGTCGCTGGCCGAACTGGCTGCTGACCTCTGCGTGCACCCTGCGGCTTCACCATCCGCACACCCCACGCACCCCGTAGGTCCCACGCACCCTGCTTCGCCGCTGTCCGAACCAGCCGTCGGCCTCCGCTTGCCCCATGCGCCCTACGGCTCCACTGTCCGCTTTCCCCGTGGTGCCCCTACCGAGCCGGCCTGCCGGCCCCGGCGCGCCACCCCGGCCTCGGGCTGAGCCGCCCCGAGCCGTCTTCTTTAGGCACCCTACAAGTCGAGCCGCGACCTCGTGGTGCCCTCTGGGCCAAGCCACCCACGCAGCGCCCTCCGGGCCGAACCGCCCTCTCGTTGACCCACAGCCGGTCCGCGCCCTCGTCACTGGTCCTCGCCCTCGCGTCTAGCTGGGTGGGACCCAATAATCCGGTCCAAACCTAATGGGATGTACCACCTAACGGGCCAGGCCAGACCCAACAGGTCAATCCGGGTTGACCCATATGGGTCGGTCTAGACCGGGTCGGTCCGACCGGGTCAGACCGGACCGAGGCCCACTACGACCCTTTACTTTCTTTTGGCCATATCTTTGGCACCAGGATTCCGTTTGATGAACCATCAGTGACCCTGGTAATCTTGGAGCATGATGGTCCCTTTGAGTATACCCTACTAGAGTTTGGGTTATAGTTGAGATACGGTCTAGTTGGATCGTGCACGAATCCAACCGGGCCCCCGGGACTAAAAGGCTAATAACTCACAGACCGAGAATCCGATTAACACGCCGTCTGTTGCATTGAGACCTCTATGACGTGGCAGACATTTGAGATACTTATTCATGGTACTTCGTGACATTTTTAGGATCGACCAGTAGCTCATTGAGTGGATCCTTCCATAGATGAGCAGAAAGAGTGCGGAGACCTAGTAGCTGGATAAGACTTGACGACCGCTAACCGATTAACTTGGAGTGACTCGACTAGCCCAGTGGGGAGGGCCTGATTGAAGCGGCAGACCCATGATAGAGGATCGCCTGGTTTTGGTGGTAGACCCGTGGTAGTCGATAGGAGGAGTACCTCTGCAGGCTGTTAGGGGGAGCGCCTGGTTGTTGCGGCTGACCCACGGTGGTGAGCGCCTTGGTGAAACAGCAGAGCCACGGTACTCGACAGGAGGAGTACCTCAGCAGTACAAGGTTAGTAGGAAGCTCCTTGGTGTCATGGATGGCCAACTGTACTATACATAGGAGGAGTTCTCCAACAACTGTGGTTTCGATAATGTGAATAAAAATCCTGGTTGAGCTGAGTCACTAACTTTTGTGTTTACGTCAAAATTGAGATGGATTACTTGATAACTTAGGTGTATGTATGGGAATATACCTAAGTGGGGTTATCTATTGATTTCTTACCTTGTGGTTTATCCTTGTTGGATTTTGTGAGACCTTTAGGGTCTCGGGGTCCCTAATGAGTATCGTTATACTCACCCCTACACGGGCTATGCCCACACCTCGTTGTGTTGGTTGCAGATGACAGACAGCGCTGACTAAGGCTGAGAGTACTAGGACTGGATGGTACTCAGAGGTGGAACTTATGACGAGTCGGTACGTAGAGGAGACTGGTAGACGTGGAGTGCTGGGGAGGCTATCTGTACCTACCCTTTAGGTAGGAATCCCAGAGGACGACCCAACAACTGTTTTTCCTTTCTCCAGTTGTACTTTTATCTCTAGTTCTTTGTACTTTACAGTTGAGCTTCTTTTTTCGACCCCTTTTACTTTTCATCACTCTCTTGATATACAGTTTACTTAGTATTTTGTATCCAGCTGTGTGCTCTGTTGTGTGCGTTTCAGGTTATAAAGGCAACACCTTTCCAGTTTTAGGGAATTACGCCTTTGGTACTAGTCGCAATCCCCTAGACTTTGAAAGGCAGGCTTAGGGTAGTCACGACACGAGCCCCGGGGGACGGGTCGTGACACATATAATATTTATCTAATAAAAAACAATGGGTAGATCTAGATTCAAATAAAATATTAATAGTTCTAGAGTGGATGGTAAGTGTACCTTTTACCATGCCATTATCACACCCCTCACGAGAATTTGTGAAGGCATGATATCTAACATTTCCTTTTGGATTAAGAGGTTACTAACATCCATCCTCATCATTAACTTTCATATTTGGGAACTCTGTAGCTTAATGCCCCTAATCCTTGCATTTGAAACACCTGAGTATATATGGTAACTTATGTTAAGTTGTATATCTATTCACATCATAAGTTAACTTCTTCCCATCACTTTGGCATTCAATTCCCTAATGACCATCCCTTCTATAGTTAAAAAATTTACCAGTTCCCTTAGGACAATTTCCTCCATGTTTCCTTTCACACTTTACTATGTATGAATTCTCATCTTATTTTCTCCTTGTATTTTAGAGTTTAATTTGAATTTAATTTTGAATATATTATCAAAACCATGAAATTTATAAGTAACCGTAATTTTAATTTCAACCTTGATAGCATAAGAAATTATTTCCTCATAACTGCTGAAGTCCCTTTTTGGAAAATTACATTCTAAGAATTGGTTTTAAACCACTGAAGAAATGATCAACATTACTTTTAGTTTGGATTATAATACCAAAATAACACCTTATAAGTCTTGTAGAATTTTCCTCATTGGTACCATTAGATTTATCCTACTAATTTCACTCAAGGTATTCCTTCTCAATTTTCATTCAAAGAATATGAGGAATTTACTTATTGAAAATAAGTTCTTAAACTGATCCCATTCCATGGCATCAATTTCATCTTGTTGATTTATATTATTCATAATATTCCACCATTTATATAGTTCACCATAAAAAAAATATATATCCAAAATGAATTTTTTATTCTCTGAACACTATAGAACATAAAATATCTTTTTAGTGGTACTGATCCATTATTCAACAAATATTAGATTAGTGGAACCACTGAAAGAATGTGGATGTTTCCTCATGAAGGAATCAACTGAATGTTGTTCCTTCCTTGGATTATTTATAAGTTCAACATGATTAATGGATTTATAAATTTTTTTGAACACAACAATTATATTTTTCATTCTAGCTCCCGTAACATTTGGCTACACATGATGACAATCATTTCATTGTCTATCATAATTATCATTAACATGGTTGCTTTTGGTTCTAACTGTTGAATAATAAAAAAAATAATAGTGTAAGAAACAATAATCATAGTGGGGAATTCCATAAACATAAAAATTCACTTATAGTATGTTTAAATCACAACACATTATTTTTAATCTTTGATACCTTAGGCTTAACCTAGTACATTGATGGTCATTATTCAAATCCTTCACGATGGTTCGTAAATATTTTGTGAATTTCCAAAGAATATCCTCCAGGAGTGTCAAACCATGTGTGCAGTAAGGCATATTTTGATGCACTATGTGATGATTGAGTTCAATGTATTGTTCCCTATTCAGAGTTATTACTGCTAGGTACCTTTGTACCAGATCCATATCCACTGTTAGTATCCATACATACATGTAATTGTTTTAGATACCACTATCTACATCCTTCATTAAAACTTTAAGATATTTTCATACACTTAGAATTATCCTTATGGTTATCACTGGATTTTTCTCATCCTATTTTCCAAAGTTTAACTTAAACTATCCTCTAATACCAACAATAGAAACCTAGACTTTTCGTGGCCTTAATATTATATATTTTAGATGAATATCCCATACATTACATAAACACACATTTGAGGATTATAAATGTATAATGTATTTATAAAATTGGAAACATAAAAAACTAGTTCATAAGAGTTCTACATCATATCCCACTTAGTTCCTCATAACTACCACCCCTATTATACATATCACAAGTAATACCTATCATCATAACCTAGGGAAAAGAAACATAATAAAGGGTGAGATCAGATTCTCAATTAGGGTAAACATGGGAAATAAGTAAACATAATGTTAGCATAAGGGTATGAGAATGTGAGAATAGTATAGTAAATCTATACCCTTTATATCAAAGATCAAAATCTTGATTCATGTAATTAAGATTGGTAGTTCATAGGAGATGAATCATAAGGAAATCAAAGAACATGATCCATAAGAGTATAACATTAACATAATACATAGAATTATGGAAACCACATATACATAGAAAATCATTTCTATTGTAGTCAAGGATCATTACCAAGGCTTTTATAGTGGAATGTATTCACTCCCCAAACCATAATAATATTAAATGTTCACTCCCAAGACTATCATAGTGGAAAATTTCCCATACTGAACTAGGTTCAGTTCCTATTCAAATCAACTTTATCTCATGAGATATAAATCTTTACACAATGCATTGAAGGGAGATATAGGTCCCAACCATTACATAATGAAAATCATACATACATGTTCCAAAAGATCAGATAACATTCATCATATTATAACCAATGAAAATAAATGGGTTTCATAAAAATTTCATCATAACATAACTTTTTGAAAAGAAATTGGTTTAATAATCATTTAATCATTTCAATATAGCGTAAAACATGAAAAATAATTAGTCTTTATAAGTATTTTATAATGGTATAACTCGTGGAAGAGAAAAAAGTTTCATAAATATCTTATCATAATAAATTTAAACCATTTAGAGAAAGAATAATAATGGTATCCTTGAATCATATCCATCATAAATCATAAGTAACATCAAATTATGTCATCATAGATGTAAAATTATTTTTAAAGACCACTTTTTACATTTCTTGTGGAATATAACCTTTCTTTGAAAATCACTTTTTTTAAAAAATTAAAATTCATAAAATATTTTGGAAAATTTTTCTTTGAAAATAAACATGAAAACTTATAAAGTAATATTTGAAATTTTGTGTGGTCATGATTATGGAAAATTAAATTCTTTATAGGAACATTAAAACAAATATTACTTTCACATTATTGGTAAAAGCTAAACGAGACCTTGTTTGGAAAATGAAATGAATATTTATTTCAATTTTTTTAAAAAAAATAAAAACATTGGTAAAATTTTATTTAAAAAATTAATTCGATATTGTTAAAAACATTTTTAGAAAACATTATTTCAGAAGAAAAAGGGTTTTCAACTGAATAGAGAAATAGAGACAATTTTTCTTAAAAACATTAATTTGAACTCTTGAGTACATAAAGGGAGAAAATGATGGAAAATATTTATTCTTTTGTAATAACCATAGGGGAATAAAATTCATGAGTTTCTTGAGATATATGTCATAATATTTCGTCATCTTAAGCATAAATATAATAAATCCTAATAAACAATGAGATTGTATCGTAAAACCATTAACTCTTTGGTAACATTGAATAATTAACACCAAGAAATAATAAAATTAAATGAAACAAAAAATATCCAGAGAATAAATAAATTCATGAAATTAAATTTCAAATAGTCTGTATATCACCTCATAAAAAAATATAGGTGCATAACCTTACATATATATCAAAGAAGGCAAATTAAAACAAACATTCCTTACCTTAAGTCTTGAATTACTTTATACACATTCTAACATCCTATATAATAAATATAAGTTTATTATTTATATATATATTTTAGGTACATAATAATATATTTCATATCATATATTATGTACTTACTCCCTTTTATTACCAATTTGTTAACAATTCCTTTTTAAAATTACATTTTGGGTAATAACAATTTTATTTTTCATGTATGATTTTTTTTATTTTTTGTCCTCAAAATTGGATTATAGTTCCATAATATATAGAATTTTAAACATGATATAAATATCATATATATTCAATATATATGTATTTAATTTATTTCATAAAAGTTAGATATAGAAAATTAAATACATCGTTCATGGAGACGGTAGGTCGTACATACACATGAATGTTATTTCCATTTTTTCAACGAATTGAAAGAAATAAAGGTATAAAATATATTATAATTAAAAAATAATTGTTATTTCATATTTATATATATAAAATATTTTATTTATTCCATTCTTTATTACTTTCCATTTAAAATGTATGTGAAGAACTAATTACAACGCTTTGCAAGGCGGTAGTCTGCCGTACACACGAACATCGTTATCATGTTCCCACGAAATGGAAAGTAAGAAGGAATATATGATAAAATGGTTAAATAATAATAATAAGATAATAAATATAATATATAAAAATTAAATACATCATTATATCCATCCATGTGAGGTGGTTATGGAAAATGAGTAAAATCGGTTTGTATGACAATAGTCCATCGTACACATGAATGATGATTTTATATCCCATTCGATAGTAGAGGAGATGAATATAAGTTATTAAATTAACATAATAACATCTCATAACATAGTATATACTATTTTAATTATATCATCATGATTTAAATTTATTTAAATGAGTTATAAGAAGTAAAATAAAAATGAATAGTTTGAAACATTACCTCATCTTTGGATAACCTCTTCAAGTTTAACCTAAAGAATTACTAGATTTTATTTATGAACAAAAATGGATTATAGGATGATGTTAGTTAATTAAATAATTTTTTTTATTAGGACTTGTTTTAAACAATTATTTTTTGAAGTGTGAAGAGGGGAGGAGGGGGAAGACCTTTTATAAGTTAGGTGAGTGGAACACTTGTATTTTTTAAAAAGAAAAAGTTCTAACCACATTTTTTAGAGTAATAAAGGATCCAAAAAGGAAAATTATCAAACCTTTGAGATTAAAAATATTAATTTTTTTTATAAATTTAACTCATAAAAGTGGTAGAATTTATTTTAAAATTAGACATATAGATCCAATGAGAAAACTTGTTTTCAAAGGGAAAAATTTTCATAAGTAGAGAAAGTTTTAATATAAAAATTCAATATGAAATTTATTATAATGAAATAAATTGTATTAATAAATATATAATTGATATAATTTTACTTTTAAAACCATCTTAAAAAATGTGGAAGTTTTTAAATGTTGTGAATAAAAATACAATTCTTAATAAAAACCAGCATTATTCACAATTTAATTAAAAATTTATCCTTTTAGAAAATTTTTAAAAATTCACTTGAAAATGATTTTCCTTGCATATATAAAAAATGAAGTTTATTTTTAAAATAAATTTTATAAAATTGGTAGAAATTACTTTTATCATTTGTTTAAAAAAAGCAACAAAAACTGTTTTGTGAGAAAATAGTATTTTCAAAACATATAATGAATTTTCTAAAAATTATGTACTTTTTATCAATATGTTTAATTCATATAAAACCAATATAAATAATATTTAAAAATAATTTATTATAATTCATATTACCATGTTTAATGAATAATTTATAATAGTTGTGTTTAGAAAATATCATTAATAATATATCAACGTTTAATAAAACTCAGTGTTGAGTGAAACTCAAGATAAGTTTGGTGTTGAGTATAACACAATCTATCAATGTAATTTAATTTATTTGAAAATAATTATATATAAATTCTCTGGGTGTTAAAAAATACCCTTAATATATTAATTCCCTTCATTCTTGAGCTCTTGGTCTTACCCTAAGACCATCATAATAAGGATTAAGGGTTTTGAGAAATAAGGTCTCTCAAAGAAGAGGTAATCATTTTACCTAACTCTTGCAATGTTTATTTCTTACTATAATTCATAAAAATCTATTGTAGCTATCCTAAAATAGCTAATAATGTAACACTAATATACTAAGATTTTATTTTTATTATGGGACAACAATTTTCCACTTCCTTTCACCCCTGTGTAAAATGAAAACATCACTCATTTGTATGAACGACCTACCAACTCCATAAAGCGGTATAATTTGTTTTTCACTACTATTCTAATTTTCTTGTTTTAAATATGGAAATAATGAAATATATATTATATTTTTTATATAATTATTATTATTTAAGTATAATATGTTATCTACTTTCTTACCCATCAATCCATTGGAAAATAATAACATCGCTTGTCCGCACATGTGGACTACCAACTCCACAAAGTGATGGGATATTGTATTCTATTACCACCATGCATGGATGATTATAAAATTTTATATAATTAATTAAATAAATATTCATGAAATTATTATATATATATATGATAGAACCATTTCAAGATACCTTTTACCAAGGATAATACACTGAAGTTGTTTTATAGAAATTAACTAAACAACCTTAAAGTGGTTGACGTAAGCAAGAACCATCCAACGAATAGATTTGAAATTATTATAAAAGGACATTAAAATTTTAATAAAGATGAAAAATATTCTTAATAAATTATTTAATAAATTAAAATTCATTATACAGAAGGATAAAATGAGTATGACTAATATGAGACCTAATGTAAGAGATTTATGTTAAAATATCATTTTATTTTGATATTTTTTATCAGATTTACTCTGTAAAAATTATTTGATCATAATATTTTAAACCAAATATATTTTATTTTCCTTAGGTTATGTCGGGGTATAATTTATTATTTTCAATTTATTGTATTTTTATATCTAGAATCAATTAGAAAGTTACATGCAAAGGACTTTCTTTTAAAAATATCATTTTTAAGTTTTCCTTACAAATTTGTTTCTTCCATGCCCATATTGTCTTTCCATTTCTTTAAAGAATATTTTTAATATTCTCCAAAAAATTATTAAATTAATTTTTACCCATTTTTTTATTTATGTAAAATGGTTTAATTGGAGCATTCTTTTCATTTTCTAAATGAATTACTTTTTACCAAAGGTGTGAATGAATTTTTTTTAACATACACTACATGAATGATGTTTCTCCCCATCACAAGTACTATTTTATTTACATATTACTTTATAATATTTCATGGTTGTTTTCATAGAAAATAATTTTCTCAATATTATAGGATATTTTTATTTAAAATGATATCAAAATAAAAGATCATTATTTTCTTAAATGAATGAAAAGAATGTTGAAAAGTTATTTATAACTCTATTTTAAAACAAAGTTAAAAGGAAGTTTTTTTACTAAAATGATTCTAGTTTCTTTTATAAAGGATTGGTTTTACTAAAAGAATTCATTTTTTATGAATTGACGGTATTCCTTTTATGACAATGGATTATAACTTATTTTTTATTATTCACTTTCTTGTGATCATGTTCTCCATCACTCTTTATTATTCATTAGACATTATTTTTCTCCTTCATGTCCATATTTTAAATATAATTAGTGAATTCAGAATCATACTTTGATGTTGTTTCAATCATACACCCTTTATATACATGTTATTAGTTAAAGGAATCTTATTAAGTAACTTATTTAATTTACTATGGAAATATTTATGTTCTTTATTCTGGACTCAATACAGATAATTATTGACTTACTAGGAATTTTTGAGATTGAATTATATTAACTATTTAAAATATGTGAATGAATAGGATAAAAAATTAGGAGGTGGGGAATAATTATAAATATACCCTCAATGCATCGACAAGTCTTATGAGAGAAAACAATAGGCATTACATATTAGACGGGTATCTGGTTTACACCTTCCCATTTATTAAGAATGATCTATTGATTGAGAATCTTTGAATGTATGATTCATGTTAACTTAGTTGAGATTAATTTATAATTAATGTATGAAATTATACATTTCCTTATTAAGAATTTATTTCCCATTATCCATGATATTGCTATGCTGATATAATCCCTGGATGTTTATTAAAATCAATTTGTTGTTTGAATGAAATGTGTTATGATTATCCATTCTTCCATATTTATTTTTCCTAATTTACTCATGATAAATTCTACTATATGTAACCCTTAATAAGTATATGAGATCACCCATTATTTTTTTTAATTTCCCCTAGATATGAAGAAGGATATTAATAATGATTTCAAGGATGTATGAATATTTATTATTCAATGTTTTTTAATTTTCCAATGTAATATAGGAATTAGGTTTGTATCTAGTTTTCCAAGATGGATGAACTGATTAATCTTACATAATGTTATCCCTTGTATATTATACCAATGTAATAATTTAATTACTTTCTTTAGGTTACTAGAGTTATAGTGTTACAGAATGTGAAGCCCTTTGGAGCTGTTGGTCAGTATTGATTCTTATCTAATTTTATATTTTTTATTTTATGGATCTAATTTCTAATATAGACTATAGAAAGTATTGATAAATCATTTAGGATATTATGGTGGAAGTGACCATTAGAGAATTAATTGAGCCCTTTCATACCCAAATTATTCTCTTTCAGTGTATTTGGTTTTGACTCTATATAGTGGTCTAATCTCCTTCTTATTGACCTCTACTGTGTGGGCCTATCCCAATTTTCTTGAACCCATTTTAGATGGGTGTGTTGGTGTTTTTTGTTATTTTGGGAGTGTGGGGGTTATAGTGGTGGCTGTGTGAGCTTCTTTAGTAGGCATTTGATCTTGGATGGTATCCGTTTTATCTTTGAGGAGGCCTTGAGGTGGCTATTGTTAGAGTTTGTATTCTCCTCTTTGCTAGTGAGGTGGTTTTCTTCCCCTTACCCGCCTTCAATGGTGGTGTTGGATATTGTGGTTCTAATATTTAGGTGGTGGATATGGTTTTTTGAAGCATTTTTAATTCTATTTATTTTGTACTTGGTGTTGGTGAAATCAACATATTCATTTGTATAATTCATTTTTGGTGGTTTCTTGGTTTGTATCAGTGTTTCATCCTCAACATTGATGATGATTCGATGAATATGACTCTGGAATAGGTGTTAATTCATGGTAGTTATGTTATTGATGATGATAAAGCTACCAGTGATGAGTTTTGAGCCTGATTAGTTTCATCTCTGTATTTTTAAAATTTAATTTTTTTTATTTTATTTTTTGGGTTCCTCGTTGTTTTGAAACTATTTTTTTTCAAATTTTGTTTATTTTTCGATTGCTGAATTACCTAGAGATTTATTTTTTAATGGTATTAAATCTATTTATTTTTTATAAAGTATGAATAAATACCTAAAGTATCTTGGGATCGTTCATTATTTCATTATAGTAAAACTATAAAAGTAACTTGAAACCGAATCAGAGACCTTGAATGGTTGTTAGGTTATAAAATAAAAGATAATTAATATTTATATTATATAATTAAAATAAATGTATTAATTCATATATCTATATGAAAAACTACAAATTAAATTTTTATAATACTTTATTTTACTCATAAGATAATTGAAAAATTAGAAATAATTAATCTTTGTATACTAGCGTTGAATTTCAAGACTTTAAAATGGATTAAAAACAAACCATTACTAAACTTTTTCATAGATTTTTGAGTATTTTTAATGGTATCAGGGCTTTTGTAAAAGTAATAGATAATATAGTTTAATGTGAAAGGGTTATTAAGTATTTACCTAAGAAGTGGCATGCTAAAAATGAGTATATTTATAAAAGTAATAACTTTAAATAATATAAACTTGATGAAATTATTATCTCTTTAATGTGATATAAAATAGAACTAAAAAATATAGCTGAATAAGAAGTTATAAAAAGAAATCTTATTTCTTTAAAATTGAATTTGAATGTTACTTATTAATTATCATATTATAAGATATAAGAAAATGATATTAATGAGTTTATACAGGATTACAAAGTAGTTAATAGAATAAATAAATGATATTCCAGAAGAAATAAAAAAGGATTATCCTTGTGGGGATTATAAGATTTTTTTAAAATTTATATCAAATTATTCATGTGATATTATTAGTTATTAATATATAATCAAGGGAAATATTAAAACATGAATGTCTAAATATGAAAGGAAATAACAGGAGGATAAATAAGGGGAATAATAGAGAACTTGTAGTTAGATGGAACTATATCAAAGACTCATATTCTAGTGACTAATCTAGTTTTGAAAAAGAATTGAAAAATCTATGTTTGATGGATTCTTAAAATTAGGTTAGCGGATCTTATTCTAACTATTTAAAATTTTATTTTAAAAAACATTAATTTTTATGAATTTTGTGATGAAATTTGTAGGTTGTAAAATAATTTTAAGATTTTATAAATATACAAATAATTCAATAATAATAATTCTAAAGTTGTTAAAGCAAAAAAGATCACCCTTGTAGAAAATGAAAATCTATGGAATGATAATTCTAGTAGTAATTTAAATATCTATGATGATTTATAGTATATTTAAAAATAAAATCATAAAATTAAGGATAATCTTTATAAAAATTAATAAGCACAGAAAATTAAATGTAATAATGTTCTCGATGAAAGTGATATGTTGAGAAATAAAGTTAAAATTTTGAAACAAAATTTATTCATATTTTTTAAATGAAGGTAAAATTATAATAAAATTATGTCAATGAATAAATTTATTAAAAATAAATATGCATTTGGTTACAATCATAAACTATAAAAATGTAAATTTTATATTTGTTTAAAAGATCAAAAGTAAGTGTATCCACAACTACTTTTTTTGGTATATGATGGAAGGATATTATGAAAGTGAGTATTATTTGGGATTTCCATAAATTATTTGTCATAATAAATACTTTATTTCTAAGTACTTATCCTAAAAATTACATATGAATAATGTTTTGAAATTAGTATGTGTTCCTAAAAATTCATTTACTAACCCAATTGGACCCATGTTTAAATAGGAACAATTTTTTTTCTAAATATTTTTTTGTAAGATAGTTGTCTTGGGATTTTGAGATAGGAAACACTATATAAGGTTAGTGAATTTTCTAGGCACATAACAGGTTATGCTTCAAATTTTCTATCATTAAAAAAAAAATAGAGGAGGTAATGTTAATTTTGGTGATAATTCCAATGGTAAAGATAAATGTTTTTTATAGGTTGGAATTTAAAAATATTCTATCATTTAAAAAAAAATTATATATTAAATTACTGGATAAAAATGTAATTTTTTTCCAATTATATGATCATTGAATTCATATGAAATTTCAAAAGGATATGTGTGGTGTTTTAAATGAGTAATCTGTCCTATATTATGAAAACAGATATGATAATATATATTCTAATAATTTTTTTGATCCCACAAACTGAAAGTTTAAGTGTTTAAGTACTATTTAGTCATATAAATTTTATGGAATAGGAGTAATGTGAATTATAATTAATATTTATTGAAAAATTAGTCCAAATAAAATAAATTATGCAGATTATTGATTTAGAACTAGAAAAAACTAATATTTTTGAATCTTTCATAAAAAACAAATGATATAAAGAGAGCCTCATATATATCAATGAAGTTAAAATTATAATACCTCTATAACTCATTCATATTGATTTATTTATACCAATACACACTTCTAGTCTTAGTGGTAAAATGTATGTGTTTGTAATTTTTTATTACTTTAGTAGACTTTCTTGGGGTTTTTCCTTCTGATAAGTCTGAATCTATTTCAAAGCATTCTACATATAATAAAATAGTTTATAAATAAAATTGATACTTAATATTATCTATTATAAGTTATAGGGGTGATGAATTTTTATTTATTTAATTCAAAAAATTATTTGACAATAATGGTATTCTCATAAATTTTTAATCCCTAGGATAACTAAACATAATGGTGTTGTTGAGAGAAAAAATATAACATTAAAAGAAATGGATTGAACATTGATAAACGATTTTAAAACACAAATATATTTTTGGTTAAAATACTCAAATACAATATGATATGTGTATAATTGAATTTTTCTAAGACTTATTTAAAGGAAGACAACTTATGAAATTTGTAAACTTAGAAAACCTAAAATAAGATTTTTAGAATATTTGGTTGTATTGTTAATTTTTTTTAATAATAATGATTATTTAGATAAGTTTGATACCAAATTGGAATATGGTATCTATTTTTATAATTCAAAATATAGTAAATAATATAGAGTCTATATTAATAGGGTTGTAGTTGTTGAAAAATATATACATGTTAAGTTCAATGTGAATTTTTTAATGAGAAAGAATGATGACTTATACCAACTTGATGAAGAGTTTAGGTATTTCAATTTTTAATATATTGATCCCCAAAATAAAAATTCACATGTTTAGGGGGAGATTCACCCTCATAAAATAAATTATAAATCAAATAAATATCATCATTTAGGTAAAGTGATTTTAAATGTTGGTTCAATAATTTGAAATTTAAATTAATTAAATATTTTTTTGATGATTATTATTTATTTTTTAATTTTTTTCTTACATATATTGAAAAAAATTTAAATTATTTTAATTTTATTTATGTTATGGAAGATAAATTAAATTAGTTTTCAAGAAATAATGTTTGGACTTTGGTTAGACCCCCAAAATATCAACAAGTAATTAATAATTAATGGATTTTTAGAATCAAACCAGAATAATATTGAAACCTTAAAAGTAATAAATCTACTTTGGATACAGTAGGTTATTCGAAATATTAAAGAATTTATTATGATGGAACTTTTTCTTCAGTTTCCTGATTATAAGCTATTAAATTTTTTTTTAAATATGATGCTTTTAATGGTTTGAAATTATTTCAAATGGATATCAAAAGTGATTATCCAAATTGAATTGTTTTTGAAGAAGTTCATGTATGAAATCCCTATGGTTTTAAAAATTAAAAGTATTATAGTCATGTTTTAAAAATTATAAAATCTCTTTATTAACTAAAGTTTGATCTATGTGATTGGTTCAAAGGATTACCTAATTTTCATATATGCAATAATTTTTTTCAAAATAATGGTTTATCCTAATTTATTTATAATGAAAATATATAAAGAAATATTTATTCTCTAATTTTTTTGGATATTATTATTATTATATAATCAAATTATTCATTATATAAATAATTTTAATAATTATCTACAAGTGAATTTGATATAAATATTACAGGAGAATTAAAATCCATTCTTGGACATGAAAATTTTCCTAAGAATGTGGAGAATTTTTTTAAATAGTATTTGTATGAAAATAATCATACTAAAATATTTGTATTTGATATTTTAAAAAGTTCAAATATCCAAATGATTATGTCATATAAACTGGATGTTACTGAATCATAAAAATAAGTGGTTATTGAACTCCTTAGTGGTAAGATTGGAAGTTTGTTATATTTAAATACTACTCAAACATATTTGATATGATGGATTTTTATTTTTTTATATTGAAATTATATCCTAAGGAAAGTCACTTGAAAAATATTAAAAAAATTAAAAAATATGTTAAATTTTCTTTAAATATTGGTCTATTCTCTCCTGTAAAATATTTTTTTGATTAAAAAATATATTCAAATTTTAATTTTAGGGGATGCAAAATAAATATAAAATATACAAGTCAAATGTGTCACTTTATAGGAAAAATATTAATATGTTGAGGCTTAAAGAATCAATTTAATATTAATTTATTTATATTTTATTATCAGTATATTTATATTATAAGTTTTTGTTCTCAATCATTATAGATTAAACAAACTTTAATATATTTTTATACTTACTTTGATAATTCACCTACTTTGTGTGATATATCATCTACAATTTCGATATCTAATAACACTTTAAAAGCTTCATAAATAATAAATACCGAAGTTATATTATATTTTATTAGAGATTATATTGAAAAGGAACATATTTTTTTAGAATATGTTCCAAATTATGATCAATTAGTTGATATCATTACTAAAACATTGGATGTTAATTTTTTTTAAAAAATTTAGTCTGATATTTTCATGATGGAAGTTTAAAGTATTTTTTTTATAGAATCTATTTATGGATAACATGTTTTCATACAAAATCTAGTGTTATTATTAAATACTAAAACTATTTCTTCTTCAAAATAACAATTCATGTGAACTCTATTAGTTTGGAATTCATCCTTTCTATGACATGGTGCTAGATGTTTTCAGTAAGCATGATTAATCTTCATGAATCCATTTATTTACTGAAAATAACTTAAATAATTTTATATTTATATCTAGTATACATGTAAAATCAATTTTAAACCTCATTTACTCAAATATTATTTAACAGTTTGTTACTTTAAATTCATTTTAAATATTTAATAATTCATTTAAATATTATTTAACTTATTTTTGGGTCTCCTTATAGTTTTTAAAGTTTATATTAGTGGATTAATAAATATTTTAATAATAATTTTTTTTAATTTTACATATAAATGTTGTTAGATCTCCTCATATTTTTTGTAACTAAAATTTTCATAAAGTGAAAAGAAGCTACAATTAAGGGGGAGACTTTCTGTTTCGATGATCTTACTTTATTTTTATTTTTTAAATTTTTTCATTTCAATCTATTTAAGTGGAGCTAGGATCGTTTAATTTGTTTAATTATTATATAAAATTTTATTAAAGTTTTAAAATTATATATAACTTAGGAGGAATTAGGTTTTATATATTTTTTATAAATGTGGGGAAAAAATTTAAATTTTTTTTTCATAAAGAGTTAGAAAATCATTACAAACTTGATTCATAAAAGGTGAGACATTTTTTATTTAATATTTTTGATGATTTGAAAAATATAGAGAATGTCTTGGAAATTATATTTTTTATATCTATATTTGGATATATAATTATAATAATGGGGGATATTTTATATTAAATACTTTCCACTTCATTATATTTTAATAATTATAAATACCTAACTTTATTTGTTTACAAAATTATTAATTTTTTATTTTTAAAAGATGCACTACTTGTATAAGAAATGGATGATTAATCTTTATTCATGATTTTTTATAAATTATTTATGGTTTTATGTGTAATATGAATAAATTTAAGAGAAACAATCTCTATATTAGGTAGGATATAACTCATAAACTAAAATATTTATGGGTACTGGATGACACTTATTATAATTTAAAAATGATACTTATGCTCATATAATATCATTTTTACATGATAGAAACATTATGTTTACATAGTTATACATTCATCCATATGAAGTTAAATATTCACAAAGAATCATGATAATGGAAAAAATTATCATTATGAAGCATGGATTGATTATTAAGAAATATTGGATTTTTATTATGTAAATTATCAATTTGTTTTATAAAATCTTCCTTACAAAAATTTATTTTTACATAAATCACAAAAATTATTCTTACACAGAAGTCTAAATTATGTTTATATTGATATTTATGTAGAATATATCTTATAGAAATATTCTTACATGAATATTATTATGTGATGATAATTCTCACGTGAATATTTTATTACATTAATATACTTACATTATGATTATGATTATGTGAATACTTTTTACATGAATGTAATAATGTGAAGTTCATGCTTTCTTGAATATTTATATAAGTGAATATACTTATGTGAAGTTTATTATTATGTAAATATGTTTGTAATTGGATTTAAAATTAATCTTACATGATTTAATTTTATATTAATTACCTCATATGTGAAACCACTATTATTTCAAATGACTCTTATGTGATTCTATATTTTGTTTTCAAAAACATAAAAATATGGACTTTTTTATTATTTTTCTTATTTTAATCACATCCATGGTTATATTAATTTTTTATTGATTTATTTATTTGATAATTACATATCAATTATTTCAATATTATGAAAAAAAATTCTAACAAAGAATTAAATAAAGAACATATTGGATAAATCTTGTTTAATATTGTCACTTAATCAATAGAAATTGCCAAATTCATATTTGAATTCTTTGTAATATGAAGAGTCTATATCATATATTTTTAGAGAGTTTTCCAACTAATTTAATATTGATTCAATATTTTATTAAATGTTTGCTTAATGAAACAATATATCTAGATGACTTTTTTTAATTTTATAGATGATCAAAGAAGCTTCCAACTTTATATTAGTTTGTTATCAATAAGTTAGAAAAGTGTGGTTTCATGGGTTAGGATAATACACAATAACTAAATATTAAAATGTCAATTATAAAGATGTTATGGATTAAGGAAATCTATATATTGAGATCAACAGAACCAGTTAAATAGTGATAACTATCTAGGATACTTTAAGTGTATATTTTGTGATTATGTATTTGGACGGACTTCATCATTGATCACTCTTCTTCTCCAAATGTGATATAGTTTTCTTTAATTTATAGAACATTAAATATTTTAATGTATAGTTTATGTTTCACTATATTTTTATATATTTTTAGTGATCATGATTTTTTTTAATTATATTTCATTCAAAAGAATTACCTTAGTGTTGGGTTGTACCACCCCGTTAAAAGGTATTTTTGATTGTACCTTGGTTCTAAAAAATGTGAGGATTTTTTGTTGTTCTTTGGTTAGAATAAAGGAAAGTTTAGATATTCCTCAAATTCAAAAGGAATATTCAAGGTTGTGCCTACATGTGTCAATTATAAAATTGTAATTGGGTTATGAATCTAGGTGTGAAAAACTCAGCTGTATTAGTTTTTAAATCACCTTTAAAATTTAGATAAATTTTATAAGGGTTTCTATAAAATAATGTTGAGAGTGTAAATAATAGTCATAGGATCACTTTGATAAAAAATACTATAAAAATAATTTTTTTCATATTAAAATTTTAACTAAATATTTATTCAAACTTTGATAAACATTTAAAAAAATATTTAGAGTTCAATTCACCACCTTATTGACCATTCAACCATTGTTATATTGTGAAAAAACACACACTATGTACTTCATAGGAATCACCAGTGGTATATTAACCACATATTCATGTCATTTTATATGGTGATACACACCACACATACTATGCTTCTTGACCCATATAATAATATTCCATGTAATATCATGACATGAAATATAGACATATATGTCATATAAGTACATACTACATGACAAGGACTATACATGATGTTTGCCACATGCTGTGTCAAGTGATAGTACACACTTTTTAAGTATAAAACTTTATAAATAGGTTTAATTATAATCATATTTAACATGTTAATCTCTAATACCCTTTATAAGAAGAATATTTTATTACAAGGTTATAGATTTTATAGATCACAATAAAAAAGATCTGGAAGTTTAACAGTATTTGGAAATGAGATACATAAATGAAAAATACATTATATTGAATCATAGAATACATCAATGGAATAAATGAGAAAATTATTAATTCTTAATGAATATATTTATATCAAACATAGTAATACATCATGCTTTTGTGAGGTAAATGAGAAACAATATGAAGGGGTGACCATTAACACTTAGTTAAGAGTAATGTACAATGGAAAATATCATAACATAAAATGGAATGAATATTTTGGATTTAATAAATAAGGTAAAAAATTTCATAAAGAATGATTCTAATAGTATAAAATTTATTAATGGTAACTATAAAAATAAATAAATGTTTGGATAAAAACAATGGATCACATAGTGATGGGATTCATAATATTGTACATCTTAAACACACCTCTATGTCCTTGTGAGAATACATATTAAATAAAAGAAAAAAACTACCATTAAAATATCATAGTTTTTTCATGGGACCTACCGGTTTACTTAGAAATTATATAATTTCAATCCCCACCCATCACATAAAAATCCAATGCATTATATGACATACTAACTGATGACAACTAATAATGTTGAAAAAATAAACAACATAAATACTTATATTAATTTATTAATGAGGATTTTATTAAAATATTATCCCATATAGAACGTGAGATTAAAAAAAATTAAGATATTATTCCCCAAATAACGAATTAATAGTTATATATAGGTGGAATACCTTGTCTTATATAAGTAATAACTAGGGATCCACAATGTTCAAATATGCTTCTTAAATATTGAAAGTGTACCTAAGAACATTATAAAATCCCTATAAGGATTATTTATAGGATAAATCATAGGATAAATATTATCACATGTTTTTAAGTGAATAAGAATGGGTGCATGGGTGCCTATTTATAGAAAATGAGATGGATTTGTTTATTAATTTCTAAACACTTCCCTTTGAAAAATAGGTTTTGAAAAAAGAAAAACTATTGGATTACCTATTTTCTTTGTCCATGGTTTTAGAATATAAAACATGGTTTTTTATATTTTAATTTTTTTATAATATATAATCAATATTTTATTGTACTTTGTAATCGGAAATGAATGTTTTACACAGACTATTGTTTTAAACCCTTAATTTGTATTTTAGACTTTGGAATGTATATAATAGGTTTAGAAATTGATTTTATTTTATTAAAATACATAATATTTATAAAATAATATATTTTTTTCATGGTATTTATTTATTTTAACCATTAGATAATTTTGTTTCATTATGATGTAATAATACTTACCATATATTCACACATTATTTTACTATTTACCAAAAAAATGGGTTGCCTTAGAAAATATTGAAAAAATCATCAATGAATTTTTTTGACATAATGATTTCAAATATGAAGTTATTTTTATGAAAATAAATTTAAAAATATAGTAATTTTAATTATTAATTAAAACACTTGGAATATTCAAAAACCATACGTTTCGTGATTAAATTTAAAATCTATTTTACAGTTCTATAATTTTTATTCGAAAACATTTCTATATATTTATATTTGTCTTTATCAATATACATTATTAATATTTATTATTATAATTTTCAATTAGATTTATATATGTTATATATCTATTTTTTATATAACATCTATCTTGCTATCAAAATAGTAAAATTATCAATGGTCATATTACCCAATATATATATATATATATATTTCATTATTGGTTTATTCATTCATATTTGTATCTTATATTTTACTATATGTTCCTTTCTATGTTTGTTGTTTTCTTTATAATATAAATGTATCTCATGTACATATTAATTTTTCAAGTATGATCTACGAGAGTATAAGATTATAGTGTCTCCCTAAATCTTTACATGTTTTATGCTACTTTTTTTAGTGATCAGAATTAATTTAATTACCTAGTTTTCTATTGTAGTTATTTTTTTTGTACCATTATGAGGATATAATAAAACATTCCTTGTGATTTTTTTTATGATGGGGTGTTTATGAATATATCTTATTACAATAGAGGAATACACGATGTGTTTCCTCCTGTACATACTGTGTATATTGAATTTTAGACTGAATTTAATATGAATAAGAAGGTACACTCCATGTACCCTATCATTGCCTTCCATGTAGTTAACCATTTTAAATTCAAATTTATTTATTTAATTTATTTAAAATTACAGAGGATTTGTATCTCAGGAACTATTTAGATTCGTAATTAATAAAATTAATTAATTAATTAATTAATAGTATTATTTTTTTTTAATTTGAAAAACTTATCTTTATAAAGAACATAATGAATGCACAGTTTTTTCATGTTATGAAAGATCACAAGCTTGACCACTGGGGTATGTGTTGGGTTTCTATTTAATTTAATTATTTATGTCATGACCTTTTGTGATAAATTTATTATTAAATTAAATATGATTATTTTTGAATAATCCATTCCCCATTTATTAGGTATGAGATTGTGTGTCCAAAGATTATTTATATAACATTAAACCCCTAGTTCTCCTCATCTATGAGTGAGTAAGTAAGTGTACAATATGGATATTAAAGTGGATTGAAATAGTTTTAGATCCGAGCCAAGGTAAAACCAAACAAGGAGATATATAGGTTAATGGAGGAATAATACAACTCGAACTAGGTATCAGGTCAAGGAGTTTTTTCTCTAGGTTCTAGGTTAATTTATCTTATGCTTTATAAACTTATGAGTAGTTAAAATTTCTTGGTCATATCACTTATTTATTTTATTTATCTAAATAGTGATTATTTATTTATGTGATGCATGTATATTTAAAGACTTAACATGACCACATGAAGAAAATAAGTAAAAATAACCCAATATAAAATTTAATAAATGTTTTATGTACAAAATATTTTATCATAAATGGTTAAATAATTATTTAAAGTCTACATAATATTAACAAGCATTTAAATAATAAAATCAATAAAATTTACTACAATGTAAAATTTAATCCCTCAAATAAAATTTTAGAGAAGATTAATCTTTCAACACATAAGTTATAATGAAACCATAGTTCAGTATACTTGTTTGTGACATGTTAGGGAGATTTCAATTATTAGAGAGTTCTTACAGTATCCCCTTGTCATGTTAACCAAGTTAGTATCACAATTTCATTAGCTAAAAAATAATTGGTGTAACATGGAAGAAAGTATTAAGGAATTTCATGTCTAAGATTTTAGAATTAGAGATTCCACATAATAGATCAAGTAACTACAAGTTAATGTCATTTGAAGGTCCTCTTAACTAAATAACATTGGTTAATTTTTTAGTCCCAAGTATGGATTATTTGTAGGGGAATATGAATCCTTACCACATGAATATTCATGTGATTGAATGTCCTAAATAAAATTTTGAGGGTTGTTGAGATTTGATGAAATATTGAGAGATTAATAAAATTAATTTATTATGTTACACTTGATAATCAGGATAAAGTAGTAAAATATGTATTTATTTATTATAGAAAATGGAAATTCATTTGTCCATGAATTTATCTCTATTACCTATCTTAGTGAATGAACATAATATAGCGAATTATAACTTCCAAGAGTGATAGAGGTTCTTTCACATCATAATTTACCAATAGTATAAGTTTTACATGCTCTAGTCTCCAGTTCTTGCTTATTCTTTTATGAAGGCAAGTAAGGTGGATCATTTCATCTTCTAGAGATACATATATGATTAATTATATGTCCAATTCCTAATGATATCGTCCATGAATAGTGATATGGATAATATTTATGAATACAAGGATGTGCATATCTTGTTATTTCATCTTTGTGATCTTTATTAGGAGAAGGAAAGACATGATCGGTATAAGAACTCCAAGTAACTCTCTACGAACCTCATTCTCACACACTTCCATGTATATTCTTGAGTTTTATTATTAATTTTAATATTAATGATATATATAATACTATTATAAATATTTTGACTCTATTTATCATATAAGTTCAAAACATGAAGCATAAAAATCCATAATTCTATATAGTAAATTATAATAAAGGGAAGGAAAAAATCCCTAACACAATTCCCAAGTTTATGAAACCTTCACAAAACCCTCGAAATAGGAGGAAGAATAATGGACAAGCTAAGTAGAAGTATGAAATGTGTTTTCTTTATAGTAATAAAGGCATTTGAAGAGTAAATATGCCTCATTAAATAAATATGAATAAGCTTAAAGTATGTTCATTATAAAATGTAATATCTAAATATTTACAAATGGGGTATTAGATATAGATTATGGTTCTGACATTTGTATTGAAATACAAGAACCAGATATGGTATTGAGTTTTATTTGTTGTTAATATAAACAATGAAATATAAATGATTTTAATATATATTGAGGAGAAAAACTTAGAATGGGATTAGATTTCCCAAACCTATTTTTGGAAAGGTTTAAGGCACAAATAAAGGAGTGTTAAGGAAACAATGAATGCATATTTATGAAACATAATTATGACTAGAAGGGAGTTTTAAAAATTATTTATATGAAAAAGGATAATATAACATTTGACAATATTAGAGATTCATTCATATAGAAAAGAAGTTATTTTTATTGTCTATTTATTGATAAATTATGTAAAGAATATGGTTAAGTATATTTGAAAGGAAGGAGTGTTATGAGTTCTATAGAGTTTGTTTATCTATGGATATCTTATCTCAGTGAAGAATTTGGATGAAAATAGAATTGCATAAATATCAGTTTCTATTTTAATGACGATTCATCCAAAGTAATATCACGTATAAAGGTAGGTTGTTGTTTATAAGATTTTGGGATGATGATTGGAATATATATAATGCAGTGTAATGTCACTAAAATACTCTAAGGATTAATTGTTTTCTTTATAAAGACTTGGAATTATTTTAGTGATGAGTAAAGTTGAGTTGAAGATATCACAAAGTTAATTTAATTTTTTGAGAATTCTAGAGAATATTTTAATAAGGCTCGAACATATTTTAAAAATATTAGGAATTTTATAATAGAGAAATTTGGAAAAGGATGTCTTTCATAAATGTAACACTATGAGCATAGAAAAAAAAGTAGGAAATGAATTTTTTATATAAAGGTAATTATATAATAAAAAAACTCAAAACTATTGAGTTGTGAATATTCATATGAAGAAAATGTAATGGTTAATCAGAAGTGGAACCAATGAATTGGAAAATTCATGAGTTTTTTTTGAGCAATTTTTATAAAATATAATAATAACTCAATGCTGAAGAAAAATAATTAAAACTACTGAAAAAACATTATGCAATACATAGTTGTAAAAAAAAATCCTTACATGGGAGTCTTTTGAGGCATAAATACAATAAATTCAATAATCTTAGACTGATATATAAATTATATTTAGATAATATAGTTCATAAAGTTAAATTTTTTCATGCTTAGATTTTTTTTCAAGTTAAAAATTTCATTAGTTGATGATTATATCATGATTGAAAACCATTACCTGAGGATAGTAAATGAATAATATCAAATTCCTCTACTATGAGAGAACCAAACCATGAATATTTTAGATAATGAATTACTAGAGAAAGATAGATCTGTTTGTTGACACATTTCCATGACATAATAATAATCTCACACCATGAGTAATGTGAAATGGTAAGATGGAGGGTGCCACACCGTGGAGTGTGATGAAGAATATTTTCATCCAAGATAATCAAGGTAGGAAACCGAAATGAGATGGGTTAATTATAGTTTTAAAACTAACAATAATTTTCCCAACTATCTCATGTTTTAAAATAAAAAGAAGTTATGAAAATGTATTCAATCCATAATGAATCAATGTAAAAATAAATATTCATGGTAGAAATTAAACCTATCATAAATTAATGAACTTTAAAACAAAACAAATGAATAGTATAATTAAATATAGATAAGAAACATGAAAGAAATAAATAAATTTATGGAAACTAATAAACCTATAATAAAAGTTGTAATTAAAAAATCAAAGTGTTTCAGTTAATCAACCATGTACCCTTTATAAAGGATATTATAAACAAAAATGTTACCCAAAGAACAGGGTGAATATTTAAACTAGATTTATGGTCTCCTAGAATATAAAATTATCAACAAATATATCTTCTAGTCCCATATAAACCCATGATTATTTACATATAATAAGGTATTACAACTCATATATAGAAACTATGTCTTCCTCCTCATAAGAATTCAATCATCCCGATCTGCAATAACTCTCCTTCTATATCATAGAAGCTCCTAATTACAGATATTAAAAACTATATCTTCACCCTAAAAAGATATTCATTATAAAATTTAAAAAACATATCAATTTCATATGAAATACTAATATATTTAAAATTAAAACATGCCAATCAAAAACTTAGTAGAAACACTTCGAATGAAAAAAATAACATGAAGCGATCTCATGAAAACAAGCTACTATAGTCATCAAAAGACTAATAACTTATAATGTGTTATTTGATAATTTTTCATATACTTTTATTCATCGAAGGTATTTTAAATTTAAAGTAAAATATTCAATGTTCAAAATATATATTATTTGGGAACAATTATAACTACTTCAGAAGTAGGTTTATCATTCTCTAATGTACTCAGAGTAGTTCCTCATATTTCAATGAAATTAATCCCATGGTTATATAATACTGAAACATTTGGTTATTGTAAAATAAAATAGAAATAAAAGTCATTAGATCAATGATTAAGGTTACTATAATTTCAACCCATATTTTAAAATACTTAAAAGAAAAACTCCAATTTTAATTAAATTTACATGAAGTGTGTTTATATTTTAAAAAATAAATGAATGGAGTTATAAAATAAAAAATATATTTTTTTCTAAAAAACATAGAACAAACACAAACTATCTCATGAAAAATTGAAAATAATCTCTTAAACTCTTCCTTTTATAAATAAAAATATTTCCCCCTTTTTCAAATATAAATTTTTTCAAAGTAATGCATCAAAAGTTTATACCCTTGATAAAATCTCTTAAAATTACCCCCTTCGTAAAATTATCATAAAATTATAAAATATTTCTCAAACTAATTCCTTTTTATTAAATATAAATTCTATAATTTTATAAAATATAATTTTTCTCAAACTTCTCCCACTTTTTGTTTTTCAAAAATAAACCAAAAACAAAAATGAAATTGTAGTCAAAAATAGATTCTAAAAATATTGAAATGAACCCTCCATGAAATGTAAATTATAATTAATTCAAAACGAAAATACATATTTGGAAAGATATAAACTTTAAAAAACCTTCTTTCATTATAATTATAATATTTTTTTTGGTGATATGTAATTAAAAAATGTTTTTTCTTTTTAGATAAGATATAACGTTCACAATTACAGAAATATTTGAAAAAATAAGATATCCATCAATTTTTTTCATGTATTAATAAATAAAAAGTTTATGGATAGATTATCAAACAATAGAAAAAATGCATCCCAGTAACAAAATTTAAAATCATATCCTTTCTGTAATAGATATTTAAAATCATTAAATTATTGGAAGAATAGGGACAAGTTTATAACATTATGAGTGTTTTGAAATTAATTTTTTTGGGATACATTAGAGATTATCTTCTTAGTCCATATTTATATTCTCTCAAGATTATCCAAAACTATTTATAAAACCTATTTATTATGATTTATATTGCCTATAACTTCTTTTAATGTTGAAATATCCCTTTCTCACTCTTTTATATTTCTCTCAAATTATCTTAATTTTTACTCAAGTTATTTAGATTTTATATTTTTATGATCAGTGAAAATCTTCATTTAATCAAAATCGTACTCTTGTTTTTATTATTATATATTAGATATTTTATTTCTTTGTAATGAATTTTCTATTATTTATTTTTTTTAATATTTTTGAAATTTATTTCATATAATTATTTAAAAAATAATCAATTGATCTTTAAATATACTTATTGATCTTGAAATTTTCATAAAGTTTGATATGTTTAAATATCCAGAAAATTTTCCTTCTTTTTATTTTTCATGAAATAAATATGTAGAAGGATAATGATAATATTAAAAATATTCTAAAACAATCGGAAGAACAATTCTTGATACTTATCATTTGTTTCACTTAGAGTACTATTTTTTGAAAAATTCCTCTTTGGAAATTGATCTTCTTCTTCCTCAAAACAATTTTAGTTTGAATTTCATATCATGGAAGAGATACATTCTCAACATTGACTAGTTTAGAAGACTAAACCTCCTAAAAGATTTTTAGAACTATACTAGCATGAGGCTTTTGTTGTTTTCATTTTAGAAAATAAACAACTTACTTTTAATGCTTTTACCTACTTGTTAGAGATATTTATTTCATATTCTAATGAATCACTTTTCATGAAAATGTTTGAAAAATAATTTGAAGAAAATTTTGAAATAGAAGGACCAGAAGCATATTTATGAAATATTCTATATTATCTTAAATTTCTCATGGGTTTAAAACATATTCAACTATTAGTTGAATAAATTCATTTACAAGTGGTGTATTAACACCTAATATTTTCTCTTTTCATTTTCTAATAGATGCTTATAAATATTCCATCCTTTTCTTAAATGGTAACTAAATAGACGTAGTAACTTTATATTTATTTTTCTTTGATGAAAAATTATTTTCATATTAAAATTTAATCTATTCATTAAAATTTATATTTTTCTATTCTAAATGAAGATACATAACTTTATCTTTTTTTTTTTCATTTTCAATTTCCTTTGTGAAACAAATTCTAAAATTCTTTCAATAAATATTCATTTTTTGGTAACATAAAAACAATTCATTCAAGAAAAATTATTATAATTATAATGATTCTAATTTAACCACTTAGAAACTCAATTATTAGAAACTTATTACTTTGATAACAACTTAACATGAAGTATATTCAAAACATTTCACAGGGGTGAATATTTAATATAATTATACCAAACATATTTCTTCAACATAGTTGTAGGTAAATTTAATCAAATTAAACCTCCTTATATTTTAGATGAAATCTATGATATATACATCTTATATTTTTATATTATATTTGTGTCATTTTATCAGATGAAATAATATTGAACCATTGAAATACCACTCTACCTTCCAGGTGAAAATTATTCATTTTATAAACTTTTTTATTAACCAGAAAAGGATTATATTCTAATTTATACTTAATAGAAGATATAGAGGTATCAAGAAAATTTTGAGAAATAAATAAAGGATAAATTTACAAAAATAGAAAAACTTAAGGTATTTATTCCACTAGACTTTACAAAAAATATGATTTATTAAAATTTCAGATAAATAATAGATAAAGAGATTATGAGTTTCTCCTAATATTACAAAGTTCTCAAAATCATGAAAATGAAAAACTAATTTCACTATACATTTATATTAGAAATACTAAACATGATCATCCAACCTTTACCTAAATATTTATCTAATTTCAGTTTCTCTATAAGAATCCATTTTGAAATGAAATATTCCAATAATTAAAGGGGAATTACTAACCAAAGACTGGTAGAACTTTGAAAATAACAATAATGATGAACATTTGGATCATAAGTGTATTTACATGGTACTATTACAATATATATCTTCAATATGAGAATATAATACAATATACCCCAGTATATCATTCTAAATAAGATAGATTTAAAATATAAAAAATATTTTAATAAAAAATATTAATTTTATGATTCAAATATTAAATTCACATTGATTTTAAAAATAAAAAAATTCAATACAAGTAAATAGAAATAAAATAAAATTATAAAATAGAATAAGTGCATGTAGAACACCAAATACTATTAAATATAATTTATATATTATAATATAAATCATAATTAATCTTTCTACAAGATACCTACCATATTAATGTCTTGATTTACTTCTTTCAAAGATAGCTCTATAAAAATAATTTTATAAAAATTCATATCATCCATTAAAATTAATAGAAAATTTAATAGCTCTAATATAATGAAATTTAATCTAAATAAAGTGAAAATCCACCTTAATATGATAGTTTAAGAGATAAATGATAAATTTTAAAGAATAAAAATTTACTATAAATATTCAAATTATGAATGATGTAAGCTATGATAAACTAAAAAAAAGGTTATTGGGTACTGGATATATAGAATTCTGCTGCTGGTATGTAGGGGATTCAGTTATTCAAAAATTATTTCTTTGTAAGATAAACCTTCTTGGGTCCATAAGTACTCAAAAACGTATCTTTCAAACCCATAATTTCTTGGTCTTCTGGTGGTTATAAGTAGAAAATTACCTGGAAATGGAAGTTCTTTTTCTTTTTAAAATATTATGTTATATTCAAAGAATATTTTCTCCATTAATGTTCTTATCATTAAGACATTTTATATAAAGGTTTATGGTAAGGTAGAAAATAAGTCAATTTTCTTGTTGAATTTTTTAGGGTTTCATCTATGTCTGTATGTAGATCTTTTAGCTCTCAATTCTTCATACATATTTGAAAAATATTTACACACTATTTTTAAGTAAATCAGTAGCTTATTAAAACATTTTATTTCATATTTCAACTTTATAGTCTCATTATTATCTTCATAAAAAACAACCCATTTACAAAAAAATATCAACTAATTATCATCAGTCTTAAGATTCCATTTTGTAGAATTAACAATACCTTTTTCTTTCAACTTGGAAATCATCTATCACAACTTGGCTGTATTTGAATCAAATTTTCAATTATTGTTATTTATTTTTTATAATTATTCTTCCTTTTAAGTAATAAAATAAATACATTATTTTAATTTATTTATAATTTTACTAACTTCACCTTTCTATTTTTGTTGTTAAGAATTTTTATAAATTAAATTAGAATTTAACATTAAAATATCATTCTTATACTTACTTAACTCTGTTCTATTCTCATCTACTACAAAATTGTGTCCAAGATATATTTTTTATAAATGTTTACAATATTCCTAAAATTTAGTAATATAATATACCAATTCCTCTCAAGATTTAACTTTATCATAATTATAAAAATAAATAAAACACTCATCATCACATTCTTATTCAATAGAAAAATCTATTATATCATTATAAAAAGAATATTAATATTGATTTTCATCACTATTTATTTTTCCCATGATGGAATTCAAATTTTCCAAATTATTATGTTTTCATAAAAACCAATGATTTTCTGACTATCAACACTATTATCCAATGAAATTTTGGATGTAGCGTCAGCACTATTTTCTCTCCATATATCTAAATATTTCAATATTTTATTATCCATTAATTTAAAATATTTCTTATAATTTTTTAATGTTTTATTTTAAACTGAAAAAAAGTATATTATAATATGAAAAATGATTATTATATTCCTTGTAAATAGTTTCTGATGAATCATTTTAATCTATTTTATATATTCTATATTTACTGAAATATCTATTGAAATTCAAACTTATAAAAATTTTAATTTACATATATGCAAACTCATATTTTATTATTTCTATTAAAATATTCTCATAAAATCTATTAAAATTAATTATCACAATAATTCATCCAAAATTGAAGGATATAGGAGTTGATGTAAATGAAACTACATTTTTCATCTTGTATTTATCAACATCTCTTTTCAAATGAATCTTTCATTTCATTAATATTCAGATGAGATCATGCATGCTTAGTTTAATGATATGTTTTATATTATAAAAAACTATTCTCTTTGATTACCACTCCTTCAATAGTATATAAATTAATTTCTAAAAAAGGTGTTCATTAGAAAACTTTTTTTCAAAATACGATTATAGAATATTAATGATAATCATTATTCTCTATTACATTTTCAAAAATCTTTCACCTAGTAAGAAATAAAATTCTTTATTTTTATCTATCAACATAACTCTCTTTACTTTAAGAAATTTTGATGTTCTAAAATGTGTAAATTCAAAATTCATTTAAATTTCTCAACTATTTCTAGAGAATGATAATTGGTTTTATATATTCCATTAAATATATTATAACTTAGTATTTCGAATTTATAAGTTCAACTAAAATTCATTCTATTTATCTCTTGAAAACATAAAAAATTTATACTGTAGAATCTTATAATTTCTTATAAACATAAGGAGATTATACACATAAATATTAAACATGAATGTTTTCATTTGATCTATCTAGCACTCATAATAATTACCATAAAAAATAGGAGGTCTATTTAGATTCAAATTATCTGAACTACCAATGTTTATGACACCTTCCATGAAGAAAATAAATAAAATATTTTTCCCAAAAAAATTACTCTAAGAAAATTGAAAAACTAAACCATAATAAACTAATAAAAATGGAAAGAAATAAAAATCATATAATAATAGAGTTATTATTTGATACAAAATACTTCCCATATAAATACAAAAGGGAAAATACCAGAGCGGGTGAATTATAGTTTCAAAACCAAAAAGTAATTTTTCTAACAACCTAATGTTTTAGAACCAATGGACATTATAAACATATTAGAAAACTACTATAATTTAGGGTAAACAAATATTATCAAAAAAATTAAAATTATTTGAACTAAATAAAACTTTAACAAAAAATATACAGTTGAATAAAATACAATTAAGAAATATACAGGCAAGGAAGAGATTAAAAAATTCAGAAACTTATTTGTAAGGAATAAATTAAGAAAGCATTATGTATCAGTTAAATAACAAATAAATCCTATATAATAATATTATAAACTAAAATTTTACCCAAATACAAGGGTAATAATTTAACCAAGTTCATGGTATCCTTAAACTTAAACCTATGAAAGGGTATATTTTCTATTCCCCTTGAATTACCAAGATTTATAAACGTCATAAGCTATTAGTTTCCAATACTAGACACTACGTCTTCCTCCTTATAAGAACTCGATCACGCTGATCAATAGAACTCGTGCTTCTATAACTTATAAACTTATGATAATATAGATTGGAAGCTCTATTTTCCTCCTTGAAATCACTTGATCATGAATGACTGTAAAAATAGTGATTAAAAAAGTAATTTAAGATCATTATAATGAAAAATATATAATCATATTCTTAGTAAAAAAAATTATAAATAATAAAAAACTATTCGAAATTATTTCATGAAAAAAATATATTGTAGGTTTTGAGAGAGAAAAATATTATAAAGTAACCTTTTAGGCTTTTTTCATTTAATTATGATCCTAAATTTTGCAACTAATTTATCAGATTAATTTTAGTGTATGAAATTCATAATATTCAAGATCAGTTGTAACTATATTGGAACAAACTTCAATCATAATTCAATGAACTTCTTATAAGTCCTTATCTTCTAATGATTTAAATATAGTATCTCTAATGTGCTTAAACATCAGATGACTGTAACATGAAATTGAAATAAAACTCTTTATATTTCCATCCTCTTGAATTAAGGTTACTTGAATTTTATCTTATATAAAAAAACCATAAAACAAAACTCTAAGTGAAATTTAAGTCTCTTGAATTGTATTTTGATTTTAAAGAAAATGGAATGAAAGGAAACATAGAATTAATAATTATGTCATTGGAGAAAAAAATCATGATTTAATTACATGGATGTTTGGATCAATAGTTCAAATAATTGATAATTTGTGTTATTCCATGATAGAAAGTTACATGAAATTACCTTGAAAATTCCTTATAGTTCCCATGTAATATAGAAGTTCTCCATGATCACAATAGGTTTTAGTTTATATAGATATAGAGAGGATAACATATCTATCATTGAGAGATAAAGATATAATTATTGCGGTTATTACATAGTGAATAAAGATCATGTTCTATGGAAATTAAATAGAGATATTATTTGTGATTAATTTTAAGGAGGTATAAAGACATAAATATCAAGATTATTTGGAAATAGTTATATAGTTAGGGTTTTATATTAAATATATGAATACCAAATCTAGAGTAATATATGAGTATAAAATAAAATAATAAATATGAGAAAATATGTTTTATAGACAGAATAAAAACTGCATTTTATTTGAGAAATTATATTCCTTTAAGATTGAGAGAAAAAATAGTTTTCACTAAGATATATCTGTTGTTAAAGAGATAAATATCCAATATAGTTTGTTGAAAGTTATTTTTTTCATTGAAGAAATGGAAGGATAAAAATATAATGGCTTTTTCTTCTTTTTATTGTCACTTAGGCTAAGGAATTGGAAATGAGAAGATCATCATACATTATCCTTATAAAATAATGTATTATTGAGGATCCTAGGCAATGATATCCTATATCATATGGTGTGAGGAAGTTTTATGAATACCAATTGATTAATAAAATTTGAGGAAGGATATAAAATATATATTTTCTAAGAGTGAATCAATATTAAAACTGATCAAATTCTAGATAATCTAATCTAATTTTCCATTTGTAGAGGAAGTATTGGTGGGTTCTATAGATTGTAAAACCATAAGTGGGTGAATTTATAAATGTATAGTGGTTGCAGTCATTGTTTAAGTTCACGTTTATACCCTTTAATAAGTTCCTTCTTGATAATAATAGTGAATCTGTGGGGGGGGGGGACCACTATACACCAGGGACATAGTCATCCAAATTAGAGGCAAACCCCATCATCATTTTTTTATTTATTAGTTTTATTTAATTTTTATATTACATTAATATAACCTAAATATTATTTAGAAAATTAGTGAGAGATCCATTAAATAAATAGGTGTATAGGTAATAAAGGTGAACCTCTTAATTCAGATGCAAGTTGATTTCACTAATACCCCTAATGTGGTGTAGATCATTGATCCTAGTGAAACATTAATTGGTATCAAAGACATGGTTCCAAAACTTACTATATTATAAATAATCCATAGATCTATATTCTGAGGTATTATTTTAATGTAATAATTAAGTACATATTTCAATATATTCTATGATATTAATTTTAATGAAATGATGGAAAAACATCTGTCAAGACTCTAAAGAACATAAAGAAGAAAGATATAAAGAAATTAAATAAATAATCCCTCTTATATAAAGAGTAAAAAAATAATATTTCTATATGTTGCAATATTAGACATGGAATATCTATCATAGATGAAGAAGTACATATGGTTGAACTGATTAGTGAGAATATAGAAGACACTTGTTCCTTATGCATTTCATAATATTTTCATGGTGATGAGGCAGTTGAAATTCATTTTCAATATTATGCTCTCGAGTAATTAAGTATAAGTAGGGAAGACCACATTTATAATAATTTATATTTTAAATCATAAGATGACTCATGTGATTATTTGATGAAGACCCTATATAAATTTCCTAAATAAATAGTCACTTTAATTTTTGTCTCATTAATAAATACTCAAGATGATATCCCCCATATTAGAGAAGATATATAAATAATTTAGGAAGCACTAGAAAAAATAAAATAGATGTTTATTAATATCAATATAAAATTTAATACTAAAAGTGTTTCAAATGAAATTATAATAGATCTATACTCTAAAAATGAGATTGATTTTAAAAATTAAGTCAAATAAAAATAATAATACAATAGAGGTATTGAAGAATAATTCCATGAATTATAGGAGGTAATTTCTATCAAGGATTCCCAATTGGTGATCAATTATAATAAGATTAAGGTTCTTGATAATTCATTTAAAAAGAAGAAAAAAATTCCTGATGATCCTATGGAAAGTATGGGGAGATTTTATGATTAAAGAGTGAATGATATTGTAGATTATAAAATAAATTTTATCAATAAGTGGCTTAAGATTTCGGTAAAATTGATAAATCTACTAATAGAGGATTTTTTCTTAAAAAAATTCTTTGAGAAGTATTATTGCCACACATTCTACGATGGAATATTCTTTTGAAAATGGGCCTCTATATTTTGGAAATAATATATTGATATCATCAAATTTTATGCAATATCAAAGTAGGTAGTATCCTTTTTTCTAAAAAAATTATTAACATTAAATCTATTTACTTGTATAGTATATATTTTAATTAAAATTCTATACAAATATGGGTTAAGAAAGTTGATGAGAATCTCACTACCACATCTATGGTTGATGAAATCAAGTGTAGAAGAATATACTCTCTGAAAGGATCTGAAAATAATTGTGATATTTTAAAATAATATAAACCAATTGACTTTAACTGAAATATGTTTCAAAGAAAAATATTTAGATTTTATAGAAACTGCTGTTGATGTAGAAGGTTTAATTATTAGTAAATTGAATGTTGTAATAATATTTATGTAATGACCCCCTCCCACCAAAGATGACCCTCCTGAGCTGTCAATGGTGAAAGGGAGATAATGACCCCTGAGTCCCGCCTCCAGTAGGCCCTGGGGTGGCGACTAGCACCAAGGGTATGAGTTTTCACAAATATGGGAGGCATTAACCTTTTTCTATTATTTAGGATTGGAAAATAGGACAATTCAACCAACAAAAAGGAAAAGAACAAGTGTATGTAAATAAACCCAAACCAAGCCCACATGCATGGTTAAATAATTTTATAAAAAGGTGAAAGTACAAGAAAGCTCAAAGTACAATACCAAAAGAAACAAGAGTACAAAAACTGCAACAACTCCAACTGTCTGACTAGTAGGGTCCCACACGGCCCTAGTAGTCCACCTAGAAACCTGAAAGTAAACGTAGGGTGAGAATACAAGTATACTTAGTAGGGAAACCTAAAGCTCTCGTGCACAAGTGGGGAGACATCCTAATGTCTCGTGAGAACAACAGAAGAAACCTAGAAAATAATTCTATCCACCCAACCTCACCATCCACACTCACAAAAACACAATTACAACATGTGGTAATATATAAGAACAAGAGTATTGGGTACCCCGCATCATTTCCCTTTATTTAGCTGCTCTTCCTAACGGCGAACGTCCTGACGCTGCCACACTCTCCCCGCTCGCACACACTTGGGCCTCACTACCACGTGTCCCATCCGCACACACCTGGGCCTCACAACCATGTATCCCGCCCGCACACACCTGGGCCTCACAACCACATATACCGCCGGCACACTTCTGGGCCTCACAACGACGTATCCCGCCCGCACACACCTGGGCCTCACAACCATGTATCCTGCTCGCATACACCTGGGCCTCACAACCATGTATCCCACCCGCACACACGTGGGCCTCATCCTGAAGATTCTTGGGAAAAAGTAGAACCTACCTGAAGAGTCTTGGGCTAAAGCCACCTCAAATCGAAACCTAACTGAAGAGTCTTAGGTGTAAGATCGCCTCAAGCCATCACAACCTAGGGGAGAAGGAGCAGGAAGGAGCTAGTAACTAAGGGAAAAACACCCTCTACCATGAAATGGGAGTGTTCGGAACTAAGTGATCAACATGGGTGGGGTGCGATAAAACACAAAAGATACAGAGATATATATATATATATATATATATATATATATATATATATACCAACCACATAGCCCAACCTATGGCTTCTAAACATAGAAACTGAGCACGTGCCTTGACATTGCTACTATGAAGCATCCATACAACAAAAAACCCCAACCCCATTTAGGTTTTCATGTTTCAGCAGAAGTAATTTATTTAGTTCCTTAACTACTGGGAAACTATCCACAACCAACCACATCAATCGTTCGTAAACATATCCCTACCATCCACAAATCAAGTTAGGAAAACACAAGCAACACAACCAAGCCCTTATTATCAACCAACCAACCCATTGATTATTAAACCTATTCCATTACTATGATCCACCATTCATTAACTCTTCCACTTTTTATTTATTAATCACAACCCACTGTTCGTTCACATTCCAACCCATCCCTGCAGCCCTACTGCCAACCGCCAAAACCAAAACTGCACCGTACATCATTATCCCTTTAATACCATTTATCGCAGCCCAACTGCCCGTTACTAACATAACATTCACACCAACCCACAACCAAGTCAACCGCAGCCCCGCTGCTCACCCTATCCACAAAAATCCAAAAAACACCCCTATCACATACCACATATCCAAGCCAACACCCATATGTTCATTATTCCATTTTGTTTAACCGGGGTGATCACAAAAGTGTTCGAGATTTTAAACAGCCAACTTTACGTGATTAACCAATTTCCATATTCCACAAAGTTTCCATCCATAAGAAAATCCATAAGGAGTGGGAAACATTTAATTGCATAAGCTAAGGACCCCAACGACCATGATTTTCAGTAGGCAGAAGCTCATTCAATTCACAACATAATACCACATGATATAAAGTAATAGCAATCACAAACATCCCAACCCAGTTATATAAGCCATCTATTATCTTGATTAAACCGGTTCAAACGTGTATCACATAAACAAGAGAACACCCACCCCACATGATGCACAAATTAGAGAGATGAAGGTAAGATCCCTACCTCAACAGGTTCCGATCACAACGCTCCCCCGGATCAACTTTAGAAGAAGTCCGTCGGCATCCGTCACTTCTGTCGGGTCCTGAAAAAACCTCATCGGGTGGAAGTAGGAAAGGAAAGACCGAAGTAAAGACAACAGAACTAGGCTCAGAAGTTCTGCCTCGTCGTTACGATCTCGTGGCCACTGACGGATCGTAAATCAGATCTCGGACGAAGAAGTTATGGAAGAAAGAGCCTTCGAGTCTCTTGGGAGAACTCTTCTCAGTGGAAAGGGGAGGAGCGGAGTGAGTTGAAAGGAGGAGGCGACCCCTCCTTTTATAGGCGAGAAAAGGAAAAGTACACGGTGCGTAATTTATGGTACACGGTGTGTACTTGGTTATTTTACACGGTCTCTATGCGGCTTCCAGCACGGCTCCACGACCATTGACTGGTCAACACACGGTTTGAGGGTAACACATACGCGGGGAGGGACTACACGGCGTGTAGTTTAGACCCACGACGTGTACCCATTTATTGCACACGGCAAGGACAAGGATCCAACATGGTACATGGCCGTTGACTAGTAACGCGTACGTGGGGAAGGACTACATGGGTTTTAGTACTGGACACACGGCGTGCACCCATTATTCCACACAACAAGGACACGACATTCAACACGGGGTATACCTGGAAAGGGAGTACATGGAGTGTACTCAAACTACACAACGTGTAGTTTCAAAATTCTGGAAAGTGTGGGAAATTTCCATTTTACCCTCCAGAACACTTCGTGACCTTCTTTTTGACAAAGGAATGGGCCGGAGAGGTTCGGGCCATTACATCAGATACCTCTTAAAACATTCTCATCCCCGAGAATTAAAAAACCAACCCAGAGGAAACCCAACAAGATTCCTCTTAGGGTTCTCATTATAACAGGAACCCAACCAACAACCCTAATCATATGTGTTAGGAATTCCTTCTCCTATGTCGAGATATTATCCGCTTTAGGCGGTACTAACTTGCCTGCATGGGTTTAATCGCATCCTCATTAATGCATCTCGATTAAGAATTAGGTCTTCCCACTTTCATGCATTAGGATTTGTCAACTCACACTACCCCCAACACCACACAACCAACACACTTCCCGAACATGTGGGTTTGGGAAATTCCTTCTTCTATGTCAAGATATTGTCCTCTTTAGGCGGCACTGACTCTCCCGCACGTGTTCAATCGCATCCGCATTAATGCATCTTGATTAAGGGTCATGTTTTTCCCTTTCCCACACATCCGGACATGTTACACATTACCAGAGAATAAGGAAACAAAAGGTCTCACAACCGACAAGCCAACCATTCCATAAATATCAAAGGTACAGATTATAACATCAACACAAATCTTAGAAGAACAAGGAAAAAACAAGTCAAAACAACTCCAGGTACTGAGCATGCATCTGGGTCTCCCTCTCCCAAGTTCTCTCCTCGAGGCGTCCATGCCTCCACAACACACGAACCAAGGGAATGGTTCATCCACGGAGCACCTTCTCTTTGCGATCCTCGATTCTGACTGGTCGTTCCTTGAAGGTCTTGTCGTCTCCCATATCTAACTCTCCCCAGTCGATAACGTGGGAGTCGTCATGTAAGTACCAGAGAAGCTGGGAGACGTGGAAGACGTCATGAACCTTCTCCAACTGAGGTGGCGGGGCCAGCTGATATGCCACCTCACCAACTCGCCTCAGCACCTCAAAAGGTCTGATGAACCTAGGTGAGAGCTTGCTCCCTTTCCCAAACCTCCACTTCCCCCATCGAGGGGAAACCTTCAATAACACATGATCTCCCACCTTGAACTCCAAGGGCCTCCTCCGACAATCAACATAAGACTTCTATCGGTCCTGAGCTGTTTTTATCCTCTCACGAACAAGTTGGACTTTCTTTATGGTGCTCTGCACTACCTATGGCCCAGGAGCACCTGTCTCACCAGCCTCTGCCCAGCAAATGGGTGAACGACATGGCCTTCCATACAAAGCCTCAAACGGTGACATTCCAATAGTAGAGTGGAAACTGTTGTTGTAGGCGAACTCTACTAAAGGCAAGTGTTGTACCCATGATCCTCCGAAATCCATAATTCATGCTCGCAGCATGTCCTCCAATGTCTGGATAGTCCGCTCTATCTTCCCGTCGGTCTGGGGGTGGAAAGAAGTGCTAATGCGTAGCTGGGTGCCAAAATCATGCTATAACCCCCTCCAGAATTGTGAGGTAAACCGAGTATCCTTATCTGAGACGATAGTTTTCGGGACTCCATGCAACCACACAACCTCATCTACGTACCTCTGTGCTAAGGTACTCATCGGGCCCGACTCCTTAATTGCTAATAAGTGAGCCGATTTCGTTAGTCGATCCACCACTACCCAGATAGCATAATAACCACCATGAGCTGTGGGTAGTCCTGTGATTAAGTCCATTGAGATTTCATCCCACTTCCACTCAGGGGCATCTAAAGGATGCAACAAACCACTGGGAACACGGTGTTCAGCCTTCACTTGCTGACACACTAGGCATTTTTCCACAAAATCCGCCACTGCCCGTTTCACCTCGGGCCACCAAAACTGTTCCCTCAAGCCTTGGTACATTTTTGAAACTCCTGGATGTACCTCCAAGGATGAGCTATGGAACTAATGGATAACTCCCACACGCATCGCCTCCGGAACAAACAACCTTCCATAGAAAAGCATCTGATGTCGGCTATCCTCCGACCATCCTTCTGGAGCATTCCCCTGATCGACACGATCCCGCATCACTTCCACCTCGGAGTCCCCCCACTGAGACTCTTCTACCTACTGCAACAAGGAGGACTACACCGTCATCTAAAACAAATAGCTGCTAACACCTTCTACCCTGGAATCCATGTGCAAGGCATCCAACTCTCCCATCACCTTCCAAGCATCAGTGGATTCCCAAACTACTTCCTGATGCGACTTCCTACTCAGGGCATCAGACACAACGTTGCCCTTACCTTCAATGTAAGAGATATCAAAGTCATAGTCTTGGATAAACTCGACCCATATCTTTTTCCACTGGTTCAGGTCATGCTGGGAGAAGATATAACACAGGCTCTTGTGATCTGAGAAGACCACAAAGCGCTCCCCAAAGAGGTAATGTCACCAAAACTTCAGTGCGAACACTACTGCAAGCTCTAGGTCATGGGTGGCATAGTTACTCTCATGAGGGAATAACTTCCTAGACCCATAACATATCACTCCCTTCTTCTGCATCAACACACACCCCAGACCAAGGCCTGAACATCACAAAACACCTCATACAACAACCCTTCCTCTAGCAACATGAGTACGGGAGCACTGACCAAATTATCCTTCAGGTAGTCGAAAGCTTTATGACACTGCTCGCTCTATAGGAAGACCTTGTTCTTCTTAGTCAAAGCTGTCAATGGAGCAGCAACTCGAGAGAAGTCTAAAACGAACCTCTGATAGTAACCTGCTAACCGTAGGAAACTACGAACTTCTGCCACGCTCTTGGGTGCTTCCAAAGAAACAACTGCCTCCACCTTCGATGGGTCCACTGACAATCCATGCTGAGACACTACATGCCCAAGGAAGTGTACTTCTTGTGTCAAGAACTTACAATTTGACAATTTCCCATAACGTTGGTGGTGTCAAAGGACTTACAAGACTGCCCTGAGATGCTCAACGTGCTCCTCCTCTGATCTTGAGTAGATCAAGATGTCATTGATAAACACAATGATGAACCGGTCTAGAAACTCTCGGAAGACAAAGTTCATAAGTCCCATGAATAGAGCCGGTGCATTTGTAACTCCAAAAGGCATCACTAAAAACTCGAAGTGCCCATACCGGCACCTGAAATCTGTCTTCGAGATTTCACTGTCCTTTACCCTCAGATGATGATATCCATATCATAGATCAATCTTGGAAAACCAACCTGCTCCCCTCAGTTGGTCGAAGAGATCATCTATCCTTGGAAGGGGGTAACAGTTCTTGACCGTTACCTGGTTCAACCTTCAGTAGTCTATGCATAGCCTGAGACCACCATCTGCCTTCTTCACGAACAAAACTAGAGCACACCATGGCGATATGATGGGTCAAACAAAAACCTTCTCCATCAGATTGTCAATCTGAATCTGCAACTCCCGCAACTCTGAAGGTGCCATCCGATAAGAGGCCATCAAAATCAGACGGGCACCAGGCTGTAAGTCTATCCCGAACTCAACGTCACGTCGGGGGGGGGGGGGGGGGTAGAGTCAACCTCCTTAGGAAAAACATCAAGAAACTCCCCAACAACCTCCAAGACATCCATCATCTCTGTATCAGCTGGAACCACTGATAGCCCAGCTAATAAGGAAAGGAGAGGATCCACACACCGACTTCCTTCCTGATATCTCCTCTCGCCAACAAAAGATACGTGATGCCCATCCACGTCAGAGAACATGACTCTTCTTCGGAAGCAGTCTATAATGGAACTAACAGAAAACAAGCAGTCGATGCCTAGGATGACATCGTATGGCTGCATCTGTAAAAGAAGAAGGTCCCCACTAGATCGATGTGGTCCCAACGTCAGCCCACATCCCCGGAAAACACAAGATACGCTGGTCTGGCCTCCTACTGGTGTACTCAGCACCAGTGGTATGGAAAGTATCTCTACGTCTAGTCCCAAAGCATGGGACAGACCAGGTGCAATGAAGGAGTGCGAAGATCCTGAATCGAACAAAGAAGAAACAAGAGTGATGAACAAACAAATCGTACCTCGCACCACCTCTGGTCCTGCTGGAGATGTCAACTCTGCTACGTGAAACTGTCCATACCCAGCTCCTCTGCCTCTCTGATGTCATCCACCTCCTCGACCACTCCCCGGTTGAGGTCCTTGAGGGGCACCCTGAGGTCAGCCTCCTCCCGCAAAGTCTGCCCTCAGAGGAGCATGGTCCTGCTGCTGCTGGAAGGGCCTCGCCAGCGACTGGTGCTGCTGAGGTGGGCGCTGAACCTGCCCACCTCCACCGTATTGAGCTCGGGTCAGGCACCGACTCTGAACATGCCCGAAACCTCCACAAGAAAAAAACTTTGGTCCTAGGCTCGTGAAAAAGGGACGAGGACCCGAAGATCGGAACTGGAACTGCTGAGGCCTGATCCCCACTGGCCTGAATGAGGAAGGTCTCGTCGCAGGAGACCTGCTGCTGACTGCCTTCCCCTTCGACGAGCCTGGCTGGTTCCCCTCTCGGGGTGCACCTCCCAGCGAGTGCACCCTCTCTACAACCTCTGCCTTCTTCTGTACTGCCATGTACGTTGGAAGGTTGAAGGGGGTGACAGCATACTGGAGCGAAGGACGAAGCGCCTCCTCCAAACGTCTCGCCTGAGACTCCTCATCCAGAAAGAGATCTGGAGCAAAGTGCAGGAGATCCTTGAACTTGATCCCCATCTCTCGTACTGACATACTCCCCTGCTGAAGGGAGAGTAAATCCTGCCGCTTCTCTGCCTTGATCATAGAATAAAGGAATTCCTCTCATAATTCCTTATCAAAGTCAGACCATGGAACCTCTGCCTCTATCCTCTCTCTGAGGTAGAGTGTCCACCACTGTCGCGACGCACCTCTCAGCTGACTGACTGCTAGGGGAACCCAGTACTCCCTCAGAGCACGGATCAAGGTAAAAGCGATCCTTAGCTCCTCAAGCCACCCCTCCGTCTCCATATCCAAAGTACTACCCTCGTACTTCTTGAGGGTATGCCACTGGAAAGAATGGAGAGACTTCTTCCACTGGCTATCTTCCTCCTCTCGGTCAATCCCTAACTGATCGACCGCCTGAATCTGCTGGGCCTCGGCGGTCTGAGCCACCCGGTGACGATGTTCAGGTGCCATAGCTGTATGGTAAACAAGGATCACCTAAGCCCAAGTAGTAAGGAAAACTCACGGTTTTATTTTATCATTTTATTTCAATTTCATTCCCAGAACACCCAAATCAAGTAAAACACAATCATGAAGATACATGTAACTTCCCTAGGGTCTCTACCCTGCAATCAATGTAGTCTCACTTGTTCGTTCAATAGGCTCATAGTCCTTGCATCGGATCATGGGGGGCCCTAAAATCCCGTGTCCAAGCTGGTCTTCCCTAGCCTATGTCACACACCAAGATTAATTAACACTATTTCCCTACCATCCCATGCAATCCTCACTGTGCCTAACTCCAGACTCCATCCTATCTCTCAACCATCACCTCTGATACCATTCAGTCACAACCCCCTCCCCCCAAAGATGCCCCTCCTGAGATGGAAATGGCGAAAGAGAGATAATGACCCCCGAGTCCCGCCTCCAGTAGGCCCCGGGGTGGCGACTAGCACCAAGGATATGAGTTTTCACAAATATGGGAGGCATTACCCTTTTTTTATTGTTTAGGATAGGGAAATAGGACAAGTCAAACACGAAAAAGGAAAAGATCAAGTGTATAGAAATAAACCCAAACCAAGATCACAGGCATGTTTAAACAATTTTATAACAAGGTGCAAGTACAAGAAAGATCAAAGTACAATACCAAAAGAAACAAGAGTACAACAACTGCAACAACTCCAACTGTCTGACTAGTAGGGTCCCGAACGGCCCTGGTAGTCCTCCTATAAACCTGAAAGTAAACGTAGGGTGAGCATACAAGTATACTCAGTAGGGAAACCTAAATCTCTCATGCACAAGTGGGGAGACATCCTAATGTCTCATGAGAACAACAGAAGAAACCTAGCAAGGAATTCTATCCACCCAACCTCACCAGCCACACTCACCAAAACACAATCACAATAGGTAGTAATATATAAGAACACGAGTATTGGGTACCCCGCACCATTTCCCTTTAGTTAGCTGCTCTTCCTAACGGCGAATGTCCTGACGCTACCACACTCTCCCCGCCCGCACACACCTGGGCCTCACTACTATGTGTCCCGCCCGCACACACCTGGGCCTCACAACCACATATCCCTCCCGCACACACCTGAGCCTCACAACCACGTATCCCGACTGCACACACCTGGGCCTCACAACCACGTATCCCGCCCACACACACCTGGGCCTCACAACCACGTATCCCGCCCACACACACCTGGACCTCACAACCACGTATCCCGCCCGCACACACCTGGGCCTCATCCCGAAGATTCTTGGGAAACAGTAGAACCTGCCCGAAGAGTCTTAGGCTAAAGCCACCCCAAATCAAAAACTATCCGAAGAGTCTTAGGTGTAAGGTCGCCTCAAGCCATCACATCCTAGGGGAGAAGGAGTAGGAAGGATCTAGTAAATAAGGGAAAAACACCCTCTCCCATGAAATGAGAGTGTTCAGCACTAAGTTCTCAACATGGGTGGGGTGCGATAAAACAAAAAAGATACAGATATATATATATACCAACTACACATCCCAACCTATGGCTTCTAAACAGATAAACCGAGCACGTGCCTCGACACTGCTACTACGAAGCATGAATACAACAAACAACCCCGACACCATTTAGGTTTTCACGTTTCAACAGAAGTAGTTTATTTAGTTCATTAAATAATGGGTAGTTATCCACAACCAACCATATTAATCGTTCGTAAACATATCCCTACCATCCACAAATCAAGTTAGGAAAACAAAAGCAACACAACCAAGCCCTTCTTATCAACCAACCAACCCATTGATTATTAAACCTGTTCCATTACCATGATCCACCATTCATTAACTATTACACTTTTTATTTATTAATCACAACCCACTGTTCGTTCACATTCCAACCCATCCCTGCAGCCCCACTTCCAACTGCCATAACCACAACCGTACCATACATCATTATCCCTTCAATACCATTTATCGCAGCCCCACTGCCCGTTACTAACATAACATTCACACCAACCCACAACCAAGTAAACCGCAGACCCACTACTCACCATATCCACAACAACCCACAAAACACCCCCATCACATGCCACGTATCCAAGCCAACACCCATATGTTCATTATTCCATTTTTTTTAACCGTGTTGATCACAAAAGGGTTCCAGATTTTAAACAGCCAACTTTACGTGATTAACCAATTTCCACATTCCACAAAGTTTCCATCCATAAGAAAATATAGAAGGAGAGGGCAAAATTTAATTGCGTAAGAAAAGGCCCCCACCGACCATGATTTTCAGTAGGCAAAATCTCATTCAATTCACAACATAATACCACAGGATATAAAGTAACATCAATCACAAACTTCCAAACCCCATTATATAAGCCAGTTATTATCTTGATTAAACTGGTTCAAACATGTATCACATAAAAAAGAAAACACCCACCCCACATGATGCAAAAATTAGAGAGACAAAGGTAAGATCCCTACCTCAATAGGTTCCGATCGCAACGCTCCCCCGTGTCAACTTTAGAAGAAGTCCGTCGGCGTCCATCACTTCTGTCGGGTCCCGGAAAAACCTCCTCGGTTGGAAGTCGAAAAGGAAAGGCCGAAGGAAAGACAACAGACCCAGGCTCGGAAGTTCCGCCTCGTCGTTATGATCCCGTGGCCACTGAAATATCGTAAATCGGAGCTCGGACGAAGAAGTTATGGAAGAAAGAGCCTTCGAGTCTCTTGGGAGAACTCTGCTCAGAGGAAAGGGGAGGAGAGGAGTGAGTTGAAAGGAGGAGGGGAACCCTCCTTTTATAGGTGAGAAAAGGAAAAGTACACGGCGTGCAATTTATGGTACACAGCATGTACTCAGTTATTTTACACAGTCTCCACGCAGCTTCCAACACGGCTCTGCAGCCGTTGACTGGTCAACACACGGTTTGAGGGTAACGCATACGCGGGGAGGGACTACACGCCATGTAGTTTAGACACACGGTATGTACCCATTTATTGCACACGCAAAGGACACGACTCCAACATGGTACACAACCGTTGACTGGTAATGCGTACGTGGGGAAGGACTACACGACGTGTAGTATTGGACACACGACGTGCACCCATTATTCCACACAGCAAGGACACGACCTTCAACACGGGGTATACCCGGCAAGGGAGTACACGACGTGTACTCAAACTACCTAGCGTATAGTTTCAAAATTCTGGAAAGTGTGGGAAAAGTCTATTTTACCCTCCAGAACACTTCGTGACCTTCTTTTTGACAAAGTAATGGGCCGGAGAGGTCCGAGCCATTACAATTTAAACCTCTATAAATCTTTTAAATCATATAACAAAGGGATAAAGAGTTAAAGTGAATAAAATTACAAGGATAACGGAGAAAATATATATCCATTTATATAAGATTTTAAATCCTGTAAATTATTAGTGGAACATGAGACAAGATTGGTTATAGTGGAGAAGCATGTTTTTTAAATTCAACCAAGAATATGTCTAAATAATTTGATAGAATAAGAATAAAACATCATAAGGTGAATAGAATTGATGGTGTGATATTATTGGGTGATGAAAAAGGAAGAAGGTTGTTAAGAAAACCCCCATGAAGCTCAAGTAGTATATTTCACTAGAGATTAAGAGCTATTTATTAGTGAAATATGAAAATGATTGCTAGTATTAATGGAGAAAACTTAGAATACAAGGATAAATATATTCAAAATAACCTCTTTAAAGTTATTTCAATAAATGAAAAAAATAATCTCTTGTTATGTTACATAAAATTATCTACTCAAACATTGAGGATAGTATTTTTGGAAGGTATAAGCTAGATGGTCATGTTTCAAAGGGATTTATGATCATCCCACTAATTGCTAAATTAAAATGGAAGAAGATGAATCATGAACCAAAAGACTCTTGTAATTTTTTGAGTAATATATAGAATAAACTTAAACACATAGTGGTTGAATAAGAAGGTAATAATTTTATGCTACTCAAGATTGATACTTAGAAAATTATAAATACAATCATGAAGTATTCACCAAAACGTAGAGCAAAAATGAATAGAGTATCTTGGTTGAGAAAAAACACTCAACCCCCTTTCTACCACTAAATAGAAAAAAGGATTTTCACCTTATTCTTATATATTTTTTTTTATTTTCTTGCATTTAATTGATGGTGATTCATATGTATTGGGGGAGAAGAGAAACAATGTGTCTGCTTGAAAATATAAATAGTAGATTAAAATTAACCATATTGGAAAAGATCCATCAATTTATATCTTGAAGTACATTTGATGAAAAGGGTTAACCTTTATGATGTAAAGTAGAGTATATCCCATGAGTGGGAGTAATTTGAGATGCACCCAGAATTATCATTTCATGAAAAAAATAATTCTAGAATGTGTTTGAAAGAAATCATTATAATGGTATACATGAACATTATCTCATCCTTTTTTTTCAAGAAAAAAATATAGTGTCAATAACAATAGTTGAATTTATCAATGACATGAAATAAAGATAAATGGGAAAATTCAATGCTTGATTTCTAAAGATAAATGCACTAGTTTTTTTTGGATATTTTAATATATTATTGAAATGAGTGTAGGAATTTAGGTTGTAATTCTTATGGAAATATATTCAATAGTTCATTCCAGTGTAAAAATTTATTTGAGTGTAACCTAAAAAAATATTTTGTAAGATGTAAACATATTATGATTTCTTTAAATATATATTTTTTGACAAAATTAGTCCATATTGTTTTCTAAACCAATCATAACTCCCATAGACATAGTGTAGAATAATTTATGGAACATTGATTTAAGTGAAATGATCCCATCACCTATCAATATTCATTGTATTTATTGATAATACTGGTAAGAGAGATGAAAATTGGTTAAAATCATATCGATGTTCATTTTTGGTATTAGTATTTAAAATAAATAAAAAATTGGAGATTATTGTACTAAATTTAAATTGAGTTGTATTTGTTCTCAATAATCATTGAATAAATATGCATGATTTCAATATGTATTAAAGAGGATATCTCATAACGATACCATATTCCCCATGATTATTGTTGATAAGGTTTAGGTTCCCAATCAAGGTGTGTTGAGAAAACAATGGATGATGATTAAAGAAAATTTGTGAAGGTTAGAAGAGATATTGTGACAATATTTATATAAAAAAGGATATCTATAATTAGATATTATTATAGATTCATAAAAATGGAAACTAAGCTAGTAGGATGGTCAACTAATTGATACTTTATGTGGAGAGTCACTTTAATTAGATATAAAAGTCATAAGTGATGTGAGTTCCATGGAGTGTATAGATTAATGGAAAATTTATCTTTGTAAAGAAGATAGATAAAAATAAAATTAAATAAAAATTTCTTTATATTCTAATGAATATCCATCCTAGGGAATATAATGTATAAATAATGTTACTTTCTAAAAAAAATTTGTATGATTATTGAAAGAATGATATTTTAGTGTAATATCATTGAAATAATCTAAAGAGTATTTATTTGTTTCATATATTTATATATTGTGGAATTATTTTGTAAATTATTGATGATGATTTAAATATATTATACTATGATTTAAAGTGATTTAAGATAACATGATAGATTTGAAGAAGTTATGATATTATTTTTAAAATTTATAGAAATCTGTCAAAGAGAAATTGGGAAAATGAATGTGATATGTAAAAGTAAATTTGTGAGTTTGATAAAAATATTGGAAACATATTGTGTGTGTAAAGGTGATTCTAGTGAAAGATGGATGAATTTATAAAGTCATGAGCTATGTAAGAGTGAACTAAATAATGGATAAAGGTTAATCTTGAGTAGAGAGGGTGAATTAGAAAAGGAATAAGCTATATAGGATTCATTTTTAGACATGTAAATGTAATTTAGAGTTGAATCAAAGGAATTGTGGATAAGGATAAGACCATACACAATATGTAAGTCTAATTTAATCCTAATGTAAGAGTCTTCATGGGAATAAATTAGGAAACATCCCGAATATTATATTTATATGAAAGAATATTTTCTGAAAAATAGTTTTAGAAGTAAAATATAGTGAATATTAAACTATTGTCCAAGTTACAGATAGCATGAACTAATTATTATTCCATGATTTAAACCATTATTTGAGGAGAGTAAAAGAAGAAGTTATATTCATCCCATGAATGAGTGAACCACACCATGGAGTTTTTTGAGAATGAATTTCCAACTATATATTTATCTGTTAGTTAAGATATTTCCATACTATAATGAGAACACCATTGCATCATGATTCTGTAATGAGAATATGGAGATTTTCACACAATGGTTTTTAAATGGAGAAGATATTATTGGATAATTACACATCGTGATGACAGGTTTAGTAGGTAGTATTAGAACTAAAAAGAGTTTATAATAAGTGTCACCCTGTGATAGGAGGTTCCATGAATTTAGTATTATAAAACTATATGAATCCCCTATTCTGAGAAGTTATCCATGATTAAAAAGGGGTCCAATACATAAAAATATTATGAGGAAAACACTTATATCATCTAGAGAGAAAGACACAATTATTTTGTTTATCATGTGGATAATACATGTTGAGTTTTATAGAAATTAAATTGAGATATATTTTATGACCATTTTTAAGTATATTTAGGTACAAAAATATCATGAGAGCTTGGAAATTCTGAAAAATAAGTGTTTACATATTGAATATGCGAAAAAAGATCCAATAGAATAGCTATGTATAAAGGAATATAAGATCAAGGAGAATGCTTTATTTTAAAGCACACCGATACTATATTTCATAGATGAGCTATTTATATCAAAGTTTGAGATAACTGAATTCTATCACTGAGATATAATTTTTATAAAAGATATATATATCCAATGATGTGTGTTAAGTGATAATTCTTATGCATTGAAGATGAACTAGGAGGGAAAGAAACTATCCTTTTATTTTTTTTATTATCACTTTGTCCATAGAAGAGGTAGAAAGAAGACTGCACTATGATATTCTTATATCATAAGGTATGATTTTGGATCACACCCCATGATATAATGTATCATAAGGTCTAAAGAATTTTTAGGTTTCCCAATATATTAATAGAAATTATAAAATGAGATATGTTCTATATTTTCTAAGATTGACTTGAGCTTACTACTGGTCAACTTCAAGTGGAGCAGGCTGAATCCTATATTTATAGAGGAAGTATTGGTTGATGCCACAACTTAAAAAACTGAAAGGTGGTGGTTTCACAAAATATGGTTTGTTTTGGTGATTTTATAGGTTCATGGTTATACCGATACCTGAATTATTCTTGATAATAAATGGGTAACTATGTGTGGGGTCGGGATAAAAACTACCATACACTTGGTACATAATATTTATCATTAGAGTCAAAACCCATTCTAAAATATTGGTTTACTTTTTATTTTTCATATACATATATATTAATTTTATTCAATCCTAAAATTAGTTAAATATGATTGGGAGATCCATTAAATCAATTTGTGTAGAGATAATATAGGTGAATGAATTTTAATTGGTAAAAGAGTTAATCACATTGATTAACACTACCCTCCCATCTCTGAGTATATAATATATCCTAGTTGAAAAACATTCAAGATACCAATGGAGAAATACTATCTATGATGAATATATAGTGATAGCATATCACATTTATAACTTTTTAATTCTATTTTTAAATAGTTTTTATTATGATCCTAGTGTAACTAATAACATAATATCCATGTCTAGTTTAGGCATAGATGGATTTATTTTCATGTTTAGAAATAAAATTTCCTAATTTTACAATGATAGAGTATTTTATCATATGAAACATTTGAATATTGGTAATCATGTACAAGAATATGAAAATCAAGTATTGGAAATTGATAACCAATCATGTTTACAAGACGCACATCACACCTAGTTATGGTATCATAGACTTGCTCATCTAAATGAGAATCATTTGACAAGGATGTGTTAATAATTTTTTTTTAAATAATAATCCTAGATGTATGTCATTATTATTTATAAGATAAAATTACTAAAGATATATTTAGTGGATAAGGTGAAAGAGATTTATAGATTCTAGAATTATTTCATACAGACATGTGAAAAACATTTACTATTAAAGCTATTGGTGGATGCTCTTACTTAACAAATATTAACAAAGAGTTTAGTAGATATGTATATGTATACTTTATTAGATATGGATATTATTAGTTTAAGAAATTTATAAAATTGAATAATGAATTGGTGAATCCTCTTGGTAAGAATCCAAATATACATTACTCAGACCATAGTGGGGAGTATCTTAACCAAGATTTCATCAATTATCTAAGTGATTTTGGGATATAATCTCAACTAACTATTTATTATACACCATAGAAGAATGATGTAGATTAATGGAGGGACCGTTACTTGTTGAAAATGATAATATCGACGACAATTCAAGAAAGTCTTACATTACCATTTTTTAATATTTTTTATAGACTCTATCATACACAATAAACTAAATTCCGAATAAAGTGGAAAATATAATTTCATATAAATTATGGTGTGGAAATTAATCTATTTTTTCTCATATTCATGTATAGAGATATAATATCTTCTAAGGGTATCTTTATAAAATATAACATCATGTGGCATGAGTTTTATTTTTATATGATATTTTAAGGAGACAAGGGTATATTACCAATTCAATACCTCAAATAGAAAAATAATTAATACATGAGGAATAATATTTCTAGATAGGGGGTAGATCTACAAAAGAGATAGTGGGAGAAATATAGGATTTTATGAAATGAAGGATAGAGATACAAAATAGTTGGTATATAAAAAAAATTCCAAAAATCCCAATGGAGAATGTAGTTCTAGAGAGACATGTAATAAAAAGGAGCACCAGAGAGGTTAGAGAACCACTTGTATATAGTTTTTTATCCACTGAATAAGGTGACACATTATTAGTTAAAAATAATTTACCTCCCTCTAACAAGAAATCAGTAAGAAGATTGGAAGTTTCAAAGAAGATAAAAGAAATTAATTCTAAAATATATGGCATATAACAGAATCATGCCTAGGTTTTGGTAGATCCAGTAGTTTATGAAAATATAGTTCTGTGAAATGGGAATTCTTAAAAAACATTAATATGGATAGTAATGTTAGTACCTATAAATCATGTCTAGTAATTAAAGTTTTTATGAAATGAAAAGGTATAGAATATAGAAAAACCTTTTCACCAGTCACTATGATAATATCCATTAGAATTTTATTTTCCATAGAAACTTACCATGAGTATGAGATTTAGAAAATATATATTCAAGATAGACATCCTTAATGGAAACTACAGGCACCCATATATTTTATACACTTTATTTCATGATTTATTACATGAAGATACACATAATACAATCCCAAATAATCTAGTGGACTAAAGTATTTGTGTAGTTAGATACATATCACAATAAATTCAAACAAGGATGTTACAAAATTATTAAAAACTCCATAACAATACATTATATTATATTGATATTTTAATATCGGGAAAGATAACCTGGGGATGTACATAAGAAATAGGTGATCTATAAATCCTAGTAATAGAGTAATTCAAGAATAAAATGAAGTGAATAAGTAAAAATGATTCAATGGACATAACATGATGACATAGAAATGTGAGAATCATAATAACAAATATCATAACATGAAATAAGATTATTAAATCAGGGAATAATAGGAATTTTCAATAACACAAAACATGAATTCATAACCAAAAGTTAAGGCTAACTAATGACACATCATAACTTAATGCTACTTAGGATAACTGGACATGAACCATTCATGGTATCTCATGAGACAAAATCATTACTGTAAAGACCCGTAAAATTCAAGGGAATTTTTTTCTTATTTTTTTTAGAATTTTACAAGAGCGCGGTTTCTAACGGCACCTGATTCCGAGGCCCGGTGTGCCCGGAATCAATTTCCGAAGTTTGGCTCGGGTACGTTCAGTGAACGGACAAGCGTGATTTTTCTAACTTTTGAACCGGTGCCCGGAATCGAATTCTGAGGGCACTGATGAACTCGCAGCGCCGATGTTTGCTTAAAGAGACCTTTTCCGAAGTTGCGTTTTATGCGGGTTGAGAGTTAGCTATGGGTGATTTAAAAAAAGAAGTTAAATAAAATGTGGTAACAAATTTTTTTTAACCATGTTGGTTATATCCTCCCAAAGGGAGTTAGAGGTGGGACCCACATCCGCTTAACCTCCCTTGAGAGGATTAGTTGTGGTGGGTCCCACACGAAGCCTAACTCCTCAACACCCCTTAAAACTCCCATATAACTCCTCTCTTATTAATTTGACAACTTGTTTAATTAATTAGATGAGTTAAGTGTGGTTTATTTGAATTTCAATCTTTTGAAATTCTTGCCAACAATTTGCATTTAATTAATTAAACCAACTTAATTAATTATTTTGAGTGTTTGAATTCTTTTGAAATCTTTTTTCCAACATTAAAATGAGAGATTCTATTCTTCTCTTTGGGGTTGGCATAACTTTCTGGGGAGAACTAAGGAGAGGAGAAGAAATTTTAGAAGACCTTCAACCTCTCGAAGAAGAACGATCCACGTCTCCAAAGAACGTGAAGCAACACATTCTACCTTCTTCAACCGGAGCAAGGAAGGGAAGCACTGCCGCCCACAAAGTATTCTGAGAGTGTCGACTCGACTCGAATCGAATTCACCAAGCGCTTCTTCCACCAACGTTGACGGAACGACGCCGTTACCGCGACGCCCGACCTCCACGATGCTTGTCTTCCGCGGTTTGTTGACGTGCTCCGCATTTGAAACCAAGGTAGGGGTTTGTTGTTGTTTTATTTAATTATTTTCGTTCTTGGTTCTAGCATGACGAACTTTGAGGATAAACGATTAAGTGTTATCGTTTAACGAGAGGGGGGCCGGACTGCACAAACATGGCCGAACCCCCCTCCTTTGTTCTTGATTTTTTCTTGCGGATGGAACGAGATGGCGTGGAGCCGTTGCACCACGCGGGAATCACACGACAATTATTGCGCGGCGCCGTCGTGCCACGCCGTGGAAAGAATTTCATGGACGCGACGCCGTCGCTCCGTGTCGAAGGAAAACGAAGGCGCCGTGGCTGGAGTGGGGCCGCGGCGGAGGGGCGCGGTTCCGTCGCACCGTGCCGGACGACGAAGGCCGAGGCCGGTTCCGGGCCGCGGCGGAACGTGATGACCGGCAGCCAGCCGGGCCGCCGGTGTCGGAAGCCGGAAGGGGACCGGCCTTCACCGTTCCCGTTGAGGAAGAACCGGCTGGCCAGGTCAGGCCAGACGGAAGGGAGGCAAACCGGGGGGAATTAATTCCCCCGGCCAGCAAATAAACGACCCCCCATAATGAGGGCGGGGGGGGGGGGGGCAAGCGCCCCCCGTTCCAATCAGCTCGGCCTTCGGATGAGCTGGAAGCACGCCCAGCGCACCTGGACGGGCCGCGCCGGGCCGGGTCGACCCTGTCTGGGGTGGGTCAACCTGGTTCGGGCCAACCGGGGGGTCTCGGGTCGGGACGGCCCGGGCCCGAAACCCCCAATACCGAGCGGTTTGGATTCAAATGCCCATAACTCGGGCTACGGATCTCCAAACGATGCGCCATCAGCGGCGATGCGATACTTGGATCGAGATGGTCGTTTCGGTATATCTCACTCAAGGTTTCGGATTACTTTGAGTTCGGCTGGGTTAGTTCGTACACGGAACCAACCGGGCCATCAGAGCGGAAAAGCTCATATCTTGAGCTACGGACGTCCGATTGATGTGCCGTCAGCTTTGTTGAGTTCCTCTTAGTGAGACGGATATTTTGGCTTACTCCACCCAAGGTTTGGACGTAGGAGGAGTACGGTCAGGTTGGTTTTTCCTTAAAAACCAACCGGGCCCCTGGGACGAAAAAGCCAATAACTCTCAGACCGGGCGTCCGAATGACGCGCCGTCTGTTGCGTTGAGTTCCTGTTGACGATACGGAACTTTTGGATACATCAACTCTAGACTATGTGACAGTTGATGTATCAGCCTCTCGGCTCGGGGAGCGGACCCTCCCGAACGAGCTTGCTGTGTGCGAGAACCCTAGAGCTGGCTGCAACTGCTACTGTGACTGTGACGACGACTGTGCAGAGATCCTCAGTGGATTCGACGACGACGACTACAGCACTTAGAGATCCTGTGTGGATCAGTGCTACCGATCCTGTGTGGGTCCGATCCTGCGTGGGTCTGTGCTCAGCGGTCCTATGTGAACCAGCGCCTACAGATCCTGTGTGGGTCCGATCCTATGTGGGTCTTTGTGGGGGTTAGTACCTATCGATTCTTTGCGGGTTCGACGACTTAGATGGATCAGTGATCATCTCTATCGTCCTCGAAGAAGTATACCTGTGTGATCTGAATCCTGTTGCTTTCCTGTGTGGATTGTGTTGTGCTATCCTGTGTGGATTTTGTTTTGCTTTCCTGTGTGAAATACGTTTACTTTCCTTTGTGGACTGATTTGTACTTGGGCTCGGAGGTTGGAGCGTTTTGGGATTGATGACTTAGGTATATGTATGGGCATATACCTAAGCAGTGTCGGTTGTTACTTCGTGTTAATATCTTCCTTTTTGGTTTATCCTTTGTGGATTTTGGGAGACCTTCGGGGGTCTCGGGGTCCCTACTGAGTAGATTATACTCACCCCTGCACGGGCTATGCCCGCACTACATTGTGTTGGTTGCAGACGATGGACAGCGTTGATCATGGTTGAGGCTCATAGAGCAAGATGGTACCTGGAGGGGGACCACTGGGCGGGATGTGCTTGGAGCGGACGGCGGGACCCGAGGAGAAGTGGAGCTATCTGTACCCACCCTTCAGGTGGGATTTCCAGTGGACAGCTCGGCGTAGCGGCTTTTACTTTACAGTTGCTGTTTTTCCTTTCGAGTTGTACTTTACTTTCAGTTTGGGTTTGTATACTAGCCCATTTAGTTTTCCGCACTTTCAGTTGTACTCTGTTTTTACTTAGTGTTTACTTTTCCGCTTGCTTACTCTATGGTGCTTGTTTACTTTACAAAGGCAATACCTTCCCTTTTTATCGGGATTTACGCCTTGGTGCTAGTCGCCAGCCCCTGGCCTAGGGAAGGCGGGCTTGGGGTAGTCACGGCATGGGCCCCGAGGACGGGTCGTGACAAATTGGTATCAGAGGAGTTTAGTTCTACCGCGAACTCTGATCTTTTCTATGTGAAGAAATAGTGTTTAGCGTGTTGAGTGTGGTTATCAGTCCAGGGAGTCCAGTGTTGGTGCGGCGGCCGACGTATCCGTACACCAGGACCCTGACTTCTGATTTCCGACTTAATGCACGAAAACATTTATTGCTTGTGTGTTTCAAGTTTTCTTTGTGATTACTTTGTATCAACTCACCAGGTATACTGTTCTGACCGTGGCGCACCTGTTTCCTTTTCAGGATGGCCCCACGACGGCAGCCAGCTAGGGTTCCGAGAGTCGAGCGTGACGGCAGCCCACCGAGCGACGAGGCCTCGGTGCAGGGTCCTTTGTCAGCTGTGGCACCGGCGGTAGCTTTACCCGCCGAGCCCCCGATACTTTCAGCACCAGCCGCTGACGATGCACGTCGCCTCAGCGCACTGCATGAGTTTCAGCGCCAGCGATCGCCCAGGTTCCGTGGGGAGACGGACCCCCAGCCACCCAAGGACTGGCTGGAGGCAGTCGTACGAGTTTTCAGGCTAGTGAGGACACCAGCAGACCTCATGGTGATCCTCGCTGCGATCCTACTGCACGCAGCAGCGGGCCGATGGTGGATCTTGATGCTCCAGGTGCACGATGAGGCATCTCTACTTTGGACGGACTTTGAGAGCCTCTTCGGCTCGGAGTTTGTCCCATCCACCCTCCGTGCGGTACGCATTCAGGAGCTTCTTCAGCTGCGGTAGTGCAGCATGACGGTCGCTCAGTACTCGGCGAGATTTACCGATCTCTTGCGCTACTCGACCGACATGGTACGAGACCCATTCTTCCAGACTCAGACCTTTGATCAGGGTTTGAGACACGAGATCAGGGCATCACTGATCTCCCTCAGCATTTTGACTCAGATAGGAGTACTAGAGCGGGCCCTTTTGATCGAGAGCTTTTTTGCTGAGTCTACACCAGCGCCGCGACCCACCGCAGGGCGGCACATGGCAAAGTCATCTGCAGCAGGTAGTCAACGGATGACTCAGGGGTCCAGGCAGACCAGACCCTCAGGCAGATGACCTCAGGACACTGGCTCAGCAGTGCGGGGCACACAGCACAGGGCTAGTCTTTCGAGAGGCAGACAATGCTACTCGTGCGGCGGGCAGGGCCACATGGCTCGTGACTGCCCGACCCGCCGTGCCGAGGAGCAGCAGATGGTTGAAGGACCACCGAGGCAGAGGCAGAGGGTCGACCGTGGCGGTTCGCAGGGAGGAGGCGGACGTGGAAGAGGAGTTGGCCGAGCAGCAGGTGGTGGGCGACGCTTTGAGGCTCTACCACCACCACCACCAGGAGGTCCACCCCGACCACAGGGAGCTGGCGGGCAGAGACAGGCACAACTCCAGGCAGCAGAGGCCTACGACCACGGCGCACCAGAGATGATTCAAGGTACTATCTGTGTCTATTCCACCCTTGCTGCAGTACTTATAGACACAGGAGAAAGTCACTCTTTCATAGTCGCTGCCCTTGTTCGGAGCTTGGAGATTCCGACAGAGCCGTTGGCTCGATCCTTACAGCTAGCGACTCCTACGGGAGCAGACTCGACGATTACGCACTGGTGCCGGCAGTGTGAGCTTACTCTAGGAGGCAAGAGCTTCGGCTGGGATCTTATTGTAGCAGCGTCGAGACCTTACGATGTCATCTTGGGCATGGATTGGTTATCTATGGTCCATGCCCAGATTGACTGTTTTAGGCGCAAGGTGCGATGTGTACGCACCGAAGGGAGCAGGTCCACCTTCACCGGCGAGAAGGGAGCCTTTGCAGCACATGATGGACTTCCTCGGAGGAGAGGACAACCCATCACTCATCAGTTGGCTAGCCTCATCCTAGGAGCAGTTGATGTGCGGAGTCCTGATTTCCCTACAGTGGTGGATCAGTTTGCAGATGTTTTTCCCGACGACGTTCCAGGGCTACCTCATCGCAGAGAGGTAGAATTTTATATTGACCTGTACCCCGGGACAGCCCCGATATCCACTCCAGCATATCGGATGGCCCCCACCGAGCTTCGAGAGCTGCGGGTACAGTTGGAGGACTTGCAGGGAAGGGGTTTATCCGACCCAGTGTTTCTCCCTGGGCTTCCCCGATTTTGTTCGCCAAGAAGGCGGACGGGAGCTTGCGACTTTGTGTTGACTATCGTCGCCTGAACCAGGTGACAGTGAGTAACAAGTATCCGTTACCGAGTATTGATGACCTCTTTGATTAGCTCAAGGGAGCACAGTGGTTCTCGAAGATAGACCTCAGGTCAGGCTATCATCAGCTCAGAGTTAGAGACGAGGACGTGCAGAAGACGGCCTTTAAATGTCGGTATGGCCACTATGAGTTCTTGGTTATGCCATTCGGCATAACCAATGCTCCAGAAGTGTTCATGGCCCTCATGAACATGATCTTTCAGCCATACCTTGATCGATTTGTCGTGGTCTTCATCGACGACATTTTGATTTACTCGAAGACTGAGGAGGAGCATGCCTACCACTTACGGGTTGTTCTAGACACACTCCGAGAGCACCAGCTTTATGGTAAGCTCTCGAAGTGTCAGTTCTGGATACGTGAGGTCCACTTCTTGGGACACATCATCTCTGATGCGGGAGTTGCAGTGGATCCTGTGAAGATCAAGGCAGTGTTAACTTGGGAGCCACCCAGGAGCGTGACGGAGGTTCGGAGTTTCTTGGGACTAGCCAGATATTACCGGAGATTCGTGCCAGACTTCTCTAGAGTTGCGGCACCACTCTTAGCTTTGACGAAGAATGGGAAACCCTTCGTGTGGTCAGAAAGATGTCAGCAGAGCTTCCAGGAGTTGAGACAGAGATTGACCAGCGCACCTATCTTAAGGTTGCCTGAGTAGGGAGTTGGATACGTAGTTTACTGCGATGCATCAGGGACCGGACTCGGTTGTGTCCTGATGCAGGAGCGGGCAGTGATCGCCTATGGATCACATCAGTTGAGTCTGCATGAGCAGAACTAAGCTACCCATGACCTGGAGTTAGCAGTAGTGGTCTTCGCTCTGAAGACATGGCGACACTATCTGATGGGCGAGCGCTTTACAGTCTTTTATGACCACCAGAGTCTTAGGTACATCTTCTCGCAGAAGGACCTGAACCTGAGACAGCGGCAATGGCTCGAGTTCCTCCAAGACTATGACTTTGACATATTCTATACTCCTGGGAAGGGGAACATAGTAGCTGATGCCCTCAGCAGGAGGACGGGCATTCAGCTACTTGAGGAGGCGATAGAGCAGCTAGCCTCTTTGCAGATATCCTTCGTGGATAGAGATGGAGCAGCCTTCCTTCAGTCTCTCACAGTCAGCCCTCTACTATAACAGCGAGTCAGAGAGGCACATCATGGGGATGCTGACTGTGAGACGCGGCGTGCATAGATATCCTCAGTAAATGCACCTAATGGTTTCTCCTTTGGAGCAGAGCACAACATCCTTTTCAGAGGACGTACCATGGTACCAGTCGCTTTACGGGAGGAGGTGCTGAAAGAGTTTGACACTTCTCCCTTGTCGGTACATCCTGGAGTGGTGAAGATGTACCGGGACCTCAGACGACAACATTGGTGGCCGTGCATGAAGAAGGATGTGGTAGAGTTCGTTTCTCGATGCCTCACCTTCCAGCAGGTGAAGGCAGAGCATCAGGTACTAGCAGGCTTGGTACAACCCTTGGAGGTCCCGGAGTGGAAGTGGGACGGGATATCTATGGAATTCATGACTGGACTTCCATGCACTTCCAGAGGTCACGAATCCATCTGGGTGATTGTCGACCGACTCACCAAGTCGGCTCACTTCTTAACCATCAGAGAGAAGGGATCATTGGAGATCTTGGGACGTCTCTACGTTCAGGAGATTGTACGGATTCATGGTGTGCCATCTTCTATTGTCTCTGATCGAGATGATCGCTTTACTTCCTGGCTTTGGAAGGGATTGCAGGAGGCGTTCGGGACACAGCTACGTCTGAGCACAACCTTTCACCCTCAGACGGATGGTCAGACGGAGAGGACCATTCAGACTCTCGAGGACATGCTCCGCGCATGTGTCCTTGACTTTGGTCGTAGCTGGGAGGACCACCTACCCTTGGTGGAGTTTGCGTAGAACAACAGCTACCACTCCACCATCGAGATGGCACCGTACGAGGCGTTGTACATCCGACCTTGTAGATCTCCTTTGTGTTGGAAAGACCCTGGGGAGTCAGCACTTGTGGGACCGGAGATGGTCCAGGCCACGACAGAGAAGGTCCAGGTCATCCAGGAGCGGATGAGGACAGCTCAGAGCCGGCAGAAGTCATACGCTGACAGGAGGCGGAGGCCACTAGAGTTTGAGGATGGAGACCACGTCTTCTTGCGGGTCTCACCTCGACGTGGTATACGGAGATTTGGCCGAGGCGACAAATTATCTCCGCGCTTCATCGGACCCTTCCAGGACCTCAGCAGGATTGGCGAGGTGGCTTATCGCCTGGCTCTACCACCTCAGTTGCACCGGGTGCATGACGTCTTCCACGTGTCTCAGCTGAGGAGATACGTGCACAACCCGACACACATCATTGACCATGGGGAGCTTGACGTTGACGATGGGGCGACTTTTGCGGAGGTCCCAGTGGAGATCGAGGATCGATAGGAGCGGGTCCTACGTGGATGGTCAATTCCTCTAGTGCGCATCAGATGACAGCACGGGAACCTCCAGGAGAGCACTTGGGAGCGGGAGGCTCAGATGCGTGCTCAGTACCCTCATTTGTTTCCCTAGTTTTGATGTATCTTTACGGGGACGTAAAGACCTGAGGTGGGAGTAATGTAAAGACCCGTAAAATTCAAGGGAAATTTTTTCTTAATTTTCTTTATAATTTTACAAGAGCGCGGTTTCTGACGGCACCTGATTCTGAGGCCTGGTGTGCCCGGAATCAATTTCTGAAGTTTGGCTCGGGTATGTTCAGTGAATGGACGAGCGCGATTTTTTTAACTTTTGAACCGGTGCCCGGAATCAAATTCCGAGGGCACCGATGAACTCGCAGCACCGATGTTCGCTTAAGGAGACCTTTTCTGAAGTTGCGTTTTATGTGGGTTGAGAGTTAGTTTTGGGGTATTTAAAAAAAGAAGTTAAATAAAATGTGGTAACACATTTTTTTTAACCATGTTGGTTATATCCTCCCAAAGAGAGTTAGAGGTGGGACCCACATCCACTTAACCTCCCTTGATAGGATTAAGTGTGGTGGGTCCCACACGAATCCTAACTCCTCAACACCCCTTAAAACTCCCATATAACTCCTCTGTTATTAATTTGACAACTTGTTTAATTAATGAGATGAGTTAAGTGTGGTTTATTTGAATTTCAATCTTTTGAAATTCTTGCCAACAATTTGCATTTAATTAATTAAACCAACTTAATTAATTATTTTTAGTGTTTGAATTCTTTTGAAATCTTTTTGCCAACATTATAATGATAGATTCTATTCTTCTCTTTGGGGTTGGCATAACTTTGTGGGGAGAACTAAGGAGAGGAGAAGAACTTTTAGAAGACCTTCAACCTCTCGAAGAAGAACGATACACGTCTCCAATGAACGTGAAGCAACACCTTTTACCTTCTTCAACCGGAGCAAGGAAGGGAAGCAATGCCGCCCACAAAGTATTCTGAGAGTGTCGACTCGACTTGACTCGACTTCACCAAGCGCTTCTTCCACCAACATTGACGGAACGACGCCGTTACCGCGACACCCGACCTCTGCAACGCTTGTATTCCACGGTTTGTTGACGTGCTCCACATTTGAAACCGAGGTAGGGGTTTGTTGTTGTTTTATTTAATTATTCCCGTTCTTGGTTCTAGCATGAAGAACTTTGAGGATAAACAATTATGTGTTATCGTTTAACGAGAGGGGGGCCGGACCGCACAAACACGGCCGAACCCCCCTCCTTTGTTCTTGATTGTTTCTTGCAGATGGAACGAGATGGCGTGGTGGCGTCGCACCATGTGGGAATCACACGACAATTATTGTGCGGCGCCGTCGCGCTGTGCCGTGGAAAGAATTTCATGGATGCGACGTCGTCGCGCCGCGTCGAAAGAAAACGAAGGCGTTGCAGCCGGAGCGGGGCCGCGGCGGAGGGGCGCGATGCCGTCACACCGCGCCGGACGACGAAGGCCGCGGCCGGTTCTGGGCCGCGGAGGAACGTGATGACCGGCGGCCAGCCGGGCTGCCGGTGTCGGAAGCCGGAAGGGGACCGGCCTTTTCTGTTCCCGTTGAGGAAGAACCGGCCGGAAGGGAGGCAAACCGGGGGGAATTAATACCCCCGACCAGCAAATAAATGGCCCCCCATAATGAGGGGGGGGGGGGTTCACAAAGGGGGGGGGGGGGGGGGGCAGGCGCCCCCCGTTCCAATCAGCTCAGCCTTCGACCGAGTTGGCAGCGCGCCCAGCGCGCCAGGCCGGGTTGACCCTGTCCGGGGCGGGTCGACCCGGTTCGGGCCAACCGGGGGGTCTCGGGTCGGGATGGCCCGGACCCAAAACCCCCGTTACCGAGCGGTTTGGATTCAAATGCCCATAACTCGGGCTACGGATCTCCAAACGATGCGCCGTCTGTGGCGATACGACCCTTGGATCGAGATGGTCGTTTCAGTATATCGTACTCAAGGTTTCAGATTACTTTGAGTTCGGCCGGGTTAGTTCGTACACGAAACCAACCGGGCCCTCAGAGCGGAAACACTCATATCTTGAGCTACGGACGTTCGATTGACGTGCCGTCAGCTTTGTTGAGTTCCTCTTAGTGAGACAGATATTTTGGAATACTCCTCCCGAGGTTTGGATGTAGGCGGAGTACGGTCGGGTTGGTTTTTCCTTAAAAACCAACCGGGCCCCTAGGACGAAAAAGCCAATAACTCTCAGACCGGGCGTCCGAATGACGCGCCGTCTGTTGCGTTGAGTTCCTATTGACGATACAGAACTTTTGGATACATCAACTCTGGACTATGTGACAGTTGATGTATCAGCCTCTCGGCTCGTGGAGCAGACCCTCCCGAACGAGCTTGTTGTGTGCGGGAACCCTAGAGCTGGCTGCGACTGCTACTGTGACTGTGACGACGACTGTACAGAGATCCTCAGTGGATTCGACAACGAAGACTACAACACTCAGCAATCCTGTGTGGATCAGTGCTACCGATCCTGTGTGGGTCCGATCCTGCGTGGGTCTGCGCTCAGCGGTCCTATGTGAACCATCGCCTACAGATCCTATGTGGGCCCGATCTTGTGTGGGTCTTTGCGGGGGTTAGTACCTATCGATCCTTTGTGGGTCTGATGACTTAGATGGATCAGTGATCATCTCTATCGTCCTCGAAGAAGTATACCTGTGTGAGCTGAATCCTGTTGCTTTCCTGTGTGTATTGTGTTGTTCTATACTGTGTGGATTTTGTTTTGCTTTCCTGTGTGGAATACGTTTAGTTTCCTGTGTGGACTGAGTTGTACTTGGGCTCGGATGTTGGAGCGTTTTGGGATTGATGACTTAGGTATATGTATGGTCATATACCTAAGTAGTGTTGGTTGTTATTTCGTGTTAGTATCTTCTTTTTTGGTTTATCCTTTGTGGATTTTGGGAGACCTTCGGGGGTCTCGGGGTCCCTACTGAGTAGCTTATACTCACCCCTGCATGGGCTATGCTCGCACTACGTTGTGTTGGTTGCAGACGACGGACATCGTTGATCGTGGTTGAGGCTCGCAGGGCAGGATGGTACCTGGAGGTGGACCACTGGGCGGGACGTGCTTGGAGCGGACGACGGGACCCGAGGATCAGTGGAGCTATCTGTACCCACCCTTCAGGTGGGATTTCCATTGGACAGCTCGGCGTAGCGGATTTTACTTTACAGTTGCTGTTTTCCCTTTCGAGTTGTACTTTACTTTTAGTTTGGGTTTGTATACTGGCCCATTTACTTTTCCGCACTTTTAGTTGTACTCTGTTTTTACTTAGTGTTTACTTTTCTGCTTTCTTACTCTATGGTGCTTGTTTACTTTACAAAGGCAATGCCTTCCCTTTTTACCGGGATTTACGCCTTGGTGCTAGTCGCCATCCCCTGGCCTATGGAAGGCGAGCTTGGGGTAGTCACGGCACAGGCCCCGAGGACGGGTCATGACAATTACCTAATGAAATGGGGGGATATATAATTTTGGGACAAGCTATCACACTCAAATTATGTAAATAAAATTTTGTGCCACATAGATCATACAATATAAGAATGTCTTTAATCGCTTTTAATCCCATGATTAACAATTGTGGGTCACATACATGGAATTAAAAGATAAATTATGTATTGGTATATATAGGTGAATAACCATGGTGGAATCCAAGATGGGTATTCACAAAACAAAAGATTTTCATGTAAAATCATGAGATAATTTTGACAATATAATAGGTGTACATATTGGTTCAAGGAACGATTTAATGAGGGCGGAAGGTGGTCTCTCATTACCTGGGAATAATAAGGATGGTAAAGGGATATGTAAAAATACATCCCAACATGATCAATTGTATATCGAAAAGGATTAGTACAAATAAAGTATTTTGATAAAAAGGAAAAGGATTGAATCCCTTACCTTGAGAGGATGGTTTTAAAATCTTTGGAGGATGTTCTTAAGAGATCGGGAAAAACATGGGAGGAATTTATAAAGGGATATTAAATACATTACTAATCAGTTTTGAGTAAAGTGTAATGGGAGGTTGGGTGTCTATTTATATAAATTTAGAGGGTAATTATTTATCAATGTCTAATCTTAGGTTTTAGACTCGAAGTGATAAAATAATTAAAACCACAAACCTTCCCATGGTTTTTTCCATAGTAAGGAGTGGTTTGAAATAAATTTTTATCCTAAGATATGAACTCATTAAAAATCATATCATTCATTATGTGTATGTGAGTATTATTGATAAAAAATTTATTAAAACCTTAAAATATAATATAGGTTTCGGAGGATTAATTACAGGTTTATAAAATTAATAAAATAAAATAAAAATCACATTATTTTAAATGGGAAATATATTTATTTTTTTGGATTCATTTTATAGTATTTATTACATAACTTTGAGAAAATTATAATGTCACAATACATACCTTATATTTATAACACATTTAAGTTTTACCCAAAAATTAGACTATCTTAGAAAATTGTGAAAAAACTTCCATTGGTTAATTTTTATGTGATGAATTGAAGACTTAAATTTTATTTTACCAAAGTATTTTTTAAATATTATAATCTACACATTTATATAAAAATCCTTATTTATGGAAAAGTATTATTTTTTATGACATTGAACACTTTCTAACCTTTATAAAAATTAAATGGGACTTTATAAAATTTAATGGTCATTTATATATAAATAAATATTATTTAATAGGAATATTTTATAAAAAAAATTATTTCAAAAATATATTAAAAAAAGGAGTTTTAAGTGAAACTATATACTTCCAAAATAAAATTTATTTTCTTCATATCAATGTCTAGTTTTTATCAATCTCATTATATAACCATATATATATGAGGTAATAATGAAAAGAGCTAAATATAATTATTGTTTTAATAAAAAAAAATATAAAAATTTATGCTACTAGGGTCTAGATACATATCTGCTTATTACAATTGCATACAACCTAAGGGTAAGGTGTGTGGTAGTGGAACTTTATTAGGGTGGTTCAGAGAACATAGTTTGGGAAGTGATCTCAATTAGCTTGAAATTTTCTCGTAAATGGTTTCACTCAAGTTTTAGTTGTTGAATATCGTCTTGGGATTGGTCAAGGGAAAAATCCAGTGATGTTATCTTAATCAAAATCTTTGATAAATGGGACCCATAGGGTATGTTTCTACTGCCTGAGTCCATCGATTCTTCGTTATTTTTTAATTAGATATTATTATAACCCTTAATATATAATAATCTTAATAGTCGCTATAGAAATACTATATTATCAATGGTTATGATTCTTAATATTCTTGTAAACCAAACATACAAATTATGGAAGTATTTTATAATGGTCCAAAATAAAAAATTAAATGCAGTGTATGTGTGTTATATAACTACATTTCTTAATAAGTAATTTATTAATTATAAATTTGTTTTATTTATGAATTTTTGTGTTGTTACATTCTTTAACCTTTAAAAATTTCACCTCTAAAATTTTATTTTTTACAAAGAAAAACATAAGCGTACTTAATTTTCATTGCCTCTCTCTATTTCTAAGTTACATCCTCAAACTTGTGGTTTCACAATAGTACTTTAACCAGGTGTTTTTTATTTTTTCATAGAACTTTGTCAGTTTGATGAAAGATATTTATTGAATTATCCTCATGTAAAATATCATTTTTTAAAGGTACCACCACAAGATTCCATATTTTTGAGGGGTCTGGTATGTACTTCTTCAAGAGGGATACATGGAACATATTGGGTACTTGAGATAGGTTATGCGATAGTGCTAGTCGATAGGCCATGCCTATGTTGGGATCAAGGATCTCAAAGGGGATTATGTATCTAGGATTAAGATTTATTTTCTTCCCAAACTGCATGAATTTATTCCATCGTGATGTACAAAGGAACACCTTATATCTTACCTCAAACTCTAGGTTATATTGATGATTTTTTATATAGATTTTCTATTGGATTTGAAAATATGTCATATGAATTTGAATGGTTTGAATATTCTTTATCATCTTTTAAATAATATTAGGTCCCATTATCTTCCCCTTTAAATATTCATCTCAACATGTTGGATTCTGAAATGTATTTCTATAAAAAGCCTCATAAGGTGGAATTTGAATGCTAGAATAAAAACTATTGTTATATGAGAACTACACTAAATGAAGGTGTTGATATCAACATCCTAGGGAATCCATTGAGTTTGATCTTCGAATATCCTATTGAATTTGAATTTTTCTCTTATAAATACCATTATTATGAGGGTGAAAAATAGTATTAAAACCCAACTCTGTATGTAGTGAATGCTGAAGGATTCTCTAGAACCTCAAGGTAAAACTTGGATCTCGATCAGAAGAAATAGAGAGTGGTTGTAACAAACTGACCCATTGAGGGAATCATGGCTAGAAAAAGGCCAATTTGAAACTAACCAAAGCCTTCATCCATAGGCCAGAGGATGGTGACAAACACCAAAAGGAATAACTAATATGGGAGGAATTTTCCTAATGTACCTATATGAATACACCCAACTATATCCATGTATAATTGTAGAGGAATAAATATAAAATATAGTATCATATTGATATGAATGTAACAAACTCAAGTAAATACCATATTATGATAGTATTATTTGAATATTAAAGTGAGAAAATACATTCCCATCCGGAAATATTTCTTGGCACGATAATAAATTGAAAATTAAATACTGAGATAACATGGCTCCATATCTATAATCCTTGACCACCATATGCTGTCAAATGAACCCAAGGGTACCCTATGATCCTCTGTAATCACCGCCAACCTATCCATCATCTGTATAAGACACATAACGTTTAGGAAAAACCCACGAAGAGGTGAGTATATACATACCTAGTAGGATTCCTTGAAGATGAAGTTGGATAAATAAGAGACATGATTGAAGTTTACGAATCAAACCATAGTAAAAGAGAAATGAAATCCAATAATAGAGATATATATATGCTCATAAAATAAACCCAGATATGGGAGAAAAGAGATCTCCTTCTCACAACCTAGTCCAGGAAAAGAGTCTGCCAATAGTTCGAAAGGCATCCATCAATGATGCCCAACATCTCTTGTGTCTATCTGAAGAGTATCTGTTTGGAGCTACACCTCGCTACTGTATTGCATAGTCATGGGGAAAAAATCTATAGATAGAGGACCCACACCATGGTATGTTAGGAGGGTTCCACTAAATAGGTATAGGATCCAGGCCCTGGTACGACATGGGTGTTCCACTCAATAGGTAGAGGACCCATTCCCTGGTATGACATGAAGGTTTCACTTTATAGGAAAAATATCCATGACTTCACAAAGCATGAGGTTTCCACTATATAAATAGATATAATACCCACACCCTAGTCATTTATGGGGGTTCCACTCTGCAAATGTACAAAGGACCTATTCCCTATACCAACAAGTGGATTCCACTTAGTAAATGGATAGAGGACCCATGCCCTATACCAACAGGTAGATTCTACTATATAAATGGATAAGGGACCCATTACATATCACTATAGAAGAGTTACCATATACCAATGGATATATACAGTACCCATTCCCTATCCCAATAGGAGGGGTTCACTTAGTGGATAGAAAGAGAACCCTTGCTCTAGTCCATTAGGGGGTTCCATTCTGTAGGAAGATAGAGGACCCACACCCTTGTCCATCAGGGGGTTCCACTCTTTAGGTATATGATACATGCCCTATCACAGTGGAGGGTTCCACTATGTGGATAGATAGAGGACCCACAAACTAGTCAAAGATGTGGGTTCCACTCTATGGATAGAGGAACCATTCCCTGTACTAGTAGGAGGGTTCCAATTTGATGATCCTATCCAATCATTGCCATCATCGATCAGAACCTAAAGATGCGTCATGATCATAAAATATCACTTATTTTCTCAAAGTACACTATGAAGGACACAATCATGTTCTACATAGAAAACTACACATGATAGGATACTCATAGTCTAAAATCCAAGTCTAAATAAAAAATATAAAAGAGGTATAAGATTCATCAAAAGTAAGTACCCAACATGCAAGGGACCCACACAACATGTGGATCACTCTGCGGCTTGGATGTTTCTTCACAATCACATGAATCTCTAGACATATAGTACTACACGATTTGTAAGGGTACTACACAGTGTTTCTCAACCACTCGAGGATGAGCAATGTTCTCTTGCCCAGGTCCATCAAGCTGTGCACGCGTACCTTGTTGTGTTCCAATACATAATGTGTGCCTATTAATGTTAGTGTCTATCTAATCCTAGAGTACACTCTAGGATACTACCACCAGGTCACACAACATCTGGGGGTCCAACATGGCGTGTGATACTTATGATCTTATGAAAACCCTAGCACCACATATTTTCTAAGAAAACACTATGTTTTCTTCTAAAATACATGGAATATAGTCATGATTTTTATATAAACTAAGATATACTACACATTTATCCATATACTACTTCACCATATAGAATCACACCTTTTGGATTCCTGAAATTGAAGGTAAAGGCCTCCATTCATTGATTATGGACCTTCGATGTTCGGAAATTGAATTTCCATCAGTCCATTCAAATCCCAAATGTGCCTCAAACACCTCATTTTTCATTTATAACTTCAATTTTGATCATGGATCCAAAAATCCATAATCTCTTCCCACAATCCAACTAATTCATCCTTGAAATTCTAATCCATTCATTGTGTGCACATGCACCATGAATCTGGGGGTCTGATCACACACATGCCTACCCAAAAATATTCAAATCATGAACCTATGGTAAAATGATGAAAAAACATGAATAAAGGGTGGGGGAAGGCACACGAATAAAGGTTTTATTATTATTGGTCAAGTGTTATTGGAAAATGATCATAGAACCAGATATTGGTAGGGTTGATTTCATATCATAACCAATAATATATCAAATAAATAAATAAATTAAATACATGGGATCATGCAAAGGATTAATTTAAATACATATCAAGGAATACATTTTTGATCATGATCAATATTTTAATCATAAGGGAGAAATCAAAAAATGGATATTCCTACCTCGATTTGGATCAATTATTGGTGAAGAATGTAAATTACAAGGATGGAGATGATCTGCTGCATTCACTGCACCTTGATCCACATAGATCTAGAAGCTAGGCTTCATTCGATCTTGATTTTCCAATGAAGAATGGTGGAATTCTCCCCTCAACAGTCCCATGGTTATGAATATAACCCTAGAGATTATTTATAACAACATACATATAGAGGGAATTCATTTTAGTTCATTTATTGAACCAAATAAATAAATAAATAAATAAATCTATAGACCATACCTACCAACGACCACTTTATCAGAACAACTCATGATAAACAAATTTAGGTCACACCTGGGGTAAATCCCCTAATCAAAACTCAGGAGTGGTATCAAATTTATGATCTGAGACTCCATTTAGGAGAAATCCCATAATTTCTTAAAAAATTTTCATGCTTGATATAAAATTTATTTTATATTTTTATAAAATTTATTTTGAGTGCACCAAACCTTAGAATTGCATGACTTCATATATCTTATCTCCAAAAATAGTCCTCAATATATTTAAAATTCTTACAAGGGGAAAAATGGTCTCAACATTTTTCACTCCTTCAATATTTTCATCCTTGAAAAGAAAAAAAATAAATAAAATTGTTTGGATAATGAGCCTATGTCTGGCTCTCCCACTCCTAGGAGCTCTCATACATGCTTCCATGCTGCCACAAAACATGAACCTAGGGAATGGTTTTTCCATATAGGATCCTCTCCTACCGATCCCCAATCACCACTAGGTTCTCCATAAAAATGGTTCCAACCTCAATGTCTATATCGCTCTATCTGATAGCACGTGTAGGATCATGCATGTACCTCCTTAGTTGTGACATGTGGAATACATCTTGCGCCCACTCAAACTATGGGGGGAAAGAATAGGTGGTAATAAATTTCACCAACTCTCTATAGTATCTCAAATGACATCGTGAACCTTGGGAATAAATTTCCTTCCTAGAATAATCTTAAAAATCCTCCTCATGGGGAGAATCTTATGAAAACATGGTCTCCCTACTTTAACTCCAAGGGTGTAAATTTTTTATATACATAATATTTATGTCTATTATAAGTTTTCCTCATCTTATTAAGGATTATGTAGAACATCTCCATCATCACCATACCATATTTGGTCCTATAAGAGATGCGTCACCAATATCAGTACAACACAAGGGTGAACTACAATGTCACATATACAAGGTCTTTAAAGGTGTCATTATGATAGTATAGTGATAAATATTATTATAAGAAATATCACCACAGGTATGTGATTCTACTAGATCTATAAAATGTTAAACATGAAATCCCTTAGCATATCCTCCAACACATAAATAGTGCACTCAGTTTTCCCATATGTTTGGGGGTGAAAGAATATACCGATCCTCATATGGGTCTTTAATGTCTCATATAGGCCTCTATTCAACCATTACGTGAAACACAAATAACGTTCAGAGATAATCGTCAATGAAACCCCATGAAGGCGTACAATATCCCTATATACGACTGCCCCAAACTCTGTACCAAACTTTTCTCTTTGATAGATTGGAAGTGCACTAACTTTGTAAGTCGGTCAACTATCACCCATACAGAATCATGAACTCTCACTATCAATATAAGACCTATCACAAATTACTTGGATTTTCCTCCACATTTCCATTTTGGGATCTCAAAATGCTACAAAAAACTTATTGGAACCTATTTCCCATCTTTAACCTGCTGACATGTGAGGCACCATAAGATGAACTTAGACCCGTGCTACCTCATTCCATACCACCAAAACTACCATTGAAGGTCTCAGTACAAATTACTTACACCAGGATGCACAAACAAAGGAGAAGTTTTAATATCCCTCATAACCTCTTATCACATTATGGTCTGGACTACCATCCATCCCTAGAAAAGGATGAAATGATTCCCTCCTTCAGAAAATCCATATGGTGAATCTTATATGGATATCAGATCCCATAGGACCTCACAGTCAATGTCTCCCAATAAATCCTCCCTTAGATGATGAATTAGTAGAGGTGTTAACATGATTAACTGAATAAAATACACACCCTAGTTCCCAACTAGGGATACCTACAAGGAATAAAACTACTCAAATGCCTCCTCTACCAGAAAATAATGATAATTCCTGCAAAGGAAATCCTCCACCATGTTTCACTTCCCAAGAGTATAGACTATCTCAAAGTCAAAGTTCTACAGGAACTCCAATCAGTGCCTATGTATCATGTTTAAGTCTCCTTATGTGAAGATATACCTGGTATTATGATGGTTTAAGTAAACAGAAAAGTTCTCTCCTAGAATATAGTGCCTCCATATCCTTATATAGAATACTACCGCTGCCAACTCTAGGTTAAAAATTACACAGTTCTGCCCACAGGGACTCAAATACCTCAATCCAGAAGTGATCACTGGATAGTTCTTCATCAACACAAAACTGAGACTAGCTCCATAGGCATCTCAATACACTATATACTCCATGACTTCCTCTAGTGGTATCAAAATAGGTGGAATTGTCAGCCTAAACCTCAACTCCCCAAAGGATCTCTGACACTACTCAGTACTGGTAAATAACTTCCCTTTTTAGGTCACAATGGTAAAATGGGATGTAATCCTAGATAATTCTTACATAAAACTCTTGTAGTACACATACAAGCCAAGAAAACTCCACACCTCTGAACCAATCTTGATTTTTCCCAAGCAAGCATTGTATCGATCCTTACCGGGTTCGTAGCTAATCCATTCTTAGAGATGACTGCCTCATAAAGTGAGCCTCATGGATCAATAATTATAACTTCAAGATATTACCATAAATATAGTGATCCAAAATAAATTATAGGACCATCCTCATGTTCTCTACATTCTCCTCCTCCAAAGAATACTATATGACTATGTTTTCAATGAAGAAAATAACAAATTATTCCAAGTATGGTTGGAATATTTGATTCATCAAAGCCTTAAAACACAATAGGTGAATTAATTACATTAAATGGCATCACCAAGAACTCATAGTGTCTATAGAGACATCATAATTCAATAATCTTAATATCATACTCATGAACTATCAATTAGTGGGAGTCGGACCTCAGATCTATCTTTGAGAACCATTTCACACCTCGAGAATGATCAAAGAGGTCTTCAATCCCCAGTAAGGAGTGATTTTTCTTTATATTTACATATAGATATCCTGTTTTCCTTCTAAGACTTTGAAATATATAAACGAATATTTTCGTATCTAGATGCTGAGACGACATGTGATTTTGAGGCCCGATGTTCCTTGAATTAATTTTATAAAAATATTAGAAACATTTTATATCATGCATGATTTGTTTTCATAAATTATTGGATATCTCCTAAAAAGTGTCTTGAATAAAAAATATAAGACCAATGTTGAGTCTGGCACATGATATTTACCCTAGGTTTGACTTAATGCTAGTTGGTGTGGGGAGTCCAGACAAAGAGGCCGCTGGCGGGTACATTTAGTAGATTAATTAATTAATTAATTGAAATAATTAATTAAATAACCTAAAATAAATTCCCTCTATAAGTAAACTGTTATGGAGAATATCTTAGATTATCCACATAACCTTGGGATTTTTGTGAGGAGGCTTCCACCATTCTTCATTGTCAAATAAAGATTAGAGGACAACTTACTTCCATATCTAGGTGAATCGAGGAGCAATAAACACAATGAGTCATCTCCTTTCTTGGAAGTTGTATTCTTCACCAAAGTTTGGTCCAAATCAAGGAAAGGGTCATCATTTTTAGATTCAGCCCTAATTATTAAATGTTTGAGAATTATAAAATCTTTATTCCTTGATCCATGTTTAAATTAATCCTTTTCATGAGTCTATGTATAAAATTAATTAATTTATTTGATCTTTTGTTGATTATGCCATGAAATCACCACTACCAATACACAGTTCTATGATAATTTCCAAATAAAATTTGGAATATAACAATATCACCTATGTTTTTGTGAATTTACCAATGAATTATTTACGTTCTTCATCATTGGACCACAGGGTCGCAATTCAACTATTATCAGGTGGGTCCAAGCATGATCGGACCCCCTGATTCAAGGTGCACAATGATCGGATTGGAATTTTCAGGATGAATTAGTGCATATTACAGGTAGCAGTGATGGATATTTCGATGCAATATCTAAAGCGGAGTTGAAAACGACACACGAGGTGCACGAGGTGTGTGCAACATTTGAACATGCCAATAAAAATCTGATTTCTGGTCACTAGGGTGCCAGAATCAATGAACGAAGGACTTTACCTTTGATTTCGGGGGGCCTATAAGAGTGACTCAACATGTAGAAGTAAAAAATAGATAAAGGTGTTTTAGATTTTATTTTTCATGATAATCAAGACTACACACCATGTAGTTTGTAAGAACACATGGAGTGTTCTTCATAAATCCACAATAATAGGGTTTCTAGAAGATCCTAAGTATAACATGTTGTGTGATAAACTCACATACCATGTGAACCAGTGTTGGATACCTGATGTTTACTCTGGGAGTAAATGGACAAGGAAACGACTAGGCACAAACCGTGTACTAGGATACAACCAGGTACATGTGCACGACTTGAAAAACACATCCAAGAGAACATAGCTCAACCCCAAGTGCCTGAGACATGCCGTGTTAACCCTTACACACCATGTAGTACTATATGGATAGTGAGATATGTGATGGTGATGACTTGACCATGTAGAAGAGTGGGACCATACGCTGTGTGGGTCTCTTACACGCTATGCACTTCCTTTTGGGGAATCTTACACCTCTCACATCTCCTTTATTTGGAGTTATATTTTGGCTCGCGAGTAGACTATCCCAAGTTTTTTTTCCACATAGAATGATATGGAAAAATTAAACGTTTATTTTGAGATTCAATATGAGGTGTTCTAAGCATGAAACTTATTTTGACGATTCTCAATGATGACAGTGATTAGACATGATCATCAAAGTGGAACCCTCCTGTTGGGAGAGGGCATGGTCCTCTATCTATAAAGTAGACCCCACATAATAGACTAGGGAATGACTCCTCTATCCATCCATAGAGTGAGACCCTCCTATTGGTAAAGGTCATGGGTCCTTTACCTATAGAGTGGAACCCCCTGATAGACTAAAGAATAGTTCCTCTATCTACATACAGAGTGGAACCACCCTGACAAACTAGGAAATGGGTCATCTATATAACCACTATGTGGGAACCTCCTATTGGGATAGGTCATGGGTCCTCCATATATCCATTGGAAAGGGGTAACCCTCCTTCCAGGACAAGGAATGGGTCCTCTATCCATTTATAGAGAAAAAACCTTCTACTGGGATAGGGAATGATTCCTCTATCCATTTAAAGAGTGGAACTCCCCTAAAGGACTAGTGTGTGAGACCTATATCTATTTACATAGTGGTACCCTCCTTTTGTGTTAGAGAATGAGTCATCTACCTAATGAGTGTAACTCTCTAGTCGTACCAGTACATGGTTCCTCTACCTACTGAGTGGAACTCTCCTGTCATTTCAGGGCATGGGTCCTCGACCTACTGAGTGGAACCCTCCTATAATACCAGGGTATGGGTACTATTCACAGTTATTGTGTCCCATAATCTATGAATAATAGTGGTGGCATGTGGATCCATATATACACTCTTTAAAAAGACACATGAGATGTGGGGTATCATTGTTATAACTATTTTAAGACTCTTTTACTAGGATGGGATGTGAGATGGATATCCCCTTTCTCCCTTGTGTAGGTTTATTTTATGAGTATATATATTTCTATGTTGTGTGATTCCATTTATATCTTGATATGGGTTGAGTTATCTACTTCTACTGTGTCTCCTATTAATCCCCCTTCAACTTTGGGAATCCTACTAGGTATGTATGTACTCACCCCTGCATGGTATTTTCTTGTATGTTTCATGCCTTATGTAGATAATGGATATATTAGCAGTGATTATAGAGGAGCATAGAGAATACCCAGATGAATTTGACCACATACTATGGTTGGGGCTTGGAGATCTAGATATAGTTTCTCTCATCATTTACTTTTATAGTTATTGTTAGGCAGAGACATATTTCTGGTTGGACATGTATTTTTCCCCAATACTTTTCAAATTATGCTGTCGTACTCTTGTTTTTTCCTATAGGTTGTTAAATGCATATCTATATAAAACTATATTTTATATTTATTTCACTAAAATTATACATGTAAATGGCTGGGTGAATACATATATGTACATTAGAAAAAACCTCTAATATTAGTTACGACTTTGGGAACTTTTCACCAGCCCCTGGCCTATGGAGGTGTGATTGGCGTAGTTGCAGCTTAGACTTCCTCCAGATAGATAGGCCTCGATGGGTTGGGTCATGAAAGATTGGTTTTAGACCCTGTTCATTAATTAGGATATTTTTTTTGGAGTTTTCACTTATGTAGATTTGGTTGGTACTTAGGTAAACAATATCAAAGTGCATCGAGTGTAGCTTTCATGCTAGGGAACCTAGTGTTGGTGTGGCGGCTGACGTATCCATACAATAGGAATATGAACAACTACTTTTCAATTTGGTATACTGATAAATTGGTTATAGGTAACTTTGGTACATGAATCATATAGTATTGTGTCTTTTGACAGTCTTTCTTAAGTCAGCTCCCCATATATATATATATATTCTAATATGACCATGGTATGTCTTGATTAAAATTTTAGGATGCCTCTTTAAAGAACGCGTGGGGGGAATAAAAAAGAACAAAGGTGATTTCATATTTGGAAAATAATTCTTTTTCAACAATCATAGAACTAGGGATTGATAGGGGCGATTTCATGGAATAAAAAATAATAGATCAATTGAATAAATTAATTCGATACACGGGCTCATGAAAATAAATAATTTAAATTCAAATCAAGGAATAAAGTTTTTAACATGCGCAATCTATTAATTATAAGTGTATAATACACAAATAATGAGTGTTACCTCAATTTGGATCATTTTTTTGGGGAAGAACGTAGCTTCCAAGGAAGAAGATGAATCGTTTCATTCACTACGCCTCAATTTGCCAGAATCCGGAAGAGGGTTGTCATCCAATCTTATTTTGTTAATGGATAATGGTGGAATACTCCACTCAATGGTCCTAAGGTTATACAAAAAACCATTTATATTAACCATAATAGATTACTTATAGAGGGAATTCATTTTGAGTCCATTTAATGAATTAATTAATTAAATAAATTAATCCACTGAATGTACTCGCCAATGGCCTCTTTATTTGAACACATGACAAAATTTAGGCCACACCTAGGGTAAATAGAATGATCTAGAATCAAACACGGTGTAAAATATTTTTATTTTAGACTCCTTTTAGGAGATATCCCATAATTTCAGAAAAACTATGTGCACATGATATAAAATATATTTAATATTTTTTATATAATTAATTATGAGTACACTGAGACTTAGAATTGAACGTCATCTTAGATGATAAATTTGAGAATATTCCTTGATATATTTAAAAGTCTTATAAGTAAAAAACTGGGTCTCTATAGTGGTACTTCATATAGTTTTCCCACTTATCTTATATATATCATGGAGAGTTGGTCAAGAGATAAATATTACTCAATAGAAATGAAATACGAAAACTTTATAAGGGGATAAAATACCAACTAAATGGCATTATATAATTTAGATATATTTGGGATTTCTATGATGAAATCCATTGTTTTTTCCATTTATATAATGGTATGGTAAATGGTTCCATCATGCATCTATAATTCTATTGTTCTTCATTGAATTTTTGACAGACCAAGAATTGAGATACAAATTCTATAATATACCTGTGTATGTTATTCTAATAGAAGTTTTTCTCCATATCTATGTACATATTAGTTCCTCCTAGATTAATACAAATATATGAGCTATGGAAATCATCTAGAAATTCTCTATTCAATTCTGATTTTGATAGGACACATATCTAGGTTCCAATATGTATAACTCTATATTTATAAAATTTGTACTATGGAATTTTCACTAGATTTCTCCGTATCTCCTCATCATCTATTTGGTCTTCCATGACCCTCTCAATAATGGATAATTGTGTAGATATTTGAGAAAGGTAGGAAAAAGTTTCTTTTATGATTACCATGTCTATTCTTTGCATATACATGGTGATTTGATCCCTTTCAATACTCCTCATGGATAGGGTTGGAGATTCGTTTTTTACTCAGAGCATCATCCACTTTTCTTCCTTTCCCATGATGGAAATATATTGAAAAATCATAATCATTTATCACCTTTAACCACATTTGTTGGATTATATTGATATCTATTTGTGTGAATATGTACTTGTGGATTTTATAATCCATATATATGTTTTAGTTCCCTTTATAGAGATAATGTCACAAAATCTTCAAAGAGAAGATCACAACAGCAAATTCTAGATCATGGGTCAGGTAGTTCTGATCATGGATTTTTAATTGGTGTGAGGCATAGGCTATCACATTATTATTTTTCATGAGTAAACAAACCAAGTCATTTTTGGACGCATCAGTATAGATCACAAATACTTCCCCACTGATGGGTAATATGAGTATTGGTGTAACGATAAGACTCATATTTAAGTCTTCAAATATCTACTCACATTCACTAATACAGAAAAAATATCACTCCCTTCTATGTTATCTTAGTTAGTGGACTTAAAAATCATGATAAGTTTCTCAAAAATAAATATAGTACCCAAAAAATCTATTAAAACTATGTATCTCTATTACATATATTATTCTGGTCTATCTTTCAATTGCCTCTATCTTCAAAGGGTCCATAAACACCCCTCTATAGAACACATAGGCATATTCTCTTATAATGGGACGTTCATCAAGAATTATATTTTCCCAGGTCACAGTCATTTGAGCTAGATATGCTTTTACATAAGGTAATAATATCATTTATTGAGAAGATGACTCCCTGTTTCGTAGTTTCTTGAAACGTGTGTTCTAGTTTTAAGGATCACTATTTCCAGTAGGTTTCCATTGGATTTATTTATGGAACCGAAAACATCCATTAGTTCTTTATCTAAAGGGGACCTAATTTCCAAAGGCAGGTGTACATTAAGTTTGAAATTTACGATAATTAAGAGAGTGCATTGGTTGATAAGATGGTAGTTAGACTCATCATACCCTTTTAGGGGGGAATTATTGTCTACTCTGGGAATCTCGTTTTCAATTTAAGATATTTTCATGAATTCTTATTAATTAACCAAGCATAACATAAGTTTCCCTTGGAATTTACAATCACTTATTAACATGTGTAAAATTTAGAATCATCAGTATGCATTCAAGGCTCTTCATTAATGGAAATATCCATATGTATTCGAGGTTTTCCATCAATGGTATCATCTAATATATTGCATAGAGATTATTTTAATCACTGTTGTGATGGTAATGGTTTTTAATCCACTTATTGGGGAACTCTAAATTTTTTTGTGATCCAGGGAGATGAAGGTTTGATTTGATTTTGGGATCGTGCTCATATAATGGGCCACCTACACAGCTTTGTGAAAGGAATCAAAACCCTAGTAGTTCGGTGCCTCTTAATGGGACACATCATACCTTTTATGGTCATGTGATAAGGTCCTATCCGTACAATTTAATGTCATGTGGTATAAACATCTAAGAGTAAGGTACTTAGTTAGAACATAATGTGGGACTTATACTAAAGCAGCCCAATGAAATTTGGAAAGAATATGGGTTTACAAGTAGGATCAGACCCTATTGGGAATATTGACCAAGGAGAACAAAGTTGATTTAGGGTATTGGGTTTGAACCTCAAAGAGGCTTCCTACATATCCCATATAGATGGGAGTAAAAGCCCAGATAGTTCAATTAGTCTCATAGAAGTGTATATTCCTTTTAGAGAAATGAGTTTGGGATTACTTTCTGAAATGGATGAATTGGTGATTTGGGGTTTAATTTCAAGATTATTCTTAAGGAGGATGCACAGATTAAAGGAATTAGGGTTGGATTCAGAAGGAGGATATCAGGTGAGATCAGGCCCTGAAAAAGGCTTTGTATCTATCCTGGTTTGAATAGGACTAGAGTTCTCATAGTTTCTTCGATTATGAAAATGTTGTGACCATGAAAAATATCTATCCCCACGTGAGTCATTCTCGGTGTGAGAATCAAGAGGATGTAAAAGATTCAACAAGGGAATTCAAACTTTCAAAATTTTCCTTCTCTACTGGTGGAAGAGGGCGCACCTATAGTGTCTAAGGTGAATGAGGTCAGGGAAACCCGAGAAGAGGGTGAGGTGATGAGCCCTACCTCTGTTCTCTTTACATTGGACAGGGGTTCAATGAAAGGAAGAAGGGATGGAGGTTGGGGGATTACTCCAGGTTGGCTGTCCATGGTGAAAAATCCCAACGGGAGAGGGAAAGGTTAACAAAATCCCTTGTGCCCATCTCTCCTCTGGTCTTTTGCACCGAAGAAGATAGGGGGAGAAATGATGCCACTTCCTACAAGAAAAGATAGGGGCTTAAGCAAAGTTGGTTTCCCTAAAATTGATCCTGGTAGGGGAGGGAGACTTCTCCTTTATTTTTAAAAGAAAAATCAGGTATTAACCATATCTTATACTACTAGATACCTGAAGTTCTGGGTCATCTCTTCGAGAAGGGAGAGGACAGGATCCAACACTCATTCAAACCAAGAACTTTCCAACACTATTTCTAGGAGAAAGTTCATTGTGACTGTGGATATACAAACCCACAGAAACTCCATGAATCCTAACCCCATTGTAAAAAAAATATGGGAAACCTCTGACTCTGGATATACAAAACCAAATAGGATACACACTAATGTGCCTTTCCGAAAAGTTTGATAAGTTAGGAGGTTTTGGTGGAGGTCTCAACATAATCCCTTTCAGATAAGGGATCCAAGGAAGAATAATCCTTTCCATGAATGGATTTTATGAAGGCTTGATGGCTTGTAAAATAGAGAGAGTAAAGAAATTAAGTGAATCAAGGAGGGGCACCCAAGTAGAGAAGGGCACACAAGTATGGGTGCACAAGTAGGTAAGGGCGCACAAGTAAGGGCACCCAAGTAGGCTTGGGTGACCTGATGTTCACTTAGGTGATGAACAAACTGCATGGTAATACTTGAGAGAGACCTTGCTCAAGCCTTCAAGAGTATTCATAGGTGATCCAAGAAGTGGGGTGCTCAAGTTCCTATGAGAGGAATTGGCAGCGTGCAAGTATTTCTCACTTGGGGAGGTTGGGTTATTTAGGCACGTAAGTGTTATGGTTTTTAAACACTAAAAGGACATAAGTCCAATGATCCTCCCTTAAATCTTCCACTCAAGGTGTTGAAGAACTACCTGGAAAGTTTCGAAAGACTGGGGAAAAACACTAGGGAAACTAGAGCAGTAATTTGGATTTGGGGAAATTCATCCGTACAGATGAGGGCCCCAAGGGTCTATTTATAGGAAAATAAGTGACCTTGGGTGAAATGAGTTGGGCCCGTAAGTATATTTCGCAACATATGGGGGAACGCAAGTGGGCTGCACGACACAGTGGGGCATGCAATTAGGCTGCACGCTGACAGAGTTTGGATAGACTAAGGTGGAAAAAAACTTCTGACTTTTAAAATATTGAATTTTCTTTATGTATTTTCCCTTTTCTTTCTCATGGATTCCCTTCATCATATTTTTTAGACTTTTTGATGGAATGGAGTGTCAACAAAATTCCCCCCTCAGAATTGGATCCAAAAATGAAAGGAGGATCCTATACTTAGGTAAATTAATGAAGGATAAAGAAAAGATCACGAGGGTGTGCAAGTATTGGCGCTCAAATGGACTTGGGCATGCAAGTTTGAAACGCGTAAGATTTCAGGTGCATAGGGTGACATGCATCACTTATATATAACATCCTCACTTACTCGAAAAGTCTCACAACCTCTGAATTCTCAGCTCTCTTCATACAAGTTTTCTTCTATTAAGGTGCTTCTTTTTCTCCATGCTTCTTATATACGTTTTTAGATGCGCAATATAAGTGGGGCACCATACTTTTGCGCCAAGTTTTAAACTTTCGCACCATAATGAATTTTCTGTTTTTTTTGTAAAATACCAAAAATAAACTTACATTTAAAAGATAATCTCTATCTTTTTGCAGGTTCAATGTCTCCCAAAAGAATTGGAACTACTGATGAGCTCACCAGTAAGAGGATTGATGACATGATGAATGTCGTTGGTCATGATTACTTTGACATTTGAAAAACCACCCGTCCAGACTTAGAAAAATATTTGAATAAGTATCATTTCAACTTTTCTAAAAGCACTTATCTTCTTTTTTATGGATATGTCCATTTACAGGATGCTAACATTCCAGATCTAAATAATTATGTCTCACATTATTGGTTTCAGGATTATACCAACTTCTCATCGAACAATGTTTCTATTGGGGGCTCATTTGATAATGCTGGGATAGTAGAGAAAGCTCATATTATGCATCATATTCTGTGTGATTCAGATTTGAAGGCACACACACCTGAGCAGTAGCCACACTACTATTCATCCATATTTTAAGATTCTCAGACAGACCAGACCAAGGGTTGGAAGAAAAGTTGGGACTTATGCCCAGGAGGAGGTGTAAAATGCACATGGATGTGGGCATACTAGGTGAAAAAGATATGTGCAGAATTTGCAGATGATTTGATAGTCATCAAGATTATGAGACTGTCTGGGTTGAGAAAACTTACGTGTATAGTAATGATGATTTCATGCCAGAATTATTAAGTCGATGGATCCCAGAGACTAATTCCTTCCATTTAACAAATGGAGAGGTAGGTATCAACTTGTGGGATATTTAAGAGATTTTTGGAGCTCCAATCCTTGGAGACATGTATGATGAGTTTTTTCCTCCCAAGGTGAAATGGAATGACTCGGAGAAGACACCATGTTTAGTTAGTGAGTTGATGAAGATATTTAACAAAATCAAGAATTTAATCACCATGAAAACTCGCACCAGGAGGGATATTCATCCATAGTAATGGATGGAAATATTTTTGATAAAGAAGTAGGAAAAGGGGACCACCTACACCCATTTGACTAACTGTCCATGGGAAGAGAACAGAGGCACTCCTAACACCTTTTGGCCAACATTATAGAAAGGAGAATTTGATAAATGGAGATATGAAATCAACCATAATATTCCTACAAAGAAACATCTGGAAGGTTTCTTAGCCATGTGGCTCAGCGTTTATTTATTAGCAGTATGAGACCCCAAAGGAGGAGTGAGGCTAAGAGCCTTTGTTATTGTAGCTAAGATGGAAGAGAAAAGGATTGTAGGCTTGGATACTCCTGTTTTTTCCAAGATTCATAGGAGTTTTCTACATGTTTACAACGGGAAGTATCCCTTTCTAATAGTAGGACAATTCCAAGTGTTGTGGGGATAGATTGCTACTCACATTAGAACTTATTCTATATAAAGTGGAGTACAGGTTTCTGGAAGTTATTTCCAACCGTTTGTTCAATACTTTTCTAGTATGTCAGCCTTGTATTTGAATTCTTAGGACATCATGTTTAGATTGAGCATTCATAAGGAATTCCATTTATTTCCTTATGGGAATCCACCTATAGGGAAATTTTTTGATGTTGGTACTTCTAGTTTGCAATTGAGGGCATATATTCTAGCTTACAGAGATGGCATTTTGGCCACCAGAATCGATAGAGAAATCATATGTGAGTCCTATGCTCCTTATAGATTTTAACATCAATTAAAATGTCCACAAAAGAATATTGTATCCCCTCCCGTGCATGTCAGATTAGAGAAACACCCAATGGTTTCCTGACAACTATGGTTGTTGTAATCTGCAGAGAAGACTGGGGAAGTATTTAATTTACCCGTCGCTGACGCAGTAAGAAGACTGACCATCTGGTATGCTGAAAACTGGATTGCATCTTACCCTGAAGAGGTATTAAATCATGTCGTCCCTTGAGTGGGGATAAAGATAATTATTTGGAAGGAACCCCATCATTTGGAAGATAAATTTTCACTATCAGGGGATGACTTTCAAGAATCAGAGGGTAGAGGTGACGATGCTCCAAATTCACCAAAGATAACTTGTTCCAGATATAACCCTAATGTCAGAATTAAGAGCACCACTCCATCAATCCCTACCGAAGTCGTATCAAGGCGATATGGTCGCCATCATTCTGAAGAGTGGCGAGTTCCATTTTCTAATCCTTTATCCATGACTGTGGGTGATGGGAAGAAAGTAAAGTACAAGGTTGTAGGATCCTCCTCACAACCCTCAGACATACATTCTGAATATATACGAATGGAGGCTGTTTGAACATGGAAGAATCTGTACTGTGATGCTGAAACCATGTGGATAGATCTGTGTGAAGGACTGCATATTCCAAGATTAGGGGATTTGCAGGCCTCTACTAACATTCTTTTTAAGGATAATCCCAATGAGGTAAGGATCTATATTATAGAGATGTAAATTCTCATATATGCCACTGATGAATCAACTCCTACCACAAAGAGGGTAAAGTAAATGATAGACCGTGGTACCATCGAAGAGATCAATCCTTTATTAGATGAAGAGTGGCGTGACTTTGTAGATCCTGGGGATGTAAGTTTCCTTTCTCTCACACTATTTTACATTTTGAAAATTGAAATTTAGTCAAAACATTGTTACTTAAGAGAAATATCATCTTAACTTACATTTGGGTAAAGGAAAAACAACTGAAGTTACTTCACCATAGTATAGCCCTGGAGGAACTTCTCATGGAGCTATTAGTTCACCCTATGAATCAGGAGAAATATCCCCGGACCAACAGGCCATGGATGAGGAAATAAATAGGATACTGGAATCTCTGATACATGTATTTATAGATGATGATGCAGGCCCTCCCAAAAAGGAGAAGAAACAAAAGCACCAAAGAAATGAGGCCATGGTTAAGCACTTTCTTAGAAGTGGTAATTCTCCCTGATAATCCTGAAGTTTATTCTTTATTCAAGAAAATGTGTTTAAACTTTTTAAGATTACCGAGGCTTCTTCTATTTTTTCTTTGAAAGAAACTCATAATAAGATTCAAGGACCATAGAAGGTTCTACTGAGTAGACACAAATTCCTACAAATTCAGTGGTTCCTGAAGAGGCATTTAAGCTAAAGGAACCAACATCTATTCCAAGCACTGCTCTGATTCCTGCTATCAGAGGATAGGAAGCTTCAGGTAAATCAATAATACTTCATAAGGTATCAAATGAAACAATAGATAACTTCCATTCTGTGATACTTTTAGTTTCTTCACATGTACTAGAACATATGAAAAAAATAACATTAACCCCACAATTGTTGCTGAAGAAGCTACTTAGGGTCAAAGGTTACCAAAAGAATTTTGTGAAGCAAACACACTAAGTGCTCCCACATGTGAGACTAACCTGGGATCTGAGATATCTTTGGATGAAATGATGAACCTTGTCATGTATTTTGAATAACTATTAGAACATGTTAATATATAAAATGATTTAGAAGATTTTATACTTCCTTGTATAGAATCAACTAAATGTGAGTTCTAATTATTCATCCTGTTAATATTCTTAGGATTAACCTGATAACCATGGTTAACTGAAATATTCAGTTCCATCTAAAGACACTGCTACCACAATGGTACTTGAAGGATGTGTTGATATTAAAGTCAACCCCACCATTGCAGAGACATTGGCTCAGGTGGATCTTGAGATAACAGGTCTTCCTAATATTCACTCTGAAAATCCTGAGCATATTAAATATAACACCCCTCATCGAGAGACATCAATCAAAATTGATGAAACTGAGAACATTGGGGAGGATTCTTCTCATGCTTCTGACCTACTATTAGGTACGATATACTGATATTTTGATTACATTCAATTTTGTTATCTCTTGAATCTAATCATAACCATAATTCTTGATTTACCATATAGGGCTATCAACTTCAAGGGCTAGGTCTGGAGGTGAAGCCTTTGCATCATCCCAAAAAACATTGGAAGGTGGAGCAACCATTTTTCAAGAAGGAATAAAACAAGGTACTTATTTAAGTGCATTAGTCCCCGAATATACCCATCCTTATGATATTGATTCTGAATCGGACCCGAAATTTTAGAAGGATCTTCATCTAGCTCATTGCAAAGCATGGAAAAACATATAGATGATAATATCTGAGATGCCCCTTGAGGAACTACCTTCAATAATTCCATGACATTCAACTCTTTTTATCATGCTAGGATTTGGAAGTTTTTAATATCATGAAATTCATACTGCAGTGAAAGAGATTTTTTAGAAGGGGGAGCAAGAGAAAAAGCTTCAGCAAAACTTGATAAAAGCCAAACTATCAATCAATATTGAAGAGTTCCAAGCAGCACTATCCCAAGATGAGGCTAATCATAATGAAAAGTTGAAGGGACTAAATCAGACAATTAAAGAAAAGATTGTCCAACAACTACACCTTCAACAAGAGTTAGATATCATTATAGGGGAGCTCGACCAACTTCATAGCTTATTAGGAGAAGTCCATAAGGATGGTGTAAAATCCACTGTAGATTCTAGAGAAGCACTTCATCATGCTGAAGAGAGTGAGGTTGGTCAAATAGACAAACATTAACAATCATTTTATGGGGCTCAAGAGGCTGTCAAACAAATGATAAATTATGTAGAAATAATTTTTTAATTTATGAGAGAGAGACTCCAATTTGTGGATGCTCCCATATGAAATTTTTTCGTAAATGAAAAGTATTTTGTCTTTAATCATTTGTGTTTTCACTTTCGCTAACTGCTTTTGTTTTACCTAGGATATTGGTCCTAGTAATCATAGTTTGATTTTTTTCTAGGGTTATATAGATAACTCCACAAACTTTATATCTCTTGACTTTTTATTTCTTAATATCACCTAAACCATAAAAAATGCACGTTTAGTGAGTTGGGACTCAACTTTTGTTCAGAGTTCCCATTGTGGGTTCTCAATCTAATGAGTACCAAGTATTTTGTTGTTTGGAAGTTTAAATTCATGCATGTTGGACTATAATGGGATAGTATTTAAGGACTAATATCTTTGACCATAAATTTTGAAATTACATCCCAAACAGGACTCTGTGGATAATAATTGTTTTAATATTATTTAAATATTTCCAAAGGTAATCTTGAGCCATGATTTTTATAGTAACCAAATTTAAGACCTGTATCAACATAAGGGGTGTCTTTTCCAGGAATGATGTTACCATTATTTGAAAAACCTGTTATGGGGGCTATGTTATGTAGGGAAAACTGGGGCATATGTTACATAGCCAAATAGTGGCATCTTTTAATGTACATGCCTATTATGTAGGTAACTTATGCAAGCCTGCCTAAGGGATCATGATGCAAAGTCAAATAAAGGATCTCTTTGAAGTTTAACATTTTTCTATTGATAGATAGGGGAAAATAAGATTTAGGTGACTCAAGACCACAGTGGGTGGTTTTGCCAAGGAAATGAATTTTAAGAATGAAAAAGGACTATTTTACACCGATATGGTTAAGCACTTTCTTAGAAGTGGTAATTCTCCCTGGTTCCAAACATTGACTAAACCATATATCATAGTATCAGAAACAATAATCATAGTTGGAAACCACATAATCATGAAAAATAAAATATATCAGGTCTAAATCATGACTCATTATTTTCAATATATTACACCTTAGGTTTAATCAAGTCCATCCATGGTTATCATCTCTTAAAATACTTCTTAGTTGATCCTAAAGAGTTCGTGAATATCTAAAAAATATCCCCCAAGAGTATCAAACTATGTGTACAACATGGCTCATTGTTTTGCATCAGGTGACGATCAAGTCAAATCCCAACACACCCTTTTCAGATTAATTACCCCATGGTACAACTGTTCAAGAGCCTTTTCCAATTTTAGTATCCAAATTGGGAATTATTTCTTAGAAAACCACATAGTATCTACCAAAACAAAACATTAGGATGGCATATTATACTTAGACATATACTCAAATTCAGTCATAGGGTTATTTTCATCAATATATGTTTTCATAAATCTAGTTCCCAAGGTTTTTACTAAACTTTATTTGACACCAAATTTAAAGACCCAGACCCTCATAACCTAGATTCTATTATTACATTATTATATTGGCACTATATATAAATAATCACATCCTGAATGGATAAATAGTGTATTAATCTTGGTAAACTATGTAGATACTTGAATATTACTTTACAATTGAAAACATAAAAAATGTAGTATTTTATTTGAGAGAACCATTATTCCCTCTAGCATATCCTTACATATAAATCATTATAAACTTCTTGGAATCCTAGGGAAGATAAAAATAAGAATGAGGTGAGATCAGAGGCCTAGTGAGGGTATGTATATAAAAAAATCTAGCATGAATAAAGAAGTCATAATAAACATGGAATGGTAAATAACAAAAAAAAATTCCATTTAATCAATAACTTGAGAAGGAATAAAAAAATTCCATTTAATCTATCTAACACTTATTTAGTTTTTTCTCACAAATATTTTTGGAAGTCATATTTTTCATTCAAATATCTGCAAAAATCCACAAGGGAGATAAATGGACTTTTTTTTACCAATTTAACCATGATTTCCATATTCACTACCTTTTTCAAACTTCCCAAACTGCATATTTATTCGATGTTATTAGCTAAAAAACTTTTCTCATTGTTAAAAGCCTATACTCGGCTGACTTTCAACAATGAGAAATGTTTTTTGGATAATAACCAGAGTCAATATGTAGTGTTTGTAGTTCAACATAGAAATACAATTGATACAAGGTAACATTTGCAGTTAGGATTGTTTTGAGAGTTTTGGATGTGAATCAACCACACCTCAATCCAACACACAATGTGAATGGTATGACTCAAAGTGATTTTTTTATTTAAAATTGACATTATTTTTTTTAAAAAGGAAAATTGACACCCTCAAAATAAAGTAAACATAATATTATTGTTTTGATAATTTAAATAAATGATCCATCAGTCATTTAAGACATGTTTAAATTAGCCGCACCTCAATTCTATGCATGGTATTATCGCTATGTCTCAATGTGTCCATTATCATTTTAAAATAAAATTTTTATTTAAAAAAATTTCAGTAGATTAAAAAATAAAAAAGAGTCATATTTTCTTGATAATTCATGACATCAATTCAGAAGTCATTTTTAATGCGTAGGAATCAGTCTCACATCAAACCAATATACGACATGATTAGTATAGTTCAAAGTGTGTGTATCCAATTTAAAATGACATTTTAGTAAAAAAATGATTTACTCAAAACCATGAAAACACATTATTATTATTTTTGATAATTTAATACAATGATACATGAGTCATTTGAGACATGTAGGAATAAGTTTTACCACAATCTGAGGCATGGTGTGACCGGTATGACTCCAACTGCGTCTTTTTATTTAAAATGATATCAATTTTAGTAAAAAGGACAAGTTATGAACTCGAAACAAAGAAGAAACATTCTTATTTCTTTGACACTTTAGTAAAATGATCCATAAGTTATTTTATAGGTGTAGTAATTATCCGTACCTCAACCCAATGCATAGTGTGAATAGAATGACTCCAAGTGAATCTTTTTATTTAAAAATGACATAAATTTTAATAAAAAAGAAAAAATGACCTTCTAAAATCCAAGAAAATACATCCATAATATTTTGATAATTTAGGGAAATGATATATAAGTCATTTTTGATTTTTAGGATTAGACGCACCTCAATCCGATACCTGATGTGCCAGGTATGACTCAATGTGTCTATTATCTATTTAAAATCGATAGTTTAGTTCACAATATGTCAGTCAATGAAAACTGAGAAAAAATGCTCATATTTTCTTAATAATATTTGAAGTTGATTCATAATTCATTTTTGATGTGTAGTAATCCACATCACATCAAATCAACACATGATGTGAGCGGTTTGAGTGAAATTAGGTGTTTCCAGTTTAAAATGACATTTTAGTAAAAAAAGAAAAGTGACGTACTCAAAACCGAGTAAACACATTCAGATTGTTTTTATAATTTATAATAATGATAAATAATTTTATTGATATGTTTAGGAATTATCCATACCTCAATCCCACACATGGAGTGGTTGATATGACTCAAAGTGTGTCTTTTTATTTAAAATTGACATCAATTTTAGTAAAAAAGACAACTCACCAACTCAAAACTGAGAAAAAACATTTGGATTGTTTTAATAATTTTAAAAAATTATCCATAAGTTATTTTAATGTTTAGGAATCAGATTAAACTCAATCCAATGCATGATGTGTTGGGTATGACTCAATGTGTCCATTTTGAGTTTAAAGTTAACATTTTAGTAAAAAAATTGTCACTAATTGAAAACTGAGAAAACACGCTCAGATTGTATTTATAATTAAGGAAAATGATTCAAAAGTAATTTTTGACTATTCAGAATTGGTATCACATCAAACCAACACATAATGTGACCAGTATAAGTCAAGTGTGTGTTTGCAGATTAAATTGACATTTTAGTAAAAAAGACAAGTGACATACTCAAAACAAAGAAAAAACACTCAATTTTTTTTATACATTTGGAAAATAATTCATAAGTCATATGAGGAATGTAAGAATCATACAAACCTAAATCCAATACACGGTGTGATTGGTATGAATCCAAATTCCTTTTTTAATATATAAGAATCATTTTAGTTTAAAACACGCAAAAAATTGACAAAACCGAGAAAGTAAGCCTAGATTGTTTTCTTGTCATTTAAATTCTATATTCGTACTTTATTTTACTAACTTATTAGTGTTTTTAATGTTGTGGTGTATTGTTACACCACACTTCACTGGTGGTGTAGTGTGCTGTTATAGCACACCAGAGTAAACCCCATTATCAGTGCTTCTATAAGCACCGATAAAAGACTTAGACTTTTAATCTCGCTCCAATAGTCAACGCTTCTCTAGAACTGATAAAGGCCATTTTTAACATTGTTAAAGGCAAATTTTGTAGTGGTGGTAGTCTATACTAGGTATATATTTATGAAACACACACACACACAAATATATATATATATATATATATAATAATTTTGTGCATTTCAGTCTCCTAGGTTCCTTTTAATGATCAAAAATAAACTTTTGTGTTTCTAATAGTTTCTTTTAACGAATTTCAATATTTATATTTTATAATTTTTTTTACAAATATCACAAACCATTCAGAAGCCTTAAGAATTGACAGATTTTTTAAAGATTTCGAAAGGAAAGAACTAGCCGCTTCCCAATAGTATACCACTAGATTTCCAGTGGTACTTGGTAAAACCTCTTGATTTTCCTTAGTGTCACTGGTTTTGTGGCGGCATCAATAGAGATTCAAAATATATCCATTGTATATGGTAGAAACATGTTTTAACTTGACTCCAAATTTCTCTATTCAACGATCAGATTCTCTATAAGCCTCATAGACCCCCTAGAGGCTATAAATACCCCCAATGGTGATTGGAAGGATATGGTTGCTTGGTGAATCATTCTTGAGCTTATTGTGATTCATTTTATCATTCTCAAGATCACTTACTCTCTTATCTCTATTTAATACATTCTTTTCTCACTATAATAATACTATGTGAGAGATATTTTTCTTCATTGGGATTACAAATAGTAAGTATTTTTTGTTTTTCTTTTGGTTATTTATCCATGCTCAATGTAATGGTGGATTTGGTTCTTTATCGGCCTTAAATAAAGGGGTGATTTGGTTCCAATCCTTAACCATAAAAAAGACATTATTTTTTTGGGGTTTCCAAGTGAAACCACATAAAAAAAGTTTATTACATATTATAACAAGTTTCTTTCTACATTCTCTAAAAAACAATGTTTGGGTTTCTTCCTAAAACCTTTGAAAATAAATTTTTAAATTAATCCCCTCTTGGTTACTTGATGGGAGTAGATGTAGGGATACCTTGTGGATTATTGCCATAATGATTTACCAATTTAATGTTTCAATCCTTTTATTTAATATTTATGTTGAACTATGACTATTTATTTTTATTTATAACTTCAATTATTGTCATCTCATCAAAAATAGTTTTAGATTCTAAAAAGTTTTATAAAGGAAATTCACCACACATCTTTCCATTATTACTTGGACTAATAATTGGTATCAAAGGCAACCTTTATTTTCAATAACCTTAAATAGTTATTGGAATTGTAAATTAAGGTTACCCTCAACCTCTAATATCCAAGGTGCTCTATACAAAAACTTTATAGGAATATACCTTACTTTGATGGAGTAAACTACAATTATTTTAAAACTCATATGTTGAATTTTATAAGAAGTATAAGATATGTTGTTTATAATATTAAAATTCATGGATATACCCCACCAAAGAGGTATAAGATAAATAGACTCATGATAATATATTATCATTCAATATTGATTAAAAATAATGAATTATATACATTAAATTTTATATAGAAATTAATTTAATAGAGATTTTACATGAAAAACATCTCATGAAATTAAGAAATTTTTAATTTTTTCACTTGAATGTACCAATATAGTAAAGTATACTAGGATTGATATGTATTTATTTTTTAAAAAGATTTATCATTCATCATAATGAATCTACAACTAATGTTTTACATATTTCACTATTATTTGTAATAAGAGGAATTATTATTTGTTTATGAATTTTATTTCAAGGAAAAGATCCTTTAAATTTTTTTAGGTGCTATATAGTATATTGATATTGGATTCTCAAGGAATATGTGTTGGGATAACATTAAGTTCAACCAGATTGAGGAGATTTATGGTGGTAATGTCACATTTAACAATAAATCAAGGAGTAAAATAATCAGTATTTGTACCACTATATATTCAAAAAATTATTTTATTAGAAAAGTTTTATATGTAAAGGATTCGAAAAATAATTTACATTGAAATAGTCAATTGTGTGATATTAGTTTTAAAGTTACAATTGAAAATGATGATTGTAATGATTTTAATTTTCGTGGGAATTTTTTATTTTCAGATTCAATATTTAAAAATGATTATATTATAAATATTAAATTCATTGAAATTTAGAAATGTTAATTGCTTAAGGTTACAAGATACTAAGTGATGATTATGGAATATATTCCTTGTCCATTATAGCACACACTCACTTGTAAAACTTATTTGAAAACACCTAGTATGAGATTCACTAGTATTTCAGTTCAAAAATGACATTGTGTGTGAATAATTACAACTTGATATACAATACAAGTCATTGTTTAAATCTAAAAAGAAAGTTTCAACCTATAAATACATTTAACATATACACCAATATCTTCTTAGACCAATTTAATTAGTTAGTATAGGAGGTAAATATTACTCTTTTGTAACTGTCGATGATTATACAAAATTTACTTGGGTTTATTTTTTGGCATATGAAAGTGAGGATTGTAAATTATTAATTAAATATAATAAGAATTATGAATATAAAAAAGGACATAATATTATTTCCCTTTGTCGTGATTATTAGGGAGTGTTTAAAAATAATTTGTTTTATATTTTTTGTGTATGAAAAAGTTATCAACATTCTTTTTTCACTCTTAGAAGTCCCATACAAAATGTGATTGTTGAATAAGGGAATGGAAATTTTGAATAAATTCCTTAAACTTTCCTCAATTAATTTAATCTTTCCCCATATTATTAGAATAATTAATTAATATGATCTGTTATATCATTAACCGTGTATATGTAAGATCCATTAATAAAAAAACCTTGATGAGATATGGAAAAGAAAATAACCTAAATTTTGTAATCTTATGGTGTTTGGTTTGAAATGATTTATTATGGGCACACAAAAATTATATAAGAGAATTTGAGGCTAAATTGATTGATGTTATCTTTATTTAGGGTGAAAAATCATTTAATTCTTGATGGGTTTTTAATAAAATAACAAAAACCATTGAAAAATCAATTCACATAATGGTTAATGATAATTTTCTATAACCGCATCCTCAAATTGACTATATTGTGGTAGATCTTGATAATTTATCGTCAAATAATCATAAAACCCATAAATAATGTGAATCAGATATAGATAATATCTCATTTCCCAAGGTATGGGTTATATCTAAAGACCATTATCTTAGAAACTTTATCGGAGATATGTAAGCTGGTAAACATACTAGGAGGTCTGTTTAAAATGAAGTAGAGAATCATGATTTTGTGTCACACATAGATCCCAATAATCATTATGATTTCATTAATTATGAAAGATAGGTTCTTTTAAAGCCATATTAATTAAATAAATTTACCTAAAATAATTTTTAAACTCATTTGGAAATTCCCATTAATCATCTGATTGTTGGAATAAAATGGGTCTTTAGAAATAAATTGGATAACCAATGTATTATCATCCATACAAAATCCCAATTTTCATATAAATATTATAACTAAGAGGAAGGAATTTATTATTGTGAGACCTTTTCCCCGACCGCTTGGATGGAATCCATTAAGAACCTTTTTTCATTCACTTCTCATTTAAATTTTAAACTTTTTCAAATGGAAATGAAAAGTTCATTTTTAAATATTTTATTTCAAAAATAGTATTTTTTGAAGAACACCCAATTTTAAGGATTAAAAATTTCTATATTATGTTTTTACTTTGAAAAAACCCTTTTTTGGTTTCAAACAAGCACTCGAGGTTGGTATGAATTATTTACTAAATTTTAATTTTAAAATGGTTCTGAAATAGGGATAGTAGACCCCATTATTTTAAAATAATTTTTAAAATGATATTTTAATTGTCCACATTTATATTTATGATGTTTTATTTTTTTCAAATAATGAGTCTATTTGAAATTAATTTTAAGATCTAAAGATAAAGGAATTCAGAATGAGTTTTATGGGAGAAATCAAACTTCTGTCCTTGGTTTTAATTTTTTTGAAAATTGGGATGTAACTTTTCTTAGCCAAAGAAAATAAACTAATTAGATTTTAAATAAGTCTCACACAGATCATGGAGATTAGTACTCCAAATAGTTCTTTATTCAAACTTACCTTGTATGAACATAGTAAACTAGTGGAAAATAATCTTTATAGAGTTATAATTTTGAGTCTTTCCTACCTTGAAATGATCCAACCTGACATCATGTTTAGTTTATGAATTTATACCCATTTTGATCCAATCTAAATAAATCCCTTTTAAATGATTTCAAAATAATTTTTATTTATTTAAAACAGACAAAATTCATGGCTTGTTTTAACCAAATGAAACCTATTTTGAACTCTAATTGTTTTTAATACATATTATATTGCGTGACAACTATATAAGAAGAGTAAATATGGGGCTGGATTCCTAATAGGAAAATATATCTTTTGAAGGAGTAGTAAGAAGTAAAATATCATTTCACTTTCTATAAATGAAGAAAAATATATTCCGAGGGGGAGTTTTTATGCCCAAACCATTTCGATGAAACACACCCTTCTATATTATGGCCTAAATAATGATCATGTAAAAATTAACTGTGATGAAAAAGTGAATTTTATATTTTAAAAAATCTAATTAAACAAATTATATTATGCACCTTTTTATTAGAGAGTATTTCGAAATAGTGATATAATGCTAGATTTTATTTTCACTAATATTTAATTAGCTGATATCGTCACTAAACTTCTTTCTAGTTAAAAGTTTTGAGTTTATTATGGGGTATTTTTGTAATGACACTTTTATTATTTACTCTTTATTAATATTTGAATTTAAATTATTTTTTAAAATTATGATTCATTTTTAATCTTGAGTCATATTAGAATAATTTGTTTTATTTATCTCTTGAATTGATTGATTAACTTGTTTAACTATCTTATGAGGAGTTTTTTGTAACCTATTTTAATCATTTTAATCTTGATTTAAATTTTTAATGGTTCCCCTTTTACCTTTAAAAGTATGAATCACTTTAGGGTATCTAACTCTTTTTACTGAAATATTCCAAGAAAGAGACTCGTTTTAAAATTTTTATTTGATCCTTTCTGAAATTAACAGTTCCAAAATCTTGAAATCATTATGTTTATATTATTTTAAAATCCATTTTTATAGAAATATTTGTTTTATAAGAAATGATGATCTTTTCTCTTTCAAAAGAACATTAATTATAGTCTTACAAAATCTACAAAATTATATTGTTTCTCTAGTATCACATTATGATTATATTGAATTTTATTTTTTCTAACCCTTTTTAATGAGATTCTTAATTATCCCAATTGGGGAAAGGAATCTGGTAGAAAGTGTGTATTCTCTCTCATGTATTTATAATTATTTTTTTATTACACCAAGGGGGGAGAAGGATTTGTTGACATTTAAGGTTATATTATATTTTTTTGAGACAAAATATTTTTTACCCTTGGAAAAATCAATATCAATGTTTCTGTTAAATTTTTTTTCATTATTATAATAAAAAAGGGGAGAAAATATATATTTATTAATTAAAAATACATTATTTTTTTTTGAAAATAAAACTGGGAGAATGTTTTCGAATGAAATCATTTATGTTTTGAACATGGTTTTAAAATCTTGGATTAATATCATTATGAAATATTGAAATTACTCTTGGTTATATTTATAAATAATGCATTATGTCTACCATATATTATTTATTTCATAAGTGTTGGTGTTCATCAGAAAGGGGGATAATGTTGTGACTTTTACTCTCCTAGGTGAATTTTCCCAGTCAGGATTCAAGTATCACTGAGAGGGGGAGGGGTGAATGAGTGACATATTTTTCTTTTATGTTTCCTTACTTATGAAGTAACCATGAACTCTTGTTAAAGTGTTCTTTACCTGTTGAACACAAATCAAGGAAAAATCCATAGGAACATAACTGTTTAAAGGGTTCATGAATCAACAAGAGTAGCTACGTCCTTAGTATGGTATGAAAATAATCCAATACCATACAATCCAATAGAAAATAATCCTTTAGTTTGTAATATAATGAGTAGGATATTCCCGTACATTTATGTGGAACTTTGAAAATAATACAATAGTGTGTGTTCCCCATCTTATGAAAAAATAGGGTAAAATATTATTTCGGTGATTCTTGATCATCTTTTCACAAGTTTTATATTTTAAAACGATTTTTCTCTTTCCTACCCAGAAGCTGGTAGAAAATTCCTTGAGTCCTCCGCAAACCTTCCTACTTCCAATGTGAAGTACCTATATCCTCTGTGAATTGAATTTTACCATGTATCATGAGAGCTTCACCGAAAAACTTCTTCTCTCATGAACCGTATCTTCTCCACAGATGGAAAATGCCTGACATACCGCTGATTCTCTGCATACCGCCTATCCTACAAAGTCCCTTTTAGTTTTTTTAGAAATTGTGATATGAAATATTCATCTAATTATTGTCTTTGTGAACCATTTTTGTTTGTGGAAATTATTCCCCTCAAACTACTTCAACCTTCGCGGAAACTATCCCCAATGAACCCTTCTCCTTCAAGGACTCCTCCTTCACAAACTGCTTCATACTTCTTCAAAATTCTTCCATAACAATAATCTTACTGATAATATTCTCTCACACTGAATGAAGGGATTGATGTTCCTTATGTAGAAAAATAGATCCAAAAATCTTGTTAATCCATTTCACCTAATTTTTCAATGTGGTATATTATTCACCGCATATCATGATTCTTCTATGAACCATTGTTTCGTTCTGGTTTTCGGCCACGAAACGCCCAACGACTCTATATCCAATGATTGATGGACCTACTTTCCAAAGGCAGGCATTCGTCAGATGGTCTGACCAGCGACTCTTATGAACTCACATTGGTCGAGAGGATGGGAAGTTGGGCTCATCACACCCCTTTTGGGGGGAAATTATTTCCTGTTTCGGGACTTTATTATAGATTTAAGACGTATTCATATGTTCGCAAATCTTTGGTTTATATGCAAACATAGTATCCACATATTTAACCTTAGTGGGAAATGGTCAACTGGACGTAGGGGTTCGGAATCATTTATGCCTGAGGTTTACCATCCCTCGTTGGATTAATAACCCTGAAGGGTTGGAACTCGCTTGAGGCGGCACTAGGGGTGGCGCGGTGAACCAATGTGGAGATGATCGGATCGACCGATTGTTATGCTTGAACCTCAGGGAGGCTTCCTACGTACCCTGCTTAGAAGGTAGGGATCAAATTCCACGTGGTTCGCATATACAGTTTAACGTCATGATGGACGAGGGTGGAACTCGACGTGAAGAAACAACTGAGTGGTGGGCTTGAACCTCGTGGAGGTTTCCTACGTACCATGCTTTGGCATGGATCAAAGTCCTCATAGTTCACTTTGGATATGGGCTTACACTCTGGTGTAGCCCAGAATGATGGATTGGGGCTTACATTCTGAGGAGGCCCATAGGAGGGTGTCATGGTCGATGCTTACTCTAATCCCACGTGAGTCATGCTCGGTGTGAGAAATAAGAGGCAGCAGGGACCAGAGGATCACGTCGCGAAAGGTGCATCCGTGAGAAGCAGAGTGGGGATTACACATGAAGGCGGACCAGGGTGATAAATTTCATCTTACACTCTGAGGAGGCCCAGAAGGTCGAGGCTTACTCCGAGATGGACGCCCGGGGTGACAAAGCCCAGTGGGAGAGGGAAAGGGGGTGCTACTTTGCCCATATCCTCTCTTGTAGTGCACGATGGCTTCCTTCTGATGGATATTTTACCATCTTCGAGGAACCCTCAATAAGTGGAGGGGCAGAAAGGGGATTCCCGAGCTTAGAATCCACATTACTGTGGGAATGTGAACCCAGGATTGCTTCGAGAATCTGCTCAAGGGTCAGGGAAACCCCTTTTCCCCTGTTTACTGTGGGTATGTGAACTCAAAATGGCGTGCTAATGCGCCTGAAAGTTACACCATGTGGATCCGGTGGCTTTGGCGGAGGCCTCAGCTCGGGGCCGATGAATAGGACAATGAGGGAGTCGTGGAGGACTTCGCTGGATCAGAAGAATTTTACCTGGCTCCGGAAATGAGAACACCGAAGTATTTGGAGAGCCAGAGAGAGGTATTGGTGGTGGCACCCTTCATGTGGGGAAGTGCCACACGGCTGGAGAAGCCGTCCGCAAACCAGGGTGGTCCGTGGACTGATTGACGTCCCGCGAACCAAGGTGGTTCGCGGCTTCAGGTTCAATCCGCGAACTAGGGTGGTTCGCAGCTTTGGGTTCAATCCGTGAACTAGGGTGGTTCGATGAGGGTTCCAGTCGGGTAGCGGCAGCCAAGGGTGGCGCCAATCGGAGGCTCATCAGTCGGGGATTCGTCCGCAAAGGAGAGTGCTACGCAGTACGATGGATGGGAAAAGAGGCATAAATTCCCTGGTCCACAGGGAAGTCATCTACAGAGGGGGTATGGTTCGCGGTTCTCATTTTTTGTTATTTTAGGTTCGTGGTTCACAAAATTTTCATGCGTTTTCCAATTCCTTCTTAATTCATATAGCTTCTGTGGTTTGCAGATGGGAATTTTGTTATTTGCGAAATCCGAAGCCTTCCTTCAATCGATATCCTTCCGAATCTCCAATCCCTCCGAATTCGATTCCAGTTCTCCAATCCCTCCCTCTTTTCCCCCCTTGGTCTCCTTTTATAGAGTGGGGAAAGGGATGTATCTGTGGCCACGTGACACCTTTTTCGGAGGCCCATAACCAAATACCCGGTTCATAGCTGACTTGGTCAATCCGTGATTCGTGGTGGGTATTGAATTCTCCCCCCCTCCGAGAGGCGAACTCAGGGAGTGCTCCGCGGCTGCGGAGGGTTATGCCTCTATTCCAAAAAAGACAGCGGGTGCGGCTTGAACCGGTCGACGCGGTCCGCGGTTGGGGCGGTTCGTGACGGTGAACCGGACTGGCACCCATCCTGCCTCGTGACTGCGGAGGCTCTCCGCCTCCATTTCGTGAATGAAAATGGTTTGCGAAGGGGGTGCCTCGCGGTGCCTGGCCACGTTGCGCTTCCATGGGACCAGTTCGTGGACCGGTCCTTTCTTTGATTATTTGGCCCAATTCTTTGGGGGATTTGGGTAAAATTTTCTTTTCAGATTTTTCAGGACCCTACAAATACCCCCCATCAGAATGGGGTCCGATCCGAATGAAGAGAAGGTCATTCTGATGCAAAGTGGTCCTAAAACTGAGATGGTTTGCGGTAGAAAGGTGGACCCGGTAGGGGACCATGCCTATAAATACGGGGAGCCCTTCAATTTTCCTTTACTAAATTCTTCGTGAAACCAGAGCTCCTTCGCCTCCGCGTGTTTTCTCCTTTGCGAAGTGCCTCTTCCGCGAACTAGCAGCAACCTCCGTGAACTATTCTTTCTTCGCGGTCGCCTTCACCCGCGAACCAACTTCCCAACCGTGAACCATTACTCTTAATTAATTAAAAAGTAAGTGATGACAGGTTGTGGAGGAACTTGCTTCACAGTCTTGATTCTCCGCGGACTAAATATCTCTTGAACTTTAAAAAGTATCCGAGTCTTCCGAATAAACCCGAGATTGAATTTCCACGGAGCGACTTGGTTCGCGGTTTCCTAGACAACGCTCTGTGGTCCAGGGCTTTGCGGACTGATTTCATGAAGGGCTGGTTCACGGGATGAGGTCATCACGAACCATCCTCCAAGGCCTCCTTGCAGATTTTGATTATAAAGGCTCCTTAACCATTCGTTTGGTTATTTTTTACCAGATTTTTATTCCAGACTGATTTCTCTCATTGTGCAGGGAGAAAATATGGTTCCCCCTCGTTCTGCACCGAGGCCTACTGCAGTTCCCCTTTCAACTGCTGATCAACGCCTGAAGGACATGGCTGGCTCTGTTTAGGATGGAGTCCGCCACTCCCTACCGTCTTCCTTCCTTGCCGACCGGCTCTCCAAATCACAACAGGAATATCCTTTTTCTAACAACCTTCCTGCCTATGGGTTTGGTTTATTGTTCGATACCCCGATTCCGGAACCCTCCCGTGACAACAATCCTGAAGTATGGATATTTACCGCCACTATTCCCCAGTTCGTGATACCTACCGGCAGGCAGCCTTCCTCGAGGGGTACAACTGTCGGATCTATGTTTAATCACCTTCCAGTATCTCCGACAGGAGAACCACATCAACAGGAAGTAACAATCCACTGCTATTAGAGTATTTCATTCAATTCCATGGTAAGCGACCAGCATGGCTGGCCGGCGAATCAGGATCTTCGACCGGGAGGAGCATTTAAGTCAATGGATTGGGGGTGGCCCTTCTGGGTTCGCCAGAGCTGCGCAAAATTTGGGGCAGATTTGCGAGCCGTAGGCTTGTATGAAGCTGCCTGGGTGTCCCAAACCTATACCCAATGGCCTCAAGACCTCACCAAGATACTTATGAGTTGTTGGATCCTAGACACCAACACCTTCCATCTTGTCAATGGGGAAGTGGACATTAGTCTATGGGACATCTTTCAGATTTAGGGGGTCCCCGTCATTGGGAGTATGTATGACGAGTTCCTGCCTCCTTCCTCTGTGTGGGAGAATGAAGAGAGGACTCCCCCCCTAGTGAAGCAGCTCATTAACCAGGCTTGGAAGCACTCAGAGGATACGTCTCCGAAACAGCACGTCCCATACTGTGAATGGGTCAAGGGTTTTGTGAGAAAGAAAAAATCTGACGAATCTGTGGCTCTCCCACGCAGGCCCACGACTTTCCCTACAATGGAGTCCCGTAAACAGGGGGCAACTATTGGCTGATTTTGGAGCAATTCGATTTTCGCAGCTGGGGCTGGGAGCTTATTCCGGATGTCGATCGATTGCTCCGCCTAACAGCTTTTCTGGCCATGTTCTTAAGTGGCTGGTTATTACCCGTGTGCGAGGTTGGTGGCATACATGTCACTTCTTTTTTCATGGTGGCACACTTGGCTACCGGTAACTTTATCAACCTAGCTGTCCCAGTACTGGCTAGGATTTATCGGTTACTTGGTAACAATACTGACGGGAATCAGCCAAACTGAGTGGCTGACCCTTTCCAAATTCTCCGGGGATGGTTAAGCGTACACATCAAAAATTTCTACACCTTCATCAACCCTCTTCAGATTCTGGGCACCACATTCTGTCCGTACTTGCAACAGACCAGTGGGGTTATGCCCGAAGAGTGGGCAACCCAAGAGTAGGATAGTCAATAGAATGTTTCAAACATGCGTATGCTATCAAGTCGAATTTCAAATTATGACTATTTCAATTTTCATCCATTTTCTTCCCCAGCTGGCGCAATTAAGAACAATATAACAGAAGAGTTTAGCAAGCGGGGCTACCTCCTCTCCCTCCGAGAGGGTATTCTGGTGGCTCGTATTGGTGGAGAACTGATCTGTGAGGGGTCCGCACCTTTCCGATTTGGGTGTCAATTTGGCTGCGTCCAATTACAATGTCCTCCCGCACTTAATGGTGCCTGTGAGAACCGTCATTTGATGGCGTCCAGACAACTGTGCTTAATATTTACTTGGGAGGATACCGGATGTGAGGTTATGACCCCCACGCTTGCAGACTCCATGCCTTTCTTATCCAAGAATTATGTTGACTCCTGGGTACAATCATATTCAAATGGCCAGCTAGGGACATTGGTGCCCACCATCTCAAGTCCCAAACCATCAAAGGGCAAAAGGAAGTGAAAAAAGGATGGTTCTCCAACTAGGTCGGGAAAAATCCTTCGTCACCCGACTGGTCCCATGCTTCCGGGGAAGATTTTAACAGACAAGGGTGTAACTTCTCACGCCCTCGAAGCTTCTCGAAGGGGGTTGACTATCCCCGCTGATGCTACCTTTCTGACCGCTTGGGGCCAATGGGACAAATTCAAAGCCTAGTCAGCCTTTTGCAACCAGTACCCCCGTCCTCTATGGCAGTATCTTCAAGAATCACAGGTAGCTTTTGACGGGCTGGGCTACATATCTGCTCCCGCTGACATTCTTTATGAGGCGGACCCCAAGAGGGCCATTCAATATCTTCGGGACCTTGAGGCCTATATTCATGCACGCCGGGGGTATGCGGTGTTGACGCATTGAGTCCAGGCCATGCTGCACCCGATTACTGATGAGGAGGAAGAAGGAAGTGACCGCTCTTCAGAAGGGCGATGATTTTGATGATCTCCCTATCACAGCTGAAGCAAAGGAATTCCCCTCCCTTCCCATGAGGTCCCGTCCAAAGGTAGCCCCAGAGAGTTCTAGGGCGGTGGCGGGATCCAAAACGCAAATACGGCCTTTGGCGCCCTTACCAGCTTCTACCGCTTCCCAAATTTCTCAGGTTGATCCTCCCCAGTTGGAGATTCATTCCATGCCCGCATTCCCAGAGGCTTGGAGGATTTGGGATGACCTGAGGGTTAGTGGTTCAGACAAAGAAGTTTGGGCGTTTCTTCAAACAGGCCCTCTTAAACTTTCGGGTATCGGGATGATCTTCGCTCCACCCCACTTGCAGTTGGAAGAGTATTTAGATGAAATAGTCACCTCATAAAAGGATATGGATGCATACATTCATTCACTCTCGAATCATCTCTATGGGAGCATTCAGGTTTCTATGATGATTAGACGTCACGAATTGTCCGACCCAGAAGAAGAGGTTGCTCTGCTCGCCCATTCTGACTTTTTCCCTCCTTTATTGTGGAGGTTCTAAGGTTTCTTCCTTTTATGGAGGGTGCCGAAGAATCTCAGGGGGTGATTCCTTCTCCGGAGTATACCCCTCGTGGTACCGCGGTGGGGGAACATGCGCTTTCGCCCACAAGGGTCATCGAGGAAGGATCCCATAGCGCAGCTGAGATCATGGAGGCGACCATCGCAGACTTAGCTAGGGTCTTTCCTCCTCCCATCCATTCCAGAATTCTGGGATAACTGTCCCCTGGGAAGATCCAGAGACGACAATAGGCATTCTGTTTATCAGAACATCTCAAAAAGGGAACTTCGGATAATCATGACTTCCTGTTTTCTCATTCTCCAACTTGCATTCTTAGACTTCTTCAGTCATTAAATGTTTGACGTATGGTGCAGGACCACTTGGGGATTTGGATGTGTCTACCCAAGTGATTCTACCTTCCGCCTCCTTGCCGTCTTCGGAATCACCTGTAACCACGCCTAGGAGCGACGATATGGGGAGCCCTACCGGATGGGCCGACGATATGGATGCTTTACTCCCGCCTTTATCAGTCAGAGATATGCCAGAGGAAGAACCGCTGGTATCTGAGACCCATGCTGATCAGATAACCTTTTCAATTGTAGAGGTCGAAGGGGCGCCCATGATCACTGAGGGGGCTTCAGATCTGATAGATCCAACCACCCCGGGCTCAATGAATTCCATGATGATGGTGGAAGAGCCTGCCATTAATCCGGTTGTTGGGAACCCGGATCGGGCTATTATCTTGTTCACCGGGGGAGTGATTTCTTCGAACTTGGTCTCCGTAGGCGACCACTTGGGGACTACATTGGAAATTTTGGGCCTTAGGCATGGCCTCAGGCCCTGGACCCCTCCAGGGGCTCCTCAGATTCCCTTTCCTATCGAAGATGTGGCATCCTCTTCAAGTGGCTGTTGTGGCAGTGCAGAGCTTGCAGATGCCGATGCCTCGTTGATTAGGAGTAAGTTCGTCGGTCTCCTACCACTGACTCCTTTTTCTTCCCCTTTCTAATTAGGGGTAATCATCTATATTATTGACTCTCAGGCTTCAGGACCACAACCTCTGGCGCTGACAATTGTGTCTCCAGTCGGGGGAGAAGCTGCCACAGTGCCAGGGTTTCCTGGTGATGCCACCTTGGGTCCCTCCTTGGTGACGTTCATCCCTGAATATGTGTCCTCATCTGGGAGTGATTAAGATCTAGATAAAAAAGTCATCTCTAGCCTTCGACCCACTCGCCAAAGGGCTTGGGAGAAAATCTAGAGACTGATCTCTCAAACACCCTTGGTCGAGATGCCAACCAAATTACCGAGGCTACACAATTTGTTTATATTGCTGGGATTTGATGGATTCGACTATCATGGTATTTATGAAATAGTCAAGAAGGTAGTAGCTGATCGGGAGATGCTAGTTGATTTTAAATCTCACCTTTTCGCTGCCCAATTCGAAGCCTACCTTTTCGCGACTCGACAGCTCTGCATAGCAGAGGCTCATGACCACTCCGGGGTCGTCGCAGGGCTTCATAGAGAAGTTATTGAGAAGTGTTTTCACCTAGAGGCGCTAAGCAATGAGATACAATAGCTGCAGTAGGAAGAGGCCATTGTCGCCTCCATGATTGGAGAAGTGGAGCGGCGGATGGAGGAAATAAGGGCAAGCACAAAGGCGGCTCAGGAGGTAGAATAATTGCGGGCTGGTGTAGAGGTTGAGACGTCCTTACTGCAGAATCTCTCTCAGACAATCGAGGATTCTCACCAACACCTGATACAGCTTTGTGAATCTGCTGAAAAACTCCTGTAATCACCTTTCACACTAGAGGTGGCTCCAGATTGTGGATGCCCTTATTACTGAATTTGTTATGGAACACAGAAATATTTCTCCTTAGTGCCCTTGTCACCTTTTCCTATGATAGAAAGTATTTGGTACGATTGCTGCATATGTTAATTCCCTGATCATAGAATAATCCGAGTCCAGGACTAAAAATAAATCAAGCTCTAACTTTTTCCTGGACCATGGGATCCAACGAGCGTAGTATGACTATTTCTAGGGTTTTATAGGAAAACCCCACAAACTTTATGTCTTTTTCTTCTTTTAACGCCCTGATTTTTCCTGGGCCCATTCGGTATGGACCTAGGGAGTATAACCGGGCTTTTTCTTAGGTCGCCCTTTTCAGGTTTTTGGCCTAACATGCTTTGTGCCTCTTTCTTTCGTGAGCAGTTTGAAGTCCCTCTATCAAGACTATCACTACTGATGTTTTAGGTCAAACAGCTTTGACCAAATATGGTGAGGTGAAGGCCCCAATGGGGTTCAACTGATTAAAATATGTCTTAATACCCTTCAGATGCACGTGGGGGGAAATATGTTTGAATTTGAGTGGCATGCAGGGTATGTCTCAAGGCATGGGAGCCGTGTTAGCGTACAGAGGTAGGAAGAGCATTGCCTAAGGAAAACTTGCCTTTGGTAGATGGGCCAGGGGAAATCAATATGCAGAGCCGCTAAGGGCATGGTATGCATAGTCATACAAAGGTGTCCTTATGTCAAAGACTTATCTATTTCTGATGGCCAGGGGACTTTATGAAAGTCCGGATTATGGAAACCACGATGGGTGGCATGAAAAAATTATGAAAAACACTAGGGGTGGCTCAGAAGGGGAGTGTGACATCTGAAAGGGTTTTGGGAACATCCGTACTAATCAAGAGCGTGGTCCGGAGACCACCTCCCTACGCATTTAGTTAGCATAAGGGATGGTTGAGGCATGACGCAGTTTAAAGTCATGCAGCTGGGACATCATTAAAAGAAATGGAACGACTTCTCCTGGTTCATAGTAATCTTTTCAAAGACGTTCCACCACATTTGGGAAGGGTTTTGAAAGAGGTTGATAAACTGTAGCTCAGAGGGTTTCCGAATCCCGGGATGGACATAGGGGCTCAGAGGACAAGAGGCGTACGGAGGGAAGCATTGCCTAAGGAAAACTTGCCTTTGGTAGATGTGCCAGGGGAGATCAATATGCAGAGCTGCTGAGGGAATGGAATGCATAGTCATACAAAGGTGTCCTTAAGTCAAAGACTATCCACTTTCGATAGCCGAGCAACTTTAGGGAAGTTGAGATTTGGAACCACCAGGGGTGGCTTATGAGAGTTCATATTTTTCTGAGTACTGAGTATGGTTTATGATGAGAGGGTGACTGAATATGGGGGAAATATCTAGACTAAACTTCATGAGAACAGGTGAAGTAATTCTTTCTCACGCGAGTGTGAGGCGGTGGTTTGGGCAGGTCTGACCCGTGCACTGAAGGACAGAGAAAAGCCTTCGTTCCTCACTGAACCCATGAAGAGTATGACTGTGTAGTTTATCTTCATGTGGTTGGGACATAATCCGTGCAGTTTAGCATCATGCGACAAGGACGATAGGAATTTTTGAAGGTTTCTGTGCAGTTTACCGTCATGCAGCGAGGACAGGGACTCTTTTTTTGAAGGTTGATATGCAGTTTAATGTCATGCAGCGAGGATGGTGGGAATTTTTGCAAAGGCCACTCTTTATCAGAATGTAACTGGGCTTGAATACCTCAACATGACCTAGACGTAGGGGTGGGGGTCGATTGGTGTAAATCATGGTTCCGGGGCTTCTTGGATCATGAAAGGTGATATGGGAGCTCTGAGGCTGGTAAGCGTACGGGGCTGGGAAGAGCATCGCCTATGGAAATCTTTCCATTGATGGACGATCTAGGGGATATCATTATGTAGAGCCGCTGAGGGCATGGTATGCATAGTCATACAAAGGTGTCCATGGGTCGATGAATTTCCACTTCCAATGGCCATGAATGGTTATGAGGATCCGCAATTATCCGGGCTACGAAGTCTATCATTTGGCAGGAGAATGTCTGGACATGTCGGGGATATCCGTCCCTAGTTGCTTGTTGAGTTTCAAAGAGCCCCCTGTGATGATCTTTTCTCTATTTTTTTGTGCGGGGGTGTGCCTTCATTCCATGCAGTTTAACATCATGCGGTAAGGATGAGGTACTCCTAGTTTATTGTTCATAGAGCTCAGACCATTGGGTGACTATTGCTGCAGTCACTCGAAGAATAACTGAGTCAACATGTTCTGATATACTTAGAACAAGGCAGGGGATGAAGGTCGTAAACTAAAACTTTGAGCTTTCCCAAATCAGGAGGTATGGTGTGGGGGATCTGAGGCCGGTAGGCGTATGGAGCTAGGAGGAGTACCACACGAGGAAATCTTTCCTTTGATGGACAAGCCAGGGGCTATCATTATGCAGAGCCGCTGAGGGAATGGTATGAATAGTCGTACAAAGGTGTCCACAGGTCGATGAATTTCCACTTCCGATGGCCATGAGTGATTATGAAGATCCATAATTATCCGGGTCGTGGAGTTTGATGTATGGAAAGGATATATCCAAATGTGCAAGGAGTATCTCCGTCTCGTATCACCATGTTTCTTGGGTGGGTCGTGAAGAAGTCCGTGCATTTTAACGTCATGCGGTGAGGAAAAAATCCATGCAGTTTAACGTCATGCAGTAAGGGAGAAGATATACACCCCATGCAGGTTTGGTCCGTACATGGGGGAAGGGGTCATTTTTAACATCATTTTCCATGCAGTTTAACGTCATGCGGTAAGGATGAGAAGTACACCCTGTGTCGGTCTGGTTTGCACACGGGGGGAAAGGGCATTTTTAACATCATTTTCCGTGCAGTTTAACATCGTGCAATAAGGACGCGAAGTACACCCCGTGTCAGTCTGGTTCGCACACGGGGGGAAAGGGCATCTTCTTTTTTTTCAAGGGGCTGGGCCAGGACTGGGGATCTTGGCGTCGCTATGTATCCTGTGAGGGCAAGAATCAAGCCGTACGTAGTTCTCTGGAATGAGTACACCCCGTGCAGGTCTGGTCCATACATGGGGGAAAGAAGGCATTTTTTTATCTTTTATGAGGTGGCTGGGCCAGGGTGTGGAATTATGGTGTCACTACGTATCCTGCGATGGTAAGAATCAAGCCTCATGTAGTTATCTGGAATCCGTGCAGTTTAACGTCATGCGGTGAGGATGAAGTCCATACAGTTTAACGTCATGCGGTTAGGACGATGAGTACACCCCGTGCAGGTCTGGTCCATACACGGTGGGAGGTGTATTCTTAACTCTTATTCATCCATGTAGTTTATCATCATGAGATAAGGAAGAACTCCATGCAGTTTAACATCATGTGGTGAGGACATGAATACACCCCGTGCAAGTCGGGTCCATACACGGGGGAATAAGCATTTTTCTTTTTTTTCTTTTTTGAGGTGGTTGGGCCAGGGTGTGGAATTCTGTCATCACTACGTATCCTACGAGGGCAGGAATCAAGCCTCATGTAGTTCTCTAAAAGATGATACACCCTATACCGGTCTGGTCCGTACACAGGGGAAGGGGGTGTTTTTAAATCACCTTGTCCGTGTAGTTTAACGTCATGCGGTGATGAAAAAATACTCTTAGTTTAAGGTCGTAGAGTTTTGACCATTGGGTACTTGGCAGTTTAACATCATGCAGCTCGGACGATTAGTACATCTCATTTTTTTCTTCATCCGTGCAGTTTATCGTCGTGAGGTAAGGATGAACTCCATGCAGTTTAACATCATGCGGTGAGGACGTGAATACTTCTTGGTCTCTATGCTAAATACTTCTTCAGGAATCTCGTATTGGTTAGAGCCGTGGTGAATTTACCGTTCATGGAGATCAGGGCATATGCTCTGTTAGAGTAGACCTTGTGTACAACATATGGTCCCTCCCACTTGGGATCCAGCTTTGGAGGCTTCTTTCCAGGTATCATTGGGGTCCAGAGGACCAGCACTAATTCTCCTTCCAAGAAAGACCAGAGGCAGGCCTTTTTGTTGAAGGCTCGTGCGATCCAGTTCTGGTACACCTCCAAGTGGTGCAGAGTGTGCAGCCTCACTCTTGTCATAACCTAACAAAGTTGTGGCTGAGGGAATTAGATCGTCCTCACTATAGCCCAACTTACAATGTGTTCATAGGGGAAGGAGGTTAACTCCAGATCCATTGTCTATAAAGACTTTTTGGATCTCAATACCATTCAGTGTGCCAGACACATATAGCGGTCTAATGTGTCCTTTCATGATGGAATCTTCATCCTGATCGGTGAAGGAAATCACCGCATTGCATTCAGCCGGGCCGGTCTCCGTCCGGTAAATCTCGGTGGTAGCTACCTCGGCTTGGAATTACTGGGGGCTGATCAAAGCTTTGATAAGAACCTCCCTAAGGTCGGCTGAAAAACCCAGGGCATCCAGGATTGAAAAATTGGCTGGTATTGATGCCAGCTGCTTAAGGATGTCGTATTTTTGCTCCAGCGGTCGACGCTTATCCGTTGGCTAGAGAGTCTTAGCGGGTGCTTTGGGAGCTGGAGCATTTGACGAGGAGGGACCGACCGCGGGGACAGATGTCGATGGTGTTCCCAAATTTTGAGGACTTGGCCTAGTCGGTCTGTTTGTGCACACTAGGTGACCAGACACTTGCTCCTCCTCTGGTGGGTATCGTAGAACAACAGGGCCAGACTGACTACTTGTGGAGGTGGAGGGGAATTCTCTCTCCTGCTGAGTCCGCTGAAGGGCTCTCCCACGAGTTTTCGCAATATTGACAGTCTGGGTCGGGGTCCAAACGTAGGGTTGGTTTCGGCCGCGGCTGCGCCTCCCCTAGTATCCCCTGCCTCTGCGATTCCTCTTCTTGGCTCCTAGTGCAGGAAACTCGGGTTCGTAGTTATACCCTTCGTCAGGGAATGATTCCATGAGATGGATGACATTGATAGAACCAAATATTGGCTCTTCATCCTTTGACAGGTCAACCTGGTCGGTTGTCTCTGATGGTGTCATTTGGTGGGTCGGTGCCCGTGGCGCCAAATTCGAGGGCATAAAGTCTTCCAGGGTCGGGACTAACTTTGGCCCCGTCACAGACTGCTCTTCTTGTGATTTTTTCCTCCTTCGGCTCCGTCCGGATGACCAGATAGTGGAGGATTGTGAGGCCGATGCTATAGGCTCTACGGCTATAGGGGATGCTGGTGGCAACAAGGCTGCTGTAGTTGAGCTCGGATTATGCCCTGGGCTCAGTTGATAGTTTTCCGAGTCATCTAGTTGTCGAATTTCTGCCCCTTCTTGTTGGTGACTTTCTGCCTCCCCTCTTCTTTGTCAAAGACATTGGTAGAGATACATGCCACATGTGCTGGGAGTGGTCCCAGCTTGACTTGTCCAGAATCTACCATCCTCTGCAGGAGGTCTTCAAAGAAAAAGCATTCTCGGATACTGTGCCCCAACATCCGATGGTAGAGGCAGTAATCTGGCCTGTCATTGTGGCCGACTTCTTCAGGTTTCCTTGGCTCCGGGAGGCTGAGCAAGTTGCAGTTCATGGAGGCAATGAAGTAGCCACGAACTTGATCGTCTCAAAATGAGTATAATTTTTGTCTTAGTTCCTCAAATTGGTCCCACTTAGGTCCTCTCTGATCATCCCGTTTAGGCAGGGGCGGCCACTGATATGCAGGGGGCCCTTGATGATTTGGTGGAGGCCTGAGCGGTGGAGCGGGCACAGGGGCTGACTTGAGTGTGACAATGGATGCTTCAGCTCTAGGGGATCTTTTCACAGGAGCCTGCGAGGCTATTAGGTACTTTGAATTTTTCCGTAGTAGGGAGTCCTCAATTCTCTGAGAAATGGCCGAGAGATAGCGGAAGCCAGTGGTGCACTCCACCGGTATGAGCGGTGTTCGCCGCTCATCTCTAATATTATCGATGCATATGGCTAGCATCTCATCTTGAGGTATTGTCCTATTAAGAGAATAGGTCAGACCTTTCCATCTGGCGATGAAATCTGAGACCCTCTCGTTCTCCCTCTGCTTAAAGTTCATGAGATCGCTGACCATCATTTTAGGCAGCGTTGAGCTGAAGTGAAACAGGAACTGCTGCCAGAGGTCCTCCCGGCTCTTTATCGACTTGGCCGACAGACTCGTATACCAGACGAAGGCGGATCCCTTCAAGGTCCGTATGAAGTATCTGAGTTTCACTGCTTCTTGTTGTTCTGGAGTCCCCATCATAGGGTCTCAATAGGATGCATAGTGCATCAAATGCTGCTCTGGATCACTTGATCCATTCAAGTTGGGGAATACAGGGCTCCCAAAATTGGGTGTAGATGGTGTGTTAGTCTCCCAATCTAGGTAGGGTTTCCACTCCGGATGTATCAGAGTGCTTTGACCTTCCATAGCTTCTAATCGAGCTGTTAGTGCCTCGATGGTGTTGGTGAGTCCCTGATTTACATCCTATTGGGCCCGGTCCTGGGCAGGCGTAGCCCGAGGCATTGCCCGAGGATTCAGATTGGCCGGCACCAAGGGTGCATATTCTGTTCTGGGTACCCTCAGAGGGTTCATGCATACTTGCTCCAGTTTCCTCCTAAGTGGAGGGAAATTCTGGTATTCATCATCCATGTTTAGGTAGTTGGACGAACTAGGTGCCTCATTGGGCATGATCCTTGATCGTGCTTCGTTTTCTGGGGAAAGCCTTATCCTTTGAGGTGCACTTTCTGGGAGTTCATGACGTGGCTCTTCTTGGGATGCACTTTCAATAAGGCGGTTCCTCTGGTGCAGTTTGGCGTTAATCCGCCTCAATTCTTTCATCTCTTCTTCCCGTCGAGCGAAACTCTCTTCAAGTGTGAGTGTCATGTTTTTATCGAGAGAAGGGGACGGGTTAAGGGTAACCATTCCTTTATTCTTATCCTTGCTGGAATCTCACAGGGTAGGCAGAGGGAGGTTAGTTGAAGGGGCGACCATATTTAAATCGACCCTCTGGTTCTAGGTGTGCACACCTGGGGGTTCATTGTGAGTCATATCCTGACCGGAACTGTCGTCTCCCGATCCGTCTGGATTTTCCTTTTCTCTGGTGTCACCCGTGGGGTTAGCCTCTATGGCATTGATGAACGCATATTGCGGGGTGGAGGGGACGTCATCTTCCAAATAGGAGGAGGATCTCCCGCATCTTCGGTTGGCCTTCTCTTTCATGACTTGGGATTTCCCTCAGACTTCTTGACAAAGGGTGATGCAAAGAATTCTTTTATGCAACCTTACGGTGTTCCTTCCTCTTAGAGGGGATGATGATTCAAATGACAGGATAGGACGGGAACCTCCTCTTCTAACTGTCCTCCATAGACGAGAGAATACCGACTCTCGTGGGGGAGGTTGTTGTTGAGGGGGTAATAATGCCCCCAGCCCTGAGGGCTGGGGTTGGCTCTGTTCCCTAGATGTTGAGTCTCTTCCCCGTTTTATTGGTCTTATGGGGGAATTTGTTGTTAAAAATTCCCCTAGATCTGCAGGCTGGGGTTGAACCTAGATTGCGGTAGTGGCTGCGGCTATCACGACCTGCCTGATCTCGCGTTCCCCCATCCGGGGGTGAACCAGATCTGGTGCCAAATTCACCTGTGGATCAGTCCCTTCTGGGGAGGCAGGCAGAGATCGTTGATTGGCCTCTCTTAGGTGAGAGGCATGATGTATGCTCGTGGTGGACTGATTCAAGAGTTCTTGGATGGCTTATTCCCACCGGGCCTGATGCTTATGGGACTTACTCAAGGCCTGACTTTGTTGGGTGTGTTGCCATTTCTGAACAGGGGGTCCACCCGATTGCCGTCTCGATGTGACAACGTTACATAATACCATGCCGAACGGGTTTTTATGGGCGGGGAGCGGAGTGAAATGAAGAGCTCTGTGTTCCCCCCATCCCCTGATATGGACTCCTATCGAAGCATCACCGATGAGGCGGCACAGTTCGTGCAGTGCATGGAGGCGAGCTGCCTCCATATTCCCTTTGCGCCTCTCGGGGCATTGTTGTCACGTCGAGGAAAGGACCTCCATTTCGATGTGATGCAGGAGGTCCCCTATTGTATTAACGTGGTCTACATACCCATCATAGGGTAGGAAGCTAGATTTTAGCCGGCGGAGGGTCGTCCGTATATTATTGCCGATGTCGTGCATGCATTATTCCGAAAACTCTCTGGGTACGTCGAACTGAGAGGTGGATGTGGGCCAAAACATTAGTGGTATATCATTCTTGGCCAGTCGTTTCCTCAGGTTCAGAATATCGGCATACTCCTCTACCAGTGATTCCTCTACCTGGTCATCCCAACTAAGGCTCTCACTGTAGTCGGAGGCAGTGGGATCGGTAGGTATCGAATTGTCTTGTGGGTGATTCTGAGGTGGTTTAGAAGATGAATGCATCCCTAGAACAGCTCCTGATCGAAGAAGGGGGTCATTAGTGACAAACTGGGAATCTGACATGCTCGATCCCATCCTTCTGAGTGCCTCAGCATACGAGGGATTTTCGGTGCTTGATTCGACAGGAGGAGGACCTTCCTGTCGATATAATATGTCATCACGGGGATGACCTTCGCAATGACGACCGTAATGGCGAGGAATACCATTACTGCTTGATGCTTCACTGTATAGAGGACTTTTGCAGTGCACACCCTAGGGAGGACCTCCAAGGCATGTTGTAGTAAGGGGAGGACCTTCTGGCTGCGTGGCATTGTTACGGGGAGGACCTTCGCAAAAACTGACATCATGGTGAGGATGAACATCATGAATTGAAGTTAGACGCACATCCTGGGGAGGACCTTCAGGACACGCCGCGATAAGGGGAGGACCTTCTTGTTGCTTGGGTCCATTGCGGGGAGGACCTTCGCAATAGCGGCCATGGTGGCAAGGAATACCATCACAGCTGCGACAATGGTGAGGAATACCATTACTGCTGTTGCAGGGAGAATATCCATGGGATACATTCTGGGGAGGGCCTCCAGAATGTACCGCAACGAGGGGAGGGCCTTCTCATTTCTTGACATCTCTACAGGGAGGACCTCAGTTATCAGGCTGGCGAGGACTACCACCATGACCTGATGCCTGGCTGCGTGGAGTTCCGTCGCAGCGCAACCCCTGGGGAGGACCTTCAGGGCAGGCCACGACAAGGGGAGGGCATTCATGTCGTGATGAGACATCACTACGGGGAGTAACTCCATAGTTGAGACTATGATAGCAAGGACTACCATCATAATCTGTGGTCCCACTACATGGAGAGTGATTGTAGTGTATACCTCAGGGAGGACCTTTAGGGTGGACCGTAATAAGTGGAGGACCTTCTTGCTGCTCGATATTCTGGTCACGTGGAGGGTTTCCATGACTCGCATCAAGAGAGAATCTCTCGTGCCCGATCCTTATATGCCTGCGAGGGAGGCCCCCATGGGTTCTCTGGGGAGGACCTTCAGAGCTGCTGGTAGCAACATTGTAGGGAGGACCTTTACAACTACTACTACCACTCTCATAATATGGTAATGGGTGGGTAGGGTTCTGATCCTTTGATATGTTCTTAGCGGCGTCAGAAACCCCATATTCCAGCAGAGCGGAGTCATGGACCTGCTCTTTATTTTCCGGCTGCCTTCGGCGTGTTCGGGGTGCTCTTTTGCAGGCAGCGGGGATCGTCTGCTGTTGACAACGGCCTTCACCTTTGGGTCCCTGTCTAATTGGGTCCCTTGATGTTGCTGAGATACGCCGATGAAAATCTTGACTTTTAGTAGGGATATATTCCTGCTCTGGAGCATCCACCATGATGGATGGGTGTCCCCCAGTTTCAATGAGTGAAGCTGCTCGATCTGGTTTCCCTTGCGTCGCAGAATATAGTCGGCGACCCTCCTGGGATGAATTAGGGATGCAGATCTACTCCGAGGAGGCTATCTCATCTCTTAGATGAGTCGCCTTAATTGGGGAGATGGGCTCACGGGCCCGAGTCCTTGCTGTTGTCGCCGATGCAATTACATGCTGGAAATTCTGCAAGATATGATCTAGGATCGATACCTGATCCTCCATCATTGCCAGGATATGTAAAGAGACATCTTTGGCTGGAATAGGTATGAAGGCCCATTTTGGTATCGGAGTAGGAATATCCTGCTCCGGTCCTCCAGTGGTCAGTGGGTACTGACAATTCTCCTGTGTCGTGGAAGGTGAACGAATCTGCCCCTGTACCGGGATACACCAGTTTCTCTCTCCTTTTGCTGCCACATCGGGGTGGCAGACTTTACTTGCATCCATAGGGAGCTGGCCCTGCATATATTGGTTTCCCACCGTATCGAGTTGGTGGCCTTTGTTGGTGGGGAGACGTTCCCGCCTATGATTTGCTGCCACATTTGTGTGGAAGGCTTTGTTGATCGCCACCATATCAGGATGGCGGGCATCTGAAGCAACTTCCAGGAGCTAGTCCTGTAGGTGTCGGGTCACCACCACGTCAAGCTTGTGGGATTCACGACCCTGGGCAGGGAGAGGTGCATGCCTGGTAAGTGCCATCATACATGAGCGATAGGCTTGATGGAGTTTGGCGGGGATGCGTGCCGGCTCGTATGATGCCGCCATGTCTGTATGGCGAGCTCGGGAGGAGCGAACACGTGTAGGTACCTGTTCGTGGTACGTCTCCGTGGCTGGGAAGCGGAGCTCCTCTTCAGGGACCAGGGTGATGAACGGCCCCTGATCGTACGTATGCCGCCCTCGTCGGGCGGTCCGAGGGGCCAGAGCTCGGGGAGCGTGGGCCTAAATCCTCAGGGAAACATCCTCCTCGGTGTGAGGATGTCGGGTCGTGACGTGACTGCGATGACACCTTCCGGCGGGGGCCTTAGAGCGGAACCCCCGTTCGACAGGGATGAAGTCCTCAACGCCGACCTCATTCGCCTCCCTGAGATAAGGGAGGTACACATTGTCCCGTTCCGTGGATAGGCTCTCGAAATGGTTGGAGACATCTATAGGGGCTGTCTGGATCTGCCTTTGTGGTCGCTGCTGGGTAGGCGACCGACGAATCTTGACGGATTGGTGGGCATGCATGGCCGCCTCCATTGTTGGGAGAGTACCATTCATGTGGTACTCTTGGATCAGCACATCCGAAACCCAGCGTGGAAGACGCTGGGTGGGTGACAGGGTCCTCCGTTGTTGAGGAAGTCTCATCCTTGTGTCGTTGGAAACATGCACTTGTGAGTTCCTTTGCGATTCTATTGGATCGAAGGGAGTTCTGAAAGTAGTGCTTGTGAAACATTTTAGCAAATAAAATTAGAAAACCCATCAAAGAATCATCTCATAATCCCATGCGTAATTAATGACCTTGCTTGGCCCTCCTTTGGAGTATAAGGGGGAACTGGGTGATATTAGGTTAAATCCGTTATGTTTGGTTAAAGATTCACGTCGGGTTCAACATTTTTTGTTTCGTTCGGGTTTTCGGCCACGAAACGCCCAACAACTCCATATCCAATGATTGATGGGCCTCCTTTCCAAATGCAGGAGTTCACCAGATGGTCTAACCCACAACTCTTAAGAACTCACATTGGTCGAGAGGATGGGAAGTCGGGCTCATCACACCCCTTTTGGGGGGAAATTATTTCCTGTTCCGGGACTCTCTTATAGATTTAAGATGTATTCATATGTTCGTGAATCGTTGGTTTATACCCAAACATAGTATCCATGGATTTAACCTTTGTGGGCAATGGTCAAATGGACGGAGGGGTTCAGAATCATTTATGCCCGAGGTTTACCATCCCTCATTGGATTAATGGCCCCGAAGGGTTGGAACTCGCTTGAGGCGGCACTAGGTGTGGCGCGGTGAACCGATGTGGAGATGATCAGATCGACCGGTTGTTGGGCTTGAACCTCAGGGAGGCTTCCTACGTACCCTACTTAGGAGGCATGGATCAAAGTTCATGTAGTTCTCATATACAGTTTAACATCATGCTGGACGAGGGTGGAGCTCGATGTGAAGAAATGACCGAGTGGTGGGCTTGAACCTCATGGAGGCTTCCTATGTACCATGATTTGGCATGGATCAAAGTCCTATTAGTTCGCTTTGGCTTGTGGCTTACGCTCTGGGGAAGCCCGAAATGATGGATTGGGGCTTACACTCTGAGGAAGCCCATAGGAGGGTGTCATGGTCGATGCTTACTCTAAGCCCATGCGATTCATGCTCGGTGTGAGAAACAAGAGGCAACAGGGACCAGAGGATCACGTCACGAAAGGTGCGTCCGTGAGAAGTGGAGTGGGGATTACGCATGAAGGCAGCCCAGGGAGATGAATTGAGGCTTACACTCTGAGGAGGCCCAGAAGTTCGGGGCTTACTCTGAGATGGACGCCCGGGGCGACAAAGCCCAAAGAGATAGGGAAAGGGGTGATCCTGTTCCCATCTCCTCTCTTGTAGTGCATGGGGGCTTCCTTCTGATGGCTATTTTACCATCTTCGGGGAACCCTCAACAAGTGGAGGGGAAGAAAAGGGATTCCTGAGCTCAGACTCCACATTACCGTGGGAATGTGAACCCAGGATTGCTTCAGGAATCTGCTCAAGGGTCAGGGCAACCCCTTTTCCCCTTTTTACCATGGGTATGTGAACTCAAAATGGCGCGTTGATGTGCCTGAAAGTTACACCACGCAGATCCGGTGGCTCTGGAGGAGGCCTCGGCTTGGGGCCGATGAATAGGCCAATGAGGGAGTTGTGGAGGACTTGGATGGATTGGAAGGATTTTACTTGGATCAGGAAATGAGAACACCGAAGTATTTGGCGAGCCACCAAGAGGTATGGGTGGTGGCGCCCTTCGCGTGGGGAAGTGACATGCGGCTGGAGAAGCCATCCACGATCCAAGGTGGCCTGCGGACTGATTGGTGTCCTGCGAACCAGGGTGGTTCGCGGCTTCAGGTTCAATACACAAACCAGGGTGGTTCACGACTTTGGGTTCAATCCGCGAACCAAGGTGGTTCGCGGAGGGTTCCAGGTGGGCAGCGACGACCAAGGGTAACGCCGATCGGAGGCTCATCGGTCGGGGCTTCGTCCACGTAGGAGAGTGCTATGCGGTACGACGGATGGGAAAAGAGGCATAAACTCCTTGGTCCGTGGGGAAGTCATCCGCGGAGGGGGTATGGTTTTCTGTTCTCCTTTTATGTTATTTTAGGTTCACGGTTCATCAAATTATTATGTGTTTTCCAATTCCTTCTTAATTCATATACCTTATGTGGTTCGCGGATGGGAATTTCTCTGTTTGCGAAATCCAAATCCTTCCTTCAACCGATCTCCTTCCGAATCTCCAATCCCTCTGAATCTGATTCCAGTTCTCTGATCCCTCCCTCATTCCCCCCCCCTTGGTCTCCTTTTATAGAGTGGGGAAAGAGATTTATCTGTGGCCACATGGCACATTTTACGGAGGCCCATAACCAAATACCCGGTTCACAGCTGACTTGGTCAATCCGCGATTCGCGGTGGGTATTTAATGCTCCCCCCCCTCCGCGAGGGGAACTCAGGGAGTGCTCCGCAGCTACGGAGGGTTTCGCCTCTATTCCGTGAATGACAGCGGGTGCGGCTTGAACCGGTCAATGCGGTCCGCGGTTGGGGCAATTCGTGATGGTGAACCGGACTGGCGTCCATCCTGCCTCGCGACCGCAGAGGCTCTCTGCCTCTATTTCACGAATGAAAATGGTTCGCCGAGGGGGTGCCTCGCAGTTCCTGGCCACATTGCGCTTCCATGGGACCGGTTCATGGACCGGTCATTTCTTCGATTATTTTCCCCAATTATTTGGGGGATTTGGGTAAAATTTACTTTGTGGATTTTTTAGGGCCCTAAAACTATTCTTCCCTATGCAGTCCACATACCATATGCATACCAATTTTCTTCCTTCACAACAACCAAAATTACCGCCTCCATTTCATGAATTATATCCTTCACTGTGAACTTCAATCCTTCTGCTTATCATAGGAATTTTGGAAACCAAAATCCATTAGTGAAGTATTTTCCATTCTCATTCCACATACCCGGCCTCACGGTCCGCGTATTGAGCCTATCGGTCAGCGTACTAGGCCTCACTGTCTGCGTATTGGGCCTTGATGTCCTCGTACTGGGCCTTGAGGTCCGCATACTGAGCCTTGTAGTCTGCATAGTGCTACTGTGCGAAATCCTTCATTTTTTGATTTTTTTCCATTCTATGTAATACCTATGCATTCCATAAACTATCCTCCATGGTCTATGAACTACAATCTGTGAAATCCTTTGAAAACAATATTACTTTTCCAAAGAAAAAAACTCTCGATTTTGGGGCTAAAAAATTTGGAAAACACTGGGAAACAGTCCAACCTTAAAATATGATTCAAAAAGAACATCCATGCTACTTCATTTTCATAGATTTTATTTGAAAAATAGATTATTTAATCATGGATCTTATCTTTTTTTGGTTTATAGTCTTTGATCAGACATCTTTTGCATCATCAAATTTTCTAAGGAATGTATTGAAACATTCCTGCCTTCCAACAAAAAATTTCTTTCCAACCAAAACTGAATATGATTGGAAACACATTTACATTCCCATTCCTTCACAAAGCATTAATCACAAGTTCTTCAAACTACTTATGATATTTGTGAAATAAAAATCAGTAAATCATCATCATATTTAACAAAGACAACACTCTTCAAAAGAAAACTCTTCTTACTTCTTTGTCCATCCAACTTGGTCCTAACACTAGGATGTTTTGAATGAAAACAAGCACAATTTTGTTTTTATAATATTTTAATTTGAGGAATTTCATTATATATATTTTTGAAAAGAATTTATGTAGGTTATGGGTGATTGAAAGGCCTTAAGAGGAGCAATAAATAAATTTTTAGGTATTTCCAATAGTAGGAGATATCACCTATTTAAAGGGATACAACATGATAGATGGTGAGACCTGGATAGAGCACATATTCTATCCATATTCCAGTATCAACCTAGTGTCACCTTGATAGATTCCAAATCTATCCACTATAGGTGGCCCCAATTTATTTAAATAAACTCCAAATGGATCTATTCGACCATCAGAGGTTCTACAACACTTATGGACCCCTTAGTGGCCATAAATACTTCCAAAAGGGTTCTTGGAAGGCTATGGTTACTTAGAGAATCATTCTTACTCTCATTGTAGTTCAACATATCATTCTTATTCTCTTCTACTCTCTAGTATAACTTTTAACCATTATTTTCATGTTGTAATCTTGTTGTGGTAGAGAGATTATGCATTATTAGGATTTCAAATATAAAGTATCTTTTGTTTTATTTTGGTTATTTCTATTCCTTGAGGAAAGGGTGGATATTTTTCTTACATGGTTAAGAGAACAAATTTATGATTGATTAATGAATGCTATCATTTTTTTTTCAAAATATCATAAATTTAATATATGTGGAAGACTTATGTTAGGAGTTGAGGATGATTAAAGTGGTGATGCATCAATAATTATAATGGATTACATGGTAATGCCTGTATAATTGTTATGTATCCATCTTATATCATTGGATGTCACACTTGGACAATTATTATTTGTATGACATTGGATTTGACACTTGGAAAATTCTTTTTCATACAAATGTCTTGATTTTCATGCTGATCTTAAACGTCTAAGACATGTGTTTATAAGTAATACATTGTTTACCACAGTTTTTGGAAGAATTTAAGGTTGTGAAAAAAATATAAATCTATATTTTTAATAATGAATCTGAGAATAATAGTTGAGGATTTGAGTGGGATTGGAATTTATATTTGAGGATGGCCTCGAATTTCTGAGTTACTTTGAAATTATCAAAGTATTTTAGTGTGTCCTTATTTAAAAATTAGGCAAGAAGCTTCTAGAGACCAAGGGTTATCCCTCAACCAAATTTGAGGGGACTCAAGGGTTGACAACTGTAGGATGGTCTACCAAAGGAAGTGGGTGCGGGTTGCAGAAGGCTCATGTGTAAGGCCCATAAAGTGCACATTCATAATGTGGGTCAGAATATTGCTAGGCCAAAGCCTAGGTGATAGTGTGTTTAGGTGGTACAAGTACCAAACCGTTTTTTTGGATTGACCGAATGGTAGTAATGACTTTTCTACAATACCCCAAGGATTCCACATGTGGAGTTTGACGTGGGATAGAAGGAAGTAAGTAATCTTCACCCATACTTTAAAATTATGCATATAACATTATCCATCTGATCTAATTGATTGATTTTAATTTAATAATCCACTGATAGTGGGAGATTATATTCCTCCTTCTCTCGCAAATAAAGCCTTAGTGAATGATTACCTTATGGTTAAGGGTTTGCAGAATGATCACCTGTAAACTCGACTATCGTGAAAGATCATCCATGTCTATTTGGGAGATTAAAATGTAGCTAAGTATGATTTACCAGAAGGAAAATAAATGATTTTCAAAGGTGGTATGAAAATGAAGAGTTCTTCATGGAAAATTCTTTATGAGTACCCTTTGTGGACACAATGATTTGGAGATGATATTTACAGTACATGAATGAGATTATTTTCCTTGTAAATTTCTCAGATAATCAAGGTGATTTCATGGGTCATGATTTTTTTGGATGCTAATTTTGAAATAGTTTGTAGTGGGAGTATGAGAATAGCATACTATTTGAGTTGTTGGACCAGAACATGTATTCTAAGAAAGAGACTCCTATAAGAAGATGCTTTGCGAATGGAGACAACATGTATGAGCTTTCATGCAGAGTTGGTGTGCGGTGAAGGTGCTATGAAAGTAAAGAATAGTTCATGGAAAATTCTAAAAAAAGTGATTTAATGAAGAATAAATGGTCCTATGATCAATTGAAAATGAAATTCATTGTGATAGTTTTCTTTGTAGTGCTACTTTATGATGCTTTTTTTATGCGGACAACCATGTCGCTTGTGGTGAAATAATTCCATGAGTGAGAGTATGTTTATTTTTTGATGAGGTTTTCAAGAATCCATACATTTAATGCGATATAGATTATAGGTGAGATGATTTTCCCTAGATTCTCTATAGTGAGTGTTTTTGGGAATATAATTAGACCTGTAATCAACCACAAAGGAAATGCTTTGCGAATCATCCTTTATGGATGAAATATGATATATATAGATGCATTAAAATGTATAAATGATGGTACATAAATGAGATTTATTTATGGGGACCTACATAGTAAATGAAATGATATGTGGACATGATGCTTTTAAATACATGTGAAGGTTAAGTCCTTTACTAAGAAAATACCCCAATGTGCATGAACTACTTTAAATTGATTCCCTACAGAATTATCCTTCGATAACTGCTTTGAAAACCAATGAATAATTGCTTATAAATTCAGAGTCGATTTATAGATGAATTTGTGTATAATTCACATTGAATATATTGAGATAAGTGTGCACTATATTTCAAAAGAAAAAATTTTCTATGAAATTTATTTGTTGCTCAGGTTGAGGTCAATCTCGAGAACAATAAAATATTTTTCAGTTAGTATATGATAGTATATGTGTGTGTATAAATCAGTTCGTGAAGTAATATATTATAATGCTGAAAGTTCACCAAATGATAAATATGGTATGCCATAATAATTCCATGCACATTGAGAAAAATTTGAATACTATATGAGCATCACATATTTGGGACTAATATCAGGAAGAATATCAATATAATTTATATCTAAGTTGACAAAGTTTGAGGATTGAATAAGATTGACTCAGTTGATATTTTGCAAGATACTTCTTTCATATAAATTTTTGAATAATTTGTTTGCACCACTTTCACTAAAAAAGTGAGGTTGAGAATTCATCATTAGAAGAAATAATTACCACTATCATTTTTTTGCACTAAGGTAATTGTTCAAATATTGGTGATCATAGATCTTTAAGAGAGACCAACAAGCATTGATAAGGTACTTGAATAGGTACATGAGAAAGTTTGATCCGACAAGATTTTTTAGTAAAATTAAAAGATTTACCTATAATGGATCAATATTTTAAGAAAGTATGAAGTCTCTCATGTAGATTCTAGTGCCAAAGTCTCACGTGTGACTTAGGAGAATAAGTATCTAGTGTGGATTCGGTTATAGGACATTGTGGATTTTGGTAACACTATGAGATGTAGTATAAATAACCACCTATTTAGATTTAGGAGAGATACAATGTGATTTTTTTTCAACCATTGTAATTGTTTTTCGATATTATAATGGATAAGCCATTTTTGGGAGGGAAACAGATTTAGAAAGAAGTTAGTCTTTATATTGAACTTTGTAAATTCTTATATTATGATCCATTGTTTTAAAATAATTATTTCAGTTAAGGTTGAGTGAAAAAATATGAGTGGATTAAGGCTTTAACAATCCACATAGGTTAAATTCCAAAGAGACATTTTGTAAGAAGAAAAATAGATAATTGATTTACCCCTCCCCCTCTTATTGACATCACATGGATCTGGGTACTTCAATTGGTATCATAGTGAAGGTCACATCTGAATGATCTAATAAAATAATAAGGATTGAGAGTACAATTTTGTCAATATTAGGGGTAATCCCATCTTTAATGGTGATAATTATCATGGATGAAAAAATAAAATGATATTATATCTCTTATCACTTGGGGTTGAAGTGAAAAATGTAGTTATAATGGGATATCCATCCTACATTAAGAATTCTCTTATTAATTTTGATGATAATAAAAATATGAGGATGGATGTAAAGGATCAAAATAAAATAATGATGAATTTACTAGAAAAGGTATACAAAAAAGTGATTGGTCTCCAAACCACAATGGAAATATGTGATAAATTGGGAAGTAGTTATGAAGGAAACCTTAAAGTCAAAGAAGATAAGATGAAAATATAGAGAATAATATTTTAATATATTATAATGGGTGATGATGAAAGTTTTGATGACTACTTTACAAGAGTAAATGCGATTGTTAGTATCATTAAAGGTTTTGGTTAGAAGCTAGATGATTTAAACATTATGAAGAAATTGAAGAGAAACTTTATAAATAGATGTGATTCAAATGTTTATGAACATGATGGTCTAGAATATCTATCACTAGAAGTACTTCATAAATTCTCATATCATAATAAATTAGAAAAAAATACCATATTTTAGGAAGAAATAATTTTTTTTATGGATTTTAAATCCATGATAAAATGGAAAACTGAATTTGAATATAAAACAGAATCAGGTGATTCTGAGGATGATAAATTTGAAGAGGAATAAATAAAACTAGGGTCTTTTTTACAAGCATATATAATATAGAAAAAATATAAAAAGTAAATAAGACACTAAATTTCTTCAACTGTCATGGGTTTGGACATTTTTCATAGGATTATCCCCATTATAAATAAAATTTCAGCAAATATGATAAATAAGAAGACTAATTCAATAAAAAATATAAGAAATATGAAAAGGTGACTATGAGAGGAAAAAGAATAAGTTCCCAATGAAAATTATAAGGAATGTGATGAGTAGCGAAATTCATTAATATTCATCATCTAACAATGGGACAAAAGATAAACAACCCTCTATAAATCAAATGTGGTTTATGGGAAAATTCAAAATAGCTAAAGACACATTCGAAGGAACATAAGGTGAAGAGAGAAATGGGATAGAATGGTAATTGAAATATAATCGAGAAGATAATATTGAGAATAATATTAAGATCTTGAAGGAGAAAAGAAAACAGATGAAGGAAAATGAGGAACATGTAATGAAAGAAGATACAGATCTTGATAAGATAAGGTAATATGCGAATAAGGTAGAAAATATTAAAATTAAACAAAAATATTAGGAATAAAATTAATCGGGAAGAGAATAATTATACTTAGATGATACTATGTTTATTAAATAGAAAAAATATTGAATATTTAAGAACTTGATAAGATGGTGAATGATCTTGAAGAAAAAAATTCCAAGAAAGAAGTAGAGTTTTCTAAGACATATTATGTGTGACATTTACCAAAAATTAAGTTGAAGAAGATTAAATAAAACTTCACCAATTCTATTGAACCTTAAGGAATAATTTTATAAATTTGTTAAGAATTAGGGTCCACTGAAAAGGGTTTATTCTAAAATTAATGATACTCAATGTACATTTTTTATTTATGACAATGCAGGATTGAGAGACAAGACTAAATCAAGATAGACCAAAAGTAAAAAAAGGAGAAAGCATCTTTTACAAAGGAAGACTGGAATAATTCATCTAGAAGGTTTCCTCCTATTAAAAAACACCGAAAATCGATGAAAAGACAACAAAAAACTTTAGATAAGAATTATTATTAGTCTATAAGATCATGTTTCGGATTCTATTTCTGTTTTTTTTGGAGTTTTGAGACATTAATCATATTTGTTCTAGTATAACATGTCACTACAAGGAATGAGGAATGAAGAAAATGGTAGCAATGATGATCAAATGAGATTAAATTATAAAAAATAGAATCCTTTGATGAAGACATCATCCCAACTATCATCACATAACAAGTTGGAAAGTCTTAATGATGTTTGTGGCATATGTGGTCAAGGGGTAAAAATTTTGAGAAATGAAAAGTTATCACACCAAGTGAGATGTCACAAAATGTAAATATGAAGAGAATATACTTGGTGATGAAAGAAATAATCACCAGTGTATTATGTGAGAAACTCAATAAAATATGAGAACATTAAAAAAGTATGTTTAGTTATATAAACTGACCCACCATCCAAGGGTAAAAAATGGAGAAAGATAAGAAAATTTATGAGGAAAGAAGAACTAAAGTGGTGATAGTTAAGGAAGTTAATGTTGATAGTAAGTCATCTATATGTGATGACTTCAAAATCATTAAGTGTGAAAGGTTTAAACACATTGAGAATCTAATAAGATATTATATGAAAATTCTACCAGCTTAAGAAGAAATCATGAAGAAGACGTGGAAAGTGAAAAAATATCTAATACTAAAAATGAAAGTAAATCCACAAAATTAGCGTCAACTAATGAGAAAATATCTATCACAATTTCTAAGGAATCTAATAAGAAGAAGAAGTCCAGATTTATAGGAGGGTTTGAGACATAATGTTATTTATGATAAACCAAGAGGCCCCTTTGTATTCCCTTATATATGAATGATTTTTACTAATATATAGAGAGTTGAAGGATATGGATTCATCCTTTTTAAAAGGGGAATTGATTTGATGAAGTTGTTAAATATTTCTTCTTATTAAATGTGAACCTTGAAAACTACTTTATAAAATCAGAAGATGAGGTATGAGAATAATTTAGAATTTCCTATATAAGTATGGTTATTTTTAATCCCTTTAAAGATAATTGAGAATTGTTTAGCATGATTTCACATTCATGGTATTCATGGATTTCTTATAAATCCTTATTGGTATCTCTCTTGTTTTCTATAACAGGTTACACTACATAGACATAGAGTTGATTAACTAAATGATCTTTTCTAAGATAACCATGTGAGATCATTCCTCTCATAGAAGTGATCTTTAAATTTATATATAAGGGACTTTATAAGTTTTTTAGAAGAAATATGTGATGAGAATATCCAAGATACCCTCTAATTTTATTGTCAATAAGGAGGAGAAAAAATTAAATTTCTATAGTGAATAAGTGTCTACAATAAATAGAATGGGGTAGATTTAAGAGAACAAGTTAATTATTGATGAATGAATGTTGTGTTTGTTTTCTGTATATCACATTGACAATATATGTGGATGACTTACATGTAGATCTAAGGATGATTGAAGTGGTGATGCCTGGGGGATTTTTATGTATGATGTTGTTATTCTAGGAGAATTGTTATGCATCCATCTTATAGAATTGGATAACATACTTAAAAAATTATTTTTTATATTGAATTGTATTTCAAGGTTGGACAATTATTCTTGGTACAAATGTGATGATTTTTGGGATAATATTAAATTTCAAAGACATGTGTTAAGAAGTAACACATTTTTTTACCATAATGTTTGTATGAATTGAAGGCTATGAAAAAAATTAAAATCTATATTTTTACTGATAAATATGAGAATAATAGGTGGGGGTTTGATTGGTCTTGGTATTTACTTTTGAGGATGGACTTTAATTTCTTAGTTATGTAGGAAATATATTAGTATTTAGTATTTCCTTTATTAAAAATTAGGCCAGCACCAGCTAGCCTCAATGGGATGTCCCACAACCACACTTTATTAGATTCAAGGGTCGACCCCGATGTGTAGGCCTACCAAAGGAAGTAAGAATGGAGGCATGGGTGGGTGTTGGAGCACGCCCATAACAACCCCCTATGTGAGGAACGTAGAGTGCAAGCCCAAAGTGTAGGCCAGAAGCCTAGGTGATGGTGTGTGTAGTTGGTACATGTTTTGAACCTAATTTATAGCTCAACCAAACAACAGTCATGAATTTTATAAAATACCAACGACATGCTGCATATGGAGTTCAATGTGGGGTAGAAGGAAGAAAATAGTGTTCATCCATCCTTTAAAATGATGCGTATAATGGAGCGCATCCAATATATTTAATCGATTTGAATTTGAGCCTTATAATGATGGTGGGAGATCATATTCCTCCTTCTAAAGTGAATAAAGTTTCCATAAATGATTCCCTCATAGTCAAGGGTCTATAGACTGATCACCCACAAACTTAGCTATCATGTGATATCATCCAAGTCTCTTTAATATATTAAATGTGGCCAAGTAATATTTATCAAAAAAAAATTATTTGTGATTGTGGATCACGAATAGAGAGTTCTTCACAGATAGTGCTATGTGAAGACCCTTTTCAGACATAATGCTTTATAGTTGATATTTATGCTGTGTGAATTAGTTGATTTTCCTTGCTATGTTCGCCGATAATCAAGGTGTAATGCCCCAACCTTAAATATTATGTAATCTTCAATTAAGTTAATAATTCACATTGAGGATATTTTAAGGTTTAGGGATTTAGATAATTAGGCCATAAATTATACGTAACAACTTTATTATTACAAAGTTAACACTTCTACACACTATCCATTTATTTTTCTAAAACAAAAAATTTTAAAGAAGAACATGATTTCATTTCATGCTTAAACATCAAATTTTTTCCTGGATCCTGTATTTAACTCTATTATTCCTTAAAACCCACGAAAAACATTTTAAAAACTTGGTATGAGCATAAAACCCTTAGTAAGGGATACAAAAAGAAAGAAAACTATTATATTTTTAAAAAAACATGTAAACCATGAATACTTTATCATAAAGTACTACTTTTCACCATTAAGAAGTAGCAAAAACACTTCACTGAATATAATCTCATTACTTACCCTTTTTGTAACCAAAATATTACCATGAAGACCATAAGAAGAAAAATATGGCATATAAAGGTAACTTAGGACATAAACATACTTAAATTTAATAACCATATGGTCTACATCCACAAATATCAGTAAATGGAATAACCATATGGTTGAATTCCTACCCAAATAATTGAAGGTTATAACGTAACCAATCATCCTTAGTTATCACAAAACCACCCATCATTTTTTTATAACATAACCAACCATCATTGGTTTATCACATGACCACTCGTCAAATGTCCAAGTATCATAATCATAACACATAAAATATTGAAAATATCAACATTTGGCTAATAACATTTCATTTTCAATCACCAGAAATCATTTCAAGATATTGAAATACTCAATCCATTTCAAAAACCATTTTCAATATGAAAAGACACAAAAATGGAATATGGGATTTCTTCCCCTTTAAAAAAACAATAAGGCTTATAGAGGAAGACAAATATCAAATAAAAATTACGACGATAGAGAGATCGTTCTCACTAAAAATGTTAAAAACATTCCTCTTGTCATCTAGTAAAACAATTCATAGAAAAAATATTCCCTTTTAATTAAATTAAAAGTAAAAGGGGTTTATTATACACTGTGTAAAAGAAGGAGGTTTATATTTTTAAAATATTCTTTAATGGAAGGATATTGAGATGAAGTCCCTTACAATGATTTTATCATTAGATTAAATATAAACCGATGAAATAATCCTGTGTGAAAAATATAAATACCCCTAACATAAGTGGATATTAATTGTTAAAAATCATAGTTAATTCACACATATTCATTGAAAAATATAATCCAGACATATAAGTTTAACCCAATGAATGTAAATTGGGTTAAGAAGTTCTCTTACGAAAATTCTACAGCCTAACAACGTCACTTAATTTTTTTGGAAATGAGTTAATAAGATAAGAAAGGGAATTTAATCACTTGGAAATAAAATTTATATCAATAAGGATATACAATAACATACCCCTACATAATAAAATTGAAATTAAATGACATAACATAAAAGAAGTCTTTGACTTGAAGAGGCGGGTGAATGGTTCCCTCACCTCGTGTCCGACTTGACTTGTTCATTCTTTAATTTACTGAATACTAAACTAAATTTTATTTATACTTACATCAGAACATTTTCTAGTTTATTATTCCTTTTATATCACTTATTACTAGATTATAAAAATTAAAAAATTATTTATGCTCATATCGGACATTTTGTCGATATTCGGTACTTGAGTAGAAAATGAACTTTTTTTCATGTAAGTTGTACATGTAGTTGAAAGTACATCATCTCCAGAATTATATTCATGATTTAAATATAATATATATTCATTAAATATATATTTATAATAGTATATATCATTTTTATTCAATAAATGAAATGCACCATTCGTGGAGATGGCAGGTCGTATGTACGTATGAACACTACTTTCATTTATTTTTCATACAAAAAGAATGATAATAAAATGATATAAATGTATTTTATAATAACGATATTATATTTTTGTCATATTTGTTTCCTAGTTTTAAAAAAACCATCCTTTATACATTCCATGTATAGTATGAATGGACCATATCACTTTTAGGGGGCGGTAGTCGACACTTCCTCAAATGAAATTATAGTATTTACACATCATGGAAAGCATAAAGGTATACTAAAAAAAATACAGAATAAAAAAGGAAATATAAATGTAATAAATATAAAAAATATAATATATAAATATAATAAATATAATATATAAATATATTTCCATCATAATGGCCACAATGAGAGGTGATAGTGGAAAATCGAAAAATCATCATTTTGCGAGGCAGTAGTTCGCCGTACACAGAAAAAATATGTTCGTATCCATTAGAGGGAGGTGTTTGTAAGTGTAGTTTGAATAACTTTCATAAAAACATCCTAGTATATTTAGGATACTAGTTTTGTCATGTAATCAAAGAATAAGAATATAATAGGGAGTGAAGATGTAAAATAATGGAGAGAAACTTTAGAAAACACACCACCTCTTAAAACGTGTAACTCCCTTTGATTTGAGCCTAAAGGATTTGTTTAATTTCTTTCTTACCAAGTTAAGGCTTCTCGGAGGAATGGATGGATGTTGGGAGCTTATTTGGGACTAATTTTGGTGAGACAAGGGGCTTGAGATGTGGGATTAAATGGGTAGAGGTGGTGGCCTTTTATAAGGGGGTGGAGGGTCACTTTAGGAAGGTATTGAAATATTATTTTATTATAAAATTATTTTCGGTTTAAAATGGTCCCAAAGTCATTTATTTCAAATATAAGATTTTTTTGGGTCGAAAACCTCCCAACAAATAGGTTTTATACAATTATTGGTCACAAATTTAACCTTATCTTTTAGCTTTAACCCTTAGTTAACTAATTTAACTCTTACCATGTCTTCTTGTATATTCCTACTATATGGTTAATATAGTTACCATAAAATTTTAATCGAACATAAAGTGGTTCAATAATTAAATTTGAAACATTATATAAGTCATTTTTTGAAATCTTATATTTCTATGACTATTAAATCATTTAATAAAATAGTATTTTTTTTAAAAAAAAACTCATTTTTGTCAATTTTTATACTATTCATATCAAGCCTTTTTTAAAAATATATAAATTGATTACATTGAAAAAACTTTATTAAATCAAAGATAACAGGTTATAATCATCCATAAAATTCATGAATATCATAAAATGTTTCAAAAATAGATTTATTTTAATATTTATAATCTCATTTATTTAAACATTTCATTAATAAGGTAATCACTCAATCATCATTGTATCATAAATAATTTTTTTTATTTGAGCTTTAAAATTTATAAATAAAATACCATGATGTAGGAAATATTTTTATATTTCCAATGAATATTTATAGTAGAATTTATCTTTTTTATAACTCCATATTAAAATATTTTTATTTATAAGATACAAGTTTATGTTATATTTCTTTTAACTTTAAATTAAAATTAATTTAATGTCACTTTCACACACAGGTGGCTAGAAAATGCTAAAAGTTCTGCCTATTGGTTTATTGGGCCGAACATGACTCATCTGATGAGGTTAGGACATTTTTTGGGTAAATTTATATTATTATAATATTATTTGTACCCTTATTTACTAAATTTACCCTTTAATGATGGTAAATAAAAATAATAACTGAAGTCACTCTTCATAATGTCCAAAAATAAAAGTAACCAATTAACATATTTTGGACCCATTAATTCCAAATATAGATTCCATTTTTCAAAATTTGAAACACAGAATTGGCAGAAATTAATTGAAAATTAATTAGTGTTGTCAAAACGAGAAAGAAGGTTTTAAGAAGTAAAAACTATCAAAAGATTGACATTTGTTTATGTAAAATTTAAAAGTCAAATCATTTAAAATGACCAAAATTGGATTAAATGAAAAAAATATAATATAATTACACTTTAGAACTAATTTAAAAAATAATCTAACCATATAAATAAATTATCTGAAAAGACAGTTTTGACTTAAAATCTAATATTTTCTATATTCATTAAAAAATGAACTTTATTAGAAAATACGAAAAATTTACCCAAAACAAATTTTGATGTCCCTATTCCATAGAAGTAGTTTATTTTTTAAATATAATATATAAAAGTGTCAAAAATAAATTTAGAAAGGGTGCGCCTTCAAAAGTTGGTAAAACCACCATTTAAGAAAAGTAGAGTTTTTCATGATTAAAATCAGATTCATTCTTATTTTAAGCCTCTAAAATTTATTGGATTAAACTAAAAACCTTTAACAAACATGTTTAATAATAATCTAGTTAGTTATGTTCATTCCCGATAATACAACGTCTATGCGTTAACTACCATTTAAAATAATAATTCAATTTTATTATTTTTCGGTATAACTCAAAGTTATGTTCAATGTAAGATTTCAAAGAATCCCATTATTGCATGTTGGGTATACTATCAGAAAAAGTGTACTATTTAACATAAAATTAATATCTTATTAATAAATATTAATAGATATGAAAATGTATTATTCTATAAATACCTAGTTCATTACATCCTTTCTCCCTTTCAGAAATTGTGTCCTCGTAATTTTAAAATTGGGCTCATAAACTTCATTGAAAATCCCACATCAAAAAAAGTGTCAATAAAACTATCACTTTAAAAGAAGGAAATATAAGTAAAAAGGTCACATGAGATAACACATACTAGGATTCCATATCAGGAAACATGGATAAGGAAGGTAAAACAAACCATCAAGTTCTGATGGAGAGTGATAGAAAACATGATCAGGAGAAAGTTAACTACCAAAAAACCATAAACTTTTTATGTGTTAAAGGGTCTTTGATTACCCAATATAAAAATTTAACATACAACATTTTTTGTTTTAAGTTCCTTTTCATAAATTTGAGGAATTTATTAATGAGGTTGACTATGAACATAAGAAAATATACTTATTTTTTCAAGACAAGTTTAATCCTTTAATAAATTTCAACCACAAACTCATGATTTCTCCAAAAAATGAGTATTCATGGTGAATTGGTCACATATAAAGTGCTAGAATCAAATTATAGAAAATCACATAATCCAATAAATATGAACTACATATTTCCCCTATCTTTAGGCGTTAACCAAAACCAAAATGGTTAGTACAAGATCAGTTAATCCCCCAAAGGATAATCCTTTTTAGAAAGAAATAATAATCTTAATCTCCAAAAGTCAAAAAACAATACCCAAAGTTTAAAAAAGACCATTGAATGAACAATTTTCCATAAAATTCTCCAAAATAATCCAAAAAATGTTTGAAACCCAAAATTCAGAAGGATTTGATCACATAGTCTTCCACAAAAAATCTTAACATTTATCTCCAAATAACCTTGGATACTCTTAAAGTCTCATAATGAAAAATTAATTAACCTAATAACATATTATATATGATAGTTTAATCATTTACATAAATAAACCAAATCACAATAAGTCCATAATAAAACATACATTATTCCAAAATAAAATTCCATCACTACTTGTCAAATGAAATCCCATAGTTTTCTATTTTCCTTAGGCATATAATGTTCCCAAAAGAGAAAACTCCATCCAAAATAAAATTTATCACTTAATCACAAAATCATTTTCCTATACTAACAATGTCTATTTGATAAAAAATAAATTCCCAAAATCAACTTATTCTTGATCCATAAAATCATTTAACTAAAAATAATTAATCATACTAACCAGGTACTTCATGTAGGTCAGTGGTAGATGATAAATCCCTGTCACACATTAGTTGTGTCTTCGATTCTCGCAGATTTGTCTGACGTGATGGGTTGTCACATGGTCCGTGTGTTTTAATTTTAAAAAAACTATATAATTTTAAAACATTCCCAAGAATGAGATAAATTCCTCAAAATAACCATAACATATTTTAACCTCAAATGTTTTCTCATACCTCACATTTGCATCCCAAAAATTAATAACACATAATTGCCTCAAATTTAAGGATCATATAAACCCACATGGTTATTTATAACTATATCCAAAAAAGAAAAGATAATTCATCCTCAAATAGAATTTTCACATAACAAACTTCAGGGTTACACATACAAGAGAAAATTCATCCAAAGTAATCCCATAAACAAAAGAGCATTAATACTATTAAATATTTCATCACCCAAATATCGAACATAACTCTTGAATTTAAAAAATATAGACATATTAATCATCCATCATTATTCATGATCCTTTATCCATGTTTTCCATCTTATTATTTTATACCTTTTTCCTACAAATAAAATGATGCATAATGTCCTAGGATTTCAATAATGTAAAAAAATCAGCTAATAAATAATCTATACCTTTATTAGGTAATTGTCAGTTTCCTCATCCTCAATTGGAATTTCATTAGGTATTGGTAAAAATATATTTTTATATTAAATTTATCCCTTGGAAAGAACTTTTTCTTTCTTGGAGTCATCTAAACACTTCTTTTTTCCATGGAAGGTTATTTATTTATGACCTTAGTTATAAAATCTTCCTATTCATTTGAATAGTTTTCCTAGGTGTTTATTTCCACATTCCTGGCACATAGGTTTTTGAATAAAATCACTCTTATGATGGTTGTTTAAGAATAACCACAAGATTTCTCATTTCAGCTCCCATTTCATTCAGTTTCTTATTCATAAAACCACCATAGTTTCTTTCACATTAATTGTTACTATGGTGCCTTATAGATCCAACCATTTACTAAAATAAAAAATTTTAGTGGGAGTATATCAGTAAAATCATCATATACTATTATATGAGGAGGGTAAAAATTGATATATATACTTATTTGTGTTATATTAAACTCATTAAAGTTATATAAAATAAATATAAATCTTTCTAATATGATAACCACTATGGTTACATAAAACCTGTCACTTATTCTTACAAAACACCCTAACATCTAAAGTTATATAAACCTACATCTGATACCAACTGTAAGGCCCCTTCCTTAAACATTAAATAATCTTGAATTAAGTTAATAATTCACATTGAGGATCTTTTTAGTTTTATATATTTAGATAATTAGGCTATAACTTATACGTAATAAATTTATTATTACAAAGTTGATACTTCTACACACTATCCATTTATTTTTATAAAACAAAAACTTTTCAAAAAGAACAAGATTTCTCTTCATGCTTAAACATCACAACTATTCCATGATCCCATCCTTGACTCTATTAAGCTTTAAAACCTATGAATTTTTTTTCAAAAACTTGGGATGAGCATAAAAATCTCAATAAGGGATACCCAAATAAGAAAAACTATTAGTTTTTTTAAAAAACAAGTAAACCATGAATACTTTATCATAAAGTGATACTTTTCACCTTTATGAAGTAGCAAAAAAGATTCACTGAATATAAGCTCATTTCTTACCCTTTTTATAACCAAATTATTTTGATAATTACCATAAAAAGAAAACTCTATCAGATAAAGGTAACTTGGGACATAAACATACTTAAATAGAATAACCATACGATCAACTTCCAAACAAATCACTAAATGGAATAGCCATACAACCGACTTCCATAACCAATGCATTGGAGGTTATAACGTAACCACCCGTCCTTGATTTATCATAGAAACACCCATCATTTGGTTTATCATGTAAAAACCAATCATTTTTTTATCATATAACCACCCATTAAATGTCCAAGTACCATAATCAACACATATAACATACTGCAAATATCAATATTTGACATATAAAATTTCATTTGCAATCACAAGAAATCATTTCAACATATTGAAATAATAAATCTATTTGAAAAACCATTTTCAATATGAAAATATTAAAAAAGGAATAATGTATTTCTTTTCCTTTAAAAAAACAATAAGGATTATAAAGGAAGCCAAATATCAAATAACGATTACAGCGGTGGACATGTCATACTCACCGCATACGTTAGAAACATTCCTTTTGTCATATAGTAAAACACTCTATAGAAAAAATATTCCCTCTAAATGAAATTAAAAGTAAAAGGGTGTAATTATACACCATGAAAAATTAGGAGGTGTATATTTTAATATTATGCCTCAATGAAAGGATATTGAGACGAAGTCCCTTACACATATTTTATCATTAGATTAAGGATAAATCAATGACATAATTATGTGTGAAAAATATAAATTCACCCAATATAAGTGGATATTAAGTGTAAAAAAATCATATTTCATTCACAAATATTCATAGAACAATATAATCAAGAAGTAGAAGTTTAACCCAAAGAATGGAAATTGGGTTAAGAAGTTCCCTTACATAATTTTGGCAGCCTAACATCGTCACTTAAAAATTCAGGAATTGAGTTTATGAGAGAGGAAAGAGTCTCTCATCACATGGATATAAAATTTATAGTAATAAGGATATATAATAACATAACCCAACCTAAGTAAATTTAAATTAAAATACATAACATAAAAGATGTCTTTGACTAAATGAGGAGGGTGAAAGGTTCCCTTACCTCGTGTCTGACTTGACTCGTTCGTTCTTTAATTTACTGAATAATAAACTTAAGTTAATTTATACTTTATTTAGAAGATTTTAATTTTAATTATTCCTTTTATATAAATTATCTCCATGTTATAAAAATTACATAATTATTTGTGGTCATATCAGACGTTTTGTTGATATTCGGTACTTGAGTAGAAAATGAACTTGTTTTGATGTAAGTTGTATATGTAGTCATTAGTAAATGATAACCAGAATGATATTCATGATTTTAATATCATATATATACAATATATATGCATTTATAATATTCCATAACATTTGGAGAAAAAAATTAAATGCACCATTCATGAAGACAGTAAACTGTACGTACACGTTAACGCTACTTTCATTTCTTTATCATACTAAAAGAATAAAATAAAATGATATAAATGTATATTATAATAAATTTATTATATTTATGTCATATTTTTATTTTATTTTAAATAAAACCATCCTTTATACATTTCATGTACAGTATGATCGAGTCATCTCTTTGAGGTAGTGGTAGTCCACACTTCCTCAAATGAAATTATCGTATTTACACATCATGGAAAGAATAAATGTATATTGTAAATAAAAAATTACAGAATCATAGATACAATATAAATATAATATATATCATATATAAATATATTTCCAACGTAATTTCCACCATGAGAAGTGGTAGGGGAAAATCGAACAATCATCGTTTCGCGAGTCAATAGTTCGCTGTACACAGAAACAATAAGTTCGTATCCACTAGAAGGAGGTGTGCGTAAGTGTAGTTATAATAATTTTCATAAAAAAATACTATAATATTGAGAATAGCTGTGTTTTTATGTTATCAAATAATAATAATAGAATAGGGAGTGAAGAAGTAAAATAATGGAGAGGAACATTAGAGAAGACGCTACCTCTTTAAAAGTGTAACTCCCTTTGATTTGAGCCAAAAGGCTTTGTTGATTTGACTTATTCACAAGGAAAGGCTTCTAAGAGTAATTTGGGATATTGGGATCTTATTTGGAGAGAATTTTTATGAGCCAAGGGGCTTGAGATGTGTGATTAAATGGGTAGAGGTGGTGACCTTTTATAAGGGGAGGAGGGGCACTTTAGGAAGGTATTGAAATATTATTTTATTATAAAATTATTTTCGGTTTCAAATGGTTCCAAAGTAATTTATTCAAAATATAAGATGATATTGGGTCCAAAACCTCTCAAAAAATAGGTTTTAGAAAAGTATAGGTCACAAATTTAACATTATCGTTTAGCTTTAACCCTTAGTTAACTAATTTCACTCTTACCATGTCTTCTTGTAAATTCATACTATATGGTTAATATAGTTACAATAAAATACCAATAAAACCTCAAGTGGTTCATTAATTACATTTCAAAACATTATATAAGTCATTTGTCCAAATCTTATATTTTAAGGACTATTATATCATTTAATAAAATAGTATTTAAAAAAAACACATTTATATCAACTTTTATACTATTCATATCATGACTTTTTTAAAATCCTTAAGAACTTTATTCTTTTAAAAAAAATTAATTAATTAAAACTTAACAAGTAATAATCATCCATAAAATTCGTGGATGGCATAAAATGTTTCAAAATAAATTTATTTTAGTATTTATAATCTCATTTATTTAAATCTTTCATTAATAAGGTAATCACCATATCATCATTGTGTCATAAATAAATTTATTTATTTGATACTTAAAAATTATAAATAATATACCAAGATGTAGAAAATATTTTTATATTTCCATGTAAATTTTATATTGTAACATATATTATGTATAACCCCATATTAAAATTGTTTTATTAAGAAGATACAAGTTTATGTTATATTTCCCTTAACTTTAAATTAAAAGTAATTAAATGTCACTTACACACATAAGTGGCTAACCAATGCCAAAAGTTTTGTCTAAGGGTTTATTTGGTCGACCATGACTCATACAGTATGGTTAGTATGTATGTTAGGGTAAATTTACATTATTATAAAATTATTTTTACACACATTTATATAATTTATCCTTTAACCATGGTAAATAAAAATAATTACTGATGTTAGTATTCATAATTTCTAAAACTAAAAGTTACCTATTAACATAATTTGGACCCACTAATTCGAAATATGCAATATATTTTTCAAAATTTAAAACACATAATTGGTATAAATTAATTTAAAATTAATTTCCATTGTCAAAACGAGAAAGCATGTATTTAAGAAGTAAAAACTATCAAAAGATTGACATTTGTTTATGTACAATTTAAAAGTAAAATTACTTATAATGAAAAAAATTGGATAAAATCATAAAATAATAATAAAATTAAACTTTAATTATAATTAAATAGATAATTTAATCATATAAATAAATTAGTTGAAATGATAATTTTGACTTAAAATTCAATATTTTTCACTATTCATTAAAAATGAATTTTATCAAAAAAATAAAAAAAAATTTCTCAAAGTAAATTTTGATGTCTCGCTTATATAGAAGGATTTGAATTTTTAAAATAGAACATTTAAAAGTCAAAAAAATATATTTAAAAAGGGTTCGCCTTCAAAATGCGGTAAAATAACCTTTTAAAAGTATTAGAGTTTTTCATGCTTAAAATAAGATTCATTCTTATTTTAAGCCGCTAATATTTATTCAATAAATGTAAAAACCTTTAACAAACAAGTGTAATAATAATTTATTTAGTTATTTTCATTATAGGAGATAAAACACCTATACGTTAACTACCATTTAAAATAATAAAAATATTATATTATTTTTCAGCATAACTCAGAGTTGTGGGCAACGTAAGATTTCAAAGAATCCCGCTGTTGTGTGTAGAGTACTCTATCAGATAAAGTGTCCTATTAAAAATAAAATTAATATATTATTCATAAATAATAATAGATATAAAAATGTATTATTCTATAAATAGTTGGATCGTTACATCCTTCCCCCCTTTTGGAAATTGTGTCCTCACAATTTTAAAATTGGGTTGGGAAACTTCATTGAAAATCCCACATTGGAAAAAGTGTTAACAAAAATATCACTTTAAAAGAAAGAAAGAGAAGTACAAAGGTCACCTAATATTAAACATACTAGGATTCCATGTCTGAAAACATGTATATGGAATATAAAACAAACCATCATGTTCTGATAGAGAGTGATAGAAAACATGATCAAGAAAAGTTAACTACCAGAAAATCATAAACTTGTGACGGGTTAAACGGTCTTTGATTACCCAATAGAAAACATGAACAAACAATATTTTTGTTTGAAATTCCTTTTCATAAAGATGAGGAATTTATTTATGATATTGAATACAAATATAAGGAAATATACTTACTTTTCAATTAGAGTTTCATCCGTTAATAAATTTCCACCACAAACTCATCTTTTCTCCAAACGATGAGTATTCAAGATTACTTGGTCACTTATAATGTGATAGAATCAACCTATAGAGAATAAAATAATCCAAAAATGATGAAATATATATTTCCCCTATCTTTAGACATTATCCAAAACCAAAATGGTTTGTATAGGATCAGATAATCCCCAAAAAGGATAATCCTTTATAGAAATAAATACTAATCTTAATCTCTAAAATTCAACAAACAAAACCCAAAGTTGAACAAAGACCATTCAATAAACAATTATAATTAAGATTCTTCAAAATAATTCAAATAATTTTTGAAACACAATATTCAGAAGTATTTGACCACATATTCTTCCACAAAAAATATTAATATTTATCTCCAAATAACATCATCTAATCTTAAAGTCTCTTAATGAAAAGTAATTAACCTAATAAAGTATTCTCAATGATAGGTCAATAATTTTCAAAAATAAACCAAATCTCTATAATTCCACAACAAAAACATAGATTCTTCCAAAATAAAATTCCACCATTACTCCTCAAATGAAATCCCATAGTATTTTATTTTCCTTAGGCATATAGTTATCCGAAAAGAGTGAATGTATTCCCAAATAACATTTATCACTTAATCACAAAATCATTTTTCTATACTAAAGATATCAATCTGATAAAACAAAAGGTACAAAAATCAACTTATTATTGATCCATAAAATCATTTAACTAAAAATAATTAGTCAAACTTACTAGGTACTTCATGTAGGTTAGTGGTAGATGATAAATCCCAGTCCCACATTGGTTGTGGGTTTGATTCCCACATATTTTTCTAACGCGGTGGGTTTTCACAAGGACTAAATGTTTTGATTTTTCAAAAACTATATAATTTTATAACATTCCAAAAAATGAGTTAAATTCCTCAAAACAACCATAACATATTTTAACCTCAAATGTTTTCTAATACTTCAATTTTACACCCAAAAAGTAATAACTTGTAATTGCCTCAAATTCAAGGATCAAATAAACCCAAATGGTTTTTATAACTATATCCACAAAAGAAAATATAATTCTTCCTCAAATAGAATTTTCACATAATGAACTTCAAGTAACACCTATAACAGAAAAGTCTTCCAAAGTAATCCCATCAAAAAAGAGAATTAATACTTTTAAAGATTTCATCACCCATATATCTAACATAACTATAAAATTTCTAAAATGCATACATATTAATCATCCATCATTATTCATGATCATTTATCCAGGTTTTTCCATCTTATTCTTTAATAATTGTTCTTATATATAAAATCTTGCATAATTTACTAAAATTTCAATATTGTAAAAACATCATCTATGAAATAATCCATACCTTTCATAGGTCATTGTCAGTTTACTCATACTCAATTGGAAAGGAATTAGGTTTTGGTAAATGTATATTTGTACGGTCCTGCTGATCCCATTCCTAAACATAAGACATCTACTTGCAAAATGAACATGCATATAAAATTTAAAACATTCAATTGATCCATTGGAAGGAACTGTTTTCCCTTTCTTGGAGCCAATTGAGTGCTTCCTTTTTCCATGGGAGGTTATTGCTTTATGACCTTCATTATAACATCTTTTTCCCCCTTTGAAGAATTTTCCAAGGTGTTTCTTTCCACATCCTTGACACATAGGTTTTTTAATATACCTACCCTTTTTATTGTTACCTGAACATCCATAGGGATTAATTTCTTGCATATACAAATCCTTAGAATATTAATTAAGGTTAAAGTGGTCAATCATGACTCTAGATAGTTGGTTAAGAATAACCACAAGAGTTATCATTATAGATCCCACTTCATTGGTTTTTTTGATTAGAAAATAACCATAGTTTCCTTTACATCCATTATTACTATGGTGCCTACTAGATCCAACCATTTTATAAAACCAAAAAGTCAGTGTGAGCATATTAGTAAGATCATAATATACTATCTTTTGAGGAGGGTAAACACTAAGATATACTTATTCATGTTCTCCTAAAGTAATTCAATTTATCTAAAATAACTATGACTCTTTCTAGTATGATAACCACTTTGGTTATACAAAACATGTCACTTATGTTTACATAACACCCTAACCTCTAAAGTTATCTAAACCGACCTCTGATACCAATTGTAAGGCCCTCTACTTAAACATTACAAAATCTTGAATTATGTTAATAGTTCACAATGAGGATATTTAAGGATTATAGATTTATAGAATTAGGCCATAACTTATACATAAGAAATTTATTATTACAAAGTTGAAACTTCTGCACACTATCCATTTATTTTTATAAAACAAAAAATTTTAAAAAATAACATGATTTTGTTTCATGCTTAAACGTTAAAACTATTCCTTGATCCCATACTCAACTATATTCATCTTTAAAACCTGTGAAAAACATTTCAAAAACTTGGTATGAGAATAAAATTATTCGTAAGGGATATAAAAAGAAGGAAAACTATTAGTTTTTTAAAACAATATGTAAAACATGAATACTTTAACATAAATTAATACTTTTCATGTAACATCCGAGATTTTTATGGGAAATATTTTGTTTTTATGTTATATACATCATCAAAGGAATCTTTCACTACACACAACATTAGCTTGGCTTGCTTTACACGCAATCACGACCTTCCTCGATAGCTTGCGTTGTACGCAATACTGAGTTTCACTAAACAACGATATGCTATTAAAATATTATTAAAACTAGCTGTTATGAATAGTAATACCCACTTTTTTAAATTTTATAAATTTTATCTTTAAAAATGGACTTCATTTTTGGATTTGGAATATCTAAATTAGCTAGGGTGAAATTTGGGTATTTATCTGAAAACTTTCAATTTTTGATGAATAGTGAAAACACTGGGTTACTATTTAAAAACCGACTTTTTTATTTAAATAATTATTTATTTTATTTAAATTTATTTTAGGTAAAAATTGATACATAATACCTATATAAGTTCAATTTGATTCATTGGAGATATTTTATAATAATTTTTGATACATAAAATTTTATTGAACTTTTCACCATCTTTTACCTACCTCCTAGGAGCTTTTTGAAAATTTACATAAAACATAATTTTACCGCTTCTATGAGAGAAATTTAGAAAATCCAAGAGACATGGTTAATATCAAGGAGTAAAATGTGGTTAAATAAGATAAAAATAATTTTTGGTGAATAGTAACTTTTTACGTTTTTTACCACGATTAAAAGTAAATAGGGTAACTAAGGGTACAAATGATATTATTTTTACCCTAACACAAGTCCTAATTATATTGTATAAGTTTAATTCGACCAAAAACAACCTTAGGAATAAAATATGACCATTTAGGTCCACTTGGATTGGATTAGGACATTTAATATTATTTTATTTAAAGAAGAGTTAAAATAGTTAAAATCAAAGTTTAGTAACTAAAACATTTTTAATATATGGTTATAAATAAGATAAATTTGACTATAAATATTAATTATAAATATAACAAGATTTACTACATAATGGTATTTTATTTATAATTTTTATACGTTAAATAATTTAATTCATTTATGACACAATGATGATGAAGTAATTACATTATTAAGGAAATATTAACATAATTGATATTATAAATACCCAAATAAATTTAATTTGAGACTTTTTCAGAATTAAAATAATTTTATAGGTTAATATGACATGTTATTATTGATTTAATTAACTTTTTTGTAACTAATCATTCTTTTATGATTTTCACAAAAATCAATTACCAAATAGTGCCAAAATTGACATAAAATAGTTTTTAAAATAAATATTATATTATTAATTGTTATTTTATTCTTAAAAATATAAGGTTAGGCCAAATTACATAGATAAGTTTATATATATTAATAATGGACAACTTGGGGTTCGTTTGTCTTGTTATACTAAGTTAATTAACCATATAGTGTAAGAAAACAAGAAGACACGGTAAAAGTCAAATTATTTAACATAGAGTTAAATCTAAATGATAAGGTTAAAATAGTAACCTAAACATGTCTAAAATATATTGGTTGAGATTATTTCGACCCATACCCACCTTAGCTTTGAAATAAATAAATTTTGATCTATTAAAAACCGAATATGACTTTATAATAAAATAATATTTTAAGTTTTTCCTAATGTGCCCCTCTCCTCCCTTATAAAAGGGCACCTCCTCCCTCTCCTACTCACACCAATTTGAGCCTTCAAGCTTAGAAAAAGCGTGATAATATCTCTTCTATACTTCCCTAGAAACATACTAGAGGTCTTGGTATTCTTCAAATACCATCTTTAGTGCACTAATAGGAGGTTAAGAAGAGGTGCTTCAAAGAAGAGGTAATGTCCGTTACCGATTCTTTCAACTTTATTTCTTCTTCTACTTATTCTTCTTTAGTTGTTTCATTATGAAGTAATAAAATCAGTATCACCTATATATTGATATGTTATTATAAATATGAAACAGACCTATTTCACCTTCTATCTATCCTACGGAAAATAAAATCACCACGCGTGCGTACGTAAGAAATACCGTCTCCACGCCGTGGTGTAATCTGTTTTCCACCACCACCTTACTTGGATGAGTATAATGGTGTAAATAATAAGTATATATTATTATTTTAAATTTATATTGATTCTTAAATAGTATACATAAAATTCAATACAATTCCATGATCATGGGAACGATTTCATCGCTCGTGCGTACGTACGGACTACCGTCTCCACGATGTGATGCGACTCGTTCTACATGCTCTTAATTGCGTAATGATTATATAAATTAATTTAATGAATAAATATGATATATATTACAATAATACCATTCTTTAAATGAGGTATCTATCTCCTTAAAAGAATAATAAATATTTATTCAACAGAACACTGATAAGAACAAAAAGTAATAAACACCTGAATAACAAGTAACAATGAAATATTACTAATAAGAAGCTAAGAATTTGACCATATATGATATCATTACAATGAGTAAGATTATGGAATAAGTCAATGACATTATTTAAATCATTATACAAGATTTTTGGACACATACGAAGGAAATCAGACCTAAGGTAAGGGAAAATCTCGCAATCTCATTTTTATCCGAGATTGTTTATACTTCAGAATTTACTGGGGAATATTTATCATCCACATACATGTTTCCTCAATATGTAATATTATTTCCATACACTTAAAATTTTTTAAATCCAATTTTACCCATTGGTGAGTTTTTATTAAAAGATATGAAAGTAATATTTGGTCGTTTTTAGTACGAGGTACTTTTTGACTTTTCCGGCCAAAGTACGAGAAGACTGCTTTTTTTAACTTATACGGTATGAATGTACTTTTTGAGAATTATTTCCATGAAGATTCCTTTACAAGTTTTCATGTTTAATTTTAATCAACTTCTTTTAGTATAAAATTGTATGGCATTTTATGAAATGAAAAATGTTTTTGAATTAGAAAGGATATTTTCGTTAAGAATGGAGTTCAAACGTTTTATCAAAATTATTTTCCATCTAAGATAATATAGGGTTATGTTTCTATCCCTATTTTTAAATTTATTTGATTATGTTATGATGAAATTATTTTTATAATGTCCTTTTATCTTATATGGATTATGTTATGATGACATGATGTTTAAGAATCCCATTTTTATTACATGGGTTATGCTATGATGTATGATTTATGATCCTAAGGCACACATAAGAATGGTATCATTATGAGATGGGTGGGACTTATATCTCCCTCCAATGCATTGGATAAAGATTTATATCTCATGAGATAGACATGGCTGGAACGACAGGTTAATCCTGTTCAGTGAAACATGACTGAACGAGGAGTGCACTCAGTTTAGAAATGGACTTTTTCCGCTAAGATAGTCTTGGAAATGAGTCTTGACTACTAAGAAATGATTCTCTATGATTATGTGTGTATGCCACAAACTTTCATGTTTTATGTTATGATTATTGGGATTACATTTCACTACTATGATTTATACCATGTTATGAAATTATGATCTCTTTTGCAGGTTAAGATTTACAAAATGTTATGTTCTTATGAATATCATGTGATTGATATTTCTTTTGTTTACCCTTACTGAGCATTTGAGCTCACCCTTTTGTATGTTTTATTTTCCCCAGGTCAGGAAGAAGGGTATTAAGTAAGATATGCCAAAAGGGACTCTAGATATGATAAAATAAAAGGGAGACAGTGTAGATGATTTATGAACCAGTTGTTTATGTTTCCCAGATTCTAAAGACACTATACCTATATGGTCCTTTCATGGTTTTGTTATATGTTTTAATAAGTGTGCTTCAATTTTGAAGTATTAGAAATGTATGTAAAGTATGGGTCATTATAGTTGGTATTAGAGGAAAGGTATAGTCAACCTTTGGAAACTAGGATGTGAAAGCCTTAGTTAGAACCCTAAGGATATATCTAAGAATAGAACAATATTAGTGTTTTAGAAATTTCCATGAACAACCAATGATAAGACATTAAGTGTGAAATTTTATTATATGGTTTTCCAATTATAATTAGTGTTTATCACACTATTCTTCTTGGTCTTGGTCAATTGTTGGAACCCAAAGGAACCGTGTTAATGTGGAATGCAATGGGCAATGCAATGATTGTCCCCGCTGAGCAACCAAACTTTATGGGAGTTGGAATGCAAAATCTTGTAGGAATGCTCACAAAACTTTCTCAAGCTATGAATCATGCAGGACTTCCAAACGAGCAAAGGAAGGAGCAACCTTCTGTTGAATCCTTCATGAGGCAGCGTCCACCCTCATTCAGTGGGTCTACTGATCCATTAGTGGATAAAAAAAGGATCAGTACCACTGGAAAGATATTTTCAGTTATTTAATGTTCTGAACATGATAACGTCATCTTAGTAGTATATCGTTTGGAAGGGGAAGCTGATAAATGGTGGAATCTTATCAAGAATATGAGACCAAGAGATGAAATTGAGTCCATGGAATGGGACGAGTTCAAGAACTTATTTTTCAATAAGAAAATACCTCGTATTCTTCGAACAAAGATGGAGAAGGAGTTTCTTGACCTGAAGCAAAAAGATGATGAATCAGTTGGTACCTATGAAGAAAATTTTACAAGACTTTCAAGGTACACTTCTAGAATTATTATCCAACCTGAGAGTAAGATCGATCGATTCTTTAGTGGCTTAAAACCAAGTCTTCGAAGGGTGTAAGCCATAAGAGACTTCAATAGCTACGAGGAAATCGTTTGATGTGCTCTCAAGGTTGAGATGGAGATTGGAGTAACCCATCAGTCATATGCGTTTGATAATAAGAGGAAAATGGAATTCAAAGGAAAATCTAAAGATCACACTGAAAATAAGATGAGTTTTCCCTTATGCTCAAAGTTTGTAAAGAAACATGGAGGGAGTTGTCTTAAAGGGACAAGTAAGTGTTTCAAATGTGGAAAAGAAGGTCATCGGGCATTTTAATGCCACAATAATGGGAAGAAGATGTCTAGTGATGCGAAAAAAGAAAAGGCTACACAGAATGCACCTCCTACACTTCAATGTTACAAGTGCAAGGAAATATGGCATTATTCTAATCAATTCACTAATCCAAGGGTTGTTGATGATGATCGACGTCAAGAAACTCTTAAGGCTAAAGACAAAGGAAAGTCACATGCAATTTCTATCAGCGATGTGGAGTACGATAACGAAGTGGTGAAATGTACACTTACCATCCACTCTAAAGTAGCAAATGTTTTATTTGATTATGGATCCACCCACTCTTTTATTTCTGATGAATTTTCTAAGCATATCTCCATATTACCTCAACATTTAGATATTGATTTAGATGTGACAACCCCTAATGGAACAACAATCGCATAAAAATTTTACAATTCTTCTCCAATTGAAGTTTGTGGGAAAGTGATTCTTGCAAATCTTGTGATACTTCCTATAGTGGAATTTTATGTGATTCTTGTCATGGATTGGATTTCTTTATATGGAGCTCGTATCAATTTCCAAAGAAGGGAAGTCACATTTCATATTCCAGATCTATCTATGATCGTCTATCGATGCAAGGATGAACATAACCTTTAAGTGGAAATTTCATCCATCCTATGGGTCTTGATTCCACTAAATGAAGGTTATTTATCTCAAATGGTTGGAGAGAAACTCATGATTAAGAATACACCCATTGTACGAGTGTTTGATGATGTCTTTACAAAGGAATTGCTGGGTCTTCCACCAAATCGTGAAGTTGATTTTTCAATATAACTCGTACCAGGTGCTTTTCCTATTTCAAAAATACCTTATAGAATGGCCCCAATTGAGTTGCAGGAATTGAAGAAGCAACTCCAAGAGAATCTTGACAAGTGATTCATACACCGTAGTGCATCACCTTGGGGAGAACCTATTCTGTTTGTTAAGAAGAAAGATGGATCAATGAGACTCTGTATTGATTATCGAGAAATTAACAAGATCACTATAAAGAACAAATATCCTCTCACACACATTGATGAATTATTTGACCAAATACACGGAGCTCAATACTTTTCCAAGATTGATCTTTGTTCAGGGTATCATAAATTAATGGTCAAAAGGGAGGATATACCAAAGAAAGATTTCCGTACAAGGTATGGACACTATGAATTTATAGTGACGCCATTTGGTCTTACTAATACCCTTGCTATCTTCGTGGATCTAATGAATAGAGTCTTTAGAGACTATCTTGACCAGTTTGTGGTAGTCTTTATAGACGAAATTCTTGTCTATTCAAAGAAAAAGGAAGAAAATTAATATCTCTTGAGAATAAAGACCCTAATAAAGGAGAAGATTTATGAAAAATTTACCAAGTGTGAATTTTGGCTTCAAAAAATTTCATTTTTGGGTCACATAATCTCGAAAGAGGGGATATCTGTGGATCCAGCAAAGACAGAGGTTATTGAAAGATGGTCGAGACCAACAACAGTAACTGAGATCCAAATTTTTCTTGGTTTGTATGGATGTTATCGATGTTTTGTGAACTATTTTTCACGATTATCTAATCCACTCACCAGGTTGACTCAAAAAGGAGTTAAGTTTGTTTGGATAGAGGAGTGTGAAGAGAATTTCATGGAATTAAAAAGAAGGTTATCTAGTGCACCTGTGCTCACACTGCCTTGTAGTGGAGAAAGGTTTGTGATCTATAGTGATGCATCCAAGAAGGGATTGGGGTGTGTTCTCATGCAAAATGATATGGTGATAGCTAATTCCTCATGATAGTTGAAAATACATGAGCAAAATTACCCAACTCATGATTTGGAGTTATCTGCGGTAATCATTGCATTAAAAATATGGAGGCATTATCTTTATGGGGAAAGGTGTGATATTTATACTGATCATAAAAGTTTGAAGTATATTTTCACACAAAAGGAGCTGAATATGTGCCAAATAATATGGTTTGAGCTGATTAAGGATTATGACTGCTCAACTCATTGTCACCATGGGAAAGCAAACAAGGTGGCAGATGCATTAAGTCGACAAGACCATGCTAGCTTATCCATGATGAGGATAAAAAAAGATCCAATATTTATGGATTTAAAAAGGATGGATCTTGGAATTATAATAGAAGGGGAAAAATATTATCTTTCTCAAATGAATGTTCAACCATCTATACATGTGAAGATTAAAGAGGCACAAAAAGAAGATGTATATTTACAAAAGAAGGTGAGAAATGTTCCTGAATTCAACCTTGACTGTGATGGGATAATAAGGTTCAGGAATGGGGTTTGTGTTCCTACCATCCCAGAATTAAAGAAGGAGCTACTGGATGAGGCTCGTAGTTCTTCATTATCTATTCTTCCGGGAAGCACAAAGATGTATAGGGACCTAAAAGTGTACTTCTGGTTGGATGACATGAAAAGAGATGTTGTTGAATATGTCTCTCGATGCTTGGTTTGTCAGCAAGTTAAAGCTAAGAGATAGAAGTCTAAGGGTATGTTACAACCATTATCCATACCCGAATGGAAATGGGAAAACATCCCTATGGATTTTGTCACCGAACTTCCTAAAACATCCAAAGACAATAATGCTATCTGGGTCATAGTTGATCATCTTATGAAGTCGGCATACTTCATTACTATTAGAGAAGATTGCATGGAGTACCACATTCCATTATATCTGATCGGGATCTGAGGTTTACCTCAAAGTTTTGGCGAAGTCTTAAGCATAATCTGGATATAGAGTTGAGTTTCAGCACTGCTTATCATCCTCAGAAAGATGGTCAGTCTGAGAGGAAAATTCAAACTCTAGAAGATATGTTGAGAGCTTGCTCTATGGATTTCTAAGGTGGTTGGGATCAACACCTAACTTTGGTGGAATTTTCTTATAATAATAGCTTTCACTCCACTATTCAGATGGTTCCTTATGAAGTTCTCTATAGAAAGAAATGCAGGACTCCAACTTGCTGGGATGAAGTTGGGGAAAGAAAGCTATTAGGACCTGATCTTGTTGATGAGATGACAGAAAAGGTCCGATCTATTCAAAAAAAAATAACAGCAGCTTAGAGTCGTCAAAAAAGTTATGTCGATAACTGAAGAAAATACCTAGAGTTTGAAGTGGGTGATAAATTGTCCATCCAAATATCTCCTTTTAAGAGAGTAATGTGATTTGGAATGAAGGGAAAGTTGAGCCCTAGGTATATCGGTCCTTTCAAATTACTGGATCATGTTGGCAAGGTAGATTACTGATTGGAACTTCCACCAAATCTCTCTCAAGTTCACGATGTGTTCTATGTATCTCTCCTGAGAAAGTATATACCTGATCCTTCACATGTACTCTGCTCAGAAGTTGTACCGCTAAAGCAAGATCTTTCATATGAAGAACAGCCGAAAGAGATTCTGGATCGTAGCAAAAAAGTCCTACAGAACAAGACCACTCACTTGGTGAAAGTTTTATGGAGGAACCACCAATTAGAAGAAGCTACATGGGAGATTGAGGATATGATGAGGGATATGTATCCTCATCTGTTTGTTACAAAGTGACGAATTTCGAGGGCAAAATTCATTTTAAGGGGGGTAGAATGTAACACCTGATATTTTTATGAGAAGTATTTTGTTTTTATGCTATATACATCATCAAAGGAATCTTTCACTACACACAACACTAGCTTGGCTTAGTTTACACACGATCACGACCTTCCTCGATAGCTTGCGTTGTACGCAATACCGAGTTTCACTAAACAACGATATGCTATTAAAATGCTATTAAAACTATCCATTATGAATAATAATACCCACTTTTTGAAATTTTATAAATTTTATCTTTCAAAATGGACTTCAATTTTGGATTCAGAATATCAAAATTAGCCTAGGGTGAAATTTTGGTCTTTATCTAAAAACATTCAATTTATGATGAATAGTGAAAACACTGGGTTACTATTTAAAAACCAACTTTTTTATTTAAATAATTATTTATTTTATTTAAATTTATTTTAGGTAGAAATTGATACATAATACCTATATAAGTTCAATGTGATTCATTGGAGTCATTTTATAATAATTTTAGATATATAAAAATTTTATTGAACTTTTCACCGTCTTTTACCTACCTCCTAGGAACTTTTTGAAAATTTACATAAAACATAATTTTATCACTTCTGTGAGTGGAATTTTGAAAATATGAGAGACATGGTTAATATCAAGGAGTAAAATGTGGTTCAAAAAGATAAAAATAATTTTTGGTGAATAGTAACTTTTTACTTTTTTTTACCATGATTAAAAGTAAATAGGGTAATTATGTGTAAAAATGATATTATTATTAACCTAACACAAGTACTAATTATATTTGATAAGTCTAATTCGAACAAAGAAAACCTTAGGAATACAATATGAACATTTAGGTCCACTTGTATTAGATTAGGACATTTAATATTATTTTATTTAAAGAAGAGTTAAAATAGTTAAAATAAAAGTTTAATAACTAATTTTTTTTTAATATAAGGTTATAAATAAGATAAATTCAATTATAAATATTCATTAGAAAGATAACAATATTTACTACATAATGGTATTTTATTTATAGTTTTTAGACTCTAACTAATTTAATTTATTTGTGACACAATGATGATGTAGTAATTACCTTATTAAGGAAATATTAACATAATTGATATTATAAATACCCAAATAAATGTAATTTTAGACTTTTTAAGAATTACACTCATTTTATAGGCTAATATGACATGTTATTAATTATTTAATTAACTTTTTTAGAACTAATCATGCTGTTATGATTTTCACAAAAATCAATTACCAAATAGTGTCAAAATTGACATAAAATAGTTTTTAAAATAAATATTATATTATTAATTGTTATTTTATTCTTAAAAATATATGTTTAGAAAAAATTAATTAGATAAGGTTATATATATTAATAATTAACAACTTGGGGTTCTTTTGGCTTGTTATAGTAAGTTTATTAACCATATATTGTAAGAAAACAAGAAGACATGGTAAAAGTTAAATTATTTAACTTAGAGTTAAATCTAAATGATAAGGTTAAAATAGTAACATAAACTTGTCTAAAATCTATTTTTTGAGAGTATTTCAACCCATACCTACCTTAGCTTCTAAATAAATCAATTTGGAGCATTTAAAAACTGAATATGACTTTATAATAAAATAATATTTTAAGTTTTTCCTAAGGTGGCCCTCTCCTTCTTTATAAAAGGGCACCTCCTCCCTCTCCTACTCACACCAATTTGAGCCTTCAAGATCAGAAAACCCTTGCCAATATATCTTCTCCACTTCCCTAGAAACATCCGAGATGGTCCTGGTATTCTTCAAAGACCATCTTTAGTGCACTAAGAAGAGGTTAAGAAGAGGTGCTTCAAAGAAGAGGTAATGTCTGTTACTAATTCTTTCAACTTTATTTCTTCTTATACTTCTTCTTCTTTAGTTGTTTAATTATTAAGTAATAACATCAGTATCAATAATATAATTATATGTTATTATAAATATGAAACAACCCTATTTTACCTTATATTCATCCTACGGAAAATGAAATCACCGCGCGTGCGTACGTATGGAATACCGTCTCCACGCCGTGGTGTAATCTGTTTTCCACCACCACCTTACTTGGATGGGTATAATGGTGTAAATAATAACTATATATTATTATTTTAAAATGATATTGATTCTGAAATTGTATACATACAATTCAATACAATTCCACGATCATGGGAGCGATATCATCACTTGTGCGTACGTCAGGCCTACTGTCTCCACGATGTGATGCGACTCGTTATACATGATCTTCATTGAATAATGATTATATAAATGAATTGAATGAATAAATATTATATATATTACACTAATAACATTCTGTAAATGAGGTATCTATAAACTAAAAAGAAGAATAAGATTTTATTTGACAAAACATGCATAAGAAGAAAAATCAATAAACACCGGAATAACAAGTAGCAATGAAATATTACTAATAAGAAGCTAAGAATATGACCATATATGATATCATAACAATGATTAAGACTCTGGAATAATTCAATCACATTATTTAAATCATTATACAGGAGGTTCAGACACGTACGAAGGAAATTGGACCTAATGTAAGGGAAAATCTTGCAATCTCATTTTTATCCGAGATTGTTTATACTTCAAAATTTACTGGGGAATATTTATCATCCACATACATGTTTCCTCAATATGTAATATTATTTCCATCCACATACAATTTTTTAAATCCAATCTTACCCATTGGTGAGTTTTTAGTAAAAGATATGAAAGGAATCTTTTGTCGTTTTTAGTACGAGGTACTTTTTGTCTTTTCTGGCCAAAGTACGAGAAGAATGTTTTTTTAACTTATACGGAATGAATGGAATTTTAGAACATTATTTCAATGAAGCTTCATTTACAAGTGTTCAAGTTTATTTTTAATCAACTTATTTTAGTATAAAATTGCATGACATTTTAAGAAAGGAAAAATGTTTTTGAAGTAGAAAAGATATTTTCCTCAAGAATGGAGTACAAGCATTTTATCAAAATTATTTTCTATCTAAGATAATATAGGGTTATGTTTATATCCCTATTTTAAATTTATTTGATTATGTTATGTTGGAATTATTTTTATGATTTCCTTTTATCTTATATGGATTATTTTATGATGGCATGATGTATAAGAATCCCATTTTTATTACATGGGTTATGATATGACGTATGATTTATGAAATTGTGGAACACATAAGAATGGTATCATTATGAGATGGGTGGGACCTATATCTCCCTCTAATGCATTGGGTAAAGATTTATATCTCATGAGATGGACATGGCTAAAATGGCAGGTTAATCCAGTTCAGTGAAACAGGACTAAAACAAAGAGTGAACTCGGTTCAGAAATGGACTTTGTCCCCTAAGATAGTCTTGGCAATGAGAATTTACTACTAAGAAATGATTCTATATGACTGTGTGTGTATTCCAAAAAGTTTCATGTTTTATGTTATGATTATTGGGATTACATTTCACTACTATGATTTATCACATGTTATGAAATTATGATCTCTTTTGCAGGTTAAGATTTCCAAAATGTTATGTTCTTATGAATATCATATGATTGATATTTCTTTTGTTTACCCTTACTAAGAATTTGAGCTCACCCTTTTTTATGTTTTCTTTTCCCCAGGTCAAGAAGATGGGTATTAAGTAAGATATGCCAAAAGGTACTCTAGATATGATAAAATAAAAGGGATACAGTGTAGATGATTTATGAACCAGTTGTTTATGTTTCCCAGTTTCTAAAGACACTATACATATACGGTCCTTTCATGGTTTTGTTATATGTTGTAATAAGTATGCTTCAATTTTGAAGTATTAACAATGTATGTAAAGTATGGGTCATTATATTTCACCTTTAAGAAGTAGCAAAAACACTTCCCCGAATATAAGATCATTTTGTACCCTTTTGGTAACCAAATGATTACTATAAAGCACATAAAAAGCAAACTATAGCATATAAAGGTAACTTGGGACATAAACATACTTAAATGGAATAACCATACAGTCGAATTCTACACATATCACTAAATGGAATAGCCATACGACCAACTTCCATACCCAATGTATTGGAGTTTATAATGTAACCACCTGTCTGTGGCTTATCATGGAACCAACCATCATTTGGTTTATCACGTAACCACCCGTCATTGGTTAATTACATAACCACCCATCAAATGTCCAATTACCATTATCATAACACACAAAATATTGAAAATATCAATATTTGACTAAAAATATTTCATTTAGAATCACAATGAATTATTTAAATATATTGAAATAATCAATCCATTTCAAAATCCATTTTGAATACAAAAACACCCAAAAATGTAATAAGCGATTTATTTTACTTAAAAACAATAAGTCTTAGAGAGGAAGCCACATATCAAATAATGATTATAGCGGCAGAGAGTTCATTTTCGCTACATACATTGAAAAAAATTCCTTTTGTCATCTAGTAAATCACTTCTTAGTAAAAAGATTCCATTTGAATGAATTTAAAATTCAAAGGGGTTTATTATACACCGTGTAAAAGAAGGAGGTGTATATTTTCAAAATGTGCCTCAATTAAAGGAGATTGAGACGAAGTCCCTTATAGAGATTTATTAATAGATTAAGGATAAACCAATGACATAACTGTTGGATCTGAATCTACGGATTATACACAAGAGGGGGGTGAATTGTGTCTTTTTCAAATTATTACAATCTCTTCAATTTGGACAAATTCTGTTCACTATGCTTTTGCACTATTAAATATGCAGCGGAAAAAGTAAAAGCATGAACACACGGATGTATAGTGGTTCGGGGAACAGAAGGCCCCTAGTCCACTCCACCAACGCTCAAAACCACGAGCTTGGCGATTTTCACTATCTGGTCCTCGTTTCCACAGACCCGTCCACAACTGAGTACAGGCAGTTGACACCTTTACAAGACTTAGGCACACACAGCCTTCCTGGTTCAAACACAAACCCACACAGCTTAGAACGAGAAGCTGATCACTCAAAAATAAAAAAGGTTTCGATAAAGAAACACTTCTCCAGTTGTTCTTCACAATTGCAACAGAATGCAATTGACAGTAGATAGATCGTCGTCTTCAGAAAATAAAGATCCGTAAAAACAGTTCTGAGTCGATCCAGTTGCAATAGATATTACCAGAAACTTCACAACTTCAGCAGCAGTAGATTCACAACAGGTAGTCGATGTAGAACACGTGAATCTGCTATCAAAATCTTCCTTCAGTAATAAAGGTCTTACGCTTCTTCTCGATCACCAGAAAAGAACGCTTTCACACAGTCTCTGTTTTCTTGCTCGTCAAAAAGATCAATAACTCTATATTTCACACACTTTCCCGTGCATATATATATCTCCGAAGTTTCCAAGATAGAACATATATTCAAATATGAGAAAATCTTCCGCATAAATAGATCCATGAAAATCTCCTTTAGATTCGCGATATTAAATGAAATAACAAAGCCGTTGTAACTCCCCTGAAGAATCGGCACAAAAAGCTCCGTTTAAATCAAACATTAATCCGTTGTAAACCGTCTTTGATTCAGTCAAAGTCGTATTTAAGAATCAGCTCGAAATCCGCCTAATAATCCGCTTGATTGACTAATTCAAAAGGAAATATCGTCTGTCAAAAAATATCCCGACGCCAAACGTAGGGTTGATGACGTGGCTCCAAACGTAGGGTTCACAAACGTAAGGTTCAGAACGTAAGGTTCAGAACGTAAGGTTGAACATACATACTTTCTCTTCAGCATTCAAACGTAGGGTTGATCATCCATACTTTGTCTTGCTTCAACTCTCCAAAGAACGTACGGTTGATTATAAAAGTAAGGTTGATGATCCATACTTTTGAGAAACAAACTCAACACTGAAAACTAACGTACGGTTTCTCTTCCATACTTTTCAACAACGAAAACGTAAGGTTCCTTCCAAACGTAATGTTCTTCTTCCATACTTTTCAACAACGTAAGGTTCATTAACCATACGTTTCAAAATAACATAAAAAGTAAACTTTTCATCCATACGTTACGTTCATCAACGTAGGGTATGAACAGTGATTCCAGTACGCGCTAAAATTAATCTCGCGCTACAGTGATTCCAGAACGCGCTAAAATTGATCTCGCGCTACAGTGATTCCAGAACGCGCTAAAATTGATCTCGGAATAAATGAAGTATAAAATCTCGTTATATAAAATAAATTCCTGCAAAATACTCAACGAAATAATTAGTAAATAATTAAGGGTATTTGTGAGCATCAAAATCATCATAAAGAGACAGAGTATTATTTAAAATAATCTCCCCCTTTAAAAAAAACATTATTTTGATTTGTTTAAAAACAATACATTGCTCAACAATCTCCCCCTTTTTGATGATCACAAAACCCATAAAATAATAGAACTAATTTAATTGCAATCTTGATTGAAAAAAAAGTTTTATAAAATTTTAGAATTTTGAAAGGATTAAAACAATATTTAACTATAAAATTTCTCCCCCATAACTCTCCCATAAAAATAAATTTTCAAATAGATAAAAGATAAATGTCGTATATATCCAAATGCTCCTATATATCCAAATTTCTTCATAGGAAACGAATGAATTTAAATGTTGTGTTTATCCAAATTCTCCCCCTTTTTGTGATATCAAAAAGAATGAAAAATTACGGATTTGAACACATTCAATATTGCACTGAACTATAAGTAAATGCTATAATTAACTGGGTATGAATAAGTGAATTTCTTATACTGGCTAACTTAATCATAAATCAATAAATAATAAAACAAAAAAGATAAGAAAAGAATTTTTATTCACAAGCTACGACAGTGATATACAGAGGAATCAAGGTTTAGGGATAAGACAGGGAAAAAGGTGTCTATCTCCTTTGAATTACGGTCTTGATCTCTGTAAACTGTTCTCTGAGCCTTTTCATCATCCCATCTCCTAACTTGATGATAATATCTCTGTTCTCTTGAGTCATATGAATATCTTCAATCAAATTAACTCTGAAAAACTCATGCATTCTTTCTTCTTTTTCAACAAAAAGAGCCAGCTTTTCTGATAACTGATTCAAAAGAATCCTAATCGGTTGCTCTCCAGATGTCAACTGATCTACCAAAAATTTCTGATTATCTAGCAAAACGGACAAAGGGGCACTATTACACTGAAGATCGTGTAATCTGACACTCATATTGCTCAGTGCTCCAGTAATTGCTTGAAATCTTCGAATCAAATCAGGTGAAGAACCTGATTCACTCACAGCACTATTTGCAACAGATTCAAATTTATTCTCCATGTAAATTTTCATCTCAGACAAATCATCTTTCGTTACCATCTCTGATTTCAACTGATCAACAGCATGCAACATATCAGTTTTAAACAAATCTACTTCCTGTCTTGAAACAGTATATTCTTTCAGCTTCTGAAACTTCAACTGCTCTAAGTTCAGAGAATTTCTGAGACTATCATTCTCAGATTCCAACTGAGAGATACGCTTGTACAACTCAACAACTTTTTCTTTTCTCAAATCAGGGGCACCCTGTGCTCTATTCTCATGTTCAGAAATAGGTTGATGAGGCAAGGCAAGTGGTAAAGAATCTACATCTGATTGTTCTTTGTCCTTGTCCTGACAAGGTTGATCCACTGAACTAGCTTTTGAAGCCTGAAATTCTTCCACTGAAAATTCTTCCTGAAGTACTTCTGTATTAGCTTCAGAAGTATGTTCATCACGAACAGTAGTCTCTCTGACTTCTACTGAATGATCAAGAACAATATTTTCATGAACTTCTTGAGGTCGGGCCACTTCTTCACCAGGCACTGCCTCCATAAGTTGTTCTTGTGAAATTGCTTCTTCAACAGCCACAACAGCAGTTTGAGGTTCTAGCTGAATTTCCGGTTGAGCTACTGGTTCCTCTATCGGTGCAGTCCTCTCCACAACAGCTTCTCTCACAAATGAATAAGAAATTACAGGTTCAGAAGATTTCAAGACAGGAGAGATAATTTCTTCATCAATTGACCTCTTCCTTCTAGATTGAAGTCCTTCCTGACTTCTCTCTTCCTCAACTTCCTCCATCTCAAAGCGAATTCTCCTTGCCACTGTACTAATCCTTGATTCTGCTTGTCCCTCTTTGGACTTAGCCGGTTGAGCCTGAGCACTCTCCGAGTCTTCCTCAGCTCCAACAGGTAAGAGTTTTCCTTTAATTGTGCTCCAGAAATATCCCACTTTCCTCAAAGTTCCAGCATTAAAAACATTACTGTGGTGACATTTCACCCCAGCACTTACCAATCTGATCATTCCTCTTTTAAATAAAAACAAAGAAATGAACCTTCCATATGGGAAAAAGGTCATTCTTGCTTCACTCTGACAGCAGTATCTCAGATATCTTATCATAAATCGAGGAAAATTAAACTTAATATCACTCATCAAAAGATAAATTATATACATGTCAGGGTACAGAATTTTCTCCATCTCAGCCATCCTTGGTGCTAAACCAGTCTGAACAAACTTTACTAAGATTTTCTGATCAGGCTCCAAATCTTTAATAAACATCTTCTTTATCACTTTGGTTCCAAACAGAAAAGACATAATGTCTTCAGACTTATGTACAGAATCTCCAATATTCCGTAAATCGAAATGAAAAACTCCTTCATGAGGGCAGTTAAGAATTTGACTTATCTCTACAGATGATATGGAAAAGTCCTTATCCTCTATTTGAGCCAACAAACTGTCCTCCGTATCTCCAAGGCTAAACTGAACAGTTCTAAAGAAATGTCTCATTTCTGCCTCATAAAGAAACTCAGAATTTTCACTATTAAAAGCTTGCTCAAGGCTTTGAAACGATAGCGCTTGCTTCAACAGTAAATTAGTTTCAAACAGCCATTCTAAATCGATGACTTTACCTTGCAGTATCTTCCGACCAACTACTTTAGATTTCTTTGCAGCACTGCTCTCGGCTTCATCTGGACGCTTAGTCTTTGCCATTTCAACAACGATTTCTGAAGGTTCGTAAGTTTAGGGTTTGAAGATTCAGAAAAGGGTTTTGGAGCAGATGTGCGGTTTTAGGTTTTCGAAAGGGTTTCCGAAAAAGGTGAAAACAATTTAGAAGGTGAAACGGTTCTGACAGCCTTGATTCCCGTGTAATCACTAATCATTACTTTTATTTAAAACAAAATAAAATTACTTATAGCGGGAAACAAAAAATTAAACAGAATTCGAAAACAGAATAAGAAAAAGAGAGAAAAAAAAACTATTTAAAATTAAATAAACCTAACTCCCCCTTAATAGATTCAAACCTTGCCGTGGGAAGTGGTTTAGTAAAAATATATGCTAATTGATTTTCTGTATTTACGAATTCTAAAAATATATCCTTTTTTAACACATGATCTCTTAAAAAGTGATGTCTTATATCAATGTGCTTAGTTCTAGAATGACTAATAGGATTTTTTGAAATATTAATTGCACTAGTATTATCACATAAAATAGGCGTATTATTGAAATTTAATCCAAAGTCCATAAGAGTGTTTTTCATCCACAACACCTGTGCACAACAACTACCTGCAGACACATATTCTGCCTCGGCTGTTGACAGGGCAACTGAGTGTTGTTTCTTACTAGACCATGATACTAAAGACTTTCCTAAAAAGTGACATGTTCCTGAAGTACTCTTCCTATCTAATCTACAGCTTCCAAAGTCAGCATCTGAATATGAAATTAAATTAAAATCAGAGGTTTTTGGATAAAGCAGAGATTGATAAATAGTACCTTTTAAATATCTAAAAATTCGTTTAACAGCAGTTAAATGGGATTCTTTGGGATTTGATTGAAATCGAGCACAAAGACATACTGAATACATTATATCTGGTCTACTAGCAGTAAGATATAACAAACTACCAATCATACCTCTATATAACTTGTTGTCCACTGATTTTCCAGTTTCATCCAAATCAAGTTTTATATTAGTACACATAGGAATTGTAAATGTCTTGCTGTTTTCAAGTCCAAATTTCTTAAGTAAATCAGTAATGTATTTGCATTGATTTAAAACATTTCCAAAATCTTTTTGAAATATTTGAAGACCCAAAAAGAAATTTAATTCTCCCATCATACTCATTTCAAATTCTTTTTGCATTAATTCTGAAAATTCATGACAAAGAATTTTATTGGTCGATCCAAAAATTACATCATCAACATAAATTTGAACCAACAAAACATTATTTTTCACAGTTTTCTTAAAGAGTGTTGGATCTGCTAGTCCAACAGTAAAATCATTTTTCAAAAGAAAAGAACTTAGTCTTTCATACCAAGCTCTTGGTGCTTGTTTAAGGCCATAAAGAGCTTTAGTAAGTTTGAAAACAGAATCTGGTTTTTGAGAATTTTCAAAACCAGGAGGTTGCTCAACATAAACTTCCTCCATTAAATAACCATTTAAAAAGGCAGATTTAACATCCATCTGAAATAATTTAAAATTCATATAAGATGCATAGGCTAAAAGGATTCTAATGGCTTCTAACCTGGCTACAGGTGCAAAGGTCTCATCATAATCTATTCCTTCTTCTTGATTATATCCTTTAGCTACTAATCTTGCTTTATTTCTAGTTATTATCCCTTGATCATCCTGTTTATTCCTAAAGACCCATTTAGTTCCTATTACTGGATAATCATGTGGTCTTTCAACTAATTCCCAAACCTTATTTCTCTTGAACTGGTTCAATTCATCTTGCATTGCTATTACCCAGCTCTCATCATCTAAGGCTTCTTCTATGGTCTTAGGTTCTTGTTGGGATAAGAAAGCAGAGAATTCAACTATGTTTCCAAAGTTTCTTCTAGTTTGAATACCAGTCTCTAAGTCACCTATCACAGATTCTAAAGGGTGATTCTTTGAGGTTCTAGACTGTCTAGGCATTACATTCAAAGGCTCTTCAGTATCATGTTCTTCTGAACTGGACTGAATTTCTTTTATATCATTTTCAAAATCATTCTTTAAATTCTCAGGTCTCATGTTTTCATTAGAATCAGGTACATCTATTTGTTCTATCCTTTTCTCAAAAGGATCAGATTCATCAAATTTCACATGAACTGATTCTTCAACAATCCTTGACTTTTTATTATAGACTCTATAAGCTTTGGAGGTTGCAGAATATCCTAAGAAAATACCTTTATCAGATTTTGGATCAAATTTACCAAGATTATCTTTGGTATTCAAGATGTAAACCTTGCATCCAAAAACTTTAAAGTAATTTACTTTAGGTTTTCTGTTATTCCATAGTTCATAGGGTGTCTTTTTCAAAATAGGTCTTATTAAAATTCTATTCATTATATAACAAGCTGTATTAACAGCTTCTTCCCAGAAATATATAGGTAGGCTATATTCATTTAACATAGTTCTAGCCATTTCTTGAATAGTTCTATTTCTTCTTTCTACAATCCCATTTTGTTGAGGTGTTCTTGGAGCAGAGAAGGTGTGTTTAATACCCATGTTTGAGCAAAAGGAACTAAATTCCTGGTTCTCAAATTCTCCACCATGATCACTTCTCAATGAGATTATATTAAAACCTTTTTCATTTTGAATAGATTTACAAAAACCTTCAAATAAACTAAAAGCTTCACTTTTAAATTTCAAAAAGAAAATCCAAGTAAATCTAGAGTAATCATCAACTAATACATAAACATATAATTTACCAGCTAAACTTGCTACTCTTGAAGGTCCAAACAAATCCATATGGATAAGTTCTAGAGGTTTAGTTGTAGCAACTTTATTAACAGATTTGAATGATGATTTGCGTTGCTTGCCAAGCTGACATGCATCACAGAATCTGTCATTTTCAAATTTGAGACTAGGCAAATCAGAAACTAAATGTTTCTTAGATAATTTATGTAAAGCATATATATTGCAATGACCAAGTCTTCTATGCCAGATCCAGGATTCACTTATATTAGCAGTTAAGCAGTTTACTTGTTGTTTACACAAGGAATACAAATCCAAAGTATAAACATTATCAGTTCTGGGTGCTCTAAACTTAAACAGTTTATCTTTAGAAACAGTACAACTATTGTTAGTAAAATCAACAGTGTATCCATCATCACAGAGTTGAGAGATACTTATCAGATTGTGTTTTAACCCTTGTACATAAAGTACTTTGTTGATTGAGACTGTCTCTGGATCTCCAACTGTTCCAATACCAATAATCTTTCCTTTGGCATTGTCACCAAAGGTGACAAGTCCTCCTTCCTTTCGAGTAAGAGAAGAGAAATTAGCTGAAGTTCCACTCATGTGTCTTGAGCAGCCACTGTCCATATACCATATTTCTTTCTTTCTTTGGTGACCTGCTACCTGCAAAGACATTCAAACAAATTGCTTTGGTACCCATATTTTGTTGGGTCCAGGAGTGTTAGCAAGCAGTGATCTGGGTATCCAGATTTGCTTTGTTTTCTTAAAATTGATTGAATCATATAGATCGTTGGAAATATAAGCTTTCTTAATTCCACATATCTGAGGTTGTCTTAGAAAACAGTTTTTAGCTATATGACCTCTTGTTCCACAGTAGTTACAAATAACCTGTTTAGTGCTAGGAACAAAATAATTTTTGTATAACTTAGGTTTTTCTCCTTTACTTCCAATTCCAAACATTTCCTTTTTAATTACAGTTTTTCCAAGTATCTCATTTAAGGTGTTTTCTCCTTTTGTAAAAATTAATGCAGCCGTTTTATAAGATTCTACTTCATCCTGTAGAGTTTTTATTTTTGATTCAAAATTAATTTTATTTGATTCAGCAGAATTGTATTTGTCAATTAATTCCTTATGTTGTTTTAGAAAAGTATTTCTCTCATCTGAAATAGCTTTGTACAAGTTCTTTATAGATTTATATTTATTAAATAATGAGTCATACCTTTCTTCAAGCATATTGCAGTAAGCTGCAATTTTTTTATTTGAGAGGCTTGTTTCAGAGTTTGATTCATTATTTGAGTCAGAGGAATAGTATGAGTGTACCTCATCAGTTTCAGCCATGAAACACATATTTGCTTTTAAATTGTCTTCCTCCTTCTCTGAGCATGATTCAGAAGAATTACTTGAGTCTTCAGAAACACTCCAAGTAGCTTTCATAGCTTTCTTGTCTTTCTGCTCATAATCATCTCTTTTGAAGAATTTCTTCTTCTTTGCATCTTTCAATTTTGGGCAATCTGGTCTGATATGTCCCATCTTTTTGCATTCATAACATCTCACTTCCTTGCTATCCTTTTTAAAGGATTTCTTGAAGTCTTTCTTCTTACTATAAAACTTTCTGAATTTTCTGGCTAGCTGTGCCAGTTCTTCATCCGAATTTGAAGAATCAGAGCTTTCTGATTTAGCACTCACTTCTTTGTTCTTCATCTTTCTATCCTTTTGTTGAGAAGTCACTTTCAAAGCAGTATTTTCCCTTTTTATGTAGACTTTATGCTCATTTACCTCATCTTGCATTTCAGCTTCGTACATCATCAGTGTACCAATCAGTTCTCTCATAGTTAGATCTTTAACAAAAGTTGATTGTCTGATTGCTGCAGAGATTCCATTCCATCGAGTAGGAAGTACTCTCAGTACCTTCAACGCTTGATCAGCCTGCTTGATTGGTTCTCCTAGAGCTGTTATATTATTGACAATTTCTGTCAATCTTCCATTCATCTGAGTGATGCTCTCACCTTCAATCATTCTGAAAGTATCGAATTTTAACTTAGCAGTTGCATATCTCATCTGTCTTACATTATCTGTTCCTTCATAAGCAACAGCTATTGTTTGCCACATTTCATATGCAGTCGGGCATTGAGATACTCTGTTAAATTCGTCTGGTCCTAGACCACAGATGATTGCATTCATAGCTTTTGAATTTATGTCATACTCAGCCTCTGTAGCAGCACTCCATGTATCGGGATTTTCAGGAATTTCATAGGGAGTCAGAATCTTTGAATAGACTCTGTAACCAAGATTTTTCAGATAAATAATCATACGTGATTTCCAGCAGCCATAATTATCTCCATTAAAGTAAGGTGCTCTGACCATTGACATTCCCTCTCTCATATCAGCCATGATACACTATGTATAATCTTTAAATACTTCTAGCTTGATAGGACTTTAGAAATAAGAAGCTCCTCCTCTGATACCAATTGTTGGATCTGAATCTACGGATTATACACAAGAGGGGGGTGAATTGTGTCTTTTTCAAATTATTACAATCTCTTCAATTTGGACAAATTCTGTTCACTATGCTTTTGCACTATTAAATATGCAGCGGAAAAAGTAAAAGCATGAACACACGGATGTATAGTGGTTCGGGGAACAGAAGGCCCCTAGTCCACTCCACCAACGCTCAAAACCACGAGCTTGGCGATTTTCACTATCTGGTCCTCGTTTCCACAGACCCGTCCACAACTGAGTACAGGCAGTTGACACCTTTACAAGACTTAGGCACACACAGCCTTCCTGGTTCAAACACAAACCCACACAGCTTAGAATGAGAAGCTGATCACTCAAAAATAAAAAAGGTTTCGATAAAGAAACACTTCTCCAGTTGTTCTTCACAATTGCAACAGAATGCAATTGACAGTAGATAGATCGTCGTCTTCAGAAAATAAAGATCCGTAAAAACAGTTCTGAGTCGATCCAGTTGCAATAGATATTACCAGAAACTTCACAACTTCAGCAGCAGTAGATTCACAACAGGTAGTCGATGTAGAACACGTGAATCTGCTATCAAAATCTTCCTTCAGTAATAAAGGTCTTACGCTTCTTCTCGATCACCAGAAAAGAACGCTTTCACACAGTCTCTGTTTTCTTGCTCGTCAAAAAGATCAATAACTCTATATTTCACACACTTTCCCGTGCATATATATATCTCCGAAGTTTCCAAGATAGAACATATATTCAAATATGAGAAAATCTTCCGCATAAATAGATCCATGAAAATCTCCTTTAGATTCGCGATATTAAATGAAATAACAAAGCCGTTGTAACTCCCCTGAAGAATCGGCACAAAAAGCTCCGTTTAAATCAAACATTAATCCGTTGTAAACCGTCTTTGATTCAGTCAAAGTCGTATTTAAGAATCAGCTCGAAATCCGCCTAATAATCCGCTTGATTGACTAATTCAAAAGGAAATATCGTCTGTCAAAAAATATCCCGACGCCAAACGTAGGGTTGATGACGTGGCTCCAAACGTAGGGTTCACAAACGTAAGGTTCAGAACGTAAGGTTCAGAACGTAAGGTTGAACATACATAATTTCTCTTCAGCATTCAAACGTAGGGTTGATCATCCATACTTTGTCTTGCTTCAACTCTCCAAAGAACGTACGGTTGATTATAAAAGTAAGGTTGATGATCCATACTTTTGAGAAACAAACTCAACACTGAAAACTAACGTACGGTTTCTCTTCCATACTTTTCAACAACGAAAACGTAAGGTTCCTTCCAAACGTAATGTTCTTCTTCCATACTTTTCAACAACGTAAGGTTCATTAACCATACGTTTCAAAATAACATAAAAAGTAAACTTTTCATCCATACGTTACGTTCATCAACGTAGGGTATGAACAGTGATTCCAGTACGCGCTAAAATTAATCTCGCGCTACAGTGATTCCAGAACGCGCTAAAATTGATCTCGCGCTACAGTGATTCCAGAACGCGCTAAAATTGATCTCGGAATAAATGAAGTATAAAATCTCGTTATATAAAATAAATTCCTGCAAAATACTCAACGAAATAATTAGTAAATAATTAAGGGTATTTGTGAGCATCAAAATCATCATAAAGAGACAGAGTATTATTTAAAATAATCTCCCCCTTTAAAAAAAACATTATTTTGATTTGTTTAAAAACAATACATTGCTCAACAATAACTATGTGTGAAAAATGTAAATACACCCAATATAAGTGGATATTAAGTGAAAAAAAATCATAGGTTATTCAGATATATTCATAGTACGATATAATCTAGAAGTATAAATGTAACCCAAATAATGTAAATTGGGTTAAGAAGCTCCCTTAAGAAAATTTGGTAGCCTAACGACGTCAATTACAAATTTAGGAAATTAGTTGATGAGAGAGTAAAGGGTCTCTCATCACTTGGACTTAAAATTTACAATAATAAGGATTTATAATAACATACCCCAACATAATAAATTTTAAATTAAAATAAATAACATAAAATAAGTTTTTGACTAAAAGAGGAGGGTGAAAGGTTCCCTTACCTCGTGTCCGACTTGACTCGTTCGTTATTTAGTTTTTTTAATAATAAACTTAAGTTAGTTTCTACTTTATTCATAAACTTTTCATGTTTATTATTACCTTTATATCACTTATCACCACATTATAAAAATTACATAATTATTTATGTTCATATCAGACATTTTGTCGATATTCAGTACTTGAGTAGAAAATGAACATATTTTGATCTATGTTGTACATGTTTTCAAAATTACATCATATTAATAATGATATTTATGATTTAAATATCATATATATATATAGTATAGATGTATTTATAATAGTCTTTAACATTTGGAGATAAGAAATTAAATGCAGTGTTCTTGGAGACGGTAGGCCGTACGTACAAATGAATGCTATTTTCATTTCTTTGTCATACTAAAAGAATAATAATCAATTGATATAAATGTATATTATAATAATAGTATTATATTTATTTAATATTTTTCTCAAATTTTTAATAATACCATACTTTATATGATTCATTTATAGCATGAATGAGTCATATCACTTTGAGGAGGCGGTACTCCACATTTCCTCAAATGGAATTATCGTATTTACACATCATAGAATTCATAAAGGTATATTGTAAATAAAAATTAAAAAATCATAGATACAATATAAATATAATATATATAATATATAAATGTATTTCCATCGTAATGGACACCATGAGAGGTGGTAGATGAAAATCGAACAATCATTGTTTCACGAGGCAGTAGTTCATCGTACACAGAAACAGTATGTTCGTATCCATTAGTTAAAGGCTTGTGTAAGTGTAGTTATAATCCTTCTTGTAAAAAAATCCTAGTATATAGGGGATATTGTTGTTGTTATTTAATTAAATAATAATAATATAATAGGGAGTAGAAAATTAAAATAATTGATAGGAACTTTAGAGAAGACGCTACCTCTTAAAAAGTGTAATTCCCTCTGATATGAGCCAAAAGGATTTGTTCAATTGACTTCTACCCAAGGTAAGACTTCTAAGAGGAAGGGGGGATGTTAGGAGCTTATTTTTTAAGACGTTTGATGATCTTAGGTTCTTGAGAGGTGTTATTAAATGGGTAGAGGTGGTGAACGTTTATAAGGGGGAGGAGAGACACTTTAGGAAGGTATTGAAATATTATTTTATTATAAATTAATTTTTGGTTTCAAATAGTCCCAAAGTAATTTATTTCTAATATAAGATAATTTTGGGTAAAAAAACTCTAAAATAATTGGTTTTAGATAATTATAGTTCACAAATTTAACCTTATCTATTAGTTTTGACCCTTAGTTATCTAATTTAACTCTTACCATGTCTTCTTGTATATTCATACTATATGGTTAATATAGTTACAATACAATTCCAATAGAACCTCAAGTGGTTCATTAATGACATGTTTAAAATTATATAATACATTTGGCCTAATATTATATTTTTAGGAATATTATATAATTAATAAAGTATTATTTATTTTAAAAACTCATTTATGTCAATTTTTATACTATTCATATCATGACTTTTTTAAAAATCCATAACAACAAGATTCTTTTGAAAAAAAATTATTAATAAAAAGATAACAATTAATAATCATCCATAAAATTCTTGGATGGCATAAAATGTTTCAAAATATATTTATTTTAATATTTATAATCTCATTTATTTAAATATTTCATTAATAAGGTAATCACTACATCATCATTGTGTCATAAATAAATTTATTTATTTGATGTTTAAAAATTATAAATAAAATACCATGATGTAGGAAATATTTTTATATTTCCAAATAATATTTATAGTATAATTTATCATATATTTAACCCCATATTAAAATTCTTTTATTAAGATGATATAATTTTATGTTATATTTCCCTTAACTTTAAATTAAAAGTAATTAAATGTCACTTTCAGACACATGTGGATCCAAAATGACAACAGTTAGGCCTAAGGGTTTATTTGGTTGACCTTTACTCATAAAATTTGGTTAGGAAATATGTTATGGTAAATTTATATTATAATAATATTATTTTTACCCTAATTTACATAATTTACCCTTCAACCATGGTAAATAAAAATAATTACTGGAGTTACTATTCATAATGTCGAAAAATAAAAGTAACCTATTAACATAATTTTAACAATCCAAATATAAAAACAATTTTTCAAAGTTCAAAACACAGAATTGGAAGAAATTAATTTAAAATTAATTCCCGTATTCAAAATGAGGAAGTTGGTTTTTATGAAGTAAAAACTATCAAAAGAGTGATATTTGTTTACATACATTTTAAAAGTGAAATTACTTATAATGAACAAAATTAGATTAAATTATAAAAACATAATATAATTTCAGTTTTAAACCAATTAAAAATATAATCTAACCATATAAATAAATTAGATCAAAAGACAGTTTTGACACAAAATGCAGTATTTTTCACTATTCATTAAAAAATGAACTTTATCAGAAAAGTACCAAAAATTTACCGAAAGTAAATTTTGATGTATCTCTTCTATAGAAGGAGTTTATTATGACAAATAAAACATTTTAAAGTGATAAAAACTAGATTTAAAATTTTTTCTCTTTCAAAAGACGATAAAACAACATTTAAAAAATATTAGAGTTTTTCCTACTTAAAATTCGATTTATTCTAATTTTAAGCCTCTAAAATTTATTGGATAAATTTAAAAACATTTAAAAAACACGTGTAATCATAATTAAGTTAGATATGTTCATTATTAGTAATAAAATATCTTTGCTTTAACTACCATTTAAAATAATTTTATTATTATATTATTTTTTGGTATAAATCAAAGTTGTGTGCAACGTAAGATTTCAAAGAATACCGTTGTTGCATGTCGAGTAAGCTCTTAGAAAAATTGTCCTCCTTAATATAAAATTAATATCTTATTCATATATATTAATATATATGAAAATGTATTATTCTATAATTACCTAGGTCGTTACACAAGATGATTTCATGTGAAGTTCTAATTTGTCGATGAATAAATTTGAAATAGTTTGTAGTGAGAGTATGAAGACAAGATACTATTTGAGTTTGTAGACAAAATCATATATTCCATGCAAGAATCTACTATGCAGATATTCTTTTCAAATGAAAAAAACATGTATAAGTTGTCATGCATAGATGGTGTGCGGTGAAGGTTCTACATAGATGAATAATAGTTGTCAGACAATGCTGAATGAAAGTGGTTTTTAGAAGAATAATGGTCCCATGATCAGTCGCAAATAGAATTCTTTACGAGATTATTCTCTATGGTGTTGCTTTGTAATGACATTGCTATGTATACAACCACGCTGTTTGCAGTGAAGTAATTACATGAGTGAGAGCATGTTTCTTTGCAGATGAGGCTTCTATGTGGTAATTCTTTCAATACGGTAAAGATTCTATGAAAATTTATTTTCCATGAGTTCTCTAAAATGAGTATTTAAGGGAACATAATTAGAACTGTGATAAAGTGAAAACAACATGCTTTGAGGATCATCCTTTTCTGAAGAAATATGATATATGAAGATAAATTAAAATAAAAAAATTATGTTATACACATGAGCTTCATTTTTGGTATCCTAAATAGAAAATGAAATACTATGAAGACCTTATGATTTGTGGTACATGTGATGGAGAAGTCATTTTCGGAGAAAATACCTCATTGTGAACAAGATACTTTAAACTACTTCACACTTTTGAAAAAATATTGTGCGATAAATGCTTTGACAACTGATGAATAATTGATTACAAATGTAGAGTTGATTCTCAGATGAATGTGTATATTATTCACATGGAATATATTGAGATAAGTGTTCTATAAAGTTCAATTGGGAAATTTTTTTGATCAATTCATTTTTCACTCATATGTCTAGATCAAGCTCTCCCAGACAAAAAATATTTTGCAGTAACTATATGTTAGTATATGTGATTTCAGAAATCAGTTCACAAAGAAATATATTATTTTGTATAAATTTCATTGAATGACTGATATTATATGACATTATTATTTAATTCACATCAAGATAAATCATAAAACTATATGAGTAGTATATATTTGTGACTGATTATATGTAGAATATCAGAATAATATATATCTGAGTTGATATTGTTTGAGGATTCAGGAAGATTGAATGAGTTAATATTATACAAGATCCTTCCTATTTATAAATTATATATGAAGTTGTGTGAACAAATTTCAGATAAAAAGTGAGACTGATACATCATCATCCAAAGAAAGAATCATCTAAAGCATTTGTTTCACTGAGGAATCAGATCAAATACAGGCGATCGATGATTTATGAGCAAGACCATTAAGCTTTGCAAAGTAACTTGAACAGGTAGATTAGAATGTGTGATTCAACAAGATCATGATGGAATATTAATAGATCAATCTATACTGGTTCAATCTTGGAATAAATTAGGAAGTCACTTGGGTGGATTTGGGTGTAGAAGTCTCATGTGTGACTCAAGAGCATAAATCTATAGTGCAAATTCTAGAGAAGGCCAGTGTGGATTCTGGTAGCACTATATAATAAAGTTGAAATAACCCATTGTGTGGATTCAAGATACATACAATAGGACTCTATATCAACCATTGTATTTTTTATGATATTATAGTGGAGAATACATGTTGGGGAGAATTACCAACGTAACAAGGAGAATGTATTTATATCAAAGCAAGTAAATCCTTATGTTATTTGACTTTGTATTTACATCATTATTCTAGATAAGGTTGAGAGACACAATAATAGTGTATTAAGTCATTAACCAACCAAATAGGTCTAATTAAAAATAAATAATTTGTAAAAATAAAAATGGATCACTAATTCACCCCTATCCCTCTAAGTGATCTCACGCTGATCTGGGAACTTACTAGGCATTAAATAAAGGTATTTTTGTTATCACATCCATAAAAATTTAAATGATAGATTTGTTTTGTGTTTTCTAGGTACAACCACAAAAAACCAGGTGTCCTACATGTTGTAATGAGTTTCTTACTACAAAATACAAAAATAAAGGTTTAATTTTCTTGATACAACCATTAAAAATAATGTTTTAAATTAAATCCTCTCAAGGTTACTTGAGGTGAGAGGATGTTAGGATCCCTTATGTATAATTTCCAAACTTATTTACAAATTTTATGTGATTTATTTTTTATTTTACATTTTCTCTATGCCATAAACTTCTTTAGTTATCATTTCAATAGTTTTCATAACATAAAAATTAGTTTGATATTTCAGAAATAATTTTATAAAGGAAATTCACCCAATAATTTCCATATTTACTAAAACTAACATATATAATAATTAATTTTGGATAATATAATGAGAAAGAGATGCAAAGATAAATAAATTACGACTTAAAAGGAAAGTTGGTTTTTGGGAGTACCCTTACCTGAAGCCTTGACCCGCTTTGTTCATGCATATTACAACCTTAATTATCAAATTATATTTATTAAATACAATCTTCAAAAATTTATATATATATTTTATTTATTATTTTTATTTTTTGGAGCTCATATTTTCATAACTTTTCATGTTTATTTGAAAGAGTAAACCCCCACTAATATTTCACTTTGAGAATATTTACTTCATTTTTTATTTTCAAGGATATTTTTGGGAATAATTGTGAAAATCAATCAGTTCAATGGATTTAAATGTTCTTAATAATTTCCAAATTTAGATAATAAAAATATAATTTCATGTTAATTTTTGAAATTTATTTAAATATTCACCCCTTAGGCTTGAAGTGGAATAATTTTCACAAATTCAGGAATCATATATAAAATTTTGAGTATACCCTAGTAGACAATATCTCCCATCATATGATATTTTTAATTTTATAAATTATACCTCATAAAACATTCTATTCTACCTCATTTGATAATTTAATATCATATAATGTTTTACTTTTCCAAATTTTAATTTTATTTGATAGTTCTGTGAGGCCTTTGAGACAATTCTAATCTTGTAAGTCATTTTATACCTTGTGTAAGATATTGTGTGAGAAATATTATGATAAATTCCTTTTTTAAATATATTTCCGAGTACATGAGATATTTTTAGTCCCCTATGGAATATTTTTATCCACGTATAATATTTATGATTCTGTATTATATTTTTTCCCTATGCGATTATTGTCTTTGTACATAATTCTTGAATCAAGGAACTGAAACTTCACAATGGATGAATTTATATAAACCAAAACACTATATACATGGATTCATTTATGAATTTAAATGAATGGAAAAATACCATGGGATGATTAAATAAGGAAATAAATACTTGGTTATCTTGGGAATTAATTTTTTCTCAAAATGTCTAAAGATAAAATGGATGTTCTTACCACCTGGAAGTCAATTGTAGTAGCCGTTTTACACATGTGAATATTTGACAGTATTCATTGAAGTCTGGTTCAATAATTAAAATAATTTAACCTCTATTTTTAATGGAATAAACAAGTTATAAAAGGATAATATCTTGAAAATAAGGAGGAAGTCAGTTAGCTTGTTTGAGGTGCTAATCGATTGTGGTATTCACAGTGAGTTGGTTTATACTAGCTGGAAAATTAAAATAAAATTATAATAGATGAGAGTGATAAGGAAGAAAATGGGACCTTATTTATCCATTCTTGGATAAAATACCAAACAATTATGGTCGTGGATATCCAAGTGACATCCCTTTTGAGTATATGAATTTCATTATGAATTTTATATTTTTTGTGGAAACTATGTTTTTGATCAAGGAATTTCTTTTTCTTTATAAAATGACTTTTTATATGAACTATGAAAAATTATTATTAAATTTAAGAATGTGAAGTGATTTTTATTATTATTTAAACATACTTGGAAATTTATTCTCCTTGAATATAGTGTCTTTGAACAGGTTCAATTGGTTAGAGTTTCTTAGGATTTTGAATCTCTTCATTATAGTATCAAATATTGTACCAAGTTATTGGTATGGTATTTCGATAGATTTTGGTGTTTTAGCATATTTTTTGGGGTGTGATTTGAAAAATAAAACAAGATAATGATTTAGAAAATAAATAATAAAGTGTTTTGAAGATTATAATTTTCCCACTATTATTGTTTTAAAATATGGTTTCACACTCATTTTTTATCCAAATTACTCATTATTTCAAATCATTCAGCCTATTTATTTTATTATATTGTTTATTTTACTTTTGTATACATAACTCATTCGAATCCCCAATTTAGTTTCCACTCTTAAGAAAAATTGAAAACCGATGTGATAGTTTGAGGATTAATCCTAACAACCTTATATAGATATCAATAATGAGACTTATATATTTCATTATAATCAGGTATAGGATTTTGAAAAATGAGTTTCATTAAAAAACCAATATTTCAATTGGTTCTATTATTGACTTTTTTATTTTGTTTTTAAATTATATTTTTTTATCAATATTTTTTAAACATTATTTTTTAGCATTAGATAGATAAATTTAAGAACATATCATTCTAAGGCTATATCTGTTGCGATTATACAACCAACACAACTATAAGTAACATTGGTTAACCTAAAATAATCATGGATAAAAATAAAAAACTAAAAACCAAGATTCATCCTATTATGAAAATTAAAGGTAACCCTATATAATACCCTAATTCACTTGCGATTTTCGAAATAAATTCTTATTTTTATCATTAAATTTATATATTCAATGGATTTCTAGGATGAGTTCTAATTAAACATAATAAAGAATTTAGTTAAGTCTCTGGTAACATAAAACCATAAGTAATAGAGATAAATAAAATTAAAATGAGACCTCTTTATTTTCCTTTAAAATGATTTTCCAAAGTATGGGGTTTTATTTACATTCTACTTTAAGAATAGATTATATTAAATTGAGAATTATTTTTCTCAAAATAAATATTCATACTTCTAGAATTATTTCCCTTATAAATGGAATCATTGGGATTAGAAAAACTAAAATTGAATCCTTTCATGGATATTATTAATGATTTAAAAGATTTTATTTAGTTTCCCCCAATATAAAAATAGTTAATAACTTTTGATTCAACATTTCTTTGAATAATTGTTTCATAATGATATGTGTGGTAACTATTAGAGGTTCTTTAATTGAAAAAAGACTAATAAGACTTTAATTAAAAATATGGATAAAAATGATCAATTATTTGGTTTAAGAGGCCTTTAATATGTTAAATCCTCCCAAGACATTCACACTCCCAATTCTAAAAATAACATGATAGTAGTCAAATTAGTGATCCTACCACTATGGTTCGATCAATAATGTTTTCTAATACTCCAAAATTCAAAGAAAACCTAAAAAAACATTTCAAATTAAATTTCACTATGGAATATTCTCATTCCAAAAACCATTTTAGTGATCATTTACTAAAAATAAAATAGACTTTTATAAATTCAAATTCCTTTTTTCCTAGAGAAAATTTTTAATCAAACTGATAAAGATATTTTCATCCAAAACAAAATTTCATCCATGGATATAATATCCAATCATATGATGCATTTAAACAACCAGAACTACCAAATAGACATTTTAAAAGTGGGTCGAGTAATTATCAATATAGATAATTCAATTATAAATATAATGCTCAATCAGGAAGAAATTTTATTACTTATCAACCTAACCTAGAACTTGAAAATAATTTCAAAGAATATATGAGGAAATTATAGGAATCCCTGAAACAATAGAAAGAATATATGATGAAATACTGAGAAAATTTAAGGCAATAACAGATCTTGACGAATACTTTGATTACATAGGTTGGACAATTGGATATTGATATGAGAAGAATTAAGAATCATATCAATGTAGGTTTACCTTCACAACCCCAAGTTAATTATATAGAAAAGAAATGTCCAATATTAATTCCATAGAACATAGGTGTTTAATTACTCAAAATAACCCAAAAATTGAAAATCTAATTGCCATATATAAAACCAAACCTATTATAAAGACATTCAACCCTATATCTCATAGTTTAGAACCTAGCAATGAGAAACAACTAGTTGTTAAAATAGATAAAAATTATAAACAAATTAAGAATCTATTCTAAATGAAAAATTAGTTTCAAAAGACATGGATTTTCTCAAAAATAGCATAATAGATTAGAAAAGGATACAGGGAACTTATATTCAAAATGATCAAGAAACATAAAACCCACTACTGACCTAACATAGTAGTATCCCATGAGAGAAAACATGTGATGATAAATAATTGGATATATAAGTTTTAGAAAATTTCAAAAAAATTAGGTTCAATATTCTTTTTTCTTTTTGACGTTAATTTTTTTGAAATTATGAATTTTTAGTAGAAATGTGCATCCAAAAAACGATAATTTAAAGGAAGATAGAAATTTAATTTATGAAGGAATGCATCATTTAGTATCCTATTTTCTTTTACCTTAAGATATAAATATGTATAAATATTAAAAATTCATTATACAATTAGGGAGTGTTAATTCGAGGATTTCATGATTAACTTGGGATATTGTATTAATGTTAAGAAAAAGTGTTATTATTTTACCTTAGAGGATTGAGAATACAAAACTTCTAGAATTATCATTTAACTTTCTAATTGAAGTACCACTAAAACTACTTGTGTAATTGAGGATATATTAGGTTAGGTAATAAATATAGTTTTATTATTGATTATTATGTAATATATAGGGAAGGTGAACATTTTGGCGCACATTCACCCATAATTCATTTGAGATAATTCTGAAAAAATACTTATTCCTTCATTAATTTCTGCAAATGAACCCATTCATTATAATATGTAAGATAAGTATTTCACTAAAATATCTTTAAATCTATTAAATAAAAAATGGAAATCTACTCCAATTATGAATTTAACATGATTTATTGGTTTAATGATGATATATTTTTTGTGTTTTCATGGGATGACACACCAACCTGTGATATTAAAAATTAAAATTTTATTGTTAACACTAATATTAAAATGGAATCAAATTAAGCCTATAAAAAACGTTTTAATATAGAAAATGTTTCTCAAAAACCTTATGATTTTTAATTTTTCAAATCTAGTTTTTTTAAATTTTGGAAACTATAGAAAATGATAAATATCGTTACTATTTATGAAACTTTATAAATGTTTATTGTCAAATTTATAAGAAACTTATTATGATTTTTTATGTAAAGTTTTTTAAATTATTAACTTGTTCTCTATTTTTATGAAAATAATTATAACATTTAATATTATAAATAATCATGTCATTATTCAAAATTAATTAACAATTTTATATGTAAAACTATGGGTTAATGATTGAAAATTGATAAACTTGACACTAGAAATTCAGTTCTTATTTATTCTCTTAAATTTTAAATTATTTTTGGAAATCTACATATATAGATAGACAGTTTTAGATCCTTCTTTATCCAACATTTAAAAAAAATCTACTCATTTTGAGAGAAAATTAGAAGATAAAATTGATGTTTTAGAGTCATATAAACCATCTACGACCAATAATAATTTCCCACCAGAGATAGGGTTAAAACAATTAACTAAAAATATAAAATATGAATTATTTGGTGAGAATTATAAATTTCCAATCATAATTTCAAAAGATCTATCATGGGAAAAAGAGAATAAAATTTTAGGGGTCCTCAAAACAAACAAGAATTCATTAGGATGTAATGTATTGAATTTAACTAGAATCATTCCTTTCACTTGGATGAATAGAATTTAATTTTAGGAAAATTAAAAACCTATCAGACAATTCCAAATGAGATTAAATATTTTCTTATAGGTTTTAAGAAAGAATTAAATATCTTGTTCATTTCTAGAATTATATTTCACTTCTAAAATATCTATGGTTGAGCCCCATTGAAGTTGTATCTAAAATATTTTCTTTTCAATACCAAAGAATGAATTTAGTGAGCTTTTCCCTGTTAAAATTCCAAATAAGTTTAAGATATAAATAATTTATATAAAACTCAATTTACTAATAAGGAAATATTATTTCTCACTTCCTTTCCTTGACCATGTGCTTTAAAAACTATCTAGACATACCTTTTACTATTTTATATATGGATTCTTTGGTTACTTTCAAATTCATATTACACAAGATAATTAAGAGAAAATGACTTCCAAATGTATTTGGGAAAAAGTCTCATATATATTAATGTAGTTTTATTAATATGACACTCTAGAATATTTTCTAAGGTGTATGATGAGCTTTTATTTATCGATTTCAAGAAAGTTCCATTGAAATTTTTATAGAATAATTTATTATTTATGGATCATCTTTTAAGAAATATTTTAAATTTTTATCTCATATTATTATAAAATTCAATAATTAAAACGTGTTATTATTTATAAAAAATGTTATTTAAATGTGAAAAAATTAATTTTACTCAGGAATGTTGTGTCTTGAGAAGGAATTAAAGTAAAAAAATATAATGTCGAGATAATTTCATCACTAAAATTACTAAAAACGATGAGGAACATGTGATCATTTCTTTGTCATGTTGGGTTTTATTAGATTTTTATCAAAGAAATTAGTATATTTTTTTTTTCCTTTTTTGGGTTTCTATAATAATAAGAACAATTTTCCATTAAGGAGAAATTTAAACATGGCTTTGAATTTCTAAAATAGAATCTGATATCCCTACCCGTTACCCAACCATGAAAATTGTTCTTACTATAACACCCGAGATTTTTATGAGAAATATTTTGTTTCTATGTTATATAAATCATCAATGGAATCTTTCACTACACAAAACACTAGCTTGGCTTTCTTTATACGCAATCACTACCTTCCTCGATAGCTTGCGTCGTACGCAATACCGAGTTTCACTAAACAACGATATGCTATTAAAATATTATTAAAACTAGCCATTATGAATAGTAATACCCACTTTTTGAATATTTGTAAATTTTATTTTTCAAAATAGAATTCATTTTTTGATTCAGAATATCGAAATTAGCCTAGGGTGAAATTTTGGTATTTTTCTGAAAACTTTCAATTTTTGATGAATAGTGAAAACACTAGGTTACTATTTAAAAACAGACTTTTTATTTATTTAATTATTTATTTTATTAAAAGTTATTTTTGGTAAAAATTGATACATAATACCTATATAAGTTCAATTCAATTCATTGAAGTCATTCTATAACAATTTTAGATATATAAAAATTTTATTGAACTTTTCACCGTCTTTTACCCTCCTCTTAGGAGAATTTGAAAATTTATATAAAACTTAATTTTACCGCTTCTGTGAGTGGAATTTAGAAAATTCGAGAGACACAGTTAATATCAAGGACTAAAATGTGGTTCAATGAGATGAAAATAATTTTTGGTGAATAATAACTTTTTACTTTTTTTACCACGGTTAAAAGTAAATAGGGTAATTATGGGTAAAAATGATATTATTATTACCCTAACACATGTACTAATTCTATTGGATAAGTTTAATTCGACCATAAACAACCTTAGGAATAATATATGACCATTTAGGCCCACTTGGATTAGATTAGGACATTTATTATTAATTTATTTAAAGAAGGGTTAAAATAGTTAAAATCAAAGTTTAATAAGTAAATAATATTTAATATAAGGGTTATACATAAGATAAATTCAATTATAAATATTTATTAGAAAGATAAAAAGATTTTATACATAATATTATTTTATTTATAATTTTTAGGCATTAAATACTTTAATTTATTTATGACACAATGTTGATTGAGTAATTATCTTATTAATAAAATATTAACATAATTGATGTTATAAATACACAAATAAATGTAATTTGAGATTTTTATGAATTACAATAATATTATAGGTTAATATGTTATGTTAGTATTGATTTAATTAACGTTTTTCGAACTAATAATGCTGTTATGAGTTTCAAAAAAATAAATTACCAAATAGTGTCAAAATTTACATAAAATAGTTTTTAAAACAAATATTATATTATTTGTTGTTATTTTATTCCTAAAAATCTAAGGTTCGGAAAAATGACTTATATAAGGTTATATATATTACTAATAAACAACTTGGGGTTCTTTTGGATTGTTATAGTAAGTTTATTAACCATATAGTGTAAGAAAACAAAAAGACACCGTAAAAGTTAAATTATTTAACTTAGAGTTAAATCTAAATAATAAGGATAAAATAGTAACCTAAACTTGTCTAAATTCTATTGTATGAGAGTATTTAGACCTATACCCACCTTATCTTCTAAATAAATCAATTTGGAGCTATTAAAAAACTGAATATGACTTTATAATAAAATAATATTTTATGTTTTCTAAGGTGCCCCTCTCCTCCCTTATAAAAGGGCACCTCCTACCTCTCTTCGTCACACCACTTGGAGCCTTAAATCTCAGACAAACCCTGCCCATTTCACTTCCCCAATTCCCTATAAACATCCTAGAGGTCTTTGTCTTCTTCAAAGACCAATTTTAGTGCCCTAAGAGGAGGTTAAGAAGAGGCGCTTCAAAGAAGAGGTAATGTCCATTACCGATTCTTTCAACTTTATTTCTTCTTATACTTCTTATTATTTAGTTGTTTAATTATTAAGTAATAACATAAGTATCACTCATATAGTGATATATTATTATTAGTATGAAACAACCCTATTTCACCATCTATCCATCCTACGGAAAATGAAATCACCACGCGTGCGTACGTACGAAATACCGTCTCCACGTCGTGGTGTAATCTATTTTCCACCACCACCATACTTGGATGGGTATAATGGTGTGAATAATGAAAATATATGATTATTGTAAAGTGATATTGATTCTTAAATAGTATACATACACTTTAATAAAATTCCATGATCGTGGGAACGATATCATCGCTCGTGCGTACGTACGGCCTACCGTCTCCACGATGTGATGCGACTCGTTTTACATGATCTTCAATGATTAATGATTATATAAATTAATTTAATGAATAAATATGATATATATTACACTAATACCATTCTGAAAATGAGGTATCTATAACCTAAAAGAATAACAAGAATTTATTCGACAAAACACGCATAAGAACAAAAAGTAATAAACACCCGAATAACAAGTAGCAATGAAATATTAATAATAAGAATCTAAGAATATGACCATATATGATATCATCAAAATAAGTATGATTCTGGAATAAGTCAATGCAATTATTTAAATCATTATAAAGGAGGTTTGGACACTTACAAAGAAAATCAGACTTAAGGTAAGGGAAAATATCACAATCTCATTTTCATCCGAGATTGTTTATACATCAGAATTTACTGGGGAATATTTATCATCCACATCCATGTTTCTTCAATATGTAATATTATTTCTATACTCCTACAATTATTTAAATCCAATTTTACCCTTCGGTCAGTTTTTAGTAAAAGATATGAAAGGACTCTTTTGTCGTTTTTCTTACGAGGTACTTTTTGACTTTTCCGGCCAAAGTACGAGAAGAATGTTTTTTAAATTATACGGAATGAATGGATTTTTATGATTTCAGAGAACATTATTTATGAAGCTTCCTTTAAATTTTTTTCAAGTTTATTTTTAATTAACTTCTTTTAGTTTAAAATTATATGACATTTTAATAAAGGAATTTTTTTTAAAGTAGAAAGGATATTTTCCACAAGAATGAAGTTCAAGCATTTTATCAAAATTATTTTCCATATAAGATAATATAGGGTTCTGTTTCTATACCTATTTTTACATTTATTTGATTATGTTATGATGTAATTAATTTTATGATGTCCTTTTATCTTATATGGATTATGTTATGATGACATGATGATTAAGAATCCCATTTTTATTACATGGGTTATGTTATGATGTATGATTTATGATTTTGTGGCACACATAATAATGGTATCATTATGATATGGGTGTTTCCTATATCTCTCTCCAATTAATTGGGTAAATATTTATATCTCATGAGATAGACATGGATGGAACGGCAGGTTAAACCGGTTCAGTGAAACAGGACTGAAACGAGGAGTCAACTTGGTTCATAAATGGACTTTGTCCGCTAAGATAGTCTTGGAAATGATTCTTGAATACTAAGAAATGATTTTCTATGATTATATGTGTATGAAACAAAGATTAATGTTTTAAGTTATGATTATTGGGATTACATTTCACTACTTTGATTTATCCCATGTTATGAAATTATTATCTCTTTTACAGGTTAAGATTTCCAAAATGATATGTTCTTATAAATATGATGTGATTGATATTTCTTTTGTTTACCCTTACTGAGCATTTGATCTCACCCTTTTGTTTATTTTTTCATTTCCCCAGGCCAGGAAGAAGGATATTAATTAAGATATGCCAAAAGGGACTCTCGATATGATAAAATAAAAGGGAGACAGTGTAGATGATTTATGAACCAGTAGTTTATGTTTCATAGTTTCTAAATACAATATACCTATACGGTCCTTTCATGGTTTTGTTATATGTTGTAATAAGTGTACTTCAATTTTGAAGTATTAACAATGTATGTAAAGTATGGGTCTTTATACTTACCCATTACATTAATGAACTATTCTTTTGATTTTTCATTTCAACAAGTTTTGAGATAAAAATTGTAAATAAATGTCACATTATTGCTTATGAATATAGGATAATAGATCAAGATTAATATAATTATACCACCACTGAGGTTTAAATTTTTTTTATTCTCATTGCTTTATAAAATTTTATGTATTATTTGTTAGGAACTAAAGTTACTATTTTTAGAGACAGTTTTTCAATCACATTATCAATTAAGAGACGTGATGCATAACCAAGATTTTCGAGATGGATGTTGTTGTTAAAGAATATTGATATTGAAAAAAGGGTAATAGATAATGTTAAAATAATCTAGATGACCATATAAAAAAAATACAGGTTGTTTATGATTAATACCTTCATATTTATCCACCAGTCAAAGATTCAATTCTTAATGTGTAATTTTATGCTATTCAGAGTATTAGATATTAGTTTAATGACTAAGGAAACTACCTATACACTAATGAATATACACAATAGTTTTCTAAATAACATATTTCTGATATTATGAGTGATTCAAAGAATTATATTTTGGATGATCCTTACCTGTGGAATATTAGAAGTGACCAAATGACTAGTAGATGCATTCCCAATTCGAAAGTCTAAACTGACCTAAATTTCTATAATGATTTAAGCTATATTGGCCATTTCAGATCCCAAGTTACAATTGAAAAGTTATTGAATCTACTTTATATTCCTTTTCTTTTAAATATTCTTTTAGATACTTAAAAACAATTAAAACCTTTCAATTTCAAGTAAATATCTCCCAAAGAAATCAAAAAATGCAATAAACCCTCTTGTTTTGTGATATATTTGATGTGTGGGATATAGATTTCATGGAATATTTTGTAATGACCCAAAATTTTATTAATGAAATTTTTTATTGATCTAATTAAATGTATTATTATGTAAAATGGTTAGACAAGACATATTCACTTCCTTGGTTTTATGATTTATGATTTTAAAATACCATTTAGAATTGTTACCATTGCTAATATAGTTGTTGAACAATGATCACATGATTAGTATAAATATAGGGCTTTAATAAATAAAATTTACCAGAAAAATGAAGTGATGGCCTCATCCATTAGAATTTTTATATACGAATCCCATTTGTCAGAGCTTGGAAATGAGGTAGCGTCCCTGGTCTTCGCTCTTGACCAAGCCCAAGTCGAACTTCAACACGTTAATATTGAATGGAACCACCTATGATAGAAGTGGAAATTAATAGAGATTACCACCCGGGCGATATTATCTGAGCCACCCCATGAGTTTGTCACCATTTCACACCTTACCCTTATGTCTTATGCGGGTTTTATAAGGGGCTATGTGACAAGAACATATCACTATGATCATGTGAATTATTTTTTTATAAATAATATACGTTCATTTAATCATTTTTACTTTGTAAATAGGGTTTAAAGCACAAATAGTAATTTAATTAATATTAAATTAAAAAATATATTTTTAAGAATTAATGGATATTTTTAATTAAATAATATTTCAATAAAATATTATTACTAAATTTCTTGTTATTAAATATAAATGATTGTATAATTTGTTTGAATAAAATTTAAATTTTTATTAAGGTCTAAAAACTGTTTTTGTCAAAACCCATGAATTTTTAATAAATGTTAGTTTTTATTTTACAATTTAAAATTTACATATTTAGAAAATTATTTAGATAAAATGAATATTATTTTTGAAATCAGTATGTCAAAATTTTCTGACGGATAATTTTTCATGATTTTCTGAGATAATCGAATTTTCAGGTAAAAATTAAATACCATTTAAATATATAATGTGTTTTATGACATCATAATGACACAATAGTGTTGTAATAAAATGCTATAAAAGGTATATTCAGATCATATATGATTTAGCTTTAAAATAATTTGATTTTATATTTTTTTTGATTAATTTAACAATGCCTTAGTGAAACCACCAAGACTTATAAAATATTTTTACTTTTTAAAATGATTTCTTTGAGAGTGTTTCTCACATGCACATAAAAAACCCTAATATTTTAAAAATTTTGGACATTGGACTCATATAATAATGTTTAAACTCCAATTTTACAAAGAACCATGGGTTGGTTTGTAGTTTTAATTAGTTTAATATGTGTTTCCCAAAACCTAAATAATAAAGAATTCTCTCTCCTTTCCTATATAAACCCACTCAATCTCCAATTACCACTCACTAAAAACCTTAACATCTCAACCAAACTATGGACTCCTCTCTTTATAATCTTCCCAAGGTTCCCCAATGTCCCTATAATCCTCTCTCAAGTCTCTCCTATGCCTTTGGGTTTAGACTTCCAAGTAAAGGATTTTTTCATTTCTCATTTTTGTCCAAATTTATTTAAGTTGTTATACCATTTTATTTTCAATTAAAAATGTTGGGGTATGATTTTTAACCTCCCCCATACTTTTGTCCATATTTTTTAATGATGATATACCACTTTCACTCTCATAAATTCCTCCCATGTACACTCGTTACCATGCCGAAATTCTGTTAGGAATTTCCCTCTTCTCATTTACATTCAAGAAATTATTTTATATTACGCATCTAAATTACATTACATATGTTGGGATATTATTTTCCATGACCCCTTACTGTCCATTTAATTTATAAACAATTATAGACCCATTTCTCTATTATCAACCCATTTTACAATTTCTATTTGATGTCGTTTAGATGCCGAAGTTACACCAAAAATTTTCATGCCAAAATCATCATGTGAGTGAATACCATATCCATTTCACTATCCAATATATCCACCTTTAGGAACATGTACTTGTTTATTTAGTACAAAAATTTATGTATTCCACACCTCTTATTTTTGGATTAAATTATGATGTTTAATAAATCTATATTGTATGATCCATGTGGCACATTTATGCATGAAATGAAATTTTTATAAAGGGTGCACCTTGATAGCACTCAAATGCATTGGGTAAAGATTAGTATCATGATACATAAAGTGAAATTAGTGTTTAATAATGTTAATTATAGTGCAATGAGGGTTTAATCATTCTCCATGTGCAATGAGCCTTGGCTCAATCTAATATCATGTTAAATTTTGTTTCAACATTTCCATGTTATGATAATTGTAAGGCCCTGACCATAGTTACCCAGAGTCGGTGAATTATTTCATAAAATTGGAATGATCACAAGGGATCAAATCCCAAAATACCGATCAATTTAGTAGCCTTGGAAGTAGTAGATACATTTCTAAGTTTTACATTACATCATGAAATAATAACGTCAAAAAAATTTTGTCCCCTTTTGAACACACTTAAATCCTTAGCCTATCCCGGCAGGTCAACCATAAAATATTTCTTCACATCCAGGAAAAATAAAACATAGTAAGGGGTGATCTCAGATTCTCAGTAAGGATAACAATATAGAAAAAACTTTCCAAAATAAGCATGAACATTTAAGGCAATGTATAAGACTAAAAAAAGCCTTTTAAACATAAACTTCAGCATAATATTGAAAAGATAAAATCAAATAATTCCATTTACTTATTCACATGGATATTAAACTAGTCCAATAATCACATGCAATATCAATATCCACTTTCATAAAGATGGAATGTATAATTCTAGACTTCATAACCACATAGTCAAGGCCTTGTGCTAAGACTAAAAATAAGATTTTTTCAAGGCCTTGTGCCAATACACTAGTTTGTCTCATGAGACCTACAAATGCATCGAGGGGATATATCGGGATCCACCTATCACTTAATAAGCCCAATGCATTCCTCATATGAAAAGGTTTAACCATAACATAAACATTCGTATTAAAAATAGCATACAAAATGTCAATATTTTATCTATAAACCATGAATGGTATAAAAATAATGCATCCAAATTCAAACATATCACAAAACCTTCAATACAATATGGATGTTTTTTATAATAAATCATCTTCAAACGAGCTTAAAATCCATCAAAGGATGTTGACATAGGTGAAATCAAAACATTTTTAGGAAAATATCTCTTTCTATTTTGAAATCATTTAAAAGTCATATAATTATAAAAGAAAAAATTTATTTTGAAAATATTCTTATAAGCTTGTATGGGAAGCTTCAATGACGTTATAAGGGCGGGAAATAGCCGCACCCTCCATATAAGTTAAAAAAATATTCTTACCTTAATTTTGTCTAAAAGGTCATAAAGTACCTTGTTTGGAAAATGAAAGAAATATTCCTTTAAAAACATTTTATAAAAAGTCAAACAAGTTTATAAATGACTTTAACCCATAGTATAGTAAATAGTAAAAATGTTTTGAATCAAATTTAAAAAAAAACAAGGATGTGGATGATAAAGGGGTCCTAGTAGATACTTTCATAAAAACAACCTCAGATAATAAAGAGATTTTAAAATTAACCCTTAACATGTACTTCTCCTTAGTTGATGGTATGTTAACCTCCTATATAATATTTAAACCATTGTTATTAAATTATACAAGAACAATATACTTAGATATTATATCATATATGATCTTATAATATTGCTTTATTAATAATATTTTAGTATTATCATCGTTTCGACTGTTAACTGATTCGTTTTCCTTTATATTCTTGGTTACATAAGCCATTTTTGTTATGTATAGGATGTATTTGATTAATATACAGAATTATATTTTGTTCATAAACAATAATGTTTATCATAAAATGAAAATTATTCTTGAATGATTGCGATGGGGAATGAATCTCATCGCGTTCGTGGAGACGGTAATCCGTACGTACGCACGAGCGACAATATCATTATATTGATATAGAAATCGTTTGTAATTGGATGTTATATCATATATACAGAATAATTAACATTTTATATTTATTATTTACATCATTTATACTCATTATTATACCCATCCAAACAATGAAGTGTTTGAAAAACAAACTACACCACGACGTGGAGACGGTAATCCGTACGTACACACGTATGGTGACTTTGTCATTTATATGATGGATAGAATAATGAATATGGTTGCACCATTTTGATAATAACATCAAAGTATATATAAGATACTGGAGTTATTATTTCATAATGAAAAAACAAAGAAAGATGAATTGGAAGTAGAATAGAACTTGAAAGAGGTGATGAAATATTTACCTCTTCTTCGGGTTCTTCCTTTTGATTTGATAAAAGGGGCTCCTTAGGTTGGCTTTATGAACAAGTTATGGAATCTAGAATTAAGGTAGGAATGTTTTGGAGGATATTTGGGAAAGGGTTGTCCGATCCAAAAGGATTTGGAGGTGTAAAATTTAGAAAAGGGGAAGTTCCCTTTTATAAGAGAGGCGAGGGTCGCTTTAGGAAAGAATGAAATATTATTTTATAATAAAATAATTTTCAGTTTATAATGGCTCCAAAATGAATTATTTAAAGGATAAAGTAGGGATGGGTCGAAAAACTCTCAACCAATAGGTTTTATATAGGTTTAGGTCATCATATTAACCTTGTATTTTAGATTTTACTCATAGTTAAATAGTTTGTCATTCACCATGTCCATTTTTATTTTTATATTATATGGTTAATAAAAATAATATAACATGACAATATAACCTAATGTGGTTCACTATTAATATATATAACTTTATATAAGTCCTTTGGATGAACCTTAGATTTTTATGAATATTATATCAATTAATAAAATAATATTGTTTTTTAAAAACTCAATTATGTCAATTTTATCACTATTTAGTATTTGATTTTTTTGAAAATCATAACAACACGATTAATTTGAAAAAAAATTATTTAATCATCCCTAACATGTTATATTAACCTATAAAATTATTTTAATTCATCAAAAGTGTCAAATTAAATTTATTTGGATATTTATAATATCAATTATTTTAATCTTTCTTTAATAAAGTAACTGATGCATCGCCATTATGTCATGAATAAATCATATTATTTAATGTATAAAAATTATAAATAAATTACCAATATGTAGGAAATCTTTGAATATTTCTAATGAATATTTATTGTCAAATTTATATTGTGTTTATCCATATATTAAAAATTGTTTAGTTATTAAACTTTGAATTTACCTCTTTTAACTCTTCTTTAAATAAAATAATAATAAATTTTCTAATCGAATCCACGTGGAAAAAGGGGGATCATATTTTATTCCTAAGGTTGTTTTTTTTTGAAATAATTTTATCCAATAGAATTAGGACATGTGTTAGGGTAATTATAATATCATTTTATATCTCTTTTATCTTATTTACTTTTAACCGCAACAAATAAAAGTAAAAAGTTACTATTCACAAAAAAATATTTTCATCTTATTGAACAAAATTTTACTTAATGATGTCAACTATGTCTCTTATATTCATTAAATTCAACTCACAGAAGTGGTAAAATTAAGTTTTATGCAAATTTGCAAATGCTCCTAGGAGGTGGTTAAAAGATGGTAAAAAGCTCGATAAAATTTTATATATCTAAATTTATTATAAATTTACTCCAATTAATTACATTGAACATATATAGGTATTATGTATCTATTTTGATCTAAAATAAATTAAAATAAAATAACTAATTATTTAAATAAAAAATCGGTTATAACCAATAATGTAGTGTTTTTTCACTATTTTTCAAAAATTGAATATTTTCAGAAAAATACAAAAAATTCACTATAAAATAATTTTGATATTTTGAATCTAAAAATTAAGTCCATTTTAATGATTAAATTTATAAAATTTCAAAAAGTGGGTATTACTATTCATAACAGCTAATTTGATTGGTTGTGGTGTGTTAGAATCTCGAAGTTGTGTACAATGCAAGCTATTCCATTATTCAAAGGGAAACGTACCGCGGAAGCTTGGGGTGTTAAATTCTCCCCTATTTAAAATAATTTCATCCTCAAATTTTCTAGAATATTACTGCATAAAAATATTTGGGTGTTTCTTCATCATAAGTTCCCCGGGTTCCCACGTTGCCTCCTCCATCTTAAGGTTTCTCCATAGAACATTTACCAGACGAGTCATCCGGTTTCTCAGCACTTGTTCTCTGGTATCAAGAATTTTGACAGACTCTTCACAATAAGATGAATTAGGTTCCATTTCAATTTCCACATAGGTGAGTACATGTATTGGGTTAGGCATGTATTTTCTCAACAATGATAGGTGGAACACATCATGAACTTCGGAGAGACTTTAAGGCTTTTCCAAATGATAAACAACAACTCCAATTCATTCTAGAATTTCGAAAGGTCCGATGTACCTGGGACTCAATTTATCCTTCTTACCGAAATGTATAACACCCTTCCATTGAGATAACTTCAAGAAATCATGGTCTCCTACTTGAAATTCCAAATCCTTCCTTCGGTTATAGACATAGCTCTTTTTCCTACTATGGGCTACTTTGATGTGTGTTTGGATAACCTTCACCTTTTCCATTGTTTCCTCAAAAATTTCTAGGCCTACGAGTTTTCTTTTACCAACATCATCCCAACAAGTTGGTGTGGGACATCTATTTACATATAACACTTCATATGGTACCATATGAATACTTGAATGGAAGCTATTGTTATAGTAAAATTCTACCAGAGGTAAATATTGATCCCACATTCATTTAAAGTCAAGTGAGAAAGATCTCAAAATGTCCTCTAAGGTTTGAATAGTCTTTTCTGATTGTCCATCAGTTTGAGGGTGGTAGGCAGTGCTCAAATGAAGTTCAGTATCCCGGGCCTTCTGAATACTTTTCCATAATCTTGATATAAAATGGGGATCATGATCAGAAACAATCGACAGGGGTACACCATGGATTCTTACAACTTTATTAATATATTGTCTTTCCAGACGTTCAAGTGGTAAATCTTCTCTTATAGAAAGAAAATGTTTTGACTAGGTAAGATGATAAAAAATGAACCATTTTTCATCATTCCTTTTAGGAGTCTTTGGTATCCCTATGAAAAAGTACATCGTAATATTATCCCATTTCCACTCAGGTATGGGAAAAGGTTGCAGGACTCCTCAAGGATGATGCCTTCGAGCTTTCACTTGTTGAAAAACCATACACCGTGACACAAAAATAAGAAATATTCCTCTTAAGGTTGTCCCACCAAAAATGTTCCTTCAAATATCTATATATCTTAGTTCTACCAGGGTGTATTGAGAAATTGAATTTATGAGCATCATCTAACAATTCCCTTTTTAGATCATGTATTTTAGGAATAGAAAGTCTCTTCCCAAATTTCAAAATTCCATCTTCATATATGAAGTCACTCAATCTCCCATCGTTCACAGCTTTAATTTTATTTTGAAATTCCTTATCATCAGTCTGAGAAATTTTTATCCTTTCTAGTAAAGATGGTATGACAACCATTTGAAAAAGAATTGATGTTTCACCTTCCATGGTTATTCACATATCCATCTTTACTAGATCCATGAAAATAATATCCCTTTCAATTATCATCTTGTTCAAAACACCATGATCCTTTCTACTCAAAGCATATCCCACCTTATTTTCCTTCCATGGGTGGTAGTGTATAGTGAAATCAAAATCATTGATTAGTTCAAGCCATCACCTTTACCTCATGTTGAGTTCTTTTTGTGAGAAAATATACTTCAAACTCTTGTGATTAGTATAAATCTCACATTTTTCACCATAGATGTAGTTTCACCATATTTCCAGAGCAAAGATTATAGCTGATAACTCAAGATCATGAGAAGGATAGTTTTTCTCATGATGTTTTAGCTATCATGATGCATATGCAACTACTCTATCATTCTACAAAAGGACACAACCAAGTCCTTTCTTTGAAGAATCACTATAAATAACAAACCCATCGTTCCCTGATGGTAGAGTCAAGATAGTATCATTGACTAATCTTTCTTCAATTCTTCAAAATATTCGTCACAATCTTTTGTAAAAACAAATTTAACAACTTTACATGTGATTTTGGTTACTGGGTTATCCAATTGGGCAAAATTCCGGACAAAACGCCGATAATAACCTTCTAAACCAATAAAACTGCATACCTCAGTTGTCGATGCTGGCCATTCATGGATTGCTTTGGTTATTGAAGGATCAACAGAGATTCCTTCCTTAGAGACTATATGGCCAAGAAAAGAAATCTCTTGAATCCATAATTCAAACTTGCAAAATTTCCCACATAATTCATCTCTTATTAGACTCTTTAGAATAACACACAAGTGATTTTCATGATCTTCATAGCTTTTGGATTATACTAAGATATCCTAAATAAATACCACTAAAAATTCATCAAGATATTCCTTGAAAACTCTATTCATTAGATCCATGAAGATAGAGGTTGCACTAGTCAATCCAAAAAGAATTACTGTAAACTCATAATGCTCGTACCTAGTTCGAAATGCTGTTTTCAGAATGTCTTCCTTCTTCAGACAAAAATGATGATATACAGATCGAAGGTCAATATTTAAAAAATATTGAGCTCCATGAAGTTGGTCAAATAAATCATCAATGCGAGGTAGGGGATACTTGTTCTTTATTGTTATAGCATTGATCTCCCTGTAGTCAATCCACAACCCCATAGATTCATCTTTTTTCTTAACAAAATAGAGAGGGGCTCCCAATAGATAAACACTAGGGTGAATAAATCCTTCATTACTCAATTCCTCTATTTAGTTCTTTAGTTCCACTAATTCCACTCTGGACATTCTATAAGGGGTCTTCGATATGGACCTTGAACCACGAATTAAATCAATAGAAACTCAATTTCTCGTTCTGGAGGATGTCCAGGTAAATCCTACGGAAACCCATCAACATATTCTGGAACAATAGGTACATCCTCTATTTGAACATTCCTTTCCTTACCCATAGTTATTTCATTCTCTTCCTCCCCAATAATTCAATTTATTTGAGCTACTGGGAGTGGATCTAGATAAGAATTAGGTGGTGACATTTTTTTCTTTAAAGATAAGGTACTCCTTATCATCATCGAAAATTGTAACATCCTTCTTCTTACAATAAATTTTCACATCATGGTCCGAAATCCAATCAATTTTGAGGATTATATCAAATTCCATCATGGGTATGATGATGTGATCAGCAGATAAAGATCATTTATATTCCCTAATGGGCACTGATTACCAAAACTTTGTTACAATGATACTTCCCTTAGGTTTTTTGACCGAAAAATCCCTTATTAAGTTAAACTGATAATATATAATTTTCTTAGAAACTAGGAAGATATGAAACAATGCGATGATACAGAGTCAAATAATGCATTGGCTAAACTTAAGGAAACCATTAAATTACCTACCACCATATCTTTTGGAGCTTCAACCTCAGCATTACTGATCACATAAGCTTGGACTTTCTACGTTGGCATTTTACGATGTAAGTTCCTTTGGTGGTTAGGACATTCATTTACATAATTCCCCTTTTCTCTACAATTATCGCATTCAACAGCCTCTTTATTCCCCTTGCAATCACAAGCTTAGTAGCTGTTTTCACCACACTTGTGAAAGACTCCCATTCCCTTTAAGAAAGTACCAGGGTGTTTATTCCCACATTTACAGTAGGATGGATATTAAACTTTTCCGTTCTTCACCTTATTTCCATTTCCAGAGTGTTTAGAAGATCTCTTTTTCTCTTGCTTTTCTTTAAAGTCGTAATACTTAGAGAATTCTTTTTCTGTCTTGATAGGTCATGAGACAATATATTTTTATGATAAGAAGGATTGTGAGACTAATGCTTGCTATAAAAATGGTTTTAACCCATCAAATAATCGATCAATATTACTCCTTGGGTTATGTATATAATTTGTTGCATGCCTTGCTAACCATGTAAAGTTAGCCTCATATTTTTGCGACATTCTCATCCTCTTTTTGCCTCAGGCTCATAAATTTTCTTTCCATATTCGCTCGATGGTCACGAGGAAAGTATTTTTCTATGAAATTCTCTTTAAACTCCCTCAATTCCATATTTGATACTTCATTATCTTTCTATTTGTTTTGAATCAATGACCACTATTTATCTGCATCTCCTATGAGGCGATAAACTGTCATGACAAATTTTTCTATTTTGCTACTCCCCAAAGGGTGAAATATTTTTTCTAAGGAATTTATCCATTTCTTAGATACTAATGGATTTTTACTCCCATTTAATGTTGGTGGTTGTTTCCTCATGAAGCGGACTAACATTGATCCTCTGCATTGTGGATCAGGGTGCTCCATACAGGCAAGGATAGTATTCATAACTTGAGTGAGTAGTCCTAGTATGGTGATTAGCTGATCAGCCCCAATTGCTTCACCAGCTCCACTATAATTATCTTGAGTAGGAGGGAAATCCTCACATGGATTATGTGCATTGATAACATTTTTATTCCTTCTAATAGGTTCTATTTCTAAACAATGGCATACAATAGATTAGTTTATGAATCACAATACATAATTCTGAACTTGTAAAACACTTAACATAAATTGAACAGTTTATGGATATAATCCATAACCATAAAAAAATTTTCATTGAGGAAGTATACACTCATAAACCATTTATAATGGTTTGTAAAGAAAATTATAATTATCCAAAGCATACCCCCCGAGAGTTTCGTAACCAAGAGTGAAACAAGGCCTGTTGTCATGCACTAGTTCCCGTTCGAGTCTAGCTCAAAGCAGTGTTTTCTATTTTTACCCCTTGGTACAAATGTTCCAGAGCCACCTCTACCTACTCGTCTCCAGACAGGGATGTATTTCTTAGAAAACTCACAAAATATCTACAGTACCAAAATTCTAGAAAGTTATCTATACTAATCCTCAATTTCCATCTTAGGGAAATGTTCTCTAATTATATTTTTTCTAAATCTAGCTTCCATGGATTGTACTAAACTTTCTCTGATACCAACTGTAATTCCCCGACCCCAGTTACCTAGAGTCGGTGCATTATTACATAACATTATCATGATCATAAGGGATGAGATCCCAAAATACCGATCAATTTAGTATCCTTGGAGGTACTGGATACATTCTTAAGTTTTACATTACATCATGAAATAAAAACATCAAAAAAATTTTGTACCCTTTTGAACACACTTAAATACATAGCCTATACCTGCAGGTTAACCATAAAATACTTCATCAAATCCTGCGAAAAATAAAATATAGAAAGGGGTGATCTCATATTCTCAGTAAGGATAACAATAGAGTGGAAACTTTCATAAATAAGCAATAACATTTAAGGCAATGTATAAGACTAAAACGAAAGCCTTTTAAACTTAAACTTCAGCATAATATGGTAAAGATAAAATAAAATAATGCCATTTAAATATTTACATGGATATTATAGTAGTCTTATAATCACATGTAGTATCAATAGACACATTCATAATGATGGAATGCATAATTTAAGACTTCATAACCACATAGTCAAGGCCTTGTGCCAAGACTACAAATAAGATTTTGTCAATGACTTTTTCCACGAAACTACTTTTTCTCATGATACATACCAATCCATAGAGGAGCTATTGCAGGATCCATCAATTACTTACTATTTCCAATGCATTCCTCATATGAAAAGGTTCAAACATAACACAAACATTCGTATTAATACTTTTGTAAAAACAACATCGGATAATAAAGAGATTGTGAAATTAACCCTTACCTTGTACTTTTACTTAGTCGATGGTATTTTAACCACCTGTATAATAGTTAAAACATTGTTATTTTATTAAACAAGAACTATATACATAAATATGATATCATATATGATCTCATAATATTGCTTTATTAGTAATATTTTAGTAGTATCATCGTTTAAGGTGTTAACTGATTCGTTTTTCTTTATATACTTGGTTACGTAAGACATTTTTGTTATGGATAGGATGTATTTGATTCATATAAAGAATTATATTATGTTAATAAACATTATTTTTAATCATAAAATGAAAATTATTCTTGAATTATTGTGATGGGGAATGAATCTCATCGCGTTCGTGGAGACGGTAATCCGTATGTATGCACGAGTGACAATATCATTACATTGATGAAGAAATCATATATAACTGGATATAATATCATATAAAAAGAATAATTAACATGTAATATTTATTATTTACATCAGTTATACTCATTATTATACCCATCCAAATATTGAAGTGTTTGAAAAACAAACTACACCACGACGTGGAGATGATAATCCATACATACGCATATATGGTGACTTTGTCATTTATAGGATGGGTAGAATAATGAATATGGTTGTACAATTTTTATAATAACATAAAAGTATATATAAGATACTGTATTTATTATTTTATAATGGAAACAATAAATAATGATGAAGTGGAAGAAGAAAATTATTTGAAAGAGGTGATGAGATATTTATCTCTTCTTCGGGTTATACCATTTCATTTGATCAAAAGGGCTCCTTAGGTTGGATTTATGACCAAAATAAGGACTCTAGGATGAATTTGGGAAAGTTGGGAGGATATTTGGCCAGGTTTTGGCGGATCCAAAAGGATTTTGAGGTGTGAAATTAAGAAAAGGGAAAGTGCCCTTTTATAAGAGAGGCATGGGTCACTTTAGGAAAAGCTTGAAATATTATTTTATAATAAAATATTTTTTAGTTTTTAATGGATCAAAAATGAATTATTTAAAGTATAAGGTGGGTATGGGTCTAAAAACTTTCAACCAATAGGTTTAATATAGGTTTAGGTCATCATATTAACCTTATCTTTTGGATTTAACTCTTAGTTAAATAGTTTTTCATTTAACATGTCTCTTTGTATTTTTATATTATGTGGTTAATAAAATTTCCATAACATGACAAGAGAACTCCATGTGGTTCATTATTAATATATATAAATGTATCTAATTATTTTGGGAAAAAATTTTATTTTTAGGAATATTATAGCAATTAGTAATATAATATTTGTTTTAAAAACTCAATTATGTCAATTTTGACACTATTTAGTATTTTATTTTTGTAAAAAACATAACAACATGATTAATTTGAAAAAAAATTATTTAATCAACCCTAACATGTCATATTAACCTAATAAATTAGTGGAATTCATCAAAAGTCTCAAATTACATTTATTTGGATATTTATAATAGCAATTATTTTATTGGTTGCGGTGTGTTAGAATCTCAAAGTTGCATACAATGAAAGCTATTGCATTATTCAAAGGGAAACATACTGTGGAATCTTGGGGTGTTATAATAACCATGATATATCATTCCTTTATATTCATGTTTCTCTTGTTCTCTATTGATATTTATATTGACAAACATGTACTTTATTCTTCATGTCATTCCTTTTTTAATCCTTTACTGGGCTTTATAGCACACTCATTTCTTATGCATGTCCTGAGGTTATCCCATGAAATGATAAGTACGAAGTAGTATTTTGGTCATGTAAAATAATTTTCTAATAAAGATGTCGTGTTTTGTGTTCTATGTTGTTATGTAATGTTTATAATTTCATAATACACTAAACCTCTTATCCTCGGAGTGGTCTCAAGTTCTTTTTTATGTAATAAATAATGCTTAAGTGTGTAATAAATAGTTGGGTTTTTATAGTATTTATCAGAGGATATGTTTAGTTATTTTTAGGATTAGGATTAGAAAACCCTAGTTTTTTTAAAGGTTGGGGCCGAAGCCTCATTTTTATTTTTTAAAGCAAAGGCCTCTCTGGCATAGATGTATCTAGGGGTAAAACCCAAAAACCCCACTTTGAGCTAGACTTGAATGGGAACTAGGGAACGACAATGAGCCTTATTGTAATCGTTGTTACAATAATCCCAAGATATTTTTTTTATAAATTAATGAGCTTAGTATGAACCATTATTAAGGGAATATAAAAAATTCTCTTAAGAATATATGTTGGGAAGTAGATCATGGATAACATAGATTGAAGCCTATAAATTACTAAGTTAGGGAAATAAATGTAATTTATAAGTTATCCCTTTTTGTCTTTGGATTACTCTTTATGTGTTACCCCTAAATTTTCTTTCATTCCAGCCAATGATAGGTAATAGGAGGACTCGAGCTAACAACTGATGTGAAGATCAATGTGATGACTATTCTAATGAGATGCCCAATCTGATGGGAACGAGAATCAAAAAATTTGTCATGATACTCTCTCAGTTAACTCATGTTTCGAATAGAAACATGGGTCAATAGGAATGTTCAACCCCCCCCCCCAAGAAAGAACAATACATGATCAAGAGCTTCATGAGATAAATGCCTCATACTTTTAATAGATCATCTGACCCATCAATTGCCGAAAAATGGATCGACTCCATTGAGAAGATATTCTCCTTATATCAATGTTCCGAACAAGAGAAGGTTCTTCTGGATGCTTATCTTATGGAGGGTGAAGCTGATCAATGTGTAAATTGATCAAAAATACAAAGCCTGGGGAAGAAATTGAGGCGTTGTAATGGAAGGATTTCCGGAAAATGTTTTTCGATAAATATTTTCCTCGCACCATATGAATTAAGATGGAAAGGGACTTCCTTGACCTCAAGTAAAGAAGATGATGAACCCATCATAGAATATGAGTATAAATTCAAAAGTCTTGCACGTTATGCCTCTGACTTTGTCGTTACCCCCGAATTCATGGTTTACCACTTCTTTTGTGGGATAAAACCTAGCCTACAGAAAGACCTTGTGATCCTTGACTTTGATAGCTATGAGGAAATTGTCCAATGTGACCTTAAATTAGAAATGGATATTGGATAATCTCAGGGTTATCATGGAGAAAAGAAACATAAAGTGGACTTTAATTTTGTAAATCTGATGGATAAATCCAACAGTGATAAGAAATTCTAGCACCCCACTTGCCAAAGGTGCAGAAAGAAGAACCTCATAAATTACCCGAAGGGGAAGAGGAAATACTTTAGGTGTGGATGAGAAGCGCACAAGGACATTAATTATTGAAAATAAAAACCTGTTCCTATGACAGAGGAGAGGAATTATCTATTCAAACCTCAATGCATTGTTCATTACTTCAACTATAAAGAACCATGGCACTTTGCAAACCAGTTCCTTAAGCCATGGGTTTTTAGAGGCAATTTGAAACTTCCAAGGCAGCAAGGGCGAGCATTTTCCATCACTACCATTGAATGGAACCTCAAAAATGGAGTGGTGATGGGTACGCCAGTTAATCTTTCAATAATTATGAACGTACTTTTTGATTCTGGTTCTGTGCATTCTTTTATATCCCTAACATTTTTTAGAACAATCCCAACACCACCAAAAATCATTGAAGTAGAGATTTTGGTGAGAATGTAAAATGATGAAATCATTGCATCCCATGAATATAACTCCTCCTCTATCACAATATGTGGATTAAACATCCCTATGAACCGCTTCATACTACCTCTGGTGGAATTTGATGCAATTCTGAGCATGGATTGGCTTTCCCTATAAGGATCCTACATAAATTTCTATGAGAGGAAAATCACTCTCCACATCGAGAATACACCCCTAATTATGTACAAGTGAAAGGAGGATGAATCTTCTTTAGCACCATCATCTCAAGTGTGGATATTACTACCATATGAGTACACATATTTTTCTTAGATGATTGAGTCTAAGGAAGCAACCATCCTTGAAGACATTCCTATTGTGTGGGAATTATCTGAAGTGTTTCCCAATGAATTGCTTGGTCTTTATTTTAGAAGATATATTGAATTATCGATTAATCTTATATCTAAGGATTTACCAATATCCAATACACTGTATAGAATGTCTTCTTTGGAGCTTGAGGAGCTAAAGAAACAAATATAGGAGAATCTCAATAAAAGGATTATACGCCCAAGTGCTTCACCGTGGGGTGCACCCGTCCTCTTTGTCATGAAGAAGTATGGGTCAATGCACCTTTTCATTGATTATCTTGAGCTCAAAAAAAATCATGATAAATAACAAGTATCCTCTGAAAAAATTGACTACTTTTTCTATCAGCTATGTGGAGAACAATACTTTTCTAAGGTGGATCTGTGGTTGGGATACTACTAAGTAAGGGTGAATAAGGAGGATATTCACAAGACTATTTTTCGTACACGGTAAAAGCACTATGAATTCATAGTAAAGGATTTAGGACTCACTAATGCTCCAACAATCTTCATGGACTTGATGAATAGAGTCTTTAGAGATTACCTAGGCATATTTTTGGTAGTCTTTATAGATGATATTCTAATATAATCCAAAACCAAGGACGAGCATGAGGTGCATCGAAGCACTGTAATTGATACCTAGAAAAAAAAGAATCTCTATGAAAAGTACAGAAAGTGTAAGTTCTTGTTGAAGGAAGTATAATTATTGGTTCATAAAATCACATGCAATGGGATATATATAGACCCCTCCATGATAGCAACAATTGAGGGATGGAGGAGGCCAACATCGATGATAGGTATCCCTAGCTTCCTAGGGTTAGATGGATATTATTTTTGATTTGTGAGTAATTTATCATGATTTTTGAACCCTCTTACAAATATAACATTGAAGGGAGTCATGTTTTCTCGGAGTGATTAATGTGAAGAGAGATTTCAGGATTTGAAAAAGAGGCTTATCACCATTCCCTTTCTCGCAATATCCACGGGTGGATAACTTTTTGTGGTATTCAGTGATGCTTTGAAGAAGGTCCTGGGAAATGTGTTGATGCAAAATGAAAAAGTAATTGTCTATGCTTCAAGGTAATTGAAATTTCATGAGAAAAACTATCCAACACGTGATCTGGAGTTGGATGTAGTAATCTTCACTTTGAAAATTTTACAGCATTACCTATTTGGAGAGAAGTGTTAAATATATACATATCATAAAATCCTTACGTATATATTCACACAAAAAGAGTTTAACATGCGCCAATGAAGGCTGAGAGGATGAAGTCTGAGGGGATGATGCAACCATTACCCATACCAACAAGTAAATGGGATAACATCAACATGGACTTTGTCACCAGACTTCTGAAGACATCCAAAGGAAAAAAATGCTATTTGGGTTGTTGTGGATCCTCTTAAAAAGACTACACTCTTCATTGATATTCAAGAGGATTTCTCATTGGATCAGCTTGAATGAATATATTTCAGAGATGTGGTAAGGATGCATGTAGTACTATTATCAATTGTATCCAATCGAGATCCAAGATTCACATATATGTTCAGGAAGAGTCTCCAACATGCTTTGAATACCAATATGAACAACAGTAAAACTTATCATTCTTAAACTAATGGCCAATATAATTAGAAAATTGAAACACATGAAGATATGTTGAGAACCTAATAAATGGGATTCAAAGGAGGATGGGATAAACATATATATTTGGTTGAGTTCTCTTACAATAACAGTTTCCACTCAAGCATCCAAATGGCTCCTTATGAAGCCCTTTATGGGAAGAGGTGCATAAAATCAGTATGTTATAATGAAGTTAGGGTTACAATACTCCTAGGTCTAGAAATGGTTGAAGAAATGGTGGAGAAGGTTAAGACCATCCAGTAGCACATTAAAGCTGGTCAGAGTCGACAAAAGAGCTAAGTTGATAATCGCTGATGAGACCTTGAGTTTGATGTTAGAGACATGTTATTTTTCCTCATATCACCGTAGAAGAAAGTTATGTGATTTGGGAATAAGGGAAAGCTTAGTCTGAGGTATTTCGGCCCTTTAGAGACCCTTGATCGCATTGGAGTAGTGGCCTATTGACTAGTACTCCCACCGAACTTGTCTCAAGTACATGATGTATTCGATGTATCACTCTAGAGTAAGTACATACTTGACCCATCACATATAGTCAATACAGAGGTGGTACCATTCGAGAATGACCTCACCTATGAAGAGAAGCCGATCAAGATCTTAGATTGTATGGAAAAATTTATAAGAAATAAGACAATTCACCACATTAAAGTGTTGTGGAGAAACCACAAGTTTGAAGAAGCAATGTGGGAACCTGAGGAAGTGATGAGGTCGAGTTACCCACATCTATTTTAGTGTGGGAAAAAGAAATATTGAGGGCAAAATTTCTTAAGGGTGGAAGATTGTAACGACCCAAACTTCTATTAATGAAAATTATCATGATTTGATTAAATTCCTTATTATTTCAAATAGTATATAGGACATATTCACTTCCTTGGTTTTATGTTTTTGGATTTTAATATACTGTTAATATTTATTACTGTTTCTAATATAACCATTGAACAATGATTACATGATTATTATAAATAAAGGGATTTAACAAATCCAATGTACTCAGACAAAGGATGTGATGACCTCATCCAGTAGAATTGCTCCACACGAAGCCCATTTTTCAGAGCTCAGGAAGGAGGTAGTGTCACTGGGATTCGCTCTTGACCAATCCCAAGTTGAGATTCAACATGTTAAGATCGAACGGAACCGCCTATGGGAGAAGTGGATGTTAATAGAGATTGCCACCCAAGCAATGTTATCGGAGTCACCCCAAGAGTCTATCACCATCATATACCTCACCCTTAGGTCTTATGCGGGTGTTATAAGGGGTTATGTAACAAGACCCTATCACTATGATTATGTGCATTATTTTTTTATAAATAATATAAATTAATTTTATCATTGTTACTTTGTAAATGGTTTTTAAATCACAAATAGAATTTTTAGTTAATATTTAATTAAGAAATATGTTTTTTTTGAATTAATGGATTTTTTTAAATTAAATATAATATGAATGAAATATTATTAAAAATATAATTTTTATTAAATATAAAGGATCGTATAATTTTTTATGAATACAATTAAAATTTTTATTAAGGTCTAAAAACTGTTTTTGTCAAAAGCCATGAATTTTCAACATGTTTCAATTGTTATTTTAAAATTTAAAATTCACATATTTAGAAAATTATTTAGATAAAATGAATATTATTTTTGGATTTAGGATGTCAAAATTATCTAACAGGGAATTTTTCATAATTTTCTGATAGTCATATTTTTGGGTAAAAATTAAATACCGTTTAAATATATAATGTGTTTTATGACATCATAATGACCTAATAGTGATGTAATAAAATACTATAAAAGAGATATTAGGCCGATATATGTTTTACCTTTAATATATTTTGATTTTATATTTTTTCGATTGATTTTACAATGCCTTAGTGGACCCTCCAAGAATTATAAAATATTTTAATTTTTAAAAATGATTTCCTAGAGAATGTGACTCACCTCCACATACGAAAGCCTAATATTTTAATAAGTTCATCCATTTACCTTGTAGAATAATGTTTTATAATCCAATTTGGAAATTGTTTTTGATGGTTTGTGGTTTTGATTAGTTTAATATGCAGTTCCCAAAACCTAAATATTAATGAATTCCCTCTCCTTTCCTATATAAACCCTCTCAATCTCCCATTACTCTTCACTAAAATATTTTGGAGCTCCACCAACCTCTTCCCTCCCCTCTCTATAATCTTCCCAAGGTTTCCCAAGCTCCCTATAAGCCTCTCTCAAGCCTCTCCCAATCCTTTGGGTTCTCACCTCTAAGTAAGGAATTTCATCCTTTCTCATTTTTTTCCAAATTTCTTTAAGTTGTTATACCCTTTTATTTCCAATTAAAAAAATTGGGGGTATGATTTTGTACCTCCCCCCATACTTCCCTCCTTATGTTTGAATGAATATAGAACTCTTTCAATCTCATTAATTCCTCCTATGTACACCCGTTACCATGCTGAAATTCCGTAAGGAATTTCTCTCTTGTCATTGACATTAAATAAATTATTTTATATTATTCGTCTAAATTCCATTACATATATTGGGATACTATTTTACATTACCCAATTAATGTCCATTTCATGTATAAATGATTAAATAACCCTTTATCTCTCATATAACCATTTTATGATTTCTATTGGACGTCATTATGCTTTGGAAGTTACACCAAAATTTCTCATGCCAAAATCATCATGTGAGTGAATACCATATTCATTTATCTATAAAGGGTATTCACCTTTGTGAATATGTACTTGTTTGTTGAGGACTTAAATTTATGTATTACACACCTCTTATTCATGGAATAAATTATGATGTTTAATGAATCCATATTGTATGATACATCTGAAACACTTATGCATAAAATGAAATGTTTATAAATGGTTCACCCTGATAGCGCTCCAATGTATTAAGTAAAGATTAGTATCATGATCAGTCAAGTGTAATGAGAGTTTACTCTTGCTAATTCAAGTGAAATGAGGGCTTAATCATGATCTATGTGCAATGAGCGTTTGATAATGAAAATATCATGTTAAATGTTGTTTCCACATTTCCATGTTATGATAATCATGCTATATCGTTCATTTATTTTCATGTTTCTCTTGTACTCCATTTATATGACTATACCTTAACATGTACTTTATTCTTCATGTTAGTCCTTGTTTACTCCCTTAATGGGATTTATAGATTTCCCTTTTCTTATTCATGTCCTCAGGTTATCCTATTTAATTCTATGTATGAAGAAATGTTGTGGTCATGTAAAAAATATTTCAATAAAGATATTGTGTTTTATGTTCTAAGTCGTTGTGTAATGTTCTGAATTTCCAAATACACAAGACCTATCGATCCACGAAGTTGTATCAAGTAAAATTTTAAGTAATAAATCATATTTAAGTGTGTAATAAAGAGAAAAATTGTTATATATTTGACCAAATCGTTTGGACACCTATATATCTTCCATTATATGGATTAGGTTTAAACATAGGTGGAAGCTATTACCACTAAATCTGAGGATGAAAAGGCAGTGTCGAAATTTATAAAGGGAAATCTATTTTCAAGGTTCTATTTACTAAATCATTTGATTACTAATCAAGGAACCCGCTTTTGTAAAATAACTATATAAGAATGTTATGTAAATATAGATTCCATCGTAGGGTCTCAATAACCTCTTACACATAAACTAATAGGATGAAAAATGTATAAAAAACAAATAAAAACAAATTCAGAGAAAAATGTGCACCAAATAGAAAAAACAATAGTCCGAGGCTAGTTCATGAACTTTGGGAATATAGAAATGATTTTAAAACCCCAATTGTAATGTCATATTATATATTAGTCTATCGTAAATATTCTCATGTGCCTTTTTATTAGAACATAATGTTTTTTGGTTGTTTAAACCTAAAACATGAATATATTTTCTATTGGAAAGGAATTATTATTATGATTGAAGGGTTTGGATGAAAAAAATAAGAAATCCTTAGGAAATTTCTATTCTATACAAAAAAAAAATATTTTCTTAGTAAAAGGATACCCTATAAAGGCCTCAATGAGGGTGGTATAGTTTTGTTGTTTTTCTCTAAGATTAAGATTTTTTCTTATAAATTCCATTCCAAATGGCTAGAACCTTTTTTTTTTACTGAATGTTTTCATTATTTTTTTATCTAGATTACAAAACCTAAAAAAATAAGAAACATTCCATGTAAATTTTCACTTCTTGAATCTATTTATAAATAATTTTTAATAGCCTCCAAAAGAGGAGATCCACCATGAAGAAGATGAATACCACCGAACACTAGGTATTACCTATCCTTTATACTTGTTATTGATGTGTATATAATATCTAATTTGATAATAATATTTATAACTTTTGTCTTAATAAGGAAATTATAAAATATATATAATTGGGTGACTTATTTTGTTAGTTTTATTGTTTTTTATATATTTTTTTGATATTTTTTCATGTTATATTTTCTATTTTTTCATTTTTATATGTGATATTGTTTTTCAATGTTGTTTTAATAATTTGTTTCATTTATATGTTTTTTACTAATTTTTATTATTTTTTGAATATTCCTAGCTTTAAATTCATCTCTTTGAAAATTTTGTAACCCACGTAAATGAGTTAAGAAAATTTTTCCATGAAACTGAATTTAAATTAATGAAAAATAACACTTCTCTAGTTTGAAAACACTGTTAATTTTCTTTGGAAATACCTATATTTTTTCAACCCCTTGCATTAATTTTTTTTAATTATTTAAAAATTTCCTTACTTTTAGTATTTTAAGCCATATTTTAACCATAATAATTATATTCACCACACTTATTAAGAGAACCAAATCAAGAATTTTATAACCATAATTTGATTCGTTTTTTTCAATACCTGAGATATTGAGATACCTATGTTGAAAATTATTGAGAAACCTCATAGATATTAAAGACACTTTTTAAGGAGAAACCCTTTTACTGCTGAATATTTGTACATTTTAAATTCTTGAGAACTTAGTATCTATGAATAGACTGTTAGTTCTCCACATTTGAAGCCACATTAAACTATATAACCTTCCCTAGGAAGTGAAATGCATAATCTAGTTGAACATAAGTGTGTGTGTGTGGGGGGGGGTAATTTTTGTGATTTTATAAATCATTTTAGGATTATTTCTGAGGAGAATCAATAGATGAGATGATATTTTTGGGGGAAAAAGTGATCATTTTTCTATTATTTATGAATATATTTTGTTAATAAAATTAATCTGTTTTGAATTTACTAAATAAATATAGAAAAATAATTTTTGTTTTACTCAAAATAAGTATGATCATTCAATATATTCAATAATAAAGTAAAAAATACATTTTAATTATCAAATTTTCCTTTTCCCAAAAAATTAATTTTTTTTACTGAAATTACTATCTGAACAATTTTGTATGACACTGTTATATAATGGGAGAAGAGGTAAGAAAATTTGTGTTGCTGCTGAGGTACAAAAAAGTTTGGATTATCCCTTAATATTTTCATGGTGTTGGAGATGATTTGTTTTCAAGGGGACTAAGGAAGAAACATTTTTGAGTGTAATGTAAATCATGTATTTTTAATTCAAAATACTTCAAATATATTTATTTTTACTTATAATTTTTCACATTTAAAACCTCCCAAACCCCAACCATTGAACTCAGGATAAACAAAACCCCTTAACTCATTTTGGGTGGAGATTTTCGAATTTATAAAACCTATAGCGAGGCTTGCATGTGTTTTATGGTGAAAATAATTATTGAAAATATAAACTTGTGTGAAGAGAGAATATTTTAATGAGAAGTGAAATGAAGTGAAAATGGATTTAATCGAGTAAATAAAGAATTTAAAATCATGTGTTTTGAGGTGGAATGATAATTTTTACTTCTTGGTGTTAAGTTAGTAGAACTCATGGGTATTGGTTATTAATTCTATTTGATATAATTTTTGATGTTTACATGTCCAAGAGTTTATGTATTGTGTGTAATTGAAACTGATAGAGATGATATTTCAATAACATTTAATGTGTATTTCAATGAATAAATCCTCAATGACTTTTAATTTTCAGTTGATTTGCAACATTTTTATTTTGTAAGTATATTTTGGGAATAATTATTAAAATGGATCAATTCAATACATTAATATGATTTTAATCATTCCTAAAATTATATTAACATTCTATAAATTTCATATTAATTTTATAAATTATTTAAAAAATAATTTTTGGGGATCTAAATGGTTAATTTTTTGAAAATTCAAGAATATCACACTTCTTTAAAACTATGTTTATTAGGTGATAGGGTTTTAACATTACTTGATAAAAGATATGTTTAAATCCCCATTTCTCATCACTATAAAGTTCATTGTTAAAGGGGGTCTTTAATGATTTTTTAACCATTATTAAAGACCCATTTTAGCAGTGCTGAAAAGGCACTGTTAAAAGGGCCAGTTTATCAGTACTTATTAAAAAGGCATTAATAAAGTTCATCTCTTTATCAGTGCTAATAAAAAAGCACTGATAAAATGTATATTTAGTACTGCTTCTAAAAAGGCGATGATAAAGGGTATATTTCAAAAAGTATATATATTTTATTAAAAATAATATATTAATATATTAGGTATATTAGATATATTTATATAGATTTAAATATAATATTTGTATATATTAAATTTGATTTAGATATGTATAAATTAGTATTTAAAAATAATATATAGGATATTTATCAAAAATTTATTATAACTCTAGAAAATACCTACAAACCCAAAAAACCTGAATAGCTGATAATAACTCAAGATGCCCTTAAAACCCATGAAAATGTTACAAAACCCTAAAAACCGTAAAATGACCATAAATTATAATCCGGGATTCCATTTTAGCTCCACAACCTGGCAAATTGAAGATTATAAAATGAGATAAAACTACATGAGATTTAATTCACGTGATAATCAAAGGAATAAAATGTATTGCTTTTCCAAAAAATCAAAAATCGAACTCAAACTTGAATCGATCATAACTTTTCATATGGGTGTCTGTTTAGAATATACCATTTATCAAATAGAATACTTCAATGAGATCCACATTGCGGAGAGATAGTGATGAGATCATAGAGCTTAGGTCACATTTTTTCACCCACATAAAGGCACAAAAGGCCTCCAAAATGAAGTTTTTTGTCATCGACCCTAGTTTCTTAAAAATTTAATGGCAATAAATTTCGACCCGGGAGTCCGTTCAGCCTGTACCACATATCATACGATTCTCATTTCATGGTCTTTTATTTCACTAGTTGTGGACATGAGAAGGACTTCACAATTATATATTTTTTTCTTTTAAGGTTTTAAGGGGTTTTAGGGTTTTTAGAGTTTTGTAATGGGGGTTTTTTGTATTTAAAAGGTTTTTTAGAGTTAATATGCATTTAAAAAAAACTATAAATAAATAAATATTTAAAAATATATATATAAACATATATACAAATATATGGATAAAAAATATAAATATAAATATATAGATATATCATAAATGTAAAAAATAGTACAGGGGAGTGGGAAAGGTGTTGTTGTATAAGCTGGAGGTACCAGGTTCAAATCTCACTAGAGGCTGGGGTGCATGCTAAAGTGATGAAAATGGGGTTGGGGGTGGAAAACAAATTTATAACTTTTATCAGTGGGTATTTTATTATCACCATTAAAGGTGGCCTTTAATAGTGCTAAAAATAACTCATAAAGGCTCACTTTAACAGTGCTCGTTAAAAGTGTTGAAAAAGTCCCCGTTATTATAAATTTTTTTATCACTGTTAAAGGGAAAATTTATCAGTTCTTTTTATGAGAGATAATAAAGCTAAACCTTTAATATCTTTTACATTATCAATGCAGCTATAACACTGATAATTCTGTTTCACCGGTTCTATTAAAAGACCTATTTGAAATAGTGTCATATGATATTTTGTGTCCGAATCATAAGATAAATTTCCCCTCACTTGATATTTTATCTTTTTTAAATCCCACATCCTATTGAATTTTAGTTTTCCATATAGGATAATTTAATATTGTATGATGTTTTATATTATCAAGATCTTCTGTGCTAATTTTATGAGGCCCATATGATAATTTTCATCTAGTAATACATTTTTGTATGCTGTAGAGGATATTAAGGGGTAACTCATATGATAATTACCTTTTTTAAACATATGATTCCCAATATATAAGCAATTTTAGGGCACTATTGGATATTTCTCCTGGTATATGATATTTTTCACCTTATATGATATTTTTTCATTATATAATGAGTGACGTTATAAATATTTCAGGAATATTTGAATTATAACATCGAATTAGTAGAATTTATCAAAGACACACATCAATTTAAATGGATTCATTTTTAAAGTAAATGAATTGTTAAATACCATCCAATGATTCAAGGAAGAAATAAATGTTTTCTTAATATAGGAATTTATTTATCATCTATGTGAATTGGGAAAAATTGTTGCTCCTTCCACCTAGAAGTCGATCATAGAGGTTGTTGTGAAAGTAGATATTACCAAGGATTAATTGAAGGATGTAATAAAGTTAAGTTATTTTTCTATTAATATTTCATATAATAAAAAAATGAGTAAAAGAGTAAAATAATTGTGAAAATAAATAGGAGGTTAGTAAGTGTGTATGGGGTACTGATCAATCATGGTATTCATTGTTAGATGGGTTCTACCCACATGATGATTAAAATAAAACTATTGTAGATGATAGTGAGAAGTAATAAAATGAGATTATATTTTTCTATTCACTCTTAAACTCTCTGGTGGCTATGGTAGCAGATATCGAAGGGAAATTATTTTCGAGTGTTTGTATTTAATTGTGTATTTTTTATTTTTTTAGAAATTATTTTTTTATTAAAGATTTGGTTTTTCATTCTCCAATTATTTTTATTATAAACCATTGTAAATTGATATTCAATTTTTGAATGTTTATTGATTTTAATAATAATTTAAAATTCTTTGGAAGGGTCTGGTGTTTGGGCATAGTGACTTCGATCAGGTTCATTTTGATAGAGTTATTTATAATTTTGAGTAACACTTATAATAGGATCAAAACCCATAAAAAGACATTTTTATGGTATTTATACCGATTTAGGTGTCTCCATGGAGTTATTTATATGAGAATGGAAACCTATAACCATATAATCTATCTAGATAAGAAAGAATAAATATTCTTAAGGATTAACAATTACCCACTCATGCTATTTTAAAATCTTTTTTCACACTTCTTTTCAATATGAATTACTCATTATTTCAAATCATTTGGTCTTCTAGTTTGATTTTTTTATTTATTTTAAATTTTTTTGGTATAACTCAATAAAATTTCCAATTTAGTCAATATTTCTAAACAACAATAGAAAAACAATTTTTTTTAACTCAAAACATAATTCTAATAATCTATTTGAGAGACAACACGAGGGACTTATAAATTGAGTTATTATAGGTGATACAATATTTGAAATGGGATTTATCAACAAAAAAATTATCTTTAATTATTTTATAGACCTTAATTTTTAATTTTTTAGGACATTATTTTCATGTTCTCTATCTGAAGGATGTTTTTTTTATGGTTCTAAGGCCACATTTTTTCTTGGTAATTATTTATATTCTTATAATATGGTTCATAACTGTATAAGTAAAATTTTATGGAGTTCATATCTTATTATAAGATCAATGTTTTGAAAATATAAAATATTATTCAAAACTAATCATGACTCATGGTGTAAAAAATTTAGTATTTAATGGTTAATTAATTTTGGGTTTATTTATAACCATGTTGAACATAATTAGTCTTGTTTAATATTTGTAATTGTTAAATCATTGTTGAATATATAATGGAATTGAATATATGAGTTTTTATTAAATTTAACAATAAAATGATTATTATTACTATCCATAAATGTAGTGATGAAAAATGGAATACTTCATCCATAGAGGTAGTGAACTAACCAAAATATGGATGATATATTCATTTAAGAATAAATGGAAAGATAATAGATAATGGTGATTATATTAATTATATAACATTAAATTATATTTATGATTCTAATTTCATTTTATTGGGATGGATTTGATGAATGTTTAGGAGGTGGAAGAAGAATATTTAATGGAATAATAATAAAAGTATGATTATGAGTTCTTATATTACTCCTTGGGATAAGGATTTTCCAAATTAGATTATACCATTAAAGGGAGGTTTCTAGATGAGACCAAAGCCTCTAAGAAATGTATAAGAGTTTGGGGGGTCAGATTTTGGTATATTTTGGATGAGATGGGAATATAATGGTGTGGGGTGGTTAATGGTGGTATTTATAAGGGGAGGAGAGAGGTGTTTTTGAATAAATTATTAATTAGTTTATTATTTTTTATCAACAATACCTATAATGATGATTCTTATGACTATAAATAGTAATTGGTTCATGTGAGGTTGAGTTAATAATTTCATACATTGTTAAATATTAAATTAATATTGTATTCAAATTATACCATAAAGTATAATATTTTTCCATATTTCATTATTCACCAAAAAGTCATCTTTATTAAAAAAAAATATAAAAATCACTTTAAGATAATATTGTATTAATTAGTCAAAAATTATATCCATTTTATCAAAATAAATTATTAAATATAAAAAATTTAATTTTCAAATAAAATCTTTATTTATTGATAAAATACTAATTTTTTTGACTCGATCCAATTTCTAACCCACATGAAAAATAACTATTACTTAAATAATTATTATTTATTTTTATGAAAAATAAGATTATTTTTTTAAAAATGTTTGAAAATTAAATTTTATTTCAAAATTGTTAATTTATTTTGAAAATTTATTTTTGTAAAAATGAAAAAAATTAGTGTTTTTTAAAAATTAAAATTTTGATTTCCTTATTTCATATATTTATTTTATGGCATTTAACACTTTTATTTTAATTTTATAATGATATAAATTCATTCTATTTTTATATTATAAAATACCCCAATATTATTTTATCATTCAAATAGTTTTATTTCTAATAGTCATATTGATTTTATCTTATTTATAAATACCTCATAATTTATTTAACTTAAATTCCTCTTAAGGTTCTGAATACTTTATTCTAAAAATATTACTTACATTAGCAGTGTTTTTTTACAATATTATTAATGGTTCTAGCTATTATACCAGACTAACATGATCCAAATTTCCCTATTCTAGTTATCTTATTTTTTTTATGTTCATTGTTCCAATGTGTTAATTTCTATTTTATTAGGTATAATTATTCTCTAAATTTAATATTCTAATTAAATATAAGTAAGTGGTGACGGTTTTTATTATGATGTTCTTTTATTTTATACAATAATATATTTTTAAATATGAATCGCTTGTTTATTTTGAAATATAACACCCATGTTTACATTCTTCCCCTATTTATAAATTTCACCCAATAAATTTCATTTGAAATGCTGAGATGAAAACATGTGTGATTACTATTACTTCATTTTTATTCATGTTCCCTTGTTTATTCTTCTTACCTATGGTTTTTCAAAATTACATTGATAAGGTTAGTTATCCCGTTGTATCGAAATTTGCCTCCATAATCTTAGATCTCCATTGGATTATTGTCATGAAATAAATAATTCTCTAACTATACCACTACTTTTTTTAGAACATGTGATGCATTTGGTATGTAATTCCTTAATAGGGATACATGGAATAATTCTTGCGCTTAAGAAATGTTTGGTAGGTTTTTTATTTAATAGGATATTTCTATAATGATATCAATAATATCAATGGGAACAATGTATGTAATACTTTTTATTCCATTCTTCCCAAACCTGAATAATCTCTTACATATAAATATATTATGTAACACTTTATCTCCATCTTCAAGCTCATGGTCCTATCGACAATTTTCAGCATAACACTTATTCATCCTATGTGTTTACTTGATTTTTTATTGAGTCACTTTGACAATGTCCATAATTTCTTCAAAATTTTCGGATCCCAATGCCTTATGTTCCCTAAAGTGATCCCAACATATTTAATTTTTTCATTTCATCCAATATAGTTAATTATTGGGAGCTATATGAATGATTGGGTTTAATTTTTTATTTTATGAGGACTTGACTAAATTCATATATAGATCATAGTCTCTTTTAAAGTCTATATAGTAGGCTATGATCATCTCCTCAATTGTTTGGATATTCTATTATTATTAGCCCTTATTTTAGAGGTGATAGGTCATACTAAAGTTAAAATCTATATTCAAGTCATATTGAATAGTTTTCCAAAACATTTAGGTAAACCTCATATCTCAATCAGATACAATTTATAGTGGTGTTACATATAGTCTCACCAGTTCATTGATGTATATCCGTGCTAGTAGATTCTGTTATCAATCCTCTAAAATGTATATGAAGTGGGTATTCTTTGTAATATGGTCCACTAAAATCCATTTGTCATTAATTAATTTGGATGAATTTGGAAACCCACGAAAAAATCCATGGTGATGTTCTCCCATTTCCTTGTTATTGGGAAGTGGTCATATCATCCTTATATATTTTTCACTTTATTCACTTTATTGTTCACATACCAAACACTTGTATAAATTTTTATATTTTCTTATTCTTTACTTCCAACCACATGTTCTCTCAATGATCTAAATATATCTTTATTCTCCCATTATGGATAAGTAATATTTATCTATGAGCTTGATTTAATATCACTTTATTTATCATAGGCTCTAATGGTATACATAGTTGTGTATTAAATCAAACAAATCCTTCTTTATCAATGTTGAAGATTGATGTTTTCCCCAACCTTATTTCATCAACCTTGTTTTATATCTCATCAACCCCCTTTAATAATTATTTATCTTCTCAAGAATTGATGGTTGGTAAATCATTTGTGAAAGTTAGTCTATTTTTCCTTCCTTTATGATTAACTTATCTATACATTGAATATATATGAATATTGGCTCCTTATCATTCCTCATAATGGATAATTTCATATGATCTTTTATGTTTATAAAATAAAACACTTTATTTTCTTTCCCAGAATGTTAATGTGTTAAGAATATTAAATATTTTATAAGATCCAACTATCTTCTTTGGAACAACTTTATATCATTCTATGTAAATATATAATTTAAGATTCAAGTATATTTATATACATCAAACTTATTTCTATATTGGTAATGGATTTAAATATTTAGTGTGAATATTACTATATCCAATTAGAAATATTGCGTTAGATAATATGTCTCATAATCCTTCATCTATTTTAAGGCATATGGAATCACTTTATTATTGCGCAAGAGTACACAAACAAATACCTTATTTGTATAATCATTATATATTATATATTAATTCCTACTTTTGGTTGTGAATCCATATTGCACGCTAGTGGCGATGTCCATTCTATCTTCCACACCCCTAGTTACAGTGGTGGAGTGTTTTTCCGCAACCTCTTCTCATCCTAATCTCTTATTACCTTCAAATAATACCAAATTCCATATAAAATTTCTCCTATTTAGCCGAGTTTTAATGTACCATCATTCGAATATGGAATCCCTATGATCCATCTCTCCCTATCCACATTTTATTAGGATTTAGACCTCATTTACCACTCATTGGTTACTCATTTTATTTGTAGATATACATTGATAGATTCCTTCAAAACATAGATCAATAATTTTAGGGGTTCGAACAAATATTCCTTTTCTGGTCTACTTCACTCATGACACTTCCTTTTATGGGTCAATGATGAATATGATCTAGATTTTTTTCAGTCCTAGTCCTCACATCTCATTTAAGGGTATTATTTCTATTTATTTTGATGGACCTATGAATTCCATATGCATAAGGACCCCCATGTACATTGATATGGGGTTACGTTCTAGAACCGTCTCTCCCCTTACAAAATGCATCCCTTCTTCATATCCTTTGAAACTTGGTACGTTGTTTCTTATTCTTTGATAGTAATAAAAAATCCATGAGTCACCCCATTACTTCACACATTTTCATTGAAGTCAAAGTGTCCAAACCACTGGTCAAGGATATTTGGATTGAATTCATATAGGAGTTCCAAGGTTTAAAATTTGCACAATTTAATTTTTAGAGTAACCGTTTTTAATATTTCTACTATTTATGGAATTTATAATAGGCTCTACACTAAAGGAATTGTTTTTTGTGTTAGTGCATTGAGGAACCTGAATTTGTATGATGATTTTATGTCCCCCTTTGGTTTGGTTTCTAAATATTACAACCCACGTCCTAGGAAAATATCTTCAAGGTCTCCATTTTTAATAGTTGACTCCGTTATTAAATGGATTCCTTGATTTGGTACCTTTATAAAGTCATCATTTATCACATCATCCACTCCTTCATTGCTAGATATGTGTCTATTAGGACCTTAATTTGTCTTGGATGAAACCATAGTTCTATCCCTCCTCTCAAAATTAAGAGCAGTTTTGTCTTGGAGTAACTCCCTATGAGATTTACTATATGAGACTCTCATAATGAGTTTTATATAGTCGCATTTAGGACATAGGTGTCCCCTCAATAGGCTCTAGAAATACTGAGTTTTTGTTTGAGAGATAATGTTAATAGTTTAAGAGTAATGTTTCAGAATATATTTGAAATTATAGGTGTTGAGACCATGTATAAATTTCATCTTGTACCTCAAATGATGAAGATCATGAGGAATAATAAATTTATATGGAAATATTAGAGAGAGAACCTAAGAGACAAGCCTCAAAATTATTTAGAGAAGGCACAAAGAATAATAATAAGATAAGATTTGACTCGGTGGTGGGTATAAGATCAAAAAGAGACAGAGTATCAATGTTATTAAGTAATAATATAATATTCCAATGAAAATAGTCACCAAGTTAGCAAATAAAAACCTAGATATAGATCATGGTAAGGATTATGGAATGGGAAATATGGAGAAGAGAACTACCAATGTAGGAGCTTCTATTAAGAAAAACCCTAATTTCAAAGTGTTCAAGATTTAGGAGACTCATCTTCCCTCAATATAATAAATGAAATCAGAAGGTGAAAATTTTAATTTGGAAGAGTAATTCCCAAAAGAGAATGGTAAAGAAGAATAAGAACATATGGAAACAAAGTTAGGACAACTAATTCACTCTAAAATAGAAAGGAATTATGAGTCTCTCCCAATTTAGTGTACAAAGTAATCATATTGGAAAATATATGAATAAAAGGCACAAGTTTACTCGAATGACGAATAATAAAAATGGATCAACTATGAAGACTACATCCCTATTTTGTGATTTTAACAAGAGGAATATTAGTATAAGAGAGTTCATTATATCCTGTGATTAAGTGATGGATGTCTTTGAAGCACCTATAAAATAATACTCAGAGAATAAGTAAATAACCATGGAATGGAGTTTACACAAGGTGATTGGTTATAAAACCTTAAAATTCTTCTATAATCTCCTTATTATGTCTTATGAGGGAAAATACTCTTTGGTTCCATGTGAGGTTCTCACTAAATATTAAAAGTGATTTTCTTAAAATAATATTTTTTTTTAATTTTCATGAATATGTAGATTTGTAGTAATTAGGATCTTTTTTAACTCCATTAATATGTCATCACATTCAATAATCTAGAAAAACTTTATTCACTTATAATTTAACCGGGTTAGTAGGTTTTCTTCATAAAACTTAATTGATTCATCCTCCCTTTTTTTGAGTCTAATAAACTCCCTCCCCTAGTTATTATGGAAAGTGTGAGTAACATATTTATTATGTTTTTCTTAAATTCAACATAATATATATAGATTTAATATATTACCTGTGTTTGATAAGTTCCCACAATTGATTAGTTTACCCATATTAGTGATAAACTAATAATATAACTATATCCTGGTAAAAGAAATGGAAGGCTAAATTTTTTTTCTTAATAATGTCAATTCATTGTTCCACAATCAGTGGATCAGAATATTATATAAAAGTAAAAAGCATTTTTCACATATAATATTTGACAAAAACTATATTTCTCTATGTAAAAAGACGGAATTACACCCTATTCAAGTTATTGTTCATAACTTCATTCAGTTGAAAACATATCATTCTGAGGTTCTCATATCATGATCCCATCATATTTTCATATCATTTGGAAAATCATTGCATATACCATAATATTGGTTGTTGATATTGTTTCCACGATTTCCTTCCATTTAATAAAACAAATGAAAATTATGGATGTGGATACTCAAACTAATATCCATATAAAAATTAAAACTATAAATATTAGAACAAATAACTCAAAAATGATATAGACATAAAAACATAAGATTTTTGAGGTTCCAATCCATGATATTCATGATAAATATCCTATTAGGATCACTAACCTAGTCCCTAAAAATAAATAAACATTTATAAGATACTAACTATGGAAACTCGAGTCTCATACATATATTATTATATAATTTTTAACATAATAATCTAGAAAACACAGCCCATTAATCTAGAGTCTAGGGGTCATTAGGCGAATATATAACTAAAATGTAAATATAAAATATTTGGAAACATATTTATTTCAATACCAATAATTTTCTCCAAAATCCTTTTTAAGAATTATTACTATATAGAAAACCCTAAGGATATACATAATGAAAATGGTGAGGTGTATATCCCAATAAGGGAATACACATAATAATAAAGTATAATATTAAACTTTAGAGGTATAAGATGATATCATAAAATAAAAAGGATAATATATATGGAAGAATGGATTAAAAATAGAATATTATAATATCATAAAATCATAATAACATTTCAATAACATAACACATGACCTTAAATGAAAAGGCTCACTACTAAGATATCATAACATAGTGTGCTAAACATATTTCCCATGAAAAAAACATGGAATAACATGAGGTGAAAATATTATCCAACACATTAGGGGATGTATGATTCTAGTACCCCTAATCACTTTATAATATGTACATGTATATGTGTTCCACAAAAGTAAATCACACATAAGTTATAGGCATAAGAAAACCCAATGAAAAAAATAGATTACTTAAACATGTCACACAACATAACCAATTGACATGTCATTAAGTTTAGATTTAGAAGAATAAATTATACATTTAAGGATGTTTATAATTTAATAAATAATCACAGGGCATAAATATAGAGTTTCTGGTAAGAGGATGTTAAATGAATGTAGTGGATAAATAGACATCAAAATGAAAATATTATAAGGTATTTTATGAAATGAGTAATGAAACTGTAAATATGGTAAGTGCATAGTGATTTACATAAAAATGGAAATGAACCAAAATTGTTTTTACATAAAATAAATATTTTTTTGTAATATCATGAAGGTGTAAATAGATTAAATTATTAATACATGATATAGATTAAGGAATAGAAAATATTATTTTAATGGGGTTTCTTTAAAAAAAAATTGAAAGAGAACATGAAAAACATATATATCCCAAACAAATAAGATAAAATAGGTATATATATAAATAATTTATATATATAATATAAAATAAGTACTTATAAATAAGATTAAATAAATGAACGGTGGAAATAAATAAAGTATAACTCAAAACCAAAGTGGGGTAGTTTGGGAGTTCTCCTACCTAGGGTCTTAACTTGGTAGTTTGGATAATCTTATTAAATGGGTACATAACTACAAAAATAAAACTGTACAATGTTAATTTATTTTTATAAGTTAAATATGATCTAAATTTTAAATATTATTTAAAAATAAACATGGTTCATGATTAATAAATGTTATTGTTTAATAGTTCATTCATTTTGGATATTTTTTAGGCCACGTAGAACACAATAAGTTTCATTTAATATTTATGTTTATTTACCAATTATATTATATATAATGTAATAAAATATATTTATTTTGATCACATTTTACCATAAAATTATTCTTATAACCAACCATTAAAAAGTGATAAAATTTTAAGCACACCATTCATAGAGGTAGCGAACTGGCCATAATATGGGTGACATTTTAATTATAGAATAAATGAGTGGAAGGAAATAATAGTTACTATATTCACATAATAACATTTAATTATATTTTTGACTCCAATTTCATTATATTAGGATAAAAAAATAGACTTTTAGGATTTATTAGAAGTAGATATAAAAGAATATAAGTAAGAGTGATCATGAATTATTAACTTATTCATTGGGATGCCACCATCACTAAAAATATTTTTCCTTCAAAGGGTAATATTTTGTTGAAACTAGAACCACAAAAACACGTATAAGAATATTTGGGAGGAATTTTGGTATATTTTGGATAAGATAATAATCGTAAGGTTTGGGGTGGGGAAGAGTGGTGTTTATAAGGAGAGAAGAGGGGTTTTTTTGAATTTAATATTCATTATTTAATTATTTTTGTTCAATACTATCAATAGTGATGATTTCTTTGAATATAAATAGTAATTTGTGCATGTGAGGTTGAGATAATAGTTTTTTACATAATATAATATAAAAATATCATGTATTTAACTTATAATGAAACATATCATATTTTACACATTTCATTATTCACCATAAATTTTAATTTTTTATAAAAATACCAAAAAACCACACTAAGAGAATTTTTATATATAGTTTCCAAAAATTTAATCTATTTTATGAAAATAAATTACTAAATATTATAAGGTTAATAATTAAATGAAATATTTATTTATTAAAAATTCTAATTTTTTTATAACTTAATCAAACTTTTGGACCTCAGAAAAATAAATTATGATTTCAGAAATTATTATATCTTTTAATAAAAGATTTAATTTTTTTAAAAAAATTAGTAAAATTAAAATTTGAATTTATTTTTTTAAATTAATCATAAAAATTTTATTTAAATAAAATAAAACCTATATTATTTCCCAAAAATAGATTCAAGATTTATTTATGTGAAATCATTAATTTATCATATTTATTCCCTTTATTTTAATTTTATTATGATATAAAATCATTTTATTTTTATTTTATAAAATTATAAAATATTATTTTTCTGTTCCAAATGTTCTTATATAAAAATATCATATTTGTTTTATAGTCACTATAAATACGTCTTAATTCTTTCATTATTCATTCCGTTAAATTCCTCTGATGGTTCTATTTTCCTTATTTTCAAAATATCGATTAAATTTTAAATATATTGTGTCTTTTTTATTATATTTTTATTGTTTGTGATTATTCTAGTATACCAAGATGATCTAAATTTTCTATATTCTATTTATATTATTTTTTGTTGGTTATCATGTCATTATACTTATTTCAATTTTATTATGTATATTAATTCTCTATGTTTACACCACTAAATTTGTATAATAAATCCAAGATGGTTTATATTATGTAGTGAATAGGTTTTGAACTATAATATATTCCTAAATAAGAAATACATGTTTATACAGAAGGAAAATTTAATATTTAAAAAATTAGGGGTCGTTACAACGGATCTATCATACCATCTAAGATAAGCATCCTGATCAGCCCTATATTTAATACACTTTCTAGGGTTTTGTAAAATCATTATACATATATATATAATTATTTTCCCATATTTATGTGATTGATAGATAAAAACCTAAAGACTAAGTCTTTAGTGAGTGACTTCTATAAAGAAAAGAAGTTCCAATAATGGTGAGATTTAAACAATCAAATTCCAAATCTTTAAATCCTTAAACATATTCAAATTTCATAAATCTATAACATAAAATGTCATGATGTGAACTTCCATTATATACTTATAACTATTTATAAATTTAACTCCATCATCCTAGGAACCCGTTTAATCAAATATTGACTTTAAATATTATACAAATATTATATTTATTACATAATTACTCACTGAAGCATCCTAAACTCTTTTAGGATAATGTGACATCCAACTTTTTATTTTAAATATCACAACCTTTAAAAAAAATTAACACTCATTTTCCAATGGAATCTAAATATAACATTTATGTTTTTTCTTACCGTCACATGTATTAAAAATTTTAAGCTATTAAGCGATACTCATATTAACTTTAAATTGGAACAATCCCTTACCTTTTGAATTTCAATATATTACATTCAAACATAATCCTACTGGCTATATAGATACTATATTCTTCTCAAAATTTCATGTCAATATATATAAACTCTTTTCTAAGAAAAAACTTATATTTCTATACATAGGAATATTAAAAAAGTAAACTATCGTATCTATGTAATATATGGTATTCTTTTTTATTTTTAGTATTTCTTCAAAAATGAAGACTTTTTTAAAATATACAACTAATTATTTGTGGGAGAAATATCCCTTATGTTCAAATAATCATAAGGATAAAAACATTATCATAGATAAAACATATCTATAATTATGTACTTTTCCAAAAATATTATATAATTTTTTGAATAAAAAACCCTATGTATATATCTAATCGACTAATTTTGTTTATAAAAACTCTTTTTCAATGAAAAAAATCTCAAATATTATAAGAGATAAAAGATAAAGATACATATCCTTCTCATATATTATTATATTCTTAACATATTCTATTATATTAAATTCATTGATTTAAAAAATATATGTTCCATCAATTGAATGAACACTACAACATCGATCAACACTTCCATCGATTTTTAACTTTTCTATATTTACAACACTACAAGAAAGTGGGGCTATAAACATGCCTCTATACCAATGGTTGGTATGAACTATGGGTATAGAGTTCTGAGAGACAGGATATACCAACAATTATAATAATCCGTTGGTATAGATAATGTTATACTAACAGTTTTAATAAACCATTAGTATACGTTGGTCTATACCAATGGTTTTTAAAGACCATTAGTATAACCTTTTCCTATATCGGGCTGCTACTAGCCTCCCTCCATTCACCCACAATCCTCTATTACTGTTATTCCCCTCTCTCCCAAGTGAGTGGCCACATGATGAGCAGCGACCTATCAAGTGAGCAGTGACCTCCCATATACTCCAATGATCTCCTCTATTTCAATTGTTTTTTATTCGAATCTTCTTCAACATCACATAATTGAGTTTTAAATATTTATGCTATTATTATTATTATTTTCATTTGTATTCATGATCTAAAACATTTATATTCCTATTATTTACATTTAAAAACCCCATTGACGATCATAAAAATCTATTTCAACTTATATATATATTTATAAAATATTTTAGTTTTCTTTTTAGGTGTTATAAAATTTAACACGTTTTGATTATTTATATTCCATTTTTATATCACGTGTTTCAATATTTATATTAAAAAATTAGTATTAAATAAAATTAAAAACTTATTTACCAAGATTTTTAGTCTAAAAATAATTACATTTTCCGATTCTTCATGTTTTAGGAGAAAGGAAGAAGAAAATAGAATTTACTTATATTCAAATACTAACCATACATACTAGAGGTTACTCACATAACCATACTGGGATTTAATCTTTCCAAAATCTAAAAAAAGACCATAATAAGATACCTCTCAAATAGAAGTATATTTACTTTTTAAAATTATACCTAGGTTTTAAATTTCAATTGTGATTTACTTAAAATACATTTAGATTTCTTGGAAACATTCCCATAAAAAATTTTAGTGTACATATAATTGTTGCCAATAATAAATAAATTATTTATTTATCAAAAAACTACATAATTCCAAAAAAACATTAAACTTTAATATTAGTTCTAAACTAGTCATAATTTTAACATATGTTTTAATAGTTTTTAAACACTTTATATTTGATGAAAATCCCCTATAAAACATTCAAGGTTTCAGAGTTATTTTTATTAGGACACATTTTCAGAATCAATACACACTAATTACATTTAAAAAAAACTTTAGAAATCTATATACCATTTGGATAAAGAACCATGATTGAGTATTTAAGTAAACTATTTTATCAACATGGCATGCCAATATTTAACACATTTAAATACAACAAACATTTAATGAGAGCGCAAAGGTATTGATTTCCAGTTCCTGAATAATTTTCACACATATTTAAAAGTATATAGATTACATAATTTTGGGCACTAAAATTTAAAATTATTTTAATCTATTACATATTTTATCCATGTCATCCCTTTATGATTTTTATTCAATTAAGAATTTATGACAATTCATGTAGTGAATTTATATAATGTGAAATAGAATTATGCCATAAACTTGGAACTGTAATATAAATTTTAGAAATATCGTACTTAATATAGCATAATAATAATCATAATGTCAAACAATTTATCATAATTTCATAAAAAATAATTTAGAAATATTATTCATGTTGTCAATAGTAACCAGTCCTAGTACATCACAGTAATTCATAATTTCAAATAAGAATATTTTAATTCCATTATTATTACTACACATAACTAGAATGTATTTTATTATTCATATATCCAAAACATTATTTTAAGTTAAATATCATGTACTAAAACTTGAATTCAACATATGACAATGATTCATGCATCCCTCCAAAATATTGTACCCCACAATAAGTGATTTGTTTTCTTAAACATCTTTATTTATATTTCATGGTTTTATACTACTTATTTGAGATTTAGTGATTTGGGGTTTGTGTTTTTAAATTATAAAATGATTTAAACCTTGGTAAATTAATGAATGTAAGTGAATTTTTCACAACTAAAGAAGGGTGGAAGCTCTATCACCTTCGGGGCTAGAAAAGATTTCCCATTATCGTGGTTGGTTGGGATATCTACAAATATAAATTATAGATTAAGTTATCCAAAAAAGAAAATTCCCCTACTATGTTCTATATCTTGATGTTGAATTTTTAGGTATTTTATAGTATGTCTTATACTCACACATTCTTCTTATCGATCATTTTTATCCTTTCATTCTAGTTTTGATCTTTGTACATTATTTTGGGATGTTTTATGTATTGTGATCAGTTTGAATTTAAAAATTTATTTTCATGAAACTATTGTTTTCTTTTCTTTTGATCTTGTTGATTTGATTGAATTCTTGGCCTCCTAGAAAACCCCAAACATTTCTTATTCCATTTTTACTTACCTTGGATCCTTCCCCTCTAAGTTCATTATCCTTTATAAGGAAGAGGTGCTTGGCCCTCATTATTTTAGGCCCCCTATAACTTTCTATATTTTCCCATTCTATCACTAAACAAGTATCAATATTGGATGTATGGGTCTTGTTTATTGAGTCTTCATAGTTAGCACACTCGGTAGAATGTTAAATTGCATCAATGTTATTCAATTTATCCACCATCATAGTCAATTCTTAAATTTCAAGGATACCTACCTTGGTTTTTTATTTGTTTTCATCACTTATAACGCATGATATTTATCTTATTCTTTATTTTTTATCTACTGGTATGATTTTATAAATTTCATATTTATATTGGTAATAATGAATTTTTTAATTGTGGTTTACATTATTTATTGGAACTTAATTTTTTTCCATGTAATAAAATGGATAGAAGCTGAGTGTAACATACCGTTCAGATTTCTACTATATTTCAAAATAATTTGGAGTTGTTTTTACTTGTTTATTTTAAAAATGCTTCATATAGTGGTTTTATACAGTGTATATATTTCAATTGTGTTGGAATACCATGGTTAAGATAGAAAAAAGTTAGCTACCATATAATGAAAGGTATATTTCAGAAAAACTATTATGTCTGGTATCACTATAGAGAGAAAAAACAATATAATAATATTCATGAAATAAAAGAAACAAGTGTTATGAAGAATTTGATATTTGAAATGTTTCTATTTGTGCATCATCATGAGATAGATAGTATGTCAGTACAATAATGAAATGATATCAATACACATAAGGAAAAGACTAAAGATGATGATAATGAGGGTGTGGAAATTTAAATGGATGATGCCTGAACTTCTGTATAATAGGAATTTACTAAAATGAAAAATTTGTAATTTTAAATGTGGTTATATCATGGAAAACTATGTATGGAATTTATAATACATCCTTTTATTATATTCTTACCATTTTGAAGTACTTTCTTCCCGATGGTGTATATATTCCCTCAAATAATTTTTTGGCATAAAAGTTAATTAAGCAACTCAAATTTTCTACTAATACGATTCATTTTCATTAAAATAGGGAATTCATGAGAGTGGCCTTTTTGAACCCTCCGCACTCAAGAACCCCCCTCCCCATGAAGAGATCATCTGGAGATGCCCCAGCCGGGGAGAAGCTATTGTCAATCGAGATGACATTGCATCCCATGGGGTTACATCTCAATTAGCGATGGTTCGTCACAACAATCCATCAGCCAGGTGAAGTGCGCCCATTCTGCCCACCCGGTGAGACACTAGGTGACCCAGCAAGACGAGTGGTACAGAGGAGGCAGAAATTCCCCCAAAAGCAGGCTCCCAAGAATCGAACCCCAGAACTCACTGAACACCGTTGTCATGGCCCTTGACCCTACACCACTATGTCACTACCGAAGAGGAAAACCTGTTGTTGGGTAACGAGGTATTGGGCTCGCCTTCCCATCTCATGTTCCACATAATTTCTTATGGAACTTTAAATTGACTCCCATGCTTCAAAATCTATTCATGTATGCAAAAACCTCAACCAATATGTGATGGAATGATACTAAGATAATTAAAGGTAATGATGAGTTTGTTAATCTTGAGGATGTATTATCATGGAAGGAATATGATGCCAAATATCTTGATTTTGTAGATGATGTGAATAATGTCAGTTTGGGTATATCCATTGAATATTTTAATTTGTTTTTTCATATTCTTATTTCTCAAAGCCTGTTATTGTTTTTTATTCATGTTTTTAATCTTCCTCTATTGATGTGTATAAAAAAAATTCACTTTATTGATGATACTGATCTCTAGACCTTCTAATTCCTATAATGGTATATACACATACCTATTACCTTATATAATAGAGTTTAAGAATATTTGGGATATGTGAGTCCGCAAATTCTATGCTTCTTCAAAAAAAAATATTTCAGATGCATGCTGCCCTTCTATGGACTATAAATAATTTAACTTCTTATGTAGTGATTTCTGGATGGAGCATGAAGGTAAAACTATCATGTACTATTTTTATGAAGAATAAACATTTGAGAGAGATTAAATATCATTGTAGTTGCAGTTTAATAGGGCATCTAAACTTTTTTAATGAATCATCAATATAGAAAGAATCCTCAATGGTTTGATAATATTGTTGAAACTAAACCAACACCTCAACATATAATAGGAAATGATCTGCTTAATTAATTGAAATATTTTTGTTTTTCATTAGGGAAAGGTATTATGAAATCTAAAAAGAGGAATAGTTTTGACACTGAAGCCACTTATAGTTGGAAATGGATAAGTATCTTTTTTAATTTTTTATATTGGTTTACCAATTTTTTGTGTCATTGATTAGAAATAATTCATGTTGAGAAAAATATATGTGAAATTTCTCTTTCAATTATTATAAATATCAAAGGGAACACAAAATATTTCTTCCGATCTTGTTTGTATTTGTTGTATTGTGGTATTCAAACAAAAATGCATATTGTGTCTATTAGTGAAAGAAACTGGAAAGTTCCTTATGCTTGTTATGTGATAACACTATTAGAAAAAATAAATTTCTAGAAGTATTGGAGAATATCAAGGTTCCTTATAGAAATCCCAGAAGCATTTCTAAATGGTTCATTATAAGGGATTTGAAACTAAGAACCCCAAAAAATCATGATTATCACATCCTTCTTCTTAAATTTAATAATATTATAATTCAAAATTTGTTATCTTATAATGTGCGGGGAAAATGATTAATTTGTGCCATTTTTTAGAGACATTTTCTCTAAAAGGTTATCTATGAAATTCTTGATAAAAATACCGCAATAGGTGCCATTAAGTTTGTGTGAGTTGGAAAATTCTTTTCCTCCACCATTTTTCACATGCATGATACTTTTGAAAACTCATATTCTAACAGAAAAACTTCTTGGGGGACCTATTTATTTTTAATTGATGTATCCTACTAAAATAAATATGTACACAATGTAATATTATGTAAAAAAGTAATCATTATAAAGGTTCTATTGTGGGTGGTTATATGGATCAAGAATGTACGAAATTTTGTTCAATTTATTTATCTGATGTGAGAAAAATAAATTACCAGCCAATGAGAAATGAAGATGAGAAGTATGGGGAAATTTAGCCTTCATTTATAATTCTTAACCAAATAAGAGTAATTTAGGGGTCATATATATTGGTTCCATTGAGCCTTAAAGAGCGGGATATGGCCCATCACATACTCTTGTTTAACTGTGGTTTATTTGATGACTATATCATGTAAATAATTTCAATATTATACATTATCTCAAACTATATTATTTATCATGAACCTTAAAATTTTATTATCATTTTATATAGGAAACATAAACAAATTATACATAGAGTTCAATGATCTTTGCATGTGAGAAAGAGAGATGATTTACACATCCAATAGTTTTCTGCTTGGTTGAAATCAAAGGTATGACAAGTACTTTAATTAAATTAAAATATTGATATTAATTTAATTTTATTGTTCATATATATTTTAGGTATGGATTATATCTGGTGACTCTGTTTCTTAAGAATTAAGATCATTGGAATTTGGTCCCAATTCTTTGGTTTGTGAATGAAAATATCTGAAAATAAATGGGTATAAATTTTTTACAACTGATTGAGTAATGAAAATGAGAACACATAATGATGGAATTATGTTTACTGCTACAAAGAACTATTATGACAGTGGATTAGATAGTCATCCCCAATAAGAAAATGTGTATTATTATAGAATTGTTGATAAAATATTTTAATTTTATTATTACTAACAAGGTCAAGTCACTATGTGAAAAGTAAATGTATTGATCCAATGACGCAACATGGTGCATTTATTGATGACTATGGATTCATAGTTATTGAAATAATTTGATTCATGGATATTAACGAACCATAAGTTTGGGTATCAATGAAAAAACAAGTGTTTTATTTGAAAGATCATCTGAGACCAGATTAATTTTTCATTAATCATATAATACCAAGACATATTTTTCATGAATCTTGGGAAGAATATGACACCATTTATGCCGCCATTGGTGTTGAACAAAATATTTCATTTGATGACTCAAATTTTAACATTTTGAGAATTGATGTTGAACCTAATGTAGTGGTGGGTAATATATAGAAGAAACCATATATGTTCTCAGTTTATTCATTTTACCTTTTCATGGGTTTCTCAGGTTGGTATTACTGTAATTACTTTAATTTAGTTTCAGTTTGGAATGATAAGTTTGTTTTAATATTGTTTGGTTTTGTTACAGTTAATTACATTTATTATAATTCAGAAAACTGGGTTTATAATGGATTTTTTTCTTAAAAATATATCTGGGTTATAAATTAATCTTGCTAAAGCAAGTTATGACAGTGTTTATGAATTATTTGACTTCTAATTTGTATTCTTATTTTTTAAAATTGTTTCTAAGAGTTTATATTTCATTATTATAAAGCTTATGAAAAATAATATACAAGTTATTAGGAGGCTATTATCTGATGTTGATCAATAAATGAACGAGCATGGGTTTCCTTATATGGTTCCCTTAGTGATTATAATAAGGGTAATATTTTTTATTCTACCATATATATAATTACATATTCATATTATTTATCTATTTATTTAGGGGACATTTAGTTACACTAGATTTGACTCCTCCTCATCCTACTACCATGGGTTTGGGTAGGGGTGATCCTATACCTAGATGAAGCACTCTTATTTCCCATTCCCACCCTGAACCACCGGCAGAAACCCCATCTACAAGGAATTTCCATCCTCTTCTTGAGCCTCTAATTATATTCCCACCCAAGCCTCCATCATCACCACATTGAGCCTCTTATTCTGATACCATGTCTATGCCACCTATAGTGGTGTTCCCGCCCATGCCTCTATCATCAGGTCATTTGGCATCCTCTTCTTATACCATGTATATATCTCCTTTAGGAATTTTCCCATAGATGCCTCCATCATCACCTCATTTATCCTCTTTATACCATACCATTTCTACACCACCTCCAGGGATATTATCAACATTACCATTTCCATATCCTTTGATGTATTCCCAACCCTACTACCTATATCCTACCATGTCAACACTGCCTCTATTTCCTATGATGCATATAAGATATGATGATTCTGTTCCTCTATTTCACACTCTAGTGTGTGAATATATCCCAGTTAATGAATTGGAATATACACATCCTTCAGAGGATAATGATCTAGGACATCCCATGGATCCATCAGAGCCAATTGGCAGCTTGAATCAGGTTTTTTATTAATACTCTGTCAAATTATATCACATCATTTTTTTCCTCTTGTACAATGAATTAATTCTTCATTTTCCCCTTTTTTCTTATTCAGTGGGATCTTGTAGTAGGTGACGTGGGTTCCCACATATGCAGAAAAATTGGATTTTCCAAACAAAATTAACGGTGGATTACAATGAAGAAAATTAAACGATCGGAAAAAATGACAAGTTGTGTAGAAGTTTCTTAGAGACTTTATCCAAGTACCATGTTGTCATTTCGGTTGAACCGATATCATGAAAGAATATCGGTAATGAAATCAAGGAAAAATCATGGGCAGAGATATTGGTAAGAAAATTTTATAAATTTAAATCTTTATTATTATTCTATTTATATAAATTAACATGTTTGTTGTAGAGTTAGTTTAACTTTTCCGATTGTGAAGATGCTAAGTTGCAAGGTTAATATATCATGGGTAGTTATAGTGATCATATAAAAAAGAGTTATATATTGGTTCGAGAAGTAGATTTAGTTCTTATTTAGAGGGTGTTCCCATGTTCCCCAATTGTCTAAAAACACAATATCAAAAAAAATGATCGCGTATTGGAAGACAGATGAATTTAATGTATTAAAAATATTTAATGGGTTTCATATAAAATTTAATTCTTATTACTTGTATATAATTTTTATTTTTTTGGAATGTGTTTTGAAGAAACAAAAAAACAAATATTTAGTGGTGCATCTATACACATAGGGAACACTATAATTCATGGTCACGAGAAGTTCTGTGTACATTAATATTACTTAGATAGAATATGATATTAATGGAAAACTTCTTTTACATGTGGAAGCATGTGGTTTTTAAATAATCCATATACATAAAATATAGATATAATAAATAAAGGATTGTTATTTGTCTTCCATTTTATAGCTATGATATGCAATGAAGGTCTTATTAGTCATAATAAATTATTTTTCTTATTTCAGTTCTTATTGATGATTTATAGTGGTGTATGATTCCTTGTCATTTAATTTCATCTTTATCTATATATAAATATTTTATTAAATGATTTAACATAATGTTTATAGAAAATACATGTATCAAATCTAATCTTCTTTTTCAACATCAATCACTCACTGAGACAACAAATTTGGATTTGGGGATTCAAGATCTTTATTGAAATATAGAATTAGTAGTGTATAAAACAAAAGAATATATGCCACTTCAAAATTTGTTCTATTGAGGTAATATTCATTTTCAATGAATATTGGTATTGTTAACTTTGATTTTATTTCCATTTTAGAATTAATTAATAGATGATATTTATGGGATGATCATAATGAGAAGAAAAAATAATAAAGTTTTTATGATTATCTTTTATTTATGAATTTTAAATCAATTTTTATCAGAAGTTTAAATTTATGAATTTTTCATTCATTTACAAGTTATGAAATTTTATTATTAATCAAGATTATGAAATATTTATATTTTGAATATCTGTATACTAATCTATCTCATTTTCAGCAAGCGTTATTGGGAAACGAAGGACGTGTAACTTGAGAAAAATAAATTTTCTCGAGTAGGAAGAAAAAGGTTGGAAGTGGAGTGAATGAAAAAAAATAAGAAAATAATGTAATTTTTTTATTTATATTTCAAATATTTATACATAGTTCATAATTAATTATCTTGTTTATATTTTCAATAATATACCTTGGAGGTCCTCGATGATAAAGAAGATTACAACTTCGTGACAAATGATCATTTGAGTTAGGTATTAGGTAGGGATAACCTAGGTAGAGTTTTATATCGACACAAGAAAAACATCATCCCTACTAGGTATTGATCCTCATTAGTATCCTCTCAAACCTCTCTGACCTCTGAGATGCAATGTTCTTGTGCAGAAGAATCTTAGGTAAATAAAATAGCTTTACATTAGTGTGAAGAAAAAAATCTAATCACTAAAAACTTTCTAAAATCTATGTCAGTTATAAGTCAATCAATTATATCAGAAAAAACTAGTAATATTGATTCATATATGGCATTAATTTTCCTTTAAATAATTCTTTGAGTGATTCAAATGAGGGTCCTCCTAGAGGTTGAGCTGATGGTGGTGGTGATGTTGTTGATGATGTTGTTGTTGATTATGATGACATTGATGATGTTGTTGTTGTCGTTGATGTTGTTGTTGATTATCCAGGTGATGTTTTTGGTGATGATGATGTTGCTAATGGTGGAGAGTATGAGTATCTTGGATACGGTGGAGATATTGATCCCACTATTTTTGAAATAGCAGCAATGAGACATGTTGAAGTTTTTTAGTGACTGAAATTGATTGGGTGTATGGATGTATATGTATATATTAGTACTGAAAATGGTTTGAAAATTATTATAAGAAGTCGGTTGAATACTAAATATTAATTATTTTTACTACTTTCAATATCTAGTGTGTGTTTTATTTTACTTACCAGTTCAGGATCTAGAAGAATTGTTTCTGTTAAAAAATAGGTACAACTACCTATACTCATGGTTATCTAAAACTCTGGGTATATGTTATCTACTGGGAAAAGATATACCCACATTTTGGAGAACTATGGGTATAGATATATACCCACGGTTTTTTTCAACCTTGGGGATGATAAAATTTCTAGGGTCCATACCCATTATTTCTATTGAAACCATGGGTATAAGTATATACCAACACCTCCATTATCCACGATTCTAAAAACTATGAGATATCTTATACCCATAGTTTTTGGGGTTATAACCATGGTTTGAAACCATGGGTATAGGGTTGTTTTGTAGTTATTAAACACTTGTAAAATAGACATTTGGTATCTCAAATCCTTCAAAATAGAAGAATCATTCTCTAAAACACTTATACCTGAAATCAACATTCCAGGAAATTTATTGATCTCCTTCAGGTATTCTAGAAAACATCATCTTATGGAATCATTACCCATTAATAATTTTATATTTAAGTTTCAAATACATTAACTGGATACTCTAGGAAACCATAATTAGATTATCCAACTAATGAATTTTCTAATTCTGGGAAATTTTACCAACACAATCACTATAACAAAAAATAGACATCACTTCCCTAGTTTAATAATTCTCAATAGTTGAGAATATTGAGTGAAAGTTTCCTAAATCCAATCATCTTATTAGATAATTACCATAGAAAATTAAAAAATTACTCCTTAAACTGTATAATCATTAGGAAAACATATAGTATCACTAAGACATTAACATATCCATCCATATTGAGTATATGATTATTTTTTTAATTATTTAATTTTCTTTATAATTTCTTTGAAATATTAATTGAATCATTATATTATTTTCATGAGAATATAAATCAAACTCTAGAAAAACTTAAATAATTGGTTATCTAAGAAGCAGTAACACTAACACATATAATTTTTTATTACTTACTAATTCATCTTAAGTTACTGGTCATACGAGTTACTTACTTTAAGATTTTCATTATTAATAATTAATCTTAAAGTTATGTTCTATGATGATGATGGTGTTTAAATATAATATAAATTAGTATTAAATGGGTATTAAATATTATTTACTATTTACTATGAACTTTTATAAAATGTTCTCCATCTAAAATTATTATCCATTTTAATATAAATCATATCTATTTGAAGTAAATGATCCATATTTCACTAAGTAATGATTAAGGAAAGGTTTTACATTTTTCACCTATATATTTAGGCATGGAATCATCCTAATCATATCATATATTCGTTTTGGATAGTTAACCAGAAAACCCTTTTTCAAATCCCACCTACGAAAAAGATCAATAATATACCTTAGGTATCCAAACTTTATGGATTCCCCATATAAGTGCAACCTAAAGAAAATACCTAGACTATTTTACATATGACAATCAATGGGTACATAGTTAGGGAGAAAATTTCCAAAAATGATCTAGTGTTAACCTTTAATTTCTTGCATTACATGATATGATGTTTTGATTCTCGTGATTGAGATGATATTTTAATTATTTTTTAGGTATATTTCTTTGAATTTATCCCCACTAATATGTCATTTTAATTTAAATTGCATCATTTTTATAATTTTGATGAGTTTTTATGTAAATTTAAAAATGTAAAATTTTTGGAATATTAACAGTTTTTTGTCACTTTGGTATTTGGGGAAGAACCTTCTCAAAACTGATCCAATTTTCTAATTTTTTAGGAACCCATTTCTCATGGTCTGAATTTTATCCAACTAGGCCATGTTTTCAATTGACCTACCTGAGGCCCAAAATAATTAATATATTTTTAACATTATTTTTTAAATATAATTGAGATACCTTGAATAAATGAGACATATCTTGGACCAAAATCATCTAAATGTGGTTATTTTAGCTGTAAAAATATGAATCAATAGACCATATTTAAGCACATGTATAGTAGATCAAAAATTTTTTCTGTGAAAAATTAAGAGGCTTGAGAATAACTTTAAGAAGGGGACCCTCATGAGATTTTTAAAAAATGTATCCAAATTTAAGCAAACTTTTCAGGTACCGAATTTAAAGAGAAATTCTTCCACCCCCTTTTCCCATATATTTTCATCTTCAGCTTAATTCTAATGGATGGTATAATTGAGGTAATAAGATATGCATGAGAATATTGTATGTATAGAGTAATATTTAATGAATTAATCAATCCATGAGGAGATAAAATCAAAGTGGTGGTGGGTTTGGAAGATCTAATGACATTTTACTTTTGAGTTTGTTCGTTTTTTTGAAAACTTATTTTCTTTTACATTTTTTAGAAATTTTTTTCTTGATTGAATGATGTATATTTATTTTTTATTTTTTATTTATTCTTTTTTTCCTATATTTTTTATCATATTATTAATGTAAACTAATTTTTTGTTATTGTTTAAACATCTCTGGGTGAGGTATCCCCATTGAGCACAACAAGTTCAATTAGTTTCAGTTTCTTAGAGGTATTTCAGAAATAAAATAACTTTCATAAGAGGGTAGAAACCCATAATTCAGGTATATATATTGTTTTTAGGAAATTTAGGTTTATAATTTGAGGAAATTAAGTATATATTGGGTAATTAATTTATACAACCTTTGTAGACAATGATAATGGTTTGTTTGAGGATCAAATCTTGTCTAATGTTGTTGTCTTTAGTATATATCTTTATAAAAGTATTGTTTTTTTTTTAACAAATAAATTTAATTGATTGTATTAATATGATTTTTTCTTCTTTAAATTCATTTAAACAATATCAATCTACCCTTCTATATTTAACATTGGACAAAAAAGAAATTAACCAAAGTGACAGTTTGGACATAGCCTAAAACCTCCTCATGTGATTACCTTATGGTCCCCACTATGCTACATTTTAGTGGGGGAATTATTGACTAAGGTAAAATAAATTAACTTTAATGTTCAATTTTTTTCATATTCTATGTGGTTTACTAAGTTATTTTCTTGTTTTTTTGAATTTGTATAATTTTAACCATTAACTTAGAGTATTAAAAAAAGGATTTTCAACTAGATTACACCTATTATTTTCCCAATTAAAAAACATTTGTAGAGTATAATAATGATGGTTTTTTTGGGAATGAATGTGGAAGAAAATTATTCCATTCATGAACTAATTTGTACAAAAATGTCAATTATTTCCAATTTTAGGAAATAATTAAATGAATTTCATTCTAAAAAAAGAATCTCAAAAAAATATATTTTTCCACCCATTCTAGATATTGAATAATTTTTTTGGGTGATTTGAAAAATGAATTAGAATATCATATTTAATCTTAAATTAATAAATTATCAATTATTTACAAATTGATGTGTCTTTAGTAAATAAAAATTGTTTTGAATATTATTGGGCTGACTGTGTTGAAAATTAAATTCCATGTAAGATATCTTATTATGAAATTAAAAATTTTTAACTTTTATTTAAAAAATTTACTAAAGATGAAAAGAAATATGATCCATTCATTTTTAAAAATGAATTTGTAGTAAACTGAGATGCTTCTTACTTTCAATACAACTGTTATCCACTCCCAAACTATGAAAGAAACTGAGAAGTCACTGGGTACGTATCAAATTTTGATCAATTTTTATATACTATATAAATAATAATTTTTTAACTATTTATCCCCATTAATATTTTATTCCTACTATATTTTAGTGGAATTGTTTTTCAGATGAAGAGGAAGCAAAGGTTGAAATTGAATAAAAATTTTGTGCCTGATTAAGGAGTACAGAGGTGCACATGTGGATAGTGATAGAAAAAGATATATTTAAAATATGAAATAATTTTTGAATCTAAACTTTAATATGAAACACATTTTCTAATTTAATTTAAATAACAATTGGAGGTCGTTTTTGATGATAAATTCTTAATAAGTAACTTCTATATTTTTTCCCTCCTCCGCTAAATCATTTAAAAAACAATGTCATTGAGGGGAATACAAATAATCTAGTTTTTGGGAGATTATAAAAGTTGTGATAATTGAATAAAACTCTAGAAATTTTATTTTGAAGGCTCTTTAGGTAGATTATAATCCCACCTTTAGATAGGGGATAACCAACTGGAACTTTCTGATTAGGGGAAGTGAAATATTATCTCTCATTTAGGGGTTCAAAAAAAGTCTATTTTTCTTGTTTATTTCCTTTTTATTTTAATCTCATTTATTTCAATAAATTATTATGTTTTTTCATATAGTTTTTAATGTTACCAGTTTTAAGAGGATAGCTCCAGGCTGTTGCTGTATAATAAAAACCAGATCTTTCCTTTCGTTTTCACTTCTTTTAATATTTTCTTATCTTCTTGATTTTTACATATCATTTAAACTGTTAAATAGAATAAGGATATTATTGAAAAAAATTGTCCAAGGGGGAATATTATCGTTAGATTTATATTTTGTGTGTTTTCCTTTCAATTTATGTTTTAAAATTTTCTTTCAAATTTTTTATGATTTATTTAAAAAATTTCTTATAAAAAATATTATGATCTTCAATATAATAACCTTTATCAATTAAAAACTATTATCAATTAAAAAACTAAATTTATGCATGTAAAGAAACATAAATGAATGTTGAAATTTCCAATGTTACATAAAAAATTGTAAGAATTTCTAAAAAAGACCAATTACTTCTAAATTCCATGGCATGAATGTTGTATAAAGTTGAAAATCACTTTCCCATGTGTAATATGAACCATTTTTTCATCTTCATCACAACAATACTCTTGTTGAGTGAACTAAATAATTCTTATTTTAACTATAAATTTATATTTATATTTTAAACCCTTTGAGAATTAATGAACTTTTGTTCAAAATGATTTAGGTATTTCATTTGTGAATGAAATCCACTTTTTAAAAAATCAAAATCTCTTTATTTTTCCGTACTTTTTTTATTTTACCATTATGATCACTTAGTAGCCATAAAAAAATATTTTTTACCCTAATTACAAGATAATTTCTCTACAAAATTGACCTTTAATGTACAATGCATGATTGTAGTAAAAATTAAGTTTGCGGGGGCTGGTTTGTGATTTTATGTATCATGTTGGTCGAATTTTTTTTGAAAAAAATAAAATGGTATGGAGGAATGTGTTGTGGTTAAAAGATTTTAATTTCTAAATTTTCATAGAAAAGGAATTTTTAGATTTTTGGAGATTTCAAGAAAAAAATAAAAAAAGGTGTTCATTTATGGATCTTAAAAAGGAATTATGAAATTTTATAATCAATTATTGTGATAATAATACTAAATTGAAGAAGTTTCAGGCTATCCATGAAATAAATTTTGATGCTGTTTTAGAGCCGATTTTATACAACTGTGAAACAGGATTTGGCTATGAACTCTTACGTCAATACAAAGTGAAGACTTATCACTCCACCTCAAAACTTTTGAAATTTTAAACCCACCAAAATTAAAACCATATAAACACCCTTTATAATTCCTCATAATTCATAAAATTATTTCACTCAATTGAATAAATATTTATAAATATTTCAAGATTATGGTGGCCCTTTCATTAATTTGGATGTGAAAAAATTATTTTAAATAAAAATTATTGTCTTAAAAGTTGAAACTTTTGAGGTAAGAATCCTTGTTCATGTAAGATTGAAAAAATGAGAATTTAATGCAATAAAAAAAACTAATACTTTTTTATTGATGATGTTTAAGAGGCATGATAAGTTGAGTTTCTTGATTTCATACTTTCTGAATTTCACTAACATGTGTTTTGAAATTTTCATTGGAAACTTATTTTAGGTTATCACTTTCCCATAATTCCAAGTGTAAAGAGTTTTGGAATTGATATAACAAATTTGTAAAATAATTATTATGTATATTTTTAATGATTTTATCACAAAAAATATCTCCTTTTAAGAGAAATTTCATCATTTTTGGAATTTTGATGAGTTTTGATCCAAGATTTGGTATTTTGGGAACAAATTCTTAAACAATGATCTAATTTTTTATATTGTTTTTCTAGGAAACCTTTTCTCAAGGGATTAATTTTATAAAATAGGGAAAAGTGGTAAATTTGACCAACATGAGGTCCAAATTAATAAATCAATTTGGAAAAAAACTTTTTTGAATATAATTGATTTAATAGCATTAAAAGAGACATAACTTGACTTATAAGTATTCAAATGAGGTTATTTTAGATGGAAAGTAAAGGGGAATAAATGTATCATCTCTAAATTAAATACCAAGTTTAAATTCACTCACTAAGATGTTAAATGGGTGCGTGAAATTAGAGGAATATGTAAAAAAACTTTATCTAGAAAATGTGTTTTAGTTATTTGACTATAAAATTTGTAACATGAATCCAATAGCTCAAATATATTTAAGGCCCAAAGTCAAGAGGTGGGTGAAAAAAGTTAAATAAAGGAATATAGTTATATTAAGTTAGGAAAAGGTCTGAATTTGATCAACATTTTGGTGTACAAAAACAGAACAACAAATCTGCCGCACCCTTTTCCAGTTTTTTTATTTTTACCTTTATTTCAAATGATGGGTATATTGAGGGAGTGGGATATTATGGACAATAATAGTCAGACAATATGAGTTTTTTGAAGTAATTAATCCATTAAGGGATAAAATACAAGTGGTGGTGGGTAATGAATATCTGATGACATTTCCATTAGGAGTTTGTGCTTTTCATTATATTCACTTTTCTTTTTAATTATCAAGGAAATTATTTTCTTGAGAAAAATATGTATCTTTATTTATTACTTTCATTTTATTCTATTTTATCATGGTTTTTTTATAAAATTATTAATGTGAAATAATTTTCTTGTTGTTTAATCCTCTTTGAGAGATGTATCGCCATTGAAGACAATAAGTTCAATTAGTTTCAGTTGCTCAGAGGTTGTTGAATCGAATCAGTTTAATAAGATGATAAAAACTGATATTTGAGCTCTTAATATGGTTTATAATAAATTTAGTTTTATAATTTCAGGTCTTTAAGAATAAATTGGGTTATTCATTTGGAAAAAACTAGTATTCAATAATAAAGGGAGTGCCCAAGGATCAAATATTATCCACTGATGTTATTTTTATTCTATCATTTTTTAATAGTCGTTCTTCTGATTTCGAATATATAAATTTTTTTATAGTATTTATCTTCTTTTTTTCAATTAAATCTTTTTAACTTGTTTCAATACCCAATTATAGTTTTTAAATTTTACAAAACAAATTAATCAAAGTGATAGCTTTAACTCAGCATGTAACCTTCTCATAAGAAAACCCCATGGTAACCCCTATACTACATTTTAAATGATAAAATATTGACTAATGTTACATTATTGTACCCTTATCATCACATAAATATGGGAAAAAATCTTATTGAATGATTGAGGTCTTTAAAAGTACTTGTTTAGAAGTAATTTGACACTTACTTTTTTAAAAGGGGATTTAAATCTCAGGATATTTTCTGATATTGTTCCTTTTATGTATGTATTCTTTTAAAAACATATTTTTATAATCCAATTGCATAAAATAAATAAATATATTAAAGATATATTATTATGTAATAGTTTACCCAAACAAAAGTTTTTATTACTCCCCCAAAAATATATTCAAAACACACTCATACGTATAGAAATTCATATCACTTATAAGGCATAATAACTCTTCATGTTAAGGTTTAGAATAATATTATATTTATAATCTCTACCTGAGTAATCCTAGAGCCACAACTTTCCAACCCTCACCTTTCTAGAATAAGGCACCATCCTTTAGGTTAATGGAATGTCCAACCAAAAATTTTTCTACTTGGGGATACCTTAATCAGAAGGAGTATCAAATCCATCATATATCCAAAAAATAATATTTATTTACCATATTGAATAACTAAATTCAATATCCTAAGATTAACTAAAAACTATGTTTATTGTAGATTAAAAGTAAATCATAAGTAATTATATCTGTAATGTAACTCTTAATTTCTTGTGTGATAACTAAAATAAGGTTTTAACAATTAAAATTAATATTCAAACATATCTATAATATAAAAAAGTTATAACTATTTGTAAGGAATAGAGTGAAATTTATATACAATAACATTTCATATATCTAAACATGAGATATAAAATTATAAAGAATTCATAAATAAAATTTAACTATAATTGTTTTTATAAATTTTATAATCAGTATGGACATTCAATAATTATAAATATAAAAAATTTATATTCATTTACTAATGTGATATTTTAATTTGTTTATTGTATTATATTTTCATTTAATATATTATATTTCATGAAATAAAAACAGTTTCTGATTCAATTTTTTTATTATGTAAACATTTTACATAATTTTAATAAAATATATTAATATTATTTAAACCCTTGATCATATGAATTTATCAAAACTCTGTTTATAATGTTCAAATAATTTCAAAATAAATCATTTTTAATTTTAAAATTTCAAATTAATCCTTATGAGCATTTTAAAATATTCATGAAGAAAAAAAAATTAAATTATATAATGGATTAAAATATCCTATATCCTATTTCATGATATAAAACTCTTAGAAAAAAATTGTATATGAAATTTTACAACTGCCTAGAGATGTGAAATATGATTCATACAAACCTCTTTTCACACATGGTTTCACAAATCAAAACTTATTGTAATATTTGATACCACTATTAGGATTTATATATGAATATTAAAACTTAGTAGAAATTATCAAAGTGATCAAAATAACAAGAAAAAGTACACTGTTATTAGAAATATAAATACATATATACTGGAAATAGAGGTTTTTTTAAATAAATTATACCTTACACTGATTTCACAATAGAAAATTGCTTAATTATTTATAGTTTATGGTGACCAACAAGGAGGAAAAATCATCCCTCCTCTATTGTGTAACCATAGGATAAACCTGAATCACTTTCCAGGTTGAATATGAACATATAATGGGTATATATTATTCAACTATATACCCCATTTCACACTTAATAACATGAATATAATGCATGTCATATCATAAAAATTGTTATTTCATAAGATAATTATGGGATGATTCATCTACCCATTCCATATAATATTATTACAGAGGTGTCTCAATTATATACAAAAATATTTCATTTTTTAGATTAATTTTGAATACTTCTCACAATAATGCATGCCCTATAACTGCAACGGTTTAGTGTATTGTTATAATAAATATATATTTATCTTATTTAGGAAAAACATCAACATTTTACAAGAATTTATTCTCTAAAATCACCTGTAAAACACTCTTCCTAGTTAAAACCTTTCTTTATATCCTAGGAAAATGGAAACATAAGAAAGGGTGAGATACAAGATTTAGTAAGGGAAAATGCTGGAGATGTTAATTTTGATAAAAAGTGGGAATTAGATAATCATAATGTAATGAGAACATAATCATATTACATAAATTTTTTATCTAAATACATAACTCTAAAATATTAATTAATGGATTAATGTATATGAATTAAATTATACATGATTCATAATAGTTATAAACATTAAACAATATTGATACATGAGATTATAACATATGCCTAAGAATATGACAAAATGGAGTAAAATAAACATTATCATATAAATCACAAGTCACGTCTACGAAAAAAATAAATTCATCATATAATAGGCTTGGTCCAATGACTCATGAACCTTCTTGGTCTTGGGCTAACCACTCTTTCATCTTTAGGCTTGGGTCAAGCACCCATGTATCCTCTTAGGCTGGGGTTAACCACTCCATTACCCACTTATGATCCAGATAAAAACTCATCTACCCTTGATCTCAAGATATATCAAACATTATCCAATAAATTAGAGGCCTATAAAAGGATCACTCTTTAAATAATAAAAAACCATTCATATATATATATTCCATAATAATATAAGAGTATTTATAATTCCTTTATAACATAAGTAACCCATGGGAAAAAACCATTTTTATGAAACCTTCTCGAAAATATTAGTATCATAATACATAAAAATAAATAATGTGGATGATATCATAAAATCATAACCCTAGTAAAGAATAATAATCATGAAAGGATATTCACATTGATGAAAATCAATTTTATAAAATAATTAAAAATATCCTTTAAAAAGAGATTAAATATATTTTCATTTTTAATTACTTGAAAAAAATAAAAAAAATAAAAGAATAATGGGAGTATTATTTTTATTGAATAAATGTTGACACTTGTGAATGAATTTTTATAAAAAATAACATTTATGGTGGTGGGAAAATAAAACCATGCCCTATATTTTTAAAAACATCATTTTTATAGTTTTATTAAGAAAATAAAATTGGAATCTTATGTAAAATGTATCAAAATATTCATTTTATTGATTTTTGAATAAATTTTAATTTTACTAGAAAATACCAGTATAAAACATTTTATGGATGATAAAAACGACCATAAAACAATTTTAAGAATATTTATATGGATGAAAATATTTCTTGACCTTATAGTGGAGATATTGTTGTATTTAATTAATAATATTGTCTTAGATTTAAAAGTATCTAAGTGGGGGAAATGATACTAATAATTTAAAACATATAAATAACTTGGTTAATTTTTTTGTTTTTTAAATGGTAAATAACATAAAATTTATCATAAATGGAAATGAGAATATAAACAATCCTGATAAAAATGAGAGAGTGTAACATAAACCTTTACAACTATGGTAATCTTTGAATAAAGTTATAATAATAAAGAGAAAATTAGATAAATTTTTAAATCCATATTATTTTCCAATAAAAGTTTCATAAAATAATTTTATGGAAATTATTTAATACACACAAAATGAAGAAGGTGATTGATAGAAAAACCTCAATGAAGGGAAATTGAGATAAGAAAACCCTTACCTTAAGTTTGAACTTTATCTGTAGGGACTATGGAATCCATTATAATAAATTTATATATATTATAAATATATAATAGAACAATATTCAATATTATTATACAATATATCATTCCTTTATAATTTATAATCACCCATTTATAAAATATTATTCAATAAAATCAATATTTGAGTGTCAACTGTTCCATTTTAAACACATGTTTCAGTTTGATGGTTTTCATCCTTACAAATTGTTCATGGATTAATCATATAAATAATATTAAATATCTCATAAATATAATAATTAATTATTATATACACTTTTAAAACAATCCATTTAAGGTAGTGATGATAAATTAATTACACCACCTCACTGTGGCGGTAGTCTACATGTATGCTTGAGTGACGTTTTTATTTATGAATAAATTGAATTAAATGAATATAAAAAATATTTTCCCTTTATTTACCCATACTTATGTTAAAAATATCATATATATTCATTATATTTATCTATATAATGATCCATGATAAGTTTGTATGAAAAATGAAACATGTTTCTTTATGAAGACAGTCGTCCGCACGTTCTCATGGAAAATGCTTTCATTTTACATTGTATATAAAGGAGAAACAAAATTTTTGAACCATTAATTTTTTATTATATTAAATATATATATTAAATTTTATTAATATGGTTATATAATATTTATAATAGGTGGATAATGAAATAAATGTGAGAGAACTCAATTGAGATTATTACCTCTTCATTGAGTATATCCCTTAATATTACACCTTAATCCTTTATAGGAAGGTCTATTTGTGATTCTAAAACCTATATAAAGTGGGTGGGTTTGTTTTTATTATATTTCGAAAATGTTTTACCCAAGTAATTCTACACAATTTTTTTAATAAGTGATGAGAGGAGATTTACTTTTATAAGTGTGGGGAGCGTCACCTTTATAAATATTCAATGTTTTAAAATAATATAAAGTCATTTTCAAGGAAAAGTAGAACAAAATGGAAAGTATTTAATTTATATAATGATTTATAGTAAAACTAAACTCATATAATCTATTTTATAAAAATTATAGATATATTTCAAGCCTCATCTCTCAATCTAACCCCCTAAACCCTTCTAACCCTAACTGTAGTGATAATATTTTTACAACAGTAACTATACATTATAGATGAATATAAAATTGACCATAACTTTTTTAGAATCATAAATATAAATATGGTATCTTTTTTTAATGACTCATTTACTAGAGGATGAAGAATTTAATTTTCAAATATGTGTGAAAAACAAAATGAAAATGATTTTTTAGAAAATTTTCATTTTATGCATAAAAATAAATTTATTATTATTTTATACATAGTAAAAAAATAGATGGATCTTTAAATATTGAATTTAATATCTAAAAATTTCATAAAAATTGTTATTTAATTTTTATTAACTTAATTTATTAACATAAATATACATTGTGTGAAAAAAAATATTTTTCTAAATAATATCTCTTTTTTACTTTAAATGGATATTATCTTTATTTCAAAAAATTTGATAATCAGTGTGTGAATGATCAATAATTTTTATTAATGTGTGAAAAATACTTTTACATAATTTTAATATCTTAAATAAATTAAATTAAATATTAAAAAATATATATATAATAAAAAAATGTTCGTAAACCAAACATTTCTATTTATGCAAGTATTATTAGACTAACATTACATATAATTAATCAACTATTTCATGAATGTAATTACTTAATTTTATTACTTGAATATTATTAAATAAATTTAATTATATATTAATTAATTTCATTTTAAAATTTTAATAATCTATTATTCACTTAATTTTAGTTTTTTGTGTATCACGAGAAATCAAACTCATCAAATTTGTTAAATAGAAATATATTCTAAAATATCAAGGTGTTACATTATACCCCCTTATATGATTTGTTTCACATAAAAATCCATTACTTTAAAGAAAATAGTGGAGGATACGTCTACATAAATACCCAATGGGTTCCCACATCGCTTCCTAAAATTTAGGATTCCACCAATGAACCTTAACTAAGTGTGTGGGCAGATTTTGTAGTGGTTTGTCTTTAAGATCTATGATTTTTAAAATTTGTTCCATAAAATAAATACCATGATCCAATGGTATGACCTTTTATTTAAGTACAAGTGAAGGATTAGGTATTTACTTCACAAGAGAGATATATGGATCACATCATGAACTTAAGAGATGTTCAGCAGAAGCTTTAATAGATAAGGTATTTTCCCTACTTGATCAAGAATATTGAATGGAATAAATTATTTTGGGATAACTTTCCCTTTATTCTAAATCGTATAACCTTAATAAAAAGAGATATTTATAATAATACATTTTCTCAAAATTTTGATTTTGTATATCACTAAGAACTATCAACATAACCTTTCTGATGACTTTGAGCTACCCTGATGTGTTCTGAAATGAATTTAAATGTATCTTCAATTTATTCATCTAACTAAGGCTTGAGTATCATTTTTTATAAATCTTCATCCAATAAATATGTAGTTATGAAGTTATTTATAGATAGGTCTTTACAAGTATCCAGGTTAAAGACTGAGGTAATTCTATTATTTGAAGACAATTTTATTATGATATGGTGTTGATACTGCCACCTTTGAAATCCATTTAGAAGGATCTCACCATATTTTCTAGTGGTCTAATCATATTCTCAGAATAAAAATCCGTCTTAGTATGTTACATATTGTTAAAGACCATCTTCATATACAACTCTATCTAAATACTTCCCTAGAACGTTTAGGTAAACCAAACATCTAGTTCAGATATAATTTAGAATTGTACTCTATACATCCTTAACACTTCATTAATGTTTATCCTATAAATTTGGGAAAGTAAGAAATATTCTCTAATAAAAATATAATTCACTAACTTCATAAGATAATCAACTAAAACCAAAATTATGTTATTGAATATAAATGTATTATGTAGTCCAATGACGGAATCCATGGTGAATTTTTCTAATTTTCATATAGATATGGGTGATGGATTCATCATCCCCTTATATTTCTGACACATAAACATAACTTTTTTGGAAACCTAGGAATAGATATACATGTTATAAAATATCCATCAAAATAATTTCCTAGAAAAATTATCTATGATATATCTTAACATTTGTGTACTCCTAGGGTGGATACAAAATGACGAGTTATATGATTCATCCAGTATCTAATTATTCTATTCTAGAACTAAAGAGATTCATATCTAGTTCATTAATCATATAATCCCCTCGTTGTCATGATTAAGATTAGGGCTCGTCCGTAATTTTTTAGTTAAAAATTATCTTTTCAAGCTTCTATAATCTTGAAATGGTTGGAAGGTTGTATAGTCATTTGTGAATGATATGATTTATCCCCTTTAGTGATGATTATAATTTCCATCCTATGAAAATTCATAAGTATTGGATATTTCTCATTCCATGCCATGGAAAAGATGACATGATCCTTCTAACACAACACATCGACCAACTGTTTCACCTTATATGTTTGGTACTCTATTGATTAGTTATAATATTAAATAAACTATAAGAATATCATTTAGTAGATATTAAATTACCTCTATAATATTATATACTTTAAACATTTATTGCTAATATATATATCTATATATCACAATATTCACTATAAAGATATATCCCCTATATTTTCAAATAAATAATTACCACTTACAACTTCCAATAATGAGTAGGGTAATTTTTCACATGAATATTAAATTTTCATGAGGGAAATTCTAATAACATGTAATTATAAAAGAAAATACACTTGATTTCCTAGTTTAATAATCATTTTATACCATAAACCATTTTATACTACAAGGAAATGTGGGAAAAGGTGCATTAACCAACCTTCTCTTATGTTCCTTGAATATTTCTTCTTAATCACTGGATTAAATAAGCTTGGATATATTCCCCATCAACATGGTAAATATATTTCATAGCTCTGAGAAAAGTTTCATGAATCATTAGAACTATATTTCTAATATAATAAAAATATAGATATCATCTTAAGGAATTTTTTAATAACACTTTTCTTTAAAGGATTCACCAATATAACCTCAATTTTAATTACATGACATGAGAATGATAATTTCTATAGTCATAATTCAAAATTAATAAATTTTTAATACAACTTGTCACCAGAGAAGGTTTAAAACAAATTATTAGAAAATTATCACTCTATTCCTTACTCTTGGAATATTTAAGAACATCCTCTACAAAGACTACTACACACTGATCAAGGAAATGTCTAAAGACACTATTAATTATATCCATGAAGATAATGGGGTTATAACGACCCATACTTTATATACATTGTTAATAATTCAAAATTGAAGCACACTTATTACAACACATAACAAAACCATGAATGGACCGTATAGGTACAATGTCTTTAGAAAATGGGAAACATAAACAACTGGTTCATAATTCATCTACACTTACTCCCTTTTATTTTATCATATCTAGAGTCCCTTTTGGCATATCTAACTTAATACCCTTCTTCCTGACCTGGGGAAAAGAAAAAATACAAAAGGGTGAGCTCAAATGCTCAGTAAGGGTAAACAAAAGAAACATCAATCACATGATATTCATAAGAACATAACATTTTGGAAATCTTAACCTTCAAAAGAGATCATAATTTCATAACATGGGATAAATCATAATAGTGAAATGTAATCCCAATAATCATAACTTAAAACATGAAACTTTGTGGCATACACACATAATCATAGAGAATCATTTCTTAGTAGTCAAGACTCATTGCTAAGACTATCTTAGCGGACAAAGTCCATTTCTGAACCGAGTTCACTCCTAGTTTCATTCTTGTTTCACTGAACCGGATTAACCTGCTGTTCCATCCATGTATATCTCATGAGATATAAATCTTTACCCAATGCATTGGAGAGAGATATAGGTCCCACCCATCTCATAATGATATCATTCTTATGTGGGCCACAAGACTATAAATCATACATCATAGCATAACTCATGTAATAAAAATGGGATTCTTAAACATCATGCCATCATAACATAATCCATATAAGATAAAAGGACATCATAAAAATAATTCCATCATAACATAATCAAATCATTGTAAAAATAGGGATAGAAACAGAACCCTATATTATCTTAGATGGAAAATATTGTTGATAAAACGCTTGAACTCCATTCTTGAGGAAAATATCCTTTATACTTCAAATTTTTTTCCTTTCTTAAATTGTCATAAAATTTTAAACTAAAAGAAGTTGATTAAAAATAAACTTGAAAAATTGTAAAGGAATATTCATGGGAATAATGTTCTAAAAGTCCATTCATGCCGTATAAGTTAAAAAAACATTCTTCTTGTACTTTGTCCGAAAAAGTCAAAAAGTACCTCGTACTAAAAACGAAAAAAGAATCCTTTAATATATTTTACTAAAAACTCACCAATGGATAAAATTGGATTTAAAAAATTGTAATTTGATGGAAATAATATTAAATATTGAGGAAACATGGATGTGGATGATAAATATTTCCCAGTAAATTCTAAAGTATAAAAAATCTCAGATAAAAATGAGATTGCGAGATTTTCCCTTACCTTAGGTCTGATTTTCTTTGAATGTGTCCAAACCTCCTGTATAATGATTTAAATAATGTTATTGACTTATTCCAGAATCGTACTCATTTTTATGATATCATACGTGGTCATATTATTAGCTTCTTATTAGTAATATTTCATTGCTACTTGTTATTCGGGTGTTTATTTCTTTTTGTTCTTATGCCTGTTCTGTCGAATAAATTATTATTATTCTTTTTAGGTTATAGATACCAAATTTACAGAATGGTATTAGTTTAATATAAATCATATTTATTCATTCAATGCATTTATATAATCATTATGTAATGAAGATCATGTAGAATGAGTCGCATCACATCGTGGAGACGGTAGGCCGTACGTATGCACGAGCGATGATACCGTTCTAGTGATTGTGGAATTGTATTTAAGTGTATGAATACTATTTCAGAAACAATATAACTTTACAATAATCATATATAGTTATTATTTACACCATTATACCCATCCAAGTAAGGTGGTGGTGGAAAACAGATTACACCACGGCGTGGAGACGATATTCTGTATGTACGCACAAGCGATGATTTCTTTTTCCGTAGGATGGATAGAAGGTGAAATAGGGCTGTTTCATATTTAAATAATATATCAGAATATTATTGATACTGATGTTATTACTTCGTAATGAAAGAACTAAATAAGAAGAAGTAGAAGAAGAAATAAAGTTGAAAGAATCGGTAACGGACATTACCTCTTCTTTGAAGCGCCTCTTCTAAACCTACTCTTAGGGCACTAAAGATGATCTTTGAAGAAGACCATGACCTCTAGGATGTTTTTAGGGAAGTGGAGAAGAGAAATTGTCAGGGGTTTTCTGAGATTGAAGGATCAAAGTGGTGTGAGGAGGAGAGGGAGGAGGTTCCCTTTTATAAGGGAGGAGAGGGGCACCTTAGAAAAAAATTAATATATTATTTTATTATAAAGTCATATTCAGTTTTTAATAGCTCCAAATTGATTTATTTGGAAGTTAAGGTGGGGATGAATCTAAATACTCTTAACAAATATATTTTAGACAAGTTTATGTTACTATTGTAACCTTATCATTTAGATTTAACTCTAAGTTAAATAATTTAACTTTTACTGTGTCTTCTTGTTTTCTTACACTATATGGTTAATAAACATACTATAACAAGCCAAACGAACCCCAAGTTGTTAATTATTAATATATATAACCTTAACTAAGTCATTTGGCCGAACCTTATATTTTTAAGAATAAAATAACAATTAATAATATAATATTTATTTTAAAAACTATTTTAGGTCAATTTTGAAACTATTTGGTAATTAATTTTTGTGAAAATCATAACAACATGATTATTTCAAAAAAAGTTAATTAAATCAATACTAACATGTAATATTAACCTATAAAATTAGTTTAATTCTTAAAAAGTCTGAAATTACATTTATTTTGGTATTTATAATGTCAATTATGTTCATATTTCATTAATAAGGTAATTACCACATCCTCATTGTCTCATAAATAAATAAAATTAATTAAAGTTTAAAAATTATAAAGAAATTACCATTATGTATGAAATCTTGTAAGATTTACAATGAATATTTATAGTCTAATTTATCTTATTTTTAACCCTATATTAAAAATGTTTTAGTTATTAAACTTGGATTTTAACTATTTTAACTCTTCTATAAATAAAATAATATTAAATGTCCTAATCTAATCCAAGTGGACCTAAATGGTCTTATTTTGTTCCAAATGTTTTTTTTGGTCGAATTAAACATATCCAATAGAATTAGGACTTGTGTTAGGGTAATAATAATATCATTTTTACCCTTAATTACCCTATTTACTTTTAACCATGGTAAAAAAAGTAAAAAGTTACTATTCACCAAAAATTATTTTTATCTTATTGAACCACATTTTACTCCTTGATATTAACCGTGTATCTCAGATTTTCGAAATTCCACTCACAGAAGTGGTAAAATTATGTTTCATGTAAATTTTCAAAAAGCTCCTAGGAGGTAGATAAAAGACGGTGAAAAGTTCAATAAATTTTTTATATATCTAAAATTATTATAAAATGACTCCAATTAATCACATTGAACTTATATAAGTATTATGTATCAATTTTTACCTAAAATAAATTTAAATAAAATAAAAAAAATATTTAAATACAAAAGTCGGTTTTTAAATAGTAACCTAGTGTTTTCACTATTCATCAAAAATTGAAAGTTTTCAGATAAATACCAAAATTTCACCCTAGGATAATTTTGATATTCCGAATCCAAAAATGAAGTCCAATTGAAAGTTAAAATTTATAAAATTTCAAAAAGTGGGTATTAATATTCATAATGGCTAGTTTTAATAATATTTTAATAGCATATCGTTGTTTAGTTAAACTTGGTATTGCGTACAACGCAAGCTATCGAGGAAGGTCGTGATTACGTGTAAATAAAGACAAGATAGTGTTGTGTGTAGTAAAAGATTCCTTGGATGATTTATATTACATAGAAACAAAATATTTCTCATAAAAATCTAGGGTGTTACATTCTACCCCCCTTAAAATGAATTTCACCCTAGAAATTCATCACTTTTTAACAAACATATGAGGATACCTCTCCCTCATTATATCCTCAAGATCCCATGTCACTTTTTATAATTTGTGGTTCCTCCATAAAACCTTCACCAAGCAAGTGGTCTGGTTCCGTAGGACTTTTTTCCTAGAATCCAGAATCTCTATCGGCTGTTCTTCATAAGAAAGATCTTGCTCCAGCGGTACAACTTCTGAGTGGAGTACATGTGAAGGATCGAGTATGTACTTTCTCAGGAGAGATACATGGAACACATCATGAACTTGAGAGAGATTTGGTGGAAGCGACAATCGGTAAGCTACCTTCCCAACAGGATCCAGTATTTCGAAAGAACCAATATACCTAGGGCTCAGCTTTCCCTTCTTTCCAAATCTCATTACTCTCTTCCAAGGAGATATTCGTAAGAACACTTTATCACCGACTTCAAACTGTAGTTCTTTTCTTCGGTTATCGGCATAACTTTTTTGTCGACTTTGAGATGGTCTTATGTGTTTTTGAATAGATCAGACCTTTTCTTCCATCTCATCAACAAGATCAGGTCCTAACAGATTTCTTTCCCCAACTTCATCCCTGCAAGTTGGAGTCCTGCATTTTTTTCCATAGAGAGCTTCATAAGGATCCATCTGAATACTGGTGTGAAATATATTATTATAAGAAAATTCCACCAAAGGTAGGTGTTGATCCCAACCACCTTTTAAATCCATAGAGCAAGCTCTAAACATATCGTCTAGAGTTTGAATTGTCCTCTCAGACTGACCATCTGTCTGAGGATGATAAGCAGTGCTGAAACTCAACTCTATATCCAGAGTATGTTGAAGACTTCGCCAAAACTTTGAGGTAAACCTCAGATCCTGATCAGATATAATGGAAACTGGTACTCCATGCAATCTTACTACTTCCTTCAAATATATCATGGAAAGCTGTTTTAGAGAGAAATCTTCTCTAATAGCAATGAAGTGTGCTAAAATTGTAAGACGATCAACTATGACCCAGATAGCATTATTTCCTTTGGATGTTTTAGGATGTGCGGTGAAAAAGTCTATAGTGACGTTTTACAATTTACATTCAGGTATGGGTAATGGTTGTAACATCCCCTTAGACTTCTATCTCTCAGTTTAACTTTCTTACAAACCAAGCATCGAGAGACATATTCAGCAACATCTCTTTTCATGCCATCCCACCAGAATTACTCTTTCAGGTCCCTATACATCTTCATGATTCTAGGATGAATAGAGAATGAAGAACTATGAGGCTCATCTAGTATCTCCTTCTTTAATTCTAGGATAGGAGGAACACAAACCCGATTCTTTAACCTTATTATCCCATCACAATCAAGGTTGAATTCAAGAACATTTCTCACCTTCTTTTGTAACTCTACATCGTATTTCTGTGCCTCTTTAATCTTCACATGTATAGACGGTTGAACATTTATTTGGGAAAGATAAGATTTTCCCCCTTCTATTATAATTCCAAGATCCATCCTTTCTAAATCCAAAAATATTGGATCTTTTGTTATCCTCATCATGGATAAGCTAGCATGGTCTTGTCGACTTAATGCTTCTGCCACCTTGTTTGCTTTCCTAGGATGATAATGAATTGAGAAGTCGTAATCATTAATCAGATCCAACCAACTTTTTTTGCGCATATTCAGCTCCTTCTGTAAGAAAATGTATTTCAAACTTTTATGACCAGTATAAATATTACACCTTTCACCATAAAGATTATGCCTCCATATTTTTAATGCAAAGATTGCCACAACTAACTCCAAATCATGAGTTGAGTAATTTTTCTCAGGTATTTTCAACTGTTGTGAGGCATAAGCTATCACCATATAGTTTTTCATGAGAACACACCCCAATCCCTTCTTGGATGCATCACTATAGATCACAAACCATTCTCCACTACAAGGCAGTGTGAGAACAGGTGCACTGGATAACCTTCTTTTTAATTCCTTGAAATTCTCTTCATACTCCTCTGTCCAAAGGAACTTAACTAATTTTCGAGTCAACCTGGTGAGTGGATTAGATAATCGTGAAAAATATTTCACAAAACATCGATAATATCCAGGCAAACCAAGAAAACTTCATATCTCAGTTACTTTTGTTGGTCTCGACCATCTTTCGATAACATCTGCCTTTGCTGGATCCACATATATCCCTTGTTTTGAGATTATGTGACCCAAAAATGAAACTTTTTGAAGCCAAAATTCACACTTGTTAAATTTGGCATAAAGCTTCTCCTTTCTTAGGGTATTTAATACAATTCTCAATTGATATTCATGTTATTTTTTATCCTTGAATAGAAAAGAATATCGTGTATAAAGACTACCAAAAACTGATCAAGATAGTCTCTAAAGACTCTATTCATTAGATCCATGAAGATGGAAGGGTAATTAGTAAGACCAAATGGAATCACTATAAATTCATAGTGTCCATACCTTGTACGGAAAGCCGTATTTGGTATATCCTCCATTTTTACCCTTAATTGATGATACACTAAATGAAGATCAATCTTGGAAAAGCATTGAGATCTGCATAGTTGGTCAAATAAGTCATCAATACGTGGGAGAGGATATTTGTTCTTGATAGTGATCTTGTTAAGTTCTCGATAATCAATGCAGAGTCTCATTGATCCATATTTCTTCTTAACAAACAGAACAGGTGCTTCCGAAGGTGATGAACTAGGGAATATGAATCCCTTATAAAGATTCTCTTGGAGTTGCTTCTTCAATTCTTGAAACTCAATTTGGTACATTCTATAAGGTGTCTTTGAAATAGGCAAAGCACCCGGTATGAGTTCTATTGAAAACTCAGCTTCACGATTTGGTGGAAGAACCAATAATTCCTCCGAAAATACATCATCAAACTCTCATACAATGGGTGTATTCTTAATCATGAGTTTCTCTCCAACCATTTGAGATAAATAACCTTCATTTATTGGAATGAAGACCCATAGGATTGATGAAATTTCCACTGAAAGGTTATGTTCATCCTTGCATCGATAGATGATCATAGATTGATCTGGAATATGAAATGTGACTTCCCTTATTTGGAAATTGATATGAGATTCATATAAAGAAATTCAATCCATGCCAAGAATCACATCAAGTCCCACTATAGGAAGGATCACAAGATTTGGAGGAATATCTTTCCCACAAATTTCAATTGGAGAAGAATTGTAAACTTTTGATGCGACTGTTGTTCCATTAGGGGTTGTCACAACTAACTCAATATCTAACTACTGAGGTAATATGGAGATACCCTTAGAAAATTCATCAGAAATAAAAGAGTGGGTGGATCCAAAATCAAATAAAACATTTTCTACTTTAATGTGTATGGTAAGTATACCTTTCACCACTTTGTTATCGTACTCTACATCGCTGATAGAAATTTCATGTGACTTTCCTTTGTCTTTAGCCTTAAGAGTTTGTTGAAATCGATCATCATCAAAAACCCTTGGATTAGGGAATTGATTAGCATAATACCCCATTTCCTTGAAATTGTAACATTGAAGTGTAGGAGGTGAATTCTGTGTAGCCTTTTCTTTGTTCGCATCACTAGACATCTTCTTCCCATCATTGCGGCATTCAAATTCCCGATGAACTTCTTTTCCACATTTGAAACATTTTCTTGTACCTTTAAGACAACTCCCTCCATGTTTCTTTCCACACTTTGAGTACAAGGGAAAACTCATCTTCTTTTCAGTGTGCTCTTTAGATTTCATTTGAATTCAATTTTCCTCTTCTTATCAAAAACATATGAATGATGGGTTACTCCAATCTCCATCTCAACCTTGAGAGCACATCGAATGGTTTCCTTGTAACTATTGAAGTCTCTTATGGTTAACACCCTTAAAAGACTTGGTTTTAAGCCACTAAAGAATCGATCGATCTTACTCTCAGGTTGGATAATAATTCTGAAAGCATACCTTAGAATTCTTGTAAAATTTACTTCGTAGGTACTAACAGATTCATCATCTTTTTTGCTTCAGTTCAAGAAACCCCTTCTCCATCTTTGTTCGAAGAATACGAGGGAAGTACTTATTGAAAAATAAGTTCTTGAAATCTTCCCATTACATGGACTCAATTTCATCTTTTGGCCTCGTATTATTGATAAGATTCCACCATTGATCAGCTTCACCTTCCAAACAATATACAGCTAAGATGACTTTATCATGTTCAGAACATTGAGGAACTGAAAATATCTTTTTAGTGATACTGATCCATTGTTCAGCCACTAATGGATCAGCAGACCCGCTGAATGAGGGTGGACACTACCTCATGAAGGATTCAACAAAATGTTGCTCCTTCCTTTTCTCATTTGGAAGTCCTGCATGATTCATAGCTTGAGAAAGTTATGTGAGCATGGCTACAATATTTTTCATTCCCACTCCCATAATGTTTGGTTGCTCAGGGGGACAATCATTGAATTGCCTGTTGCATTCCGCATTAACACGGTTCCTTTGGGTTCTAGCCATTGACTAAAACCAAGATGAATAGTGTGATTAACACTAATTATAATAGGAAAACCACATAATAAAATTTCACACTTAAGGTCTTATCATAGGTTGTTCATGGACATTAATAAAACACTAATATTGTTCTATTCTTAGATATATCCTTAGGGTTCTTACTAAGGCTTTCACATCCTAGTTTCTGAAGGTTGACTATACTTTTCCTCTAATACTAACTATAACGACCCATAATTTACATACATTGTTAATACTTAAAAACTGAAGCATAATTATTACAACATATAACAAAACCATGAAAGGACCTTATAGTTATAGTTTCTTTCGAAACTGGGAAACATAAACAACTGGTTCATAAATCATCTACACTCTCTCCCTTTTTTTATCATATCTAGAGTACCTTTTGTCATATCTTACTTAATACCCTTCTTCCTGACCTGGGGAAAATAAAACATACAAAAGGGTGAGTTCAAATGCTCAGTAAGGGTAAAAAAAATAAATATCAATCACATGATATTCATAAGAACATAACATTTTGGAAATAATAATCTGAAAAAGAGATCATAATTTCATAACATTGGATAAATCATGGTAGTGAAATGTAATCCCAATTATCAAAACTTAAAACATGAAACTTTGTGTCATACACACATAATCATAGAGAATCATTTCTTAGTAGTCAAGACTCATTTCCAAGACTATCTTAGCGGAAAAATCCCATTTCGGAACTGAGTCCACTCCTCATTTCAGTCCTATTTGACTGAACCAGATTAACATGTCGTTCCAACCATGTCTATCTCATGAGATATAAATCATTACCCAATGCATTGGAGAGAGATATAGGTCCCACCCATCTAATAATGATACCATTATTATGTGTTCCACAAGATCATAAATCATACATCATAGCATAACCCATGTAATAAAAATGGGATTTTAAAACATCATTCCATCATAACATAATCCATATAAGATAAAAGGACATCATAAAAATTATTCCTTAATAACATAATCAAATAAATGTAAAAATAGGGATAGAAACAGAACCCTATATTATCTTATATAGAAAATAATTTTGTTTAATGCTTGAACTCCATTCTTGAGGAAAATATTCTTTCTACTTCAAAAACATTTTTCCTTTCTTAAAATGTCATAAAACTTTAAAATAAAAGAAGTTTATTAAAAATAAACTTGAAACTTTTAAATAAAGCTTCATGTAAATAATGTTCTAAAAGTCCATTCAGGCCGTATAAGTTAAAAAAACATTCTTCTCATACTTTGGCCAGAAAAGTCAAAAAGTACCTCGTACTAAAAACGACAAAAGATTCCTTTCATATCTTTTACTAAAAACTCACCAATGGGTAAAATTGGATTTAAAAAATTGTAAGTTGATGTAAATAATATTACATATTGATCAAACATGGATGTGTATGATAAATATTCCCCAGTAAATTCTGAAGTATAAACAATCTCGGATAAAAATGAGATTGTGAGATTTTCCCTTACCTTAGGGCCGATTTCCTTCGTACGTGTCCGAACCTCCTATATAATGATTTAAATAAGGTCATTTACTTATTATAGAATCTTAATCATTGTTATGATATCATATATGGTCATATTATTAGCTTCTTATTAGTAATATTTCATTGCAACTTGTTATTCGAGTGTTTATTGCTTTTTGTTCTTATTCGTGTTCTGTCGAATAAATTCTTATTCTTATTTTTAGGTTATAGATACCTAATTTTGAGAATTTTATTAGTGTAATATATATCATATTTATTCATTCAATTCATTTATATAATCATTATGCCATGAATATAATGTAGAACGAGTCACATCACATCGTGGAGACGGTAGGCCGTACATAAGCACGAGCGATGATATCGTTCCCATGATCGTGGAATTGTATTGAAGTGTATGTATAATATTTCATAATCAATAACAATTTACAATAATCATATATAGTTATTATTTACACCATTATACCCATCCAAGTAAGGTGGTGGTGGAAAACAGATTACACCGCGGCGTGGAGACGGTATTCCGTACGTACGCACGCGCGGTGATTTCATTTTCCGTAGGATGGATAGAAGGTAAAATAGGGCTGTTTCATATTTATAATAACATATCAGTATATGAGTGATAAGTATGTTATTACTTAATAATTAAACAACTAAAGAATAATATGTATAAGAAGAAATAAAGTTGAAAGAATCGGTAACAGACATTACCTATTCTTTGAAGCGCCTCTTCTTAACCTCCTCTTAGGGCACTAAAGATGGTCTTTGAAGAAGACCAGAACCTCTAGGATGTTTCTAGGGAAGTGGAGAAGATAAATTTAAAGAGTTTGGCCGAGCATTAAGGCTCAAAGTTGTGTGAGGAGGAGAGGGAGGAGGTGCCCTTTTATAAGGGATGAGAGGGGCACCTTAGAAAAAACTTAAAATATTATTTTATTATAAAGACATATTCGGTTTTTAATAGCTCCAAATTAATTTATTTTGAATATAATGTGGGTATGGGTCTAAATAATCTCAACCAATATATTTTAGACAAGTTTAGGTTACTATTTTAACCTTATCATTTAGATTTAACTCTAAGTTAAATAATTTAACTTTTACCGTGTCTTCTTGTTTTCTTACACTATATGGTTAATAAAATTAGTATAACAAGACAAAAGAACCCCAAGTTGTTCATTATTAATATATATAGACTTATATAAGTCATTTGGCCTATCCTTAGATTTTGAGGAATAAAATAACTATTAATAATTTAATATTTATTTTAAAAACTATTTTCTCTCAATTTGGACACTATTTGGTAATTGATTTTTGTGAAAATCATAACAGCATGATTAGTTCGAAAAACGTTAATTAAATCAATAATAACATGTCATATTAACCTATAAAATTAGTGTAATTCTTAAAACATCTCAAATTACATTTATTTTGGTATTTATAATATCAATTATGTTAAGATTTCTTTAATAAGGTAATTACTGCATCATCACTGTGTCATAAATAAATTAAATTATTTAAAGTCTAAAAATTATAAATAAAATAACATTATGTATGTAATCTTGTTATATTTCTAATGAATATTTACAGTCTAATTTATATTATTTATAACTCTATATTAAAAATGTTTTAGTTATTAAACTTTGATTTTAACTATTTTAACTCTTCTATAAATAAAATAATATTAAATGTCCTAATCTAATGCAAGTGGACCTAAATGGTCATATTTTATTCCTAAGGTTGTTTTTGGTTGAATTAAACTTATCCAATAGAATTAATACATGTGTTAGGGTAATAATAATATCATTTTTACCCTTAATTACCCTATTTACTTTTAACCGTGGTAAAAAAAAAGTAAAAAGTTACTATTCACCAAAAATTATTTTTATCTTATTGATCCACATTTTACCCCTTGATATTAACTGTGTCTCTCGAATTTTCGGAATTCCACTCACAGAAGTGGTAATATTATGTTTTATATAAATTTTCAAAAAGATCCTAGGAGGTAGGTAAAAGACGGTGAAAAGTTCAATAAACTTTTTATATATCTAAAATTATTATAAAATGAATCCAATGAATCACATTGAACATATATATGTATTATGTATCAATTTTTACCTAAAATAAATTTAAATAAAATAAATAATTAATTAAATAAAAAATTGGTTTTTAAATAGTAACCCATTGTTTTCACTATTCATCAAAAATTGAAAGTTTTCAGATAAATACCAAAATTTCACCCTAGGCTAATTTCGATATTCCGAGTCAAAAAATGACGTCCATTTTGAAAGATAAAGTTTATAAAATTTCTAAATGTGGGTATTACTATTCATAATGGCTAGTTTTAATAATTTTTTAATAGCATATCGTTGTTTAGTGAAACTCGGTATTCCATACAACGCAAGATATCGAGGAAGGTTGTGATTGCGTGTAAAGCAAGCCAAGATAGTGTTGTGTGTAGTGAAAGATTCCTTTGATGCTGTATATAACAAAAAAAATATTTCTCATAAAACTATCAGGTGTTATAGGGGTAGTGGTAATTACAAATTGAATAACTATTAATAAATAGTTTCCATACATTATATGGAAGGTTATTATGAATATATCATCCCATCTGACCCTTAAATGATGATATATAGATTAGAGATGAATCGTGGAAAAGTACTGAGCATCATGCAGTTTATGAAACAAGTCATAAATATGGGGTAGAGTATAATTGTTCTTGATATTGATCTTTTAAAGTTCATGATAATAAATATAGGGACACATTTTACCATATTATTTTTAAGAATAAGGATAGGTTCACTGCATGGCTATGTGATTTTTTGAATGAAACTCTTTTCTAGATTCTACTATAATTGCTTCTTTAATTATTTCAACTCAATCTGAGAAATTCTATTTGAATCCTTTTAAATAGGCATTGAACCAGGTATGAGTTCTATTGAAAAATCAAATTCAATATTTGAGGTAAGACTAGGAAACTATTTTATAAATACAATGGTATATTCTTGAAAAATAGACATATCATCAATGGTGAGTTTCTCCAAATAATTTTAGAAAAATACCCCTCATGAGTAGGTAGTGTGACCCATATAATGAAGGTAATTTCTATTATAAGATAATATTCTTCCCCTCACCAATAGACAATCATCGTTTAATTTTGAATATTAAATATGAATTCCATTCCATATAAATTGATATGAGATCTATATAGGAAAATATAATCCAAACCCAAAATCACAAAAAATCTAACTAGAGGAAGAACAAGATATTTATAGGATTCACATTCTAAAAAAATATAATAGATGAGAAATATTATAGAAGATATCAACAGTACTATAAAAGTATTCATAGTTAAGTAAACATCTAATAATTGAGGTGGTGATGTGATACTGTTTGAAAATTCTTCAGATATAAAAGAGTGGGAAGTTCCCGAATCAAATAATACATTTGGATTTATATATTGGATGATAAGTGCACCTTTCACCACTTCTTTATCATAATCAACTTTGAAAGTTTTAATCAAATGAGTTTTCCCATTATCTCTTGGATCTAGGGGTTATTGATGATGATTGTTTTCATTAACTCTAAAATTCATGAAATGGTTATCATAATTCCCATATGCTTTGATATTGAATCATTACAGTATGTGTGGTTTATTTGTTTGATATTTATTCTCATAATTTAAAATCATCTTCATATATCTTGGACATTAATTTTCTTGATGGCCATATATTACACACTTGAAACTTTAACTTGTCCCCTTAATATAATTTCCCCATATTTTCTTCCACTCTTTTTAAAATAATGAAGATTAATATTTATTACTTATTGATGTTCATTATTAGAATTTACTAATAAGAACAATTATTACATTTCCCTCTATATACACTCTTAACATTATTCCCCCTTAGTCCATCTATTGACCAAAAACAAAAATCATATTATAATAATTAGGTGTAATTATTATTATAATAATGTAAATCATCCTAGATATATCCTAATTTATGAAAAAATTCTATCAACCCATAATATTCCAGGTTTCAATCTATATTTTCCATTGTTATATTATAATGACTCATAATGTTTCATGAAAATAATTTGAATTAACCAAATCATCTCCTCTTAGAGTGTCAAACTAGGTGTACAATTAGGCCTTGTGGTCATCCACTAGGTTAGGATTGAGTATGTTCCCATCCAATATTTTTAGGGTTATTAACCCGAGTAGAATCTATGCAAGTATTTGTATCCACCTTTTTTCTATACACACAAGGATATAGCTTATTCTTAGCCACACAATCTAAACTTTTACAAAATTTCAGGATGTTACACTGTACATAAACTTATCCATAAGGTCTGAACCAATGTTTTCTGTGTGTAATATCCAATAATTATTCAACCCTACTCTAATACTAACTAAGGATACCTAATAATTAAATATGTAAATATTATATCTTTTTAAATAAATATTCAAAACATCACAATATAATATGCACCCTAGAATCATAAATGTTTAGATTCGTTGGAGACTAGATATATAAAAACATATTTATGAATAAATTTCAAGACCTCTCACAATGTTATTCCCTTAATGTAACCCTATCAAACATGTACCACTTATAACGATTCTTCATAAATATGAGAAATCAAAACATAATAAAGAGTGAGCTCAAATGCACTATAATGGTAAACATGGGAGATATAAATCAATGACCATAAGGGAAAGATATTGTATTCATGTTAAATAAAGGCTGTATAAAAAATATATAAATGTAAAATCATGATTCCTTGCATAAAGTATTGGCATAACATATTAGTTGTGTCACAAGGTTATAAAATATCAAACAATGTTGAACCAAGAGCATATAAACCTATATTTAGAATATGACATAATAGTTTATCATAAACATAGAAATATCATATGTTAATGAAATACCCCAAGGTATTCATCACATAATAGTCTTAAGCTAACCAATTGTGTTCCTTTTTTGGCATGCACTAACTACTTGTCTACCCATGGGAATGGGATAAACACCCATATTCTATCTTGGGTATAGGATAACCAATAATGTATAGTAATGGGTTTGGGATAACCTCTTATGTACCCTTTACCTCAAGAGATATCAAAAATTACCCAATGATTCAGAGGTATAAAATAGACTCACTCATCACATAATAATAAGCCATTCATATATATTACATAAGAAAATATGATCATTCATCATTCCTTCATAACTTAATTAACCCTAGGGAAAGGAATGTGTTTTATGTAATAGTCTTCATAATAACATTATCATAAGAAATGAAAATAAAAAATTAAGCGATATCATTAGAGAATATCCCAAGAAAATTTTAAAAATCCATAAAGGATGTGAAAAAAGATGAAAATTATTTTTAAAAAATGATTAAAAATTTTCTTGGAAAGAACATGCATAGATATCCTTTACTTTTGGTAACTATTAAAAAACTAAAAAATTATATAATAATTTGAATGTTATTACCATTAAAATTACATGGAAACTTGTAAAGGAATCTTGATAGTGAATAAAGATCATGATAGTGGGAAACACTATTCTTATTATTGTTTCACTTACAATAGAGTGTCTCAATACTCAATTTTTGATGATAAACTGGTTGGGAAATATTTCCATATGTTTACTAATCAATTTTTGGATGGTTTTAATAGTTTTTTATAACTATAAATGCCAAAATACTCCAAACGTTTTTATTTGATAAATCACTATGGACTTGCGTTCAAAAATTATGAATTTACTAGGGTCTCTAACCAATGAAATTTAGGATTTTATATAAGTCAAGATGATGGGATTCCATGATCACAACACCGGTTGATGGGGGTTGGGGGTTATTTCATACTCTATTAATCTATTATGTATTTATGTATTGTTCACGATTCCTTCTTAAATTCCCAGAAGTGGTTGTTGTTACTCACATGTAAACAATATCTGAACACCAAGCATTGAAATAAGCATCAGTATGTATTAGAGGTTATCCATATTCATATTTTCTTATTAATTCCACTTAATTTATGATACCATGTTTTAATGATATACAATCATGTTCACAAGATTTCATTTACATTCGAGGAGGAAATGGATTATTATAATGTTAGAATCTGATTTATGGAAATGGATTCTGACTATCATTATAAAAGGAATCAAATAATTTATTGTTTAGTACTAGTTATTATGATTTGTATTCACTTGTAATGTTGTGTGATAAGAAGTTATTCATGCATAATATTATCCTATAGTAGGGTTTATTTAGTTAAAGGTTCCTATAAATGTCTAGTGTCGGACTTACACCTATAGTTATGCAGTGATCCCCTTAGATTCATAACAAGGGACTAACCTCCCGATTATTAGGTGTGATATACAAGTAATTTATGAGTCCCACTTTGGATCCTAGGGAGGATCATGTATTCCAAAAGATATATTTTTGATCCGACATCTGTTATAAGGAATTTTATTTACTGGAGAGGTGTAATTCCCCAGGGGAGGAAAACCATGCTAGTGGGAGACCTATAAAGGATAGTTTCATGACACTTATAAGAAATCATAGATGTATCCATCCATTCCTCGCCTAGTATCAAATAATATGGGAAAATTTGAATCCCTTTTCTAGATATGAGGGAGATATTTTTTCACCCTTGTTTGTGTAGTTTTCCCCTAAATTTCATAATATGGGACTAAGTATCATATTTTAGGTGTGATCCCATAGAAAGACATGTAACGACCCAAACATTGATGAATAAAATTCCCTTTATTTTGATTTAATTAAATGTCTTATGGATATAGAGAAAGATTCACTTATTTTGTTTTATTATATCCAATTGTATTTAAATTAACATTATGTATCATTACCAAAGATAATATATCCATTGAATAATGATCACATGACTGGTATAAATATAGGGTTTCAACAAATCCTTTTGACACAGACAAAGAAAGTGACGCCCTCAACCAGCAGGGTAATTCCTTATAAAGCCCATTTATCAAAGATTAAGTGGAAGATAACATTTCTAGGCTTTTACCAAGACCAAAACCAAGCCAATATCCAACAACTTAAACCTGAGAAATATCATTTATAGAAGAAGTTCAACATCATCTAGATCACCGCCCAATGAAAGTTCATAGAACAAACCTAAGAAAGCCTCACCATCACACACCTTGATCATAGGGTGTATGATGGTGTAATAAAGGTATATGTATCAATAACCTAGAATTATTTATATTATTTTTGTATAGAATAATGAATATACTTTCATTCAATTGTTATAACTTAGTAAATGATTTTTAAAGCACAAATATTATTTTTAGGTACTATTTGAATTCAATTAAGGAATAATTAATTTGTTTTTTTAATATATAATATTTTAATAAAATATTATTATTATATTACTTTTATAAAGTATAAATTATCGTATAATTTTTATGAAGTCAAATATAATTTTTAATTAATGTTTGAATACTAATTTTTTCAAAACACGTCAATTTTCAATAAATGTCAGTTTTTATTTTAAAAGATAAAATTCATATATTTAGAAAATTATTTAGATAAAATGAATGTTTTTTTGGAATCAGGATATTGAAATTATTCAATGGTATTTGTTCATAATTTTTTGAGACAATTGAATTTTAGGGAAAAAATTAAATAGTATATAAATATTAAATGTGTTTTATGACATAATAATGACCCAATAGTGATGTAATAAAATAATTTAAAAAGTATCTTAGAAAAATATGTGTTTTTACTTTGAAATAATATATTTTAATTTTTATTTGATTTATTTTATAAAAACTCAGTGAATCCACCAATACATATAAAATATTTGAAGATTTTAAAATCATTTACTTGAAAGTGTATCTCACCTTCACATAATAAAGGGAAATATTTCAATATCTTCAGACCTTAGGGTAATAAAATAATTTATACTAATCCCCTTTTCCAAAAACCATGGAAAAAAACTATGGGATGATTTTTTCTTCTGAATATTTTAGTGTGTAGTGTCCAAAACCAAAATAATAAAGAATTCCCCTACCTTTCATATATAAACTGACCAAAGAACCCATTTCTCTTCACTCAAGATCTTTTAAGCTTATCCAAACTCATCATATTACTCTATATAGTCCTCCTAATGTTCCACCATGCTCCTAAAAATAATTCCCAAGCCTTTGGGATCACACATCTTGGTAATGGATATTCCTCTCTCATTTTTCTTCAAGCACCTCTTTATGACATGCCTTTTAATTTTCAATTACATGATTTGGGATATTTTCTTCATTACCTCCTTAATTTCCATTTTATGTGTAAATTATGGGATCTTACATTCACTCCCATTAAGCCCCCTAGGATCCTTTAAACCCACATATTACTCTGCTGAAATTCCATACGGTATTTATCTCTTTCCATCTCAATTCAAGTTATGATATACTCCTTTCTCTCTCATAAACACAATTTATGAATTTCCATATGACATTGTTTTTTTCAAAAATTCAACTAGGATTTTCCATGACAAAATCATCATGTTGTGAATACCATACTCATTCCTCTATCAAGGGTATTCACCTTTATGAACACATAATTATCAAATAGAAAATTACATATATTAATTCCACATTCCTTGATCATGGAATAAATGATTATGTTTAATGAATCCATGTTTTATTATCTATGAGAAAAACTTAAGTATGAGATTCAAATGATTGTGAAGGGTGTAACTTGATAGTACTCCAATTCATTGGGTAATGTTTAGTATCATGATACATCGTTTTGGGACATGGGTTTCCTGAATTCCATTATAGTACATTCTTCCACCATATTGGGAGAGGGTTTTATCTAATTCCTTTATGTTAATGATGCAGTGTTTTACTATTTTTCCACATTTCCATGTACTTATAATAGTGTTATATCATGCATTAATGTTCATGTTTCTTTTATGACCCATTGATATGCCTATTTCCCAACATGTAATTTATTCTTCATGTTATGCCTTGTTTACACCCTTACTGGGATTTATAGATCACCATTTTATTATATATGTCCTTAGGTTATCCAATGTAATGCTAAGTACGAAGTAATGTTATGGTCATTTAAAAGAAGTACTTAATAAATGTTTTTATTTCATTTTTTAATTTCTAAGATAATGTTCCTAAGACCTAAAGACACGAGACAGTTCAATCTTATTAGTTTGATTAAGTGAAATTTTATTTAATAGATCATGTTTAGATGTAAAATAAATAGCTGGGTTATTATAGTTGGTATCATAGGATAGGTTTATTTATTTTTGGGATTATGATTTGAAAAATCTAGTGAAATCCTTAGGGATAAGACTAAGTATAAGAAAAGAATCTCTAAATTTTGGTGAGCATAGAGGAAGTAGTTTATCAAGAAAATACATCCATTTCAAGATTCAAACAAGTAGGTGTGGATTTGGAACAGATGTATCTAGGGGTAAAACCCAAAAACACCACTTTGAGCAAGACTCTAATGAGAATCTATGCACGATAACAAGACTTGATACACTCTTGGTTCGACACTTATGGGGGATATAATTTAGTAAATTCATAAGTTTTTTATGAACAATTATTAAGGTAACAAAAAAATTACATAATAATATACATTAGGAAGTAGATCATGTATAATGTAGATCGAAGCCTAGAAATTCATAAGTCAAGTTGATAAATTCAATTTATAAGTTACCCCTATAATATCATTATATCCCCCTTTATGTTCTTAATAGTTTAACAAATTTACCCCTAATTTTCCATTTATTATATCTAATGTCCAATAATAGGAGTAATCGAGCTAACAACTGATGAGAATATTAATGCGATTACTATTCTAATGAGATGTACAATCCGATGGGAACGGGAATAAAAAACTATGTCATGGTAATCTCTCATTTAACCCATGTATTGAATATAAAACTAGATCTAGAATAATTTCCAACCTCCCCCCCAAGAAATAAAAAGTCACAATCAAGGAATTCATGAGACAAAGGCCTCCTACTTTAAATGGTTGATATGATCCCTCGATCACCAAAAAATAAATCAACTATATTGAGAAGATCTTATCAATCCTTCAATGTTAATAAAAATAGAAGGGTTTTATAGCGTGTTATCATATAGAGGGTGAATATGCTAAATGGTAGAAATTGATCAAAAATAAAAAGCATGAGGAAGAGATTGAGGCAATGGAATTGAAAGATTCTCAAAAAAACTCAATAAATATTTTCCCTTCACCCTCCATCTTAATATGAAAATTATTTCTTTAAACTCAAGAAAAAAGACAAAAAATCTATTGGGGAATATGAGGGAATCTTCACAATACGTGCATGATACACCTCTAGTTTTGTCGTTACTCCCGAATGCATGATTGGCCATTTATTTTTGTGGGATAAAACCTAGCCTACAGAATGCCTTGGTGATCCATGACTTTAACATCTTTGAGGATGTTTTCTGATGTGACCTCAAAGCTGAGATGTAGATCGGTGAATATTAGGGGGTATTATGAGGATAAGATGTGGAAAGTGGACTTCAATTATAGTGGTCTGATGGATAAATCCGATGGTACTAAAAAATTCCAACACCCCACTTGTAAAAAGTGTGGAAAGAAGTACCATAGAAATTCCCTAAAGGGGGCGAAGAAATTCATTAGGTACGAGAAGGAAGGGAAGCTAGCCAGTGATTTATGGCAAGAAAAACCCACTACTGTGATAGAGGAAATGAAATCTCTATTCAATCGTCAAAGCATTGTTCATTTCTGAAACTACAAGCAACCATGACACTTTGCGAACAGGTTCCCTAAGGCAAGGTTTTGTGGAGGAAACCAATAAACTCCAAGGTAGAAAGCGTGAGATTTTTCCATCATTACCACCAAAGTAAATTCCCTCAATGAAGTAGTTATAGGTACATTGGTTATTTATTTAAGAATAGTGAATATAAGTTCTAATTCTAGTTCTACACATTATTTTATATCCTGAATGTTTAGTAGAAAAATCCAAACACTGCCATAAAGCAAGGAAGTAGAGATATCAGTGAAATGAAAAATGGGAAAATTATATCTTCCTAAGAATATGACTCCTCCCCCTTCCGAATTTGTTGATTAAAATTCCTAGAAAATCTCATCATACTTCCCTTGGTGGGGTTTGATGAAATTTTTGGCATTGATTAACTTTTCTTATATAGAGCCAACATTAATTACAGTGAGAGGGAAATCACTCTCTATTTGGTGAATCGACCAATGAATCTATACAAGTGAAAGAAGAAATATGAATATTATTTAGCACCATAATCTCAATCCTAGATATTAATACCTTATAATAACATGTATCTTGATTAGATAATTAAGTCTAAGGAATGAAACATTCTCAAAGACATGCCTATTGTGAGGTAATTGACTGATGTTTTTCTTAAAGAATTTCCAGGTCTTCCTCCTAGGAGAGATGTTAAATTCTCAATTGATCTTATACCTAGGGCATTTGAAATATCTAATACTTCATATATAATGGTTTTTTTAGGGCTTTAGAAGTTAAAGAAACAAATACCAAAGAATTTGGATAAAGGGTTTATATACCAATGTGCTTCACCATGGGGTGCACCATACCTCTTCATAAAGAAGAAGGTTGGGTTAATGTGACATTTCATTGATTATCATGAGCTCAACAAAATAATGATAGAGAAAATGTATCATTTTCCATGAATTTATGACTTTTTCAATTAGATATGTGGAGAAAAATAATTCTCCAAGTTAGATCTACGATTGGTATATTACAAAGTAAGGGTGAAGAAGGAGGATATCCCTAAGATTGATTTTCATACAAGGTACAAGAAATATGAATTCATAGTAACTCCTTTAAGACTCACTAATGCTCTAGAAATATTTATTGACTTGATGAATAGAGTCTTTAAAAATTATTTAGACAAATTTCTAGTAGTATTTATAGAAGATATTCTAATATACTTAAAACAAAGGAGGGGGATGAGGATCATCTGACCACTATTCTAGAGACATTGGGAACATAGAATCTCTATAAAAAGTACAAGAATTTTGATTTATGGTTGAAGGAAGTATCATTTTTGGGGAATATCACCAAAAAAATGATATATATGAGGATAATAAAAAAATAAATTTAGGGATTGATGAGGCTGATATCTATAATATATATCCATAACTTCCTAGGGTTTTCTGGATATTATCACTGATTTTTGAGAAATTTCTCATAATTTTCAAACCCTGTTACCAAGATGACTCAGAAGGTAGGAATGTTTTATTTGAATGATGAATGTGAATAAAGATTCATGGAGTTGTAAAATAGTCTTGTCACTAACCCTATGCTCACACTACCCATAAGTGGGGAGGTTTTTTTAATCTTCAGTGATTCTTTGAAGAAGGGAATTTGTTGTGTGTTGATGCAGAATGAAAAATTCATTACCTGTGCCTTAAGGAAGTTGAAAATTCATGAGAATAACTCTCCCATGCATGATCTGGAGTTTTCAACTCTGATACTTACATTGAAAATATGGATGCATTATCTCTTTGGGGAGAAGTGTAAAATATATACGGTTCACAAAAGTCTCAAATAAATATTCACACGGAAAGAGCTGAATATGTGCCAACAAAGATGGTTAGATCTCATCAAGGATTATGAATTCTCAATACATTACCAGTGTAGGAGAGAAAATACGGTTTGGAATATTATTTAATTATATATTTTCTAACAATTCTATCATTAATGAGAATTTAATTAGATCCAATATTGTTATATTTGATGAATATAGACATGGGAATCATAATGAAGGGAACATCATTAATCCTTTCCTAAATGATTTCTCAATTGTCACTTTTATAAATGTTAAAGGATACTCAAAAATAAGATAGGGGAATTCAAAAGAAAGTGGAACTATCAAAAAAGGGAAACCCTCATACTTAAATGTTAATAAAGAAGGAATTGTGAGATTTGGGTCAATACTATGTGTTCTATTAAATCTAGAGTTAAATAATGAACTTTTGGATGATGCACATAGTTCAAATTTTTTCCATTCACCCAGGAAACAAAAATATGTATTGAGATATCCAAGATCATTATTTGTGGGATTACATGGTGAAGGATATCACTAAATATACATAAAAGTGCTTAGTATGTCAGCAAGTGAAGGTCGAGAGGATGATTGTTAAGGGGATGATGCAACCATTACCCATACTAACATGAAAATGGGAAAAAATCCCCATGGAACTTGTAACTGAATATAAAAATACATGAAAAGTAATCAATGCTATCTGGGTTGTTATGGATCATATTATAAAGACAACACACTTCATTGCAATTCAAGAGGATTTATCATTGGATCAACTGGAACAGATATACATTATAAAAGTGGTAAGGATGCATGGATTACCACAAAAAACTATGTATGATAGAGATCCAAGGTTCACCTCTATGTTCGGGAAGAGTCTTCAATATGCTCTAAACACTGAGATTAACTGCATCATGGCCTATCACCCTAAAAATGATGACCATTCTGAGTGATCTATCTAGACACTCAAGGACATGTTGAGATCTTTCTCAATGGACTTCAAATGTGGGTGGGACCAACATCTTCCTTTGGTGGGGTTAACTTACAATAACAGTTTCCAATCAAGCATCCAAATGGCTCCTTATAAAGCCCTTTATGGTAAGATGTGAACAACACTGACATGTTAGGATGAAGTTGTGGAACAAAAACATATATGTTCAGAAATGGTTAAAGTAATGGTGGAGAAGGTTAAGACCATACAACATCACATCAAAGCTATCCATAGTTGAGAAAAGATCTGTGATAAAAATCATCGTTGAGACCAAGAGTTTAATGTTAGAGACATGGTATTCCATTTCATATCTTTATAGAAGATAATAATGAGAATTGGGAAGATGGTAAAGCTTATTCCAAGGTACATAATACCTTTTTAGGTCCTCGATAGCATTGGAGTAGTGTCCTATCGACTAGCACTCCAATTAAACCTTTCGCAAGTACATGATTTATTCCATCTATCATTCTTGAGGAAGTACATACCTAAAAAATTTCATGTACTAAATCTAGATTTTGTACCATTGGATAATGACCTCTTCTATTATGAGAATCCAGGGAAGATCTTGGATCATAGATAAAAAATTCTACGAAATAAGGAAATGCCCCTCATTAAAGTGTTGCGTAGAAACCACAAGTTTGAAGAAGAAATGTGGGAGCCAGAGGAGGTGATGATGCCGAGTTCCCCCCTTTTGTTTTAGTGTGGGAAAATAAGTTTTTGAGGGAGAAATGTTTTAATGGGGGAAGGTCATAATGACCCAAACATTTATGAATAAAATTCCCTTTATTTTGATTTAACTAAATGTATTATGGATATATAAAAAATATGAAATTATTTTGTTTAATTTTATCCAAATGGAATTAAATGACCGTTAAGTTTCATTACCATTGATAATATAGTCATTGGACAGTGATCACATGACTTGTATAAATATAGGGTTTTAAAAAATCCTTTTGACACAGAAAAAGGAAGTGATAGCCTCCACCAATAGGATAATTCCCTATTAAGCCTATTTATCAGAGCTTATGTGGGAGATAACAGTTCTATTCTTTTCCCAAGACCAAGCACAATCTTAGATCAAATAACTTAAGCCTGAGAGAAACCATTTAAAGGATATGTTCAAGATCATCGAGATCATGACCCAAACCATGTTCACCGAACGACCCTAAGAAATCCCCACAATCTCACACCTTACAAATAAAGCATATACTAGTGTAATAAATTAATATGTATCAAGACCCTTGAATTATTTACATTTTTTGGATAGAATAATTAATACAGTTTCATTCTATTATGGTTACATAGTAAATTATTTTTAAATCACAAATAGTATTTTTGGTTAATATTAAAATTCAATTAAGGAATCTATTTTGATCAATTAATGTATTTTTTAAATAAATAATATTTTAATAAAATATTATTATTATTTTTTTATAAAATATAAATTATTGTATAATTTTTATGAAGTAAAATGTAATTTTCCTTATGGTTTGAAAACTGTTTTTGTCAAAACCCATCAATTTTCAATAAATGTTGGTTTTTATTTTAAAAGTAAAAACTCACATATTTAGAAAATAATTTAGAAAAAATTAATATTTCTTTTGGAATCATGATTTCGAAGTTATATTGTGGTGAATTTTTCATAATTTTCTGAGATAATCTAATTTTTGGTTAAAAATTAAATACCGTATGAATATATAATATTTTTTATGACATCATAATGACCCAATAGTAAGGTAATAAAATACTATAAAAGTTACCTTCAACGAAAAATATGTTTTTCATTTAAAATAATTTAATTCAAGGTTTATTTGATATATTTTATAAAGCCTTAGTGAGTCCTACAAGGTGTAAAATATTTTAAGATTTTAAAATCATTTACTTGAAAGTGTGACTCACCTACACATAAGAAAGGGAAATATTTTAATATCTTTGGTAATTAGAATTATAAAATAATTTATACCACTCTACTTTTCCAAAAACCATTGGAAAATACCATGGGAGGGTTTTTGGTTTTGAATGTTTTATGTGTAGTTTCAAAAACCAAAATAATAAATAATTCCCCCACCTTTCCTATATAAACCCACCCAATATCCCATTTCTCTTCACTAAATATAATTTATTCACACCTAAACTATTAATATTACTCCCTAGAGTCCTCTGAAGTTTTCCCCAATCTCCCATTTCTCTTCACTAAATATAATTTATTCACACTTAACCTATTAATATTACTCCTTAGAGTCCTCCCAAGATTCCCCCAAGCTCCCAAGAATCCTCCCTAAAGCCTTTGGGATTACACATCCAAATAAGGGATCTCCCTCTCTACTTTTTCTTTAAGCACCTATTTTATGTCATGAATTTTAATTTTCATTTTTTTGATTTGAGATATGTTATTAAATACCTCTTTACTGTACATTAGATTTTTACATCATTGTATCTTTTTTTAACTCCCATTAATCCCCCCTATGATCCTTTAAACCCACCTGTTACCATGTTGAAATTTTGTAAGGGGTTTCTCTCTTCTCATTTCCATTCAAGAATTTTCTTTTATATTATGCATCTAAATTCCATTAAACATGTTGGGAAATTATGTTCCATGATCCCATTAATTTCTATCCAATTTTTAAGTGATGATAGTCCCATTTATCTATCTTCAACCCAATTTATGAATTTCCATATGACGTTGTTATGCTGCCAAAATTGCACTGAGATTTTTCCCACCAAAATCATCATGTAGTGAATGAAATAACCATTACTCTATCAAGGGTATTCACCTTTATTAAAAAAAATTATAAAATGGTGAATTAAATGCATTAATTCCACATCCAATGATCATGGAATAAATGATGATGTTGAATGAATACATATTATATGATATATGTGGTACAACTAAGAATGAGATTGAAATGATTATGAAGGGTGTTCCCTGATATCACTCCAATGCATTGGGTAATGTTTTGTATCATGATATGTAATTTTGGGATAAGGGTTTACCTTATTTCTTTATAATACATTATTTCACCATTTTGGGATAGGGGTTTACCTGATTCCTTTATGTTAACGATGCATCGTTTTAAATTGATTCTACATTTCCTTGTTATGACAATAATGATATATCATGAATTTATTTTCATGTTTCTCTTATTCTCCATTGATATTCTTATTTCCTAAACTTTATATTATTATTTATGTTATGCCTTTTTTACACCCTTACTGAGCATTATGGATCACCCTTTTCTTATGTATGTCCTCTGGTTATCCAATGAAATTCTAAGTACGAAGGTTGTTTTGGTCATATAAAATAAGTTTTCAATAAAGATGTAAATTTCATGTTTAAGTTTTCATGTAATGTTACTAATCCCAAAATATACTATACCTCTTGATCGTATGGGTTGTATTAAGTGCAGGTTTATGTAGTAAGTCATGTTTAAATATGAAATAAAGAGTAGGGTTGTTATAAGTCATGTGTACCAAATTGAGGTCTATAGAGGATCACATGAACCTAAATATATATAAGTGATCCAACCCCTATTATGGGACCATTTTACTATTATATTATTAAAATTACCTAGTTGAATAAAACCATGTGGTGGGGGATTGAAAATAAATAGTGTCATGAAAATTATGAGAGACTATTAATGGATACACCATTTACTCACCCATGATATTCCTGCACCTCAATGGTGGATAAGGGTTTTGATGTTTCCATTGAACTGTGATAGTAGGTGAGGAAAGGGTTGATCTGTTTATGGGTACATTCTAGTGTCATTAAACTATCTTCTTTGGGTATTTCTCCCTCACTATTTTCTCCCCATATGTCCTTAAACTAGTCAAACATAGAAAATAACTTCTAATAGTTGTTGAGTATCTACCATATATTTAAGAAAATATAATACAACTCATCCCCAAATGTTGTACTCATTATTTATTAAGATTTAACACCCTATAGTAGGGTGGTTAGTCTCTTGTTATTAATCTGAGGGGACCACTACACAACCTTGGGTGAAACATGGCCCTTCCTATTTAACCTCAATGTGAATTTTTCTTAATGAGGATGAGTTTACTTAGCTAATGATAATATATACCAATGAGCTGAATATGGCCTCAATAAGAGTATTTACAAATAAATGGTGTATAATGGTACTTATAGGGATTCCTAATCTCCAGTATGGGTGCATGATATTATTGGTAATATGGCCCAATAATGAGATTTTTATAGGGGATATTTTTTGAGCCTCGGAGCGGCTTCTTCTCTCAAACCCACGCCACCTGGGGTTTCTCCCAGTTCTGTTTTCCCTTACCCCTCCGGCCTGGTCTATTCATGGAAGATGTCTCTGTTCTCGGCTCGGTGTGGGCGTTGTCACACATTCGGTTCCCTTGTTCGGAGTCATCGTCTTGGCGGGGCTCAGCGTCTTCTCCGATTTTAGATCGGCGTAGCTCAGAAGGTGTCATACTCGGAGTCATCAGTGGAGCAAGTGGTGTTCAACATCATTCTTCTATAAGGCTTGTCTCCTGCTCGGTTTCCCGGTTTGTCCGGCATGACCAATCTTCAGCGGTTTCCAGTGCGGCTTGCCCTAGATCTCACGGCACAAAGGGGGAGATTTTGCGACTCTGTTTTTTTCTTGGGTTCAATGATTTTCAGGGGTTCATGCGGCAGTGACAACATTGAAGTGTCTTGTCCCTCCTCCTGAGGCTCCTTCGGCTTCGTGCGGTTTGTTCAGTTAGGAATCCGGTGAGGGTTCTTCCAAGGTTTCGCTCTGTCCCGCTCCATCCCAAAGAGGTGTTTTTGGTCTATATCTCCTCGGTTCCTCTCAATGGCGATGCTCCCTCGAATGGTGGTTGGGCCTTTCAATACTGAGGTAAAGAAGACTCGACTTCATACTCATGGTTTTTCTTCCTCTCTGGTTTGTCGTGATTTCGGTTGAAGGGTGTTATGTTGATGTAGAAGGGTCTCTTGTTTTGGTTCCAGCGGCAGATAGTGGAAGGTCTTCAGTTGAGGGATGATGCACAACTGGCAATTGGACTCTTGGTTGGTCGTGTTTTTGGTTATGGTTCTTCTCAAATCTGAATTTTGCAGAGGACATTATGGATTTGGTTCAGTGATCTAGTCCGTAATCAATGTTCTGGGTTATTCTATATAGTTACAATTCTATGGAATCACTGCTAATTATGGTTTTGGGTTTGTTTGCTTTGATTGTGGTTTGTGGAGTGTCGACTGGTTCGGGGTTGCATTGTGGTGTCTACGGAGTAGGGTGTGGCGTCTGAATGGCCTTACCTTCCTCATTATGGTTTCTTCGTCGCCCTTTTTGGATTTCCTTTTGGTTATCTCACATCGCTGGGGGGTTTGGGAGAACTCTGACTGGAGTCCGCCGGCGGGTTTGTGGTTTTGGGCTGGTGTTGACGGTCGCACTGGTGGGCTGGTGTTTTCTAGCTTTTCTGATGTTTGTATTTCCTGTTTCGTGGTACCTTGACCTTCTCTTGATGATTTTGGATTTAGCTTTGAAGGTTTTTCAGTTTTAATGATTGAATAGATTGTCCATCCATTGTGCTTAAATGTTGTTTGTTGTGAAGGCTTGTCTTATTTAAGTGGGGGTGTGGTGAAGTCGTGAAATGGTGAAGTCATTTATGGTTTCTTAGTTTTTCCTCAAAAGTGCTTTCATAATAATAAAAAACAATTTTCAGTCAGTATAGGGGATATTTCCCTAGATAATGGGTTGTCCAAAAACATGGGAGTGTGGATAGGTGAGGAAGGATATAATTGATCTCATGAAGAATATGACCTCATTAGAGTAAAAATAGATGGGATAATGATGTTGGTTTTAATCCTTTAATAGGTATCCTACATGTACAATCGAAACAATAATCAAATTTCATATAGTTTGAGTGATCTATATTAAGGTCATGTAAATGTACCATACTGTGTAGTTTATGTTGGTTTGAGGCACTACAAAAGTGTGTAGTGATGGATGATATATTAAAGTTTCTTTTAATATTTCATTTACAAAAAACTCAAGCTTGTATCATTCTTGTAAAATTAATAATTTATTTACTTAGACCTTGAATAATAAAATATCTTGGCTTAAGATCCTCTCTTTGTTGATAATACTAATTTTACTAAAGAAACTTTTTAAATTTCTTTCATTGTGATGTGAGTGTACAATAGTATAATCTATCTAGTGGTGATACACACATTATTATTTGATCTCTGAGAAATTATAATTAATTTTATGGTGCCAGAACAAAGAATTTTTTTCTTAAATTGTTCATGTTGATCACTGGTCCTTTTTCCTTGAATGAATTTTTATAGTATTTATTATCCTTGAGAGGAATAGAGAAGTAGTATTCAAGGTAGAATTTTGTTATGCACAATTATTTTCCATTTTTAAAACACCCTATACAATAGAAACAACTATCTATTTATAGAACTAGTGTTTAGGTTAAAATATTATTTAATTTCATATCATCCCTTAAAATAATATTATAGTCTTTCATAAACCCCATTCCATATAATATTAACAATAATAGTTCTTGGCATGTTCTGAGCTACACAACGATAAATAATGATTACTATATTGAAAATAAATATTCATCACCAAACATGGCCTTCGTCCATTCAAACTCATCCACATTTATTGAATATATGTATAAATATTATATTAATAAATAAATATTTTTTCTAAATAACGAAAAAATATTTATTAAGTATTCAATAAAATAAATAAATAGTTTTATTCATGATCTAGTGAATAAATATTTATTTAATTTATGAAATCAATAAAACATTGGTAATATTATTCATCAATCTTGAGAATAATATTTATTCTATTAATTAAATTAACATAGAATTTAACCAAGATCATATGATACACTTTGTATGTTAACCTCTCGGATTCCTTCTCATTGGAATTAGAAAGGTTTAGCTAAAATCTAAGATTACTATCTAGAATTGGGTTAAGGAACCCAAGAGAAAGAACTTAATGTTGAAATGTAAAAAACCACATACAATCAATCCCTATAAAATTTAATACCTTTATCACATTATACCATCAAGAAGGTTTCACATCTCTGTCACCAACCTATATGCTCGATACATCTATCTTTGAGAATATAAAATAAATTCTTCTCCAAACCAAGACCAAGGAATTTAATGTGATGATTTTATTCCAAATGAACAAGATATCAACTTCCATTAAGATGTAAGAGACAAGTCCTTAATCAACTTACCCATCAATAACATGTCATCGTCAATGCACACAATGTGCCATTATTCTCTCCAATATATCTTAGGATGTTTTTAGTCAGTAAATCTAAGTTTTTGAGTCATGAAATGAATCAATGATAATACTATTGTCTAAGGACCATTTCACATGCTCCTAAATAGTAATATACAATGACACAAAAACATGTGGAATTTCTACTAGTGAGTTTGTTATCATAATCTCCCATTCTGAAGATTACCAAGTGAAAACTTCATGAGAAGAAGCCTTATCCCCTTACAATCACTCACACCTAAAAATCAGAATATTATATTCCCTTTCATAGGACATTATCCAATTATAGAACTACATTTAAAAATATCATCACAACACATCAAGGTTCTCATCATAACATGAAACTACTATGAATTTATTAATGATACAAATAAATTAGTAAATTATTACATTAAAGTAATGAAAAAAACAAGAAATGTGTAATATGATGTTTTATTAATATAAAAATTATTGAATATACATGTATTCAAAGTACAAATAGTGGGTCATAAGACACCAACTCCAAAAAAATCCCAATTGGACTGGAGCCAAATTCCTATGAATATTAGTCTTCTAGAGCCCACATGATAATCATGTTTATAATGATTCAATGATTTAGTCAAGGGATTTTGAAAAATATCTTCTATATAAATAATGTTCCCTACAACCTCACCTATATGATAAAAATACCTTAAAAGGTTATACTTATAAATTATGTTCTTCGTCTACTGATATGACCATGACTCTTTTTGTTTGATCCACCACTATAGTGTTATCATAAGAGTGTGATGGGATATTTACTACTAGGAATCACTTTAGGTTCTTATACATAGTTTCACATCCATACCACTTCTTTAGCAACCTCAGAGTCCATAATATACTCAGAATATTCTATATAATGTGTTACCATAGCCTTTTTTGAGGTCTTCCACCTCACAACACCTATATTCAAAGTAAAGATATATACTTTTTAAAACTTCATCTCATGATTATCTATTTGGAAATTATCATAAACATAACCTTTGATAACTATTTATTCACATACTCTATAATCTAGGATCATACCCTTAGTATGCCTCAGATAATTTAGGATTTTCTTTAGTGTAATCCAATGGTGGTAACCTAAGTCAGCTTGATATATTCCTTTCATAATTAACACATAAGAAATGTCTATCCTAGTAAATATCATAACATACATTACTAACCCAATCACTAACGTGTATGGAAGAATTTCCATTCTATTTGTTTCCTCTTATGTTCAAGGACATATTTTCTTGGAAAGATAAATGCCATGTGACATTGGAAATAATCCTCTCTTGGATTGTTCAATACTAAAACTATTTAATATCTTGTCAATATACCTACTTTGAATTAGTTCTAGAAACCTCTTTGATCTATCATGATGGATCACGATACCAATAATATATGATTCCTTCCCTAATTCTTTCATGAATAAGAATTTATTTTACCTGGCCTTAACAAAATATAAGTCTGGTATCTCATTTCTGGTAAGTAATATTAAATTGACATATACTATTAAGAAAATGACCACAGTTATACTGAACTATTTGTAGACATAAGTATTAAATTCATTTTTTATGAAACCAAATTTCATTATAGACTCATAAAACTGAATGTTATATGATCTAGATTCTTTATTTAACCGATAAATAAACTTTTCTTTAATTTGAAAAACTTCTTGGAATAATTTGGAGTCATAAACCCTTGAGGTTGTGTCATATATATATGTTCATAAAGGTTCCCATTAAGTAAGGTTATTTTTTCTTCCATATCACAATAATCATAATCAATAGTTCACAATATAAGGTAGAATTATGTTTAATTTTATCATAGAAACTGGTGAATGTTTTTTCATCATAGTCAATGCATTGACTCTTTTTTATTGCATTTGAAACTAGTTATTACATAGAGGTAGTGACTTGTTATACAATGTCTCGTTTCTTATTTAATATTCTTTTACAAAAAACAAGATTTCTATATACTAGAGGATATACCAAAATCCATACTTGGTTTTGGTATATGGAATCTATTTTAAGAATTCATTTATTCTTTCCATTAGGAAACATATGTTCCACTTACTATTTAATTTTCTTTTAGAGGGTCATTGTTATTAGAAGGGTATTGAGTAACCATCCTATGTGACTATAAAATAATAATTTTATGGTTTTATAAACTCTCTTGAGCTCTTAAATACTACTTTTATATCTCTAACAAATTTTTCTTCCACAGGGAATTTTTGAACTTATTAATGTGTATACTCTTGTGTACCTTAAGCATCGACATCATCAAAGTCTATACCAATCCCACTATCTCTTTTATATATGTTCTTTCTTTGAGGGAATATGACATGTCTTTCCACTATTACCTTTTTCAATGAGGGGTGATATTAAAAATATCCCCTCATTTCTTTATGATATCATATAAAGGTACACATTGTTCCTTGTGGTGAAACATTATTTCCTGAAGAGGCCTTAACAAATGCTTCAGAACCCCACATATTTAAGTATGAAAACATATTTTCCTTTCTATTTCATAATTTATATGGTATAACATATGCCTATTTAGTTAAAAAATGGTTTAGTATTTTTCATACAACCTGTAATGTGTATCCCTAAAAGGGAAATGAATGAATCTCATGACTCATCATTGATATCAACATGTTTAACAAGGATCGATTCTTCTTTTCAATTACACCATTAAACATAGGTTTATATAGAAGAGTGAGTTGGGATAGAATCACAAAATCCCATAGGAAATAAATGAAGTCTTGATTAAGATATTCTTCACCATAGTCTAAGATGAATTTCATAATCTTCTTACCAATATTATTCTCAACATAATTCATATATTATCAAAATTTATCAAAAGAATCTAACTTATACCCCATCAAGTAGACATATCCATATCTAATAAAGTCATTAGTATAATTTATGATATTTTCGAACCCAATAATTGCTTCAATATAAAATTTTCCATACACATTCGTAGGAACTAATTAAATAATATATTTTTCTCTTTCACATTTTCCACTAAATAGGGATTTGGTAATTTTTCCTTATAAACATGTGTGACACATACCAAGTGTTTTTAGTTTAAAAAATATGAATATCCATCTTCCTATAATTTATTTAGGTGCATTTAGATTCTAAGACCTAGTTGATGATTCAAAATTTGGCTGTGGTATGTGTCATGTAATGTTGTTTTATTATCAATTTCAATTACTTTTTTTGTGTAATACAACACATAAAGGCCATTATTTAAATGTTCCTTCCCATAAATAATGATATATTTATAAAAGTAACAACATTTATTTCCATATTTGAAAATAATGCCTTCGGTATCAACCTTGATACAAAAAAAATGTTTTTGGTTATAGATGGCACAAAATAATTGTCTTTAAAATCTAATATATTTCTGATTGGAAACATGAGGTGATAGTTCCCAATAATAAAACATCCATTTTATATTTGGTGGACACACATAGATCTATTCCTTCTATCAATTTTTATAAATATAATTATTTATTATATTTTAATATATCTATGAGCACCACAAGAAGTAGCTAGTTCCCAATTTATTGAAATAGATAAATTAAACGGAATAAAAAATAAACCTAAATCGTCTCCTTTATTCTTTGGTTAGGTGATGTTTTCTTCCACTTTCCCTTCATTCCACATGAGAAACAAAAAAACCACATTCCATTTATATACCCATGATATTATTTTCATTTCAAGTGAATAATGAATATTTGGGCTTAAATATATTTTATTTTCCTTCAATTTATTCACCATAAGGATGGAAGCCTTTTCCCACTTCATTTCCTTATCCACTTGGAAAAGATGAGTGAGAAGATCTAGAAGATTCTTCTCAATTTTTTCATATTTAAATTAACAATAAAATAGAGAAACAATATGGGATTGATGGTAGAATGAGATTAGTGAACATTTTGTAAAGGGGTTTATACCCTAGAACCTCTAGGTGCTTAATTTATCCAATGAGATTGAATACATGAGGGACAGCTGGTTCACCCTCCACAAGATTACTCTGAATGAGTGCTTTAGAAATATCAACCAATTATTTTCAAGCTATCTCCTGGTATAAACCATAGAGGTCCTAAATATTTCTATGTGTATCCATGTTTTCATGATACTTAATGATTTCAGTATACATAGATGAAGGAGTAAAACATTTAATGTCAACCATGTTGCCCAAAATTTATTAATAGAGAATAAAGTCTTCATCACTAGCCTCCTTAGAAAGCAAATCCTGAAGTGAGGATTCTGGAACCTAAGATTTCTATTCATGGATCTTCACAACCTGAAGTCAATTGAACCATTCCTGTATGTTACTTCCAATTATGAGAATGTATTTCTCCCATATAAATCATTGGGACAACAGAGATGATGAACTTTCCGTTTTCTAAAATTATAAAAGTGTAAATTATTATAAATTTTATTTATTATAAATTATGTGAGAAATAATAAATTAATTGTTTTTATTAAATCTCCCACTATTTTAAAAAGTCCCAATAGCCCATACCATTGGAATTAGAATGTATAGTTTCTACGATATTCTAGTGAAAAAGATCTATATTCACTTTTGGATAACCCCAATGAGGGTTGGTCAAGATACTTGAAGATATTTAGGTAGGAAAGTCTTTTGAAACTATGGGATTGAAGATCCTTGATACATTTAGTGGACTCCCCATTCCTAAAATCATGACGTGTATTTCGTCAACACTTTACTACAAGTTACATAAAGTCTTGAGAGGGATAATTCTCTTGATATAAGATGGTTAAGTCAACCCATAACCTTTAGAGGAACTCCAAATTAAAAGTAAGTATACTAATGAGGGGTTATGAAGCACTTAGTTCTGAGGCTTTCATTCCTATGCTAGTGTTGGAGTGAAAAGCATGACTTATATATATATATATTGGATTTTAATTTAATATGAATAAAATTTATCTTGTTTTTTCCATTACATAATTTATTAATATTAAGAGTATTTTATATAATTAATTAACCACGTTGGATTCAAAAATTATGTATAATCCATTTATTTAAATTCTATATTTTTGCATTAATTCATTTATTAATGTGATATTGGTTTTTAGTCTATAAAATAAAAAATTCATGAGATAGAAATAAATAAATAATAAATGACCCAATCATGATCATATCTAATAGTTGATTTATTGAGTGAACAATAAATTAACCTTTGACCTTGGATAATAACTCATTAATCTAGTCTTAGTATGAATTGAAATATTAAACCTATCCATATATGTATCACCAAAGTCAGAATCATCATATATCCATTTAGATCCACCTTCATACGCCCTGGGAAACTATATTTATGAGAACTATTTCTAACTCAAGTTTAGGTGAGGGAAAAAATCAATTCCAAATGTGGATTACATAAATACACATGGAAACATAGGTCCTATATATTAATTGAGAGATATATGGAACATATGGTATCAAATATAATTTAATATTAAATATTTTCTGACCCATGAAATAAAATAAATTAAAACATTCAACACATACATAGGTCATGTTCAAGCTCATGGAAGGCTATACATGCAATGCATACGAAAAAGTAAACTAGTTGAAATTCATTTATATGCATTAGGTATCATTAAGACAAAAATGATTAAATTAATTAATTAATTGAAAAATTGAAAAATTTCCTTTGTCTTAATGACCATACGAATTCATATTGAGATACAAGTCAAAATGGAATTTATAACACATTGAAATTTTGTGAAATATTATTTTTAAAATTAATTTAATTTCTTTATATTTTTTATTTCACTCAACAATGAATATAGTTTTTTTATTATAAATTAAGTAAAACATTCCTTTAACATGTAACCAACTTGGCTTTCAATACACACAATAAAGACTTGATATACATTAAATGCAACACCGACTTTCTAAGAAGCATCATTTTACTATTATAATTATTTTAAATGAGATAATTGTAACCTAGTCATTAAACATAGTAATATGAATAGTAATAAATAATTTTAAAATAATTTTTATAATTTTTTTATAAAAACAAAACATATTTATAATGAAATATATAATTTTTGGTAAAGTCCTTATATGTTTTAAAATACTATTTTCTCAAACGAACTACTTTTAATGTAATTCAGTAAAAAATAATAAAATGAATTTTATCACATTTAGAAACTGAATTTAATAAAATAAAATTCATTTTTGAATTTAAAATGTCCAAATTATCTTAGGGAGAGGTTTTTGTATTTTTTTGAGAAACATCATTATTTGGATGAATAGTGAAAAACACTATATTTTAATTCAAAACTACATTTTCATCCAATCTATTTATTAGGTTAAATTAGAATTTAATCTCCTTTTAAATTTTAATTAGATTATATTTTTATTAATTAATCCAATTGAGCTCTTTTGAATCAATTTCACTTTGAAATTGGGTATCAAATCTTAGCAAACGTTTGGACGTTTTTAATTGAAATCCCCACTATGTTGTCCCGTCCGTGGGATTAACAATAAATTAATTTCAACCACTTATTTGCTTATAATTTGAAAAAATGGATTCAATATTTAGAATCAAAATAATTTATAATTTCTATTAAGGTAAAATTAGTTTTTTTAAAAAATAATAATGAAAGTGATTAAGATTAATTAAAACACATATGAGAAAAATTAGGTTAAAAAGTACTAAACCTTAAATTTAAGTCCCAAATAACCAAGGAACCTTAAAAAACCTAATTTATGGAAATTATTCTCTTATTAACCATAAATTGTTGAGTTTGTGTTTTTCTGACTTTTTTTAGGTAAAAATGTGGGTACACCTAACTTGTTTTAGAAAATTCCTAATGTGTCCTTTACCTTCCATATAAAGGCTACCAACTCTCCATCTTCTTAAAAATTCTCAATACAATTTGGTTCAGAAAATATCTGGCCAATACACTTCCCAAAATACCTTCCTTACTTTTTTAATCCTCTATTTTGGAAGAAATAAATCCAAGGAAGCCTTTTGGATCAAACTGAAAGGAGTTACCTGATTAAGAGGTAATGTCTTATCTCAATATTGTTTATTTTATTTCATTTATACACCCCCTCCACTATCTTTATTCAATAATTGTATAAAAACACCAGTATCCAAAATATACTATGATTTTTTATTCCAAGTATTATACCTACACTTACAAAAACCTCCATATAATGGGTAATGAAGATATTGTTCACATGTATGACTAACTACCACCTCATGAAATGATGATTGTTAATTTTTCCTTCACCCCCTTTCTTAGTGTAAATTATTATAATAATCATTCTTATATATGTTATATATTATATTTAATTTTTATTTATGATTTTTTAATCCTTTTATGGCAAATATCTTTACATTTTCCACTTGGTTTAAATATGATATTTTTATTTGAGGAAGTGTGGACTACAACCCCCTCAAAGCGATGTGATTCATTCACAAAATACATGGAATGTATTAAGGATATGTTTTGTGAAATTATATATATATATGAAATAATAATTATAATTTAATTATAATATAAATATACACATATATGTCATTTTCCTGCTTTCATTTAATATGACAATAAAAAAAATAAACAACGTTCATGCATACGTACTATTTACTATATCCATGAATGATGTATTCCATTTAATAATTATATATTATATAGATTTTTATCATACACATATAATTAATATAAAATATATTTATACTATTTATTAAATTCAAGAAATAAATAAATCATAATATATGTAATATGATTAAGAATAAAAGTCCAATCATGTACGATTAACAAGCCATTTATCACCCGAAACATGGAGTTAATGAAAAACATGTAATATAAAGGATTAATAGAATTATATATGGTATTATATATAAGAATATAGTTATTTGATAGATTTATAATCAAATTATTCTTATCATATCAGATTTTTTAATGAGTATGACGAAATTCAATACATAAAGTAAGGGAATTTTATCTCATTGTTTATTACCGTGGGATACATGCCTTACTCACAACTCACTTTTATTGTGTGGTATATACAATTACCTTTGAAATGTTATATCATGAATCTTATTATTTTCATGATATTATAAGATTAATGAAAATTCATTTTCTTACATGGGTATTATGATTCTATGTTACAAAGTGGTAAGAGTCCCTTGAAAGAATCTCATCATTTATCGAGATCGTTTATGGTTATCCTTCAATTGATGGAATATCACAATCCATCACTCAAACATACCCATGAATTATCTTTTCCTATATTTTTATATGATATATTCATATATTTTTACAATTTTTCTAGTCTTTTGTGCTCAGGATAACTATGAAAATGTTTTAATGAAAATCATACTTTATTTCTCGTTTCAGTCAAAAATATGTGTTCTTTCAAAAACATGATGTCTAAAAATCATTTAATTTTTTTTACTTTGATAATTTTATGTTAAAGGAATTTTTTACCAATGTTTTACCTTCTATGTTATTAGAACGAATCTTCTTGTTATTTTCCTATCAAGGCATGTTTCATAACTTTTAAGGTAAAAAAGGAATGTTCAACATGTACAGATATACCACTGTTGCGATTGTAATTTCCTTTAATAATCCTTTATATGTATAAAAGTTTAATTCAAATTAAAAATTATTTCTTAATATTCTGTAAATTTATTATTTTTAAAGTTGTTTTCAATGAATAAAATTTTTAAAAATATTTTATGGTTTTTCAAAATATCTTTTAAAATATTTCTATGCTATTTTCAATGAAATGGGTTTTCAAGATTGTTTTATGTTTAATAAATGTTTTAAATGTTTTCAATAATTCTTTATAAATTTTCAATGAAAAAGGTTTCCAAAATTATTTCAAATATTTTCTTTATATTTTATCAAGTCTATTTCTAAGGAAATTATTTTTAAAAAGGATTAATGTTTTAAAATAATGTTTTTCAAGAATAAAAGATATTTTATTCAAGAAGTGTTTTTAAAAGAACTTTCCAAATTATTTCTAATATAATATGACATACATTGGTGTTACTCATGCCTTTTTTGGTGAAATTATTCAATGCTTCCATTTACATTGTTTCTATGAATAGTTAATATCTTGATGACATTATGTTTATGAAACCTATTTCTATTTCACGAGTTATATGCTTTTGAAACCCGCTTATTTTCATGGGTGGTGATTATGAGACAGATCTATTTTCTATAGGTAATTATGGGATTAAATTTTCATAATGCCTATCTCATTTCCTGGGTTAAGATAAGATTATTGTTTATAATATTTTGTAACTCATATGTATCAATTTTTTATTTGTTATATTGGATCCATATCTCCCTCCAATGCATTGAGTAACAATGGATGACTAATTAGTATATATGCATGAAAATGATTTCATGTTCCAAATGTTATGCATGAACCTAATTATATATTCACAATGTTATGCAAGGACCTGGTTTCATGTATATATGTTTATGTGTGAACCTGATTACATGTTCACAATGTTATTAGTGAACCTTATTATGTGTTCATAATGTTATTCATGGAACTTGGTGCATATCCATAAGTTTATGTGTGAACCTAATTACATGTTAAAAATTTTATGCGTAAACCTGATTCCATGTTCACAATGTTATGTATGGACCTGGTTCTATATAAAAAAGGTTATGTATGAACCTAATTACATATTCACAATGTTATTCATGGACCTAGTTGTATGTCTATAAGTTGATGTGGGGCCTGATTTCATGTCCTTAACATAATGACTGAACCTATTTCTACTTATAAAATTCCAAGTATTATTCATTTGTTATACTTTGATGACTTATGATCTTAATTATCTTATTAGCTATGTCTTATGAACTTCCAATATTTATTATGATCTCTAATATGTAGGGTATGATCTTCAAATGTTATGCTCAAGTTACATATGATTTTGTTCATGTTATGCTTACACATTTCCATTATTTACCCTTACAGATCATCATAGATCACCCCTTTCTTATGTTTCCTTTCCCCAAGTTATGATGAAAGGTTTTCGGTATAATTACTAATGGTTTATATCTTTATGGGATATTTTGATGATCTTTCACCAGTATAGAGTATTTTGTTTCCATATTTCCAAAGTCACTAAACTATAACGGTCCTCAGGCATGTATTTTTCTAATATACTGAATATTTATCTAAAATGATGTAATATTCATGTATGTTAATCCAAGGTGAATATATAAATAATATAAAATAAATTTAGGAAAAAATAGTCTTATATTAATTATAATAAATTAACTGGGCATTTAAATTTTTTTATAACCAATATTAAATTTTCAAAAAATCATATTCCAGTCAATAAACTATTTTTTATGGTCGAAATTGGAAATTTAATTAAATTTAATTCTTTCATTTATTGCTAGAATACATAATATGTACTTACATACTACACATCATGTACCTTAGTTTTCATATACCCGAGTTACATGCTCGGGGCTTTAATCGTGTACCTCAAATGGACTACATTACATGTACAATCCAGCTACACATCATGTGTCACTCTTGTTGTGTGTCAGAAAAACCCATTGAATAACATGGAATGTTCGTCTATTGTGACTAAATTACATGAAAATACTATCTACATGATGTGTACTTTTAATTTCATGTGTCTTCACAACTCGCTGAATAGCTTGGAATGTAGTTCAGACACAACAAATGAAGAACTACATGCCGAGTACACTACATATTGGTTATGTATATCATTAATGATCCATGGTATCTATCTAATATGGCTTCAATATGTATAGTGACCACATGGATTGAACTAATATTTCCTCTTACTCGTGTAGACTACATGATGTGTATGCCAGCTGCACACCGTGTAATCTAATAACTCGTGTGTCAGAATGACCTAGTCTACATGTGGTGTGGAATAAATGCCCCACGTGTAGTTATATTTTGGCATGGCCAGTATCCTAAGAGACATCCAGATACAATATACTTGGGTACACAGTGTGTACTCCGACTACACTCCATATAACCTAGTCATATAGGCCAACCACATACGAATGCTCATTATATAATAAAATTCCATTATTATATTATTACATCAAGCAGTTTTCACATCCGTGTCACCAACCTATATGATTGATACATTTTTCTTTGACTATCTAAAATATAGGCATTGTTAGACCAATTCCATGGAATTTAATTTGAATATCATATTCCAATCAAAGGGTATATATATGAACTTCCAGGAATATGGAGGGTGAAATTCCTTCCCCAACGTATTTATTAATAAAAGGTCATTTGTGATGCACCCAACATACCCTAATTCTAGAAAACATATTGTGTGATAGTTTTTTCTCAATAAATCTGAGTTCTTGATTAATGAAATGCATAAATGTTAATATTAATTTCCATGGATAATTACGCACACTCATAGATGGGAATATCTGATGATATCAAAACTTGTGAAATTTCTACAAGAGATTCTATTCAATCAATATTCTTCCTTGGAGTTTACCAAGTATGAAATTGATGAGAATAAGACCCATATATTTATGATAACTCCCACCTAATAGTATACATACTATATTCCCTTTAATATTATGTTATCCAAATGCCTAACTATATTTAATAATGTCTTCATAAAACTTCATGGATCTCATTAGAGCGAAGAATTTCGATAAACTTATCAATGTGAAAGATACCCTAGGACATTATTATATAAAATTAATGTCTACCAATTAGTAATATATAAAATTATATTTTATTAATATTCAAATTATCAAATATAAATTTAATAATAGTTCCAACAATTGGTCATAGGATATAAACTCGATCAATTTAATGTAATTATAAAAGTAACTTTTTATCATGAAATTTTCTACATTATTGGATTGATAGAGTCTTTTTATATGAGGATTCCACTGAAATTACAATTATAATAAATGATATAATTAAATGAATATGAATTTACGGAATACACCTACGGATGAGGACAAATAAATAAGTTTAATTATACTAGTGATATGATCAAATCAGATCTCTAATTCCATGTGAGAGATGATCAATGTGAGAAACAAGGGGTAGAATAATATAAAAAACATTTTATATGGGTGAAAAATTATATTTGAATAGGTATTATGCACTAAACCTAAATTTTGTGGGTATGTTTGGGTTTTTTATGGTATAACCAACTATTACCATCTTGGGTCTTATAACCAAGGGGAGGCCCATTGACCCGTGTTCCTACCTATTCATAGATAGGGGAAATATAGGGGTAGGGGGAGTATGGCTCTATATAATTCATAAAAGTGACTTACTCTAAGAGGGATGATATTTATTTCCTAGTTTCCTAAATTTATAAGAAAACCATCATTAATCCTAGAGATACTGATCTAACATATCTTTTATAGGGACCCTTATACGAAGGGTGTCCATGATTGTGATTTCCATGACGGGTTTATATATTTGAGATGAAAACATAGGGAATTATTATATCAAAGGAATTTATGATCTTTGTTTCTAAACATTTTATGAATTCCATGATCATATGCATCATGTGGAGTTGGAGGGCATCATAGTGATAAGAGGCTTGGGTAGGAGTCCTAGAAAAAAGAACACTCTACCATCAAGTCCAAGGTACTCATTATACCATGGTATGTGAGGGAGAAATGATCATTTGACATATAAAGGGGATCAAATAATACTTATCAGAATTGATAATATAGAGTTTCGGATGTGTCACCCAAGTGATATAAATTCTAGGGTTAGTGGTCACCATGAATGGTGGAATAAGGTAAAATGTCACCCAAAATGGGAGACCAGTGTAACTACCCAAAATTTTATAAATAAAATTATCTTAATGGTTTATTTAAATGAATTATATATTTTATGGATATTTAAAAAACATTCACTTATCTTGTTTATTTATATCTTATCATAATTAAAATACTATTAAGCATCATCACCTTTTGATAATATAGACGTTTAATAGTGATCACATGGTTACTATAAATATAGGGTTTTGACAAATGGAATTGACATAGAAAATTGAATTGATGGACTCAACCAGTAGGACCATACCCTAAAAATCCAATTTTTAGGTGATCTCAAGGGATATAGAATCACTGAGATTTTCCCTTGGCCATGCCCAAGCTGAGATCCAACTACTTAAGCATGAGAAAAACTGTTTACAGGAGAAGTTCAAACTCCTCAAGATCATGACCCAAACCGTGGACGTCAAACCACCCCATGAAAGTATCACCATCATGAACCTTACTCTTAGTGAATTTTATGTTTTATTAATGGGTTATGTGTCTAAACCATAGAAATATGAGCAAGTATATTATTTTGAATAGATATATTTTCATCGTATTATAATTAAATTATAAATGATATTGATTTTGATATAGTAAAACACACATTGAATTTTAGGCTAATTTTCAAATTCAATAAAGAGATTTATTTTTCTGAATTAATTTATTTTTTAAATAAATAATGTTTATTAAATATAAATCATCATAAATTTGTTTAATGTCTAATTTAATTTTTATAAGGGTTCGAAAAGTTATTGCTAAAAAATAAAAAAAATTCAATAAATATAAATTATTATTTTAAATGTGCTAATTCATATATTTATGAGATTATTTTTATAAAATAAATATTATTTTTGAAATAATAATCTTTAAATTATCCAATGGTGATTTTTTCATAATTTTCTAAGACAGTCAAATGTTCGAGTAAAACTTAAATATTATATAAATATATGGTCTGTATTATTCCATCATAATGACCCAAAATGTTTTTATAAATACTATAAATGGTATCCAAAAAAATATATGTTTTCAATTTAAAATAATTTTAATTTTATGTTGTTTTACTATTTTTATAAATCCATTATTAATCCTCCAAAACCTATAGTATATTTTCTGGTTTTAAAATCATTTCTTTAAGATCATGACACACTTCCACATCTGTAAGGGAAATATTTTAATATGTTAGACCGTTTTATTAATAGAATAATTAATCCACCAATATATGGAAGAAAAAATGGTAAAAATCCCTTGTAATATATTGTTTTTCATTATTTTATTATATAAAGTCTCAAACCTATGTATGAGAAATGATAAATAATTCCCCGATCATTTCCTCTTTGAACCCAAAAAATGTCCTATTTCTATACACTCAAAAACCTTTTATCACATCTTTACTATTTTCTCACCTCTCTAGATTCCTCCCAAATTTCCCCAAAGCTCACAAGAATCTCCTTCCAGGCATTTGGAATCACCCTCTCAACATAGGGGATCTTCTCTTTCTTCTCTTCATTAAAGCATCTACTTTATATTATGTATATTATATACATTTACTAATGTTGGTATATGTTCTCCCATATCCCCATTACTTTCCATTTGATTCTTAAATTATATGATAAACCTTTCACCCTAAATAACCATTCTTGTGATTTTTATGTACACCTGTTGCCATGCCAAATTTTGTAAGGGATCTCCCACTCTCCATTTTATTCATGAACCCTTTTTATGTTATGTCAATTAATTTCCGTTTCTTTATATTGGGATATGTTATTAAATACCAACCTTACATAATATTTTATTTATAAATTATTATATAACCATTTCAATCTCATTAATCCCTCCAACGAAAATTTGTGTACACCTGTTACCATGTCAAAATTTATTAAGGGATCTTATCCTTATCCAATTTATTCAATTTCATTATCTATCTTATATCGTTTAACTTTATTTAATAATGTTGGTATATTTTCTTTCATAACCCATTACTGTTCACTTTATGTATAGATTTCTAAATACTCCTTTCACTCTCATACGTCCCTCACATGAACATTCGTATGCCCTAATTGTGCTGTCAAAATTTCACCATGATTTTCCATGACAAACAACTGTGTAACGAATAATCGTACCCATTTCTTATCAAGGGTTTTCACCTTTATGCACTTATTATTCCCTCATTAGGGTCTTACATTTATTTATTCCACAATCCATGGCCATGAAATAAAATTTGAGGATAATTGATTCTGTGTTGTATGATCTATGCGACTCACATACTCATGAGAATAAAAAAACTAATGGGAGGCCCAAAATTATATAGCACTCCAATGTATTAGGTAATGTTTCAATCTTATTAAAAGTCATGAAAAAGATTAGGGAGTGTACCTAATACACCATGGTACTTTTTTCATCATTAATTCTTGGTATTTATCCTTGAACTATGATTATGATGTAGTGGTTTAAGTTTTTTCCACATTTACCAAGTTTCCTTTTTGTTATCATGATATATCATCAGTCATTGTTCATGTTTATAATTATCACCCATTTTATGTAACATTTGTATGACTACAAAATAATATTTATTACTTTCTTCATGTTATTTCATGTTTATTCAATTGCTGGGATTTATAGCTCACCCCTTTATTATGTATGTCCCCAGGTTATCCTGGGTAGTTTTAAAAGCAATGGAATTTTTGAAGAATGTTATGGAAGGTTTTAATAATGTTGTTATATCCCATGTTCAAGATGTTATGCTACGTACCTAGTTCCAAAATAAACAAGAATTATCAATATTTATGGTTGTATTATGTGTACTATAATATATTAAATAATTAAATAATGTTTAAAAAATAGATGGGTTGAAATATTTCGTATTAAAGGAAAGTTTATTTATTTTTTGGGATTACGATTAGATGGCCCTAGAGAAATCCTTATAGACAAAAATAAGTATAAAAAAACATCCCTATATTTTATTAAAGTATAGAGTAAGTGTTTTTAAAGAAAATAAATCCTTGTATGGATACTATAGGTGGATGAGGTTGTTGCACAAATGTACGTAGTGGTAAAACCTGAAGACACCAAATTGAACTAGACTCAATTGGTATCTAGTGAATAATAACGAGCCTTACTGTACACCTGGTTTGAAACTCCATTGGGTATATAAATTTTTAAATTCACAAGATCATTATGAACCATTTTTAAGGGGAAACAATTCTTATAAGTTTCTATTTTTTAAATTAGATCATGGGTAACATTGATTGAAACCTATAAATTCACAATTTAAGAAATAAATTTCCTTTATAATTTATCCCCTTAATGTCATTGGATTATCATTTATTAGTTTATTAGCTTAAAAATACTCATCTTTAATTTTCCCTTTATTCCAGACAATTGCTAGAAAAAGGAGTAACCAAGTGAATAACTAATGTGAAGGGAACTGTGTTGGCTTGCCAAAAGAGACACCTAACATGGTGGTAGCTCAAGTATGACATCTTTTGATTATTCCAATCTAGCTATGAAGAATAATAATTAACAACTGAAACTTTTTTAAATGCCCAAAGACTTTAAGGAAGAGGAATACAACATCTCAATGAAGTTCATCAAATAAAGGTGATATCAGAAGAGGGCCCAATTTTCTTTGTGGAAAGATAAGTCATAATGTAATACATGTAAATGAAAAAATTGATAATGTGATTTATGGAAATAATTTTCAATCTATGTTATCATATATTGTTCAATTTATTAAATGTGGAGAAGTCTTGAATTATCCAAGAAAGCGGTCTATGTGTAAGGCTAACAAGCATGATGATCATCAATGGAATCCAAGGTTGAGGGAACAAGGTAAGTTCTATGTTGAGATTTACCATGATGATTTAAGTACACATAAACTCTACTCTATAGCATTGTATTTCATGTATAATTTCAAATCCTTACCGATTATCATATCTGGTATGATTTCTATGAATATCAAGTTACAACATGAAATGATTTTATATCATCAGGGAAAACTTCTAGGATTATTTTATCAGATGTTAATGTTTGTGTAAATTTTCTTCTTGAGAATATTATAAGTTTTCGTTTATTGTAATTTTATGTCATCCAAGTCATGGAATGATTTTCTTTTTATAAGGAAAAAATAAATATCTAGGAGAAAGAATCCACCCTCCATACTAGGAATTACTCCCAATTCTATACAATTTCCAAGAGGAGGATAAATATTATTTAGAACCCACCACTAAAGAATGGATTTTATTTCATCACTAGAAATCATATCTAGCTCAGATGATTGTGTTTAATAAAAATATCTTCCTTGAGGACATTCCCATTGTGAGTGAATATACTAACGTGTTTCGTGGAGATTTTTCTGGTATTCCTCCTAGTTGAGAGGTTGAATTTTCAATCAAGATTATACGTGGGGGGTTACCTTTATCCAATAATCCATATAGAATAGATATTATGGAACCTGAGTATATAAAGTAAAAACTATATGAGAAACTAGATAAATGCTTCATACACCCAAGTGATTCATCGTGGTATGCATCGGTCATCTTCTTCAAGAAGAAGGATGGGTGGATGCACCTTTTTACTGATTATTGTGAGCTCAACAAGATCTTCATAATGAAAAATTATCATATGTCATGGATTTAAGACTTGTTTGATCAACTATGTAGATCACAATACTTCTCCAAGGTTCATCTTCAGTCGAGATATTATCAAGTAAGGTTGAAGAAGGAGGATATCCCCAAGACTACTTTCCAATCAAGGTACGAGCACTATGAGTTCATAATAATTCAATTTAGACTCAATAATGATCTAGAAATATTCATTTTCATGGTGGATATTGTCTTTAGAGATTTACTTGGAAACTTTTTGGTAGTCTTTATAGATGATATTCAAATATACTCAAAGTGAAAGGAGGACTGTGAGGAGAATCTAATAATTGAACTAAAGACCTTACGAAAGGAGAATATTTAAGAAAAGTATAGAAGAGGCGAGTTCTATTTGAATTTAGTCTCGTTACGAGGGAATATTTTTGAAAGAAATAGAATATATATATAGACCCTTCTAAGAAAAAATTTATTAAAGGATGACTATAACCAACATTTGTGATATAAATCCATAGTTTCCTTGGATTAGCTGGGTATTGTCATCATTTTATGATAAATTTATCATGATTGTCAAACCCTCTAACCAAGATAACTCAGAAGGGAGTGAATGTTTTTTTAAAAATGAATGTAAAGAGATATTCAAGGAGTTGAGAAAGTGTCTTATCACTACACCTGTACTTATGCCACCCCAAGTGGAGAACTATTTGTGGTGTACATAGATGATTCGAATACGGAATTGGTTTGTGTGTTAATGAAAAATGACAGATTGATATCATATAAATCTAGGAAATTGAATGATCATGAGAATAACTACCCAAAACATGACATGGACTGAGCTACAATGATCTTTGTGTTGAAAATATGGTGTCATTTTCCATTTAGGGATAATTGTAAAATATATACGGATCAGAAAAGTCTCAAGTATATATTCCCATATAAAGAGATGAACATGCAAACTAAAGAAAATGGGTATAATCGATTGAGGAAAATAATTTCTCAATCCAATATCATCTTAGAAAATAAAATAATGTCACAACCACTCTAAGTAGAATGGATCCATCAATTTTATCAGTGATGATAATTTAAAAGGATCTGATCTTCTTATATTTGTAAAGGATGGACATGGGAATCTTAAATAAAGGAACATCACCAATCCTTTCATAAATTATTTCTCAACTATAGCTTTTTTAGAGGATAAAAGAAACTCAAAGATATGATATGGGAATTCAGAATAAACTAGAAGCTATAAGAAGGGGGAATACTTATATTTTTAGGTTAGTGAAGAAGGAGTTGGGATATTTGGTTTATGACTATGTGTACAATAAAATAATGTGTCAAATAAAGATTTTTTGAATGATTTACATAGTTTAAATATCTCCATCCAACAAGGAATCACAAATATGAATAAAGATTATGAGATCACTATTTGTGGGATAATATGGAGAAAAAGATCACAGAATATACATCAATATGTATTGTATGTAGGCAATTGAATGCAGAAAGAAAAAAAATACATGGGGATGCTGCAACCATTACCCATACCTAGATGGAAATGGGATGACATCACCATGGAATTTTTCATTAGTCTTCCAAAGCAATAAGGAGGAAATAATACTACATGGGTTATGGTAGATCATCTGACAAATATTGATAACTTCATTTCAATTTGAGAGGACTTCTCACTCCATATAATTTTAGGGATATATATTACAGAAGTGTTGAGGCTATATGGAACCCCACTATCAATCATATCTTATCTACATGCAAGATTTACCTCTATGTTTTGGGAGAGTCTTCAACATTCTCTAAATACCAAGTTAAACTTCATCACAAATTATCACCGTAAAGCTATTGGCCAATTTGAGGGGAATATCCAAACACTTAAGGGAATGTTGAGATCATGCTCAATTGACTTAAAAAGAGGATAAGAACAACATCTTCTTCTAGTTGATCTCTATACAATAGTCATTTCAACTCATGCATCCAAGTGGATCCCTGTAAATCCCTTTATCGGAAGAGGTGTAGAACACATGCGTGTTGGGATGAAGTTGGGGAACACAAACTACTAGGTCGAGAAATGGTCAACAATATTTTAGAATAGGTCAGGACCATTCAGTAGCACATTAAGGATCCCCAAAGTCGAAAAAATATATATGATGAAAAGCATCAATGAGACATATAATTTATGGTTGGAGACATGGTGTTCTTCAACATATATCAGTGGAATAAAGTAATGGGATTTGGGAAGAAGTGAAATCTTGGTCCAAGATACATAAGTACATTTGAGATCCTTTATCATATTGAAGCACTGACCTATAAAACAGAACATTGACCCAACCTATCTCAAGTACATGATGCATCCCATGTCTCCATCTTTAATAACTACATACCAGACCCCTCACATGTTCTCAATCTATAGGTATTACTGTTGTAGAGTGGTTTTTCCTATGAGGATAAGGCGATAAAAATATTAGATCATATAGAAAATATTCTAGGAAATAAGAAAATTAACATGTTTAACGTGTTTTAGAGAAACCATAAGTTTAAAGAAGCTATGTGGGAACCAGAATAGGTGATGAAACAAAGTTACCCTCATCTAATTTAGATTTTGAAATTTAAATTTTGAGGGTGAAATTTATGGATGGGGAAATATAATGACAACACAAACATTAATAAATAAAATTCCCTTTGTTTTGCATTTAAATTCATTAAAATATTTTTTGGATATAGAAAGCACATACAATTATTTAGTTTATTTATATCCTATAGGATTTAAAAAAAAAGGTAAGCATAATTATTTCTGGTAACATAACCATTGAATAATGATCATGTGATTACTATAAATAAAGTGTTTTAACAAATCCAATTGATAGAGATAAATAAAGTAATGAACTCAAACAGTAGGATCATACCCTAGGAAGACCATTTATCAGAGATTTCAATGGAGATAAAATCATTGGGCTTCCCCTTGACCAGGCCCATGTTGAGATCAAATAACTTAATCATGGGAGAAACCATTTCTGATAGAATTGTAATTTTTATAAGGTTTTGAAAAATATTATTGTCATAGTATCGAAAATTTATTAATAAATGTCAATTATTATTTTAAAACTGAAAATTATGAGATTTTTAATTTTTTTGGATAAAATAAATACTATTTTTAGAATAATATGGTCAAAATTATCCAGTTGTGATTTTTTCTTAATTTTCTGAGAAAGTCATATTCTCAGGTAAAAATTAAATATGGTATAACTAGACAATGTGTATTATGACATCATAATGACAAAAAATAATGTAATAAATAATATAAATGGAATCAAAGACAAAATATGTGTTTTCCCTCTAAAATAATTTTTTTAGGTTATTTGAATAATTTTAAAAATACATTTTGAATCCTCCAAAATCTATAATATATTTTATGTTTTTAAAATCATTTATTTAAGGACATGATTAACTTCAACATAATAATGGGTAATAATTTAATAATTTCAACCCTTTTACTAATAAATAATTAAAACCACCCCTCCTTTTTAGAAACCATGTGAGTGTTTGTGGTTTTGATAATTTTATTATATTGAGACCAAAACCAAAGTTTGATGAATGATAAAAAAATTCCCCACTCATTAACTATATTAAACAACCTAGTTTCCCATTTCTATTCACTCAAAAAACCTTGGATCATATACTTAATATCCCCTAACCTCTATAGACCCCTAAAAGGTTTCCTATAATATCTCAAGAATCTCCTCCCAAGCATTTGGAATCACCCTATCATGGTAAGGGATCCTCTCCTTCTCTTTATTCAGGTATCATCTCTATCTTATATCTTTTATCTTCATTTACTAATATTGGGATATAGTCCTCCATATCCCCATTATTTTCTATATTTATACCTAAATTATTATATACCCCTTTCACTTTCATTAATCCCTCCCATGATCCTCTGTTTACACCTGTTACCATTCCATATTTTTGTAAGGTATCTCCCACTCCCCTTTTTATTCAAGCACCTATTTTATGTTATGCCTCTTAATTTCAATTTTTTATTAGTGTAATACGTCCTTAAATATACCAATTACTTTCTATTTTATTTATTAATTATTATATACCACTTTCACTCTCATTAAGACCTCTCATGATCCTTTATTTACACCCATTACTATGTTAAAATTTTGTAAGTGATCCTCTCCTTGTCCTATTTATTGCAGAATCTTATTTATCTGATGTATTTTTTATTCATTTCCTAATGTTGGAATATGTTCATAAATATCCCCATTAATTTAAATATTATGAATAAATTATGAGATAACCATTTGAATCTTATCGATACCTCCCATGAACATTCATACACATCAGTTATGTCGTCGAAATTTCACATCGACTTTCCATGAGAAACAATTGTATAGTGAATACTCGTCCCCATTTTCTATCAAGGTTGGTCAACATTATGAACTTACATTTACTTGATTTCGTAATTACATTTATTAATTCCATACTACATTACCATGGAATAAAATTTTATGATAAATGATTCTATGTTGTATGATCTATGTGGCACACTTAATCATGAGAATGAAATTAAAGTGATAGGTGCACCCAAAATTATACATTGCTCCAGTGCATTGGGTAATGTATTAGTCTTATGAGACACCATTAAATGGATTAGAGACTGAACCTGAACCACCGAATTAATTTTTCTATCATGATGTATTGGTAGTTATCCTTGACTAATGTTTAAGATGTAGTGTTTTAAGTTATTTCCAAATTTCCCATGTTGCCTTTATGTTATCACGCAACATCTTCCCACATTGTTAATGTTTACGATTCTCACCCCTTTTATGTAACATTGATATTCCTAATGCCTAACATGTAATACTTTATTTATATTATTCCATGTTTATTCCCTTACTTGGATTTATATCTCATCCCTTTTTTATATATGTCCCCAGGTTATCCTCTATAGTTTTGAAATCTATGGAATTTTAGAAGCACATTAAAGAATTTTTCAATAATGTTGTTTTATTCCATTTCCATGATTTTATTATATATACCTAATTAGAAAATATACTATACTTATCAACCATCAGAGTTTTATTATGTGTACTCTTATGAATTAAATTATTAAATAATGTGTAATAAAGAGAAGAGTTGTTATGGATAGAGAAAATGGACACCCTATCATAGATAGAAAACACCCCAGTAGGAGGTTAGGGTGAATGAACACCCCAAATGGGGGGATTCAAAAAAATTTCACCCAAGTGTAGATGAATACACCCTAGCGATAGGATACAATGTATTACTAATCAAAATTGGAGGCTATGGTGAATGGTCAACCTAGTTTGAATGAAGACACCCTAGTGGGAGGCTAGGGAGAATGGTCACCCCAAATTAGAGTGGAGGGTGAATAGTATCTCAAGTGTGGATGAATTTTATGACACTATCCTTGTTGTGGGCCCTCGAGGAACCATGGGAGAATTATCCTTAGTGATAACCTCTTGGAAAATGTTTTGGAAAGTAGAACCCTAATATTTATTCATATCGAAGTTTTTTCCCAAGTGCTATGAAACTAGGGTTAATGTTTTATTCTACAAAGTCCATTTTGACTTGTGGACCCTCAAATAACTCGTTTATCCTCTCTCATAGTTGAAACCCCTAGGTTTTCGTCTTAATATAAGATTCATGGTGTGTAGTTAAAGAATAGGGTGAGAACATATTGAACGACCTCTTCCTCAAAACTGGTGTCTTCTGAGGACCCCATGGGTCCTATTTATAGGTAAAAAGTAGGGTTAGGGAGAGAGAGAGAAAGGTAGGGAATTTTTTGGGCTTGAGAGACTGACATGGGAACATTGATAGAAAATTCTTGTGGGATTGAGTGATTGACATAGGCACAATATAATTTTATGTTGGTTGATATAGATCACCTTTACCTAGCTACACTCATAAAAGCCTAAGAAAAATATCTTGGAAAAGTGAAATAGGTGAAAATACTTGAATTTATCCATGGGTACTAGTACTAAGTGTCCTGGATGGGATGAAAATTTGGAATAAAAATATTTAGTGAATAAATTCTAAATACAAATAAGAAATTTTTTTATTCCCACCCTCCTTCACAAAACTATAGTTCTAAAATATTCCCCCTCTTAGACTTTGATCTGATTTTGAAAAAATAGGGAAATATTTTCAGATAAAAATGACTATTATTTTAACCTTGTGAATGGTATTTAAATTCATATATTAGATGAAAAGTGGTTCACTAGCTATATTGTTGGAGGTGGTGTGCTTACAAACATTTGTGAGCCTTCATCTATGAATTAGTCTGATGTGCAATATCCTGCGATTGAGAATGTGTGTCTATAAAAACATGAGGTGTACCCCTATTTATGTAGCATTGTTTTAGATCAATTAGACCTTGAATATATTCACTCTCTATTTTCATAGGGTATCAACGAAATAAAATGTTAGATTGTGATTTTTTAAACACTCCTTCGATATAGTGATGAGATATAACCTGAAGGCTAGAGGGAATGTGTTTCAACATGGTAATGTTGTCAAGAACTAGACCATAGATCCAAGGTGAAGTTTCTATGAAAATAAATTGGGTAAAGTCTTAGAGTGAGGAAACTAATAGAAGTACCGAGATGAAGAACCTAGGCATATCCCGAGATAGAATAATAAATATACAGATTTATAGAGAAGTATTAAGGTGAAATTACATCATTGGGGGAATTTGCATACCTTAGGCTCTCTATTTTCTCAATTTGCACGGATATAACACACCAACTTATCAATTTTTTTTATTATTATAAACTTATTTATTCTTAAAGAAAAATAATGGTAGGGACATCAAATTTCATTCCCAACACCGAGGTTGTTGCTCATATTGAAGAGTTTATGGATGATGTTTGGTATGGTACTCAATTAAAACCCTATATGTCATATTTGATATAGAATATACAGAATATTTATTAAGTGTATCTAACATCAGTGTTCTATATTCTTTATGGATAGGAATATGTGTTATATTTTGAGATTCTAAGGGCATATAAGAATTTTACAAAATCTTACATTTTAACATATTCTCACTTGGGAAGTTCTGAAAGTTATTCAAAGGGAGTGTAAATTAATGAAGTAGAAGAAACCCCTATTCAAATTCTCAATGAAACCAAGTTTTCTCTTGAAAATACACTATATATATCAGATCTTGGCACACATTTCTATTCATTAATAGTTGGGATATCTAAAATAGATCAAGGAAAAAGTTGGGTAGAAGATTCGGACTTATACGCCAAGGGAGGTGTTAAAAATGATTGGATGTGGGCATTCTAGTTCTGCTAGATGTGTTCTGTGTTTTATAAGGATACAAATATTGTATCCATCTAAAAAGTTATCTTGATTTCATAGATAAAATTTTACCAGAATATTGAATATCTCCCTTATTTTCTCAGTAGTTGGAGTCCAGACACAAATACTTTCCCCATATCCCATAGTGAAGTTGGGATTAGACTTTGAGTAATCAATAATATTACTACAACAATAATTCTATGACTCCGGAATTATGTGTTCCTTTATAATATCCAAGAATCCACTAAAGAATTTAAATACTACACCCTGAAACAATTACACAATTCACACTATAAAGTAACTTATTTATGAATTTATTTAAAAGGTAACTTTTTTTTAATTTTCAATTGACCATATTAACTTCATTATTGAATTCATAATATAAAATTATCTTAAGTTTATGTTTGTAATTTTTTCTAAAATTGTTGTGTTTTAGTCAAAAATAATGTTTTTATGAAAATTATTTTTTTTATTTGATCTCTTTTTAAGATTGACCTATTAGAATAAAAAATATTTATGTTATAATTTTTTGTTTGAGAAATGTTTCCGACACTTTTACCGAGGCACGTGCATCCATCTATTTCAGAGGATGAGGATGTGCTGATTATTTCCCTGCATTCCCCTTTCCAAAGGCTGGTGACATCTGTCACTTGTTCAGGGATGTTTTCTTCTTGATTGAAATGAGATGATGGGATGTCGGCTCTTCCATCCATGGACTCCTCCTCAGAACTCGTTGTGTAGTTCATATCTCCCTTATAGATAAAGACGTTGTTCGTCAAACTCATTCCCAGTTCCATATCTTTGTGTATTCTAGTTAATTACACTATTTACCTCAATACATTCCATGTGGTCTTAACATCGTAGCAACCTTTGGTTAGAGTAGATAACAAAATGAGGTATGTTGGGGAATATCTAGATGTGTGGACATTGGGAACCTGTATTATTCCTCATAATAGGGCATATAAATGGGAACATAACCCAAGGAATCCCAGGTCGATCACAGGGTATCACATGCCAGAGGAATTTCTATGAGGTTTTCCTTAGCTTCCCATTCCAAACATGGGGTATGTCGCGATTTTAACATCTTATAGAGACAGTTACGCCAAAGGCAGGTCTTACGAGGTTTTCCGGAGGCATCACATGTTTAACATGAGGTAGGCAGTGGGTTTAACATCTTGTGGAGATGGAATGAGAGTGATCAAGATGCCCCATTGAGGTGGATCATATTGGTACATCCCTAGGAGGGAGTGACTCAAAGGATTACCAGATGTATGGATCAAAACGTTGAATGAGGATAAACCAGAGGTGGTGCGTCCCATAGAGGGAAGATACCACACCATGAAAGATAATCTAAACAACACCATGAGATGATCAAGGAGAGTATACCCCCGAATGGGGGACAACAAGGTTTACCATTGGCTGGGATTGAACATCTGAGAGGTTGTAATGACCTGCCAATTCTCATTGGCTTGAGAGGTCAACAAGTCATTAATAAGCCTTAATAGACATCCCCAAGTCATCAAAGGCTGGAAATAAACGCTGAAGGGTTTCAAAATACATGAGAGATGATTTACCCTTTAACTGAAAACAACCAACACCAAAACAAACTAGATAAACATCTCCAAGGAACCACTATATGATGCATTATTTAAACCCAGAACAACTCAACCATTATTTTCATAATAACCCAACCAAGTAAAATAATGGAGTACAAAACAAAATCAGAGTAAATAGCAGAAAGACAACTACAAGGCTTCAAGATGACAACCCAACTCCATGCTCCACAAGAACCAATCACTATTATCACGAACCAGCCCAAGAGTCACGATGTAGTGCTATAACCGAGTGACACTTTACCTTTTCCAATATCCTAGTATATGACATCTGCAAAAGCACCAACATTCCAAAGTAGGGGGTGAGTAATGAAACTTATTAGGTTTTCCCTGATGACTTCCTAAACCATGCCTCTAGGATAAAACATGTTAGCACATTTATATAAAACAATTTATATAAAACAATTCCAAAACAGTTCACAATATAGAAATTCCATGTCAAAGCCATTTTTTCCCAACAAAAATCATTTTCCAACAAAAGAAACCAAGAAAAGTTTCCAATAAAATTCACATTTCCATTTTGTTACCTTCATTCCATTTAAAAAATCCACACAACCAACCATTTCAAAACCCGTGAAATCCACTATGCATGCATCGTTATGACAGTTCAATACTCATGAGAGGTCTTTCGTCGATCTTCCAAGTCATCACAAGGTAATTATTCCCCATGTTCCATTAAATTTTTTTCACCGAGCCCAAGGTCATATTTCAACCAATCCTCATAAATGCAATATGAACACACACACCAAGTATGCCCAAAAACCACACCATTTCAACCATTCCAAAACCATTTCAATAAAACACCCTTTCATTGAAAACCTTTTTTCCCACAAACCATTTTCCAAATCCCGAAAATCCATATTTTAAAATCACTATTTTAAAATCAAGAAACCAAAAAACTTTTCACAAACCATTCTTTCAATTTCCACAATTTCATCAAAACCCATAAATCATCACTAAAGAAGATTAATAACATGATTTGGACTACAATTTCACAATCAAAACCAAGAGATTAAATAAATTTGAACTAATCCTTCAAGTTCTAAGAAAGAGGAATCAAGAGTGAAGCCACCTACCTCAAGAAAAAGGTGAAACCAAGCAATGGACGAAGAACGCTCAAGAACACCGGGTCAAAATACAAACACCTTCCTTAGATATCTTCTCCTAACACAACCAAGACCAAATCTTGTCATATTTGGCATCCATACCCTTAGATCCACCCATAATGGGTGTAGATATAAGAGAACGAGAGAAGAAAAGAAGTAGATCTAAGTAGATCTATGAAACCGATCAAGAACGATCACATACCTTAAGAATCCGGCTTCGATTCGACAAGAGAAGCCTTCGGATCGCCTCCCGAATGCTTGAGAGAAGTCTTCCAACCTTCAAGGGAGAGTAATCCCGAGTTAGGGCTGCTTATTAGGTTTAAAAAAGGAAATTAAAGGCAAAATGAGTTAGATCCACAGTTTTTGGATCTATCTTTAAGTGACTGCACAGTTAGTCCGCACGGTTTGAAAAACCGTGCGCTAACCGTGCGTTAGCTTCTACCTCGGCAATCCTTCACGCACGACCTTATCACACGGTTTCTCTTAACCATGCGCCGACCGTGCGGAATCCACTGCCTCCTCAGTCAGACACACACGTTTTGGCCACAGGGGTTGACAAACTGTGCGCCACCCGTGCGTCTTCCCCTTTGCTTCAAACTTCACTCCAGGATCTCCCGATTCTCCCATATGTCACCCAAAACATTTAAAACCAAGAAAAGTATCAAGTAAGGGTTACATACCAGAAACTGGGGGTACTAAATTATCCCCATCATTGGCGTTTCCATCCTCAGAAAGTAGAAAACCATTTCTTGACTAAAATCGTTATGGACACTGCTCCTTCATTTCTTTCTCGCGTTCCGAAGTCTCTTCCTGAATCTGACTATGTTGCTAAAAACCTGCACTATGCCAATGATTTTTTCATGCAAGACTTTATCCTGCCTATCCAAAATCCACACCGAGATATGTACTAATGAAGCATCTGGCTCTAGGTCAACGTGATCCCATCTGATCACATGGTTAGGATCAGACTGATACTTCTTCAACTGAGATACATGGAACACATTATGCACTGCAGTGAACCATGGTGGTAATTCCAACCAATACGCCACCTCACCAACCCATTCCAGTATCTCAAAAGGGCCTCTATATCGAGGAGATAACTTGCCCTGCTTCCCAAAATGAAATTGTACAAGCCTTGGAGAGATTCTCAAAAAGACGTGATCACTCACTACAAACGACAAGGGTCTTCGGTGATGATCCGCATAAGATTTCTGACGACTATGGGCTGTCTCCATCCTCTTTAGAATCAACTGAATCTTCTCCATTGTTTCTTGGATAAGGATCTGCCCGACTAGTGAAGTTTCACCATTTTCCACCCAGAATAGTGGAGAACGACAAGGACGCCCATATAATGCTTCAAACGGAGCCATGCGTATCGAGGCTTGATAGCTGTTATTGTATGAGAACTCCACTATGGGTATATGTTCCTACCGTGAGACACCAAAATCCATTCCACAAACCTGCAACATGTCTTCCAACTTTTGTATCATCCTCTTGGATTTCCCATCCGTCTGAGGATGATATACCATGATCATAGTCAACTGAGTCCCAAGGGCCTGATGTAAGGATTTCCAGAAATGATATGTAAACCTTGGATCGCTATCTGAGACGATAAACACTGGTACACCATGTCTTTTTACCACTTCCCGGATATATATTTTTGAAATATCTTCCACCGTATGGGTTTCACGAATTGGGATGAAATGGGCCGACTTGGTTAGACGATCCACTATCACCCAAATGGCATCATTTTTCTGGACCGTTCTTGGAAAACCTATAACAAAATCCACTTCAATCTTCTCCCATTTCCACACTGGGATAGGTAAAGACTGTAACATACCATCTGGTCTCTGATGCTCTGCTTTAACCTACTGACAAGTTAATCATCGTGAGACGAACTCGTCCACCTTCCTTTTCATGCTGCTCCACCAAAACTGCAACCTTAGCACCTTATACATCTTCTGTGTACCCGGATGTACAGTCCATCTTGAATGGTGGTAAGAAATAAGGATTTGTTCCTGAAAAACTATAGGTACAACCATCTGATCTCTGAAACAAAAAACTAAACCCGCTTCTAGTTTCCAGCCATCAATGGTCTCCCCACCGTTAAGTTTTAAACTCATTATCAGAAATTCTACATCATATGTTTGTGGCTCTTTGACCACTTTTACCAGTTCAGGAACAAGCGTAGCTGAAATGAAAAATGAAAAATCACCTTGGTTTTCACATTCCACATGCATGTCAGCTAAGACCGAAATCAACTGCCATTCATCTGAAGCTTCTTGCACCAACTAAGCATACAACTTTCATCTTAATGCATCGGCCACCAAATTTCCCTTACTCGGTGTATACATCAAGTCAAAGTCAAACATTTGAAGGTACTTCATCCATCTCCTCTGCCTCAGATTCAAATCTTATTGTGAGAAAATTTGTCTCAGGCTTTTGTGATCTGTAAACACACTGAACTTCTCCCCAAAGAGATAATAACACCATGTCTTCAATGCATGGACAACTGCAGCTAACTCCAAATCATGTGTTGTGTAATTGTTCTCATGCACCCTCAACTTCCATGAACCATAAGTGAAAAAATGGTCTCCTTGCATGATAATAGAACCCAAACCTGTTCCCAAAGTGTCACAATACACCACATACCCCTATCCTAATTCCGGAAAAATCAAGATGGGTGCTGATGTAAGGCGAACTTTCAACTCTTGAAAAGATCTCTAACATTCCTCAGTCCATTGAAATGCACTGATTTTCTTTGCCAATGACGTCAGAGTTGAAGTTAGTCGTGATAAGTCATGCACAAAGCGTCAGTAATAACTATATAGACCAAGAAAACTTTGTATTTCAAAGACATTCTTTGGCGGTTTCCAAAAAGAACAGCTTCTATCTTTTCTGGATCCATTGAAACACATTTCTCAGAAATGACATGGCCCCAAAAACATACTTCTTGTATCCAAAAAGAACACTTTGACAATTTTTCATACAACTGATGGTCCCTCAATATTTCCAACACTATTGCCAAGTGTTTCTCATGCTTAGCCATTGTTCTTGAATACACTAATATGTCATCCACAAACACCACAACAAAAGAATCCAGATATGGCTGAAATATCTGATTCATCAAATCCATGAAGACTATTGGTGCATTCGTAAGACCAAAAGTCTTGACTACATATTCCTAGTGGCCATATCTGCATCTGAAGGCTGTCTTTGGAATATACTCCTACCGAACCTGCAACTGGTGATATCCTAACCGTAAGTCAATTTTGGAGAACCACTGAGCTCCACTAAATTGATCAAACAGGTCATCAATGCGTGGAAGTGGATATCTATTATTTATCGTAACTTGGTTAATTTTACGATAATCCACGCATAGCCTCAAAGTTCCATCTGCTTTATTTACAAACAAAATTGGTGCTGCCCACGGAGACATGCTTGGCCGAATAAAAACTTTTCTTTCCAGCTCCTCTAACTGCACCTTCAATTCCTTCAACTATGTTGGTTCTATCCTATAAGATGGAAGTGAGATAGGACTGGTCCCCGAAAGTTGATCAATCATAAACTACACTTCTCTTAAAGGTGGTAAACTTGAGAAGTTTTCAAGAAAAACATCAGGAAATTTATCCACCACAGCTGGAAAACTATTTTCCGTGATCTCTTCCAATGATGACATAGTCAATGCTACCAATTGGTAAGAGATAATTCCAACCATTTGTACCAAAAATCTCTTTGCACCTTTCTTTACCATCCTCTCTCCTCTGAAGAGATGGTCGATTCCATCCTCCATCATGAAACTAACCGTTCTCCCATAATAGTCGATGTGAGCCTTAAACGTTGTCAACCAATCCATACCCAGGATTATATCATAGAAATCCATATCTGACATGGAGAATTCCCATTCCATCTCAGCTCTATCAACCGTTATAGCACATGCTCTACACACGAAGACATGACATTCTCTTTCACCATGAAGAGTTTGAAGTTTTAACACAAAAGGCATCATTTCATGTTTTTAGTTAAGAAAATCAGAAATCTGATAAGCAAGAAAAGAATGGGATGCACCAGTATCGAACAACACTTGTATGATGGTATAATTAAAAAGAATTTTACCTCTCATCGTAGACAGTCCAGACTGGTCATCCACAAACACCTATTCTGCTCCATACAATTGCTTTGTCCCCGCACTTTTCTCCTTATCTCCTTGTTGAGATTTCCCTACCTGAGGTATCATAGTATTCCATGAATCAACATAAATAGCTCTATTATGCTGGCGATGATGATTTTTTTGTCCTCGCCCTGTTGAAGCATAAGATACTTGCGATGCCTGGGAAGTGTCACACACACCCAAACTCGGAGCACTGTGACAATATCGCTAAAGTTGCCCCATTTTTTTGCAATTGTGACATGCTTTTGGTGGTGTTGTATATTCTCATTTCATGTGGTCAATCATTCCACATTTAAAACACCCAGCTTTCATCATGGGTCGTGGAGGAAGATTCACTGATCCAGCCGTCTGATTCTGATTTACACTCCCACCTTGGAAGTAGGTGTCCCTCTTCTGCTTGTTCCCAACATTAGAGTTCCCACCCGTTCCTGTGGGTATCATCATACTTCCTCCTCCCATAACTCCTAAGATGTCTCTTTCTGCTACTGTTGCTCTGTTTACCATCTCCGTATAACCCGTAATAAATAGCACAACTATCTTCAAGCGAATCTCCTGTCGTAATCCTGATTCAAAGATGTGTGCCTTTATCGACGCACTTGCAGCAACTTTCGGTGAAAAGCGTACTAAATTCATGAATTTAGCCGCATACTCTCTGACAAAGATATTTTCTTGCTTCATGCTGAAAAATTCAGTTTTCCTCTAGATCTTGAATGTGTGTGGATAGAATTGTTTATCAAACAACTCCTCAAATTCCTCCCAGCCCAAGCCTTGATCCGCCTTAGCCTACACCACTATCTCCCACCATTTTCGTGCAAGATCCTCAACCATATATGTCGCCAACATCACTTTTAGTTCTGTTGTTGTACTGATGAAATCGAAGATACGACTCATCCTACTCAGCCACACCTCTACCCTTTCTAGTTCAGAATCACCCCGAAAGATGGGTGGATTCTGCTTCTAGAACTGGATGGAATGGTCTGCATGTCTTGACTCATCCCTCTGATTCCACGTGTCCACCGCCTGAAATTCTTGAACGATACTCTGAACTAGCTCTTGGTTTACACATGGTTCAGGTGCAGCCACATTCTCTGCAGCTTCTTCCGTTTGGTTTCTACGACATCTAATGGGTGCCATTCTCTATACAAATAACACACGCTGTTAGTCTCACTTCCTAGAAACTGAAGGCTTATCATTTCAATATCTATTACACCACTATCACAACATCGATTTCCAACCTTTTCTAAAATAGATCTTTTCTTTATTTTTGATAATCAATCTATTTTCCAAATACATCAACCATTATCATTTCAAAATCTTTCATTTGAAAATGTGTTTAAAATTTTCAAAAATCAAGCTTTTGCATCAAACCATAATCTATTTCTCAAAATGATTTATGCAGTCCTAGTCGGAAGTCATTCCTCTATAATTCATGTCATGCTCATCTAATTGGATAAACCCATGAAAATTTGATTTCCAACATTCTAGAAGTGTATCCAAAACACTTGTGTACCCAACACCCTGGTAACTTGAAGTTCAGCATAAATGGGTTAGCTACGTTTTCTTATGCTATACATTTCAAGTTCCTACAATCCTACTCCTGTCTGAGATGACCACCTAAGGAAAAGACAAGAAGGAATTTCAACTCCAAGACCAAGAACATCGATGACTACTTGTTAAGAAAGGACTGAACAAGCTGATACCATTTGTAATGACCCACCAATTCTCATTAGCTTGAGATCTCAATGAGTCATTACTAGGCCTTAAGCGACATCCCAAAGGCGCCAAAGGCTGGCAATAAATGCTGAAGGGTTTCAAAATACATGGGGGATGATTTACCCTTTAACTAAAAACAACCAACAACAAAAAAAACTAGATAAACATCTCTAAGAAACCACTATATGATGCATGATTTAAACCCAAAACAACTTAACCATTCTTTTCATAATAACCCAACCAAGTGTAAAAATGGAGTAAAAAACCAAATTAGAGTAAACAGAGGAAATACAACTATAATACTTCAAGACGACAACCCAACTCCATACTCCACAAGCTCCAAGCTCCATTATCAGGAACCAGCCCAAGAGTCACGTAGTAGTGCTATAACCGTGTGACACTTTACCTTTGCCAATATCCTGGTATATGACATCTACAAAAGCACCAATGTTCCAAAGCTGGGGGTGAGTAATGAAACTCAGTAGGTTTTCCCCGATGACTTCCCAACCCATGCCTCTAGGATAAAACATGTTAGCACATTTATATAAATCAATTTATATAAAACAATTCCAAAATAGTTCACAATATAGCAATTCCATGTCAAATCCATTTTTTCCCAACAAAAACCATTTTCCAACAAAAGCAATCAAACAAAGTTTCCCAATCAAATTCACATTTCCATTTTGGCACTTTCATTCCATTTCAGAAATCCACACAACCAACCATTTCACAACCCATGAAATCCACTATGCATGCATCATTATGAAAGTTCCATACTCATGAGCGGTCTCTTGTCGATCAACTAATTCATCATAAGGTAATTATTCTCCATGTTCCATTACACTTTTCGCAATGAGCACAAGGTCATATTTCAACCAAGCCTCGTAAATGCAATATGAACACACACATCAAGAATGCCCAAAAACCACACCATTTCAACCATGCCAAAACCATTTCAATAAAACAACCATTGATTGAAAACCTTTTTTCCCACAAACCATTTTCCAAATCCCGCAAATCCATATTTTAAAATAACTATTTTAAAATCCTAAAACCAAAACAATTTTCACAAACCATTCTTTCAATTTCCACAATTTCATCAAAAACCATAAATCATCACTAAAGAAGATTTATAACATGCTTTGTACTACAATTTCACAATCAAAACCAAGTGATTAAATCAATTTGAACTAAGACTTCAAGTTCTAAGAAAGAGGAATCAAGAGTGAAGCCACCTACCTCAACAAAAAGGCGAAACCAAGCAACAGACAAAGAACACTCAAGAATACCGGGTCAAACTCTAAAAACCCTCCTTAGATCTATTCTCCTAACACAACTAAGACCAAATATTGTCATATTTGGCATCCAAACCCTTAGATACACCCATAATGGGCATAGATCTAAGAAAATAGGAGAAGTGGGGAAGTAGATCTAAGTTGATCTAAGAAACCAATCAAGAATGATCACATACCCTAAGAATCCGACTTCATTTCGCCAAGAGAAGACTTCGGATCACCTCAGGAACATTTGGTAGAAGTCTTACAATCTTCAAGGGAGAGTAATCCCGAGTTAGGGATACTTAGGAGGTTAAAACAAGGCAATTAAAGGCAAAATGAGTTAGATCCACAATTTTAGGATCTAACTTTAGGTGACTGCATGGTTAGTCCGCACGGTTCGACAAACCGTGCGTTAGATTATGCCTCAGCCATCCTTCAAGCACGACCTCTTCAAACGGTTTCTCTTAACCATGCACTAACCTTGTGGAAGCCACTACCTCCCCAGTTAGACATGCACGGTTTGGCCGCACAGTTTTGACAAACTGTAAGCCACCCGTGCGCCTTCCCCTTTGCTTCAAACTTTACTCCAGGATCTCCTGATTATCCCATACGTCACCCAAGACATTTAAAACCAAGAAAAGTATCAAGTAAGGGTTACATACTAGAAACCGGGGGTAGTACAGAGGTTCACTACATTCCATGTGTAGACAACAATGATCAAAACCCACATAGTTCGAAGGGGTGATGAACTGGGGTGTACACAAATGACAATGACCCGGATACATGTTGGGGTTTACTCATGGTCAGTGACCCATCATAAGAGGGACAATATTTGTTGAAGGATTATGGATTGTGCGGGGCTTATACATGGTTAGTTGCCCGGGTGTCATAAGGAGCGACACTTGGATGAATGTCATAATATCACCCGGATGTGGCATCCTGGGTAAGAATCAGGATGAATGATGGAGAGGTGAATGAAATGGAAGGGAAAATGATGTGGAATCGACTTGAGAATGATGGTTATGTTGGGATTGAGCCTCAGAGAGGCTTATTACATATCCCTGTGGCAGGGAATAGAAGCTTGTATAGTCCAGGATGGGGGCATAGTATCAGGGTGTACTCATAGGACAACAAACCGATGACATGCTGGGGCTTACGCATGGTTAGGAGATCGAGTTTGGTATGACGCCACTAAGATGAAACAAATATGTGGATCCCAACAAAGGGGAATACAATGAATTACCGTCATTTGGAAACACAATGGCTTACCACTAGTTTTAAAATACAACAACTTACCATCGATGGGAAAAACAACGGCTTACCACTTGTTGGGAAACTCAATGGCTTACCGTCAATTGGGGTTGGACCTTGGATAGGCTTTCTACGTACATTTCCTTGTCAAGGATCAAAGTCCCTATAGTTTTTGAGTGGTGTTGGTGAGCCGACATGAAGTGGGTCAGGAGCAATGGTTGTTGGGATTGCACCTCAGGGATGCTTCCTACGTACCTTGCCTTGGTAAGGATCAAAGTTCACATTGTTCGGACAAGGTGTTGGTGAACCGATGTGAAGTGGGTTGAGACCAATGGTTGTTGGTCTTGAACATCGGGGATTCTTCCTACGCACCTTTCCTTGGCAAGGTTAAAATTCCACATAGTTCATACAAGGTTTGGGTGAACCAACATTAAGGGGGTCGGGAGCAACAGTTGTTGGACTTTAACATCAGGGAGGCTTCCTACATACCTTTCCTTGGAAAGGGTAAAATTCCTTGTAGTTCAGATGAGGTGTTTGTGTCTTAAAATCTAGGCTGACCATAGAGGATGTCGAGGTCGATGCTTACTACACTAAGCTCACATGAGTCAAGATCAGTGTGAGAAACAAGAGGCAATAATGACCTGATTAGAACGGCGCAAAGGTGCATCCATGAAGGGTGGTGAATGGGGCTTAAACAATGAAGCTACTCAGGTGAAACTAAGGAGAGGAAATGGTGAATGGATATTACACAAGGAAGTTTCCCAGGTGCCACTAAGGAGTGGAAATAGTGGATGGAGCATACGTATGGAAGCTTCTGGGGTGCTGCTAAGGAGCGGAAACTGTGGATGGGAATACACACGGAGGCTGCTTGGGTTCCCCCAAGGAGCATTATTGGTAAATGGGGATTATGCATGGAAGCTACTCGAGTGCTGCTATGGAGAAAAAATGGTGGATGGGGATTACACATGAATGCTGCCCAGGATGCCGCTAAAGGGCGGAAATGGTAGATGGTCTTAGGCATGGAAGATGCCCAGGTGTTGCAATGGAGCGACAATGTTGGATGGGGCTTACACATGGATGCTTCCCCGAGTGCCACTAAGGAGTGGCAACAGTGGATGGGGCTTAAGCAGGGAAGCTTCCCTGGGTGCCGCTAAGGAGTGACAATGGTGGATGGGGATTATGCATGGATGATTCCCTGGGTGCCACTAAGGAGAGGTAATGGTGAATTTAGCTTTTGCATGGAAGCTTTATGTAATGTATTCCTCATGTCTGGCCATGATGGCATCCTAACTCACTGGTGGGTTGAGGCATATAATTTAGGCCAACACTTATGCGCAAGTGCACAAGCAGGATAATTCCATGGGCATTGGAATCAGTCAAAACAAAGGGAGGTGAAAAGTTTGAATCACATGCCCGAAAATCAGAATGTGGTGAGGGTAGCATGAGCATGAAGGATAACTATTGACCGTGTTCAAAACACAACATCAATATCGCGTTAGCCTAAAATGGGGACCAACAAACGAGGGTCGACTATTGACCATGTTTTAAACACATGACCTAACTCAAAGTTTCATATAAAGTATTTCGGGGCATTGGCCCATAATGGTAGGTGAGCCGAGGCAGCATGGGACCGGGCCGTTAGGGGGTCCTCTTAGACATGAAATAGGATGAATGTCTGACTTAAAGACACACAAAATATGAGGTGTAGTGATGGAATGTTTGAATGGATTCCAAAACTTAGAAAAAATTTCCACTGTAATCATGGCTTGAGGTATCTTATTCTTGTCACATAAGCCTTATCTTATTTGGAATAAGAGGAATATTATTATTGAATGATAGGGAATGCTACAGTTTAAATTCATTTAGTGAGGACTATTGGCATCTCATGCTTGGCACATAATACATCTCTTTTTTTGGAGGAAGTGGCATCGTATGTTTTTCACATAGGGAGTAATACAATTTATAGTCATGTAGAGTGGACTATTAGAATATTATACTTAGCTCATAAGGTATATCTTGTTTAGAGAAAGAGGTATCCTATATTTAACATATAGGGTGCACTACAGTTTATAGTCATGTAGATAGGACTGTTATCATCTTATGCTTGGAGAATAAGGCATCTCTTGTTTGGAGCAATAGGAATCCTATGTTTGTCACATAGTGTGTACTACAATTTATAGTCATGTAGATAGGACTATTATCATCTTATGCTTGGTTCATAAGGCATATCTTATTTGGAGAAAGATGCATCCTATTATTTAATGATAGGGGATACTACAATTTATAGTCATGTTGAGAGGAATATTGGCATAAGGTTCATAGATATGGATGGTGTTGCGACTTACGCAAGAGTGTCCCTCTCTATATCAACCTAACAATTGAGCCAAGTGGTAGGGTTTTGAGGAGTTTCTTGAGGAATGGTTCAACTCAAGGTTCTCGGGGAATTAATGATGCGACTCTCAACTCACAACATGAGAAAATAAACAAGAGGAATATGTCGACTCATGGTATTTCATGGTGTTTAGAGGAGTACCTCAAATAATGGTATTCCATAGGTGGAAGGTGAATGAGCATAAGGATGCAATAGAGAAAAGTGGCTCGTGTAGCAAAGCGACTCGCAGAGCAGCTTTGCAAAGTAATGCTTCTCGCAGAGCATGGACTCATGGAGCTTAGGGGGCTTGTAAAGTAAAGTGGCTCATGGAGAAAAGATGCTCATGGAGTAAAGATTAACAAAAATCATGGGGGGATCACGAAGAAAAGGGGCTCATGGATCAAAGCGTCTCACAGAGAAAAGCATCTCGTGGAGCTGAGAGCAACCTGAAGTATCTCCCTCCTTTGTAAAGGGAGAATCCCTTTACTTAGGGAATCACATTGCGGAGCATGGGAGATCTGAGAAATTGGAGATCGACCACCGAAGGGGTGGCATGACCATATCTATGAAGGGTGTGATCTGAGTATTTATAGGATATAGAGGTCGGCAGAGAACCACGGAAAGCATAAAATGTGCGCCGCAAAGCACAAATGCTTTCTGCGAAGGAAATCATGTTATGCAACCAGAGGTAGTTCCCTCTAGTTTCTCATAATCACGGATTCAACCATCATCGAGCCATGAAGTGCTCTTAGAGGCTACATTCAAGTTCATTCAAGTTTCTCGTAATCGCGGAGTCGAACATCATTGATCACTACAGTTCTCGCGGAGGTTCTGGTCAAGTTCCTCTACTCTGTGATCATGGAGGGAGCTTCAAAAATGGGTTCTGTGGACTAGTTTTCCATCCCAACATCAAATTTCTATAACTCCTAATACGTAACTCCATTCAGGCCCTTCGACCTATCAAATCGAATCTTGATAAATGAGATATGATCTTGGATCATGTATGGAAGAACTTGGAATATTTTTTGGTTGTGTTTTACGGTGCAAAAAAGGTATAAAATTATAAATTTTAAAATATTCTTTTATCTTTGAAAACCTAGGTCTAACATTTTTAAAACTAATGTAAAACGTTTGGTTGATAAAGAAATACTTTCAATATTTTCTTAGAATCAAGAATCTTGATGATGATATTCAGTTTTGGATTTCTTTGAAATCATCATACAGTTTATTCTTTTATAATAAATTAATTTTTGTAATGTAAATCATTAATAATGATAAATTTAACTAATATATAATTTTTAATCATAAAAAAATTGTTTTTACTAAAAAATATTATTAAATGATAACATGTTGGTATTTTAAAATTAAATTTTCACACCATTAGAAATTTTATTTGGAAAAATTATTTTCATATTTGAAATAATAAGGTTAAAATTATGTAATAAGGCCAATTTTAATTTTTTTTTTATTAAAATTAATTAAAAAGGTTAAAATTTAGTTACCCCATTAAAAAGTAAAAATGGTAAAAAAATATTTGTTACCCCATTAAAAAGTATATTTGAGGTTTGTATCAAAATATCCACACACAATTTCTTCATTTGTCTCTATTTTAATCCCTAGACCCTTTAATATTGAAATAACTTTATTTAAATTGAATTGATATTCCCAAAACTACCCATATCTTCACTTATAAAATAGAAACAACCCCACCACTTCATGAATCATCTTACATATCAATATATTGTTCAATATAAAACAAAAATTTAATAATATAATACTCTCATATTTCATTTATTTTATGGACACCATTAGATATCATAGGACCATCTTTTCATGGGAAAATACCTAGAGAAAATTCAATTCACTAACATGAGTATCCAGTTCTTCTTAGTGTTTCCTTATAGATTTTTATTATAGTATACAAATATAACATTATTTATATAATGAAATCAGAATCACTAATATAATTTATTTTCATTATATTTAATAAAAAAATTATTCATTACATTCTATCCATTGAGAATATGAAATGGCATCGACCATGCATACATGTGGACTATAGCCTCCAATAAGCGATGTTGTTCATTTTTTATCATATCCTATCTTGGCTAGAAACATGGATAAAATAGAAAAGTTATAGTTTTTTTCCATGTCACATTTATAACTATGAAATAATAGTTTATAATAAACCTTTACTCTATTCATTCATTTCTAAGTTATATTGTTAATCATGTGTATGTGCATACTATCACCTCTACTAGAAACAAACATCATTTTTCATCACCATGCATCATGGATGGTTCTAATAATGAATTCAATGGAGGTATATGAGATTTAATAAATTTTTAGGCTTCTATAAAAGTTATATTTCCATTATATATTGATGATTCTGTGTACATTAAATCACTATGAAATGATCTCATTTGGGTAGGTTTTACCCCTACGTTAAAAATGATATAATGTTTATATCATGAATGATTAAGGAATGTCATATACTAGTAATATCATACAATAGTTTTGTAATTATGATGTCATAATGGTTTTTTAAGTGTTATATTACTATTAAAAATAATTATTAATATTACACCCTTCATGCATTAAACATGTCAAAAATAGTTCACTATAATCTCAATTTTTTAGGACCCATTAATGTCATTCACCTATAAAAAATGAGAATTATAAAATCATTAAAATAATTATTCTATATTAAATGATCTCGAAATGGTGAACTTAAAAATATCTTAGTATGAAGCTATCATATCACAAAGATATTATTATGAAAGAAACAATCAAATGTTCTAGTACCTTGTGATAAAAGTTACTATAACAGAGTAACATATTTATAATAAATTATTAAAATAAAGTATCTTATGGAAATTTTTTTGAATAAGGTTTTAAATTAATAAATTAATATTTTTATATTAATCATATATGAGGCTAGATCACAGTCAAGTTAGTAGGAATTCAACCTTCATTCCTATGGCTTGCTCGCTCTAGTAGGTTTCCTTCTCCCAACTCAGCTTTTCTCAACCTTCATTCCTTCCTTCAGCATGGCTCTTATTGGGTTTCAGCCCCCGGTTTCTCTCTCGCAGTTGTTCCACTCAGCTTTTCTCTCAGGTCTGGTCCTCCTTTTCAGCATCGGTGATGGCATGATGGATCCTTCCTGATTTCTTCTTCTGTGTTCTAAACTCGCAATCAGCCACTCCATTCCAGGTTAGATTGGGAGCATCAGATTCAATGAGTTTTTGGGCATTACAGTTTGGTAGCCGTGGATCTCTAAGCATCTTCTTATTCTTCCTTTTGGGGTTTGAACCCCCCTTTTCATCCTTTTCTTGTTTTTTACATTTTTTCCTATGGTTCCAATTTTATTTAGGGTTTATTCACCGGTTCTATTTGTATATATGTTTCCTTCCTTGATTCGGTATTCAATCCTTTCCGGGAATGTTTTCGGATGGGTTTTGTTTCTTGTTTTTTGCTACTGGTAGTTTGGTTGCTTCGAGGTTGTTTATGAAGGTTGCGTCTGTGTTGTCTTTATTCGACGTCGACGATTCCTGGAGGTTCTTAGTGCTGTTTCATCCTGAAAATACCCTCTCTTTCTCTTCTCTGGATCTATGAGTCCTTTGTTCTCTCTGTGGTGGAGCTGCATGGGGGACTTCATGGTCTTTGGAATGTGTGTTTGAGTGGGCGGCTTCAGGGGTTTGATGTTTATGAGGATTAAATCATCGAAGATGAGGTTGGGTTCGGCTCTAGTAAAGATGATGATGGTGGTCTGGTTTTAGAAGAAGACGCAATGTTACTATGATTATTTTTTACATTTTGGTGGTGGACGCTGGAGATGTGGTCGACAATGTTACAAAGATGAGGATGATGACTTTTTTGATGTGAATGTGTGATGGTTGTGATGGTGTTGTGATGTGGATGAAGATATGATGATGGTGGTGTGGTTAGGTTCGAGGTCTCCCCATAGTGTGGATCGAGGTGGGTTGCTAGTGGTTCGATGTTGATTTTGGCGACATTTCAAAATTTTGGTTTTGAAATTTAAATGTTGCATCTTGCATTTTGAACCAGTAGTTTAGTGTGGATGGATGTTATTCGTGAACTATGCCAATCTTATGGCTCTTTTTTTGGTTCCCACTTTTCCAAAAAGTGGCATTTAATAAATTAAAAAATTATTGTGGTATTATAAAGTGTGCTTAATACAGTTTAATATTTTTTTATTAAGATTATATCATTATTTATGGTATTTAATGTTCCGTTTTAAACTCTATCCTTAAAGTTATTTTTTTAAATGTTAACTAAGCCATCATGATTCTTAAAAATCCAAAATTTTAGAGAGTATAGTAAGTGTGGTATTTTGAGAAATTAAATCCTTCTTTGGATAATAGAATGTGGATGTGGTTTTGGAATGGATTCAGCTAGGGGTAATCACCATAAAATGGGATTTTTTTTATAATTTAATCAATCAACACTATGATGCATGTCGATTGGGCTTAATAATTCACACCTAGATGAACACTCATGGGGTTATGATTCTATAATTAACACTATCTTTACTCCACTTAATGAATGATTTTCCTACCAATGCTTTGGTATGATACTATTGAAAAACACTAAAATAAATTAATACCTTCTATTGATAACCAAGAACTTTTAATGTACCATCTACACTACTTTATTTTTTATTTCTTTGATAAGGGTACTTCTTATTAAATTTAGAAAACCCAATAATTTCTATAATGATTTTTCAGATATTCTCATAGATAAGAAAATTGTTCCCTTGAATGGGGAGATATTTGTTTTCTGTCATATGGATATCAAGAATTCTATTTAGCCATGATTATACTATAGGTTCCTTAGAAATTGTTATGAATTGTATTTTTAACTAATATGATGGATGCATTGGATTAATTAGAAATTGATAGGGAATGAGATAGATATCCCTTGATGAATAAGTATATCTCATGAGACAATCTAGCATGGGTATATGCATATGTGTTGACTCTCCTTTCCATCACAGAGTATAATGAATGGAAAATGGGAATACCTTAAGCACAAAGAGATTCATCCTTTGAAGAACATCAAAAATTTAAAACGACAAGAACAAGGAACCCTTTAAACATGGGTCGTATAAGTTTTCTTATGGTCGCTCAAGTAGACTTGCGCGCCACATATGGGTCACACAAGTCACTTGCGTGCCCTATTTTGTTCTCCCAAGGTCCTCAAAGGCATATAAATACCCCCTGTGGGCCCCCCATTTAAAAAGACAAAAAATACAAAACTTAGAATTAAGTTCTGGTCGCCCTAGTCTCTGCTTGAAGTCTTCTGAACACTTATAAGGTAATTTCTTACCTTGAATGGAAGATCTAAATAGGAAGAATAAGGACTAAGTGTTAGAACTCATCAACACTTGCGTGCCTAAGTGTCCAACACTTAATGAAAATGGATACAACTTGCATTCCTCCTTGTCCTCTCATGGAAACTTGCGCGCCACCCATCTAAAAGATTCTAGGCATGATACTATATGCCCTAATTCAAAGTCCCCAAAGTATCACTTCACAAGTTCTCCGTCACCCAAGTGAAATCATATCGTGCAAGTATACTTGTGCGACCAGGACTTGCACGTCCAAGAAGGACTTGAACGCCTGCCTCTTTCTGGGTTCCCCTCCTTTCAATTTACTTCCATTCTTCAAATCCACCTCTCCTCTTCAAGATATAGCCTCCAAAACCCTCTTCAAGTCCACTTATGGCAAGGTATATTTGTTGGCTTCCTTATGTGAAATGATTTCTGTGGAATATCTCCCAAAATCTTGTGATTTATATAACTTTATGTCACTAAGGTTTGAGATTTCGTTCATTCAACCTCATCCTTTAATATGAGAAGTTCCTTAATCTGGGCATCCTCCTTAGGAGTAATCCCCAAATTAAGAATCCAAATCTCCATAAAGCACACATACCTTTATAGACCCTGTTAATGGGTATCCTCTTTAGAAGTAATCCCCAAGTCCCATTTAATCTGGTCCTCCTTCTCAAGAATAAGCCTCAAGTTACAAGTCTCCTTAAATTGGGCCTCATTCTCCAGAGTAAGTCCCAATCATAATTCCCTTCAACTCTTGTCCTCCTTCTCAGGAGTAAGCCCCAGTAATAATCATTTTTGATTTGGTTTTCCTTCTCAGTAATAAAACTCAGTCATATGTCCCCACTAATTTGGGCATCCTCCTCAAGAGTAAGCCTGAAGTTAGAGTATCCAGATCTCCATGAAGCACAAATGTCTTTATGAACCTTTCTTCTTTGATTATTCCCTGGATTAAGTCTTGATCTTCATTTACTTGGGCAGTCACACATACATAAGCCCCATATCATTCCTTGTGACCACATATTTCATCGCACAAATTTTCAGGTTTTACTAATACCTCTTGTTTCTCACATTGAGCATGACTCACAGGAGCTTAGAGTGTAAAAGAAATTATGAAACCTATCTTTGGGCTGTTAATCATACGTAAGACTCACACTTCTTAATCTCACTACATGGACTTTGATCTCTACCTTAAAATTAGAGTTTGTAGGAAACCTTTCTAAGGTTCAAGCCCATCACCCATTAATTCTCATCTATCCCATATGACGTTAAACTATATCTTAATTATCAAACTACATGAGTTATGATTCCTCTTTAACAAGGATACATAGGTAGCCCATCTGTGGGTATGATCCCAACTATGAAATAATCCATGTTCCTCTGAATGATAATAAACTTCAAGTGCCCCACTGAGTGGCTTTAAAACCAGTATGGTCATCATAATGACTAAGAGATTTCTATATAATGTATTGAAGTATACCATTGACTAAGAATCTCCAATACATACGGATGATTCTCTATCGATGAATAACCTCAAATACATATAAAAGATTCTCTAAATCTCATACATATCAATCATTGATTGTCAAATATAAAGGAAAACTCATTTTCATACTTGGTAAATTAATAAGGATTCGTGAACATAACTTAAATCTATGAGTGAGTCCCGGAGTAGGAAATAATTCCCCCCAAAAAGGTGTGATGAGCCTGACCTCCCATCCTCTCGACCAATGCAAATTATTATGCCTCATCGGTCCACAACTAATGAGAACCTACCTTTGGAAAGTTGGTTCAAATGGATATAGAATCATTGGATGTTTTTGGTTATATGAATAAACCCGATAGAAACCGATTGTAAAAGTTTGAACCTTAAACAAATGAGGTCAACCCCATTTCTAGAAGAAACAAAAAATGGTGAACCTGACGTGAATCCTTAACCAAGTTAAAATGATGTTTTACTTATTTGTTAGGTCCCCATTAAAATTAAATATGAGGGCCAATAAAGAAATCAATAACATAAGTTCCCATCCAAAAGATGTTGACTTTCCAAACGTATCTTGATTATGTCTGTTATATCAAACAAGAACTCTTTTCCAAGATCTCTCTTCATTAAAGAAATGGCTTCTTTAAAGTTCACACTTTTGAATGCCTCGACCGCTACTCCTGTGGGATCCTCGTCCACTCCGAGGATGAAATCACCTACTCAACATCTGCAATGCTAGATCTCGAATGATTTTGTTAAAGAATACCGTCAAAACGGTACCATTCCAACTCTGGAGGCTGCTCGACAATCCCTCAAAGTTAACAACTCACCCTGGTTGTCCAGACAGCGACGACCAGTGATCAAGAAGCAGGCGGTGCTAACCACCGTCTCCAACCGTTTCAAGTTGTTATCCCCAGAACACAATCACCAATCCCTCCCATATTTTGGAGAGTTGAATGTAAAGGTCACTCAAGGCCTTAATTCAAGAAGACATGATTCCTTCACAAGGGCTCCCATCAACAATCACTGCCAGACTCATGTGGTAGTGCACCCTTTACATGATGAGGGTATCACCTCTAGGATTTCAGCTCAAGTCCTTCAGACCCGACCATGTAAGAAAAACCGTCAGAGGTGAAGTCTGGCCAACAGGGAGCAGGTTCATACCTCTACCCCCTTCGGAGAAGTCCATCAACCTAACTTGATGGAAAGTAACGAGCGGGCACATACACCTGTCCGTTCTAATCCCGCTGTCCAGCAGACTCATCTAGAAGAAACCCACCAATCCCATCAGGAAATTATGGTAGAGTATTATAGACAGGCATATAAAACTTTTTATAATTCATCAACCAGTCAGCAGGCTCGTCTGACTGCACCCAAAGAAGCTCACCAGTCTAATATGGTGGAAATTGATAAACATGGACATACACCTATTTACAATCAAAAATCCTTCCAGCAGTCTCGTCTTCCAGTATTGAAGGAAATTAGTCAACCATACTTGATTAATAAAACACAGTAGGCACATACACCTGAAAATGTTCATCAAGCAGGCTAACAGTCTCATTTGGTAGCACCCGGAGAAGTCATTTGAAAAGCTCCGAAGACAAATTTGGAGCAGACTCAACTCTCTACCCCCACACATGAGTACTGTTAAAATTCACTGACAAGAAAAGGAGGACATGATAAGGCACATACACCTACTCCAGACATGGGATGGATGTATATCCCCGTTCTGGCCGCTGAAGTCACCAAGAACATTCTAAAAATGGTGAAAGAGCATAAGCAAATCCCTACCCATATTCTGGATACCTGCCAGAATATTATAACAAATTCAGTAGCATCATAGGGAAGGAATCATAAATCTATCCTTATCAGTGGAGTGACTCATAAACATGTCAATATAAAGAAGATACACACATCTGTTCTAGTCCAGGAGGGTCATGGGGCATACTCCCCCAAGTCATACGGACAATCAAGTCAGGCACATACACCTGATTTGAATGGAGATAATCAGCATAACCTGACCATTTCTCTTGATCAGGCACATAAACCTTCCCATAATAACCACTTTCATCAAAAAGTGGTTTCCAAAGTGAGTAAGAAGGCGTATAATAAAAATAACCATCCAACGCAGTCGGGAAATCAAGAGCCAATCTGCAATAAGGACTTGCTCGATGATGGAGTTCTTGATGCACTCAGACAATTATCTATTGCAACTGAATATTATACTCTTTCATTTTCCAATAGTTGGAATAATAATTACGAAGGTCTTTATCAGACACTTCCTCATGAAGTCTTGCTTCATGACAGTTCGGTCAATCACGAAGTATCATCTTCAGATGAGAGCCACAATAACCCTCTGCATGGCCAGAAGACCAAGGATCAAGAGGTTTCATCTTTTGCTATAACACATCATGGAGATCCTACCCATGATGATGAATTTATCTGAAAAATTCCTCTCCGTAGTAGTAATTTTAATTGCCTGGAAAATTATTTAAAGGACAATGCAGTAACGAGAAATCCCTCTTATCTTGAGGAACTTGAAAATGTGAAGCCAGTAATGTTTGATTATTTACCGCTAGCAGGTGAAATACTCTCTCAATAAGAAGATAGCCCGAGGTGTAGGTTATTCTTCGAACCACCCATGATTCATTCATCTTTTAATTTGACAAATTAATTCTCTACCAATTTTGTTGAATCTGATAAAGCAACAATGAAGCACCAGCTTTGGTCTAATCAGGTAGAAGAATCTTCATCGAATGATAAGGAGGAAGTAATGAATATGAGAAAAAAATTGGTGAAAGGTGAAGTACCAGTCATAATTTGGCCTTTTGTTGACTCTTAGTATGATATTCTAGAAATTTTGACGGAAGATTGTATTCACGATATTCATCCCAACATGTGGAAGACTATTTGTCAATTAAAAAATAAAATATTATATTATGATGAATATGGAAATCATGTCAAGATAATAGAAGGGTTACAATGTCAAATAGACTTGGTATCTCTCTCAGTTTCCTGACATCCGAAGGTTGAAAAGCCGGAGAGAGCCCTTCAGGGTTCATGCCTTGGTGCACTAAAAAGGTTGCGCTGGTTAATTACCACTTCCCCATATGGTATTCATATCAGGGGATGGGGTATTCATGGAGCACTGCATTTTACTGTACTCTCCAGTCAACAAATCCTATCAAAAGTTGTCTCATGAAATGTTATTGCCCATGGCCAGCCACAACCAATTGGTTTTGAGTGTAATCAAAGGCTTGATCAGGGACATGCCTCAACTAGTTGTTCCCAAAGTCAGGCATACAAAGAAAAAGTTATCAAATTACTCTTGCATCAATCAAATGAGAATATCGAACCAGATTATCATTTATATCAGGCACATAATCAAGTGACAGAAGTGTCAGAAATCATCCAATGGTCATTTGAGCCAGGTGATTTTAGTGGATGTAGGTTAATACATTCGGCCAATTTCCAGACTAAAGTCCGCAAAATCAGGAGAGATTTTAAGAAAGTCTCAGATGTAGAAGCTCAAGATCCCCCTCATCTTTCCAGACTGGGGACTCTTTTAACCCAACCCTCGGAATAAACAAATAGGATTCGAGGTGTAGGGTAGGAACAACAGGAACATCCCCAGTCCACCGGACTAGGGAATTTTTCAAATCTTGAATCCCTTCCTCAGTGAAAGTCAGTCTTCTCTCGATTAGGGAAGAATCCACAAGACGAACTCAAAGCTGAATTATCAGGAGATTCCCTCCAAATTATGGTTCATCCAGAAGTTCCTCAGTGATCAACTCAACAAAAGGCAATGTTTCATCACAGACATGGAAGGAGACAGTATCGCAGAAATGCCGATAAAAGGGATGCAATGTGTTGTGCATCGATAAGTGTCATCAATGCCATTGTTACTCATCCTCCAGAACATGAGGCTCACTCATAGGCATCCGATGAAGAAGTTCCTGATCAAGAGTTTGTATGCACTGAAACAAATGAGGAAGGTGTGCGTACCCGAAATCAAAGGCTTACCCAAAATCTAGGTATTGTTTCAAATAACTAACTCGCCCCTCTACGAAAGGCATCCAACAAGGGGAGAAGAAAAAATTCAGGTCGTGTCCCACCCTACCTATGGAAAAGGCCAATCACTCTCATTAGAGCAAAGGTTCGCACAACAAGATGAAGAAATGAAGGAGTTAAGGAGGTTGAATGCAGAACTACTTGAAGGTAGTCTTCCTCTTAAGCATGCTAGAGTCAGTCAGTCAAGGGAATTTGTTATATCTACTGGGATGGATAAATAATATCCTCTTTTACCTGTACACCCTCATAGGTCCAATCCTATGGGATATACACAACAACAACCGGCAATACTACCATCAGTGGTAGTCCTGGTCGCTACACCTGTTCAAACTCCAGTTATTGCACCTGCACAGGTCCAAGATCAACTAGATGTTACTAAAAAATTAATGACTAACATTGAGTCATTAACATCTCGGTGGGAAGCTATGGAAGTAAAGCGTGAACCAGTTCAACCGGAGAAGAGAGCCTACCCTGAATGGGTGGATGCAATTCCTCCCCCATCAAAATTTTCAAGTACCACATTCAAAATTTTTAATGGTTTGGGAGATACAGAACAACACTTTACACATTTTGTTTCTCGTTGTGATCCTATTATTGGAACTCCTCAAAAACAAGAAGCTGTTAAGCTTAGGTGTTTTGTACAGTCATTACAAGGACCTGCTTTTGTCTGGTATACAAGCTTTCAATCCCGGTCAATTTCTAGGTGGGAGGATCTCCGTCAACAATTTGATCTTTAATTCAGCTCAATGTTGCCAAAGACAACAGTTTTAGATCTTACAAATTATAAGAAAAGGGAGAATGAAATATTTTCAGATTTCATTGCTCGAAGGAAGGGATTAACGTAATCCTTAAGTTTAGCACTCCCTTAAGAAGAATTTCTATCAATCTGTGTGGAAAATTTTCATGATGAATTACGCACACCATTGATCCCTGTGAAATATACAGGATGGTTTCGAGACCTTACTTCAATCGCTCAGCAGATTTAAGAATCTCATACAATGACTAAGGCTAAAACTCATGTAATTCCATTAGTTCTAGGAAGGAGAATAGGGAAATCAGAGACTGCTACAGTTACGCTTAAACAAGCACCTGTACCTGCTTCCACTTCAAAACCTTCATCATATCGAAGGGATCTGCCTCCTGAGCATCAACAAAAACAGCCTCCTCGTCAATATAATCAAAGAGATCAAAGACGGAAAAAATTTAAATATTTTAATAACAAACTTTATTCTTTCCAGAAAGAGAAAGTTCCAGGCTACTTCATCTCGGCTCTGGAAAAAAATCTGGTCCAGTTTCCAAGGCCCAAAAGGCCGAATAAGGAAGGAGATGAAGAAATCCCTAACAATTTACCATTTCATTAGATGTTGGGGCATACCATTCAGAAGTGTTTTGTCTTCAAAGGCTTCCTCAAAATGATGGTGGACTCTGGAAAGGTAAAACTAAAAGGCTCTTCAGCCCAGGTAGCATGTTTTACTGCTACTGATCCAGAGAAAGAAGGTGAGTGGCACAAATTCAAAAGAAAAAATGCGCAGGAATTTGAGGATGGGATGGTCAGGAAAATGATCAACCGAACTCATGCCATTTTATGAACACAATTGAATCAACCAATTATGTCTTCTGCTATGAATTCCAAAGCAACACCCCCTTCATCAAGAGGAAAATATTCAAAGAGGCAGCATAATTCGAAGAAAGAACAGTCAAGAGAAGACGAGTTCATGTCAACACCAAAATTATCTTTGAATCTGAAAGATTTTATGCCATATACTTAAAAAGTACGGGCATCACCCCACCAAATGGAACAACCTAAACTGGATAATCAGGCAGAGTCTTCTTCAAATGAAGAGTTGATCTTTGGTTCTGCTAACATGATTCACTTAAAAGATCCTTATGCCAGTCACAGTTTTGATCTTGATGAGCCTGAGTTCCTTGTATCAAACAGAGGAATTAGGGGGAGTTCCAGAGGTCTAGGATAGAGATGAAGATGTGGATATTCTAGAAGCCACTATTTTAATCCTACCCCTACAAGAACTGTATATGCAGCAGAAACTCGTGGCAAAGCCCTTCAGCGAGCTCAACAAGAACAAGAATGTTCTTCCACAAATAGTAGATACAGTCCTAGTACAATTATTTTGGAAGAACGGTTAAAGGTTACACCTTCTTCCTATCAGCAAATAAATAGACCTATTCAGCCTAATTTTCCAAAGCCATGAGTATTTCCAACTCCTACCCCAAAACAATATGTATCTACTTCCAAAGCATCAACTTCTAAGTAACCTACGAAACCACATATTCCTGTTGGGAAACTCAGAAATTTGGACCAAAAGTATGATGTCTTGAAACATTTGGCCCATGTACCGGCCATGTTATAAATTATGGATGCCTTGAATCAATTAAAGGATCTTTCGGAGGCCCTCATTGAGGCTTCGTCAAGTCCTCAAGAATTCAAAACTGATATTGCTGCGGCTGAAGTCTACCATATAGAGAATGATCCTGCAGAATTCCATGCAGTGATATCTTTTACAAATGAAGATGAAGATGATGTTGTGCATGGACATATTAGACCTTTGTATTTATCTGGCAAGGTCAATGATGTAGACATCCGAAGAGAATTCATTGATAATGGTTCAGGAGTCAACCTCATCAATATTCATACACTTCATCGATTGGGCCTCACCGAATCTGATTTATCTCATTCTACTTTGATGTTTCAAGGATATGATAAAAATGAACAAGAACCTCTGGGCAAGATTACACTCAGAACTCAGTTTGGAGACCTTTTATCCAATTCATATTTCATGGTTGTTCGTCATGACATAGCCTTCAACATTTTCCTTAGAAGACCTTGGCGACATCAACATGTGGTTGTACCATCTTCATACCATCAGTGTCTCAAATATTGTTTCAATGGTCAAATTGGGACATTGTTTGGTTATAAAGCCCCATTCAAAACATGTGAATTTCAATACATCGAGGAAGAATTCTATCACATGGAGGGGAAGGAGAAATCCACGACAAAGGAGATTACCAAAATTAATGCTCCATATGGTTTGGAAAATATTTTAGTAAACCCATTCATACATGTTAGTATAGATTATGTGTTTCCTATCAGTCAAATTGTCAAGATAGACCCAAATCTAAATACTCTTATGGAAACTTCCATAATGTCAATTATGATAACTAATCCAGACAGCTTGGAAGAAATTTTTGATTCATTAGGCAATGATGAAAGCTCAAATGGAGATGTCTTCATTTCATCTGGTGAAATCCAGAAATCCTATACTTCATCAACCAGACTAGAAGAAGTTATAGAAATGACAAGGATGAATGATGATGTCGATTTTCAATCCATCATCTCCTCTCTATCACCTCAGAAAGACCCTTCATCATCATTAGAGTCAGAAATGGTAATCTCTTCTTCAAGATGTTCAAATTTTAACTTCTCTCCTGACCATAGAAATTCTACTTCATCATCTAATATGAAAGTAGAAACAGAAAAAGTAGCACATATTAGACAAGAAGAGGAAGATCTCAGATATGCTCCACCACTATTTGAAGAAGGTATCTCTACCACTGTGGATGAACTCAGGGAAATAAATCTGGGTACAAATGAAGATCCACACCCCACTTTAATTAGTGCATCCATGACTCTTGAAGAGAAAGAAATGTATACTTCATTTTTAAAGCAAAATAGAGATGTTTTTTCTTGGAATTATACATAAATTTCTGGTCTTGATCCCGATGTTTCCACTCATCATTTGGGTTTTACAGAAGAACATCGATGATTCAAGCAAGCCGCCAGAAGAAAACACCCAACTTATGCTTCCAAAATTGAAGCTGAAGTGGATAAGCTAATCAAACCTAACTTCATCAAAGAAGTTCAATATCCCAAATGTCTAGATAATATTGTCCCTATGAAAAAGAATAATGAAAAAAATTAGTGTTTGTATTGATTTTTGAGATCTAAATTGGCATTGTCCCAAGGATGATTTTCCAGTTCCGATCACAAAACTCTTAATTGATGAAACATCTATCTATGAAGAACTTTCCTTCATGGATGGATGTCCTAGGTACAATCAAATCCAAATGGCTCTAGCAGATGAAGCATCTACAACCTTCAGATCACCTCAAGGTGTGTTTTTCTATCGAGTAATTCCCTTTGGCATGAAGAATGCAGGTTCAACTTATCAACGTGCCATGCACCCTATCTTTAAACCCTTTTGTAGGGAAATTTGTTGAATGTTATATGGATGATTTGGTGTTTTAATACAGATAATGTTAAGATCATTTGTCTGATCTGGAAATCATATTCCACAAACTTCGACAACACAATTTGAAGATGAACCCCTTGAAATATTATTTCGGGGTAACCTCAGGAAAATTTCTCGGCTTTGTTGTACGCCATCATGGTATCAAAGTTTATCCTGAGAATACAAAAACAATCCGTGGTATGTCACCTCCTCTAAATTTGAACGAATTAAGAGGACTTCAATGAAACTTGGCCTATATTTGATGTTTCATTGCCAATTTGGCAGGAAAGTGTTTACCCTTCACCAAATTAATGAAGAAGGGAGTCACCTACCAATGGAATGAAGATTTACAAGAGGCATTTGATATCCTCAAGAAATATCTCTTGAGTCCACCAGTATTAATGCCACCTATTAAAGGAAGACCACTTATCCTCTATGTGACAGCTTTAGAGTGATCATTGGGTGCCTTCCTTGCCCAAAAGAATGATGATGGGAATGAAAACAACCTTTACTATCTCAGTCGAACTATGATTGAGGCAGAAACTCATTATTCAAGTATTGAAAAGTGATGCATATCATTAATCTTTTCAGTTCAGAAATTGATACACTACTTGTAACATCATGAGGTCCAATTGGTATTTCTCAATAACCCGCTCAAATTTATCCTTGTTCGTCCAATGCTTAGAGGACGTTTGGCAAGGTGGGCAGTTATTTTGCAGCATTTTGATATTCAGTACGTGTCACAAAAGGCAATAAAGGGGCAAGCTCTGGCTGATTTCCTTGCTGAACACCCTTCAATAGAAGATACATCTTCAGATATTGAACTTCCAGATGATGAAGTCTTCTATATTCAAGATAATATTCAAACATGGGAAATGTACTTTGATGGTGATTCCAGAATTCCAAAAGGGAAGAAATTGGAAGATCCTAAATTCAACAATGTTGGGTTAGGAATTGTGCTTATTTCTCTAGAAAAAGAATTGCAACCATATTCCTTCTTATTGTTGGAAGGTTTTACAAAAAATGAAGCAGAATATCAAGATCTCATCGCAGGATTGGAGGTGGCACTTTAGGCACATGTGAATCCCTTAAAGGTGAAAGGTGATTCAGTCCTGGTAATCAAACAAGTCAATGGGAATTATTCCATCAGAAAAGAAGAGTTAATCCCTTTGTATGATTATTTCAGAGATTTAATGGTGGAATTTCCCTGGGTACCGACATTTTCTTATGTCCCACGATCCCAAAATTCTTAAGCTGATGCACGGGCTAATGTAGCCACAACTCTGGCAGATCCAAATCGGGATGAAACAATCATCAATATTGCCCACCGTCATACAATTTCACCTTATGTTCAAATTAGAACAGAGGAAATCAATGAAATTAGTCCCATATCTGAACCATATGGTCATACTACAGGATGGATGACACTTATCAGGGAATACCTTCAAAATGGAACACTCCCACCTGATAGAGCCGGGAAAGAACAAGTCTGGTGATGTGTGGTAAATTTTACTCTTTTTGATAGCCTAGATCACAAAAAAATATCTAAAAATGAGGTTTTGATTGAATTATATTCAGATGTATTGATGGTGAAGAGACAATGGATGTCATGAAAGAAGTACATGCAGGAGTCTGTGGTCCCCACCAGTCTGGACATAGACTGTCTGATCAAATTCGAAGGCTTGGATACTTTTGGCCTTAAATGATAAAAGATTGTGTTGATTTCACTAAAAAGTGTCATTCTTTCCAAGTATATTTTAATTGAATTCATCATCCCCTAGAGTTTCTTCATACATCTAAATACTTAAGGCCATTTTCCACATGGAGAATGGATATAGTGGGACCTTACCCTTTGGCAAGTAGTTTAAGTATATTCTTAATACTACTGACTTCTTTTCCAAGTGGGAATAGGTAATACCTCTCAAATAAGTTAGTTCTATAAACATTGCTAGCTTCATCAATTCTAACATCATTACCAGAGTTGGTGTCCCTCATACCATATTGATGGACAATGGCACCAACTTCTGTTCATCCAAGGTAAAGAAGTTGTATCAAGAATACAACATCAAATCCAATCATTCATCTCGGTATCATGCAGCGGCCAATGGCCAAATATAGGCCTTAAATAAGACTCTTTCAAACATACTACAAAGGATGTTGGATAAAGATAAGAAATCATGGCCTGATAAATTTTTTCATGCTTTATGGGCTTATCAAACCACCACATGCACTGTTACACGGTCAACTCCATATTCATTGGTATATGAAACAGAAGCAGTCTTTCCCATTGAGGTCTAATTACCATCAATCATAATAGCCATTTTTGATCAGTAATCTACATATGAACAATATCAAAAGCGATTGGATGAATGAGAACGATTAGATGAAAAAATATTGTGCACCCTGCACCATTTGGAAGTATATCAGAATTCAATAGCATGGGATTTCAACAAAAAAGTTTTTCTACGTTCATTCATTCAAGGGGAATTGGTATTGGTTCTCAGAACTCCAATGATACTAGGGAAGAAGCATCCAAATCTTGAGCCAAAATTGGAAGGTCCTTATTCAATACATAAGGTTTACTCCAATGGAGCTTATTCTTTAATCTCAATGATTGGAGAAATAATTACAACTCCAACCAATGCCAGATTCTTGAAAAAGTATTTTTTGTAACACAAATACTTACATCCTGAAAGATGTTAAACTGCATAACAATTGTATTGTCTACACTACGTTAAACTATACAACCCAACATCCTACATGATGTAAAACTGAAAAATCCCCTAATACGCCCTACATGATGTTAAACTGTATTTTTTCCATGCTACATGACACTAAACTGTGCAGCACCAATAGTCCTCACTACAAGAATTTAAACTTCATATCCCCTTCAGTCGTCCAATATGACGTTAAACTATTCGTCCGAGATGCAAGACATTAAACTTCCAAGAACACCATGTCTGTGACACCTATCATTTAAACCGTGAAACAGTCCCTTATGTGTCCTACATGGCGTTAAACTGTGCATCGTTAGGGTTGTTGCTACCTCTTGTCTCTCACACCGAGTATGACTCAGGTGAGATTAGAGTAAAATTCAATCATAACACTCTCTTTGGGCCTCTAATCACACTTAATTCCCAACACCATCTTCGGGTTGTCCTCAAGTAAAACATGATCACCAATTCATTCATAACTGAACTTCGCAGACTTTGATCCTTACCATCTAGGCTGGGTACGTAGGCATCCTCCCGAGGTTAAAGTCCAAAACCAATCTCTTCAAATCATTTTACCTTTTTCCCATACGATGTTGATCCGTGAAGCATCCCAAAACCAATATCTTCACGTTAGTTCACCTTCGTCTCACATGACGTTAAACTGTGTACGCCCCTTTTGTCCCTACTACATGACACTAAACTATGCAACACCATCGTTCTTTCTATATGATGTTAAACTATACATTCCCCCATTTTTTCCTTGCCTGAGAGGGTATTATCACAGATTTTGATCTCCAATCATGACATATTTCAAAGACTACGTAAATACATGGTAATGCTCGAACCATTAATCTTGGATCTAACCATCATCGCTCTAAAGTCACCTTTCACCCTTCACATGTACAAACCAAATCTGTACAGAGGGTATTTAATGAACTACGTATATCTTGATTCCCATCCTTATGTGATACGTAGGAATGTTTGAGAATCCCTCAAACCCAGCCCCAAGTCTTTAGGACTAACCCCAAATTCCACTTTCAGACCATTGACTAAAAAGTCTCCCTATGGAAACATGAATGTGATATGAAAACCCTGGTCTTTATTCACATTAAGTTTATTGTTTATTCCTCATTATGGTCCGAGATCTATGACCCTAAACTAATATCTCTTACACTCTCATCCCACATGACGTTAAACTGTATTTCAAGAACTACGTATGGCTTGATTCCCATCCTTATGGGATATGTAGTGAAGTCTAGTACCTCAATTCAGGACCCACCCACAACATGATTGTAGTTATCATTGGTCTGTGTATCTCTTACATGCATTAGAAAATGCCCATTTTGATGTATCATACTCCTAACCTTAAAATCTTCCAGATCTCCATAACCCTTTTATTGACTTCTAGTCACAAAATTTTTGATACCTGAGAGTTCTTTTTCCTGATTATGCAACACGTTCCCTTAGGAGGGCTTGCATAAGTAGTCTACATAAAGGACCTATTAGCAAAAAGATGATATTATTTGACTATGTAGCCAATTCCCTTAAGTGGCCCTCCATAATTTAACCCCTAACGGTTTTGTAAAATAGTGGTAATTTCATTCTTGGAAGGAAAACCTCTTTTGTCCTTATTAGTCTTAACGACAATATGTAGGGATCTGCAAAAATATCCATCTTTAACATATTTGTCCAACAATATTTTTCATGATCTAAAAGTATTCAAGTCTATGTTTTATATTTCCCTTCCCTACATTTGGTTCAAACCTTCGTAGGACTGACATTCACTTAATTCTTTGATAATATTGCTTGGGAATATCCTCTCCATATTCAAATACCTCTCTTCATACAGCAAAATCTATGATTTGGAAACTTTGAATCTCCATAATCTTCCACTGAATTTTAATCAGTAGAAAAGTAAAATTTCTGAGAGTTCTTTTGCCTGACTATGCAGCACGTTCCCCTAGGTGGCCTTGCATAAGTAGTCTATGTAACAGACCTGTCAGCCAAAAGATTCTATTATTTGACTATGCAGCCAATGCCCTTAAGGGGCCATGCATAATTCAACCCCCTAACAAGTTTGTTAAATAATGGAAAATTCACTCTTAAAAAATAATTCTTCTAATGCATTTTAGCACTTTTTTCATATCATTAATCAGATTCAAAATTTACTAAGTCATAGTTTACATGTTTTACTCCATACTTGAATGCGGTAATATGTTTTCAGATAAATTATCAAGGAATTGAGTCAATTATAATCCATTCGGTCGAAGCTATTTGACCTTAAACAGTAAACGTTTTTATGTCCGACGTGCATGAATTGAAACTACCCACAAAATACAAGGTAACTATGAATAAAAGTTAAGTCCTATCTCACTAAACATAAATTTTGTATGATTTAGGTAATATTGACCAATTAAAAGATGCAAAGTTCGTGGGATCGTGTGTATAATCCTAGAAAAAATAAAACTATGCTTACTAGGCCCATTGCCTTAGGTAAAAATTTAAAGTAGGTAGAAAGAGAATATAGGCACAAATGAATGAAGATGAAAGTGTTTTTCATTGATTAACAAGATTTAGAAGGACATCCAAAGACTAGAGTCTCTTCTCTTTTCCAAGAATTACAAGAGGCTTTCAATATAACTCTTAATTTGATTTAAGGTATCCCGAACTTCATCAGCATCCACCTGGAGTTCATTCATTCAACTGGATACAATAAGAGAAGTAGTGATACCTGCTCTTCTTGGAACAATTGTAAAAGAATATTCTTCAGTGTAGTTTGAGAAAATTTTCTGCTGATCAAACAGTGACTCTGTTTCTGTCCAAAAGACTTGGAAGATGGATACATGGATTTGAGAATGGAGCATTGGAAATAAAGAGCCATTTGGAGAGAGTACTCTTTTCAGATATTGTTCTAATGTCATGATAGTCTTCTCTCCACCAACCAGCAGCGAAAAACATATCAAACCATGGTTTTCCATTTTCATATCTACAAGGAAATGGAATGGAGGAAAAATTTAAAATTTCACACCATTATTGGCACTCTTAATGAACAACATAACTGAAATAGAGGGATAACAATGCGAATGCATCCCGATCATATAGTTCTTTGGCACTGGAACGTTGACTCCTTGCAGATGACCATGGCCATACAGAGGTAGGTAAATACTTTTTGGGAAATTAAGATGATACTTCTTCAAGTAAATGGCTAAATATGGAAGAGTTCCGTCACTGATATTATAATAGTCATGGACAATGATGTTCATCATGTCATCAATCCGTGTGCTGGCCATCTCATCAGCCGTTCAAATTCTTCTAGGAGCCATTGAATCTGCACAAACATCAGATAATTAACTTTTAAGTAAGTTTATTTTCTATAAAATTTGTGAATAAATTCGAAACAATGGATAAGTCATTAAGGCGCACAAGTCCCATATTGGCACTCAGGTCTACGTTGGTCATGCAAGTTTTACCGTGCTAGTACCGGAACACAAGTAAGAAACTCACTATAGAAACGCGACATGAAAAGAAGCACGTTCAAGCAGAAAGCCTAGTCACTTGCACGAACGAGAGATACTTGTGCGCTGAGAGCTCAAAAGTGTTTGAAATCAAGTGATTTGCATGAAGTGGTGCCACATATTTATAGGCAAGGCCATACCCCTACGTGCCAAACCCTTCACACCAGAAGCTTACCTGCATGCCTACTACTTGCGAACCGAAGTACCTTGTTTCTCATTTTCCTCAGAGTCAAATCCTCTTTCCTTTTTCAGATCCAACTCTGAGGGGGGACTTTTGTTGATGCTCCTTTCCATCACAGAGTCTAACAAATGGAAAAGGGGAATACCTTAAGGACAAAGATATTCATCCTTTGAAGAACATCAAAAATTGAAAAAGGCATGAACAAGGAACCCTTTAAACACGGGTCGCGCAAGTTTCCTTATGGTCACGCAAGTAGACTTGCACGCCACATATGGGTCACGCAAGTCACTTGTTCACCCTATTTGTTTTTTCCCAAGGTACTCAATGGCCTATAAATACCCCATGTGGGCCCCCCATTTAAAACTATGAAAAATACAAATCTTAGAATTAAGCTCTGGTCACCCTAGTCACTTCTTGAAGTCTCTTGAACACTTCTAAGGAAATTTATTACCTAAAATGTAATATCTAAAGAAGAAGAATAAGGCCTAAGTATAACAACTCATCAAAAATTGCACGCCTAAGTGTCCATCCCTTAATGAAAATGGATAAAACTTGTGCGCCGCCTTGTCCTCTCATGGAAACTTGTGCGCTACCCATCTGAAAGCCTCTAGGTATGATACTAAGGGCCCTAATTCAATGTCGCCCAAGTATCACTTCACAGGTTCTTCGTCGCCCAAGTGAACTCAAGTCGTGCAAGTATACTTGCGCAACCAGGACTTGCGCGCCCAATAAGGACTTGTGTGCCTTCCTCTTTTTGGGTTCCCCTCCTTTCAATTCACTTCCTTTCTTAAAATCCACCTCTCCTCTTCAAGATCCAGCCACCAAAACCCCCTTCAAAGCCACTTATGGCATGGTTTATTTGTTGGCTTCCTTATGTGAAAGGAGTTATGTGGAATATATCCCAAAAAATTGTGATTTATATAAATTTATGTCACTAAGGTTAGATATTTCTTTCATTCAACCTAATCATTTAAGATGAGAAGTTCCCTAATCTAGGCATCCTCATTTGGAGTAAGCCCTAAGTTCCCTAATTCTCTTTAACCAGGGAATCCTCCTTAGGTGTAAGCCCCAAATTAAGAATCTAAATCTCTATAAAGCACAAATACCTTTATAGACCCTGTTAATAGGAATACTCCATTAGAGTAATCCCCAAGTCCCCTTTAATATGGGCCTCCTTCTCAGGAACAAGCCCCAAGTTACAAGTCTCCTTAAATTGGGCATCCTTCTTAGGAGTAAGTCCCAATAAGAATTCCCTTTAACTCTGGGCCTCCTTCTCAGGAGTAATCCCCAGTCATAATCCTTTTTGATTTGGGTTTCCTTATCAGGAAAAAAACTCAATCGTAAGTCCCCCTTAATTTGGGCATCCTCATAAGGAGTAAGCCCCAAGTTAGAGTATCCAGATCTCCAAAAGAACGAATATCTGTATGGACCTTGCTTCAGGGATTCTTCCCTGAATTAAGTCCTGATCTTCATTTACAAGGGTAGCCACACAACATAAGCCCCATATCATTCCTTGTGACCACATCTTTCATGTCACAAATTGTCAGGTTTTACTAAAACCTCTTGTTTCTGACACCGAGCATGACTCACATGAGCTTAGAGTGTAAAAGTAATTATGACACATCTCTTTGGGCCGTTAATCATAAGTAATCCCCACACTTCTTAATCGAAATATGTGGAATTTGATATCTTCCTTAAAAGTAGAGTATGTAGGAAAACTTTCTATGGTTTAATCCCATCACCCATTAATTATCATATTTCCCATATGACGTTAAACTATATCTTAATTCCCGAACTACTTGGGTTTTGATTCCTCTTTAACAAGGATACATAGGTAGCCCTTCTGTGGGTACGATCCCAACTTTGAAATAATCTATGTCCTTCTTAATGACAATAAACTTCAAGTTCCCCACTGAGTGGCTTTAAAACCAGTACGGTCTTCATAATGACCAAGAGATTTTTATATAATGTATTCAAGGATACAATTGACTAAGAATCTCCAATACTTACGGATGATTATCCATCGATGAATAACCTCAAATACATATAAATGAATCTCTAAATCTCATAAATATCAATCATTGATTGTCAAACCTAAAGGAAAACTCATTTTCATACTTGGTAAATTAATAAGGATATGTGAACATCACTGAAATCTATGAGAGAGTCCCGGAGTAGGCAATAATTCCCCCCCAAAAGGTGTGATGAGCCTGACCTCCCATCCTCTCGACCTATGCAAATTCTTAAGCCTTATCATTCCACAACTAATGAGCTCCTACATTTGGAAATTAGGTCCAAATGGATATAGATTCATTGGATTTTTCCGGTTCTATAAATAAACCCGTTAGAACCCGATTGTAAAAGTTTGAACCTTAAACAAATGAGGTCATCCCCATTTCTAGAAGAAACAATTTTCCTTACCCGTTTTTGTACAAAGTCTGTGTAGAAGGCCACAAATGTATTTTTATGATGTTTTACATTATGAATTCCAAATTTATATGATCTAAAATTTTTTATCCATGTTTTTATTTATTGGAAATTATATGATATGCCCTCAGTTTTATTTGATCATGGAATTATTTTTATCATTTAATTTTACCATACTATCACTAATGGAAATAAGATCTATACCAACGATTTTGGGAAAATCGTTGGTATAGTTCACTTATATGGACCTGTACCAACGGTTTGCCCAAAACCTTTGGTATATGTCACTAATTTGGACATATACCAATAGTTTTGGAAAAAACATTGGTAGAGGTCACTAATTTGGACCTATACCCACGGTTTTGGACAAACCGTTGGTGTAGGTCCATAATAGAGACCCTATACCAACGGTTTTCCCCAAACCGTTTGTATAGGTCCCACCTATACCAATGGTTTGTCCAAAACCATTGGTATAGGTCCCATTATCAAATAATCTATATCAATGTTTCTCAAAACCGTTGGTATAGATCTCTACCAATGGTTTTGAGAACCATAAGTATAGTTACATGTATTTTTTATGGAATCTCCCTATAGAGAACATTAAATAAATCAAAATTTAAAATATTTATGATAATAATTATATATATTTATCAAATTATGTTTACAAAATTCAAGTTAGGTTTGTGGTTAGGTCCTTAAATCATAAACCGGAGGTACAAGGATCAAAACCAGCAGAATGCTTCTTTTTTGAAATACATATACCAAGGGTTTTATAAAACCGTTGGTTTATATTTTTCATATTACTTATACCAATGGTTTTGAAAACATTTGGTATAGGTCTATACCAATGATTTTTCCAAAATTGTTGGTATAGACCTATCCTCACAACTTACTAGCCAACGGTTCTCCAAACCATTGGTATATGGTATTTTTTTAGTAGTGTATTTATGTCCTTATTATGTTATTATAGATTCCATTATATGATAATTCTTTACGGAGAATCCAAGATCACTCTTATTTTATTTTCCATTCCATGGTAAACCTAGAAGTTAAATGTTTTTAGTTTTTAATGATATTCTAGAAGGGTGAATAATGACCTCATTGCATTTTTGTGGTTCATTTTATGATTTCAAGTCTAGTGTAAAAATATCTATGTATCTAGTCTTCCATGACTAATAAGTTTTTTGATCCTAGGAGAATTTTTGTATTCTATTTAAAAAATGTAATAATACTACTGGATCAATGTTTCTAGATTCTATGTTATTACATCCTCACTCCTAGTGATTCATATAAAAATCATAGATGAACACCTAAATTGAATCACCAGTTGTTGAAGTTGGATGTCATCGTTGAAGAAATAGTTTCTTTCCCATAGATCGACATTGGTTTTATGCCATGGATGAAATCATTCCTGAATATAAATGGTGATGGGAAATGTTTTAATAATACTACAGGGTTTCCCATGGTATAGAAATTAAAAATTCTATGCATCTACTTTCCCATGTCAGAGAGAGGCCAGTATGATGATTTTGATTATCTTATCAATCCCGAAATCCCCGATCAAATATAACTATTATCAATTTTATCCATGTGGTTGAATGGATATATTATACCCATGATTAATTTTGATCATGGTGGTGAACAAATAATATCCATGGTGGTTTCGATTTATGTAGAAGAAGAGCATATATGATTATAAATTCCCATGTTTTTCTAAATATATCGATTCTTAATGCAATTTAATAAGGAAAAGAAACACTTATGCCTTTAGGGAAATTCTAGATCTAATTTGGTGGGGTAGTGTCTTATTTTATCATTTTTTTAATAATAAAAATGGTTGAGGTTCTGTATGGTAGATTCAAACCATATATTTAATATTTATTTGGATTTTAGATTTTTTTTCTCTAACTAATGAGAGAATTTAAAAAATACTGAGTCCACTCTCAAAATATAAAATTTTCCCATATGGTGTACCTCCTACAAGAAATAATTTTGATGGTAGGCATGCTGATTATAAAAATTGGTCTTATATGACAACTATATAAAACTATGTATTGGTAGCTTGAGTTGATTACAACATCATTTGTGAATAATATTCCCTAAATCAAATTACTCATTAGCTTTAGTTTATACACAATAAGGTGCTAGTGTCATCGACTGATGATCCTATAGAGATACACCCTAAATTGGGGAGGAAATTGTAGATCATGATTGAAGTGACCCATGATAAATATACAAGAATAATATATTGATTTCAGGGATTATTTAATACATATCATAGATAGTTTCACAACCCATGAACCTAAGGTTTACTATATTGGAGACTAGAAACATAGAAACACTTATTTAACAGGTTGTGAAAATTTATCCAAAAAATAATTTCCCATTAAAAATTATATTAGTCCTAATCATCTTTCATTTTTGGGGAAGTGAAAAAAAGTAATAATGGGTGAGCTTAAATTTTCAGAAAAGGATAATATATCAAATTCCACAATGGTTAGATCACAAACATGTAGGAATGAATGTATAAATAAAAATATATAATTTAAAATAAAATAAATAATTAATGGTTAACCATAAAATTAAAATATATGAACATAATAATAGATCAAAAAATAATTGAAAGTAATAATAAGTGTTATATCTTTCTAAACACACAAGATCAAGCTTTAGGCGAATTGTTATATACTATAAAATCGTTAAATTATACATTATGAATATGAGAAAATTAATCATGGAAAAACATATAATTTTCATGAACAATATTAAATTATTTATTAATTATTAGGAAACCAATAGTCATTTTATTATGAAATCATTTTATGATTTAATAATTCATTTTCGTCAAAAGTGAGTTTGTTGCATTTTATGTGTGGAAATTATGATAAATTTATACCACTTTTAGAAATGTTATATTTTAAAATTATAATAATTTTTGAAATAATCCTATCAAAATTATTATAGCATGGAATTTGGGGCATTTTATGAAATGATTGATTTTTCAGTGAATAGCGAAAAATATCAATTTTCCAAATACTCTCATTATTTTCATTAAATAAAGTAATTAAAATTCCCCATGAAATTTTTTATTTTGTATAAAATTTAAATATGATCCAATTGAAATATAAAAATATAAATAATCCCATTTTAATTAGTAATTTTCATGTTTTATATATATAATATTTTTTTTACTTAAAAATGATTTTTCTAAAAACAATTTTTAGTAGCGTTTTAGTCATTTATATTTAAATTTATTTCTAAACATTTTATACACTGAATCTCAAAAATGGATATAATATTTCAAATCATTAGGCTTAATTTTTTTAAATAATTCCCCTTTACATTTTTTCATTATGATTATTAAAGAAAATTCAAAAAATGTTACTCTCTTGACTTTATTGTCTCTTAAAATTTTCACATAAGGGTAAAAATCATGTGAATGAATTTAAAACACTAAAAGTATGGTTTATTTTGTACTTTACTTTACCCATGGATTTTATATATTAATATAACATATTATGGATGTTTTAATGGTTTGTATTCAATTTACATTTCTATAATGATGTCTTTAAAGGCAATTAAATGAATAGTTTCAAAAATTACATTATTGATATTTTATGAAAATAATATTTCTTTAAATTATTTAACATTCATAAAAATATTTAAATATGAAAATTAGTATTACTAATGGTTTTGAATTTCATAGCTTATCCATTTTTGATCCAATTTTTACCTTATATGAAAAATTATAACCTATTATGATTTAAAAAGTTATAACCATTGTTAAGGTCAAAATGGGTTTATTTAGGGGTTAATTTAAAATGATAAGGGTTTTATAACCTAAAAAGTTTATTAAAAATAATTGGTTGGATTTCTCTAAACTTTACCCATATGAAATTATAATATGATTTATTTTAGTTTCATTTTTCCATTAATGTGATATAATAATATTTTGAAATTTTTTAAAAAATACAAGTGTACCACCCACCACAATTATAAAAGGAAATACCTCCCTTATATTCGTTAAACGATTTTGAGAATCCTAGATCGACCAAAACATATGATATTATATTCTCAATTTATCTAGAAATTAATTATAGTTTTTGGTATTCTTAAAATTCCTTTCTAAGGGTCATTGATAATGGATCTAAAAGATGTTTACCCAAGAAGAGGTAATAATCTATAATAACACTTTCAAGTTTATTTATTCTACTACTTCCTCTAAAAGTTTTCTCCATAATAAAATAATAAATCCAGTATTATAAATATTCTTAAATATTATTATTATTATTCTAAAACCATTTTCCACCTCCTTCAAATCCTATGGAATGTGGAAAATCGCCCAAGCGGATGCACGACTTACTGTCTCCACGCTGCGGTGTAATTAGTTTTTCATAAAAATTTTACATATATGGTTAAATATATCAAATAAATGGGTATATATGATATTTATGTCAAAATTATGATTATAAAAATATATTATATCATTTTTCTTATTGAATTTTCTTTTTCTTAGAGAACGATAATGTCGCTCATGCGTATGTGTGGACTACCACCTTCACGAAGTAATGTGATTCATTTTTCATTTCAAATTATCATAGATGCTAACAAGGAAAACTTTAATGAATATATATTATAATTATTATATAGGAATTATTTTTTAATGGTGAATTACTTTTTACCTTTTAGTTTCTCCATCCGTAGAAAATTGAAAATAGCGTTCATGCATATGCAAGTCCTACCATCTCTATGACCGGTGTAATTCATTTTATTTCTATCTACACATTTTAAAAATCATTATAAAAATTTACCTTAGGAATATATATTAAATTCAAACAATTAATATTATTTTTGAGATGATTAAACTATAAAGTATTCATAATAACTGTAACATCCATGTTTAAATATACATGAGAAATCTAAGTAGTTATACCCATAAACAATGATAATAATTTAATATTATTGATGAATGTGGATAAAATAATATAATGAGAGAATATATGATATTATAAATTTGAATATAGTTCTATTATAAATTAATAAAAAGTTTAAAACCGTTATACATAAAGTTAAATTATGTTAAAAAAAGTATAAGTGTGAGGTGGGGGGATTTGTAACCCAATTTCTTTTTTTATTGAGTTATATTACTTATTCATTATATATAAAATTACAAGATTATATGTAAATAGAACTATTATTAATTTCTGTTTTATTTACCCTATTTTAATTTTTATTTACATTTTTAACACAAAATCATTTTTTATTAATAAACACTTCAATGACATGATCTTTCTAAGGGATTTCATCTCAATTTTAACTCCATTGAGACATATATGGTACTATTAACCTATTTAATTTTATGTGGTTTCTGTGATTCCCCAATGATTTATTTATCATTAATATATATTTATTCATGATTATTAATGTTTCAATTAAATTTAATTCTTTTAAGGGGTTACAATTTATAATTATCCAAATATGTAAGAATTTATTTCACAATATCATTTTTCTGGGATTTATTATATTTTTTATTAAAGAAATATTATAATACATCATTCATAATGTTAATCCATTTTCTTTTTTATCTATATAATTAAGTAGTTTCCATGTTTTATTTAGAATTTTCCTCTCTATATGCCTTAAATTAAGAAATTAAATGCTTAAAAGAAAAATAGATCTTATTTATCTTTGGTTAGGGTATATTGTTCCCACATATCAACATTTTTCATTTTTTTTAAAATTATTTTTTATTTAGTAAAATTATTTATAAAGAAAATTTTAGGGTATCCTCTTATTTTATCAATGTTTTACTGGAGTCTTTCAAATATTTTCTAAATAAACCATTTTAAACTATATTTACAAAAGTAAAATGGAATGTTTCCTTTTAATATATACAGTGTGAATGGAATTTCTCATCGTCATTACCATTTTATGATATTTAACTTCTTCTATAACTTCTTAGTGATTTATCAAATAAAACTATTTAATAAAACCCAATTTAATATTTCTCTTCCATTTTCTTTTATTATCAAAAATATATAAATTTATTACAAAACATATATTTATGATGAATTTATAGACATATTTTATCTCTTATTAATTTTTGGTTCATTATCCTTCTCTTGAAACATTCACTTTATTATGATAAATTTTCATTAGAAATTATATATTCTTTAAAATATCTTAATTCTATTTCTCATTTATATTAATATTTTCTAAACCACATATTATTTCTATATATGGTGTTTTATTATGAATTTTATGTGATTAACTTTGGAAATATTGATATTTGATGTCCTTTACTCAATATGGACATTTATTGATTATGTATATTGTTTATATATTAAATTTATCATTCAATATTTATATAATTTATTAGAAATATTAAGTGAAAGGTATGACGTGATTATAGATAGTGCATAAGTTCATTGGTAGGTCTCATGAGACAAACCAGTTTGGGTATTTGACTGAGGCCTTAAAAATTTATATAATATTTATAGGCAGGTGGCCTTGATAGTTAGTTTATGAAGATTAAAATTATGAATTCCTTCATTTTGAAATCACTTAATTATTTCCAAGTGTTTATTTTAATCGTTATAACATCCATGGATATGTTTTAATAAAATGTAATAATTTTTATTCCATTATTCAATCATCTTTTATTCCTACTATATTATTCTTCATGTTAAATTTATTGATTAAATTTATTATCTCTAGTTATTTAATTTTAAATATTTGTTTTACCATATTTAATCCAGATAAATTTCTCTGTACACAACCTTTAATGAGAATTTTTTATAACCTTATTTTTTCCATAATATAGGATATGAAGATAGAATATTTGGCTGAGTCTATGGTTGAAAGATATTTACTTTCACTATGTTTTATATTTTACTTCTTAACTAATTTGGAAAAAATGTTTTTATATAGTTTTCCATGTAAAATGTTCTATTTAGTTCCTTGGTATGTGATCACTTGTATATTATAATAATTTCATAATGTAGACATGAACTCTAGGATAATAGGGCCATAGTCTTTACACTCACCATCTCATATAATAACTCTTTTACAATGTTCTGAGAATTTAAAGAATGAAACATATAATATGATCCATGGAACATAAAAAAAGTGGAATAATCATAAACATTGGATTTTTTTCATTGTGAACGTGGATACCTACCAACCTATTCACAAATAAAATTATTGGTAGAGATAAACACCATCACCCTCATGCTTTGTGAACCCAGATACTCATTATCCTATTCATAGATAAAATCCTTTGTAGAGCTAAATATCATCATGGTCACCCTTTATGAACCATAGTACCCACAAACCTATTCATAGATAACTTATTTCACACAAAATATAATCCTTTAACAAATTAATTGGAGTTATATATATTTCCCACCGATCTCATAATATATACATTTTTGTTCTACTTGAAAAAAATCATCACATCACAAAATAACCCATCAAAAGAAAAATGGGTTTCATTAAATTATAAAATGGAATCTTATAAAATAGTTTAAAAACCAAAATAATGTGATACCAAAAAAATTTCATCCAAATTAAATACATTATAATATAGTATATATAGTGAATTCTAAAACACAACTCCCATAGTGGTAAATATTTTAGAGATAGAGAATAACTTGTAATTAAATCCATTAAAAAAGTATTTGTTTATAAAATTTGTAATTTTTTTTGTAAAATGGGGTTTAAAATAATGTAGAAATTATTTTTAATTAAGGTTAAAATTGAAAATTAAAATATAATATTTTTCAATAACAAATCTTTTAAGAATTAATATTCTGGAATAAGAAAATTTGGGTTAGAATATAAAATATAAGAGTCTGAAATCAAAGTCTGTTTAAATAAAAAATACTTTTATTAAAATCCTTATCACTTTAAGATGTGATAAAATAAGATTTTAAATTTTGGTATTGAGAAATATGCTTTTAACCAAAGATAAAATATAATATATTTAAATTTATTATGGGAAATATTTTTGAAAAGGGAAAAATGTCTTAAAAAATAAGGGTTCATAAAAATATGGGAATTATTCATTACGATATTAAACTCTATAAATGAAATTATTATGGAAGAATTCATGTATATAAACCATAATTACATTGAAAATAAGGATTTTTTGTAAAATAATATAATCATAGGGATGATTAAAGCCAAAATTTGGTAATAAAGTTTGATAAGGATGAGTATAACTCATTGAAAGGTAACTAAGTTATCAAAACCATTATGAATTTTGTAATATTTGAATCAAAATTAATTGGAAGTTTAAAAATCATATGTATATATGAATCCTTTGAATTAAATCATGTATTATGGAAAAATAAATTCATGGGTAGTATATACACCATTGAGATTAGAAATGTTTTCATAACATTGAAACACATCTCAATAAAGAGAAATTGAGATGAAAAACTCTTACCTTGTTCTAGATTAGTTTTTTACACACACATAACTTACTAAATACTAAAATTAATTTTAATAAAAAATTTAATATAAAACTTATTCTTATATATTTAATTTTATATTGACCATTTATTATCACATGTTATTTATTTTTATATTGTTTTCATATATTTGTGTGAAAATTCAATAGGTGTTGACTTATTTGTGTAATCTTTTTGGTCAATGATGATATTTTAATAATTAATTAAATACCTAATAACAACTATAGAACCAATAATAAATCTTTAAATTATTATTTACTTATAATAATATTATTTTTTATGTTTCTATATTCATCTATGATAAGTTTTTATAACATTTATTCAAGGAGGGGGTTAAACAAACCCAAACATTACCACATAATATCTTTATGGATAAGAATGGTAAATAACATGTATAATATCATTATAATAGAATAAAATTGATATTATTTACATTTTATTCAATATTTTGAATCATATTTAATGTGATTTTCATAATAAAAAACAAACAAAATGAAAAATGAAAAATGATAATTCGTGGAAGCAATACTTCTGACAATGTGAGATTAATATTATGTAGTTTTTCTAAGCTGATGAAAGGGAGTAAATAATTGTTTTATATTAAAAAAAATAATATACAAGTGATAATTATTTAATTATATTTGTATTATTAGAGATGTTTTATTATGTTTTAGTGTAAAATAAAATAATAATAGAAAGTGATAGTCATTCCATATGCTTGATTTTTCTCTTGACAAAATCCTTGGAGATGAAGTCCATAAACAAACTAAAGTTTAATATAATCTAATGGAGGTAGAAAAGATTTATTTTAAGAGATGATTGAAATATTTTTAAATATAAACATGAAGGTGATGTGATTATAGAAGTGGTAGATGTTTTTGAAGGACCCTGGGACACCCTGAGAGGGGAGGGGTGAATAAGGGTGTCAATATTTTATTTTAAACTGATGGGTATTGTTTCCGCATTGGTAGGAACATTTTAAACCTATATGAAGAGGAATTGAAGAAAATAAACAATCACATTCAAATCAATGACACACCAATTTTACTTGGTTAACCACTAAGGGCTATGCCTAAGGAGCATACACCGACATTGTGTATGTCTTACCAAAACCATTAATCTTCACAAGTTGTGGATTACATGTGTTTAGCACAGTCACTCCATGTTAGGCACACTATATTTAATAGGTTTTAGGGATATCACACTACGTCCCTCTAATTACTTCTACTGACTCCCCCTTGCTCAGTGCATTGGAAGAATCTTCACTCAGTTTATCAACTTAAAGGTCGCTTTAGTGGTTTAACATTAAATCATGCATCCTCAACTGCAAATAAATGATTAGCTGAAGTCCCATAATCACCAAAAGATGTAATTTATTTTCATGTATGCTGGTATGTTATGAAAATTAATTTCTCTAACTGATTAGGTCAATTTTCAGGCTTCCTTAGGTGTTCCATGTACTGCTACTATTTCCGCGTACCACTGATGTATCTGCGTACCACTGCTGTTTCCGCCTACCGTCCAGCTCCTCTACAAACTTCCATCTTCCACACACATCCCTTCTTTGCATAATAATCCACTCCTATAGGAATTTTCTTGCTCCATGTACTACTTTTCTCCACCGCGTACTGCCAGAGCTTACTCGGTGAACCACACTCTCTTCCTCGGGTTTTTTTCCTTAGGCGAGTGATTCTCTCTACATATCGTCTACTCCTCCATAAACCACTACAGACTTCACTGTATTTCTTCTCAAAATATTAATTTCCAATATCATCCCTTAACAAAGGGGACTAATTCTCCTTAAATATGCACACAACACCTTCACCTTGTACCATCACTGCGAACCGTTTTTGGTTTTGCGCACCGCTCCACGTACTGTTCCCACTACTAGGTATGTAGTCACAAACAATTCCCAGAACATGGTACACAATCTATGTTATGAGGTATTTGGTTCCATTATTTTTCCAATTTTCTTTTTCGTTTCACATACCACTCACTTATATGTGAAAACCCTTTAATTTCCAAAACAAAATTCCCGATTTTGAGGTCAAAAAACATGGAAAACTCTGGGACACTACACCACCTTCAAAAGTACTTTCAGCCTCAAACATATCACCTCATTACTTGAAAACAACCCTGTCATCTAGGTGTTTATTGACAATAAACACAAACCAAACTCTATTACTATCAACGAACAACCTGGGTTCCAACAATCTCCCCATTTGGGTTTGTTGGAAATCTCTAGATAAAGTCATTGAAGCACCAACCACAATCAAAACCCAAAACATCAATAAACAACTCAACCGTCACTCTAAGTCTACGTGAGCAGTTCTCAGTTATGAAAAAAAGAGAGATGATAATAATTGAGTTCTGATCCTTTTCTTTTCTCCCCTATAGTTTCATTTATATCTTTTTTCTATTCTCCATCTTTCCTGTATTGAGAAATAAATAGATCACTCTCTATTGAATTTATCCATTCTCCCCCATTGGAAATAAACCCAATGAATTGGATCTTAATGTGTAGAGTAAAAAAATGCTCCCCCTAGATTGTATCTCCCCCATAAACATGCATGATTTCCACAAACATATTAAAAATATTTATAACAACTAGGGAAATGGGAATCTTGTATCTTACTTATGCATTAGGAGGTGGCTGAACACCAAGGTTCAACTAATGTTTCTCAAACATAGTCACTAATAGTGTCTTGTTCATAATGTTATCCACTTGCTCATTTGTTCCCACATGGTCCATTTTGATCACACCTTGTTAAACATTTTCCTTGATGAAGTGATATCTAATCTCAATATGTTTCATACAAGAATGATGAATATGAATATTTTTAATATCAATTGCACTCTTATTATCATAGTAAATCACCATTGGTTGTTTCACTTCATCACTTGTGTCAGTTAGTTACTACTTCATCTAGAGTAACTGAGTGCATGCCTTAGTAGCAGATATATATTAAGCTTTAGTAGTACTAAGTGAATAAATTTTTTATTTCTTACATAAACTTCCCACACATTTCTTCCAAACATAGAATTCTCCACCACTATTATACTTTCTATCCACTACATATTCATCCCATTGAGCATCAGAAAATACTTATTGTTCACTATCTCTTCCTATAGTAAAGTATATCCCATAATTATGTGTATCTTAAATGGATATTAGGATGATTTTCACTACCTCCATACGTTTTTCATTCAGATTACACAAAAAGCGGGCCACAAGTCAAGCTACAAAGAAAATATCTGGCAGTGTTGCCATCAAGTACAATAGGCTTACAATGATTCTTCTTTACATAGTGGGATCCAAAGAAGTCTCATTATCAAGATTCCAGATCTTTTTACAATCATAATCAGAGTCGAAAATGGTTTGGAATCATTCATATTGAATTTTTTCAGCTTCCCTCTTGCATAATTTTCCTGAGAAATGAACGTGTAATCCTTGTTATGAATCACCTGCATCCCTAAAAAGTATGTGATTTTACCAATAATGGAAATTTCAAATTAGAATTTCATGTGATTAGTAGATTAATCCACTGATCCATGCATGATTCCACCAAAAATAATATCATCCATATATACCAACACCATAAACTGGCCCATTAAAGAATTCTTCACATGGATATTGTGATCCACCACTCTGCTTCTAAACTCATACTTTCTCAAATAAGAGTTTAACTGAGAGTACCACACCTGTGGCTCCTGTTTCATTCCATAGAGATATTTCTTTAATTTGAAAACCATCAGTACATCATTTCCAAGAAATAACCCCACATTTTGTTCAATGTAGACTTCTTCGTCTAATACTCTATTTAATAATGATATATTGGCGTCCATTTGATACAATTTATAACCTCTTTAGATGGATTTGGAATGAAATAGTTGGATTTACTCCAGTATCACTATTTGAGTAAAGGTCTTTTCAACATCAACACCTTCGATTTGTGAATATCTCTTATAGACCAAACACACCTTATTTCTAATCACATTTCCCTGATATTCAGATTTGTTCTTTAAAATCCACTTCGTTCCAATCACATTTTGATATTCGGGTCTTTTGAAATGATTCCAAGTATGATTTATATCAATCTGATCTAACTATTCATTCATTGATTTTACCCATGACTCACCCTTTTTAGATTTTTCAAATGAAGATGGTTCCACAACTAATAGAAATTCATATTGAATAGTATTCCTCATTCTACTTTTCTGGGTAGGTGCATTCCTATCCATTATAATGTCGGACTGATCAATCTCTTCTCTTCTATTTCTATTTTAAGGTATGCCAAAATTCACTCTAGATATGGATTTATCTTTTGACGATTCTTATGATTCAACATCATGATGTGACTCTAGAGAGTTTTGTACATATTCTCGTACCTCTATATTAGAATTTGTTCCATGTTCACATTCTTTTTCATCTTCTATCACATCAGCATAATAATTACTTGAAGCATTGATATTTTTATCTTCAATGATCTTAACATTAATTATTTCAAAAATTATTCCCAAGTGCTAATTGAAACACTTGTAGGATTTTCTATTCATTGATTATCCAAGAAATATTCCTTAATCTGCATTGTCACCATACTTCCACTGATTTCATTCTTTATTTTGGGTGAAACATTTTATTCTGAAAACACGAAAATATTTCAAGGAGGGATTCCTTCCTTTCCACAATTCATATGGTGAATTTGTCTCCCCCATATATAGCCCTATTTATTTTTAAATATAAACTATATCTTAAACTTCCTCTTTCTAGTAATGTTGAGGAATACGACTCTCGATCATTATAGTTCTATCCACGTTGTTTACTTGTCGATTTATACGCTCAAAAACTCCATTTTTTGTGGAGTTCTCACAACAGCCACCCCTTGTTGTATCCCATTGTTGTCTAGGTAATTTTCAAATTCAATGGATGCGTATTACACTCCATTTTTAGAGCATAGGACTTTGATCTTCCATCTAGTATCATTATAGGTGATTCATTGATAGGTTTTCATGCAATCAAGCACTTTTCGCTTCCGTTGTATAACGATCACTCATTCCATTCTACTATAATCATCTATGAAAAGAACAAATTTCCTTTCTCCATGTGTTACAAAAACATTTATTGGGCCAAATACATCTGTGTCGATGTGGTCAAGGATATTTGATGCTCCTTTATTCTTTGGCCGGTAAAAACTGCAGACTAGTTTCCCACACATGAAAGCATCACAAGCCATTTCTTGTTTACGTTTCAGATTTTGTATTTACATGACTATATTTAGCTTAGATATCTTTTTCATGTCTTGTTGATTGATGTGACCCAATCTATGATGCCATAAGTTGTATTCCTCTTCAACTGTTAATTAGAAAATGTTCTCTTTTCTATCATCCAGATATAAGTTTCCATATATTATACTTCCTTTCATGGGAGAATTCCTAGACTTTCCTCTTATAGTAAAGCCATTCTGATTGAATCTCACAATGAGAACTAAGTCATAGAGTTGACTCACACTAAGAAGATTGTGATGTAGACCATCTATATAAAGTACATCAATTTTCTTCATCTCTCTATTATCTATCTCAGTACTTCCACTACCTTTTATTTTCAAAGAACCATCATTATTGAACCTCACTGTTCCATCGACCTTTTCCATGGAATTTGTTAAAAGGTCTACCTTACCCATCATGTTGGGATGAACTTCTAGTATCAAGAATCCAGGAGCTGTTGTTCTTGGTAGCTTTGAGAGCTACTTCTGCAAAGTTTGATTTCTCAATTTTCATCTTTTCTTTCCATGAGATATTGTATTGAGTGTAAGAGACTGATGGTCTTTCCATTATCTCTTCCATGTAAACATTTTATTCATATTCATACTCTTCTTCAAAAGAAGAAAACCGATTTGAAATAGCAACACCATTTGTTTGATGTGTATTGACCTGTCTGTAAGCATTGTAAGAATTTATCCTATCAAACCTCTTCCTACAATACACAACTTTATAGACAAAGTTAGATCAATGAAAATAGTATCCATTGAAATTATTTATTCTATAAGATGTAGGATATGAAATTAGTCTCCTTTTTTAACTTCCCAAATCTTCCCCATTCAAATAGCTCCTTTACTCTTCACAATATGACAAGGTGTGGCCCAAATAACCACAAAATTAACACTTCATGAGAGTAAATGCATTCTCATTTTGATTCCTCCTCATGTCTCCATACTTAGGATAATAGTTTGGTTTCCTATAATTTCTGGATACCTAAGGATAATTTTCATTTCTTCTTTCATCTTGAGTTGAGGGTTTTATTTTCAACACTTCATGTGACTTTTCAACATGATCAACTTTCAACATTCCTTTATTCTGGTTCACTTTATTTATAGAATTTGAAATTTCAGCATCAAAACCAATTACACTATTTCCCATACATGTGGATATTTCATCACTCAAGATCTTTTTAACTCCATTAGAACCACATTTATCTCTATCTAGAAACTCAGCATCCAAGAATCTTCCAAATTGTATTTTCTTCATTGCTTCTTTTGAAATTGATTTACTTTTGAGTTTACTTCTCAAAGTAAAAACTTCTTATTCTATTCCCTCAACAGTCATGGACTTCTCCTAAAAACTCAACGTATGGTCATTTATGAACTTTTCCTGTTCTTATATTATGATTTTTAGTTCCACAAAATCATCAGTGATTTCAAGGATTGATGATTTTACTTTCACCAGTTATTCCAATCGTTCAATTTCTGCTTCCAGTTAATCAATATATTCTAAATATTATTCCACCATTTCTTTCCACTTATTTCATATCTTACATTTATTCTCAATCTTACAAAAATCATCCTTAAGTTTCAACTTATGATTGAAATTAGTAGTCAAATAATTATCTATAGATTTATCTGTCAATGGTTCTGACTTTTTAATGGTAGCCATCATAGAAGCATGGTTCCCAGATTTGAATTCTACTTCCTCTTCCTCAAAGAGTTCATTTTCATTGTCTTCTTCTTCACAAACAAAAAATTTTCATTAAAATTTATTTTCATATTTGAAGTCTCGCTTTTTTAAAAACCTTTTTTGAGGCGTTTGAATGCCTCCATCTTCTCTTTCTTCATCATTGAACTATCTTGGGAAATGAGAGGCAATGTGCCCAACTCTTCTAGAGTAAAAAAATTATAAAGGTAGATTTCCTTCAAATTTCCCAATTCCCTTCTTGAGTTTCTTGGAAATGAGAGAAAGAACTTATTTTTCCACATCATATTCATCAAAAAAATATCCTGAAATTCTGAGTTTGTCTGTGGCAGTGAATTCCATTTCCTTGATTACACGAGTCATTGAATCTTCTGGGTTGAATGTTATCTCATATTCCACCAGGATACTCAAAATATTATCAATAAAAGGTTTGGAAAAATACCTTTCTTCAAGATATAAAACATTTTCATTATAAATGGGCAGAAGTCTTCTCAATATTTTCTTTACAATATCAATGTCTTTGATCTCTTTTCCAGGTCCTCTAATTGCTCCTGCAACTTTAGTAATTCAATTGAATAAATAATCTACATTTTCATTAGGGTGTATCTTTGGATCATCAAACATATTGTGTAAAACTTAGAGATTCTCTTCCTTCACTTTTTTGTCACCTTCATAAATATTCTCCAGTTTATCCCACATAGACTTCGCTAACTTATCACTGTTAGAAATATTTGATCATAATGAGCTGCAGTTAGGGAATTTGAGGATTTAGCATCAACATCCATCATTTTCTTGTTTTTATTTGTCATAGATAGACTGGTTGGATTACTGACTAGTATTCCTTGTGAAGTGGAAAAAATTATATCAATTCCCATATATATTAGATGAGATCTCATTCTGTTCTTACATATTTGAGATTTACTTCTATCAAACAAAGGAACTCCCCTGTCATTAAAATTATTATTCGTGTTTGAAAAATAGGATAGATTTAACACCAGCAACCCTTACCCTCTGATCCACTTGAAGGATGTCATAACAACCTGATACGGGAGGGGTGAATGAGGGTTTTAAAGTTTTCTTTTAAACTAATAGATCTTGTTCCCATGTTTTTCGGAACCTGTTAAACCAATCTGAAGAGGATGTGAAAAATATAAACAATCACATGAAAAGTAATGAAACATCAATTTTACTTGGTTCACCACTAATGGCTATGTCCAAGGAGCATATGCCAATAGTGTGTTGGTCATACCAAAACCACTAATATTAACACGTTGTGGATTACAAGTGTTTAACATAGTCAGTTTGTGCCAGACGCACTACCTTTACAAGGTTTTTGGGATAACACACTGCGTCCCTCAGATCACTTCCACTGACTCCATCTTCCTTTCTCTATTAGAAGAATATTCACTCAGTTTATCGACTTAAAGGTCTCTTCAATGGTTAAACATTAAATCATGCATCCTCAACTACAAGGGGATGCTCAGTTAAAGTCCCGTAATCACCCAAATATGTAATTTATTTTCTTGTACCCTAATATGTTATGGAAATTAATTTCGTAAACTTATTTGGTCAATTTTCAGGCTTCCTTGGGTATTCTGCATACTGCTGCTATTTCTGCGTACCATTATTGTTTCCACGTACCACTTTTGTTTCCTCGTACTGTCCAACTTCTCCGCAAACATCCCTGCTCTACATTCATCCTTGCTCCATATACTCCTCCACTCCTCAACGTACCATCCTGCTCTGTGTACTGCCTTGCTCCTCTTCATACTGCGAGAGCTTTCTACGCAAACCACACTCTCTTCCACAGACTATTTTCTTTACGCTGATGATTCTCTCCACTTATCATATTCTCCTCTGCAAACCACATCGAACTTCACCGAATTTATTCCATAAATATTAATCTCCAATATCATCCCTTATCAAACAGGATTACTGGTCCTTAAATAGGCACAAAACATCGCAAATTTTTCTAATATGATCACCCCAAATGTTCAATGTGAGACAATCCTCACTATACACTGAAATCCATTAGCGTACTATTATCCTCCACCACAAACTTATCCAATTTCGAAAACTGCATCAATCCAGAAAACATTCAGCATTCCGCGTGCCGCACTCCTTCATTATGTACTGTTGATGAAAAACATTTTTGGCAGCATTCCGCGCACCACATGACTTCACCACGTACCGCCGCTGTGAACTATTTTTGATTATGCGCACCACTTTTCATATTATTCCCACTTCCAGGTATGTGGTTGTGAACCATTCTTGGAACATGGTATGTGGTTCATGTTCTGAGGTTGGCAGTTCCCTTATTTTGGATATTTTATTTTTCTATCTCATACCATTCATTTCTATGTAAAAACATTTGTTTACCAAAAACAAATTCCCAATGTTGAGGCCAAAAAACCTGGAAAACACTGGGAAAATGCACCGCGTTCAATACTAATTTTAACCTCAAACATATGACCTCATTCCTTGTAAACTCCCTCGTCCTCTAGGTGAAGATTGACAAAAACAAAAGAAACCAAAATCCATTATTATCAATGAACAACATTGGTTCTAACAGTTTTATCTTTATGTAAGTGAAGGGGAGATAGTTTTGGAAGAGAACCATACATTTTCAATAATATAAGGATAATATTCATAAGTTAACAACCAAAAGTAGGGAAAAATAGAAGGGTAAAGTGGGTGTGTGTGGAACTCACCCCAACCAAAATTTGGAAAAAATTCTTTTAATATGTTTTTTACTTCTCCCCTTAGTAAAATTCATTTTAATGATTTTTTCTTTTTACTAAGGTAACTATTTTTTTAAAAAAATTAATAATTAAATTTAATGAACAAATGTAAAATTCACCATATTAGATAATTTTAAAATTCAAATTTAAAATTTTAAAATGATTTTATTATATCAAATTTATAATGTTGTGAATAATAATTTTTAATATAAACACACTTAATCATGTAAAAACAGTTATTTAGAAAAATAAAATTACCCAGCATTAAATTTATATATAAGATAAAATTATCACAATTAGTAATTTTTATGAAATAAATTGATTTAGTATAAATAATGGATTTAGGATTTCAAGGAAATAAGAAAAGCTAATTTCACCTTGAAAATGATTGACATAAAGAAAATACCAAAAATCGTTTTTGTGAAACTAACAATTTAATTTTTTTCAAAAAGTGTAGGACATAGAATTTATAGGATCAATGAATATATTAAATCGAAAAATATTATTCCTTCAATAAATATGTACTTACTCAAAATATTTTTTATACTTCGTTTTTATGCTTACATAATCATAAAATATCATAAATCATAATTTTCACAAAAATCATATTTTCAACTAAAAATAAACCTTTTCTGAAAAAAAAAATTAAAATTATATACAAATGTTTTTCTTAAATTCACACATATAATTTTATTTCAAAGTATTTTAATTATAAAATTTAAAACTTATCTCTTAATATATTTATAAAATATACAGAAAGATGCATTTAAAGGTAACCATTTTCAATTATAAATATTTTAATTGTTTATAATCTAATGGAAATAGATTATTATTATTTAAAACATTAATGATTATTATAGATCAATAGATAATACTCTTCTAATATTATTTGGTTATTTTATGTTGGTTGTAGCATGTAAATAAATCTATTGAACAAATCAATAGTTCAATAGAGTCTAGAATTTCAAGTCCTTATATTCATCCCCCTAATAAGAATTTCATCCCCAAAATTTAATTATACAAAGTAAAAAAAATTGAGTATAAATTTTCATCAATATATCTGTGAGTTCCCATCTATATTCATCAATCGTATAGTTTCACCATATATACTTTACTAAATGGGTGTTCTTATTCGGAATAACCTTGTTTTTTTCCTCGATGTTCTCCATAGGATGTTCTTCATAGTAGAGGTCATGTTCCAGTTTATTTTTTTTGAATTTATTAATTGTGATGGATCTGGTATTTAATTCCTCAAAATGATAAAAATAATAAATCATTTTTGTGTGGGTTTTATTTGGGAGAGCTAGGTAATAGTATATAAAATTGATACAATGAAGGGTCTCCAAGGGGAAGATGTATCTATGGCTTGGCTTTCCTTTATTCCAAAATATCATAACCTATTTACATGGATATTTAATTGAAAAATATTATCACAGACATCAAATTAAAAATTTAATAAAAAATTATTGGTTTATCTATTTTGTTAACTTTACACCATTTTCATGTGCCACTAAATAAATAATAAGTTTTCTATCATTTCTTAGAAAACGTCAGGCCTTATCATCATTTTCCCCAACCACATCACAAAATGTTAGTATCCTTTATCTCTTTCCATAGAGAGCCTAAAATGGTTCTATTGGGATACTATAATTGAAAATATTATTATATAAGAACTCTATGATAGGAATATGTTTATCTTAACAAACTTGGAAGTCTATTAAACAAGATTTCAATATATACTCCAGAGATTGAATGGTTCTCTCAGTATGACAATCTATTTGGTGGTTGTAAGTGTTGGAAATATTTATCTAAGTCCCAAAAACATATTAAAGTACTTTAAGTAATATCTATGTAAAACTTATAACTTGATCAGTTAAAGTATAGAGGGGTAGTATGTGAAGCCTAATGATCTCTTTAATGTATATCTTAGAAATTTGATCCAATGAGAAATCTTCTCTTATGAAAATATAATGTGCTGTATTTCTAAAAAAATGATTAAAAACCATATGGAATTTTTACTATTAGATGTCCTAGGGTGTCAAATAATGAAATCTATGTTCATATTTTTCTTTTTTAAACAAGTATAGGTAATGTTTGCATCATGCATTTAGGTTTTTTTCACCTTGACTTTACTTTTTTACATACAAAGCATCAAGATATATACTCTATGATTCCTTTATTAATGTTATCTCACAATATGTTTTAATTAACATATTTATTAAAATTTGGGACTCCATGAGGGATAAAGTAGGTTGAGTTATATGCATCATCCAAAATCTCATTCATCAGTTTTCGTTTATACGGGACAAAGATCTGATTTCTAAAAATCATAAACCATTCTTTTTAAAAGTTTAACTCTATAATATTATATACATTATTTTTCATCTATACTGTATATTTATTGGGTACTTTAATCCTTACATGAATCGAGGTTTGAGAAGAATCTTAGGAAAGGTGATATTTCTCCCCACCCCTTATGAATTCGGGATTCATCCTTAATAGATCAATGAGTGTTGGGCCCTCTTCCATCCTCATCTTGGATAATGTAGCATGATCTTTTATACTCAGTGTATCTGCCACTTTTTTTCCTTTCGATGGAGGTAATGCATCTAGCACTCATAATATTTGATTATTCCAAACGATATCTATTTTATAATTTTTAACACTTTATACATAAAGATATATTTGAAGATCTTTTGATCAGTTGATATATCACACTTCTCACTATGAAGGTAATGCTTCCAAAATTTCAATGCATATATCACCATCACTAATTCTATATAATGTTTCGGGTAATTTTTATAATGATTATTTAATTGGTGTAAGGAATAAGTGATTTCCATTTATTTTTTCATGAGAATTCATTTCAATAATTTTAAATTTTTTTCCTTTTAAATTAAAAATTCTTCACCACTACATGGTAATGTATGAAATGTTTTAGTGAAAACCCATTCTTTTAGCTCCTTGATTCTTTCCTTACATTATTTTGTCCAGAGGAACTGGACTCCTTTTCAAGTTATCTAGGTATATGGATTTTATATCCAATATAAATATCTCAAAATTCTATCTTAATATCCATAAATCCTATGAAAAAATGCATTCTAGTCACCAAAAATGGCACCTTTTATATAAATAATTTTCATTTTCTGAGTATGGCATACATTATCTCCTTCCTATGGGTCTTAAACATTGTCCTTAACTTATCATATTTATCTTCATTAATTTCATAATATATAAGGATATTTTCATTAAATACAACAATAAATTGATCAAAGTAATCTCTAAAGTTTCTATTCATAAGATACCAGAAGATAGTGGGAGAATTGGTAGTTCCAAACATCATCACTATAAACGCATTGTTTCCACACTATTTCTAGAATGATATATTTGTGATATCCAATATTTTTACCCTTAGTTGATGATATCCTGATCCAAGGTCAATTTTTTTTAAATAATTAGGTCCTATGAGTTGATCAAATAGGTTATAAATACATGGAATAAAAAACTTTTTTATTATGATTTTATTGAGCTCGTGATGATTTATGAAAAGACAAATTGATCCATATTTATTCTTTATAATCAATAATAGTTCACACCATGTTGAGACACATTGGTATGTAAACCCTTTTCATGATTTTCTTGTATTTTCTTCTTCATTTAATTTAATTAAATGGAATCAATTCTATAGAGAGTCTTTGAGATAACCAATGATCCATGTATAATTTATATTGAGAACTCATCCTCGCATTTTGGGAGAAGATTGTGAAATTTATTAGGAAATACATAAGTATATTCCAACACAACAATCATGTACTTAATGTTGAATTTCAACCTGATCATTTGAGTCAACCATGCCTCATTTTAGGGAATCATAACCCACAATATAAAATTTTCTTTCACAATGATTTCATAAATTATGTGTATACATTTAACTAATAATAACTTGGTTCTGGTCCGGGTGTTCCATGGTTATTTCCATAATAGTTTTTTCATAACCATAATAGTTAACATGATAATTAAATCTTTCACAATGTTTTATTAAAGAGAATCTGAATTTCACAATGAGTATCCCCAAAAAATATATCCATGTGTATAGTTAGTCCAATTTTTCATGCATCGAGTCATGGTTGAGTTGATACCCAACACACCATTATCAAGGTTATTAATCATAGGTATAGAAATTCCAGAGCCTGTATCCAGATTGCATTATTCGGAAAAGTATGAATATTCTAGGAAAACCACATAATCTATACTTTAAAAAAAATATAAATATATTCTCATAAAATTATCCTTAGATATTTAACTAATGTTTTTTGATACCTTTATAGAAAAAAAATTAAAACTTTCTATTATACCAACCTAAGTGATCCATTCTAAATATCTATAAATAATACATCGATCCTTTGGTTTAATTAATACATCTCCCAAGTAGTCACACAAACCATTGGACTAATGGTGTAGCGTCCTGGAGAATTGAAACAAAAACCTTATTTCACATGAGGTTACCACTTTTCCACAAAATAAATGTCTTATTACACATTCCAGGACACATAATCATGTTTAAATTCTAAATAAGAGGAAAAGAATAATAAGGGTTGATCTGGAATTCTTAGTAAGGGATAACATATTGAATACCCTAATGGATTGATCATAAAAAAGTGGGAAATAATGTTGAAGGAAAAATATATTATTCAAAAGATCATAATTAATTAAGTTTTAAATATATTCTGGAAATATATACATATCACCTCAAACTATAACAAATTTTCTGGGGAATGAGAAAATAAAACATGAAGCATATTACTTGAGCTATTGAACATCCTAAATAATGTGATGTCATTATAAATATGGGATTTATTATTATTTTAAACCTAGCTACCCACTGAGATGTTGAAACATAGTGTTATGTGTATATAAAAATTCAATCACTATCACCCTTTTTGAACCTAGCTACATTCCTACATGTTCACATATAAAATTGTGAGTATTGCTAAATGCTATCACACTCACCCTTTATGAACCTAGTTACTTACGAAACTATACACATAAAATTTATATCCCTATTTAATTAGAGGGATATATATGTCTCAACCACCTCATAATCCATACAGTTTTGTGGGACTTGAAAAAAACCATCACATCAGAAAATAACCCATAGAAAGAAATATGGGATCCCTGACAATATCAAATGGTTTCTCATAAAATATCTTCAAAATGAAAATCAAATTATGCTGAATGCTATTCAACCAAATGAAATAAATTATTAAATAACATAAAATGTGAATTATGAAACTAAACTCAATTTCTGGTAAATATTTTAGAGACAATAATGAAATTTGGAGAAAACTTTTGAAAAATGTATTTCTTAAAAAACATTCTAAATTGTTCATAAAAATGAGTTTAAAATAATTCCTGTTTTCTTAAAAAATTAAAAGAAAAATTTAAAACCATATTTTATGAAATTATATGCTTGAAAGAATAATTTTCTTACATATGATAATATCAGTTAAAAGATAAATTATTTGAGCTTCAAATTAAAAGCCTCTTATATCAAAAGAATTAAGCTTTTTTAGAAACCCACATCGTTTAAAGAGTTGCTAAAGCTTACTATTAAAATTGTTAATGAGAAATATGTGGATATTAAGATATAAAACGTAATAAATTTATACATAATAATTCAAAATTTTGTGAATAGATAAAATATGCACATAGGGAAGAAATTTCCATTAGAAAATATGAGAATTATTCTTATAAAATCACTCTTTTTAGATGAAATTATAGTGGAAGAATACATGGATAAAAAAACAATTCACCATAAATAAAAGAGGTTCTGTTATATAATATCATCATAGGAATTATTAGATAAAACCTTTCAAGATAATGATTAATTAATAGGATTATAACTCAATAATAGTTTGTTGGGTTATGAAAACCCTTTTTACTTTTGTAATCATTAAGTAAAAATTCATTGGAATCTTTAAAATAATATGGATTTGTAAATCCCATGAATTAAATCATGGATTATATCAAATTAAAATATAATTTAGTATTTACACCATAGATATTATAAATTTGTTCTTAACATTAAAACAAGTTTATATGAAGCAAAAAATGCGAAAACCCATCACCTTGTTCTCAATTCATTATACGCACATGCTTAAATTCTGGAATAATAAAATTATTTTTATTAGATACCTTAATATGAATATTATTATTCTATATTTAATTTATTATACACCTTTTATTATCATATTATATTTAATTTTTGAAAATTGATTCAGTGTCTTCTTATTTTGGTAATTTTAGCCATCAATGACAATAAATTAATAATAAGTTAAATTACTCATATAACCTTAAAAAATAAAAAAGAAATATTTAAAATATTATTATAATTTAATAATTTTATTATATAGGTACTCATAGTAATCCATCATAGAGTTTTATAGCAATTATTTAAGTAGGTGGTCAAACAATCCCATATATGAACACACTATATCTCGATGGGTGAGTATGTTTAAGGAAGTGTAAAATATCATTATAAAAAAATAATAATGATATTATTTTGATTTTGTAGATATATTGAATAATATTTTAAGTGTATTTCAGGAATAAATAAAAAAATATGAAAAATTTAAAATGTCACTTCGTGGAGGTGATAACCCACAAAACACAAATTTAACATTATTTAACTTTTTTATATAGGTGGAATTGAGTAAATTATTATTCTTAAATTAATATAATGATATTTAATTTTAATAATTATAAAAATTTAATTATATTATTGTTTATATAGATGATTTAGTTAGGATTATGGTTAAATTAATGTCTAAGAGGAAGTGATACTCACTTCAGAAGCCTTAGTTTTCTCTTGGAAATTTCCATGGAGATGGAGATAATAACCAGCCTAAATGAGAACATAAGATTATTAAGGTGATAGATTATTCAAAGAGGAGAAAATTTGAAATTATTCCAGGATAAATTTGAATTTAATGTGAGACTTGAAGTGGTTTATGTTTCAGCTTATTATAAGTGAAGAGAATAGTAGTTTTGGAATTGACACTTACATTTTAAAAACTTTAAGGTTAATATACAAGGTTCATTGAAAAAAAATGAAATAGATAATGTAAAATTTTGTTTAATTAAACTAATAAAATTATCTTAGAAGAAGTTTTTGACCAGTTTTTTCCTTCTTCCCTTAGTAAAAGGATTTTTAATATTTTTTACTTTTTATAGGGGTAATTTTTTTTAACCTTAATAATTAATTTTAATGACTGAAATTAAAATTGAAATTATTTCTAATTTTAAAATTATTATTTTAAATATTAAAATCATTTTATTTTATAAAATATGTAAATTTGTTAAAATTTTATTTTAAAATAAACACACTTAATCGATTAAAATAATTTTTTTAGAAAAACAATGTTTTCCAACATTAAAATTATTCATATGAAAAAATTTCATCATCACTAATTTTAATGATATAAAATTATTTTTTATAAATAAATTTTTTACGATTTTAATTAATTTAAATGATTATTATCACATTTAAAATACTTCATTCAAAAAAGTGGTCGAAAATAATTTTTGCTAAACTAACATTTTAATTTAGTTTTAAAAATGTTTAACATAGGATTTACAAGCTCAAGTAATAAATTACAATGAATAATGTTATTAATTAAATAAATTTTTTTATAAGTTATAGGGTTTTTTAGTCTTTAAGTTCATGATTGTATAGAGTTGAAATTACATAAATAACAATTTTCATAAAAACATTATTTTACAACTAAATATCAACCTTTTCAGAAAAATATCACAATTTCATACAAATTAAACATTGATATGCCATATTTAAAAAAATATGTTTCTTTAAACAAATTTAAATTATAAAATGATGAAATTTTATATTATAAAATTAAATAAATAGTATTTGATAAACCAATTTTAATGATAACATTTTTCAATAATAAAACATATTAGTTATTTATCTTCTAATTGTAATTGTTTTTAATTGTTTAATATATTACGGTTTAAATTTTTTTAATAATGTTATTATAAGATATTTTGGTTTCTTTATGTTTGTTATATCATGTTAATAATGCTATCAAACAAGTCATCACTTATACAATGTCAATAATTTTGGTTCATTATCGTCATGGCTCCATAGAACACATGAGTCCCAATTAAGTCACCTTCTCTGAAGAATTTTTTTCTTCCAGGGTATTTTTATCCTAGATATATTCAAACCCTAATAAAATATTGATAACAAGTTCCCCCATTTACATTTCCTCCACTAATGTGGAGAAAAGAAAGAGAGCGACCAGGAAGGTCTAACAAAAAATGAACAAGGAGGGGCAGGACTGAGTCATTGGGTTTTCCACCCCCATAGTTGTGTGATTAATAATGTATATAGATCCTTTAAAACTGGAAAATAGGTTAAGGCGGTCCATCCATCGATGAAAAATTAAATCCTCTACTGAGAATCAAATATCAGGGAAGTAATAGAAAACAAAGGATCTTGAGTCATCTTTTACCAAAGAAAAGGGGGTGATTATTAATCCTTCAATGGATATATATTGTGATCTAATTAGTTTTTATGGAGTAGAATATCTATAACTTGAATCTTCAACTCTTGGGATACCCTCTAGGATGGATTTCGAATTCACCAAATTGGGAACAAAAAACCCCGAAGGGATTTTAACAATGATAGAAATCCCCCAGAGGGGGGAGGTAAATTTAAGAGTTGGAAATTTCGATTTTGGATATAAAAAATTGAGTCATAATCATGAGTATATCCCATGATTCAATTGAAAAAGTATCCCTTAAAATAATACTTGATAAATACCAGAATAAATAATGAATAACATTGTTGATTGAGAAGATTTATGTTCGACAATCACACCATTCATTAGTAAATATATGATTCTGATAACTAAAATTGTATTTCTTTATAGGGGTAGAAGTTATTCCATAAACACTGATGTATATATAATACAACACTATTGATTCATAGATAGATAAAAAAGTCTATCCATTTTAAGAAAAAGTGAGTTTTAACTAGGTTATAAAGAGATGCAAAGGGTTCTAGGGAAATATCCCTATTAAACACCCTTTATTTTATAGACATTATGAGGGAAAAACATAACCCTTTTACTGTTTTTTAATGTTAAGATGAAATTAAAAAGTCTGACACATACTTTTTAGGAGGTAAGGTCTGTTTTCAAGATAAATTATGATCATTTTGACACATTCATACATGCACATTAATGTTAAAACTATAGAGTGCGATGAATGTAAGATTTAAACCCTCTATATGTCCTAAGAATAATATAAATAATGAAAAAAATGAGACTTGAGTGACAATAAATCCTCTATAAATGAGATATTCTTGCATTTGATAGAGCCGATATCAATATCATGGGGTTCACTAGTAGTAGACAGATCATTAATGGTTGTCACCCCACCCACCTCTATCAATAATATAGAGTATGAATCATGTATGATGAACATGCGTGATCATGATATTACACCACACCTGCAAACATTAATTCTTGTAATAGAACCTAATGTGATTTTTGAGTCTTAAAACATGATAGATTATCACTTGGAAGCCCTGGATATCATCTCCTGGTCTATCATGGGAACAGTAAAAAATCCATTGATCCTATTTGAACTAGTAAATGAACCTTCTTTCAGTGTTTCATTCTAATAAAAATATCATTCCCATATAAACAAGTAAAACATTATTACAGGGATAAATAAATGCATTGTGGGTGTTCATGAGAAAATAGAAGATGAGATCCTACCAGTAGTGCATAAAGATTGAGCCACACCAATAATTCATTCTCCTGATTCTACCAGTGAGAAGATACCTATTTAAGGAGATATCTAGGTATTTTAACCAACTATGGTGACTCTATAATAGAAATTACCACAAAAAATGTGTTTTTTATCATTGTTATACCATTAAATTTTATTTTCTATCTGATGTTTTATCATATGCATCAATTTTATTCCATCACATCTGGGAGTAAAAGGTTCAGAAGTAAACATAATAAACCCCTCCTTAAATGAATTTTCCTAGACTATATTCTAGTTTCATAGAGAAACTTTTAACTAAACTAGTATACTCTTGACATCCAATAGATTGTACATTTTAATTCAAAGAATAACACATGTAAATTTATTTATGATACTCTAAGGGGTGAATTTAATGCAAAGTTACATCAAATGTAGTGTTATTTATTACTTAGAGGAATCAAGGGATTTAAATATAAGAATATACCTGATGTCATAAAAGTTATTCTCTAGAACCATAAGTGATGAGGAGAATCCAAATGGTACCACCAAGAGGTTGAATTAATATCACACTATATCCAACTCATAGTGGTGGTGATTCAATGGGAATCTCATTATTTAGTATTAGAGTTGAAGCACTAGTTTCTTACTAATAAAGAGAAGTCCCGCATAGGAAAACTCAAGTAGAAAAATTACGTAGTCATGGGGTGACTAGTAGGCGACCAAAGAAAATCAATGATTCCTATGCTGAGAGGTAGAGTTTTACCACTAAGGAGATATGCATTCCTCCTATTGAAGTGGTTGATCTTTCTAGAGTATCTGAATTTTATTTCTTTATTCAGGAGGTACAAAAATCCATTGAGCAGATCCATGATTTGGTAGATGGAATGTTAAAATAATATATTATCATAAATAGAGGATTTATCATATATATTATCATCTTACTCAATTTTTATTAAAATTAAGGATGATTATTTTCTTATCCAATCATTGCCAATTTATATATTTTTTCATCTATTATGACTATCATTTCACCAAAACTCATGTACACTAATAAATAATATTGGGATAATATAAATCAATTATGAACATTGAACATGAATGAAAAAAGTTAACCATGATTCCTTAGAATTTGAGTCAGATGAATTTCCTCTATGGATTGACTCATAGATGGATATTGGCCCAAATACAATCACCGTAAAAATAGAGTTGGTCCATATAGATAAAAATTTTGTTTTAATATAAGGATAATCATGAAGGGGGATTTTAGAATTATGATTCTAATGTTCAAGTGGTTTGGAAACTTAGAATTCCTATATTTGTAAATTTTTGATATATCCCTTAGATTAATAATATTAGGACGAGAGAATGAGAAAACACTGTATTCTCTTCCAAAGGAATGGGGCCTAACGAGCATAACCTGACTATTTTTAGGCTCCTATTGTGGATCCCATTATATTTGTTCATTTTATGTGACGACCTTATCATTTTTACACGTATCTAATTAATGAAATATTAGTTGTCGAGGACTTTAATTTTTATTAGGTTTTCCTTTATGGATTTTCAAACTAATAATTTTTATGATTTTTTAATTTTAAATGCCTGGTTTTTCCATAATTAATAAGGTATGTTTTTAGAGATAAGAGCCTCAATATTTACCCAAGCCTCCATTTATAGGTTTTAAACTTGAAGAGTTTTATTTATAATAAATGTTTTAGTTTTATGTCTTACCATATGAAAAAACATGGTTGATGCATAAGGTTATATTACTATGACCAATTGATATTGTAATATTGACCACCCCTTTGTATAATAATTGCATTACATTCTCTAAAAGTGTTATAGATCAAGGTTTCATGATATAAGTGGGTGGATTAAATATATTATTATTTATATAAAATGATATAATAGATATAATTATTCCCTTAGTACTTAGTTCAAGGGTTATTATAGATGAGGGATTCGTGTCATCATAGAGAAGCCTGAAAATGTAGGGGAATTAAATGTCTGGTCATGAAGCTTGGACCAATGTGTCAAAAGGTCTCTGAAAGGATGTCGTATCCTTTTTATAAAAAAAAAAATTATTCTTGATGGTGTAACATTCAGTGTATTGAATGCACATGAATTAATAAAAAATGGATTGTGTATATCACAAGTAAATGATCTTGAATCAAGGATAATGAGATTGGGTGCATTTGTCAGGGATATATGCTAACCATATTCTAAGTAATGGTTTCCATTGTAATGAAGATGGTACATACATATATTAGCATAACTTCTTGTAGTTGTAGAAACATTCTGTTTGTTAGTAGGCTAGATTGGGAATAAATACGCATGAGCCAAATTTATCCATGTATGTATAGGCAAAAAGAGGCATCCCATGAAGTCAAATTCACTAATTATTGATAATCATGGGAGATTTTTTTGGATTCAAACACATGAAAAATTAAGAACATTGATGGAGGAGAGGGCATTCAACTTGGGTTCTACTACACTAAAGAATACAATAACATGTATTGAACACATTATTGAGGTAAATAGATAGGATACATTTGTGATCAAACCTTTTCCTAGATTGATTGTCCCAATGATAATAACTAGGTATTTTCTAGGGCCATATAGTGGGTATAACAGATATATTCATTTTTTTATAAACTCCAATATTTTCTAATTATTTAAAATGTAAAATATCAATTAGTTAATATTTTTGTGTTTGAGGACTTCCTTTACTATTTTTTGGTATGAATTTTTTTTTCATATATTTCACTAGTAGTTTTGGGACTTTTTATATGAACTATCAAGTTCTAAAATTTAATGGAATATATTTTTGACCAAAATGCACAAAATTTAATGACATTATTCTGGGACCAAAATCATTAAGGTGATGTATGACACAACAAACCAATTTGGTCTCCTTGTATAGGAATATTCCAATACTATTTTAATAGATAAAAATGTTTTTTTAAATCATAATTGATGGTTCTTAGATTAGGAGAGATGATGTGGGATAGAAATGTAAGGTATGATCTCTAAACTTGTTAAAATGATGGGTACCCTTGTAATTCCATTTATGTTCATGAATATTAGAGTAACTTCTTCATAGTACTAAAACATGCCATCATTTTCCATGCCATATTGGTGGAAATATGTAGGAGAAAATTTTGGGTATGTTTGTTTATATATCTATGTAGAGTTTTCCATTCATTTAGCACACAATATTCCCTAATATCCATGAATGTTTTGTGGAAGTCCTATTAAATTGAGACATGAAATGTTAATTATGGAATTAAATGTTCACTGATGGTGTTGGAGCCCTCCCAAACCTTTCATGACTATGGTTAAGCTATTGTGGTCCTATGTAAAGTGTGATAATGGATTATGTTATGTGTATTTTTACATCATTAAAAAAGGAATTTGGTTTCATGATGTTTAATATTATTCGGTAAGGAATTGGGTGCAATACATTTTAATTTAATGTGATGAGGACATACACCTTGTATTTTAACATTGTGGGTTAGGGATGTTATTATAATCAATGTTACCTTGAAATTACTCAAGTATAAGATGAAAAAACCTTACATTAGTCTTGGGTTCATAAAGGATGAAATATTTTAAATCAATCACCCAAGGGACCTCACAACTATAACCAAGGTACTGAACATATTTATGGTCAACCATGAATGTGTGGGACCCAAATATCAAGAATATGTGGGGATATGTAAAGGAATTTTATCCTAGTGATGGAATTTATTTTTATGTTCTCCTATATTGGTATGGGTCTCATTTGGGGTAGTGAGTTAATACAGTAACTTAAGGTCGTGTAGGATAGAACCAAATTCCATGTTGGTTAAATTGATGTGACAATGAATCAGGTTTCATGTAGTTTAAATTCATATGAAAATGAACTTTATATAGAGGTTTTTCACAATTCTAACTCAAATGAAAAATATTATGGGTCTATATCAATGAAAAAACTATATAGGGAATACAATTAAAAAAGGAAGGGCCAATACACTATGATGAAGGGGTGTTTGATGGGAATCCATGGATGACCCCAGAATAAGAGTTCTAAATGTATAAATGTGTCATGTTTTGGTAGGAATCAAGCCTAATGTAGTTTTTAGGGTGAATGGTTCTCAGATGAAAATTATACATAGGTATACGGAAGAATTTTCCATAGATTAAGTGAACCATGGTTCATAATTCATTTATAATAACTGTAACTATTGTAACCCTCAAGGACGAAGAAAGAAGCACTGTATAGATCGAGCTCTTAAACATGGGAGGGGTATTTTTAGAAGTATAATTCAATAGGATGTAACTGTATTGGGGCCTCTATCTGAATCCATCATATATAGGGGAAATTATCTTTTTATTAATCCAAACATAGTTTTCATAAAGCTCCTCATATAAAGGCTAGTTCTATTTATAGGGTATGGAATTGGACCTTTCCTTAGAGTAGTTCTATTAAACAAAATATAAGGGGAAGTTTTATTTGTTGATAGTTAGGGTTGGTTCAATAATGGGAGATTCTAGAACAAAAATTTATCCTATTAGGATAGTAATTATTTCATACATTATTTTAAATTTAAAATAATATAAGAGGATTTAAGGAAGGATCCAATATAGATAGATAGTACTTCAACACTACGATGGGGTCATTATTCCACCCTTCTCTTTCTTAGTGTAGGTTCTCAATTAAGTACCCACCATAATCACTAATATAGAAAACGGGTCGAAGAAGATTAGGTAACTTTAGTTGTTTAATTAATTTCTGAGCCCTAGAAAAGAGATCCAGGTGTTACTAGGTATCCTGTGAATAAAGGTTTAAATCCAAACATAGTACTTAGATTTTTCCCCTATACAAATAATGTTTTTACATTAGGGAAGGTATCTTCAGAATAGCTTCATTACTGGAGAACTCAATGATAAAAAAACCTAAGTATATTTATCTCTAAAATTTGAGAGGATATTTTTTGGATTTAGATAAATGCATGAAAATAATTGGCATAGATTTGGATCTCATGTAACATAGTTATGCCACACAAGGTAGGCTATTTTGAGTAGTTTAATGTATTTTTGGGTGGACCAAGCAGTGTAAGGTTTAATTTTATATTTTTAAGACCATGTTACATAGTTTAACATCATGTAGAAATTACAAAATAACCTATAGTTAATGTATTCTACATAATATTGGGGAACTCTTGAATGTGGTATTGGTACATGGGGAAACTTTTCAATGTTTTAGGTTATATGAGGTTAGGTCATTTGAACCTTGTGATAGACATAGAGGGACTAGTATCAAGTAAAACCCTTGGGTTTACCCATTATATATAATACCCGAAGTCACTATATATCTTATACTAATAGGAATAAAACCTTACATAGTTATTTTCACATCCATTTATAGTTCTAGATTTTATTCAAAATAAAAGGGACATTATAGAGGGAATAGGTTCATGGATAAATAATATGAATTTTAAGTCTCTTGTGTATATTTGGATTATATATTAGATAGGAGTGACTTCATGATTTGGGATCATGCACCCTAATGGATTATGACTATAGGGTGTGGCTTAGTTATTAGAAATGGTTTTTATATTGGTTAAATTGTAGATTAGACCAAGTAAAAGTGTCACAATATCTATACATGACATACTAAAGTAGAGATAAATCCACACATATTTTTTGAAATATAATTGAAGAGATCAAGATTATATTATGGGTGAAACAACATTGGGTCTCACCTTAGTGAAGCACTATTAGGGAGATAATATGTCGCAATAAAGGCCCATAGCACTAAGGTGAGTGAGGGAATTTTGTATATTTGTTTCTAGTCATAGGAGTGGTGATACATGGATCACTGTGTATCATACAGAATGAAAAATCAAGTGAAACATAGTTTTTAATGAATCTTTTTGTAGTTTAGGATACAATGTAGGGGAATATTGGTGTTTCACTAGGTATATGTTCATGAATAAATAATCCCACATTGAGCGAACTTTGGTAGATCTAGATCATACATACGGGTAAGGGTATGACTAGTTATTTTTAATTTTGATTTGAATTTACAGTTAAAATTGAGAAACAAGATCCAAGCCTCACTCTAAATACCATAATGATTGGAATAAATACATATGTAGTTATTATTTTTTTCCTATATATTGACCAATCTCAAATATAGGAGGGGCATCAGTTCTTTGTGAAATTTATACCTCATCCCAATATATGAGGGTCGGTTTTCACGACATATCATGTGAAGATACAAATCAATACACATGTAGTTACTGAATAAAAATTCATTATATAAATCAAGATTATACATAGGGAAAGCAGGTATGTTGATCTTTATAGGTCAGATGGACCATGATGTCTGGGCCTACTAGTATAAGAATTTTTATTAAATATAAACCTATGTAGATTGATATTTTTAATGGGGATGTGAATTTTTTATTTTTTAAAGGATTGTCCAAGAAGAATAGATCTAAGTGTCTCTATGTATCTCGTAATAATGGAAATCAAGCCACACATAGTTCATCAAAAGAGAATACTTACATAGATGTAGCCCATATGTATGAAAATGGGGCATTAATATCCACGGTAATGGATTGATTTCATGTCAATAAATCTTATACATTTCTTGATATTATACAGGGAAGCTATGTCATTGTAGATAATCCACTCTAAATAGTTTTGGGTTATGTATAATGGATATGCGAGGGGAATTTAGTTTGATGTTATAATTCCATAACCAATTTTTGATATAGTTTATATTCATACCTTGAGTACCTCTACAATATAGTTTAACATCATATGACTATTATGTTATGCCATACAGTTTAAGGTCGTGAAACAAGGACCCAAACTATGTAGTTTAACATCATGACGCTAATCCATTTTAAACTATTGCAATGTCATGTAAAATATTTACTGATAAATCTTACATTGCTAGGGGTGTGGCACATTCCCCATCCATTATACTCAATAAATAACCCCTATTGGAGTGTAACTTGTGCATAATATAAGGTCCCTTCAAATTTTGTTCTACATTTAGAGTATTCTTCCATATTATCATCAGGGCTCTGAGAACCAATATCATCTCTCACTAGAAGAATGTGACGAGGAAAAATTTATTTTTCAAGACTAATAAAATTTTATTTTGATTGACATATATGTTTTTTAATGTCTAAAAACTCCTCTTATTGAATCATTCTAACTCATCAAGACTATTCTGGGATTCTTCTTCTTCTGAAAGATGGTTATAAATCACAAATTCAAAGTGATGGAAGATGAACCTTGATGGGAAACACCACCTTTTTATATATAAAAGTGAGTGGGGGATTAATTTTTCAGTGATGTGAGTTATGGTGTAGTAATCCCACAATCCATGTAGAAGTTTTTCTGGCCAAAGTTTCAATTTTTTATCCCCAATTTTGTAGATTATATTTGATAAGTTATTATTAAAAGCCTCTATATTTCTATTTTTTGCCACATTATATTGGGATGAGTGTTTGGACATAATTTTATACTCAAGATATTTTCATTTCAACCCAAAATAATATAATTTTTTATTTTTTTCCATCAATATTGTATAAGGGACACCAAATACAGTAATTATATTAGTCTTCATTAAGTTGATGAAATTGTTTGTCTCAATTTACCTAATGACTATAGCCTCGACCCATTTGTAGAAGCATTATAAATGAATATGGATATAATTAACCACCTTATTGTAGCCAAAGGATATAGAACCATGAAATCTATTACCCTTATGAAAAATGAAAATGAAGATAAAGAAACATAGAAAAGTTATATGGTTTGATGTATTAATTTGGATTTTATTTGAATAGAATGGGTCTTCATATATATCCAATGGGGTCTCCATCATTGGTGATAGTTTATTAGAGAAAATATCCATATATAATTGTAATAAACTATCAATGATATGGACTCATCATGTTCGAGGTTAGAAATTATTTCATTTATTGCCTCCATGTTAAAAATGATGATAGGGGAGACCACCTAGTGACATGTGATGAAGATAAATATATCATCCTAACTAGGGTTAGATAAGGTTATGGCTACACTATCTAGTTCATCAAAATGGGAATTATATGAATGAAGGAATTTTTTCAACACTATCTTGAAGAAAAACTCTACAATTAATTCCCTCACATAGCCATAGAGGGTAGATAACGCTCCGCTTTTAATGGTATATTCATCATTAATCTACTTAATTAGCATCTTCCAGTCATATTTTACCTTAAAACATGATAATTTTAGTTAAAAGGATAATTAAAAGCCCATGAATAGTGATTATTACCATTACTCATTATTAGCACAACCTTCAGATAAAATGAATGAATAAGGAATTTCCACATTGGCTATGGAGATAAAGAAAATCCCTAGACAGACTCTATTAAGCATTAGGTTTTCCAATATTTTCCATGTAAGGATTCGAGATGCACCATCAAAGTACATATCCAATGTTTTGGAGTGTTATGGATAGATAATAACTCCTTATCTAGGAGTTAAGTATTAGTCAAAGTTAATTCTAGGGTAGGATGTTCTATATAAAAATTTGAAAGATCTTACCCCTTGACTGCCTTTTATGACATCAATGGATTGATCAACTATTATAGACTAACTTCCCATCGAGCCAGATACCTATAAAAAATTGGATTCATGAGCATATACTATAGTGGATCAGTGCATTAAATTAGGTGGACTTCATGGTTCAACATATAACACCTCAAATTTCACACAATGATAATCAATGGTTGGTTGTTCGTCATTGTTACAGAATTTCGATTCTTATTATTTAGCATTACCCTACTTGGTTAACAGTGATATTTTTCTTTCACAAAATCATTTGTTTATGTGACTAGGTACTTTAGTGACCTATCAATTGTAGACACATATTGAATGAGGGAAAACCCTCATAATAATGGAATCAGAACATTTGGTTGCAACAGATGTCTCTTTAAGGTGTTGAAGGAATCTTGACAGTCTTCCTCCGATCATTAAATAAATACATTTGTCATTAAACTCATGAAGGGTAGGCATTTTTTGAACACATTGGATATAAAACACCTGATATAGTAAAAAAATCCCTGAATCCACCACAACGCTTTTAGTTTTGTAGGATGTGACATTTCAAGGATCGTACAAGTATTCTCAGGATTGACTTTGATGTCATAGTGGTGTGCCCCAAAAACAGTGTAATTTTTCTAATGTCACATGAAAATAACATTTTATTGGGATTATCATCATGTATTATGGTTTAAATTTTATGAATACTATTAGTAGGTGAACAATATGACCAAAAATAATTTGGTATTTAACACAGGATTTTTGATAGAGAATTTTATGATCATTCCTAGAAAGGGTTACAAGATACAATGCATAGTGAATTGATAGGTGGTTCAAACATTCTTTAAACCATATGGAATGATTAGATAATAAAATATCCCATGAGGTTATACAAATTTATTTTATTATTCATCCTCATTGTCCATCGTTATCTGATAGTATCATTAGTATTTATCTATGAAGTAATGGTATTGTGAGCTACAGTTGCATTGATTAGGAGTTTTTTATTTGAATAGAGAAATAATTAATTTTTTAGTGATAATTAGTATACCTAAAATCAATGAAATCCTAGTTCTATCCATAATTGTTTTTAACAAGGATGATATTGGAAAGCCATACTGAGTATTTAAACTCCTTAAAGAAGTTTTATTTAATAATATTCTCAACTTGAAACCATGATGATCATATATAAGGACTGGATGAGGGTTGAACACATCAGAATCTATTACATGAATTTATATATATATATATATGAACACATAATGATTTTTTTTTTCTAGAGGGGTGTTTATATCTCTTACTCTTTAGGAGGAACAATAGTGATGATCAATTTTTTCCTAGGGTTCTCTTCTGTACGAAGGTGTACCTATTGAAGTTCATTGATGGTAAAATAGATACCTTCCTAAAATGTTTTAGGATAATCTCTCAGATCATTCTCCTTTAATTATTATTTCTTATGGATTTGGGTGATAAATAAATAACTTCTAGATTGGGAGATAATACATTCTTATTTTCATGCTTTATAGATACTTGGGAGGAATCTCCAGAACTTGAGAGTGCTGATGTATGAGCATCATCAATAGGGTTTTTTGGGATATGTTCCCCATCCTCTAAATTATCACTAGGTTAAGAAGAGGTAATGAAATCCAATGATTCAAAAAAAATTCACTACAAAAAATACAGTATATTAGCGGTAGTTTTTTAGAAGGGGTTATGAACAACCCCCTATAAATTCATTTTTGAGGGGGTTCTACACAACCCCTTCTAATAATTGAATTTAGAGTGGGTTCATGACCCCCTCAAAAAAATTTAGATTTTTTTTGTAATATGTGGATTGATTTTAGATGGAGTTGTGTCAAAACCACCCCTAATTTAATAATTAATGTCCATATATGTTCAGTTGAATTTTATAGGTGATATATATATAATACTTATTTGGATATTAGAGGTTATATATATATATAACATTGATTTTTTTAAAGGATATATTGGGAGAAGAAAACCCCATCTAATCACTTAAATTTGAGGGGTTCATGAACTGTTGTTAATCCCATATATTAGAGGGTGATTTTGAACCCGTTCTAATTTATGAAATTATATGGGTTGTGAACCCCCTCTAATATATGAAATTTAAGGGGTTTTTGAACCCCCTATAATATAAGAGATTATTGGGGCTTTTGAACCCCCTCTAATATATGATATTAGAGGTGGTTGTGAACCCTCTCTAATTTATGACATTAGAAGGGGTTTTAACCCCCCGCTAATTCAACAAATTAGATGGGTTTCATGAACCACCGCTATTTGACTGGAGGGGTTTTTTAAACCCCACTAATTGTTTTTTAAATAAATCACATATAAATTCAATTTTTTTAATATATATGTTTGTGTGAACATGGGTGTGTACATATATATAAATGTATTTAAATTAATCATAAAAATTTATATAAATATATATAAAAAATATATAAATACACTATATTAATACTTATACATATAAAAATAAATGTAGAAATATATTAATACTGGTATACATATTATAAATGTCATTATAAATATATTTATTAAAATATATTAAATTTATATTTGGTTTTATAAATACTATGCATTTATATTTTGATTTGTATTATAAATATATTATATTAAATACATTTGTATTGTATATTTATGCATAAATACATTTATATTATATTATATATACAAATATATATAATATAAGATGAAATTAAATAAATAAATAAATATATAATTATATTATATTATATAATAGATGTTTTATTATATGTAAATTTTTATATATATATTACATAATTATTTTATATATATTGCAGTATACCATATTAAATATAAATTTATTTAGTAAAAACATTTATATCATTTAATTATATTATATATTTCCAATTATATGAATGTATTTTGTTTTGTGTGTATATATAAATGTGTATACATGATATGATATAAATGAATAAAATTAAATACATAAATATATAGTCTAAATGTATTTAGTATAATATATGTATAATATAAATCATAAAATAAATAAATGTATAGTATATATAAAACTGATGTAGAATTTTTATATTTTAAAAAATTGGCGTAATAATATTATTTTTACACACACAAAAAAATATAAATGTATTTATAAATATATTTATAATATAAATGAATAATTATTTAATTTTGTCTTATATTAAATATAAATATATAAATATATATATATTATAAATTTATAAATATAAATATATTATAAATATTTATAATAATAATTAATTACATTATTTCCACACGCACACACACAAATAGAAAACTACTTATAAATATATGTATACATATATATTTATAATATAAAAGTATTATTATTTAATTTTTTCCGATATTATATATAATAATACTTGTATTAAAAATGTGTAATTATAAATACATTATATATATTTATAATAATAATTAATAATATTATTGTCACACACACAAAAATAAAAATGTGATTATAAATATATATTTTCAATATGAATGTATATTTATTTAATATATGTATATATAATAAATGTATAATTATTTAACTTTGAATAAATTAATTATAAATATATTATATATATTTATAATATATGAGAATACGTGTAACAATAATATATAATATAAACGTATTTATATAATTATTTATATTTTATATATATTATACCCAAATATATATTATATATGATTATTATACATAAATATATGTTTATAAATAAATAAAATATATTTAGGATTAACAATATAGATTTAGTTGTTCTAGTGGCACAAGGATATGAGTTTTTTTCATATCATCGCAGTTTCTAGTCCTGATAGAAAGCTTTTTACTACCTGAGAAGAAGTGGGTTGGCATTTACCATCAAATTTGAGTGCAGGGAGTGGCGTTGGTAGAGGGGTGGGTGGGGTTATCTCTCAAGTCAGAGGGATATCGGGGTCTTGGGTGTTCATGTATACGCGGGTTTTGGGGTGTATGTGGGGATGTCATCCAGGGCAGGATTTTGGGTGTTAGGTGGGTGTGGTGTGAGAGAGTGTTTGAGGATAGCGAAGAGGTGCTTGAGGATGTAATTGGATCTAGCATGATGGTTTTCATCATATAGGAGGGTGGGGTATATGTGGGGATGTCAGTGGGGGTGGGACTTTGGGTGTCTGGTGGGCTGGGTTTCAGAGAGGGTTTGAGGAGAGTTTGGGGTGGGCAGGGCTGTTAGAGAATCGGGCGGGGTGGTTGTTAGCGTATAGCAGGGAAAGGTGTATGTGGGGATGTCATCGTATAGAAGGGAGGGTTTTTGAGGAATGTGTTGGGGTGAGTGGGGGTGTATGTGGGGATGTCAGCGGGGGTGGGACTTTGGGTTTCTGGTGGGCTGGGTGTTAGAGAGGGTTTGAGGAGAGTTTTGGGGTGGGCAGGGCTGTCATAGAATCTGGCGGGGTGGTTGTTAGCGTATAGCAGGGAAAGGTGTATGTGGGGATGTCATCGTATAACAGGGAGGGTTTTTGGGGAATGTGTTGGGTTGAGTGGGGGTGTATGTGGGAATGTCAGCGGGGGTAGGACTTTGGGTGTCTGGTGGGCTGGGTGTCAGAGAGGGTTTGAGGAGAGTTTTGGGGTGGGCAAGGCTGTCAGAGAATCTGGTGGGGTGGTTGTTAGCGTATAGAAGGGAAAGGTGTATGTGGGGATGTCATCGTATAGTAGGGAGTTTTTTTGAGGAATGTGTTGGGGTGAGTGGGGTTGTATGTGGGGATGTCAGTGGGGGTGGGGATTTGGGTGTCTGGTGGGATGGGCGTCAGAGAGGGTTTGAGGAGAGTTTTGGGGTGGTCAGGGCTGTCAGAGAATCTGGCGGGGTGGTTGTTAGCATATAGCAGTGAAAGGAGTATGTGGGGATGTCATCGTATAGCAGGGAGGGTTTTTGAGGAATGTGTTGGGGTGAGTGGGGGTGTTAGAGTAAATATGTGGGTGGGGGTGTATAGCAGGCGTGATTTCAGGTGTGAGTGGGGAAAGAAATCTTGGTAGTTGGTATGGATGTTAGTGGTGGTATTTCAGGTGTCAGTGGGAGGGATGATTTTTGGTGTGTGTCAGAGGGATATGGTGGAGAGAGTGAGGGATTTTGGGTGTGTTTCAGAGGGATATCGGGGAGAACATGAGGGATTTTGGGTTTCATATGGTGATTTTTGGAGAGCATGAGGTGTGGTATTTTGGGTGTTAGATGGGTCTTGGGAAGGAAAATTGTTTTAAAAAAATGGGGTTAGTTAGGGGCGGTTTTTACCACCCCAAAGAATGTAATTATAAATGAAATTAGTGGTGGTTTTAACCGTATCTAACTCAAAAAATAAATTAGGGGTGGGTAAAACCACCTCTAACCCATCAATTTCTGATAAAATCAAGGGTAGATTACACGGGGTTAAAACCCCTTCTAATATTACATTTTTATAAACTAAACTTCAATTTACCAGCACTTCACCAAAACCACCCGCAAACAAATTAGGTTGCTAGTTTAGCGGTAGTTTAGAGTAACTGCTGCTAAACTATTTAGATGATGTTTTAACCCCTTATAAACTAAAAAATAACCCCTAAAGTCAACTAGTTAATTGTAGTTATTATAGTTTAAATTTCATTTCCTATCAATGATAATGATGAGATATATCTTTTATGGGGTTTGGAAGGTAAGCTTGTAGAACATTTTATCATGGACTTATCACCTGTTTTGACTCTCTTCTGAGGCATGTCTGGGTTACTTTCTCCTGACACAGTTGTTACTATAAAAATAAGAGACTGTAATTCCCATTAACTATGATAGATCCCTATTGGGTGGGTATATTACCTCCACCATATTGATGGAAAATATATAATCATTTCCATGTAAATTCCAAGTATTTGTAGGGGAAATTCCTGAACCATTAGGAGCAACGATCTATGCATCTCCTTTTATCATAAATTCAATTCTTCTCTATTATTACAAATTACATTGAGATATTGTAGCTCACAAGAATAAAATGGGGAATTTACTTCATTTAACACTTCAATCTTCCCATTTATAGGGAATTTTAGGAAATGAGGGTTTGATGATGGCCCGACCCCATGGTTGGGAAGTTGTGGACATACTACCAGAACATTGAATATTTTATCCTACTATATTTCCATGAACTCTGAGTCTTTTGAGAGTTCCATGACATAAAAATTGCATTTTTTATCATCACCTTTTTTATCCTTTAATAATGAACATTTATGGATACCGGTCCTGCTCTCTATACCCCAATCGTCCGAGTGTTTTTACCACGATAAGAATGAGATCAGAACCATTTTTTATCAATGATTAATGAATGATAATAATTTAATGATTTCTCAAGAAGTATGTGGGATTAATGTGTATTTGAATTTCTTTCACTGAGTCTTGCTCTGTGAACAAGATTGACTACAAAAGAAATCTTTAATGGCATTACAGTTTGCCTTTATCGACACTAACATAGTGATGGCTACAACAATGTGGTTAAAAGGACTAGGTTATAATCAGTGTTAGGATTTCTCTGATGATGTGGTTCTTTATAATCACTAAATAATCACTAAAAAAAGATTCAATTTATTAGCACATTTATTTAGCACGGATAAAGGGAGTCTTTATCCATGCTTCCACAAGAGATGATAAAGGAAACATTTATCAACCCTAATAAATGTGAAAATAAAGGATAATAATACAATGTGATGTTACAACACATTGAAGCACCAAAATTATAACATATTGTGATGTAATTTAACATCACACTATATAAATATAAGTAGTGCTATAAACAACACTATAAATTAAAAAAATCAGATACAAATTCAGAATTTTAAAAAATAAAATTACCAATACAAATACAAGAAGAAAAAAGTTTTATAAATCAAAAAATGAACCTATAAAAAAGATCAAAACACCCTTAATTGAGAAAAGGAATGAAACTATATAAGAAATAAATTATTATGTTAGTAATAATATAAATAAAGAAATTAAATAGAAAGTGTTAATTTCAAACTAAAATTTGAGTCATACCATGAACACTATTTATCAAATTTCATTGTGGTTGAATTTTTCACATCACATTTCTTTTTTTGTTCATCATCACGAAATATCTCATTAAAAATTACCTAAATAAGTATATGATAAAAATGTTAAAGAAATTAAATAATTAATAGATTTTGAAATTATGAGAAAATAATTTATGCTCGTTTTCTCAGTTTTGGTGATGTGATGCACGTTTTAAACTTAAATGACGCCTATATATTGAAGAGAATCCCTTGGATTCATACCTATCACACTATATGATGGATTAAGGTGCGTCTGATTCCTACATATCCCAAATGAATTAGAGATAATTTTCCTAAAGTATCAAAAACAGTCAAATCTATTTCCTTGATTTTGATTATACCACTTTGTGTTTTTACTAAATTGACATTTTGAGATATAAACATGTAATTTGAGTCAAAGAGGTCGAATAATTTTTTGGTTTTACATGAGACTGATTCCTAAACGCCAAAAATTAAAAATTATTTTTTCCTAAATCTATGGGTTTTTAGTGAGTGACATTTTTTGTATTAAAATGTCGATTTTAAACTCATAACAAACACTTTGTGGGATACTAAAAACATCATGTATTATGTTGAAGTGAGATTGATTCCTACACATTATAATTTACTTATGGATCATTGTTTTAAAGTAATAATACAATATTAATTCTTTTTATCGGTTTTAATTATGTTAGTTGTATATTTTCCTAAAATTAATTTCAATTTTTAATAAAAAGATGCACTTGGAGTCATATCGGTCACACCATAAATCATATTGAGGTGAGGAAAATTCATACACATGCCAGATGCCTTATAGATCATTTTCTTAATGTATGAAAATAATCCAAAATGTGTTTCCTCCATTTTAATTATGCCAAATCTGTTTTTTTAGTAAAATTTCATTTTAATATGGAAATGAACAATTTGAGTCATACAGGTTGTATCATGCATGGGTTTGATGTGAGAATGATTCACACACATAAAAGATGAGTTATGAATTGTTTTACTAATTTATCTAGACAATCCGAGTTTGTTTTCGTGGTTGTTAGTGAGTGACATATTTTTGTATTAAAAAGTCAATTTTAAACTGATAACAGACACTTTGAGTCATACATGGAGCATTGTGTATCTATACATCATAAATGACTTATGGGTCATTTTTCTAATGTACCAGAACAATTATAATTAATTTATAGGATTTGAGTAAGTAAGATGACTTTTTTTTAAATTTATGTTAATTTTGAATAAAAAGATTCACTTGGAGTCATACCAGTCACACTATGTATCAGATTGAGTTGAGGCTGATTTCTAAATATCCCAAATGGATTATGTATCGTTTTAATAAATTATCAAAATAATAAGAATGTGTTTCCTTAGTTTTTATTAGGATACTTGTTTTTTTTACTAAAATTTCATTCTAATCTAGAAACATGCACTTTGAGTCATATATGATGCATAGTGTATGGATTTTATATGAGACTGATTCATACATCTCTCAAATGAATTATAAATCATTTTTAACAAATTATAAATACCATATGAGCACGTTCTCTCAATTTTCGGCGAGTTCCACTTTTTTTGTATTAATATGTCAATTTTAAACTCATAATATATACATTGAATCATACCAAACATGTTTGGTAATAGATTGAGGTGAGGATTATTCCCACAAGTCACAAATGACCTATCTATAATTTTCATAAAATACCAAAACCTCTATTAATATAAATAAAATCCCTCTAAAATAGATTAAACATGTCATTTAAACATGTCATTTATATTATCATTATACCTATAGAGTCTTCTACTCATTTTTATGTATATTTAGATATGTTTGGAAACATATATTCAAAACTGGATAAAACATTTAGGCTTCATTTGGAAGTACATATTGAGAACTTCTTATAAAACCTATGATAAGTGATTATTTATAATTTTTTAAGATTTCTTAATGAAAAATTGATTTAAGGTCACTTTTGATGTATTTATTCCATGTAAGGATTTATGAGATTCAAACTTATGGTGGTATTGGTGAAATGAAGTTGTGAGATACTGACAACCATCCATTTCATTATGATTCTAGGAGAAAGTTTTCTGAAGATGAAGTGGAAATAATATTCTGAGAGATCTACTCATTATGGGAGGAATACCTTCAAGACTCAGATTAGCACAAATTTGAATTTATCAAGGTTGAAGAGGAAGGGAATCAAAATGTTTTGTTGAAATGTTTTTTTTTCACAAAAAATGTGAAGCATGAGTATTTTCAAGAGTTTACCCATCATAGTTGTATTATCATCCAAGTATGACTAATTGCAAAGTTCTAATAGGATTCAGTGTGACTACACCTAAATTAAAATTAATTTTTGATTATTTGTTTTCAAAAGTAACCAAGTGAGTTTCATAAGAAAATTCGTATCCAGAAAACAAAAAAAATCATTCATTATGTTTTGATTAATTTTTTTGGTGTCATTTTTTGTGTTATACAGAAGTAGTAAATAAGAAGGATAAAATGCTACAGGTTTTGAATAATGGGTTGGGAGATGCGATATTCAAATTCCTGGTAGTGGCTTTGATGAAGATTAATGAATAATATCTGAGTGGGTCGTAGGTCATCTAGGAACTTTGGAACCATAATGATGGGAGGATGACAAGCTTGAAAGAGGGAGTCAAATCCACCATCAAGAGATGGTAGGAAATAAAGCTTCTGAGGATGGATTAAATAAATGTAGTGTAGGTTAGTGGTAATGGAGTATTTAAGTATTATATCTCTATTTACAATAGTAAAAATTTTCCTAAAAGATTACTGAAAATGTGGAATTTTAGGCAAGAAGTGTATTATATTGTATATCTATCTTACCAAATGAATCCTCATTTACACAAAATTATTTATGAAACTCATGGTACTTTATATAATTAAAAATGATTATTAATTCTTAATCCATAATCGTAATCAAGGAACATTATCAAACAACACATCATTTTAAACATGTTGAGAAGGTTGTATGACCTCCATAAAAAATATAATTAACTTTCTATCCCAACATACCACCAACAACAATATAATCCCTACAAAAAGTTTTAAATTTAATTAGATTTAATTTATTAATTCATATTTGGTAAAAATTACCATAATCATAAATAAAACATAATAGTTCTAAGAGGCACTAAAGTTTCTAATATTTCACACAATTTCAACACAAAACCATTAATAATTATTTCATACGGTATATCATCATCTCATTATTCAATAATATATTCATCATGTGAAATTATATTCAGATTTATATAAAAATTGTGTATAAACAATAAAAAATAATCAAATAAAAGAAAATATACAGAAACCATCACAAAATTCTAGAATTTTATGACATTAGAACAAACTTAATTTATTCATTCTACAAAATAACCTTTGTGAAACTAATCATCCAATACTAATTATGCGATAATTTTCACATATCATTCTATGTAATTTTATAAAGATGATTATTTAAATAGATACACATAAATTCATTATTCTAAATATTCCAGCCAAACCCTTTTTTTGTAATTTTTAAAAAGGCACTTTATGGTAAGTGGTAACCACACATTCAAAGGATTCAAATAAAACCACCAATTTCAAGAGTTGAGACTCTGCCAAACCACCAAATAGACAACCACATGACCCAAAATTCAAATTCAAAACAATCCATGCACGCCTTGGGTCATGAAAGCTTGCATTGTGAGCCGCGTCCCCCGACAGTTCCACCTATGTCGCCTCCACTTCACCAGAATGGAACCCACCGTCCAGCGTCCCAGTTCGCCAGTGAGAACCGACCTCCAGATTCCAACCTCGCCACCATTAAAACACCATCGCTTCCACTCATAAAAGAAGAACACCACAAAACATCAGAACACCGAACCTGGAACAACGAAAATCTCATCCCTCCACCAGTCACTGCCACTGAACCAATCATCGCTGACGTTGAAGATCAAATCGAACTTCGACTAAAATTACTAAATCTTCATCGAGGGAGAAACACTGAAAAGAAGAAACACATCAGAAATCAAACACCCAATGTCATCGAAACCACTAACGCCGGTTGGCAGGTTGAGCCTCTTGAACCACCATAGTCCACTCGAACTACACATCCCAAAGCCACTTAGAGAACCAACACACCAAACCACACTTGGGGGAGCGAAGGAACTTAAGAGCAAGAGCAGAGAGGGAGCAGACAAGGGCTTCAGAATAGAACCTCAGCCATGCCAGGACCATCAACCCAAACATTCGAAAAACTTCAGTCACGTCTTTAGAAAACACAAGAGATCACTAGAGTCGAAGCAATGAAACACCACAAACAAAAAAGTAGAACACCACTCACACAAAAATCCCTGAACCAGAAAGAATGAAGCCCCAAAACAATGCTCCACTGTAACCATCCTAATCCATCATCGGAACCATCATACTTGACCAATATGGGGTCAAGCACGACAGGGAAGATGAAAAAAGTACCAAAGAAGGTAGACTGAAGCTTCGATCCCAGAACACCACAAAAGCAGATGCAATGAAATCAACCCTAAAAGGAGAAAGGGAGAACACAGAAAAGGGAGAGCAGGCGATCCTAAAAAAACTGAAGAAGGCCCCCCATAGAGGAGGAGCTAGCGTGGCCCCCAGAGGTTTCAGGTGAAACCCTAGCTATGGAAATAGATTCAAACAATTAAATCCACAATATCTAAAAGGTAACAAGATATCATATAATAGAAACATCATGAAAATCACTATCAGATGCAACAAGTAATAGAGATGTAGTTCGCAGTGTTCTCATATTAAGATGGAATGAGTTTATATAGTAGGGGTAGCATTGTATAGGTATAGGTAAGTGTGGTAGAGAGAGATGAGATGTAGGTTTTTTCATGGTTAGTTCCACTACAAAATCCAAAACTAAGGAATCCTAAAAATAAAACAATGACGTAGGAAAATGTGAAAATAACTTACGTTGGATTACATCCTTGATTATTCTAAGAGAATGTGGAGGAGTAGCACTTATAGCAGGGGATCTCCACAAGATCTTGATTATCATGACTAAAAGAGTCACTATTAGAGTTGTTTTAAATAGATTAGCGACACTTTTATCGGTGTTTTCAATAAAGCACTGATAAAGATCCCTTTTATGAGTGTTAAAATTTTAATCACTTATAAAAGACATCTTTATCAGATTTTTTTTAGCTCAGAGAAATATCATGCTTTATCATGGCTAAAAAAGTGTTGATAAAACACATCTTTATCAGCACTGAAGTTTTAGTGGTGATAAGGGTTACTTTTATGAGCACATTTTTCACTAACAAAGCTCGATCTTTATCAATGTTAAAAAAGCTCTGATAAAATGAACATTTATCACAGTTAAAACATTAACAGTGATAATGGATTTTTAATTATAATTATAAATAAAAAATTGTAAAAAAAGTTATATAATTATATATTTGTTTATTATAATTTTATAATTATTTAAATTTATAATTATTTATTTATAATTACATAAATACCTTTTTAAAACAATTATATATATTTTAATTATAATTAAAAATATATTATTTTATAAATATAGAAAATTTACATTTTTAAATATATTTATAAATATTTATTTATAATTTTTTATTTATAATTCTTTATTTATAATTATAAATATATTTATATCATTATATATATTTATATATTTATATAGATATATATTTAATAAAAATATATATATACAAATATATTCATTATTTAAAAATATATATTATAATTTATAATTATTTAAATATATAATTATTTATTTATAAATATATGAATAATACTTTAAAAAATTATATTTATATATTTATATATTAATAAAATTATATATATAGTCCCCAGGGTGAAGATCAGTGGTAGATACCTCTATGGGACTCAGTGAGGTCTCAAGTTGAAGTCTCACCAAGTATATCCCTATATTGTATGTTTCTTGCTTTTCTTTGTAATTAATCCCCTTTTTCCAAATAAATGGAGGCTTCAACTTCAACACACACACACACATATAGTATATTGATTATATAAATACATTTATTATAATTTTATAAATATTTAAATATATATAATTAATTAATTATAATTATATGAATACTTTTCTAAAAACAATAATTATTTATTTATAATAATTATAAATATATAAATCTATCAATATAGTTAATATAAATCTATAAATACATTTATTTATAAATATATTTTTTCAAATATATTTTTTACATTATTAATTAATATATAATAATAAATACATTAATTTTAGAAATAAGTTAAAATGAATAATTAAATGTAGCATGTTATAATGAAATTCTAAAATATACTAAAATTTGATAAAATTACATAAATATCAGGTGTATGTTTCTATATAAAATTATATTAATAGATTAAATATTTATGTGTGTGTGTTGTATATAATAATACATTAAAAACATATATGTATGTAAAATCAATGTAAGAAACATTCGATATATGATAAATTTAAAAAATAAATAACACTAAAAATGAATAAGACATCAATATGTTTTTAATTATTAAATTATATATATATATTTAATATATATTTTTTTTATTTTTTATAATTAACATATATATATATATCCATATATTATACTTATTCATTTTTATTAATAATTGTTACATTAATAATTTTTTAAATAATTTTGTAATTTATAAATTATTAATTTTTTTGTTTAATTATTATTATTTATTCATTTTTATATTTTTGTTTCATTATTATAATTTATTAATTTTCTATATCTATATCTAATATATTACTTTTAATATTTAATATATATATATATGTGTGTGTGTGTGTGTGTGTGTATTAAATTTATTCATTTTTATCAATAATTATATAATTAACAAAATGTTTCATATTTTTCTTAGTTAAATATTTTGTTATTTTTATTTTTTATTCATTGTATTATGTTTACATATCTACATATTTAATACAAAACATTTATTAAATTTTATAATATATATATATATATATATATTTAATTTATTCATTTTTATCAACAAATATTTAATTAATAAAATTTTTAATATTTTTAAAATTTTTATTTTTTCAATTATATCATTTTATTTCTGGTCCTTTATTGGTGCTAGAAAATGATGTTAATATCAACCCTATATCAGTACTAAAAATAAAGAATTGATAAAGGGTACACTCTATCATCGCTAAAAATACCGCACTGGTAAAGGGTACCCTTTATCAGCACTAAAAATAAAGAGCTGAAAAGGGTATTGTTTATCAGTGCTATATAAAAGCACTAATAAAGGTGGCCTTTACTATTTATTTTTTTCTAGCACTGATAAAGGATATCACCATTAAGGGTCTGTTTTGTAGTAGTGAAGATAACCATATGAAATTCTACGATTAAGATCTCCTCTTGAAAAACCTTGCTTGTCCTAACCTTAACCTAAAATTTGGGGCTTTTAAAGATTCTTGATAATTGTTTCCAAAATATATTTTGAAATTATATGAGCATAAAAGATTTAGAATTATATTTGGATAACATGCAACTCCTTCAAGATATAATATTTTTACATCATGGTTTGACATTTCAAAACTTGGGATTCTGTCTTAGCCCATGGATTTGGGGTTGAGGATCTTGATTTTGATGGATATGGTTCTTAGGTAGATGTTTCATGCTGGTTTATTACTAATGGTTTGAGATGATCTTGTCTACCTATTCATATGGGTTTTTTCAGATGGTTTTACAACATCCAATCAATCCTTTAAGACAATAAGATTTAGATGGATCTTAAAGGATTCATGGGTATCTTTATACGCATATTGTCTTGCTAAAGTTATCACGCTTGAGTATTAGATTTGTATATAGATCTATTTCGGATGAAGAAGGAGTGTAGATCTCATCCACGATTTCATCTCTGCTATTTCCTTTTCAATTTGTGGCCACTTCTTCGGGATCCTAGTTTATGTGTGGTGAACTTGGGTATATATGTGAATTATTCTTTATATAAGGGGTTTAAAAGATATAATGATGGTAGGAAATCCAAGAGGGTCTAGATGTGTTTTTATAGTTGATTGCACTTCATTTTTCATTTCTTTATTCCATATCTACTAGTTATTCCAACCTCATATTGAAGGATTCAGTGGTATTACTTGGGATGATGATGTATGACATAGTGTCACAACCAGTTGAATGAGTTATACCCTAAGGATGGAATTATTTGCGTTGAATTTCTTCTAATTTATCCAATCATTCAACTTTCATTTTCATCAAAATATTACATCTCTTCAGTCACATTCTACCTTTAATTGGAGAGTAGACATGTAATCCACTTATGTTATGGGGTTTCCTAATTTATCCAGTTCAGAATCTACCATTTTTTGGATAATATCTCGAAAGATGGAATTTCCTTTGATTGTGTATTCCAGAATTCAATGAGAAGAGAAATTGGTAAGGTGATCCCTGATGTCATATTTTTCAATATTTATATCCTTAGTGAAATTGTCAATATTATATTCCATGGATACAATGATGTATCCTTGAACATTATACTTTCGAAATTGGTACATTTTATTCCATTGTTATTATTATAATGGGAAACTATATTCTTTTCTTTCCATTGGGTGAGTATGGTTTTCTGGTTAATATCTCTCTGCGGGAGGCTTCATGTAGTAGTATTATGGTTTGTGTTTCACAATAGGTATCAGTGATGATGTATGTATATTAGAGGAAGTTTTTCCCCTACCAGAAAAGTTTTTGTGAGTATCAGGAAAAGTGAATTTTTTTCCTTTGATATGAAAATAAAATCCTATAAATTATTAATTATTTCTTTTAGCTCCTACAACATTCTTGTATATTTCAATGGGATCAAGGGTGTTTCTATTATGTCACAGAGGTTACGTAAACAAAGATATAGTAGTTACTCAAATTGGAGTTGAATTCTATGTATGTATGATAGGAATTTCAATGTGGAGATGATATAGAAGACCCTATAATTTTCTTATAACTTTCAATTTATGAGGTCAATGATAATCATCATCCATAGTATAGATATAAATTCCAAAAATAATTGATAGCAATGTTCTTCCAACTTATGGTGGACTCAACTAGAGAGTTACTATTTCAAATAAATTTTATTCATACCATGGTATGTAGATAGAACTTGAGTTTTTCTACCACATGATGATTTTGTGGGCCCATCATGGGGCTATACTTGGACACAAAATATGATAGGTACTTATCTACATATCATATTCGATCATCTTTTAAAAATATATGATTCGCAATGTCAGTTAAAGTTAGTGTAGAATCCACCAATTCAGTTTATGGTTTTCTTTTATGCCACACTAGGGTGTGTTTCCATTTTATAACTTGCATTTAGGTATTGAGGGACTTTATATAATAAATCTTATCTAGTGGTAGTAGTGTTTGAGAAAAGACCTATATGTGTGTAACAATCAAATATTGATGTTCCTACCATGAAAATATTAGTTTTTTAATCCTAGTTTGGGCTAGGTCTTGGAGACTTTCTAAGTATGGGAGTAGTTTTTACCACAATGGAGGAAAATCCTGGTCTCCCTCAACAACCATATTTAAGAATAATATTTTCCAAGATTTCGAGCTAGTCTGGTGATGAAAATCTTCTCTCTTATGTTGGGTAACCCCTTCCAAGTTTGTTTGAGGATAAAAATTTTCTCCCGCTTATAGATTTTACAATGAAATAATATTTCCCTAGATTAATTCATCATAAAGACTTCTAAGATAGTTGATCCCAACTACATATTATTCCACCTTTTCTTAGTAACATAAGACTATGACCTATTTTAGTGGTTTCTAGGACAAGACCATGTATTTCCATTTAACTATATATAAAGGAAGTTAAGTGGGTGGAAACCAAATATTTGAATCTGAATGATTTTGGGTTTGCCTCTGATTTTAAGTACACACATCCACTTCATTGTGTGCCTCAAGACTCATTTCCTATTCATAATCATCCTTCAAGTTAACAATGATAGTGTTTACTTATACATACCTAGTGGTTATAATTTTCTATTCCCTATAAAAATAATTGGGTTGGTCATCATTCATGGAATAGTCTTCAAAAGCAACATCAATTCCCTCTTCTGGGTCAACATTATTAGTAGTCCTTTTCAACTTGCGGTCGTTACAAGTTTTAATCTTATTTTATGCAAATCCACCATCACTAACCTATAAAGGGAATCCTCGAGGTATTCCCGAGAAAACCTTACTTATTATACCCAAACTAATAGGCAAATATCACATAACATCATGAATGGTGAGGGTGCTACCCACTAAAGGTCACCGTCTAATATGAGAAAGACATATTTTTATTAGAGGAGGGGGTAAAAATTTACCCAGTATTGAGGGATAGGGATAGTCAAATTCTTTCACTATAACACACTTAAACTATGGAGGATTTTTTTCTTCTATGGCTGGTTGTGGTTCTAAAAAATATCCCATCCCTACGGGTTTAGGTTTCTCCCAAATGGGTCCCTTACCATCTTCCAATGCAATTTCCTTGACTCGGAATGCTTTCACTCAGCTATATAATGGGTGCAATGCTTATCAATAACGTGAACTATTATTAACTCTATCTTATACTCTATTTGAGGGTTTCCAATTCATGAATTTCATAATTGTGATACTATATTCTAATATTAGTGTAGGAACCTATCAATGGACAACTTGCTTCAGTCACATGACCTTTTCATCTTAGAGTTATGAGGGTTTTGTTAGATGGACGAATTGGAACAAACATTGTTTTTGGCTAGTAACCTTTTCCATAGTGATTAAATTTTAATACACCTTCTTTAGGGGACATTTCTAGACTGATTATGAAATAAATAAAAATGATACATACTCACCCCATTCCTAGGTATTAATATAAAATTAGTTATCGAATCTTATATATTGATGTTACCTTAAGATCTAAAGATATTAATGTAAAATATTCTCATGGTTTAGCTCCACCCTTGTGTTCCAAGCCAATAATAAAGTGTACAATTTTATCTAATATATGGGGTGTTTCACTACTTTGAGGTTGTTTACATGTGCTTGATAATGGAGATTCTTATATCTTTGTTAATGAATATTTTCCCAAAGTATTTGACATAAATAAGTCATTAAATTGCCATTTAACATGTGTGATATATCATATGAAGGAGTAGAAATGACCAAAATAGATTGGGGGAGGTTGGCCTCATGTAACTTCCTCCACATGTCTATTCTATATTTTTCCTTCACAGTGGAAGATTCTACCATTTGATCTAACCAAATCATTCATTTTCATCCTGACTTATAAGAAAGTTAAGTATTACGTTTTGATGATGTAGAAGAATTGTTTTTCGATGGAATTAAAAACTATAGAAATTGATGATCCTGATCCCTTAATAACCATCAGGTATAAAATAATTACAAAATTTTGTTAATTGAGGGCATGACCTTCTTATCATGTATTCCTGGGAGGTCCTCCAGAATGATTGATCAAATTATTATAGTGAGTAAAATCATGGATAAAACTACTCTAACTCTATGATGATGATTCATTGAACTCTCAGGCCATTATGGATAGGTTTTGTAAGTAATAAAGTGTCTCAGTGCTGATCAATGCAATACTATAGATTTTCTTTTTGGTTATCATCTACCTCTATCGATATCTACTTCTATTTTCTCTTCTTTGGGAAGGCTGATAACCATGTAGAATAGGTGTCTTCGTAGGGGACCTCATATCATTGATGGCGTTAGTTGACAAACTCATTAGTGTTGGGTAGGAATATGGAAATTTCCCTTATCTTCCATCAGAATAAGTAGATAAGTCTCTTAACTATTAGAGGGAATATATTACATCCTTTTTATAAGTGTCCAGTCGTGTCATCAATATTCTTTAGTCTAAAGGGGATCAAGAATTCCTTCCTACTTCTGAGCTACCATTATGATAAACTAGAAATTATCTTGGATTGATGTGGGATATTGTCACACTATAGTGTTTTTAATGGAATAAACCAACATTTATTCTGAATAGGAATGGGGATATGGTCCGGCTCTGGAGTAATCACTAATATGGTCTGATGCGATTTTTTTGGACTTGATAGGTGTAGTGATATTGAACTACTCATAGGTGATTTCCAGGATATACTAATTACCACCCTATTCTATAATCAATAAAATATATTGAAAAGATCGGATTATTTGGTTAGAGATATAATAATTTCTATTGACTTCCCCCATGATTTATTGATGAGATTATATAATGGGAATGATAATATATTTCTATTCCTTATTAGAAGAGAGAATGTGAAACTAATCTTATTGAAAATTTTCCATTGATATATTTCAGTTGGTCTGATGTGAAGGGGAGTGAAGATGTTCTTACCCATTGATGCTATAGGGGTATATTGGTAGGCTCACTGAGTGTGAACAAGAGTAGAATACTACTCATTGGTTGCTATAACAGTGTTCCTATGGGATTTCTTTCATGGAAGTAGGGATGTGAGCCCGTTACCTATGTTCAACATCATTCCAAACCTAATGGAATCTTCTAGATGATGGGGTCCAAGTTATAAGGGGATGGATCTATTGGGTGGTTGTTTTTTAGGGATATTGAAGAATGGTATCCTCAATGTTTTGGTGATGAAAGAGACTCTCTAAAGCACTTTTTGGTGACACTTCAGCTAGGGTATATTCATGGTTAACTTCCTGATCCACCTTACATATATAAATAATGTAATAATTATCATACTCATGGGATAAAATGACAAAGTGGTTGGAAATGTTTGTGGGAACTGATGGGATTACTTCATCTTTACTCAAGTAAGATTTGATCAGAATATTCAATGTTTTGAGACTCTTTTATATCATTCAAGTTCTAAATAGTACAATCTTTGTGATAATCCATCACCATCCAATTTTCCACTTTGTTTTAAAGACACTTCATATTTGATTTTGTCAATATTATCATGGGGGGACACAATATTTACAACCGTTGAATCATGGGAACATTTAGGGTATAAATAGGTAATCACTTTGGATTAAAGATAGTAGTTAAAGGGGTACCTAGTGGATAATTACTCTGAAAAAATAACATCAATCAGTGCATTATCAGATGTATGTGAATGTTTGACTAGTCATTTTCCCAAGACCATATAAACATAGTCACTTCTATTTAATTCCGAACTCATTTCAGGTTAACCATTTTTTTAATGAAACACATGAAAAAATGGATCATTGCGTGATAGATTGGGTTTTTTATTAATAATGTATTAACATCAAGTTCACCATTTTCATTTTACGAAAGATGAAGTGTACCAAATCATTATTGTTATAGTCTATGAATGTTTGTAAAAGCTTCATATCAAGTTGATACTCTTGTTTCAAATTTTTTCCAACGGGGTTTATTCAAGGAACAAAAAAAACCTAATGAATTCCACATTCATGATACAATATATCAATACATAAATAGTTTCCCAAGGTAAGAACTCACATTGGGGTTTCTCAATGGTGACATTGAGAAAATCACATTGTTCAAGAGTATGGTAGGTCAGGCATATAACCCAATGTTGGGAGGAATTATTACGTACTCCAAGACTATCTTATAGATTTAAATCATAGTTATAAATCCTTCCTAAACTGCAAGAATGAAAAACGGTTACCCTTTTGTTAAAAATATATGGACACTAGGCATTGATGTGATCATTTTTCTCTATTTTTGGTTATACATATTAAATTTACTTATTAATACTAATTAACTTTATATATTGTCATTCAAACCTATTCTTATTGTAGTTATAGACCTCATTACTATATATGGATGTAATGTATTTTTATGGGTACAATATAGGGTCAATGGATATGGATTTATATGTATCATTGAGAAAGGAATTAGAACTCACGTTATTTGGTGCTACTTATTGGGAGATATTGTACCTTTTAAGGTCTAGTTTCATGGACTGATGTAGGAAGTCTATCATCAAGTTGTTATGAATATTAAGGGAATGGTTCCTAGAAAAGACTTGTATAAGAAATACACATGATAGACATATCCTAGTCATACTCACAAGGAATGTGTCCCAACAAGGATTCATTTTCCCATCCAACAGGAATATAGTCCACTGAGTGAAATATGGATTTTTAGGAGTATGACCTAATTATTGGTTTATGGTGGTACTTGGAGGGAATATGACCCTCCAATATAAAGGGTAAATGTTATTGGGAATATGGACCAATAATGAATGTTTTCAATGGTATATTACCCTAGATAAAGGGACTTTCTGACTCCCGAGAGTAGGGATAGGTGAGGAAGGAAATATGTGATATCATGAGGAATATAGCCCCATGAGTGTGGAAATATGTGGGTGATGTTATTTGGTTTCATCCTTAGAGTAGTATTCAATGTATTCCATCAAAACAGAAAAACGCCTGCATAGTTTTAGTAAAATAGTTGAAGGTCATGTGATTTGACCATGACATATAGTTTAAAATCACATGAAAAATATGTGTGTATCAGGATGGGTGAGACATCATAGGAAAGATCAAGGAATATGAAAATGAATATATTCTCTAAATTACTAACCTAGTAAATTGGGTAAGTAATGGTGTAGTAACATTGTTCATACAACTAAGGAGGAGTCCCCTTGATTAATTTTAATTATGAAAATGATATAATCCACTTATATCTCTAATATAATGAGATTCATGATTGGTGTGATAAACAAGGGATAAAATAAGATCTATAAAGTATTTGGAGGATTGAAAATTATATTTAAATGATTCTATTTCAATAATGATGTCTAATGTGGGTATCCTGGTCTTATTGATTGTAAGACTAATGAGAACCATCTTGGGTCTCATACCTAAGGGGAGGCCCATCCTCTTATCATCCTTCCACCTAATAGTTGGGGGAATATCAGGGGAGGGGAGTATGTAAAACTATAATAAAGACTAATAGATTACTATAACAGGGATTCACTTATTGGTTTGGTTCATTGAATAAAGAATAAATCCATCATTGAGTTGGGATAAACCACTCCATTATCTTTCCAATAGAGATAGTAGTTATCAAGGTAACATAAAAACTATGTTTACCTTGGTTGTCCTACCTATCTGAGATGAAAAACATGACCCCTCCATTTTCAATGGAATTCATGATCGAGGGGGTGAAAAATGGTGTGCACACCCTAATCATGTGGATCAAGTGTCCTTTCATAGAGTATTGATGATTGCAGGAGCATGTAAGATTCTTAGAAAAAATAATACACTACAATGAAATCCAAAGTGATCATTATACCATGATATGGGAATGATAATGGATTTTTTCCTTATTAATTGTCTCAAAGAAGGCTTCACTGATATATCACTAGGGTGATTATGTGGTGTATCCCATGTAATATAATGGATTGGGTGAGTGCTTTACCTAAAAGGAAGATTGGAATTAATGGTCAAACTAAATAGGATTATTGGGTGAATGGTCTCCATAATGTTGGGAAAAAGACTATATAGGGAGGATAATGTGAATTATCATTATAAATGGGAGTATAGGGATAATGTTCACCCTAGTGTAGATAAAAACAACCTGATAAAAGGATATGGTGAATAAACTTCCAAACTAGGAGGAAAGGGATAATGGTCACCCAATATGGGATACTAAAGTGAATGATCACACTAGTGTGGATGGACTAGATAACACTCACCTTGGTGTAGGCCCTCTAGGAACCTGGGGTGAATTTTACCTAGTGATATTCTATCGATAAATGTTGGGGTGAGTTGATCCCAAGTGTTTTATTTTAGGTAGGTCTTTCTACCAATTGTTATGAAACTTGGATCGATGGGGTCATTCACGATTCCCCTTTTAACATACAGACCCACAAAAACTCTTTTAACCTCTCTCTTAGAAGATCTCACTAGGTTTTCAGCTTAAGATAAGCTACCTAGAGAGGATTCAGTGATTAGGGAGAATATATCTTGAAGATACCAACCCTCTTCTGAAACTAGTGTATTGTGAGGACCCCCATGGATTATAATTAAAGGAAAAAATGGTTCATGTGAGATTGAGAGGTGGTGTATGATGGAGGGATCAAGTGAATGACATAACCGTATTGGTAGTGTGCTCTAGTAAACTTGTCCAATTTATGTGGGAGTGTTGGGGATGTGCAGAGGGTAACTTTGTGTTCATTACCTTGGAATTATATTATAGGACAATGAAATAATTATTAGGGAAAGTGACCAAGGATTGAATGATTAAATGGTTTCATGAGTACTAGTGTGAGGTGACTTGAGTGAATGACTAGAGGCTTGGGTATGTCAGCTTGAATGGTAAATATTTAAATAATAAATTTTATAGAACACATAAAAAATAAGTTTTTATAATTGTCTTTCACAAAATGAGATTCACAAGAGTCACATATTAATAAAACCATTTCACGAATTATTAAAAAAACATAAAATGTTAGTTGTAGCTTATTTTTTTTTTAAATTATTCCTTTTAATAATTTTTAATGAATGTAAATGGTTATAGAAAATACATTTATCATAAATTTTAGTTAAGATGACAACATCTATAAATATATTTCCAAGAATATATATAATGATAAAAATGATTCTTGACCTTGTAGAAGAGATAAGTTACACTTTGATTAAAAACATTTTTCTTATTTTTTGAGGACCATAGAGAAGGAAAATGGTACTAATACATGAAAACCAAAAATAACCATATGATTTGTGTTGAACCTAAGGGTTTCATTTTTTTCATAGTGTGTATATATGTGCTTAATGAGTATGTAGGAAGTGGTGATTCTTGGAGAATTATTATGGATCCATATTATGGCATTAGATGTCATGATTGGACCATTCTTCTTTGTAAGATGTTGGATGTCTGATTTGACAATCCATCCTAGTATAAATTTTATGATTGTTTGTTTCAATCTTCAATGTCCAAGAAATCTTTTAAGAAAGTTACGTGGTTTAGAACAATTTTTGGAATAGTAAAGATGGACATCCTATATGAATTTAATTTTTCATGAATAAGACTCTTGATAAGAGAAGCAGAAATGAGGATTGGGATATCTATTTATATATTTAGTTGACTATTTATTTAATAGTTTTCTAAAAAAATTGGGATCTAACTATAACAAACCAAACTTTTATTAATAAAAATTTCCCCTTTATCTAATTAAATTTTTTATTATGAAAAAATGGTTATATTCACTTCTTTGTTTTTATGATTTTGGATTTCAATATACCGTTACAAATTGTTTCCGTTTCTAATATAGACATTGAACATTGATCACATGATTAGTATAAATGTATGACATTAACAAATCTAATTTACTCAGAAAAAGGAAGTGATGGTGTCATCCAGAAGAATTGATCCATACAAAGCCCATTTGTCGGAGCTCAAAAAGAAGGTGGAATCATTGGTCTTCTCTCTTGACCAATCCCAAGCTGAGAATTAACACATTATGCTTGAACAGAACCACCTATGGGAGAAGTGGAAGTCAGTAGAGATTACCACCCGAGCGACGTTATCTGAGACACCACAAGAGTCTGTAACCATCAAACACCATACCCTTAGGACATATTTGGGTTTTATAAGGGGTTATATAACAATATCCTAGCACTATTATTATGTGAATTATTATTGAATAGAATAAATAATATGCATTCATTTAATTATTGTTACATTGAAAATAGTTTTTAAAGCACAAATAGTATTTTTAGTTTATATTAAATTAAGAAATATATTTTGATAAACTAATGTATTTTTTAATAAAATATTATCTTAATAAAATATAATTAATAAATTAATTTTTATTAAATATAAATGATCGTATAATTTTTATGAATACAGTTGTAATTTTTATTAAGGTTTGAAATCTATTTCTGTCAAAACCATGAAATTTTATAAATGTCGGTTTTTAATTTAAAAGTAAAAATTAACATATATAGAAAATTACTTATATAAAATTAATATTATTTTTGGAATCAGGACATCGAAATTATCCAACAGATAATTTTTCATAATTTTCTGAGATAGTCAGATGTTTGGGTAAAAATTAAATACCATTTAAATATATATTTTGTTTTATGACATCATAATGACCCAATAGTGGTGTAATAAAACACTATAAACATGTTGTTTGGACAATAAGTTTTCTATAATTAAAATAATGTGATTTTAGGTTTGTTTTATTTATTTTTTAAAGTCATAGTGGACCCTCTAAGACTTATAAAACATTTTTTCATTTTAAAATTATTTCCTTGAGAGTGTAACTCACCTCCACATAAGAAAGCCTAATATTTTCATAACTAGGTCCATGGGCCGTATAAAATAATTTTTTCCACTCCCCTTTGGTAAAAAAACATGGTAAAAAACTATGGGTTGGTTGGTGTTTTTTATTTGTTTAATGTGTGGTGCCTAAAACCTAAATAATAAAGAATTCCCTCTCTTTTTCTATATAAACCCACCCAATCTCCCACTTCCTCTTCACTCAAAGCCTTTGGAGCACGAAAAAAATCTTCCCTCATCTCTATTTAATCATACTAAGGCGCCCCAAACTCTCAAGAATACTCTCTCAAGCCTCTCCTAATCATTTCGGATCACACTTCCATGTAAGGGATTTCTTACCCTCTCATTTTGAACAAATTTCTTTATATTATTATACCCTTTTATGTTCAATTACAAATGTTGGGGTATGATTTTTTACCTCTCTCATACATACCTACTTATGTTTTAATGATGAGATATCCCTTTATCTCCCATTAATTCCTACCATGTACACTCGTTACCATGAAAAAACTCTGTAAGGGATTTATTCCATTATCATTTTTTTCCAAATTTCATTATATTCTTATACCATTTTGTTTTCAATTAAAAATTTTGTTGTATGATTTATCACCTCCCCTAGACTTCCCTCCTCATTTTTTAATTATGAGAGACATCATTATCTCTCATTAATGTCTCCCATGTACACCCATTACCATGCTGAAATTCAATAAGGAATTTCTTTCTTTTCATTTACATTCAAGCAATTCTTTTGTATTATGAATCTAAATTTCATTAAATATGTTGGTAAATGTATCTATATGACCCCCTTACTAACCATTTCATGTAAATATGATTATAAACCCATTTATCTCTCATTAAAATTTTTTATGAATTCTTATGTCACACCATTATGCAACCGAAATTGCACCATGATTTTCCAAGACAAAGTCAATGTGTAGTTAATACAATACCCATTTCTCTATAAAGGGTATTCAACTTTTTGCACGTTTACTTATTTATTATATAGTTTCATTTATGAATTTCAAATTCATTTATCATGGAATAAATTATGATGTTTAATTAATCAATGTTATATGATCCATGTGGCACACTGATGTATGAAATGTAATGATTAAGAAGGGTGTGCCCTAATATTGCTCCAATGCATTGGGTTAAGAGTAGTATCATGACATGTCATGTGAAATAAGGGGTTACTCATTCTCCATGTGAAATGAGCCTTGGATCTTTATAATATCATGTTATGTGTTGTTTCTACATTTCCATATTACGATAATCATGCTATATCATGCCTTTATGTTCTTATTTCTCTTATGATCCATTGATGTTCATATTTACTAACATGTATAGTATTACTCATGTTATTCCTTGTTTAATCCATTACTAGGATTTACAGATCGTCCTTTTCTTATGAATTTACTCATGTTATCCCATGTAATTCTAGGTACGAAGGAATGTTCTGATCATGTAAAAGAATTTTTCTATAAAGATGTTGTGTTTTATGTTCCAAGTTGTTATGTAATGTTCTTAATCCCCAAATAAAATAGACCTCTCGATCCTCATAGTTTTATTAACTAAAATCTTATTTAATAAATCATGTTTAAGTGTGTAATAAAGAGAAGGCTTGTTATAGTTGGTATCGGAGGATAGGTTTAGTTATTTTATGGATTAGGATTATAAAACCCTATTGAAAGACTTAAGGATAAGACTAAGAATAATAAAAACATCCCTAATGTTTTGTGAGTATTGATTAAGTATTTTATCAAGAAAATACATCCCATTTTGGATATGACTAGGTAGATGCGGCTCTGGAACAGATGTATCCTAGGTGTAAAACCCAAAAACACCCCTTTGAGCTAGACTCGAACAGAAACTAGTGCACGACAACAGGCCTTGTTGCACTCTTGGTTACGACACTCCCTGGGAATATTCTTTGGTAAACTCATAATCATAGTATGAACCATTATTAAGGGAATAAAAAAATATCCCTAAGAATATATGTTGGGAAGTAGATCAAGGATAACATAAATTTAAGCCTATAGATTCATAAGTTAAGGAAATAAAAGTAATTTATAAGTCATCCATTTTGGTCTTTGGATTACCCTTTATTTGTTACCCTTAACCTTCCAATTATTCTAGTCGATGGCTGGTAATAGGAGGACATGGGATAACAATCGATGTGAAGATCAATGTGATGACTATTCTACTATACTGCACAATCTGATGGGAGATGGACTCACGAACTTTGTTACAATACCCTCTTAGTTAAATAATGTTTTGAATAAAAGAATTGGTCAAGAAGAACGTTCAACCCACCCTAATAAAGAACAAGTTGCATTCGAGAGCTTAATATGGCAAAGGCCTCCTACTTTTAATGGATCATCTGATCCCTAAATCACCGAACAATGGATGAACTCCATTAAAAATATCTTATCCATCCTTCAATGTTCCGAGTAAGAGAAGGTTCTTCTGGATTATTATATTATGGATGGTGAAGCTGACCAATGTTGGACATTGATCAAAAATAAAATTTCTAGGGAGGAGATCAAGGTGTTGTAATGGAAGGACTTCTAGAAAATGTTTTTTGATAAATATTTTCCTCACACCCTCCTACTTAAGATGAAAAGGGACTTCATTTCCCACAAGAAAAAAGATGAAAAATACATCAGAGCTTATGAGGTAAAATTGAAAATGCTTTCAAGATATGCCTATGGATTTGTTGTTATCCCTGAATGCAAGGTTGAATGATTCTTTGGTGGGCTAAAACCTATCCTACAGAAATCCCTAGAAATCTGTGACTTCTAAAGCTATGTGGAAATTTAAAGATATGCCCTCATTGTTGAAATGGAGATTGGAGAATCTCAGGGGTATCATGGGGCTAAGAAGCGTCAGGTGAACATCAATTCTACCGGTTCTATGGATAAATACAAGAGTGATAATAAAATATATCACCCCACTTTCAAAAGGTGAGGAAAGAAGCACCCCAGAATTTTCTTGAAGGGTACGAGGAAATGATTTAGGTGTAGAAGAAAAGGGAACTTGGACATTATGTATTGGAAAGAAAAACCCAATACTGCAACAGAGGAGATAAACACTCTGCTCCACCCTCAACGCATTTTTCATTTCTATAACTACAAAGAAATAGGGAACTTTTAAAACCAGTTCACTAAGCCAAGGATTTTTGGTGGTAACCAATAACCTCCAAGTCAGCAAGGGGGAGCTTTTTCCATCACTACTGCCCAAGTGAACACTGACAATGAAGTGGTAACAGGCACATTAGTTATTACTTCAAGAATAGTGAATGTACTTTTTTATTCTGGTTCTACTCATTCTTTTATATCCCAAAAGATAGTAGAACAATACCAACCCCACCACAAGTAATGGAAGTGAATATTTCGATGAGAAAGGAAAATTGGGCAATCATTGCATCCCATGAATATAACTCCTCCACTGTCAAATATTTTTGATTGAACATCCTGATGAACCTCTTAATACTTCCTTTGGTGGAATTTGATGAAATTATTGTCTTGGATTGAATTTCCTTATAAAGATCCAACATAAATTGCTGTGAGAGGGAAATCACTCTCTATACAGCAAATTGACCCCTGATTCTATACATGTGAATGAATGAGGATGAATCTTTATTAGAACCATCATCTAAAGAGTGTATATTGTTGCCCTATGAGTATGTGTATCTTTCTCAGATTATTGATTCAAAATAAGCAACCATCCTTGAAGACATTCCAATTGTGAGGGAATTCATTGAAGTGTTTCCCGAGGAATTGGCTGTCCTTATAGAAGAGTTGTTGAATTTTCAATTGATCTTATACCTGGAGAATTTCCAATATCCTAGAATCTTTATAGAATGGATACTGTAGAAATTAAGGAGATGAATAAATAACTATAGGAGAATCTCAATAAAGGGTTTATGAGCCCAATTTATTCACCATGGTGCGCACCAGTCCTCTTCGTCAAGAAGGATGGGTCAATGAGCATTTGCATTGATTATCGTGAACTCAATAAAACCACAATAAAGAAAAGGTATCATCTGCCATAAATTGAAGACTTATTAAATTAGCTTCATGGATCACAATACTTCTTCAAGGTGTATTTACATTTGGGATATTATCAAGTAAGGTTGAAGAAAGAGTATATCCCCAAGACAACTTTTCGTACAAGGTACATACACAATGAATTCATAGTAATGATTTTCGGACTCACTAATGCTCCAGTAATCATTATGGACTTTATTAATAGAGTGGTTAGAGATTACCTTAAAAATTTTGTGATAGTCTTTATAGATTATATTATAATATACTCCAAAACAAAAGAGGAGCATGAGGAGCATCCAAGCGCCTTACTATAGACCATGTGAAAGGAGATGCTATATAAAAAGTACAACAAGTGTGAATTATGATTGAAGGAAGTATCATTCTTGGGTCATATCATCACAAGAAATGAGATATCTATAGACCCCTCCATGAAAGCTATAATTGAGGAATGGTTGAGGCTAGAATCGGTAACGGATATATGAAGCCTCTTGGGGTTAGTAGGATATCATCATGCATTTGTGAGAAATGTTTCACGATTGTATAACCCTCTTACCAAGCTATCTCAGAATTAAGTAATTTTTTCCTAGTGTGATTAATGTGAATAGAGCTTCAAGGATTTGAAAAAGAGGCTTATCATTGTGCTCGTTCTCACACTACCCACAAGTGGAGAACTTTTTGTGGTATTTAGTGACAGTTCAATGAAGGGACTTGGCTGTGTGTTGATGAAAAATGACAAAGTCATTACCTATTATTCAAGGAAATTGAATGTTCATGAGAAAAACTATCCAACACATGATCTAGAGTTGGATATAGTAATCTTCAGTATAAAAATATGGCTACATTACGTCTTTGGGGAGAAGTGTGAAATATACACGGATCACAAATGCCACAAGTATATATTCACACATAAAGACTTGAATATGTGAAAACGAAGATGGTTAGAGATGATCAAAGACTATGATTTCTCAATCCATTACCAAACTGGTAAAGCGAATACAGTTGCATGTGATCTAAGTAGAAAGGACCCAATGATTTTATCGTTGATGATAATTGAAAAGGATCCAATCTTCTTAGATTTGATGATGATATACATGGGAATCATAAAGAATAAAACATCATCAATCGCATCACAAATTATTTCTTAGCCATCTATTTTGGAAAGGTTAAAGGATGGTCAAAAGGATTATGTGGGAATTCTAAAGAAAGTGGAAACTATGGGAAAATGGAAATCTTCGGAGTTCAATGTTAAAGAAGAAGGAATTGTGAGAATTGGGTCAAGACTATGTGTTACATCAAATTTGGAGTTGAAGAAAGAACTTTTGAATGATGCACATAGTTCAAATTTCTCTATTAACCCAGCAACCACAAAGACGTATCAAGATCTTTGAGAGTGTTATTGGTGGGATAACATGAAGAAGGAGATTTCTGAGTATACATCAAAGTGCCTAGTGTGTCATAAAGTGAAGGTTGAGAGTTAGATGTCTAAGGGGAAGATGGAACCATTACCCATACCAGAATGGAAGTGGGAAAACATCACCATGGACTTTGTCACCCGACATCTGAAGAAATACAAAGGAAACAATGCTATCTGGGTTGTTATGGATCGTCTTACAAAGACTGCACAAATAATTAATATTCAGGAGGATTTCTCACTGGATCAACTTGCACGGATATAGATAAGTGATGTGGTAAGGGTGAATAGAGTAAAAATATCTATTGTATCTGATCATGATCCATGATTAACCACTATGTTTTGGAAGAGTCTTCAACATGATCTGGATACTGAGATGAAATTCAGTATGGCTTATCATCCTCAAACTTATGGCCAATGTGAGCAGACTATACAAACAATTAAGGATATGTTGAGAGCATGATCAATGGACTTAAAAATAAAGATGATATAAACATATTAATCTAGTTGAGTTCTCTTAAAATAATAGTTTCCTCTCAAGTTTCCAAATTGATCCTTTTGAAGCCCTTTATGGAAGAGGTGTAGAACACTGACATGTTGGGTTGAAGTTGGGGAGAAAAAACACCTAGGTCCAAAAATGGTCAATGAAATGGGGTAGAAGGTTAAGACCATCCAACATCACATGAATGCTACTCAGAGACAACCAAAGTGAAATGATGATAATCATTGAAAAGTCCTAGAGTTTGATGTTAGAGACATGGTATTCCTCCGCATATCACTGTGGAAGAGGGTTATTAGATTCGGGAAGAAGGGAAAGCTTAGCCCAAGGTACATCGGCCCTTTTTAGATCTTTGATCACATTGGAGCAGTGACCTATTGACTAGAACTCACAACGAACCTATCTCAAGTACATGATGTATTCCATGTATCACTTTTGAGGATGTACACACCTGAACCATCGCATGTACTCAATCCAGAGGTGGTACAATTGGAGAATGACCTATCCAATGAAGAGAATCTGGTGATGATCTTAGATTTTAGGGAAACAATTCTACGAAATAAGACATTTCCCCTCATCAAGGTGTTGTGAAAAAACCAAATGTTTGAAGAAGAAAAGCTGGAATCATAGGAAGTGATGAATAATAGATACATTCATCTTTTTTAATGTCTGAAAAGTAAAATTTGTGGGAGAAATTTCTTAAGGTGAGAAGATTGTAATGACCCAAACTTTTACTAAGGAAAATATCCCCTTGATCTAATTAAATGTCTTATTATGAAAATGGTTATATGAACTTCTTTGGTTTTATGGTTTTGGGTTTCCAAATACCATTATTAGTTGTCATCATTACTAATATAGTTGTTGAATAGTGATCACTTGATTAGTATAAATATAGGGCTTTAAGAAATCAAATTTCCTCAGACAAAAGAAGTGATGACCTCATCCAATAGAATTTCTTCGTACGAAGATCATTTGTCGGAGCTCGGAAATGTGTTGGTGTCATTGGGCTTCTCTCTTGACCAAACCCAAGATAAACTCCAACACGTTAATCTAGAATATAACTACCTATGATAGAAGTGGAAGTTAGTAGAGATTACCACCTGAGTGATGTTATCCACGCCACCCCAAGAGTCTGTCCCCATCGAACACCTTGCCATTAGGTCATATAAATGTGTCATAAGAGGTTATGTAACATGACCCTAGTACTATGATTATGTGAATTATTGTTTATATAATAAATAATATGAATTCATTTTATTATTGTCACTTTGTATATAGTTTTTAAAGAAAAAATAGTATTTTTAATTAATATTCAATAAAGAAATCTATTTTGATAAATTAATGGATTTTTTCATTAAAAAAAATTTTAATAAAATAATATTACTAAATTAATTTTTATTAAATATAAATTATCATATAATTTTTATGAATATAATTGTAATTTTTATTATGGGTTGAAAGTTGTTTTTTTCAAAACCCATGAATTTTAAAAAAATGTCATTTTTTATTTTAAAAGTAAAAATTCAAATATTTAGAAAAAAATTATATAAAATGAGTATTATTTTTTTAATCATGATGTCGAAATTATCCGATAGTTAATTTTCCATAATTTTCTGAGACAACTGAATTTTTGGGTAAAAATTAAATACCGTTTAAATATATAGTGTGTTTTATGACATCATAATGACCAAATAGTGATGTAATAAAATACTATAAACATGTTGTTCTTTCAATATGTGTTTTACCATTAAAATAATATAATTTTATATTTGTTTGATTTATTTTGAAAAGCCTTAGTGGACTCTCCAATACTTATAAAACATTTTGTTATTTTAAAATTATTTCCTTGAGAGTTTGACTCACCTACAAATAAGAAATATTAATAATTTAATAAGTTAGGCCATTGGAAATATAAAATAATTTTTTCCACTCTCCCTTGTCAAAAATCATGGGAAAAACCATGGGTTGGTTCATTGTTTTGATTAGTTTAATGTGTGGTGCCCAAAACCTAAACAATAAAGAATTCCTTCTCTTTTCCTATATAAACCCACCCAAGCACCCACTTCCTCTTCACTAAAAGCCTTTTTATTTCTAAAAAACTCTGAATTAATCTCTCTTTAATCTTCCCAAGTCACCCCATGATCCCAATAAGCCTCTATCAAGACTCTCCCAAGCCTTTGGGATCACACTTCCAAGTAAGGGATTTCTTCCTCTCTTATTTTTATCCAAGTTTGTTTTGTTGTTATACCCTTTTATTTTTAACTAAAAATGTTGGGGTATGATTTCAAACCTCCTATATACATCACTCCTTATGTTTTAATGATTATATACACATTTATCCCTCATTAATTCCTTAAATGTACACCCGTTACCATGCCGAAATTCTGTAATGGATTTCTTCCTTTTTCATTTTTTTTCTTCTAAATTTTATTTGGTCATTATACCCTTTCGATTTCAATTAATATTGTTGGGGTATGATTTAAAACCTACCACATAATAAACTCCTTATTTTTTAATTATTATATACCACTTTATATCTCATTAATTCCTCCCATGTACACCTGTTACCATGTCAAAATTCCGTAAAGAATTTATTTCTTCTCATTTACATTCAAGAAATTCTTTTCACTATGAATATAAATTCCATTAAATATTTTAGGAAATGTACATATATGACCCCCTTAATATCAATTTCATGTATATATTATGATACACCCATTTCTCTATCATCGACCAATTTTATGAATTCTTATGTCATGCCATTATGCTGTTGAAATTGCACCGCGATTTTCCAATCCAAAGTCATTTTGTAGTGAATACCGTGTCGAATTATCTATAATGGGTATTAAAATGTATGAAAATTTACTTAATGATTATAAATTTTCATGTATTAATTACACATTATTTTATTATGAAATAAATTGTGATGTTTAATTAATCCATGTTATATGGTCTATGTGGAAAACTTATGCATTAAATGTATTGAATAAGAAGGGTGTGCCCTGATAGCGCTCCAATGCATTGGGTAATGAGTAGTATCATGACACATCAAGTGGTATTAGGGTTTAATCATGTTAATTCAAGTGAAATGATGGTTTAATAATAATCCATGTACAACGATCCTTGGCTCATGCTGATATCAAGTTAAGTGTTGTTTCCACATTTCCATGTTATATTAATCATGCTATATCATGCCTCTATGTTCATGTTTATATTTTTCTCAATTGATATTTATATTTCCTAACATTTACTATAATCTTCATATTATTCCTTTTTTACTCTCTAAATGGGATTTAGATCTCACCCTTTTCTTATGCATGTCATCAGGTTATCCCATGCAATGCTAGGTATGAAGGAATGTTATGATAATGTAAAAGAAGTTTTAAATAAAGATGTTGTGTTTTATGTTCTATGTTGTTTTGTAATGTTCATAATCCCAAAAGACACTATACCTCTTTATCCTTAGAGTTGTATTAAGTGCAAGTTTATGTAATAAATCATGTTTAAGTGTGTAATAAAGAGAAGGGTTGTTATACCAACCCTTCACGCTAGCCTATGGGACCCAAGTGTTTCCACTGATGAGTTGGGAATAAGGGTTGAACTCAAGACAACTCGAAGTTGTAAGGGGCTGTGTATATCCCCATATAATCCCCCCATGTATAAGGGTCTTATATATAATGGAAGTCTCATGCATAGGGTTTGTTGAGCATGTGTGGTTTTGGCTAGTTTTGCGTGTGATGAAGTTCAGTGGTGTATAAATGTGATGATAATATCTAGTGGCCAATTTCAGGTGTAGTAGTTCGAGTTGATAAATAAAACCAAGAGAAGTTCAGTTGAAGGTTCGATGTGGGATTACCCTATATGGTTACTATTCACCCATAAATTAAAACGACATAAATAATTCTAGCCATCTTATATAATAAAACATTTGAATGTGAGCTACCTAATTGATGTGGAAGATCATATTCAAACTCCCACATATGACCCCTTCATGAGCGTGGGTTTTTAGATAATGAAAACCAAAAATCACTCAATTTCTATGTGAGATCAACTAGATCTTTAAGAGAAGAAATGTTGCTATGTATAGTTTTCCAAAAAAAATAAAAATTATTTGTGATGTTGAAGAATTGTTTTTGGAGACGATGAGTTTTTGTAATACCATACATGGTGAAGATACTATGTGAATCCACATATGAAATAAGATGGTTTTCCTAGGAGATGAATTATTTTGTGGATATAAATGATTAATTTTTAGCATTCTTGGATGAACCAAAGGAGTTTGTTAACTATTTAAAAGTTCACGAATGATATTCCATGATATATGAATCCATATGAAGAACAATACAAGCAGATACACTGACAATCCATATAGAAAAAGAAATTTTATATGGGATGCTACTAGTTTGTGGATAAATAGCGCTACGTGATAATAGTCTCTTGCTGATGAATAAATGGGCATGTGATCAACTGAAAACAAAATAATTTTTAGGTGATTCTTATTTGTGGGTTAACATCCTATGAAGATGATTCTATGAATATTAATTTAATTTGAAAAGTTTAATATAAAATTAAATGACATGTGGGAATAGAAGTGTGGTCAGTCATTGTGTTTTCAGACACCATTCCATGCAGATGGGATTGATATGTGGACTTATTAATTTTAAATGCATGTATGGAGTAGGAATGTATGGTTTTAGAAATTATATGTGTAGATGATTAAAAATTATATGTTAAGATGGTTATAAATTATATGAGGATGTTCTATGTACAGACCATTGAACCACTTTAATCTTATTTGGAAGTTCGCATGATTATCATGCGATAAATACTTCAATAAATAGTAAATAATTACTTATATATATATCTAGCCGATCCCTGATGATATTATATAAATATGTGTGGAATAAATTGAGAGAGAGTAACTACACTAAAGAGTATAGATGATTTTCTATGATATTTATTTATTACTCAAAGTGAAAATATTAGTTTGTGAAGTAGAAAACAAATGTAGAGACAGTATGATATAAAATAAATATACTGTGTGATAACTATGAAAATAATTGTCATTTCATATAATATATGAGAAGTATATATTTGATAATTCATAAGTCTTATGTTGGGGAGGAACCAGTTTAGCGTATTCTTTAAAAAGTGATCATATGTTATTTTATTTATCTTTAAGGATCAAAAGAAAAGATCATCATAAATTATTGTAGAAGGAAACAATATTTAGAGGTGATATTTCTTGTGTTTTTTGTAATAATTTTTTTAATAGAAAGTGTGGAACTTTTTTTCTGGCGGGTCTCTAGAATTCACAGTGGTACTTTATGCGGTGAATAAATGTATATTATAAATACTTGTGATTATATTGGAGAATATATGATTTGGGAATCTAACCAATCACAATAAGGTGTAGGTTAACATTGAGACCAAACCTTGTAAAACTATTATGGTCCTAACCAATTTATTGTAACTATATTAGACAAAGGCCGATTTATCATAAGAGTGGATCAACTCCTAACAGACCAATAGAGGTTAATTTCAATGAAAGAAATATTGTAAAAAGAACCATTGATTCAATCCCCCATCGTAGTGGTGAAACTCCTCCTAGGCACTTCAATTGGTATAAGTGTTTTGAGGTCCCTCTGTCATGATCCACTAATTTTTAAATATAGATAATATTAATTATTTTAATAGTAGGGGTGTTCCTAATTTTGATGGAAATAATTTTCATAGTTGGAAGAATTTAATTTTTCCCTATCTTCTATCTCTTGGCCTTGAAGTTAAATATGCTATTACTATTGGATTCCTACCAATTTTTGGTGAACATCTAATGAATTTTAAGGAAAAGAGAAATATGGAAGTTGATGGAAAATCTAAAAATTCCATTTTAATGTCCCTTTTTGAAAACATTTACACAATGGTTATTGGACTCAAAAATTCCAAGGAAATTTACGGTAAATTGGAAAGTATTTATGAAGGAAACATGAAAGTCGTGGAGGCCAAATTGAAAATTTAGAGAATAAAATTTGAATATGTCAAGGAGGGTGAAGATGAAAATTTTGATGACTACTTCACAAGAGTAAATGAAATTGTTAGTAACATTTTTGGATTTAGTAAAAAGTTAGATGATAACTATTATATAAAAACTAATGAGAAATTTTCCTATCATGTTTGATCCTAAAGTATAATATTTGGAAGATAGAGATAATATCAATCTCGATGAATTACATAACATACTCGTTTCATTTGTATTATGAAAAGTCATACTTTTTTAGAATAATTTCATAGATGATATGGATTTTGAATCCATGAGAATGCTCAAAATTATAAATGATTAAATTTAAAAATCAAGTGAATCTGATAATAAAAGTGAAGATGATTATTTTAACATAATCATTTCTCTTATATAAAAACTAATCATGAATAGAAATTTTAAGGGTAAAAGTAAATTATAGACGAGGTGATACTACTATAATGACATTGGAATATTTTATTTAATTAATTTGAAAAGAAGTATGTGGAACCTAAGAAATTTGATGAAAAACCATTGAAAAATAAATGGGGTAAGAGCTCAAGAGGCATAACGAAATTTTATGGAATTAAGAATAAATTATTTAAAAGTAAAAAAATAACTTTATTGAGAAAGTAATATGAAGAATAATATATCTCGAGAATCCAATAAAAATTAGAAACTAACATTATGGATCATGCGGATAAAAGGTTTGACACCTCTAGATGTGAAGATAATGAATGTTAATGAATAGAGGTAGGGAACATGTTGAAAAATTAATTAGAACCTTATCTTGAGAGAAACAAAATGATAATGAATAAAAATTGACTATTATTGAAAAAAAAAAGGAAATATAATTATTGAAAATGAATAATGTGGAAATAAATAGATTCATTACATTAAATAAATTACAAGAAAAAAACTAAAAGTTAATAAAATGGAAAATTTGGAAAAGTATCTTGGAGAAAAATATTCTATCCAATAAGAAGAATAGTCTAGGACCGAATCTAAATGTATTGAAGAACATAATATACAGGAAATTATTAGATTATATTTCATAATGGTTATTAATGTCAATACAAAATCATAAAATACTAGTGAAAAAAGGAGTTTAAAGAATCATGTTAATTCAACACTATATGAATTTCAAAATAAATATGTTATCTAAAATAATGAATGTCCAAAATAAATTTTGGACATGTTTAGAGCATGAAGTCTAGTGATAAATTGCCTTATAATTCAAAGGAAGACTGAAATTACCCATGAATATTTTTCCAAAAAATAGATACAATCTTAGTGTATGGACATAAATACCAACAATATTCAAGACATGGATATTATTAGTTGGGTAGATCAAGGTTCAGAGTAATGTGCTAGTGTTTTGGATTGTTTGGGCACAAATATTATTTATGTTTCTATAAAAAATCCTTACCAGAGATGACACATGAACCAAGGGGGATCTATTATGAGAATATGAATGAAAATTTTCAAAATAAGAAAGACTTTATGAGGAATTTATTATATCTAACAACATAAAACAAATTTGATCATTTAGAAGAAATATACGATGTTTTTGATCATAAATTCCATATTTAGGAATATTACATGAGTATTATCCCTAAAAAACATCCAATATTATGAATGGTAAAGGAGTTAGAAAAATAAATGAATAAAATTCATGTTTTACTGAAGATTCATTGAATGTTTTTTGAAAATAAAATCCATAGATTCTTGATAGGGGATTTTCATCACACATGACTAATGAAATTGTTTTTTAGAAACATTGATAATCATGAAGGGTGATAAGTAAACATTAATTTTTTTTCTATAATTTAAGGGAGTTTGAAAGGTAGAGATTGAATCCAAAAATTTGATGATGGGCATGAGATATTGTTCAAAAAGTATTCTTGTATCATCAAATGAAAAAAGTATGGAAGAATTATCACTTAAGGAAAAAAGATCCAATAATAATCTATTTCATTTTTTATTCTATAAATTATTATTAATTATGTTCTAATGATGAAAAAAACCTTTAGCATATAAGGCTTGGCCTTATTGGTCAAAGGAGTATAAGTAAAATATTAAAGCATGATATTTTGAGAGATTTTCACAAAATAAATAGATAAAGGGATGAAAAATGTGAAACAAATGTAAAAGGGAAATTGAATCAATTTTTAGACAAAGGGGTGGATATTCTCTCCTCTAGACCCCTTGATCATATTCATACTAACATATGTTTCCCAATGAGAAAAAAGTATACTATAGGTGATATATATTTCATTATATTTAGTAATGGTTATAATTCTTTGACTAATGTTGTGTTTATCCAGAACAAGTCATAGGTAACTAAAATGTTTAAAAAAATTAGAAGGCAACCTGAGCAGGGTAGGGGTCTCTATATCTAGAAACTGAGTTCAGATAATTGTAAGGAGTTTACTTTTAATGATTTTTTAAATTTATCTTTCCCAAAAATGAATAAATAATCAGTATAGATCAAGATATTCTCCACATAAAAATGGGGTATCTAAAATAATGAACAAAAAAAATAGCTGAGATAGGAAGGACTATTTTATCTGAACACAAAATCTCAACGTATTTCTAAAGAGAAGATGTATGTACTTACATAAACATATATAAAATATATATACTCTCACAAAAATCAAAAAATTAAAATATATATGAGCTATTACTCATGGCCTTAATGCTTAATTCATCACATTAATTCAAAAAAATTTAAAATTCTTGTGAGATTCATATTTTAAGTACCATTTCCCAGGTTAACAACATTTATAATGTGATTAACAAGATTCTTGATAATAGGCTCACTATAATCAAAACTAAATTAGTCTCTTGATATCTTGTTGGCTTCATAAAAGGCATATCCATATAATACTACATTTTTACTACTTCAAATTGTTTCAATCTTCTCATAAAATTTTGTTGAGGAGGCAACATTGCATTAAATATTAATTTTAAGAAATAATTTGATATAATGGATTGGAATTTCTTATGAAAGGTTCTTGATAGATTTAGATTTCATAACACTTTTACCAATTGGGTTGCGTATTTTTTTGGTTCTAATCATATCTTAGTTCTTATAAACATATCACTAAAAGGTTATTTTAAATTCTATAGAGGAGTTAGACAAAGTGATCCCCTCTTAGAAATTATCTTCTTGATTGTGGAGGATTATATCTGTCAGCTTTTCTCTCAATTGGTGACATAGGAAAATCTAAATCCAATATATTATTCTAGTTCCTTCATTGCTCTGACACATCTCTTTTAGGATGATGATATAATTATTTTTTCTGAAGGGAATTAAGAGGAATATTCAGGCCCTTAAATAGGCTTTATTTCACTAGGAGAGTATTTCTAATGAAATATTAAGTAAGGATGAATCTATTATCTTATTTGGGATGATATTACCTCTTTCAAGAAAGAACATCATTCTTTTAGTGATGGGAATTAGAGAGGGTTCAATTCCTTTATACTACCTTGGGGTTCCTTTGTTCTAGGGGAGGCCAAAAGATTTTTATTTTTTGGAAATTTTGGACCATGTTAGAGGAAAACTCTCATCTTGTAAGGGTAATAAAGTATCTATGGATGGTATAATTTTCATGGTTAATTTTTCTAGTCTTTCAACTAGTTTATTAATTTTTTGAATATAAATGGTTGATGGGGTTGATTAAGATTTTGAATATTAGTACCAAATGCATTATTTGGAGTGTTAATGTTCCTGAAATGAAGATGGGAACCATCCATTAAAAAACATATTGTAAGTCTTTATCTAATTACTGTATGAGAATCAAGAACATTACACTTTTTAATGATTCTCTCCATGCTAGGTTCACATGGATTCTAATTAATAAATACATGGTTTTTTTGTCTTATATAAAGCTAGATTTATGGAATGGATGATGAATGGGAGTATTTTTTACATCAAATCATCAATTTATACAGTTGTTAAAACCTTATTTTATAGAATCATTAATTTTTCAAATTCATTTTCACTAAGAGATCTTTAATCAAGTTCTAGTTGGATAAATGGATAGGTTCTTACATTATTTATGATTTCCATCCTTTTTATTCTTCTACTAACAACCATATTTCTATCAAATACTTATTTGACATCTCCTAATCTCTTTTACAGGAGGATGTTAAAATCATAATGAATGGATATACTTTTTCTTCTTGCCATGTTTTTTGGTTTGAGAGCTAGCTATAATTAAACTTTGGAATAGAAATTCATTATATCTGTATATTACTAGGGATTCAAATGGATTATTTAATTAGACAAAGTATTTCATCAAATCTTAGATCAGGCCTTATCGTCCCTCTCTAATCTAGAGACTGGTGCACAATAGGTTCCTCCTAATTGTGTTTTAATTTTATTTAGAAGTTCTCTTTTTTCTAGGCGTCTTATGTTAAATCATCAAAGGGAAGATGAAGAGAAAATATTTCTTAGTTGTGTGATTAAATCAACTATATGGAAGGAGGTATTTGACATCCTTGTTATTCTTGGACTACACTCCACCTATTCATAATCAAAATTTTAGTTTTATGAGAACATCAAACTCTTTTCCAAGATATGCAACATGTTTTTTTGCAGTAGTCTAACAAATGAACTCACTCTGGTTTGGGTACAATGTGCTAATTCTTGCATGTAAGACCTTTTTTATTTGATTTATGATACTAAAGATTTTTTTTGCATTCAAGGATTCATGTCTTTGAATATGGGCTTTTGAAATAATATTTTTTAGTACTTCATGATTATAAGAAGATTGGGAAGACCTAGAAATTATAAACTAAAATTGAGTACAATTGAAGTATTTTGGATTCCCCCATAGGATCAAAATAACGATGTAGATTCTCAATATACAAGAGGGGTGGTGAATTGTACACTTTAAAAAAATTAAACAAGGAAAGATCTAAGTTTAACATAGTTAAACTAATCAAATTCACAACACCTCTAACACCAATTAAATGATTGGGTCAAAGTATGAAGTTACAAACTTCTAGCTCTATACAGTTGCTTAAATCTGGAAGGTGATTCCGAAAAGCTGGTTCTAGAAATATGAATCCGAAAATTAAAACTTAGCCAAATTTTACAATATGAGACTCTACCTTAAAGCGTATAGAATCTAAATTAATCAGAGTACAAGTGTAAGGAAATATAAGAAGATTATACTTTCCTTACAATACACAATGCGGCGGAAAAACAAGTACTAAAACTACAAGTAACAAACAATAAATCTTTTAACCCAAAGATAAGGGTATCCAAAAACCTTGGATAAAGGTCCCTTGATTTGTACTTTCAAGCATGTATGTCTTACCCACACCAGGGTAATCCCTCGATACGAATATCGGAGTCTCTATCTTGCTATCCCCGCAAGCCCTCAACTTCATGGTAGTTGGAACCTCTGTCTTCCTCAGCAAGTAAGCCCTCATCTTCAAGGTGTTGGAACCTCTGTCTTCCTATCCCCGAAAGCCCTCGAATGTAATCACCAACATTCGGAGTCGCACAAAGCAATCTGCACAAGGCAAAGTTTGAACAAGCTGTTCAAACTTTCTGCATAAAGCTTTTAGAGTTGATAAGAGCCTCTCTCTCTAAAAATCACTTCAACAGCATGTAATCACTGATGTAAAAGTTGTGTCAATGGTGATGAGCTCTTTAAAATGAGCTCTTATTTATAGGCTCAATTGGAACGGTCAGCTCCCTCCTCCAATGGTCATATTTTCCTTAAATTTCGGAGGGACCTATACATGTGTCACTAAACCTACGGTTAGTTAGAAACAGAATAGAAGACATTGTTTTATAACAAAACATGTGTGAATGAAAGCACGACATCGTTTTATAAATAGCTTAATAAATCGGAGTGTAAGTAAAAAGTTTTTAATGTATGAAAAATAATATTTCGGAGTCTAACCAAAATAGAATTCGGAGTCTATAATAAAGAGATATTCCGATTCTGTTTTATAAGAATTCAGAACCTGAATTCTGTAGAATACCAGAGTCTGATCTTGAGGGAAATTTAGAGTCTGGTTTCATCATAATTCAGAACCAGAACTTACAAAGTTTAGAGTCAGAGTTCATAGAAATTCGAAGTCAGAACACAAAAGAGTTCGGAGTTTGAATTCAGAGAACTCAGAGTAAGAACATAGATAGGTTCGTAATCAGAATTTGGAGTCGAACTAAAAGAGAATTTGTATCCAGAATTCAGAGTCATACTATATGAGAGTTTGTATCCATAATTCGGAGTGGAACTTCATTACAGTTTATATCCAGAAGTCAGAGTGGAACTTCATTACAGTTTATATCTAGAATTCAGAGTGGAACTTCATTACAGTTCATATCCAGAATTCAGAGTGGAAATTCATTACAATTTATATCCAGAAATTAGAGTGGAACTTCATTACAGTTCGTATCTAGAATTTGGAGTGGAACTTCATTAAAGTTTGTATCTAGAATTCAGAGTGTAACTTCATTACAGTTCACATCCATAATTCAGAGTGAAACTTGATTATAGTTCACATCTATAATTCAGAGTGGAACTTCATTACAGTTCACATCCAGAATTCGGAGTGGAACTTCATTACAATTCGCATCCAGAATTAGGATACTAAAATATAATTCTTCATATCTAAGTATTTATAGGATTCCAAGGTTACAAATATGAATATGAATTTTATACTTTCTCAAAATATGAACAATGTAAATATGGTAAGAATAAATTTACTTAGAGAAGGAAATTTTCCTTATAAAAGAATAGCATAGAATAAATAATATTTTCTTAAAGATAAGATGTTTGTAATTTTCAAAACAAGAACGGAAAATTCATAAGGAAGACCATATTGACTCAACAATATCCCCCTTTTTGGAAAGCACAAAAATCCTTACGAAAAAGAATATAATAACTTGGAATAAATTTCTAGACATTGAATTTAAAGCTTATCTCCCTTTTTTTATGGATAATGATGAATACAACTGACTCCCCCTTAGGATTTGAAACTCTAAAGATTGTATTCTAGATTTCCAGAATGGATTTTTCCTTATAAATGTGGAAATATTCTTTAATGAACACTCCCCCTTAGATAAACTCCCCCTTACTTAGGAAGGTTTATACTAAGTCTTAGAGGGCTTTTCTTTGTCTCATTAGAATTATTTTTACTTCTCCCCCTTTGTGATTTTCAAAAAGAGTTTGAGGGAATGGAAAAGATAAAAAAGTACCTGAAATATTAGTACATGCAATGAACCAAAAGACAGGTAACCAAAATTTCATTACTATTAGAATGAAATTGTACAAGGAAAACAATACAATAAAAGATTGGGTTTGATTTTATTTGGATTTTTTTTCCTTGGATAACAGGCTTTTCAAAATGGTCTTCATTTTCTTCACCTCTTTATGTTATTCCTCAACTTGTTTCTCTAAAGAAATGATTCTTTAATCTTGAGCTTCTATTGCCACTGCCTGAGATTTAAGTGTTTCATCTTACTTTAAAACCTTTTCTTCCAACTGAATCCGAATATCTTTTTCTTCACTGTAATATTGGATAAGAGAACTTAGCTTCCCATTCAGATATTTAACTTTCTGTATCCGATCATCCTGCTCAAGAGTTAACCTCTTCTCAAAATAATTAGTAAGATCCTTGATTTTAGTGTCTTCAGCATCAAAGGAATCTTTAACATATACTTGGAATTGATCAAAATATACCATGTCTTGAATAAATTTCTTATACCACTTGGTTATCTTCTTGCAGAAAAATCGATGAGCATCATAATTTATAAGAAATTTTTTATGGTCAGCCTCAAGCTTAGCACATTTATCCATCACCATGGATACACAGTCCGATTTTTGATTTATGCTATGATGAAGCATCTAGAATATAGATTCTATTGCTGGAAAAATTGGAATGACGTCCACCAGCTACTTTAGGGACTGTTCCACAAAGTCATGTCCAAAGACAGATGACTTCGAATCTAATAGATGGGTATGAGATGGTTCTTCCTCTATCTCATGCAACTTTCTTTTAGATGAACAAGTAACTGCCTTAATTTTTACATTATGCTTTCTAGGTGTAATAGAAATAACCTTTTTCCCTTTTCAACTTTCAAAACTTCTTTCTCATTTGTAGATACTTCCTCACTGTCAGACACTTGAACAATTTTATATTCATCAAAATTTTCTTTTCCAGCTCTTTCTTCAAGGAAATCATGATGAGAACTTTCTTCCTCAGAAGGCTTGTTGACTTCTTCTTGACCTTTCTCATCATCTACAGGAGTAGCTAACATGGAAGATCTGGCTTGAGAAATCCAGAGTGAGATTTTCTCAGATGGAGTTCCCTTATCATGATAATCTTCGATTTGCCTTATTATATCATCAAAACCTCCATTCCCTTCAGCTTTTTGGACTTCCTCCACAACTTGACGAACTATTTCATCAATTTCAACTTCCCTTTCATCATGAACTATCTCTTTAGAATTTTCCGGAGTCTTATTTCCCGGAGTTTTAGGATAATCTTCAACCAGAAAAGATTTTGGAAGGAGAATATTCTCTGAAGTAATTTCAGTGAATTTCAAAATAATTTGAACAACCTCGGATTCAGACATCTTCTTCTTCAATTTCTTCTCTTTTGTCGGCTTTTCAAATTCTTCACCATCTTTTTTTACTTTAGGGCCTTAGCCTGAGTAGGGCCCAAGCCAAACTATGGCTCTCCTTCTTTCCTTTTCTCTTTGTCCTCCCTCCACTTGGCAACCACATAATCTGGATAGGATTTTTGTTTCTTCGGCTTGGGAGGTGCGGAATGGATTTCCTTAGACTTAGGAGTTTTGTCAGCATCAACCAATTTATTCAACTTCCTTTTCTTGTCATATTTCTTAGATTATTCTGGACTTTCTTTCTCTTTCTCAGCAGCTTCAATCTCTTCCTTAGGTAAAATATAGAATTCTTCGGATTCAGCTGAAAAACTCATTTTCATCCTTTTTAATGTGTCATCGCTGACAATAATTACCTTACAAATCCTTTTCTTGGAGTTGCAAGAAATATTGAATTAATCAAGAGTTTGAACAATCAACTTTGAGAGAAAATATGGATACATGATGATTTGAGCCTTCAAATTCCCTTCTTTTATATTCTTAACTGTAATAAGAATATGCCTCATCATATTTATCTTCCTTATATTTACCAAGAAATCTAGGATGTAGATGTCACTGTTCATGAGATTATCCTTATCTCCCATTCTCGGTACGAAAAATCCTTTCACCCAAAGTTATAGAATCTGATTATTCAGAGAGAGATGAGAAATATTTGTTATATTATCATCTGAATGTCTAACACATTCCATGGAATTTTCTTTGTTGAAACTTCCTTGCACATCGGGCAGCTTGTGGGAGCAAAACCCAGATTCTCCCTCATAAGATAAACCCACCAAGCTTGTAGCCTTGGTGTAAGAAAGCTTGTAGGTATTCCTATAATACTTAAACGAAAACTCCTCTCTGCAAACTTCCTCACAGAAGGAAACAGACTCATAGAAATCAATAAGAAAATCTGAATAGACTGGATCCTGATCCCCTGGCTTGGATATGCAAACATCTTCCCATCCATTGAGCTTGATGTTCTTGAAAATAAGATAATTATACTCATAAAAATTTATATGCAACAACCTCTCCCTGTAAATTAACCACTTGGAGATAGGCTTCACAGATGACATTTCTTGAGAGGTGGATTCTAAAGATATTCGGAATTTAATTCTTCTGAAGAATTCAGAACTATCTTAACAAATATTGGAACGGCCTTAAGAAGAGAGGTAGGGTTTTGAGATGTGAGATCTTTGAAAATCGATGTGGGACGACCCTTGGGGGTCTGATTTATATAGGCGTTGAGGTGGAAGTTCAACTACCATGGTTGATCGAATGATTGAGATTCATTGAGATTGGATCTGATGATTGAGAAACAAGCCGCAAGGAGAAACTTGACTCCGATATTTTGAGGTTTTAAGAAAAACAATTAGATTTAAGAAAACTACAATCTGAGAAATTTTAAAACACATAAGAAAACACCAACAAGTAAAATATGATTACAAAAACTTGTGTAAGGAAATCATACCTTTCAGATTAGCTAGGAAGATTGTTCATAATAGGTGATATTCTTCTTGAAGAAAACTTTGACTATGAAAAACTAACTATGAAAAGAATAAAGTTGAAAAGACTTTGAGTACCAAAACTTCAGTAGGAAAAGTATGAGTACGAAAATCCTAGTATGAAATGTTTTAGTACGAAGAATTCCAGTACGAAAAGTATGAGTACGAAAATCTCAGTACGAAAATTATCATTACGAAAATACTTAGTACGTAAACTTCATTACGAAAATTTCTAGTATGAAAATTTCATTACGCAAATTTCCAGTACGAAAATTTCATTACAAAAATTTCAGTTACAAAAGTTTGAAAAATTGACTACGAAAATTTTGATTACAAAAGCTTTAAAAAAAACTGTCTATGAAAATTTTGATTACAAAAGATTTTAAAAAAACTGACTAAGAAAATTTTGATTATGATAGCAAGAAAATGTACTCCCCCTATGAAAAGAAGTTTATTACTGTAAGGATAATTGTTCAACAAGAATTTAGTGAAGAAGCATTAACTCATGGTTATCATTACTAACTTCTCTTTAATGTATTCAAATCTATTGGAGGGTAAATATTTTGTGAAAATGTCAGAAAGTTGATTTTGCATTCTGATAAATTGAATAATAATATCTCCTTTTAGTGTGTGATCCCTAAGAAAGTGATGCCTAATATCTATGTGTTTTTCACAAGAGTGATGTGCGGGATTTTTACTAAGGTCAATGGAACTTTTGTTATCACACAAAATTTGAGTCTTAGTAAAACTCAAGACATAGTCTGTGAGTGTGTGTTGCATCCACAACACTTGAGCATAACAACTTTCAGCTGCTACATATTCAGCTTCAGTAGTGGAAAGTGCTAATGAGTGTTGCTTCTTGTAGGACCAAGAAACCAATGAATCTCCAAAGAAATGACAAGTTCCGGATGTACTTTTTCTATCCATTCTACATCCACCAAAGTCAGCTTCTGAAAATATTTTTAAAACAAAATCATTTCCATAAGTATAAAATAATCCTAGATCCATGGTTCCCTTTATGTAGCAAAAAATTCATTTCACTTCCATTAAATGAGATTCCTTAGGATTGGATTAATATCTGGCACATAAGCACACTGAAAACATCAAGTCTGGTCGACTAGCTGTCAAGTAAAGTAGCCTTCCTATCATACCTCAAAAATATTTTTGATCTACTGGTTTCCCAGCTTCATCAAGATCAAGTGTGTTTGAGGTACCAATAGGAATACTTATACTCTTAGTGTTGTCATAACCATACTTTTTAAGAAGATATTTAATATACGTATGTTGCGATATGTAGATTCCTTCTGGTTTTTGAGAAATTTGAAAACCAAGAAAAAGGTTAACTCACCCATCATACTCATTTCAAACTTAGATTTCATTAGATCCTCAAAGGAATAAGTTAAAGATTGATGAGTTGAATGAAATATAATGTCATCAACATAAATTTGAACAATCAAAATAATTTTCTGATTTTCTTTATAAAAAGGGTTGGATCTGCATTTCCCTTAACATAGTTATTTTGAACCAAAAATCCTGTAAGTTTATCATACCAAGCTCGTGGGGCTTTTTTAATTCCATACAATGCTTTGGTAAGTCTAAAAACATGATAAGTATGTTTTGTGTCTTCAAAACAAGGAGGTTGTTCAACAAAAACTTCCTCTTAAACATGACCATTAAGAAAAGCACATTTCACATCCATTTGACAAAGTTTAAAATTAAAGAATGATGTAAAGGAAAGTAAAATACGAATAGATTCAAGTCTAGTTATTGGAGCATAGATTTTTTTCATAGTCTATTCTTCTTGTTGATTATAGCCTTTAACAACTAATCTAGCTTTATTTCTTATGATGATTTCATTTTCATCACACTTATTTCTGAAGACCCATTTTACTCCAATAACAAAATTTTCCTTAGGTATTTTAACCAAGCTCCAGACTTTATTCCTTTCGAATTCATTTATCTCATCTGGCATGGATTTTATCCAATAATCATCACATAGAGATTCATCAGTGTTTTTTGGTTCCAATTGAGAAAGTAATTCTAGATGTTCTACTTCATTTATTAAGGAACTTCTAGTCCTTACAGGTTGATTGACATCACCAATGATACTATCACTAGGATGATTCTTTAGAAACACCTGACTTGGGTTTTGTAAAACTTTTTCATCAACATAGGGTAGAAAGTGTTCTGGGGTAAATGTTTCATAAATATTTTCTTGAACATTTTCTTTATCAGAAGGATCTTCTAACAAATGTTGATAATCAGTTTTTGAAAACACATCCGAGGATGTAGGTTGGGATGATTTAAAAACAAAAGGATCAGACTCATCAAATTTTACATGTACTGTCTCCTCTTTAGTACAAGTGTTTTTATTGAAAACTCTATAAGCCTTAGAAGATGTGGAGTAGCCTAAGAAAATTCCTTCATAAGATTTTGTTGAGAATTTGTGTAAATTATCTTTAGTATTTAGGATGAATACCTTGAAACCAAAAACCTTAAAGTAGGAAAGTCTAGGTTTTCTACCAGTCCATAACTCATAAGGATTTTTATTAAGAAAAATTCTAATCAAAACTCTATTTATAGAATAACAAGCAGTACTTACAGCTTCAGCCTAGAAATGTCTAGCTATAGAATATTCACTCAACATGGTTCAAGTTATATCTTGAAGAATTATATTTTTTTCTTTTGACTACACCATTTTTTTAGGAGTTCCAGGTGCTGAAAAGTTGCGAGTAATACCTTTTTTACTACAAAAGGTTTCAAAATCAGAATTTTCAAATTCTCCTCCATGATCACTATGAATAGTTTTCAGTGGGAGGTTTTTCTCATTTTTAACTTGGGCTCTAAAACTTTTGAAATAAGAAAAAGCTTCATACTTCTTTGCTAGAAAATAGACCCATGTAAATCTAGTGTAATAATCAACTAGAACAAATACATAATACTTGCCCCCAATGCTTCCAGTTTTTGTGGGACCAAAAAGATCCATGTGTACCAACTATAACACATCAGTTGTTGAGACTTAACCTATTTATTTAAAACTATATTTATGTTGCTTTATATATTGACAAGGATCACAAACTTTCGAATAATAAAATTTAAGCTCCGGTAGATCCTTAACTCGTTTTTCTTATATATTTTACAAAGGTTTCTAAGGTTACAGTGTCCTAACCTTCTATGCCACAACCAAGAATAATATTCCATTTCACTTAGGCAAGGTAAGTATTGGCTCCTAAGGTCTGCTATATTTAATGTTTAATCATTATCTTGACTATTGGAAGAAAGAATAAACTCTTCCTTGGAATTGTGTACTAAGCATTTATCATTCCTAAAATTCACAAGGTAACCTTCATCACATAATTGACTTATCCTAATGAGGTTATGATTAAGAACCTTAACAAACAAAACGTTTGAAATCAAAGTTTTACCAAGAAGAACAATATTACCCATACCAACAATATCTCCCAGATCAATATCTCTGAAAGTTACTTTTCCTCCTTTCGTCTTGAAAATATTTTCGAAATAGTTTTTTTACCAGTTATGTACCGGGAACATCCACTATCCATGTACCAAGTGTTTTTGTTGGTACTTCCTTTATCTTCCTGAAAATAAGAAAAGAATTAGACTTTCAGAATCCAAACTTGTTTGGATCCGAGATTGTCAGATTACAAAATTTTGGGTATCCACATTTGTTTAGAAAAATATGCTTTATGAAACCCAAGAGTTTGAACTCTATTCAAAGAACAGTTTTTCTTCCAATGCCCACCACTTTGACACTTAGTGCAAAAAGGGGCCTTAGAAGGAACAAAATAGTTTTTTTTGAAAACGGGTTTTTAGTGAGTATAACCTACTCTAGTAGTGTTTCCGTGAGGTTTAATTTGAGAATACATCTTGTCAAAATTTTCCTTCCCAGAGATAAATTTTGCAAGAAGCTTCTTAAGAGAAAATATTTCAGATTTTAGTCTAATGACTAAATTACTATCCTCAAGAATCATTTCCTTAGAGTTAGGTTTTTCCTCAAAAACTATTATCTTTAAAATATAATTATTAAGATCTGTATAAAGTTCATCCTTATCAAAATTGGATTTCTCAAGGTCTTTATAAATTTTTTCTAAAACTCTTCTTTATCTCTATGATTTGTAGTAAGATCTGAAATTTCTTTTGTAATAACATCTTCCCTAGTATTTTCCTTATCTAATTTCTTATAAATTTTTCAATTTTTTACTTCAAGTCACTTGAAAAATCTAGATACTTCTTCATATGAAGGTTCTTCATTTGCTGAGGATGAAGTATCTTCATTAGAAGTACTATTTTCAGAATAATAATTCTTATCAAGAGATAATTTTGTTAAAGCCTCGGCAGAGCGTACCTTGGCCATGATACATGTATGTGAAAAAAAGTAATAGAAATGAATCCCATATTATCCTAAGCTGATGAATCATATTCTAAAGATTCACTTTCTGAAGAGTCTCCACATCCAGCACTCCAATTAGTATTATATTTCATACGTTTCTTATCTTTAGATTTTTAAAACTTCTTCTTGTTCCTTTCAGAATTCCTCTCTTTTCTTTCTTTATTTTTAAGCATAGGTAAATCAAGTCATATGTGTCCACTTCTCTTGAATTCATAGCATGTGACCTTTGAATCTTTATTATCTTTCCTTTCCTTCTTCTTATACTTGGATTGGAAATTTCTTTGAACATGTATCTTGTTCATCCTTCGAGCAAAATTTGCTAACTCATTCTCTGAGACGTCACCCTCACTAGATTCGGATTGGATAGTAACATTCTTAGACTTGGATGTAGTAACTCTCTCAGGAGTATTAGCTTTCATGTGATTTATTATTGTAGTAAAAGAAAAAGTACAATTCCCATTCTTCTTTTTGATGTTGTTAGCATCTCTCTTTATTCTTGTTTCATGTTAAAGAAGAGTTCCAAACAAATCATCTATGAAAATTTGAGTGACCTTCCTGTTCTCATCAATAGCTATTCTCTTTGATTCCCACTCATTGAGAATAATATCAATGATCTTGTCAACAAGAGCTTCATCATCTAGACCTTTCTCTCCCATATATTGTAAGCTATTTGTGATAGTCATAAACATTTGTTGCACCATACAAATGGGATCTCTATAAGGAAAATTAAAACCATGATACTCAACTCTAAGCATATCTCTTATAGTATCAACCACTTTAGATGTACCAAAATGAGTAACATCAAGTTTCTTACATATACAGTTAGTTATTTCACAAGAATAAATTTGGTTATACATATTCCTAGTCATTGAATATAGTAAAGTATTGTGTACCTTATAGTTGAGTTGATAATCATGCTTCTCTTGGTTGGTGAAAGTACTAACTTCCTTATCATGAATTTGATAACCTCCAGTAAGCATAACAAAGTTTTCTACTCCAGTATTGATAACGAATGTCTTCATTCGATCTCTCCAATACTCATAATTATTACCATAAAAAATTGGTGGTCTTGTAGGATTTAGGTTGTTGATGGAACCAACATTTATTCCTGCCATATTAAAAAACATTCTACACAAAAACTTGTTAATAACAAAACATCAGATTCAAGAACAATATTCATAAGCAAGGAAAAATATAGAAAAATGAAAAACTGAGTAAGAAAAACATATATGTGATTATAATTATTTCAGATACCCCCTCTGATACCAATTGTAGGATCGAAATAATGATGTAGATGCTCAATATACAAGAGGGGGGTGAATTGTACACTTTAAAAATTTCTTTAAACAAGGAAAGATCTAAGTTTAACAAAGTTAAACTAAGAAAATTCACAACACCTCTAACACCAATTAAAAGATTTGGTTAAAGTATGAAGTTACAAACTTTTAGTTCTATACACTTGCTTAAATCTAGAAGGTAATTCTGAAAAGCTGGTTCTGGAAATATGGATTCGAAAATTGAAACTTAACCAAAGTTTACAATATGAGATTCTACCTTAAAGAGTATAGAATCTAAATTAATCAGAGTATAAGTGTAAGGAAATATAATAAGATTATGCTTTCCTTACAATACACAATGCAGCGGAAAAACATGTAGTAAAACTACAAGTAACAAACAATAACTCTTTTAACCCAAAGAGAAGGGTATCCAACAACCTTGGATAAAGGTCCCTTGATTTATACTTTCAAGCAAGTTTGTCTTACCCACACCAGGGTAAGCCCTCGATACAAAGATCGGAGTCTCTGTCTTACTATCCCCACAAGCCCTAAACTTCAAGGTAGTTGGAACCTCTGTCTTCCTCAACAAGGAATCCCTCAACATCAAGGTGTTGGAACCCTTTTCTTCCTATCCCCGGAAGCCCTCAAATGTAATAACCAACATTAGGAGTCTCACAAAGCAATCTGCACAAGGAAAAGTTTGAACAAGCTATTCAAACTTTCGGCATGAATCTTTGAGAGTTGATAAGAGCCTATCTCTCTAGAAATCACTTCAACAACATTTAAGCACTGATGTCAAAGTTGTGTCAAAGTTGATGAGATCTTTCAAATGAGCTCTTATTTATAGGTACAGTTGGAATGGTCAGCTCCCTCCTCCAACGGTCATATTTTCCTTAAATTTCGGAGTAACCAGTACACATTTCACTAAACCAAAGGTTAGTTAGAAATAGAATAGACGGCATTGTTTTATAACAAAACATGTGTAATTGAAAGCACGACTTCGTTTTATAACAATCTTAACAAATAGAAGTGTAAGTAAAAATTTTGTAATGTAAGAAGAATAAAAGTTTGGAGTCTAACCAAAATAGAATTTGGAGTCTATAATAAAGAGATATTCATATTCTGTTTTAGAAAAATTCGGAACCTGAAATCTGAGGAAAACCAGAGTCTGATGTTTAGGGAAATTCGGAGTCTAGTTTCATCAGAATTATGAACCAGAAAATAGAATGTTCGGAGTCAGAGTTCATAGAAATTAGGAGTCATAACACAAAAGAGTTTGGAGTCTAAATTCAGAGAACTCAGAGTCAGAACATAGATAAGTTCGTAATCAGAATTCAGAGTCGAAATACATGAGAATTCATATCCCGAATTCGGAGTCAAACTATATGAGAGTTCATATCCATAATTCGGAGTGTAACTTCAATACAGTTTATATCCAGAATTCGGAGTGGAACTTCATTACATTTTATATCCAGAATTCTCTGTGGAACTTCATTACAGTTCATATCCAGAGTTCGGTGTGGAACTTCATTACAGTTTATATTCAGGATTCATAGTGGAACTTCATTACAGTTCCTATCCAGAATTCGGAGTGGAACTTCATTACAATTCGTATCCAGAATTCGGAGTGGAACTTCATTAGAGTTCACATCGAGAATTCAGAGTGGAACTTCATTACAGTTCACATCAAGAATTCGGAGTGTAACTTCATTACAGATCACATCCAGAATTCAGAGTGGAACTTCATTACAGTTCGCATCCAGAATTCGGATCCTAAAACAGAATGCTTCATATCTGAGTATTTATAGGATTCCAAGGTTACAAATATGAATCCCAATTTTACACTTTGTCAAAATATGAACAATGAAAATATGGTAAGAATAAATTTACTTAGAGAAGGAAATTCTCCTTATAAAAGAAAAGCATAGAATAAAAAATATTTTATTAAATATAAGGTGTTTGTGATTTTCAAAACAAGAATGGAAAAGTCATAAGGAAAACCATATTGACTCAACAGCCCCCTCTTCCAAAATAGATTAAAATTAACTCAAATAGTGCATTAAAATGGAATTTGGGGCCCTCAGGGTGTGGTGTGTTCTTTTTTGATCATGATTAAAATATTATGGGATGTTTTATAGTTCATGTGGTGTGACATTCTCATTTTAAGTGGAGATTATAGGAATCATTAATGTGGTGACTATTTCAAGAATGAATAGTTGGAATGAACAATGGTTGGAATGTGATTATTTTACACTTGTCCAGGCTATTAGAAATGGTACATTTCATCTTTCATTGAGAATCATGGCTTGGTGGATGGATTTTATGAATTCCCAAATGAGTCTTAAATTCATTGTCACACATCTTTTTTGGGAGGAAATAAATGTGTGATATGGGATTTCTAACAAAAAATTTGGTAGGGATATCTTTTAGAAAAAATCTCTTCTGAATAATATGATGAATCATTATGAAATAGAATGTAATAAAATCCAACATTTTAGACATTTGTGGTATTTATTTTCACCAATAAATGCCTTATAATTTTTTTCAAGGGACTTAAATGAAAAAAAACAACATATGAAATTTGGTGCAAGAAAAATCTAACTATTAAATAATTTCGAGTTATTTTAATCCCTTTCATTATAAATATTATGAACATAAATCCCAGAAAATTTTAAAAAATATCAGGAAGGAATTTTCAGGGGCTGTCAATTTAATAGTATAGTCTACAGATGTTGGAACAAATGGATAAAAAATTTGGTTTAATATAGTGATTTAAAAATTGTTGAAAACATTATTAAATCAGATATCTCAGTTGATACATAATCATATGAGTTTTTATGAAATTATATGAAAATGAGATAGAAGCATTATGAAGTTGTAGATAAATATCTAATAATTGCTGATATTGATTGTGAACATATGATTTATGAAGATGAAGTTGATTAAAATAAGACAAAATAGAACAGTATATTAAAAAAATATGTTGAGGTTGAAAATATCATTATAAATTAACATGTTTCATTTCAAATGAGAATATAATAGAGAATTAAAGATCAAACTCCACATATTTCTCAAATTAAACCTCATATAGTGGAAGAAGCAGTTGAGGAGGAATGTATACAAGCTATGAATGTGGAAATTAATGAAATTGAGAAGAAATACACTTGGGATATTGTATCAAGACCTAAATAAAGATGTTATGGGCACCAAGTGGGCTTTCAAAGATAAGAAAAATGATAAAGGTGAAATAAAAAGGAACAAATCTAGACTAGTGTGAAAAGGATATTCTCAAATGCAATGAATTGACTCTGAGGAAAATTTTGCTCCAATATAAAGGATAAAAACCATTTGAATGTTCTTTCCATTATTAGGACAAAAACATTATAATTCTTATCAGATGGATGTGAAATATTACTTTCTTAATGGTGATCTTGAGGAAGAAGTCTATATTGAATAAACCGATCGATTTTTTCTTAGATAATGTTAGTAGCATGGTATATAGATTGAGGAAAGACTTGTATAGATTTATGGAGGATTCTATATCCCGGTATTCTAAATTGGATGTCTGGCTAAGGGATATGAATTTTATAAAAGGTAAATTTGATAGTAACCTTTATGTGAGGGAAATATCCAAAGGTGCTCTCATAATAATTTTATATGTGCATAAAATTATATTTTATAGTGATAAGTAATATCTATGTGAATAATTTTTTGAGAAAATGAAAAGAAATTTTGTGATGTCCATGCTTGCTCAAATGACTTATTTTTTAGGATTTCAGATTTATCAAAACCAAAATTTCATATTTCAATCATCAGAAACATATTTTAGGGAATTTATTAAAAAGTTTTGAATGGAAAATTTAAAAGAAGATTACACACCCATTTTAGTTAGAACTAAATTATAAAATGATAATTTTATAAATTGTGTTAATCAAACCAAATTCTGAAGAATCATTGGATGTATAACTTATTTAACAACATAATAGCTAGATATAAATTATGCAGTGACTCTATGTTTCATATTTCAGAGTCACCCTAAAGAGACTTACTTGTTGGATGATAAAAGAATTATTAGATATGTGAAGTGAACTTCCAACTATGAGATTATATACAAACATAATGAAGAATAAAAACTATTGGGTTTTACATATGCTAATTGGGAAGGCGATTTTATAGGCATGAGATCAACATTTGGTGCACAATTGTTTCTAGGAGAAGGATGGGTCTGTCGGTATAGAAAGAAGTAAAATTTAGTAACATTGAGCATGGTTGAAGCTAAATATGTTACAACTACACATGACTATATAGAGATGATTTGGATGAATGTAGAGTTGGTAGATTTGAAAATGGAGACTGAGAGACCGTTATTAATTTCATATGATAATAAAAGTGTAATTGTATTATCAAAAAATCTAGTACAACATTAAAGATTCAATAAATTTGACATCAGGTATAATTTTATTAATGAAAAGGTGGAAGATGGAGATATCAAGAAGGAATAAATTTAAACAAAAGATCATGTTACATACAGTTTCACTAATAAAATTCCAAAAGAGATGTTTTTTTAGTTAAAGTGAAAAACTTGTGTTCATCCTTCTCCCCTCACTTGAAAACAATTAATCTTTAAATCCATATTACCTACTATTTTATGTGTATTGTTCTAAAAAGTAGTGAATTAAAGGAGAGGTTTTTGTCATCATGGATTTAATTTAACTCCATGATGATGGAAGTGAATGCATTTCTTGAGAGGGAGCCTTTATAAGGTTTGAGTAAGCCAGTCAGACTCTTATATTATTCTAAATTGTATTTATTTGTTAAGAGTTATTGATTGATGAAATTCCGAAAGAAAGGGGGAATTATTCTATTGCACCTAAACATTTTAATGTGTTTAATACAGTGTATACAGGATCCTTTATTTCATTTCATACATTCTGAGATAGATTTCACATCCCTAGATATTAAAAAGACATCATAAATACCTTTGGTTATATCTCTCTTGTTTTCTACACTTGTAATACCCATGTATACTTAGAGGTGATTAACTGAATGATCATTTCTATGTATCATGTGATATCATTCCATATTTTAAGAAAAAATAGAATGGGTTATTGGGAAGATAGATGAGATTATAAGACAATCTTTTCCCTTTGAATTGAATTGTCATTAAGGGGGAGGAAATATGACACACACATATTGAATTTTATGTATAGGGATACTAACAAATAAAATTAAATAGGGTGATATTATTGAACCTAAGTGTTACATTTATTTTCATAGTGTGTCAATATGTCTTTTGTGAGAACGGATAAAGTTATGTTTGGAAGACAATTGTTATGGATCCATCTTATAGTTTTGGATGTCATGCTTGAGAATTATTATTTATGGAATTCGATGTCACACTTTGAAATTTTATCTTGGTATAAATGATATGATTGTTTGTGATGATCTTAAAAATCTAAGACACGTGTTAAGAAGGAAAATTTGTTTACAATAGTGTTTGGAATATTAAAGAATTCTATGATATATGAATTTCATTTTTCATGAAGAAAACTCTCGAGAAGAGAAGTGGAAACGAGGATTTAAGTGTCCATATATATATATATATATTTGGATAACTATTTATTTAAAATTTTACTATAGAAAATTGGGAGCTAACCCTTAGAGGTAGCCTAAGGGAACCAATTGATTCAGTTGTTGAGGTAGGAAAAAGGACCACCCTCAATCTAATATAAAGGCAGTATGGGCTGTGTATAGGCCCAAAAAGTTCCCCCAAGTATAACGGGCTTAGATATGCTGGCGGTCCCATGCATAGAGACCGTAGAGAGTGAGTGGGTTACGCCATCAGTCTGTGGGATGAAGCATAATGGTGTGTTTTATGATGTTCAATAGAAAATTTGAGGTGTAGTATAGAGAGTTAAGTAATAAAGCAAATTGATGTTCGATTGAAGGTTCGATATGGGACAACCCTATGTTGGTATTGTTCACCAATACATTATAATGATGAAAATAATGCTATTTGTTCATTCTAATCAAATTTTTTAATGTGGGTTGTTTAATAGATGTGGGATATCATCTTTAACCACCTGCCTATGAACCCTCTACGAGCGAGTGTTTATAGATCAAGAAAACCACAATGTACTTGGCTACAATGAAAGATCAACCAGCTCTTCAAGTAATTGAAATGTAGAAATATATGGTTTTCTTGAAAGCATAAAAAATTAATTATGATGTTGAAGAATTATTTATGGAGATGATGATTTTTCAGACTTCCATACGCGGTGAAGGTCCTATGTGAAGTTTCATAATAAATAAGATTATTTTTAAAGGATATGAAGTCATTCATGGATAATAATGAGTAATTACAGTGTTCACAGACAAAACAGATCATTTGGTGTGTGATTTAGCTATTCATGATCGATATTCCATGCTTTGTGAATCCACAAAAAAATAGTATGAAGATATACCCTGAAAATCAGCATATAAAATGAATTTTCATGTGGGATGCTTCTAGATTGCGGATGAAGAGTGCCTTGTGATAATAGTGGTTTGTGGATAAATAAATGCCCCATGATCAACTAAAAATGAAATGATTTTCATGTAATGTTGCTTTGTGGGTGATGATCCTATGAATATGATGTTATGTATATGAACTTAATATGAAAAGGTACATAGAAAATGAAATTATATTCAGTAAAGTAAGTGTTCTTGTGCAATGAGTTTGTGGACCCCATTCTTTGAAGTTGATGTTTCTATGTAGAAATGTTTATTTATGATTCATGCATCAAGTATGAGATTTTGGATTTAAAAATTCAATGAAGAGGGGATTTAAAATTATATGATACGGTGGTTAAAATTCAATGTTGATACCATTTATCCACTTTAAACTGCTTCACACATTCACATAATTATCATGTGAGAACTTCTTCAATAACTTGTGAGTAATTTCTCATAAATAATGGGTTGTTTCCTAGATTATATTATAGACATACATGTGGAATATTTTAAGAGATAGTGAGTATGTTTATGTGAAGATCTAATTTTATAAGAAATTTATTTATTTCTTGCACTGTACATGTCATTTTACAAAGCATAAAAGAAATGTGCAGATAGTATGATGTAGCCTAATTATACTTTCCAAACATTATTTTGTATGAATAATGATAATTTTAAATAATATATGAGTCGAATATATTTTATAAGTCATAATTAAATATTGAGGAATAACCATTTCAATGCGTGCTCCATAAAGTGAGCATATGATATTTTATTTATCATGTAGGATCAAAAGAAAAGATCATCAATTATTATGGAAGAAACCAAATTTTTTAATATGTCTTATTGTGTTGTTTGTAATTGTTTTTGATCAGATAGTGTGAAACTTTTGTTCCATTAAGACTATGGAATATACACTGTCACTCTATACTAGTGAAGAAATCTATATAGTAAAATTTAGAAGTGGTCTTTATTGTGTTGTTTGTAATAGATTTTTAGCAGATAGTGTGAAACTTTTGTTCCATTGGGACTATGGAATATACAATGGCACTCTATACTAGTGAAGAAATATATATGGTAAATACTTGGGATTATAGAGGAGAATTTGTGATTGGGGAGTCCAACCAATCACAACAATATGTAGTATCATATTTAGACTGAACTTTGTAAAAATATTTTTTCCCATGCTATTTATTTTCACTTCATTCAGGAGAGGATAAGTTATCATAAGAGTGGATCAAATCCTAATAGGTAAATAGTCGTTAATTGTAAATAAAGTAAAATTTTAAAAATCACCACCGATTTACCCCTTCTCAGTGGTACAACTCCTCTTGGACACTTCAAGTTGATAATATATGTCATTTGGAAAATAAATAATATATATAATCTTAAAAATGTAACTTTAAACACAAACAATCCTTAAAAAAGTGACATTATAACATACATCCTTACAACTATGGTAACTATTAAATCAAAACCTCATGAAAAGAGGATATTTATTTGGTTGTTAAATCCACATAATATTAATTAAAATTATAATAAAATACACTTAGAAATATTTTATACTCCTATTCCAATTAATAAGTTGGTGAATATTAAATATATCTCAATGTTTGGAAATTGAGATAAGGAATCCCATACCTCAAGTCTTGACATACATCATATTCACTCTAACCTCATGTACAATAAATAAAAACATATTATATGTCTATAAAAGAACTTAATTCATTATTTATATCATTCCCTTATAATTCCCAATCACCAATTTATTCATATTTCTATATTAAAATCAATATTTGGGAGTTAACTATTTATATTTCCATGCATGTTTCAGTTTGATAGTTTAGACCCTTGCTCAGTGTTTATTGTATAATAGCACAAGAATATTAATCATGATGTAAATATAATATTTTATAATTATACACACTCATAAAACTATCCATGTAACCTGATGATGAAAAATGAATTAGATCGGTTTTTTGAGGCAGTTATCATCACATCCGCACAAGTTCTGCATTTGATTTAATTAAATGTAAATAAAGAAGGAAAAATAATAATTTATATTTACAAAATCATAATTATTTTTTAAATATCATATATATTATTTAAATTCATCTATATAATTATATTTTATAGGTGATGACGAAAAATTAAAAATGTTACTTCAGCAAGACAGTAGTTTGTACGTACATATGAGAAACACTTTCATTTTCCACTAAATGTAAAAAAGATTTAAATTGGTTATATCTTTAACATGTTAAAATATTTGTATAATAATTATACTTGTTAAATTAAAATAATATTTTTATATAATAATGTGTGTATTTTTAAGAAGGAATAACCATTAAAGAACTTAGTTAAGATAATTACACTATCTTTGAGTATCTCCCATTAGATTACTCATAAATCTGTTGTAAGATGGAATTTTGGTGATAAAAAGACCTAATGTGAAAGGGTAGGAATTGTTTTTATATATTTTAGTAGGTATTCGTCAAAATAGAGTGCTCAAAGTTTTTGAATAAGTGAGGAGATGAGGTTCCCATTTATTAGTTAGGGGAATCACACCCCTCTAAATATTCAAATTCTTGACCAATTATAAATCCATATTCTCGTTAAAGTGGAAAAAATGGAATTTTTTTTAAATATTGGATAAAATAGGAATGAAATAAACAAATCCAATCACATTTAGACTAGTTTTTGTGATACTTGAAACATTATATCTTAGTTGAACCCCCTTATAAATCCTTTGAAACATTTCATTGTGGACAAGTTTTTTACCATGGTAATTATTTATTATTGTTAAGAAAATTAAATTATCCCTATAAAAAAAATGTAAATATGGTTTCAAAATATGGAATAAATTATTTAATATTTAATTCCTAATGTTTTTGGAATTTTTTTTTAAAATGATCACACAAAACCAAATGAAAATTGTTTTTTAAAAGAATTTCTTTTAAAGAATAAAAAATAAATTATTACCATTCTGTTCATAGTGAAAAACATTTGATGAATGTTAAAATATAGAATATATTATATAAAAAATTCAACATAATAATTAATTAAAATTTATTAATTTGATTTATTCACTTAAACAAATATGCTGAAAAAATACACTTTTCTAAAAACTATCTATGTTTTCCTTCCAATAATTTTATCTCTATTTATACAATGTTGATAATCATTGTGTAAATGTTCAATTATGTTTATACATGTGTAAAACAAATTTCACAATTATAATACTCAAAATTAATAAAATTATATTTTAAATAAACACATATAATAAAGTAAATGTTCGTAAAAAAAATTCCCTTTTACTAAAATTATTATTCTAAAATTATAATCATTTATCAACTATTTCATGAATGTAATTACTTGACTTTAATAATTTAATTTTTCCAATTTAATTTAAATATTTTTAATGAATTTTATTTTAAATTTTTAATTATAAATTACTCACATACATTCTTTATTTCATGTATCACAAGATATTGTACTTATCTAATTTATTAAATAATGTTAACAAATATTGAGGTGTTACAATTTCACTTGTGATTCAGCTACATGGGATATAATGTGTATATAACTTATATCCAACATGGTTTGTTGAATTATAATACAATATAATTTATTTATACCTGAGTTGTGCATTCATTTAGTATGTTCATTGAGTTATCCAGGGGGAATAATTGCTCTGGTGCCATGCTGTGGAAGCCAATAAATTTGAAAGGACAACATTATTCATCACATAATGAGTGTCAATCATGTCTAGGAAAAGATGCAAACCCTTTCTAGTTTTGTTACCTGATTACTTGTGAAGCTATTTGATACCTTGTTGAATCTTACTCTATCATTTCTCTTTGTATGAAAACATTAACACTCCTTTAGCATCTTCATAATCCCTAAGATGAATTCTAGGATCCTTTGGTCGATGGATTACCTAGAGTGGTAAGAATACTTAGTTTGTTTATCCTTGATCATCATAAAGACTTGTACATTGTCATGGGGACTACTACACATGCATTTTAGTTATGTATTTCTTGTTAAATACATTCATGTTGAATTATTTAATATTTATCATGAATTAATTGGATTTATTTCCAATTTCAATGATCATTAAATGATCCCCTAAAACCCATAAATGGTTTCATATCCTTATTCTTAATGGATTGAATGTATTATTACATAATTTATTGATGTTATTAATATCTTTACATATTATGATGATATATTATACTATGATATGAATGATTTTTTCTGGTTGTTTTAGTTACAATGTGTAACTAAAAGATATCATATAGTTTGATATAATGAAAACCAATTATTTTATTTCACATCATTAGTTAAAATATTAGATAACATAAAAAGTGATAAAAAACATGAGGTATTGATAAATAGAGGTTCATAATGTAAATATGACATCTGTGAATCTTAAAATATGTCAGGAGTATTATGATATAACCAATCATATTATGTTTTGTGAATAACAGTGTAATATATATATATATATATATCATAGAATAAAATTCCCATGTTCCAAACTATACTATCAATAATATTTTATGAATTGTAATATTATCATAAGTTGTAAAATACTACATTCCTAAAAAATTAATATCTATATATATTCAATATTTTGGTTTTAATTTTTAAATTAAGATAAATTTATATGTAGTGGGTTATTTAAAATATACTTATTTATGTAGAGATTAAATATGAACATTTTATATTTGTTTCTAGTTTTTCCGAAATTATGTAATGATTCTATTTATTCCTTCCTTTACAGTATTTATGTTTATAGTTTTTTTATAGAATTTGAAAATTTCATATGCTTAAATTTAAATGATAAATTTCTTCTATATGATAAACCCTAACATAAAATGATAGTTATTATATCATAGGAATTAGTTTTTTTCTACCATGACCTAAATTAGTTTTTAGAGTTATGATATTGGGAATAATTATCAGACACTTTATGTTAATATTAGGTTTTAGATATATCATGAATTGAAATATCTATTGATTAAAGTCTTATAGAGTATAGGTATGTGGTGTTAGACTATTCACTATACTATAGGCTTTTTCTTTTCTCTAGGATGTTTATTAGTTCATTATAATCACTCTAAGGTTACTCAGGTGATGTTTTTCATTCTCATATTACCCGATAATATTACATGAAGAGATCATGTACCTTATTCATGAGTTGTGTTCATATATGTATGAATATGTTTGTCTTCTATTTTTGGGTGAGTAAGAAAATGTTTTGGGTTGTATAAAGAGTTACACAATAATGTGGTGAAGACAAAATAATTAGCGGTGGTGGTATTAGATTCTTAAACTAAATCATTATAAACATGAATACATAAATGAATAAAACATGAGAGAATAAAATATTGCATTAGATACATTGGTTTTAATATAAATGAGATCTAAAATAAGTTGGGAAGACTTTTAAGAATGACCTTGAAAATACTTAATTTTTTATTCCTTCTAATAATATACTTTTTAATTCCTTGATCATTCAATATGGGTAACCCTAATAGTTAGGTTCCCATGAATTATCTTGTGTGAGGAAATCCAGTAATGAGGTTAACATAATAGAGAGGTTCCTAATTCATGGAGTTTTTATTTTTAAACACTTTGTTGGGATACCCTAACAGTTATGATTCTAGAGGAATATAGTTGAAAAAATATCTATATAAGGGACATAGATAAATTAATTATTCACTATGTAATCTATGAATCATATATGATATGATTTATAATGTTTATTTACCAAATATAATTGTATATTATTTATATACTAAAAGTGGGGCAATTCACGATGAAATATGCATCTTGTGTAATTGTAATGATGTGATATACATGTAAATCATTTTTAGTGGGATTAGTTTCATTAAAATACTATGAAAACGTGATATCAAACATGAAACTCACCTATAAATATGTATTTGTTTTAGATTATATATTATTTCTTGATAATCATATTAAGGCCACTTATATGTATGACATATAAGTAAAAATTGTATATAAATTTGATAAGTGTTATCAATGGGAGAATATTTATGAGTATCTCAATGTGAATGTATGAGAGGTCAATTTCTCAAACTATAAATCAAGGGAATTAGTTACCGGGTGTGTGTCAAAGAAGTTTTCTCACAAACAAAGACTTGATGATAGAAAGAAACTAAATAGTGTGGACATAGATCTTCATTTTAGTAATAGAGAAAGAGATACTACATTGGAAGTAGATACTTATGGTCTATCTTCAGTAAGAGGATGGGTCCCATAACTGGAGAACTAATATTTGTTCCCACCATAAATACAAATTTTATTTTTATATCATTTCTAGAATATAAGTGAAACTCCTTCACTATTAAGAATAAGAGTTGTTCAATATATATGAATGAAATATTTATGTAATAAAAAATATGGTAAAATATTATATATTATAGATATGGATATAATAATTTATTGAATTAATATTAATATGATTAAGGTTGATAATAATACCACCTTTCTTTGGAATTTTCCCCATGGGTATATAAATGAGAAATAAATCAGTATAATCTATAGAGATATATTGTAACAACTAAATAATGATTAATTTTGGAATTATGAATCCTATTTGTTTTGGAAGATAACCAAAGAACCTGTTAGTGGAAAAGGTGAAAGGGCTAGCAGATAGTTGGATCTCACACACAGTGATGTATGTGGACCATTGAGTACTCAAGAATGTGGTAGTTTTAGTTACTTTTATAACTTTATTTATTTAATTAGATCTTTTATATATGTGTTTATAATGAGAAAAAGGTAATATTTTTTTTAAAAGTTCAAATAGTTTCAGAAAGAATTATAGAATCAATTAGGAAACAAATTATATCATATGATCAGTTCATGTTAGTGAATGCTTGAGTCATAAATTAATTGATCGTATGAGAGGTTATAAAATTGATTCAAAATTCACTCAACCTGGAACACTATATAGGAATATTGTGTCTAAGAGGGGGGGTAATATTTTTTTTCACAGTGTTAGATTGATGATGAATCAATATAACTATAATGCTGCATAACTTAAAAAATCAATAATTAAAATATTTATAAGAAGGGGTTTACTTTCTTATATTTTGAGGATATTTTTAGTTTAGAGTTTTATAGAAATATGAAAATATTATACGCATTAAATAATTACAAAATTATTGTGGTCACTTCCAAATAAAGTCCATTTTCCCATAAAAACAAGTTCTTTTGTTTCAACTTGTTTAATTTATGACACCTTTTCATCATTCAAGTCGTTTCACCGCTGGACTTATTATAATCCCTACACATCATTAAGCCTTATAATAAATATTTTAGTACATGGGATTGACACAAAATTCATAGTAAGGGACATAAAAATAAATTAAACTCATTAACCCGTTTTAAATTCTTGAAAACCCATAATTTTTTATATAATATATTTTTCCTCTAAAAAGGTAAATACTATTGATATCAACTTCAAAGTGTAGAGTTTTTAAAAAAAATATTTTGTAAGGAGGGATAATGGAATAATCATAGTCATAAAATTTACTTGGGAATTACAGAAAATTCATGAAAACAAACCTATCAACTTTAAAACAATATAAAACTCCTTTAATCATGAGTTTTTTATACCATATGAAATCAAAATATTTCATTTCAAACCCCTAGAGATCATTTACAAACCACATAGGTATCATTTAAAATTATCCTTACAATCTCAATTACAATGGAATCACCTTACCTGATAATTATCACATCTTTTTTAGTAACACATCATTAATAAACTCTATCACTACACCGAATGCATCAAAGTGCTATATTGATCTATCCCATTGTTAGAGATATTTTGGGCTCACCTATTTTTCAAATATTATTACCATGAACCATATCACAAATAAACTAGATGTATATTAAAATTTTAACATAACATTAAATTTAATTAGTATTCAATCTCTTAAGAAATATAAATTTCAGTCATCACTTACAAATTATAAGAAATTTCCATTTCTATAGGACACGTTTTTAAAACTAAAAAAATATAGATTATTGAGAAAAATAATTCCTTTGAAAATAACCAAATTTTTTTTAAAGTAATATTTAATATATAGAATGATAATGATATTGGAAAAAATATATTCATTATATAACTATTAAAACAATGATTATATTCATAATTATCTAATGAAATTAAAAAATTACTCGTAAAAAAATATAAAATACAACATTTTAATCCTTTCTATAGAAAGTAAAAAATAATAGAAAATTAGCTTTATATACCTTTGAATCATAAATAATAAATTTATTGAAATCATTTGAAAGAACCATGTAATGTATAAAAAAGAAATGGAATGAAATATTTAAAATAATATTTTAATAGAAAATTACATAATTCGAGCTACGAGTCATTTCTTTCATATATATAACATCCTGAGTAATATAATTATATTTTTTTATACATAGTTAAGAGAAAATTACATGTTTATTTAATTCTAATTATTCACTTTATGTCATTTGTTGCCATATTTTCTTTAGTTACTAAAATCGTTAACTTCATACTAGACATTTTGATGATGTTCAATTTATAAGTCAAAAATGAATTTGGAAGATTGAATATGGTAAAAATGATCATGGTTATATCATATCTAAAATCATAATCACAAAATAAAATTATTGTCACAACCCATCTGCTGGGACCTATGACGTGACTCACCCAAGCCTGCCACACAAAGGTTAGAGGTTGTCGACTACCGATGAAGGCATCAACCTTCAAGTGGGAGGAATTTTCTAGGTGCATGTACACACACGTACTCACAACCCCATACCACAACACAAGATAGGGAAACGAGAGTACTACTAAAACAACCACCAAGTGAAAATAGTACAAAAAAAGGTAAATGGGCTAGAAATACAAACATGAAAAAAGACAACTACAAACAATAGAAAGTATAAGATTGCTGATAATCCATCTTCCAAAAACCCCACCTGATGGGTAAGTGTAGAGTATTTGCCGAAAGCTATAGAGGTACGCCCTATCTACGTGATCTCACTAGGAACCATTCAATTCTAGGACACTGATTCCTCCATCAAGGGGTTAGTCATCTACAAAAGACATGACATGTGAGGATGAAGCCCTTGTAGGGGTGAGTAACACAATACACAGTGGGGACACCAATCCACAAAGGAATGACCACAATGCATAACCATAAAGCATGATTACAAGGCCAGATAGATCACACCAGGTATAACTCAAAGTATAGAATGTAAAATTATCAGTCGTAAGGCCGAAAATTCGTACTACTGAGGCGTTTATCATCTGGTCCTGATCATAACCTAGGTTATATAGATCACTATGACCCGCTCGTGTATGGGTCCAGGTGGTTAAGATATACATGCTCGTCTCTAGGGAAAACTAGATTACATAGATCGTCTCATCTCTAGGCTAGATGGATCATGAAGACCCACTCATCTCTGGGTAGCTGGATCACTAAAACCCGCTTATCTATTGGCCAACCAGAACACATAGACCCCTCATCTCAAGGCTAGATAGATAAATAAGACCCACTTTTCTTTAGGCCAGCTGGATCACTTAGAACTGCTAGTCTCTAGGTCAGATAGTTCAGTAAGACTTGATAATCTCTTAAGCCAGCTGGATCACTTAGACCCACCTATCTCCTGGACCAGGGTCCTACATGACCTGACCTAGTTCAGTCAACCTGACCCGAACTGGTTGGGACTAGGCTGGCGCAGTTTGGGCTGGCCACTAGACCAATCCCCTTGGGAGTTGTGGGACTCGGCCTAATGGGTTGTGGGTTCGGCCCACCGGGTCACCCAGTGACCCAGTTCTGTCTAGCTTGGCCCGCCCTGGAAGGCCGGTTTGACCTAAAGCCTGGGCCACCCAGAAGCCCATCCCACAAAAGAAATCTATCTTGCTTCTAGCTTGGCCCCCAATGTCCCGATTCACACCACTGGCCCGACCCGATGTCGGGTCTGGCCTATAAATCCAACCCACCTCGCTGGGTGGGTCGGTTCGAGTCACATGGGATTCAGAAGGCACCGCTTCCCTGTTCCACTGACATGGATCAATGTAGCTGCATCCCTCCCCTCTACTACAGCATCAATCCGCATCCTATTTTCATCATGCAGATAGCTTTAGGCGAGCTGGGTACTCCGCATGGGGTATCGCGTGGACCGCGTGCCACACATGCCATGGCCCGCTTGGCGGGCCACTCCTCCGAAACGGGGCCCAAACAATGCTTCCCTGCCATACCATCACATCTAGTAGGGGCCGCAGCCTCCACTACCTTAGTGTGCCAATGGAGCACATCGACAGTATCTTTTGTGGACCACTGGGTCCACTTTGGTGGTCCAATTCTCGAACCATCTACGCACGGGAGCTTCTCATATCGCCATCATACCTATTATGTCCTCGAGGCCACCTAATCTTCGATTCGGGGGTTTGATCCTGAAGAACACATTAACGCCCAAATGGAACAAAATGAAATTTTTTCATGTCGGCTCGAATTTATTCTTGTTAGCAGAAACACAAAGCATATAAAATTATAAATCACTGTGATTTAATATCCTCTTTTATCCCACATATTTAACAATCTCAAATGAACAATTGAACCGTGGGTTGACTTGTGTGTGAGTTAAACCGTATTCATTTTTTAAAATAAAGAATGGGGAAAAGTGATAATTCACATGGAATTAAACCCCATACCTAGTTATATTTCAATTTTAATAAGAATCAGTCATTGAAGGTGATCCGTCCTCAAAGGTCCTCGATTTGTCATCAAGGAAGAGATTTCTCAAAGAGGAGGGGGGAGTACTCAACATCATTGGCGATCATAGTTCTTCATTCTTCGTTTTTTAATGGAAATCCTTTGGTGATTCAGAGTGTTTCTCCAAATATTACAATGATACACCCCCAGGTAAATCTTTAAAAATGTGGAAATGGATTTCCCTTACCATTGTGTTGCATTTCCATTATGCTATGTCATTTATGGAACAATGTTTTAGTTTATTTGTGTTATAATGCCATTTCATTTAAACAATTTCTAACATTCAAATAAAATAAAATAATAAACTTATTTTATTTTACTTTTTTTTTAATAAATGCTGAAAACTATATTTTTCGTTAGACCCTTTCTAGTTGTTGTTAGGAATTTTCTAGGTGAATCCCAACATTGTGGGTTCAACGGTGCCCTTTGATTTTCAATCTAAGTATCGGCTTAAAAGCTATAAAAACCTGCTCATACGTTTATTTAAATGAACTTTGAAATAGTTTTAAAATACATTCTAGCCACTCCAGGCCTCAGAATCATGTTTCGTCTTGGAGAATGGTCTTGAAATAATCCCATTTAATTTTCAAGAAAAAATACATGGAATTATAGGACACTAAATTACCCCCACCATTGGTGATTTACATCTTCATAAGTCAAAAAATGCCTAATAAAAAAGGGCTACGAAACATGAATATGAGCCTCTTGATCCCATGTGCTCTCCTATAGGTTCCTGTGCGGCCAATGAATACTCACTGGAGGAATCGACTATCCATGAAGGATCATCTCCTATCGTCCGTCTATCTCTACTGGGTTCTTCATGAATGTCACCCCATCGTCGATATCCATCTCACCATGGTCGATTATGTGAGAAGGGTCGTGCTTGTATCTCCTCGGATGGGAGACGTGGAATATTTGATTAACATTCTCTAACTGTGGTGGTATATCCAAGCAGTATGCCACATTTCCCTCTCCATTCCGTATCAGGAAAGGGCTGATGAACCTTGGTGATAACTTACCGCCCAACCAAATATTTGTATCCATCATCGAGGAGATACACATAGAAATATGTGGTCCCCCTCCTCTAAATCCAAGGTACTCCATCTCCTATCAACATTGGAATTATATCGGCTCTGTGAAGTCTGCATCCTCTTTCGGATGCCCTTCACCTTCTCAGTCGTAGCCTGTACCAACTCTGGACCCATAAGTACTGACTCCCATGGGTTTTTCCAACATAACTATGGACTAAATTATTTCCCTTAAAATTCCACGAATGGTGTCATACCAATGGTGGAGTGGTAGTTGTTGTTGTACACAAAATCCAAAAATGGTAGGTGGTCCTCCCAATTATGACCAAAATCAAGAACACAAGAATGAATCATGTCCTATAAGGTCTGTATGGTCCATTCTATTTAAACATCTATCTATCGGTGAAAGGCTATTATCAACCACAGTTGAGTCCCAAAATCTTCTTGCAATCCCTTTCAAAATTGAGATGAAATGTGTGCATCGTAATCGAAGACTATAGAAGATGGGACTCCATGGAGTCGAACTATCTTCTACACGTAGAGTCATTCCAAGCACTCTACTGAATCCTTCTCTCTAATGGGTAGGAAGTTCACTGACCTTGTGAGTCAGTCTACAATCACCCTAATGGTATCGTGGCTTCAGAATGTATGTGGTAATCCCATCATGAATTCCATCGATACTCCATACCACTTCCACTCTGGTACCTCTAGGGGTTGTGGCAGACTAGTTGGAACCTAGTGCTTAGACTTCACTTTCTAACAAGTGTGGCATATCAAGACAAACATTCCTAATTCTTTATTCATCCACAGTCACCAGTACTGATGTCAAAGGTCCTGATAAATCTTCTCCACACTTGGATGTACCACCAAAGGGTATGTAAAGAACTCCCTTAAAACCTCCTCCTTCCACCCCACTGGTACTACGATGCGTCCTCTGAAAAGGATGATGTGATCCCCGCCTATTGAAAATCAATATGGATCTTTTCCTAAGGATAACTAAGAACGTCAAGACTGGTATTCAAAATCCACAAGTTATGCCTCCCTAAATCTCGATAAGAGTAGCGAGTCATAGTCATTGACTAAAGGTAAGATTCTCTATCATCATCCACAAAGGATATCTGCATCATCTCTAGTTCCTCATCGTAACACTCTATAGAAACAAACTGGTTCTCCTATTGAGAATGGCTTCCACCACATTCTCATTTCTATGAGTGTAGACTATCTCAAAGTCATAGTTCTGGAAGAAAATTTAGCCATCACTACTTCATCATGTTCATTTAATTTTGGGAGAAGATATACCTAAGAGTTTCTGGTTGGAGTAGACAGTAAACTGGTCACCCATCAAATAGTACCGCCACTTCTTTAAAGAAAAGACCAATAGCTCTAGGTCATGGATCACATTGTTTTTCTCATGCTTACTCAACTTATGTGAACCTTAGGTGATCACTGCTCGCTCCTGCATCATGACACAACCCTGTTTGGTCCCAGATGCATCATATAAAACTAGATACCCAATGCCATCCTCTGGTAGTCTCAATATGTGGGAACTCATTAGCCTCTACCTCAACTCCTAGAAAATCTTCGGGATCTTATCTTGACAAAAAAAGGTTTTACCTTCCATGTCAAAGCTGATAAGGGTGATGCTACCAAGGAAACTTTTGGAATGAACCTTCGTTAGTACCCAACCAAACCCAAGAAACCCCACACCTCAGTCACACTCCTGGGTGGATCCCAATACATTACTGCCTCTATCTTGGATGGATCCACAATTACTCAAGCCTCCGATATAACATATCCTAGAATTTGGACCTCTTCCATCCAAAACACACACTCCGAGAGATTTCAATAAAGATAGTCCACTTAGAGTGTATCTAGAACTACCCTTATGTGTGTAGTGTGCTCCTCCTCAGACATCGATTACACCATGATTTCATCAATGAAGACCACCACAAAATGATCGAGGTAAGGCTAGAAGATCCTTTTCATGAGTCCCATGAACACTGATGGGGAATTGGTCATACCAAAAGGCATAAAAAATAACTCATAATGGCCATACCAGCATCTGAAGTCTATCTTCAACACATCTTCATTGTGCACAAAAAGTTGGTGATAGCCTGATCTGAGTTCTATCTTCAAGAACCATTTCACTCCCTTTATATGATCGAAGAGTTCATCAATAATCGACAATGGATACCTGTTCCTTAGGGTCACCTGATTCAGGTGATGGAAGTCCACATTCCACCTCAAACTCCCAAGTAACTTCTAGGAAAACAAAACTGGGGCTCCCCACAGTGAAATTCTAGGTCTCATGAAGTCCTTCTCCTACAAATCCTCCAGATGTACCCTCAACTCACAATGATTTGAAGGAGCCATGAGATATGATGGTGCATATATAGGTATCGTCCCGATGTACAGATCGATGCTGAAGTCTACCTCTCTATGAGGAGGTACTCCGGGGACATCCTCAGGGAAGACATCCCCATACTCATCCACCACTATAGGAATGTAAGGACTCCTCTTATACACTGAACAGAGGGTGAGGCTAGTCAACTGGTGAGTAATCAGCTACACCATCCTCTGATAAAGTTCTTCCAAAGCGGCAATATCTCCATTCTATTTGGTGAAGGAAAAATTGGTCCCATCCTCATGGACACATCACACTCTACGCCTAATACAATCGATCTAAGAATGAACTGTAGATAACCAGTCCATACCCAATATGACATCATAAGGCCTTGAAACCAATACTTGAAGATCCCAACCAAATATCTCTCCTCCTAGAGTAATCTCACACTACCTACATCTATGTGTAATTGTTGAATCCTCTGCTGTAGAAATATCTAACCATAAGGGTCATGACAACGACTCCACTAGAATCTATGAGCTTTGAAAAAGGTCAATGGAAAGGATGGAGTGACTGGAACCTATGTCTATAATAACTGTAGCTATGGTGGAGAAGGTATATATTGTACCTTTAAATATTTATTAAGAAACATGGGTGTATGCCTCAATCGCCTGAAGCCAGCCTCACCCCTATCCACTGGATTTCGGAGCCCATGGAGGACCACCTAGGGGTGGTGGTCATAGCACCTCAAGCCTCTGCCTCCTACCTGCCACTCTACACATTCCCCTTCCAAATCTACCACCCAACAGACCACCTTGATCGAACCACTTCCACTGTCTCGGAAGACCTTTGACCATCTGCCGATCCTCTGTATGGATGGTCCGGCATTCCTGAGCCATGTGTCCATGCCCATAGTAAGAGTAGCATGAACTGCTCCTCTGATAACTCCTATTGTTCTGGTGTCCTCATACCACAAATCATAAGTCCTGGGGTTATCCTATGGATGTTCTGGCCCACATGGACCACTACATCATCTGTCGGATTCCCACTATATAGAACTTCGCCACCTGTCACCCATTGGTAGCTCCCACCATCGGTTCCTGCTCTACAGGGAATCTCTCCAATAGTAGAGCTTTCTCTATCACTCCATCCTACGTAGGGATACTGAGGGAGATCATTGATTCCCTGATCTCTTGTCAGAGTCCTTTCTCAAAGATATGGGCCCTAAAGAAAGGGTCCCATACTATATCCATAGTGTAATGGGAGAGGTCTGCGATCCTCACAAAGTACTTAGCCATAGACATGCTTCCCTACTATAGGTGAATAAAATACTTTATGCACATTGAGCATAATATTTTGGGGAAGAAATCCTCCCAGAAAAGTTGCTCAAAGTCATCCCAGGTGAGGGTCACCTCCTCCTGTGTCTGGATCGTCAAACTCCACCATCTCTCTACCAAGCCCTATAGAAGGCTCACGAAAAGAACCGTCATCTGGCCAAGAGGTGTTCTTAATAAGTAGAAGACTCACATCACTACCTCCAGCTAATCTTCTATAACCAGAGGATTTTTCTCTTCCCTAAACTAGGCGGTCACTTTCTCAAAAACTCATATAAGGCACTACGCCTACATGCGTTCTCTACAGGTAATGCAGGTAGTAACAACTGACCAATGGGCGATGGTAATGTTGTGGCACCACCCAAAGGTTCCATCTCTGGCAACAGTCCCTATACTGAATCCTCATTACTCAGTGGACCATCCTCATGGACACACACTGGAACCTTAGCTGGTTCTATGCATAGAGGCTTCCTAAAATAGAATCAAGATGAACCATAATCAAAAGATTATACCTGGTGATCTGACTTCAATTCCATAGGACATGAGAAAAATCTCAAACCCTATAAGATGCACACAACCAGTGGTTTCATGTATAGAGTCTAAAATAAGAATTCAGGATCCTAGTGTATGGATACGTCAACTGCCACACCAAAACTGGACTCCCCAAATATGAAAGCCTAACTCATGACATTTTACAATGTTTCCCAAAAACAAAAACCATAGAATCTCGATCTTTGAGGTAGAACTGAAAACCTGTGAAACCATTTTGTCATGAAAAATCCCATGGGACCCATTCTTTGACTTCCCCAAGCCCGTATCACAAAGGACAGAGATTGGAGAATAGAACTAAAGGTGTAAAACCTTATGTAGGAGGTATTTGACGGGTACATGTACACACGCGGACTCACAAACCTATCCCACAACACAAGAGGGTGAAACAAGTGTACTACTAAAACAACCACCAAGTGAAAATAGTACAAACTAAAGGTTAATGGGCCAGAAATAAAAACCTAACAAAAGAAAACTAAAAAAAAGAAATTACAAGATCATTGATAAGCCTTCCATTAAAAACCCCAACTGATAGATAAGTGTAGAGTATCTTCTGGAAATTGTAGAAGTATGCCCCACCTACCTGATCTCACTGGGCACTGCATAGTCCTTGGACACTGAGTCCTCCATTAAGGCGTCAGTCGTCTACACAAGACACGACATGTGTGGGTGAAGCCTGTGTAGGTGTGAGTAACACAATACTCATTAGGGACCCCAATAAACAAATTAAATACCATAAATCAAAACCACATAGAATGATTACAAGGAAATGTAGCTCACACCATGTATAACTCAATGTATATGAATTAAGACTATCATTCATAAGGACATACATTCATACTGATGAGGGGTTCATCATTTGGGCATGCTTATAACTTGGGACAGCTAGATCAATGAGACCCACTCATTTGTGGGGAATGTTGAATAACTTAGACCTGATCATCTATGGGGATAGTGGGATTACATAGACCCGCTCAACTTTTGGAGATCTAGATCACAAAGTCCTGCTCTTCTCTAGGCCGATTAGATCACTAAGACTTGCTTATATCTCGGCCAGCTGGATCACATGGACCTAATCCTCTCTAGGAAAGCTGGATCACTAAGACCTACTTATCTCTGGTCTAGCATGATCACTAAGACCCGCTTATCTTTGGGTCAGGTGAATCCCATAGACCCGCTTATCTCTTGGCCAACAAGATCATTAAGACCCTCTCGTCAGCGCATTTGCTTCTTAGAGAATCCACTCCTCAAGACATCAATCATATCTTTAGTTCCACTAAGTCTCACATAGATTATTCCCAAAGGACTGTCTTATGGAAAGGGTCCCAACACCATAGATGGCGCGTCAATCAGACGCCCGATCTGAATGATATTGGTATTTAGTAAATAGGGTCTAGCTGTGTCCAGGCCCGGTCCAACCCGACCAACTAGGCACGGGGATCCCACATGGGCTGACCCAGTTCAATCAACCCGAGCTAACCCGGTTGGGTTTGGACTGGCCCAGTCTATTGGGCCATGGGTCTAGCCCGTTGGGTCACCCAGCGACCCGGTTATATCCAGCCCGACCCACACTAGCGGTCCGGTTCTACCCACAGCTCGGGCCACCAAATAGTGTTGTCCACCCCATTAGCCTTGCCTGCTAAATCAGACTGACTAGCATCCATCTCGTGTCGCCCAGCTACCCGGTACATGCCACAGGCCAGAGGTCGGTTCCAACCGAAAGCTCCAGCCCAGCCCGCTGGGCGGGCCAGTTCGAGCCACCCGAGATGTGGCGGGTACCCCTTACCTATTCCACTAACGTGGCTCAATGGTGGCATATCCCTCCCCTCTTCCATGGAATCATGCCACGACCTACTGGCATCACGCAGCCAGCCTGGGGTTGTCCAGTCCTCTACACGGAGTCCCGTGTGGACTGCATGCCATGCATGTCGTGGCCCGCTGGGTGAACCGTTCCTCTAACCCGGTTCCCGAATAGCATCGCCCTACCGCACCACTATGGCCAGTAAGGGTCGTGACCTCTACCAGCTCATCCCACATCGATGGTCTGATTCTCAAACTATTTTTGTAACGACCCAAAGTTTTTCAATGGAAAATTCCCTTCTTATATCTATGTCATAAAAACACAAAATAATGAACTACTAAGTGATAAGTGACCTTTAAACATAATTTTGTCACCCTTATGTTTGGAATTTTAAAAATCCAACATTCACGATTGTGTTCAAGATAGTTTTTGGAGTCCAATGAAACAAAAATAATTTTTGGTGAATAGTAACCTACCCTTATGAATAGTAACCTACCCTTATGAATAGTAATATGACCCTTATGAATAGTAAATAATAGTAACATTACCTATTAATAATAAAATAAAATTTAGACATCATAGAAAGTGATAATTTGACCTTAGTAAATGTTTTTGGAATTTTTATAAAGTCAAAATAATTAATTATAATTAATTAATTAATTTAATAAAATATTTATTTCATGTAAATGTATTCATAAAGTATTGAATCAATTCCTAATAGTCTTTAGATAATTTTATAAGACCCTATGTAATTTTTGAAAGAACTGCAAAATCAGTTTCAATTTTAAAAACTGTTTTTTTAAGTAAATAATGATTTTAATTAAATATTCAATTAATAATATTTAGAAAATTATTTTAGAAAAATGGACATCATTTTTGGATTCTACACATCGAAAAATGGTAGGGGTAAATATTTGGGTTTATTCTGAAATACATCAATTTTCGGGTGAATAGTAAAAAATACAGTTTTTTGCATAATCGGTGTTCACTAAATTGCATCATTAATGATGTAATGATGACATAAACATTCTAGAACTTTATATTCGGCCAAAACATATTATATTTCCTAAATGTTTCCTTGAAATACAATAAATTCAATTCTCAAACCTAAAAAGAACTTTCCAAAGCCTAAAGTCAAAAGGTGATTTCTTAAAGTGTCTTTTTCTCTTTCTTTCAATTTCCTTTTAATAAAGTAATGAATTCGAATTATAAAGAAGGGTTAAAGCCTAAAAAGAATTTTATTATATTAATATATGATTTAGGATGTCAAAAAACTACTATTACAAGTCTAACTTATGATATATTATTTTATTTAATAATTTATTCCAAAAACACCTCCCTCCTCATGTATAAATATGCCCTCCCCCTCCTCTTGTCAAACCACACCTCTCAAGCTTCAAGCATTGTATAATCTCTGCCCAATCATATTTCCTAGCTCATCGCCCACGTACAAAAGCTTCTGGTCTCATCAAAAGACCAGGCCTATCTTCCTTAAAGAGGATCTGAAGAGAAGGATTCTAAAGGCAATTTCTCTCTCTTTTCTCCTTTAATTTCCTTTCAAGTTCAAGTTCATTTCTTGATCTCTCTCTACATATCTTCATCCAAATTGTTTTTTAACTACATTACTATACTTATACTGTAATATTATGATTCTAATGGTATATTATATCACCCCACACCCTTTCCCTCTTCCTTTTATTTTATTAAAGAGAACGTTGTTCATGTGGTGATAATTTATCACCTTCAAAAACAACATGCTCTCTTCTTCCATTTATATCTTAAATCTGGTCATGAAACCATTTTTATGGTTGAACCAGAATATATTATATTTATTATGTTCTATTTTATGTTCTGGAAATAACCTATGGCCATATCACTAAGTGAAAAGTTAAAATGAGTTCGTTGTGATCCAAAAACTTCTCAAATTAACCCAAATAATCTTCATTTAATTATTATCTAATGATTCGGCCAAATGGATATAATATAACTCATTATAAAATCATTCAAGATTCTGTAATATTATTAATAACATGTAATGTAAATTCTGGATGTTTACCCATGATCTACCCAAACATCAATTTAAGAATACAAGTGAACCACTCAAGAAAACCATAAAAATGAACATCCCCGAACAATGTTTTGAAACTCTATAAGTCATCCAAAGGAACATAATGTAACATAATGAAACCAGAATGAACCCTATTAATATATACATTGTTCTGGATTTTTAATTAATGAATATAATGTCATTATACAGGACATTAAAGAGAATGAGGCATTCGAGTACAAGGTAAGGGGAAATCTCGAACCCAATTTTCTTCCTTCGGGTTCTCCCTCTTTCACTCCATTTTTGATATGGTTACTCCCCAAGGGTCTTTTGTTCATCTTTACCTTTACTTTTATTGGATATACATGTTTGTCACTGGTTTTTTTATGTCCATCAAAATTTTTTCCAAAAGAACTCTTCTTCCAAGATCTCACCTTTTACCTCTCATTCAAGGTTGATGGTTCTTATATCAAGTATGTTGTTCCCTCTTTCTTTTGGGAACCCAAAGCATATGAATGTGTCATTATGAGATGAAACCCATTCCTTTCCATGGGTTATTTATGTACATGTTTGATATGTCTTCTATGTGTCAAGCATGATAATGATAATGTTATGATGTGACGGGTGCGCCCGGAATTATATAGCGCAATATGAATGTTTAAATGTGACGGGTGTGCCCGGAATTATATAGCGCTCCAATGCATTGGGTAAAGTGATGAATCTCATGAGTAAATGTGAAATTATGCATGAACATGATGCTAACGTTGTTCACAAGTATGTGTTGTAGTTAACCACTAAGACATGATGTTTCATTTTTATGCTTTTCCACATTTCAAGTTTATTGTTTATGCTCCTCTCATGTTCAAGATCTTCTTCCTATGTCATGATTATGCTCACCCCATGCTATATTGTTCTTATCTATCCTCTTACTGGGCTTTTAGCTCACCCCTTTTGATGTATATCCTCAGGTGGCTACATGTACTAAGGAGAGGACAAGTGCTACTAAGAAGCTATAGAAGAAGAGATTAAATGAATTTTTTTATGCTTGATGTTGTACTTGTTATGTGTAGTCCTAGTTTTCCCAAGACACTAAACCTCTAGATCCTCCATGTGTAATACTATTATGTTGTTTATCTTTGAAATGATGTAATAGTAATGTAAGAAAAGGCCGGGTCCTTATAGTTGGTATCAGAGGAAAGGTTTAGTTAATTTGGGAATTAGGATTAGTGAAACCTAAAGAAAACCTCTAGCATGAGACTAAGTACAAATATGCACACAAGGATATTTACCTAGGGATCCCATATGTTATGTTTTTGGTATAATTGTTTAAAAGGATAAGTTATTCATGACATGTTTACTTATGTTTTGTTCTAACATTTTCTATTTTAGAAAATGGTGCGAACCAGGAGAGGTAAAAAATGAGAAGTACCCTCACTTGTTTGTGTAAAGTGAAATTTCGAGGGCGAAATTTCTTAAGGGGGGAAGAATGTAACGACCCAAAGTTTATCAATGGAAAATTCCCTTCTTATATCTATGTCATAAAAAACAAAATAATGAACTACTAAGTGATAAGTGACCTTTAAACATAATTTTTTCACCCCTATGTTTGGAATTCTAAAAATCCAACATTCACGGTTGTGTTCAAGATAGTTTTTGGAGTCCAATGAAACAAAAATAATTTTTGGTGAATAGTGAACTAACCTTATGAATAGTAACCTACCCTTATTAATAGTAATGTGACCCTTATGAATATTAAATAATAGTAACATTACCTATGAATAATAAAATAAAATTTAGACATCATAGAAAGTGATAATTTGACCTTAGTAAATGTTTTTGGAATTTTTATAAAGTCAAAATAATTAATTATAATTAATTAATTAATTTAATAAAATATTTATTTCCTTGAAATGTATTCATAATGTATTGAATCAATTCCTAATAGTATTTAGATAATTTTATAAGACCCTATGTAATTTTTGAAAGAACTGCAAAATCAGTTTCAATTTTAAAAACTGTTTTTTTAAGTAAATTATGATTTTAATTAAATATTAAATTAATAATATTTAGAAAATTATTTTTGAAAAATGGAAATCATTTTTGGATTTTACACATCGAAAAATGTTAGGGGTAAATTTTTGTGTTTATTCTGAAATACTTCAATTTTTGGGTGAATAGTAAAAAATACAGTTTTTCGCATAATCAGTGTACACTAAATTGCATCATTAATGATGTAATGATAACATAAACATTATAGAACTTTATATTCGCCCAAAACATATTATATTTCCTAAATTGTTCCTTTAAATACAATAAATTCAATTCTCAAACCTAAAAAGAACTTTCCAAAGCCTAAAGTCAAAAGGTGTTTTCTTAAAGTGTCTTTTTCTCTTTCATTCAATTTCCTTTTAATAAAGTAATGAATTCGAATTATAAAGAAGGGTTAAAGACTAAAACGAATTTTATTATATTAATATATGATTTAGGATGTCAAAAAACTACTATTAAAAGTCTAAATTATGATATATTATTTTATTTAATAATTTATTCCAAAAACACCTCCCTCCTCATGTATAAATAAGCCCTCCCCCTCCTCTTGCCAAACCACACCTCTCAAGATTCAAGAATTGTCTAATCTCTGCCCAATAATCTTTCCTAGCTCATCCCCCACGTCCAAAAGCTTCTGGTCTCATCAAAAGACCAGGCCTAGCTTCCTTAAAGAGGATCTCAAGAGAAGGATTCTAAAGGTAATTTCTCTCTCTTTTCTCCTTTAATTTCCTTTCAAGTTCAAGTTCCTTTCTTGATCCCTCTCTACCTATAATCGTCCAAATTTTTTTGTAACTCCAGTACTATACTTATACTATAATATTATGATTCTAATAGTATATTATATCACCCCACACCCTTTCCCTCCTCCTTTTATTTTATTAAAGAGAACGTTGTTCATGTGGTGATAATTTATCACCTTCAAAAACAACATGCTCTCTTCTTCCATTTATATCTTAAATATAGTCATGATACCATTTTTATGGTTGAACCAGAATATTTTATATGTATTATGTTCTATTTTAAGTTCTGGAAATAACCTATGTCCATATCACTAAGTGAAAAGTTAAAATGAGTTCGTTGTGATCCAAAAACCGCTCAAATTAACCCAAATAATCTTCATTTAATTATTATCTAATGATTCGGCCACATGGATATATTATAACTCATTATAAAATCATTCAAGCTTCTGTAATATTATTAATAACATGTAATTTCAATTCTGTATGTTTACACATGATCTACCCAAACATCAATTTAAGAATACAAGTGAACCACTCAAGAAAACCATAAAAACGAACATCCCCGAACAATGTTTTTAAACTCTATAGGTCATCCAAAGGAACATAATGCAACATAATGAAACCAGAATGAACTATATTAATATAGACATGGTTCTGGATTTCTAATTAATGAATATAATGTCATTATACAGGACATTAAATAGAAGGAGGCATTCGAGTACAAGGTAAGGGGAAATCTCGAACCCAATTTTCTTCCTTCGGGTTCTCCCTCTTTCACTCCATTTTTGATATGGTTACTCCTCAAAGGTCTTTTGTTCATCTTTACCTTTACTTTTCTGGGATATACATGTTTGTCACTGGTTTTTTTATGTCCATCAAAATGTTTTCCAAAAGAACTCTTCTTCCAAGATCTCACCTTTTACCTCTCATTCAAGGTTGATGGTTCTTATATCAAGTATGTTGTTCCCTCTTTCTTTTGGGAACCCAAAGCTTATGAATGTGTTATTATGAGATGAAACCCATTCCTTTACATGGGTTATTTATGTACATGTTTGATATGTGTTCTATGTGGAAAGCATGATAATGATAATGTTATGATGTGACGGGTGCGCCCGGAATTATATAGCGCAATATGAATGTTTAAATGTGACGGATGCGCCCAGAATTATATAGTGCTCCAATGAATTGGGTAAAGTGATGAATCTCATGAGTAAATGTGAAATTATGCGTGAACATGATTATAGCTTTTTGCACAAGTATGTGTGGTATTTAACCACTAAGACATGATGTTTCATTTTTATGCTTTGCCACATTTCAAGTTTATTGTTTATGCTCCTCTCATGTTCAAGATCTTCTTCCTATGTCATGATTATGCTCACCCCATGCTATATTGTTCTTATCTATCCTCTTACTGGGCTTTTAGCTCACCCCTTTTGATGTATATCCTTAGGTGGCTACATGTACTAAGGAGAGGACAAGGGCTACTAAGAAGCTATAGAAGAAGAGATTAAATGAATTTTTTTATGCTTGATGTTGTACTTGTTATGTGTAGTCCTAGTTTTCCCAAGACACTAAACCTCTGGATCCTCCATGTGTAATACTATTATGTTGTTTATCTTTTAAATGATGTAATAGTAATGTAAGAAAAGTCCTGGTCGTTATAGTTTTCACCCTCAAGCTTCTCGAATCGCCATCACCCCTGTTATAGCCTCGAGGTCACCTCATCATCGATTCAGGGGTTCAATCATGAAGAACACATGAACGCCCAAATGGAAGAAACCATGATTTGTTCATTTCAGCTCATATTTTTTCTGGTTATTAGAAATACAAAACATATTCAATTAAAAATCATTAAGATTTTATATCCCCTTTTATCCCACATATTTAACCATCACGTATGAATTATTAAACCGCAGGTTAACTTGTTTGTGAGGAACCCACGTTCATCGTTTAAAAGAAATAATAGGGAAATGTATAACTCACCTAGAATAAAACCCCCTACCAAGTTAGAGTTTTATTTTAGGTTGAATATGTCGCTGAAGGTAATTCATCCAAAAAGGTCCTTGATTTTTCATCGAGGAAGAGATCTCTCTAAGATGGGGGGGAGTTCCCAACATCGTTCGTGACCGACCTTCATCAATGGAGATCCTCCCAAGATTAAGAGTGTTTCTCCCAACGTAACAATTACACACCACCTGGGTAAACCATTAAAGAGGTGTAAATGCCTTTCGGTTACCATTTCCTTGTAGTGCCATTACGTTGTTTCATTTATGAAACAACTTTTTGGTTTCGTTGCGTTGCGACGCCATTTCGTAGCAACAATTTCGAACATTCAAATAAAATAAAATAATCACGTTTATTCTAATTTTATTTTTTTTTTAAAATCTGAAAACATTATTTTCCGGTCAACCCTCATGGTTGATGTTAGGACTTTTTTAAGTGAATCATAATGTTCTGAGTTCAACAGTGCCCTCATATTTTTATCCGAGCATCAGTTCAAATGTAAGAAAAATCTTCTCACACATTTATTTAAATTAACTTTAAAATAGTTCAAAAATACATTCCAAGTACTTCAATATTCAAAATCATGTGTTGTCTCAGTGCTTGGTCACTAAATAATCTAATTTAATTTTCAATAAAAATTTTACATGGAATTTTGGTGCTTTTCAATTATGTTTATACATTAATTTTTTTAGAACTATCCATGGAAGGTGGTTGTGAAAAATGAATGCATGTACACATGAGTGACGCTTCCATTTTCGAATGGATGAAAAATAAATTAATTACAATTTTTTTAAAAATATTATTGAATTATATTTTTTATATTTATTCATTATTCCCATCCTTATGACCATCCATTTGAGATATCAATGAAAACGGAATCAAATAACTACTTGGAGGTGATAATCCACACGCACACATGAGCGACGTTATCATTTTCAAATATAGTAAAGGGTAAGAAGGTATGTAATATTTTATCATTTAAAAATAATGAAAATTCAACATAAAAATATATATTCCTTTATTCAATTTTTATAACTATCTTTGTGTGGTGGTGATGAAAAAACACATCGCTTCATGGAGGTGGTAGCCCGCACATACACCCAAGTGATGTTTTCATTTCACAAATGATTCAAAAGGAGATGAAAAAGGTTTTTATAATAATAAAAAAATTAGTATATGGAATATATTTAAGTTATTGTTTCATCATGGATAAATAATATTTGAAGTATGTTTAAGAAGAATAAATAAGAAAGACTCGTTTAAGAATTATTTCTCTTCTTTTGAAAACCACCATTGGATTACATCTTAATGCATGTTAGGCTGGTATTTCAATGAGATAAGAACCTATAGAACATGGGGTGACATTTTTTATGGTTTTTGGGTATGTTTTAATCTAGATAAATGGCTCTAAGGGTGTGAGTAAGGGAGTACATGATATTACCTTTTATAATTGAGTTGGGAGGAATCTTTTAAATACTAATAATATTAATATATAATAAATGTATAGATCAGGTTAAATTGCTCCAAATTTCACCATATTCTTTGATAAGGATTATAATTTCTAAATATAATCAACCAATAAAATTCAAATAGATTTATGTGTTACTTGAATACTTCTTTTTTTTTGTTTAATTTCCTTGTTAATCCTGTTTATCTTTAACCATTATAACAATTTTAAAAATTATAAGGGGAACATAAATAGACCAATGTTAATATAATCTAAATATTCGTAAAAAATGAGTTATTTTATGAATTTTATGATTTAATAATATTTTAATAATTTCTTTTAAACATTAAACACCATTTAATTTCATTTTCATAATTATTGAAAATTTAACTTTAAAAGCATCAAGATGAAAATTTCATTTCAATTAAAACAATTAAATCATAAAATATACTTTAAAATATATATTAAATTTATGTACTATAATAAATTATCTCAATATTATCATATTTACTATTTTTAAAATCATTTATTGATTTTTCTTCTATGCTTGCACAGGGGTTGTATTGACACTTTATATGAATTTTAAATAATTATACTATATTTAAAAATGTAAAGAAAATTATTGAAATAAAATTAAATAATTATACAACATTATGGTCATATTGGTAATTTATAATGTATATTTAGTCTGATCATTCTCTTGGAAAAAAAATTATGATATGAAATTAGAGATAATAAAATCAATTAAATATAAGAATTCCTTCTCTTGGAAGCCAGCAAATATTTCAAAGTAAGCCAAAAAAAATAGTTTTAGAATGAGGATGTCAAGATTCACTTATAATAAATGAAAAAAGTGATAATGTATGAATTTTTTTCATCATTTGTACTTAATTTTAATTTTTACCTTAATTTACCTTTACCTTGACAAATCATTTTTATAACTTAGTGACATATTATTTTGGAAAGAAATTTAAATTTTCCAAAAAAATAAATTTTCATTAAAATTTTGAAATCAAGTATTCATGATTAACATTTTAATTGTATGAAATCAATTTTATGGTTATTGTAAAAAGTGCAATGAAAACCATTTTTAGATTGTTATGTTTTTAATCATAAAATTGAACTTATACCGATCTAGAATATAATTTTCATTAATATAAAACTAATTTTTTTATGATTCCTCAAATGGATATTATGTTACATTAAAAAAAATCCAAAAAAATTATTCTTTTAAATTACTTTATTTAAATAAAATAAATAAGAGCTTTAAAAAAATATGCATTTTCACCATTCGCTCATAAAAAAATCTTTTCATAAAACTCCCAAAAATTAATCCTACAAATATTATCAAATCATAATATCAATAATTCAGAAAATTTTATAAATAATAATTTCTATAGTTTTTAAAAATTAATTATAATATTCTTTCACGAAAATATATAAAATTATTTTTTGAAGAAAATGTTTTTTTTGAAGCATAAAAAATGTTATTATCATTCCTTTCTTAATATCCACTATTAAAATAATATTATTTAATTATATTGAATAAATAATAAATTTATTTCATTATAATTATTTATTAATATTGATAAAAATTACCTATTGAGATAAAACTTTATTGTGCATATGAAAACAGTTTTATCAAAAACATCAATTCCTTCCTCAAAATATTTTATCTTCATTTACTACGAGTTGATAATCAATGAATTATTGATTATTAATTATATTAATGAAAAACATTATACATATATTTTATGATATATATATTCAAATTAATACTCTCTAAATCAAGGGATATGTCTTAAAATTCCTAATTAAATAATAATATATTTGTTTTATATCATGGTTTGTTTTAGGTTGGTGTTGTGTGTACCCTACACTGTCAAGTATATTATTTAATGGAAATAAATTAAAAAAACCCATGGAATTAAATTCTACACCTTAAATAAGTTTTTTTCTGGAAAATTTATCATATGTACCATAAAAGGTCTAAATTACTTTTTAACGTCAACTATATGGATTTGAAAATAATACATATGATCTTGAATGGAAAAACTTTTTAAAATTTTAAAAATATCATATTTGAATACCCACATCATAAAAAAGGTACAGTGAAATATCCTTTGGGGAGTAAAATAAGTTAAATAAAAAGAATACATAGAATAACACACAATTAGGTTAAAAAATAAGGAGAACATTAGTGGGAAGTGAAAATAAAGACATCAAAGGGACATCAGTGCTAAAGAGGGTGTAAATTATTCTCAAATTTTTTATACTTTTATGAAAATAAGTTAATCAAAGAAGAATATTTGAATTAAATTTTTTTACCTAAAGGTATAAGAGAAAATTAATGTACAATACATTAGTATAAATGAAAAAAATAATTTAAATGTACTTTTTATAGAATTCAAGGGATTATTTTACTATCATGACATAAAAAATGAGAATATGTACTTAATATATTTCTTCAAATCCATAAATGTTGTTTCATCATTTTTGGGTTTTTCATGTAGTATTTAACCACAACTTTATCACATATTTCAAATGGTAAATGATGTTTTTTTCATTACTAAAGCCCAAAGTTATATTTTAATTGATAACAAGATCCATAAAAGGATGAAAAATTATTTATCATGTTTCTATCCATTAATCAAAACAAAAAATAATGAACAAAAGTTAAGATAATATTTAATATGGATAAAGTAGTATACGAAGAAATAATACATTAATCTCTAAATCCACAATAATAACACCCAAAATTCAACATAAATAATTCCATTAATAACTTCCCTAAAAACACTTCAAAATATACTAGACCATAACTGAATCCAAAAGATAGGAATGATTTTATCACAAATTATGCCATGATAAAGTCAAAATTTATCTCCAAATAACAGCAATCACTCCTAAAATCACATAAAAATGTATATTAATTGACCATATAATCTCTAAGATATGCTAATCCTTTCCAAAAATAGCATTAATTATCATAAAACTATAATAAATTCATATTTTCCTACAAAAGATAATTCAACCATTATCATGAAATGAAATAACATATTATCCAATAATAGTTATATTTACATTAAACCTATATTATTCCCATTTTAGTGATCATCATCAAAAAACCATTAATCACATGGTCAATAAATCAATTTTTAATCTCATGTTTATCTATGTGATAGATCATTTATTACCAAATTGAAATAACCATTTTATAAAAATTAACCATAATTAAATAAATATACAATATTATAGTAACCTTAAAGTATAACAATACCTTTCAACTCATGTAAACAAAATATAAAATCATTCTTTCTAAAATAACATTTTCACAAAAACATAGGTTAAACTTAAGTGTTACATGTACCAAAAGCATATCTTAAAACCAAAAACAACAATTTTATGTACTCCCATCACATATAACATAAAATGAGTACTAATTACTTTAAAATTATGTAAAAACATGGACTTATTTACCCATATTGATTACTAAAACTCTTAGAATATCTTTACATGAGTCATAATAAACTCTAAAATTATCTAAATATTTCCTTTGATTCTAACATTGATACCTCAAAACATAAACAACCCATAATTACAATAATTTTTACAAGGGTTTCACTTACTTAAATTTCAAGAATAATTTTTTATAGTTTTATAAAATTAGTAAGATCTATTACATATAAAATCCTTTAAAAAATAAAGTGGACACTTCCACTCCAAGTTTAATTTTACTAGAAATCTGGGTTTTATGTTTAAACACTAGTTAGAAGTGTACTTTCCTTAAAGAATTTTTTAATTTCACTTAAAATTTAATCACTTAACTGGATAACACCCACATATATTAGGACTAACCTATCACCAATAAACTCAGTGACTTTATCCAATGTATTGGAGAGCTATATCAAGCTTACCCATCATAAGAGCTTTTTAAAGATCACTCATTAATAATATAAAATTTCTTATTACCATAGAATAAATAAAACACTTTTATGTGGAACTATAACCAAAAAACTCATTTAAATGTTAATTATATCCCATAAGTAATAATAATTTTATTTATCTCAAAAAATTCTGAAAAAATTCTAATTTCCATATAAATAATTTTTAAAACTAAATTTTTTCAAAATATAGACTTTTTTATTTGTAAATAACATTGAAAAATTTCAGAGTATGATTTAAATAAAATAATGGTATTAATGGAATGAAAATTTATTTATTTGAAAATAATAAAGGTAAATATTCTTTTCAAAAATTTGTATATAATGTAAGAAAGAACTCATACAAAAAATATTAACAAGGTTTATTCTTAATTCTTTGTAATGAAATTCAATAATATTCAAAATTGGATCTTATATAACTTCAAATAATAAATAATTCCATTATTTAAATCACTTAAAATATCCTTTAAATTAAATAAAAATATTATTAAATAATACTTTAAAATATCATTTTTAAAGGGAGGTCTCTTACATCGAGTCTGGACTCGTTTCGTTCGAATATATACTCTCCTGAGTAATAAAATTATATTATTTTTTAAAATATATATATTTTTTATTTTATTTTAATTCAATTATTATTATTCTATTTATTTATTTTTACCATGTTTTATTTAGTTTCTAAATGGGTTAACTTCATGTTTAATGATTCGAGGATGTTCGGTTTATAAGTCCAAAATGAATTTTTGGTACTTTGACTATGGTCTAAGGTATCATGGTTCTATCATATAAACAATATTATTAAAAAAATATTATTTTTATTAATTAAATACATTTTTATAATTATTTATGGAAGTTGAAAATGAAAAATTAAATACCTCTAATCATGAAGGAAGAAGTTTGTACGTTCACACGGGTGGCATTTCTATATTTTTACTGGAATAAAATGAAATAAAGTATATAATATTTTTATATTATAGAATAATATGAAGGACCCCGGGACACCCTGAGAGGGGAGGGGTGAATTAGGGTGACAAATTTTTCTTTTAATGTTATAGATCTTGTTCCCACGCTGGTAGGAAAATTTTGAACCTGTAAGCTGAATTTGATCAAAAAGAAAACTTTCACATGCACAGAGAAGCCACAACACTTTTTACTTGGTTCATCACTAAGGGCTACGTCCAAGGAGCATACGCCGATAAGTTTTCGGTCATACCTAATTATACTAATCTTTACTAGCTGTGGATTACAATGGTTGGGGCATAGTCACTCTGTCCCAGGCTCACTGCCTTTAAAAAGGTTCAGGGATAGCTTACTGCTTCCATCGGGTCACTCCCATTGACTCCCCCTTGCTCACTGTCGTTGGTGAAGTCCCATTCAGTTTATAGACTTGAAGGTCTCTTCAATAGATAGACATGAAGTTCTTTGTCTCTGGTTCATCATGAGACTTTTCTTGCATCAGAGTCCTGAGTTGATTCTCTGTTAAAGTCCAAATTTCATCCACTGATGAATACCCCTTTTCCCTTGTCCATTGGGAAAAAAACCTTTGGAAAGGGCCTTCGCAAAGTACCCTACTTCGCAAGGCTCCCAATTTTGCAAAGCTCAAACAATCCTTCATGGAGTCCCTGCCTTTTCACAAAGGTCCATCGCGAAGCACTCCCGCGATGCACAAGCCTTCACAATGCTTGGCTGTCACGGAGCTCCTACCTCTTCGCGAAGCTCACCGAACCAACGCGGGGCGCACCACTTTCACAGAGCAAGAATAGCCACCGCGAAGCTCCTCTTTTGCGAAGCACACTGCCATGGCAAGTGACCTTTGCGAGCTGAGAGCAAAGGATTTTCGTTGAGAGCTCTCTTACTTTCTCTCGAGGGGGTCGACCTGTATTTATAGGAGATTCCACAGACCCTCGACCCTTCTGCGTGATGTCAGCGCCATGTCAGCTCAAATCGCGAAGCTCCGAAGTTCCCGCTGAAATTATCTCAAAAATGTGAAACACTATGGCAATTTTCCATTCACAGAGCTCATCGTAATCGCGGAGTGTTCCGTCATTTCATTCGCACCTTCACCGCGAAGCTCCCTCGCAAATATCTTCTTCGTCGCGATGCTCTTCATCCTCTTCCGTTCGTGAAGCTTTGACATAATCGCGAAAAATCACTACCTCCATAATTCTGGTCTTCGCGAATTCTAAACCATTAAGCCACTCTTCGCGAAATTCATTCCATTGCCATATTTAATTATGCTCTTCATGAAAATCCTATTTTTGCGATGCTCACCAACTTCCAAATTTTGGACCCCAAAAATTTGGCAATCACTGGGAAACGTCGCCACCTTCAATACTGTTGTCTGCTTGAACTGTATAATCTCTTTTCTAGAACATGTTCCGAACATCCATTGAGGATTGACAAAAAACACAAATCATACTCCAAATCATGCATAGAAGACCATGGCTCTAACAATCTCCCCCTTTGGGTTTGTTGGCAATCAGAAAATAAATTCAATAGATCTCCATCCATGGGAAAACCAAAAACGCAGGAATCAACTCAGCCAACACTCTAATTATACGTGAGCAATGCTTGTGTAGAAAATAAGAGAGGAGGCTTGAATTGGGTTCCACTATTTTCCTTCTAATTCTTCTCATCACAGAAGTTGCCTGAATTAATTCCTTTCTCCTTTCTCCCCCATTGACAATAAATACAAAGAAGAGTAATTTATTCAACGTTCAGCTCAAACCATACTCCCCCTGGATAATATCTCTCCCATAAACCTGCATCATAGCCATAAACAGATAAAAACAATTATCAGAAATGGGGAGAGGGGTATTGCGTGACCTCCTTATGTACTGGGATGTGGATGAACACTGAGGTTCAACCGATGCTTCTCAAACACAGCCGCGGATAGTGGCTTGGTCAGGATATCAACCACTTTCTCATCAGTTCCCACATGATCCATTCTAATCACCCCTTGTTCAACTTTTTCTTTGATAAAGTGATACCTGATTTCAATATGTTTCATACGGTAATGCTGAACATGATTCTTCATAAGATCAATTGCACTCTTGTTATCACAGTAAATCAACATTGGTTGCTTTACCTCATCACCAATATATGTTAACTGTTGTCGCATCCATAACAGTTGAGTGCATGCCTTTGTGGTAGTGATATACTCAGATTAAACAGTACTAAGAGAAGTACTTTCTTGTTTTTTGGTCAACCAGCCAACACATTTCTTCCCAATATAGAAAGCTCCACCACTAGTGGACTTTCTGTCTACTACTTCACCAGCCCAGTCAGTATCAGAAAATGCTGATAATTCACTGTCCCTACCTGCAGAAAAAAATAACCTGAAGTTATGTGTACCTTGAACATACCTCATGATTCTTTTTACTACCGTCATATGTTCCTCTTTTGGATTACTTTGAAAGAGGGCTACAAGGCATGTGGAAAAGACAATATCTGGCCATGTCACTGTCAGGTATAGTAGGCTCCTAATGATCCTCCTGTATATGGTGGGATCAACAGATTCCCCATCCTCATTCTTTCCAAGTTTTATTCCAACTGTAATCGGAGTTGACATTGGTTTGGAGTCTTGAATATTAAACTTTTTCAGCAGCTCTCTTGCATATGTTTCCTGAGAAATGAAATTGTATCCATTCTTTTGAATAACCTGCATCCCCATGAAATATGTGAGCTCCCCAATCATAGACATCTCAAATTCTAATTTCATGTGGTTGGAAAATTCGTTCACTGATTTCTGCCTGCTGCCACGAAATATGATATCATCAACGTAGACTAGAACCATGAATTGATCTTTTAGAGAATTCTTCACATAGAGATTGTGATCAAATCATCCTCTTTTGAATTCTAGTTTCTTGAGATATGAATCCATCCGTTAGTACAACACTTGTGGTGCCTACTTCAAACCATATAGAGCTTTCTTCAGTTTGCAGACCTTTGTTTCATCAGTACCCAAAACAAAGCCCACTGGTTGTTCAATGTAGACTTCTTCTTCGAGTACACCATTCAAGAATGCTGTCTTGACATCCATTTGATATACTTTATATCCTCTTTGGAGTGCCATGGCAAGGAAAAGCCTGATTGACTCCAGTCTAGCCACTGGAGCAAAGGTTTCTTCAACATCAATGCCTTCAATCTGGGAGTATCCTTTACATACCAGTTGTGCCTTGTTTTTGATGACACTTCGATGCTCATCAAACTTATTTTTGAAGATCCATTTGGTACCAATCACATTGTGACCTTCGGGTCTCTAGACAAGATCCCATGTCTGATTCTTGTCAATCTGATCTAATTCATCATTCATGGATTTCACCCAAGATTCATCATTTGCAGATTCTTCGAATGAGGATGGCTCTACAACTGATAGAAATACAGATTGTGTGTTATTCCTCATCCTTCTTGTTTGAGTGGGTGCACTCATGTCCCCAATTATGTTGGATGGATCAATCTCGGCTCTTCGATTTCTCCTGTGAGGTTCAGTAGCATTTTCTTCAGCTACAGTTTCTTCATCATATTCTTCTTTTGAGTCAACATCACGATGTGACTACTGAGTGTTTTGAACAACTTCCTCTATTTCTGCATTTGTATTTTCTTCACGCTCACTTTCTTCCTGACTTTCTATCACATCATCATATGACGTCCTTGAAGCATTTGTGATTTTCTCTTCTATTATCTTAACATCACTGCTTTCCAAAATCCTTCTTAAATGCTTGTTGAAACATTTGTAGGCTTTTTTGTTCATTGAGTAACCGAGTAAAATTCCTTCATCTGCATTGTTGCCATATTTCCCTTGATTTCCTTCTTTGTTCTTGATGAAGCATTTACTTCCAAAGACACAAAGTATTTTAAAGAAGGCTTCCATCCATGCCACAATTCATATGGTGTCTTCGTCTCACCCATATATAGTCCTGTTCAATTCTGGATGTACACTGCATCTTGAACAACCTCTTTCCAGTAATGTCGTGGAATACGACTCTCAATCAGCATAGTTTGTTCCATGTTGTTCACCTGTCGATTCCTACATTCAACAACTCCATTTTTTTGTGGAGTTCTCACAACAGCTACCTCATGTTGTATCCCATGCTTCTCTAGATAATTTTCAAATTCAATGTATGTGTATTCTCCTCTATTTTCAGATTGCAACACTTTGATTGTTCGTCCAGTATCATTCTTGGTGATTCGCCGATATGTTTTCATGTAGTCAAGGACTTATCATTTCCTGTGAATGACCATCACACATTCCATTCTACTGTAATCATCTATGAAAAGGACAAAGTACCTTTCTCCATGAGTTCCAACAACATTTATCGGCCCACATACATCTGTATGAATCAGATCAAGAAGGTGAGATGCCCTTTTCTTCTTTGGCCGATATGAACTGCAGACTAGCTTCCCACGAATTCAAGCATCGAGTGATTTTTCACGCTCACGCTTCAGGTTGGGAATGTCCATGAAAATTCTCAATTTTGATATTTTCTCCATGTCTTGTTGATTGATGTGTCCCAGTCTCTGATGCCACAAATTGTTTTCTTCTTCAATAGTCATGTAACATACATTTTCTTCACTATCAACCTGATTCAAGTTGCCTTCTATTCTGCATCCCTTCATATGTGAATTGCCTATCTTTCCCTTGATAGTGAAACCTTTCTGATTAAAAGTAACTAAGTCCCGAGTCATAGAGTTGACTCATGCTGAGGAGATTATGACGTATGCCATCTACGTAAAGGACTTCAGTCTTCTTTAGTTCTCCATTAGCTAATTCGGTACTTCCACTCCCTTTGATTTTCAGAGCCCAATCATTACCAAATCGTACTGTACCATCAACTGTACTTTTGATATCCGTTAGCAGGCCCGCATTACCTATCATATAAGATGAACAACCGCTATCCAGAATCCAGGTACTGTTGTTCTTTGTAGCATTGAGGGCCTCCTCTGCAAGGTTGGATTTCTCAATCTTCTTCCTTTCCTTCCATGAGACATTGGATTGAGTATATAGTACTGATGGCCTTTCAATTACCTCTTCTGCATACCCAGGTTCTTCATAGTCAAAATCTTTTTTGAGAGGAGAAAACCTGTTTGAAAGAGCAACACTGTCTTGTTGATGAGACTTGACTTTTCTTGAACATCAGTATGAGGTGTCCATGTCCCTTCTCTTCCTGCAATTAGCAGCCTTATGACAAAATTTATAACAAAACTTACAATATCCATAGAAATTGTTTCTTCTATAAGAATTAGGATATGAATTTGTTCTCCTTTGTTGAACTTCTATATCTTCCCCATTCAGATAGCTTCTTTCCTCTTCTCAATAAGACATGGTATGGCCCAGATAGCCACAGAACTGACACTTTATCAGAGGAAATGTCTTCTCACTTGAATTTATCCTCATACCTTCTTCCTTGGGAGAAAAGTAAGACTGTCTATCATTTATAAATGTTTGTGGATAATTTTCATTTCTCTTTCTAGTTTGGATTAAGGGTTCGTTTTTAGGAACTTTAGGTAACGTTTCAACATGTTAAACTTTCATCTTATCTTTCTTTTGGATCTTTTCACTTCTAGTAATTGATGTCTCCACCTCACAACCAATTCCACTCTTTCCCATGCAAGCGGGTCTTTGATCACTCAAGGTTTTCCCAACCCCATCTGAACCACACTTGGATCTAGCTAGTAATTATGCATCTGAGAATCTTCCAAACTGTATTTTCTTCCTCGATTCTTTTGTAAATTATTAAGTCTCAAGTTTACTCCTTAGAGTAACAACTTCTTCTTTGAGACCCTCAGCAGCCTTGGATTTTTCATCAACTCTGGAGGTGAGGTCATTGATGACCTTTTCCTTCTCTTCAATTCTCAGCTTTAGATCCACTAAATCATCATTTCTTTCAATTATTTTAGACTATACCTTCACAAATTCTTCCAGTCGTTCAATTTCAGCTTCAAGTTGATCAACGTATTCAGTTGATTCTTCAACAATTGATTTCCACTTATTGCAACTCTTACATTTAATCTTAAGCTTACTAACGGCATCTTTAAGTTGCATCTCGGGAACTACACAAGTTATCAGTTGTTCTTCTCCACCAGTATCTTCTGACTTTTCAATAGTGTCCATCATGGAAGAATGGTTCCCAGTTTTGAATTCTGGTTCTTCTTCATCACAGAATTCATTATAATTTGGTTCCTCTTCACAGACAAAACTCTTCCTTTGCATTTTCTTTCCAGATTTGAAGTCTCCCTTTTTGAAGAACCTTCTCTGATGCTTATTGAAGCATTCATCTTCACTATCTTCATCATTGATCTTTCTTAAGCACTGAGAGGCAATGTGCCCAACCTTTCCACAACGGAAACATGCGAGAGGTAACATCCCTTTGAATTTCCCTTTCCCCTTCCGAAACTTCTTTGCAATGAGAGAAAGAATTTCTTTTTCTTCTTCATCTTCACCACTACTATCTTTTGAGATTTTTAGTTTATCCATGGCCTTGAATTCCATTTATTTTCTCACACGAGTCATAGCATCTTCTGGTTTGACCCTCATTTAATATGCTACCAAGCTGCTAAGTAGATCATCCAGAGAAAGTTTTGAAAGATCTCTTTCCTCAAGGGCTAACACCTTTGCATTGTACAGAGGTGGAAGTCTTCTTAATATTTTCTTTACAATATCAATGTCTTTGATTTCTTCACCAAGACCCCAAATTGCTCCAACCACTTTAGTAATTTGATTTAAGAAAGACTCTACATTCTCGTCTGGATGCATCATCAGATCATCAAACCGATTGTGCAGCACTTGTAGTTTCGCCTCCTTCACTTTGCTATCTCCTTCAAAAATATTCTCGAGTTTATCCCTCATGGATTTTTCTGAGGTGAAATTCGTCACCTTTAAGTATATTGGATCAGAAAGGGCTGTAGTAAGTGCATTTTGTGCTTTAGCATCTGCATCAAGAATTTTCCTATTTGTTTCAGTCATAGCCAGGCCTGTTGGGTTAGTGACTTGAATTCCTTGCACAGTAGAAAATAGAACTTCCATTCTAAGAGATCTTAGATGAGATCTAATTCTATTATTCCAGATCTGGAAATTACTTCCATCAAAGTGAGGGACTACCCTAACATTGAATGCATTCTCCATGACGATAAAGGACAGATTCAACACCAGCAACCTGGCTCTGATACCACTTGAAGGACCCCGGGACACCCTGAGAGGGGAGAGGTGAATCAGGGTGAAAACTTTTTATTTTAATGTTAGGGATCTTGTTCCCACGTCGGTAGGAACTTTTTGAACCTTTAAGATGAATATGATCAGAAAGAAAACTTTCACATGCACAGAGAAGAAACAACACTTTTTACTTGGTTCACCATTAAGGGCTACGTCCAAGGAGCATACACCGAGAAGTTGTCAGTCGTACTTAATTCCACTAATCTTCAATAACTGTGGATTACCAAGGTTGGGGCATAGTCACTCTGTCCCAGGATCACTGCCTTTACAAAGGTTCAGGGATATCTTACTACTTCCCTTGGGTCACTCCCAATGACTCCCCCTGGCTCACTATTGTGGGTGAAGTCCCACTCAGTTTATAGATGTGAAGGTCTATTCAATAGATAAACATGAAGTTATTTTTCTCCTGTTCAACATGAGACTTTTCTTGCATCAGAGTCCTGATTTGATGCTCTATTAAAGTCCAAATTTCATCCACTGATGAATACCCATTTTTCCCTTGTCCACTGGGCAAACAACCTTTGGAAAGGGCCTTTGCAAAGTACCCTACTTCGCAAGGCTCCCAATTTTTCAAAGCACAAACAAGCCTTCGCGGAGTCCCTGCCTTTTTGCGAAGCTCAATCGCGAAGCACTCCCACGATGCACAAGCCTTCGCAATGCTTTCCTGTCGCAGAGCTCCTACCTCTTCGCGAAGCTCACCGAACCAATGCGGGAAGCATGACTTTCGCGGAGCAAGAATAGCGGCCGCAAAGCTCCTCTTTTGCAAAGAACACTACCTTCGCGAGTGACCTTTGCGAACCGAGAGAAAAGGATTTTAGTTGAGAGCTCTCTTCCTTTCTCTTGAGGGGGTCGACTTATATTTATAGGTGATTCCACCGACCCTTGACCCTTCCGTGCGAATTCACCACCATGTCAGCTCAAATCGTGAAGCTCCGAAGTTACCACTGAAATTCTCTCAAAAACGCGAAGCACTACGACAATTTTCCATTCACGGATCTCCTCATAATCGTGGAGTGTTCTGTCATTTCATTCGCGCCTTCACCGTGAAGCTCCCCCGCAATGATCTTCGTCGTCGCGATGCTCCCCATCCTCTACCGTTCGCGAAGATTTGACGTAATCGTGAAGAATCACCGCCTCCATAATTCTGGTCTTCGTGAATTCCAAACCATTAAGCCAATTTTTGAGAAATTCATTCCATTTCCATATTTAATTATGCTCTTCATGGAAATCCTATTTTCACGATACTCACCAACTTCGAAATTTTGGACCCCAAAAATTTGGCAAACACTGGGAAACATCGCCACCTTCAATACTATTGTCTACTTGAACTTTATGATCTCTTTGCTGGTAAACGTTCCGAACTTCCATTGAGGATTGACAACAAACACAAACCATACTCCAAATCATGCATATAAGACCATGGTTCCAACATAATAAATATGCTATAAATATCATATTTATTCATTATTTACATCCTTATCACCAACCATGTAAGAAGCTAATGAAAAATGAATCACACAGCTTCAGGTGTATGATATTCCATATATACGCACATGCAACATTATAATTTTACTAAGAATGGTAAGGTTTTAGAGGTAAGTAACTATAATATCCTGCCTTTTTAATACATAACTTTTCATTACACTTTACAAACATAGGATCTTTAAAGTCTAGTGTCTTGGAATTCAGGATCATAATACATAAAAACAATATCAACATTCTTCTAAACCACTTGTAAGGATTATTCATTTTTCATCATACGTTCATTACATCATCTCATAACCTGGGAACATACCTCAAAGGAAAGGGTGAGCAAAAGGCCCAGTAAAGAAAACAAGAGAAACATTTTACATGTGAACTTGAGATAAATCAATAAAGTCATGATAAATAACATTAAGGCATGAGGAAGAGATCATGAGGAATATCATAATAAAAATAACGTGTTTCATAACTTGAATATGTGGCTATAATATTTAACTTAGACAATCATTTCTGTATCACCAAGGTCCATCCCCAATATGTCATTAAAAGTTTACCAAGGTTATTCACCATGGTATCGTTAAAATGGTCATCTTTAGAGATTTAGTCTTTACCTAATGCATTGGAGCGCTATCAGGGAGAATCCTTAATTTGTATTTATTATATTTGAAGCCACATATATCATCATAAAACATTTCATAAATAACCCATATAACATAAAATAAATGGTTTTCATTTCATAATCGTAACGTTTTAAAAACTTCTTTAAAGACATGATCTTTATGTCACTTTAAACCCACAGAAAAAGGAAAGAGGGTTTCATGTATGTAAATACCAGAATTAAAATAGAACATTTTAATATATATGTGAATGCCCATATATAATAAATATCTTTGAGTATTCACTTAATAAAATAAAATAATTTGAGAAAAAGAGAAACACATTTTGAGACGAAAATTATGCAGCATAACGGCTATGTTACAGGGTTTTAGAAAACATTGAAAAGAGAGGGGACATGGGTCACCCACTCATAAATGATCCATAAAATAGTAGGGGGACAGAATATAAAGAATTTAAGAACATTGTAATGAAATTTGAAAGATATACCATATGAAATGAAGAACTAGAAAATAAGACAAAAATACGATTTCTCTTATGAAAATTCGACAGCCAAACGTCGTTACTTAAAACTTAAAAAAATGAATTTTTGACATAAAATAGGGTCCTTCATCATATGAACATATAAAGTACATTATGATAGATATATAAGATCATACCCCAACATAAGAAAATGAACTTGAAAGAAATTACATTAAAATAGAACTTGAAAAATGAGAAGGGTGGAAGAAGCCCTTACAAAACTTCGACAGCCGAACAGCTCCACATAAACATTCATAAAACGAAATGATGAGAGTAAGAGGGGATAAATAATAATATGATCATGAAAAGGGAATTAATAGGAATATAAAAGAACATCCCCCAACATAAGAACATGGGGCTTAAATGAAATGACATACAAAAGAGTACTTGAAAAGAAAGAGAGAGGTATGATCCCTTACCTTGAAGAGTAACTTCAAAATCTTGAAGGTCTATACCTTGGGAGGATTTAGGGAACCTTGAGAGGACTCCTTGGGAATTAAAGAGACCAGAAATTTTTTGGGGAGGATTTGTAAATGAAATGAATGAGGGAATGTCTTGGTATTTATAGGAGAAGTGAGGGGACAAAGCATTAATTGCCAAGGGACACCTCATCGGTGGTATTGAAAAAACGATGGGCTTTCCCATGGTATTTTACCATGGTATTGGCCACTTGGGACACTTAATACCTTATCTTAATATTCATAAGTCGACCATAATTATTGAATAATTATTACATCCTTAATGATTCCATTAAACACCTGAAACTCAAAAACTGTATTTTCACTATTCACTAAAAATTCAACTTTCTTAGAAAAATCCTAAAATTTCACCATAAACAAAAATCGATGCTCTAATTTCAAAAATGAACTCCATTTTATGAAAATAATTTTCTAAATATTTTAAATTTAATATTTAAATAAAAACACTATTCACTGAAAATTCAACTATTTCAGAAAAATCCCAAAAATTCACCTTAAGAAAATATTGATGCTCTGATTTCAAAAATGAACTCCATTTTATGAAAATAATTTTCTAAATATTTAAAATTTAATTTTTAAATAAAACCACTGTTCACCAAAAAAACTAATACTTAACCAAGAATTTCTGAAATAGTTATTTACCTATTTTATTGAATCACATGACTTAATCAAGGTGCCTAAAATATATTAATACTTTCTTAAGTGAAGTTAATTTATTTATTTGGTCACATTACTAATCATGAGCATAAAATAACTATTCATAATTTACTATTCACTAAAAATTAAGTTGATCTTATTAGACTCTAAATTTCATACTGAACACGGCTATAGAAGACCATTTTTTTAAAATCATTACACATTATTAATTATTTAATGTTTACATAAATATTTTAAAATATACATTTTCTAGATTTCATCAATAATATGCATACTATATTTATCCAGACATTTGAAAATTTAAAAAATATCACCATAAGAAGACATCACAATTTTTATTTAAATCTAAGGATTACACAAGGCATTTACAGTCTCATTACATATCCCCTTATAACACCAGCATAAGACTTTAGAGTAAGGTGTGCTTGGGTGATAGAATCTTGGGGCGGCTCAACCAACATTGCCTGAGTAGTGATTTATATTAGCTTGAACTTCTCACGAAGGTGATTACATTCCAACTTCACATGATGAAGTTCAGATTGGGTTTGGTCCAGAGAAAATCCCAAAGGTGCTACCTCCTTCCCATGTTCCATCAGATGGGATTTGATCGGCACGAGACTACTGGATGGGGCCATCGAATCTTCTTTCTATATTAATTAATCAAGATCACTTGTATTTATAGACAATAATCACAACATCTAGTTTCCAACAGTCATATTGACCAACGATCATATAACAATCAAAACCCAACGGTCTTATTTTAATTATACTCATTTTATTAAATGAAATAGTTTTGTTGAGCATAAAAATAAAAAAAAACAAACAATGTTAGGAAAAAAAATTATTCAAAATTTTGGGTCGTTACAATCTCCCCCCCTTAAGAAATTGCTTCCTCGCAATCTTAAAATTGGGCTTGGAAATTTTGTGGAAATTCCCACATCAAAAAAAGAGTCAGTAAAACTATTACTTTAAAATAAAGAAAGATAAGTACAAAGGTCACCCGAGTTAAACCATACTAGGATTCCATGTAGGAAAACATGGATATGGAAGAGAAAAAAAGGGTCAAGTTCTGATGGAGAATGATATAAAACATGATTAGGAGAAAATTAACCACAAGAAGATCACAAACTTAAGATGTGTTAAATGGTCTTTGATTACCCAGTTTGAAACGTAAACCAAAACCATTTTTGTTTTACGTTCCATTTTATAATTTTGAGGAATCCATTTACTACATAGAATAAAAACATAAGGAAACATATTTACCTTCAAGTAGAGTTTCATCCCTTAATAAGTTTCCAAAAAGACTAATCTTTTCTCCAAACAATGAGAATTTAAAAAGACTTGGTCTCATCAAATGCACAACAATCATATTCTAGAGAATCACATAATCCTAAAAGGAATAACTACATTTTTTCCCTTGTCTTTAGTCATCAACTAATACAAAAAAGGCTAGTACGAGATCATATATTCCCCAAAAAGGATAATCCTTTATAAAAATAAATATGACTATTAATCTCCAAAATTCATCAAAATTACCCAAAGTTCCAGAAAGACCATTCAATACACAACCATCCTTAAAATTCTTTAGAATAATCCAAACTAAGATTGGAACCCAAAACTCAGAAGGATTTAATCACATAGTCTTCCCCAATAAATATTAAAATTTATCTCTAAATAACATCGACTACTATTAAAGTTTCATACTAAAGTGTAATTAACCTATTCACATATTCTCTATTCTAGGTTCATCATTTTCCGAAAGTAACCCAAATCAATATATGTCTACAATAAATACATAAATTCTAAAAAAAATTCAACCATTCCTCATCAATTTAAATCCTATTGTGTTTTATTTCCCTTAGGCATATTGTACTCCAAAAGAGAAAACATCGTTCAAAATAACCTTTATCATTTAATCACCAAATCATTTTCCTATAAAAATGATATCTATTTGATAAAACATAAGTTTCAAAGATCAACTTATTCTTGATCCATAAAAATAGTAGGTGCATTAGTCAGTCCAAAGGGAATAACAACAACCTCATAATGCCTATATGTTGATTGGAAGGTAGTTTTTGGAATATCATCATTCTTCACCATCAATTGATGATAAACAAAATAAAGATAAATCATAGAGAAGAATTGAGCCCCATGAAGTTGGTCAAATATGTCATCAATTCTAGGAAGAGAGTATTTTTTCTTCACTATGATCCCATTCGGTTCTCTATAATCAATGCATAGCTGCATCGATCCATCCTTCTTATTCACAAAGAGAACTAGTTCACCCCAAGGAGACACACTTGGTCGGATAAACCCATTCTCCAATAGATCTTGGAGTTGTTTATTTAATTCCTATAGCTCCACATTTTCCATCCTATATGGGGTCTTTGACATTGGATGAGATCCAGGTACGAGTTCAATGGATAACTCTACCTCTCTTTCTCGGGAAGGTCCGGGTAACTCATTAAGAAACACGTCAATGTATTCCTAGATGATGGGGACATTTTCTAAAAGAATAAATACTTCGTGAGAAACTTATTTCATTTAAAAATATTTTAACTAGAAAGTATTTTATGTCTTATAACTTCATTCTTAGACAATTATATTTTTCTATAATTCCTTCATAATGATTCATAAAAAGCTTGTGATTAACCAAACATATCCCCTAGGAGTGTCGTAACCAATAGTGCAGTAAGGCCCATTGTCATGTACCAGTTCCCATTAGAGTCTAGCTCAAAGAGGTGTTTTCGGGTTTTACCTCTATGTACATCAGTGCCAGAGCAACCCTACCTACTCGTATCCAGACAGGGATGTATTTGATTGATAAACCACTTAATCAATACTCACCAAAATACCAAGAAGATTGACTATATTTAAACTTTTCTATAGGGTTATTCCTAATGTTTTCATATCCTAATTTCCATAAATAACAAAACTATCCTTTGATACCAACTATAGCATCCCACCTTTTTAATAAAATACTTTTCATTACATTTTATACACAGGGGATCTTTAAAGTCTCGTGTCTTGGACATCAGGATCATAATACATGAAAACAACATAAATATTATTCTAAACCACTTGTAAGGCTTATTAATTGTTCATACTAAGTTCATTACAACATCTCATAACCTTGGAGAATACATCAAAGGAAAGGGTGAGAAGAAGGCTCAGTAAGGAAAACAAGAGAAACATTTTACATGTGAACCTGAGATACATCAATAAAGTCATGATAAATAACTTTAAGGCATGAGAAAGAGATCATGAGGCATATCATAGTAAAAATAAAGTGTTTCATAACTTGAAGATATGGCTACAATATTTAACTTAGACAGTCATTTCCGTATCACCAAGGTCCATCCCCAAGGTTTCATTAAAAAATTACCATGGTTATTCACCAAGGTATCGTTAAAATGGTCTTCTCTAGAGATTAGGTCTTTACCCAATGCATTGGAGCGCTATTAGGTAACACCCTTAATTTGTCTTTATTATCATGTGATCCACATATATAATCATCAAACATTTCATAAATAAATCATATATCATAAAATAAATGGGTTTCATTTCATAATCAAAACTTTTTAAAAACTACTTTAAAGACATGATCTTTATGTCACTTTAAACCCACAGAAAAAGGAAAGCGGGTTTCATGTATGTAAATCCCAGAATTAAAATAAAAAATGTTGATATATATTTGAATACCCATATAAAATAATGGTATTTGAGTATTCACTTAATAAAATAAAGTAATTTTAGAAAAATAGAAAGACATTGTGAGACGAAAATTCTACAGCATAACGTCTATGTTATAAGGTTTTAGAAAACATTGAAAAGAGAGGGGACATGGGTCACCCACTCATAAATGATCCATAAAACAGTAGGGGGACATAATATAATGGATTTAAGAACATTTTAATAAAATTTTAATCATATACCATATGAAATAAAGAACTTTAAAGGAAGACAAAAATAAGATTTCTGTTATGAAAATTCGGTAGCCTAACGACGTTACTTAAAAATTCAAAAAATGAATTGATGAGATAAAATAGGTTATCTTATCATATGAACATAAAATGGACAGTATGATAGATATAAAAGATCATAACCCAACATAATAAAAGTAACTTGAAAGAAATGACAAGAAAATAGAACTTGAAAAATGAGAAGGGTGGAAGAATCCCTTACAAACATTCGGCAGCCTAACGACGCCACTAAAACATTCATCAAACGAAATGATGAGAGTAAGAGGGGATATATCATCATATAATCCTGAAAAGGGATGTAATAGGAATATAAAATAACATCCCCCAACATAACAACATGGGTCTTAAATGAAATGACATACAAAAGAGTACTTGAAAAGAATGAGAGAGGTATGATCCCTTACCTTGAAGAGTAACTTCGAAGCATGAAGGTCGGTACCTTTGGAGGCTTAAGGACACCTTTAGAGGACCCCTTGGGAGGTAAAGAGACCATAACTTCATTGGGGAGGATTTGGAAATGAAATTAATGAGGGAAAGTCTTGGTATTTATCGGAGAAGTGAGGGGACAAAGCATTAATTGCCGAGGGACACCTCATCGGTGGTATTGGAAAAACCATGGGTTTTCCCATGGTATTTGCCCATGTTATTGGGAACTTGGGACACCTCATACCGTATATTACTATTCATAATTCTTCCAGAATTATTTCATAATTATTACATCCTTAATGATGTCATTAAACACCCGAAACTCAAAAACTGTATTTTCATTATTCAGGGAAAATTCAACTTTCTAAGAAAAATCCCAAAATTTCAACTTAACCAAATATAAATGCTCCGATTTAAAAAATGAACTCCATTTTATGAAAATAGTTTTCTAAATATTTTTAATTTAATTTTTATATAAAAACACTATTCACTGAAAATTCAACTATTACAAAACAATCCCAAAAATTCACCTTAACCAAATATCGATGCTCTGAAATCAAAATGAACTCTATTTTATGAAAATAATATTCTAAATATTTTTAATTTAATTTTTTTAAAAAAATCACTATTCACCCAAAAAAACTAATACTTAACCAATAATTTCTAAAATAGTTATTTACCTATTTTATTGAATCACATAACTTAATCAAGGTGCCTAAATTATATTAATAATTTATTAAGTGAAGTTACTTAATTTATATGGTCACATTACTAATCATAAGCATAAAATCACTATTCATAATTTACTATTCACTAAAAATTAATTTGATCTTATTAGACTCTAAATTTTATACCGAACACAGCTTTAGAAGACCATTTTTTGAAAATCATTACACATTATTAATTATTAAAGGTTTACATAAATATTTTAAAATATCCTTTTTCTAGAATTCATCAATAATATGCATACTATATTTATCCAGACATTTGAAAATTCACAAACTTCACCATAAGAAGACAACACAATTTGTATTTAAATTAACGGATTATACAAGGCAGTTACATTCTCGTTACATAGCCCCTTATAACACCAGCATAGGACCTAAGAGTAAGGTGTACTAGGGTGATAATATCTTGGGGCGGCTCGGCCAACATTTCCCGAGTAGTGATTTCTATCAGCTTGAACTTCTCAAGAAGTCGATTCTGTTCCAGCTTCACATGATGAAGTTCGTCTTGGGTTTAGTCCAGAGCAAAGCCCAAAGATGCTACCTCCTTCCCGAGTTCTGTTAGATGGGCTTCGATCGGCCAGAGACTACTGGATGGGGCCATCAAATCTTCATTGTATATTAATTAATCAAGATCACTTGTATTTATAGACAATAATCGCAACATTTAGTTTCCAACAGTCATACTAACAAACGGTCAAATAACAATCAAAATCCAATGGTCTTATTTTAATTATACCCATTTTATTAAATGAAATAGTATTGTTGAGTATTAAATTAAAATAACACACAAAGTTAGGAAACAAAATTTATTCAAAATTTTGGGTCGTTACAGTAAGATTTTGTCCTAATAATAATAATAATTTCATAAATATATTATATATTCATTAATAATAAATTTATATCTAGTCGGGCGATGAAGTGATGAAAAAAAACTCATCCCTTTATAGTGGTGGTAGTCCACACATACACGTGGGCTACATTTTAATTTCGCACAGGATGGAAAATGAGATGGAAAAGGGTTATAACATAATAATAATAAAATTTAATTATGTTTAATATACTAGTTTTATTATTTAATCATATTTAGGAAATTTTGAAAGTGGAAGAAGAATAAATAAACATGAAACACTCAGTTAATAATTTTATATCTTCTTTAGAAAACCTCCCTTGGCTAACACCTTTATCCTTATGATGATAGTCATTTGGTGGGACGAGAACCTAGTGGAAATTTATATGAATATGTTGAAGATATATGGTTAGGAATTGGTTGAGATAAATGTATCAAGGGTTGTGAGGAAGATAATATAAGATATTCCCCTTTCTAATTGATATGGGTGGAAATCTTGTAAATTCAAGAAATATTATTATATAATAAATGTAAAACTCATATAAAATGAATCCAATGTTCCATATACTAAATTTAAGGAATAATAATGTTAAAATATAATCAATAATTAAAATTTAAACTATGTTATGTTTTATTTTAAATCTTATTTATTTTTTTAACCCCCTCATTAATATTTTATAACCTTAACCATTGTAACAAAAGCTTAAATCTTTAAGGGTCAGGAAAGTATTTTAAAAATTTCTAAGTGGACCCTAAATGAAATATTTATGAAATATTCTAAAATATCCCCTATATTTGAGTTATTATTGGACTTTACTTATTTTATAATGATTTTAAATTTGTTTGAAGCATTAAATACCTTTTCAATTCACTTTTAGGAAAATTGAAAATATTTGACATTAAAGGCGTAAAGATAAAAATGTAATCCGAATTAAAATACCTAAATCATAAATAGTCATTTTAAAGTATCTATAAAATTAGTGTAATACCATAAATTATTTAAATATTATCAATTTTATCATTTTTAAATTCATTTATTTTATTGTTTTCTTATGCTTAAACAATCATTGTATCGATGCTTCACAAGTAATATAAATAACTATAAAATATTTAAAAATTATTAATAAATTATTATTAAAAAATTAAATTGTTATAAATAATTATTTTAATCTTTTTTAATTAATAAATATATTATATATTTATTAATTTCATTTTTACAACTTGTTTTGTGAGGAAGAGATTGAAAATAAAACACATTGGTTCGTGATGGTGGTTGTCCACACGTAAAAATAGGTGATGTTTTCATTTCCGATAGGGCTAAAAAGAGACAAAAAATATTTATTACATAAAATAATAAATATTAATTATATATAATATATGTATTTAATTATGTTATAGTGGTTAAAAAAGTTTTTAAGGAGGTAGAAGAAGAAATAAACTTGAAATAGTTAGTTAGGACTTATACCTCCTCCTCATATATCTCCATTTATATTACACCTTAATCATTCGTGGATTTTTATTTTTAGAATACTAATAAATCAAATAGTAGGGAAGTGATTTTATAAATTTATTTTGGTATATATTCATGGAACTAATTTTCTTAAAAGGTGTGAATAAGCGAGGGGAGGATGTTCCCTTTTAAAAGTGAGTGGTGGAGCTCTTTAATGAACACTTTAAAATTTTAAATATAATTAAAATATTTTTCACGTTCAAGTGATAATAAATGAACATATTTAGATCCAATATAGGTTTAATTATAAACAATCTCAACCAATAACAGTTAACTAGGTTTTATAGACACTTGATGTCTTATCTCTTAGTTTAACCCCATATTATCCCTTTTAACATTCAATGTGGTGATAATATTTTATAATGGTAGTAATTAATTATGGATAAAATGAGATTTAACACAATATAATCTTATAATATCCCTATTAAAATTATTGAATAATTTTTTTATGATTAAATTTTTATTAGTTTCAGAAACTAATTTAAATGTATGTGTGTAAAACATAACGAAAAATAATATTTTTAGAAAAATATAGTCTTTAAGAATTAGTTTTTTATAAAAAAATATAATATTTATTCAAATGGATTTATATGTATTTTTTTAGTCAATGGGGACTAATTAAATATTAAAAACAATCGAAAATTTATGAAGAATTTTTAAAATACCTGAAAAAATGTCTGCTTCAACAAAAATCATTACTTTTTCACTTTTCACCCAAAAATAAATCTTTTCATAAAAGTCTTAAAAAACCACTATTAGATAATTCAAATAAATTGAATTTAAAAATTAATTTCTTTATATACAATTTAAATCCTAAAATTTTGAATTTTAGTTTTTAAATAAAACCATATATTTTATGTTAAGCATTTCAACTAGAATTAAACCACTTCTTTTCTCGTAGAAAATATATATAAAATTATAATATTATATAGGAATCTGAAAACATATATTTTTAAACACTAATATGTAATTGATTTTTTTCATTACCTAGGATTTTACATTCATTCACCCTTTTAAAAATCGCATCTTTGCAATTTTATTCCTTAGTTAAACAAGTGTGGGTATTTTTCTATCATAGCCTTTCAGTATTCCCAAGTTGGTTATTATATCATGTAATTATTCCATAAAACCATAACATGGTGAATCACTATATATAAATGATGGGTGAGATCTAAATTTCACTTATTACTACTCATCCCAATATGCCCCTCCAATGCATTGGATAAAGTGACAGAGTTAACTGGTGATACATATATCCTAATAGATGGGGTAATTATCTAATTAAGAGGTTACATTATATTGGATATTATAAGGATAATATTCCAGTTAAGATATATCCTTTTTTCATATATTTTTATAGGATTTGTAAGAAAATTTTTTATTTCCAAATTTAATAACACGATCTCATGAATTTTAGAAAATTAATGATCTTTTAAAGGTGAAAGGTTATTTTTCTAGAGTTATCATGTTTTTCAATTTAATTTCAGGTATTTTATTTTTCATTTATTCATTCATAGAAATTTTTTTATAAAAAATAAGGGCCTAAATTTTTTTCGTAAGTAATTTTTTATTTTGAGCTCAAAAGTTTATTATCTTAAAAGGAAAACTTACTTACAGTTTATAATAAATTTCAAATGGATTAATAGGTTTCATTACCTTTTAAATCCCTTAATTATATTTCAATACTCATCCCACACATATAAATGTTTTTCATAGTGTATGAATGAGTTGGGATTATAGAAAGGTCATGTGTGATACTTCTTGAATGAAGAGAAAGTGTCATGAAATAAATAGGTATTAAACATATGTACAAATTTTTATGGTAAAAATGGATTTTTAGGGGAAGCGTCCACTTATTTGGTAAGTGTTTAATATGTATGAGTTTTTTCTAATTCATTAAATCTCTAAACAAAAAATATCCTTGAAATGTATGAATGAAAATCTATTTTTATAAATCATGTAATTATGGTCTGTTTAAGTTATATTGAATTATAGTTAGTATCAAAGTAATTGTTTATATATATTTAGAGGTTATGATGATATATACGAGGATATTTTCTGAGTATTAGGTACCATCACGTTTTGAGAAGTTCAAGTATGATCATAAGATTAAATTAATTAGTTTTTTAATCTTTTATTAGATAGAAGTAACTTAAAGACATTTATTTATATTATATAGATTTTTGTGGTATATATAACCCTTATGATTAGATTTTTTAATAGTGAAAATGATATTTTAGTAATAATGATTTTTTAATTTGTGTACATAACTTGAAAGGTATTGAAAACCTTTAGTGCTAATTTTATCTTTGATATTGAGGTTATTATATTAATTTATGGTAAAAGGGTTACTACATTTTGGGAACACATGATCTATTTCATAGATAACCATGGGATTGAAAATTGATTATTTTCATAAATGATTAAATTTATTTTTAAATATTTTCACAATATTATGAACATTATATAATTAAATTAAACCGAAATATTGTTGACTAAGATGAAATCTTATTTTAATATAGTGGTTTAATTATATTTTAGGAGAATATATGATTTTATTATGGATTTACTGTAATTTTATCTTATTTATAGAATGAATTAGAATATTATATATTTTATATGGTTGGGGAATATAAATTTTTGTTAAATGACTTTAATAGTGAGTGTTGTTATATAGTGATAAATTTTAACTTTAAATTATAAGTATATAAGATCAAATTATTCAAATATATGGGATTTTGTTTTGGTCTAGTATAGTTTAAAGAGTTTTAGGGTTATGAAAGTTGTGAAGTATTAATCAAACTTCATTGATGAATTTCTCTTTGACCCATATAGGTTGGAATGTATAATCTCATGTGGTCCAGTGGAGTAAAAATCTACTATCATGTGACTTCCTCTTCCCATCCTTCCATTCTATAATGTCATAAAAATATCATCATATTTCATCTTCAATTTTCAATAATCTCTTAAAACATTTTCCATTGAAATTCTACTCATGATGTTTTGTACAAGATGTACAATCCTTTCATTACCAACTTGGTTTCATCCTACGTACTAAAATAAAATAAATTACTAGGGCCTATAAATTGGAATAAGTTACTACTGGTTCTATCAACCTTTCTAATAATCATTCTATATCTTAATCAATCTATGATGCATGAATATTTTTTCAATGTTAATTACTTCATATAATTATAGATTTAGCTGACACTCATTAATTTGAGTTTATTCCCATAAAAAATATAACTTTTTTATTTTCACTTCCAATCTTTTATTTCAGTCATACAAATTCCTCTTATTTTAAGTGACTTTCATTTCCATAGGTAACTGGTAAAACCTCATGTTATCAAATTTTTTCAAAAATTATCACATCAATAGTAATATGTAAGGAACAAATATTATTGATAATTCATTGTTCACTTTTATAATAGATTTTAGTGAAACCTCAATAATTAATTTTTATTAAATCTTTCATTTCCTTATTTCCATTTCTTTTTTGGAACAAGTATCTTTCTGTAGAAATGTTTTCATGAAATCTTCATCATAATGACCTTATTGGTTAAATATTTTAAAAATATCATACATGAAGTCGAATCTGTTCTACCATGGGGTTTTTAACATTTTATTTCTTGATTCTTATATAATCCTTTTACTTTATGATTTTTATTAATTTTTCATGTTTTTGCTTCCCCAAATTGATGCCAAATTTTATGGAGTATCAATATATTACAAAAACTATATAATTTTTGTTAAATGATCATTCATAATGAATAAAATCTATTGTACTTTGATCTTACATATTAATTTTACTTTTTTCAAATAATATCGTTGTGATTCAACAGGTGTTACACCATATGCTTTTCATTGGAATGAGACTTAATTATTCTAGAAATTACATTTCACATTCATTGATGTGGAATATCTCTCATATCTCATTTAAATTTAAATTCTCTCACATTTATTTTTAAAAAAATTTTAATTAGTAATATGATGTACAATTTTATGTTGATTTGGAGTTCATTTCACTATGGATCAGATTTCTCAGCCACCTGAGATTCTTCATCCATAAATCATGATTATTTATTGGATTACTTATTTATATTATTCAAATTATTTTCGACCATAGGAACCCACTATTATTTCTTACAAAAATCTTATTCCATATCATCAAATATTCCCTTATGGTCTCTTACAAAGTTTCCTTATTCTAAAAAATTCCACTTGAGATTTTTAATTTTCTAAATATAGGAATATTTTATTTTAATAAATTAATTTTCTCATATATTATTTTTTCATAATATTTTTTCAATATCTATATTTTTTCTCAATATATTCATCATGGTCAGATCTTACCATATGTTCGATATAAGTTTCTTTGTCTTCTTCTCCATCACTACTTGATGTAGCATTAGTTATTTCAATATAGGAAATGAACGTTCTAAACATTATTAAATCATTAAAAACCAATGAACTATTATTATTTGATTATTATTTTTCTTGTTTACTTAATATGATTTTTCAACCCCTATTAGAAAAAATTTTCTTATATATGAAGTATTTTTTAATCTTCTTTAATGTTATAACCCACATTCCCTTAAAATGTTTTCTTTAGCATCACCATTATTGTACAATCCACCTTTATTCGTTACAGTTTACTATAATGTGTTTTATTTCCCCAAACCTCTAATTCACTTCATTATAATCTTCTTTATCACCCAATCTACTATATTTTATATCTGAATACTATGGTTATTACTCATTAAGCTTCTCCATAGATTCAAAATCCATTATTTACTTCATTTTCTTTTAGAATGATAGATCCTTGATCATATAATAAACAATAATAATGGTATGTAGTTTATAAAGATTTAAATAAAATATATCTTATAATACAAATACTTCAAGATCATACCTATTTGAAAAGTTCCTCATTAAAATTTTATCCATTTTTAAATCATCCAATTTATATCTAAATCCTCAGATGTTTTTAATTATTTTATTTACTCTGGTGAAGTAGTATTAAATAGTTTCTTTATATACCATCCTGATATAATTGAAATTTATTCTCCAAATATGATGTTTTTCTTCGATTATATGTGAATTTCCCTCAAACATGTTTTCATATTTTTCCCAAATATCCTTCAATGTATAAAGACCCATCACTTTCTTATAAACCTTTTTAGATAGGTAATTTTGAATCAAATTTTTATCTTTTACATCAACTATGATATTCCATTTATGGGGAAAGGGAATAAGAGAATATTTTTTCCCTTGGTTGAAATTATTTCTTAGTTTCATAAATCACCTTAAAGTTAAGTGAAAAAATATAATTTATCATCTTATTCTTCCATCCATGATAATTTCTACTAATGATGTTAGAAATAAAATTTCTATAGAATATGTTAATATTTTAAATTGAATGTAAATAAGGATTCTATTGAATGATCCTGTGTTTATATTACACCAATTGATATTCAAAGGAATATATAAATCAATAGGAATGGGGTGTAAAATTAGGTGTGATATTTGATAATTTCATTCTATCTTGAAATTATTATCTAATACTTATTATAATTTCAATCATCTTAGCATTATAAATCAATCTCTCCTACTTGTAATGGTAAGTTAATTCAAGGAACAAGGAATTTTACAAGGTTCATTGTCAATGTGGATAACTAATCATTACTATGTTCAGTTATTATCCTAAGGAAAACATATCCACTAAATAACATAAGAGAATAAAAATTGAATATCCTTCCAAAAACAATTTCATTTTCCTAATATGAAATAATAGTAGTTACATTAATAAAAATATTCCATTCTACTCCCATTATTAAATAATATTATTACATTGATTCCCACTCACAATGTGACTTTTATAGACTAATTTATTATGAAAATTAATCACTAAAATATATAATTATAGTTTCTTAAATATACAATTATTTTGAATTAGAAACTTCCACATTATCTCTAAGATATTTTACACCTTTGTATTTTATTTTTCCCTAATGATTCTATATAAAAACATGTAAGAAACCCTAAAAAACAACTTATTTTATTAAAATTCTAATTAATTAGCTGCCCAGAGTTTTCAATCATCTAACTCATATATACTTATTAATTTATCAAATATTCTAGAGACTCAAGATAATTGACCATAAATATTTTAATACTTTTTTATTTTCTAGTTGAATGACTTCAACCCAAATAAATATTTAAGAGTCAATTCTCTTCATCTAATATTTCTTGAATCTCAGATTCAACATTATCTAAAAATCCTATAATTATCATATTTAATCATAAATTTTCTTCATGTATCATGAATTTTGTAGCACAACATTAAAAATATATATATATTAGGGTGGCTAAAAACTGATTACATACACTCTAAATAATTCTCTTAGGTATGGAATGTCTGTATATAATTTCTTTTACATTTTCATTTTTTCCATTAAATATACTGATATTCTTCTTACATATGATAAAAAAACTCCCACATGTATGAAAATATCAAATTCACTTAATGATTTATCTTCCAGACAACTACCTTTTCCTCTTTATAATATTAATGATAATATAGACTTCATGTATTTTTCTTAACTCACACATGATACACAAAATTCTTATGAGCATCCTGAATTGTTTCATTAACTTGATAACACTTTGGAAAAATACATATAAAACTTCTTGATAACCTCAAATTTTGGTCTTCTTTATCCTCAAGCTTCTTTTTAAGTCAATTTGTGTGAATATAGAATTTAATATTCTGAATGATTATCCATTATCTAAAAAAATCTACTTAACTTTAATTATTCAATCATTCCAATTTCCCATACTTATTATTTTTTATTTTATTCTATTTAATTATAATGAACATTTATTTTTTGTATAATACATTTTAATATTTAAAGGAATATTTTCATGTCTAGGCACTGAGTCCACGTAGGATTCTGGGGCCTAGGGAAGCTCAGTATTAATGTAATAAAAATATTAATTATATTATATCACATGAATATTGTGTTTTTTGAAATAATGGAATAACTTAAAATGGATTCTCATATGGGAAATATGATAATACAATTAAATATATAATGCGGGTCTTACCCTAGGGGCTACATATCTTGGTTGGCCTCTATAATTTTGTTAAATACCAATCACGGGCACAAATAATTAAACCAATAAATTAATTAATATTTTGCTTAATCACTATGACATAATCTAAATCTATTAAATCATTATTATGGAAAATATCTAGGGTTAGCCTCATAACCCTATAGATTGAGACAGAGGCTAATGGGAGAGAGTTATGTAGACAACCATGGGATCAAGGATCAAAGATCATTTTCTTAGGGACATTATACACCAATAAATTTAGTGAAGATCCCCAAAAAAATGACATGGGACCATTATTCATCAGTTATATATAAAAATTTGAGGTAGTGAATTTTTTTTCATTTGTTTAATCCCCGTTTTTTATCTCATGATGAATAAGAATCCATTCAAATAATATATTTATTTGTGTGACAATTAGGTTTTATAGATATAGATTTATCTTTATATGTTATGGGAATTGATTTTATTTGATAATTTTTTATTATTTAATCATTCTAATGGAAACAGATTGAGTAAGAACTAAACTTTTAATGAAGATCATTCCTCTTGTTGTGTTTTGTGTATTTATTTCCACATTCTTTATAAGTTCAATGCAAGTATTTTCTTTGGCTGATAGTTTGATAAATACCCGGTAATAGATCATTTCACAACCGTTATTTTGTGAAGTGGATCGATACCTCAAGTTCATGTTCTATATTGATGACACTCTTTTAATTCATGATGATGAATAATGTTTGGTATTGGATTATGAGATGCATGCCCATGGGTTTTGGCATTCTAATGTGGTGGCTCAATGGTGGGAAGTTCTTGAGTAGTGGATGTGGTTAGAATCCAACCATAAATGAAGATCAGATCTCAATATCCTCTCATTTGAATTCTATAATGTGTTTTTTGGAGTATTTAGCAGCATTGTAGGAGTGATTAGAAGACTTGAAAAGTTTCTAGATTTTTTGAATAATACTGACTACACAAGTATATTTTGAAAAACTGAAATCATTTATTACCGTGGATGCAGAGGATAAGGTTTTAGAGAAATTAAAATATCGCATTTCATGTGGATCCTACTATAGTCTATGTGACACTTTCCTAGAGACTCAGTGTGTGCACTCGGGGCACATAGGCACATACATGGATAGGTACACAAAAACATATAGTGTACATGGGCATGACCTAATTCTTGAACATGGCTAGGTACCTAGATATTGACAAGTTCATATGCATGACCTTGATACATGGACACAAGATAGGGTACTCAGGCATGATTCACATAAAATGGGAAATATTGAGGAATGAAATACACGCTCTATACTTCCATGACAAATAATTTAATTTTCTCAAGGTAGGCTGAGGTCCCTTTTCTCTTCAGTTTACACCAGTTTATATAGGGTTTATTCCCTTGATCATTCCTCATGATGTATAGTGAGGAATCACTTCTTAATAATGGGATATAGTCCCATTTAAAGGATAAGTCTCAGATAGAGTTTTAGGATTCCCTCCATTTTCTCCAAGGTGGGATCCTCTATCATATCTTCTTCTATAGGTGGGGGTTTAGGAACCGTCATGACCAACATACCCTGGAATTGATCCCCCACTTGGTGAGTTATTCTATATAGGGTCTGGTATACCCAAAAGTACCTCTTAGAGATCCTCTATCTATGTATCAGTATATTCTGAGTTCTAGTGTGTATTTATTCTTTGAGAATTCTTAGGGGAAATATCTCTTTGATGAGTTCCATTTGCATTATCAGGCTTGTGGAGTGAGTTCTCCTAGAAGAGAATTACCTAGAACCCTTGAGTATAACCCTAGATCAGTAGTGTAGTTTTGACCTTACCTTGATACTTAATATCTTCCTTGATTATATCTAGGTTATTATTATTCTTATGTATCAAATTATAATTTATATGACTTTGTGAAGATGAGAAAAATACTCTCTTGATGCTTTATTTTTTGTAATTTTTGGGGTTCTTACTGGGTATTATTGTTTATACCTCTACTTTGGATTTGTCTATATAGATCATTTCTTATACTGATGAATGATCTTTTTAAGGATTCTTAGGTAAACCAGAAGTAGGTGGAGTATGGTGAGATAAGTAGGCCATGGTTCATACAATGTGTTTTATTTGATAATATTTAACACCTTTATTAGAAGGTTAGAGAATTTTACCATTTTTGTGGGAAATTATTTGGACCTTATGATTTACAATATATACTTCAAACTATGATGTGGGATATAGATTTATTAATTCATTATTGTATCATTTTTATTTTTTCATTTCATCATTTCATGCATTTTTTGATATCTATTCTTGCGCACAGGTACATTAGGCAAAGGCCTCACATTTTTGTGATATGCCTACTCAGTTATTATCACCTACTAATGGACTATTAGAGATGGTCTTGGTGTTTCTCTCTTAGATCATCACAATATAGGTGGTCCCTAGTGGTTTGGGTCATGATTGAGTGGTATCAAAGGTGGGGTTTCATCATATTATCTAATTTTGAAGATTTTTAGGATATGAGGTTTGTTTGGGAATTAGAGTAACAATGTTAGTGTTTTGAGTTCGGGTATCAAGAAAAAGAATCTTGTGTTGGTGTGGAAACAAACATATCTATTCATTGGGACTCTAATAACCAATTTTTTTAATAAGTATATATTAGAACTGGTTTTAAGGAAAACATTGGTACACGAATTATATTGGAATGAATTGTGTTTTCCCAATACTTTTAAAGTTAGATCCCCATTTATAATCTAGAATATGGCATGTATTTTCTATTTCAGGATTACTACATGATAATTTATATTTAGGATTATATAAAAGTATTGAGAGGTTGATTCTCCTAGAAATGAGGATTTCATACATAGACCTGTTGAATATGAGGTTCCTCTTAATGAGTTTCTAGTAAAACAACCACCCAATGGAAAACAAGCTATGCTAGTAGTAACGGTGAATGGGGACTCTAGCTAACCACATTTCATTATTTTTAATGGTATTAAGCCCTTAGGTTTCAGGGAAATCCCTATTCCAAGCTAGATTATGAAAATATTAAGTTAGTTTCAAGTGTTTTCTACCTTGTTTGGACACCTACAAACAAGATGGTGGTCCTAGTAGTAGGAATTATTTATGGAACTATATTTTTATGGTGGAGTTTGGAGACTCTGACATATGATTATGTTAATCTTTCTTTCAATGAATTTCAGAGCCTTTTTATAGTGTATTTATCCCCATATATGTTGTGATTGGTGTGTATCAAGGAGCTACTTTAGCTTCAGCAAGGTATTATGATTATAGAATAGTATTCATTGGGGTTCCCCAACAACTCACAATACTCCATAGATATGTTTTGAGATGAATTATTTTGAGCCTATAATTTTGACCAGGGTCTCCATAGAATTATTTAGAGTAGTTTTATACCTATTTAAATTCATACCAATATTGGATTTATAGAAAATTATTTGATAATGAAGCCCTTTCTATCCAAACAGACACTGAATACCAGTGCTGGTAGTGGGAACACAGGAGTTGAGACCATGGTATCAGGTATTTTATGGATGAAATAGGAATCTGGGCATGTGATATTCTTTTGGAGTTATTATTAGGATAGGGTGTTTTCATTTCAAGGCTCTCTGGATAGTTCAAGTTATCCTAGAGAGAGGTGAAGCTACTCCTATGATGGTTAAGGAAATATCTCAGATAATTGTCGAACATGTTGTACTCATGAAAGAGATACATTTGATAGACTATCCATACGATGATAGTGGAAATATAAGGTAGTTACAGAGTTTGGAATATTTTGTAGAGTAATAAGGAGAGAATAAGGAGGTGTAAGATTTTTTGACTTATTATAACCACTACCCCCTTGTGGTTTACGCCAAGCTTTGAGAGTTAGTGTTCAGGGATGAGGACAACTGAAGAAAATAGTGTCCAATGAGCTAGATGATCCATGAATTATTTGATGTATGATATTTACCATTTGTTTCCATATCTTCAGTACTTATGGACATAGGCATGAGCCACTCTTTTCTTCCACACCCCTAGTTCAACAAATAGAGATTCTAGTTGATCATTTAGCCCAACCCTTGTGTTTGAAGACTCCTTTTGGGGGAGATTTAGTGACCACAAACTTCTTCCAATAGTGTGACCTAACTCTTGGAGGAGGGATCATACATTGGGATATATTTATAGTAGAAATTATTAATTATGATATCAAATTAGAAATGAACTAGCTATAGACGGTTCATGCATAGATTGAATATTTCTGGAAAAGGACGCAGTGTGTCTATATATATGGGATACGTTTTTCCATTCTCATTGATAAGAAAACCCAAGCTGATTAGGATGAGATCATATGGAAGGGGATACAATTGATTATTCACCATCATGCTATAATTACCCTTTCATCAGTAGAATCCATAATCATAAACCTTCCTACAGTGGTGGAAGAGGATAAGGCATCTTCCTTGAAGATGGTTCAGAAATGAATCCCAACTGAGAGGTGGAATTTTACATAGACCTACACCCAAGAATTTCCCCAGAATCTACACCATCCTATTAGATGGATCCCATATAGCTTCATACAATGAAGATGAATTTGAATGATTTTCATAAAAATGAATTTTTCTAACCCATTGTGTCACCCTAGGAATCCGTAGTATTTTTCGACAAGAAGGAATATGGGAGCTTGGGGTTGTGCATCAATTACCATCACCCGAACTAAGAAACCATTAGGAATAAATATAAATTACCAAGGATAAAAAATAATGAATAGATGAAGGAGGTAAGGTGTTCCTTGAAGATTTACCTCATATCATTTTATCCCCACATTCTATTTAAGGATGGAGACATGCCAATGATGGAATTTAGATGTTGTTATGGTCATCATGAGTACATGGTGATTTCTTTTATCATGAAGAACACCCAAAAACTGGTCATGAGACTCATGAACTTGATATTTCATCTCTTATTAGTTCTGGTTTTGGTGGTTTTCATCGATGTAATCCTAGTGTACTCGATGTCCAAGGAGGAAAACATGAGACACTTGAGGATTGTTTTGGACATTCACCGAGAGAACCTGATTCATGGAAATATCTCAACATGGTAGTTCTAGATTTAAGAGGTATGCTTCCTAGGAATTTTCATCTCAGAATAGGGAGTAGTAGTGGACATAATGAAGGTTGAGGCAGAGTTATCTTAGGATCCAACCAAAGAGCATAACTGCGGTATAGATCCTCCTTGGATTGGCATGATCCAATCATATATTCATAATTAAATTCCCTAAAATTGTGGAACCCTTGACTTATTTAACATAAATGGGTTCACCTTTTTTGTGGAAGGATATTTTCCAGTACGATTTTAATGAGTTACAGAAGATGTTGTAAAATAACCCCATCTTGAGACTTCTAGCAGAGGGTGTTGAGTATGTAGTGTTATTCAATGGATCTGGAACTGGTCTTGGTTGTGTTATGATGTAGAGGCTAGAATAAATTTCTTATGAGTCCTAGAAACTGAGACCTTGTGAGAAGAATATGTGACCCATGATCTAGTGCTAGTAGCGGTTGACTTTTCCCTAAAGATGTGGTGAAGTTATCCTTTGGGTGAAAGGTGTATTGTCTATTCTGAAAATAAGAGTATCATGTATATATCCTCATATAGGTATATTAACATGATATAGAGGTGGTGGATAAATTTCCACTTGGATTATGACTTTTATATAGTCTATAATTCCATGATGGGGACCATGGTGGCATATGCACATAATAAGAGATATTATTTTTAATTATTTTCAAAGATTCAGAGAAGATGGACTCATTGTAGCTATCCTCGGTGGATGAGTATGGTGTCAATAGTTGTTACCCCTACATTTCTGTAGCATGTTATGGAGGCTCATCTTGGATACACTAACTTTGAGACCTTTTGTGTTTATATATCCACTAGATGAGTGCTAGAAGTATTTAATTAGTGTGGGGATCAGATCAACCTTTTTTCTAGACATAACAGTGTACCAATGATATTTTGGGAATAACTTTTTATGGAGTTTCATATATACACATTTGTAATACATAAAAGTGTGGGTAATATGTACTATGATCTTTGACATCAGTTCTGGTTTCTATAAATAAAAAAGTGTTTACAAGAGTTTGTCTCTCAATGCCTCACTTTTTAGGAGGTGAACGATTGTCCTTAGGTTTCATTGGGTTTATCTCAACCTATTGAGGTTCTAGTTTTTAAGAGGGATAATATATCAATAAAATTCATTATGGGGATCCCATGAGATTCAAGATGACATGATTCCATCTGAGTGATTGCAGAATCACTCACCATGACATCCCACATCCTAATTGTTCAATAAAATAGTTTAATTGAGATCTTGTGAAATGTTTACATACAATAAATAGTACATATTTATGGAGTTACCTAATTGATCGTTTAAGACCATGATACTTACTAGACGTTACGATTATATAGATGATTGTAGAAGGAAATTGGGACTCAATTGAATTTTAGTATGGAATTTCTCCACCAGACTAACAACCATACAAAGTAGACCATTAAGGATTTAGAGGACATGATACATTATTTTATGTTTTACATTATACTTGGTTGCTAGGATTTATATTCATTGGTCATGTTTTTATATAAAAACAAATACCACTCAACCATCATAGTGGTACTATTTTAGGCCCTGTATGAGAGACCCTATTAGTCACCACTATTCTGGAATAGACCATGAGGGTTAGACTCATGACCCTAGAGTTGGTGTGAGTAAAAAAAAGATGGAGAATATCATCCAGGAGTAAATGAGGACTTCCCAAGGCTATAAGAAGTCTTCTGAGGAATGATGAAAGAGGTCTTTGGAGTTTTAAGAGGTAGACTATATATTCTTGAAGGTATCAACTTAGTGTGAAGTATAGAGATTTTTATTGTGGATTAAGTTATCTTTGACTTTCTATAGAACGTTTTTTATACCACGTAGGGTCGGTAAGGTGTTGTACCACTCGAACCCACCACTATAGTTAGACCAGGCACTTGACATATTCTATGGGTCATAGTTGAGGAGGTATGTGCATGACCCACCACGTGTTACCGATTAGAGTGAGTTGTAAATTCTGGATGGATTTACCTTTTCTAAGTACCTGATATATATATTTAGGATCATCATGCTAAGATCCTCCATGGGTTTGTGATTCCTTTAGTGTGTGTATGGTGTAAGTATGGGAATCTTCAAGAGATAACCCAAGAGTGGGAGAACTAGATTTAAATTCAATATCCTCAAATTTTTTAGTAGTTTTCAAAATTTTGAGATGAAATTTTCTAAGTTTGAGATAGTGTAACATCTTTTTTCCCCTTGTAATACTTTGGAATATTTTAACGAATAATTTTTAGGCTATTTTATGAGTCATCATGAAATTTCAGGGCCCATGGAAACTCAATAATGATATAATAAAAATATTCAATATATTATATCACACGTGATCATTTGTTATAAAATAATATAATAATTTCTTAATAGAGTTATATCTGGGAAATATTTGACCTATATTAAATTTATAACATGTGTTTTACTCTACTTGTGACATAAATTTTTTATTCATAGGGAATTTTGTTAAAGAGATATCATGGGAAAAAATAATAAAACAAATTAAGAAATTTTATTATTTATTTCATAATCACCAAAACCTAATATCCCTATATTAAATCCTGCCTATTAGAAAGGCCTAGGGTTAACTGCATAACCCTATGGATTTAAAGAGGGGTCATTGGGGTAGAGTATGGTGGATGAAAACAGGAAAAAGGATTATATATCATTTTTTCACGGATCACCTATAACAACAGAGTTTGTGGATCTCAATGATGACAACAATGTGGAACAATACTTCATTAGCGATTCATTCAAACATGATATAAAACATTTGTTTTAATTTTTTTAATCTTTTTTTGTTTATTCTTTGAATAACATGAATAAATTTTACTAAAATATGGATTCACATGTTGATCATGTTTTTTGGGTGTTGGTTTAACTTCCTAGAATTTCAGAATTTATGGTATTTGATTTTTTTATTTATTAATTGTTATAATGGAAATATATTGTTGCCAACCTGAAAAACTGATTAGTTTCTTTACTCTTTTTTTTGTGAATTAATTTCTCTGTTTTTTCACTTCATCACTGGTATTTTCATTGGATGAAAGTTAATCAAATAAAAATTAATGAATCATTATGATTTTTTGGAGAAATAGATCAATACCCTGGGGTTGGGATCAATATTTAAGACACTATTGTGGTGTGTGACAATGGATAATATTTTTGGATTAGTATGAGAGATGCATGTTTATTATTTTCGGTGTTTTGGAAGGCATGTGTGATGGTGGGTGATTCTCGTATGATAGATGTGGATGGAATTCGACAATCGAAAAAATTTAATCTTGGTTAACTTTCATATTACTTTTTCAGTGTGTTTCTAGGTGGATTCAACAATGGATAAGGTACAAGAAGAAGATAATTTTTTTCTAGATTCCTTAAAAAATTCTGACTACATGGTGTATAGTATGAACAACACATACCTTATTGTAAAATGTCTACATAAGGTAGGATTTCAAGGAAAATAAAATATCACAAAAATTTTGTGGCCTACCATAAACTATGTGACTTGTTCCAAGATAATAAGTGAGTACACTTAGGTTACACATGCACAGACATGGCTAGGTACATTGGCATGGATAGAGTACATGTACAAGGATCGGTACAAAGACATGGCTGGGTACTTGTACTAGAGAAGGAACATAGGCATGGACTAGATACACAGGCATAGGCCAAGGTACACTTTCATGGGTTGGGGCACATGGGTAATCCTAGGGTAAGAAATAAACACCATATACTACCAATAGATTCCATATAATTTTCTCAGGGTAGAATGATGCACCCATTATCTTTATATTAGATCATTTATTATAGGTTTTGTTCCCTTGATCAATCCTTATGATGGTATAGTGAAGAATCACATCCCGAGTATTGGACGTGATCTCTTTTAAGGGATTAGTATCATATAATGTTTCATGAATCCCTCCATGTTGCCCGAGGTCGGTTCCTCTATCATATATTTTTTCCATAGTGGGGTTTTTGGAATCATAATGGCCATCATACATGGGAATTGATCTCTTATATAGAAGGCTATTTTAGATGGTGTTCAATATACAACAAATTCTCTAGGAGATATCCCCTGTATATGTATCAATATATTTTGAGTTATAACATGTTATTATTTCTGGTGATACTCGATGATCATGACCTCTCAGATGATCACCATCAGCATTACCTAGCTCATGGAGTCAGTGCTCCCAGACACGCATTACCTTGAAACCTCAGTTAGTGAGGCAGTATGTGCCATTTTCTAGTTTCACATTGAAAATTAACACAAGAAAATTTTCTTTAATAGATTCATATGTGGCATAGAAACCATTTAAATTATTAAAAAAATTTATCACTCTTTGGCCACTGGTCCTTTTCTATTCTACTTTCCACCACCCCATACAAGGAACTGATTATTTCATTACCACCTCTATAGACACTCTCTTTCCATTTCTCCTTTGATATTCTACATTAACTCTGTAGTGGATGGCTACTCCAGATATGTAATATTTTTAAATGGAACATATTTTATAATTGTCACAATATGTTTTCCCATTTCCATGTTTAAAATTAGAATAATAATTGTATTTTATCTTCACATAAACATATTTCTTCAAACACATATTTTAGACTCATATCTTCAAAACCAAGAACTTAGTCTTCACCTAAAGTAAAATAAATATTATTGAATAAAATATTTTTAAGAAATATATTAACTCTAATAATTAGAAACCACAGATTCTTCATTGATCACTTTACAATATGGTCTGACATGGATCAATGATTTCAATGTTTTTATTGGTTTCACTTTAATTTTAGGGATAATAACACATAAATTGTTGATTCCCTTGTTAATTAATCTTTATAAGTTAGGGATTAATGGTCATGTTTTTTTATATGTGGATGGGTTGTATGTCATTTGAAAGGTATTCTATATAGAGTCCTTGTAAGAATCACATGGTGTGATATTATTCCTTTTACAAGGATTTTCAAGAATATAATTGAATATATGAACCCCTATGAAGGATTGTAAATATAGGGATATTAATATGAATAATGTTAGAAGAATTAATAACTCGTTTAAAGTAAGGTTATGTCCAAATATTTCTTAGATCCTAGAACTATATGGTTTAATCATGTTTATGGGAGGATAGGTTGTTTTTTCAGAAGAGGAAATTTTATTAACTTCTTATTTCAGTATATCCAGTTTTTCCTATTCTAGGATGAAAGGGATTAATGGTGGGAGGATATATAGACTCATATTTTTTCTCAAGTGAGACCTTATTAACTATTTATTCTTAAGATCCTAGGTTCCCAAGAGAGGTAAAATGGTAAATTTATGATATAAAGGTATATTTGAAAAAAAAATTGATAGTTCTATTGAGTTCAAAATGTAGTGATTACCCTCAGGGTGAATTTTTGTGTAGTTATGTGACATTTGATATTTCCAAGATATGTATTATTAATTAATTAATTAATTATCCCACAAACATGAAAATTAATAACTTCAAAAAAAATATCATGTGAATATTTTTACATTATTTTTGTGACTAGAATGGGGTTTGTACCTAAGGGAGGTCTAACCTTTGTATTTGAGCCTAGAAACAATGATCGATATTTTTTGGTAATTTCCTATTTTTAAAAAATTTAATCTATATTTGTTTCAAATATCATGTTAAGGAGATTACTTTATAGTTTTCCCTTCTCTTAGAAAGAAACTTTGGAGGGGAAGTAAATTTTTTTGTTATATAATGGGATACATAAAAGAGAGTGAAGTGAAAATCATGTCGCATCAATAAATATTTAAGTATCAGTATTTACACTATCATGGTAGAAATAGAAATAATTCAAAGACCCTTTTTTTGTAGAAAGATCCTTCTCCTCTCATGATCAAAAAATACCAATTATCTTTCTGACAAAATGAGAAATGTATGAGAATAATTATAATTTAGATATTTATCAAATATTTAAATATAGAGAAAACTGAAAATTAATTTTAGTTTGCAACATAATATAAAATTAATTGAATATTAAGAAACTATATTTTAATATGTTCTATATGAAATTGGTTTTGGGTGAAAATACTAATATTTAATTTAATTATTTTTAATTTAATTGATTTTTCATGGAATGTTTTTATTTATATATTTTATTATTGAATAATTGGATTTTTTTATGAATAAATAGTATTCAACATACTATGTGATTGAATTTGGAACTATTTCATGAACAATCCCCATAGTTAATACTCAATTGATCATCAAATAAAGAAATCAGAGAATCCTCATTCTTCATATCCTTCCATATATGTGAAATTTATTTAGATTTGTTTTTAACAAAATACCATTTGACCAAAATTCTTAAAATTTACCTCTTATTAATTTCCATTTCTACTCATTATAGATTAAATTTGTGAGTCTATGTGGTGGTGCAGTTTTATGTGGATGAAAAAACGTAGTATATTTATAGAGGGTATAATTTTGTGAAACTGAGTGGCTAAAAATAGATTAGTGAAGACTTATAATTATCTCATGTGGGGATTCTATGTGATTTCATTACGTAATAGTGACATGATTACCAAAAGATAGGGGAAAATATCAAACAGGGCATGATTGAGACACCCAATGTTCTCAGGGTCAAGCAGTAGTGATGGTGTAGTTGGAGGTGGAGGATTTGACAAAGAGTGTGACATGGAACATGTGTTGTTTCATTTTGGATATGCAATTTCCAACTACATAGTGTATCTTCCTCTTTTTCAAACATGATGTATCCCACATCCCATATAGTGTTAGTCTTTCCATGGTTTTATGATTTTTAATGGATTTTGACTCTGAGTAACACACCTTGTATTTAAATCCATATATTTTAAGTGTGTACTAGTAATGCACATTGAAAAAATAGATAGCCCCACATTATAAGTGGTCTAGATTAAATTTGAAATAAACTAGAACGAACACTAAAATGAGTACATGAAACAAATGGTGGATAATATGTATGTTCCCATGTGTCATTTGTTCTTATTCTACACACTATGTTTATCAATGACTTGACATGGGCGGCTTTATAAGTGCATACATGAGCAGACCTCATATCATATAATACATCTATAAATTTTAAGTATGAATCCACCCCCACATGAATGCTTTTGTGTAATTATACATTCCTTGTATTTGTAATTACACATTGTGTACACTAAGGTTAAGTCTCAACGTATACTACAAGTACATGACCAGAAGGGAATGTGAGTCTCACATGTTGTGTACTCTTATAGAAATAATATGTAGGTTGAATTTAAACAAGGTGAAATATGGTATAAATTTATTGACTACTATCAAAGCTTGAATTTCATGCACCGTGTACTAAATTTTGTGTACTACAACCTCCTTAGTGTTTTCTCGTATCATATCACCCATGTTTTTGAATCAGAGACGTAAATAGTTTTCACAAAATGTTTTAATATATAAAACATAATGGTGAATATCTCCACATTTTTTAAGATTTATATTTAATTATTTTCTATAATTGAAATTGTTTATTTCTTGAAAATAATGATGGTGAGAGTGAGGAATATATTAAGAGGATTCCTAAGGTTTCTAACTCCTATGGGCATACTAGTCACTCAGCATGGGTACGTTATACACTTAGAGGAGTATGTTACCCTACCATATCATGGGAAATAGTTCCTCAATATATATTGTCGGTAACCTCTTTGGATGATGTATAGAATATACAATGATTCATGGGTACCCCAAAAGGTTTAGCACCCCCTCGACCAATCTACAAAACTCAATGAGGCGCGAGTCCCTCACATGATCACTAACATGTAGATTAAATGTTATAAAGATTGGTTTATTTATATGATGTGTGTTTTAGATGTTCGGTATGTCTTGTTACATGTCGGGCATACTTTATTTCCTTTGGGATATGAAATATAATTTCCATGTTTACATTGAGATTTATGATATTTCTTACTTTGGTATCCTTGGTTACTGAAAGATAGAATTCTTCATGTATTTTGGGTTATAAAGAAAGGTATTCTAACTTTCTTCTTGTTTTCATGACCTTAGAGAATATCTCTTTCATCTAGAAATTTTACAAAGAATTGGGTTTTGAACTAAATTATTATTGCATCATTGCATTGTGTTTTCATGGAATCATACTATGTTTTAATTATATTCACCCTTGAATGGACATGTTCCAACATTTTATCTATATTTCTATCTATATATATATATTTCACAATTTGGAGGTGAATATGTTTGGCTTGGATCTAGTAGTCGATATTGATTATTTTAGTTTATGATAGTTAATTGAAAATTTGGTTTTTTTTATCTTCCCAAATGTTCTTGAATTGTGGAGGTATTTTACCCTATAACACTTTTATTTTTTTTGTGAAATTATTATTTTTTGTATATTTACCCATCCTACTATCTTATAATTTATATTTGTGGTATTTTACAAGAAAACTATTGTTTCATTCATGAATTTTTATACAGTTTAGATCCTGTATATATATAATAATGGTTGTTGTAATATATATATATATATATATATATAATGTATTGAAGATTTATTTTTTTAGTTAGACATAGTCTTAGAACTCCCATGTATATTATGACTTCTTGGTTCTAGTTTCAAACCCTTGGTATATTGGTGGTGAGATTAGTGTGGCACAATAAGTTTACTATTTTAGGGTCCCAAATGAATTTGAAAAGAGATAAGAGGGGTGGTGATTTATCTAAATAAAAATAATCCGTGAAATTTAAATTAAAAAATTAAATTTGGTATATAATAACAGTAAACAATTTCAGATAAACAACAAGAGAAATAATGTCTAAATAGTGTAAACAATATAATAAACAATAAGAGTGAAAAAAATATTTTTATACTATTTTGTGTCATAATATTCTATTTCTACTCTTCACACCTCTCCACTCCTCAAGATATATGGTGCACACTAACAAAAAATCACTTTTTAAGGATAACAGTGACTCTTTAAAACATACCTTCTTTTTTATGTATACAAAAACCCCAAAAATCATCCTTTTACACACTTGGAGTTGAAGACCCATAACCATAATTTTTATGTTTAGGAAGAACAAACTATTAATTTAATCATAATAATATAAAACCGAAAATCCCTACTTGTTATAGGATCCACGAAATAACCCATGTATGTGATTTTGTTAGTTAATCAAAACCAACACACATCCCTTCTAAGGTGGGAAAACTATAGGGTTATTTTAAATTCAAATAAATTAAAATATTGGATAATAAAAACATAAAAAATATTAAACAAATTAATTATATTGATAAAATACAAATATAAATGTAGTTAACTTTGACTATTTTTATTAGTTTAATAGTGAGTCTCAGAAAATCCAGCAATGTTGTGTAGAAAATGAAGATCTATAAACAATAAAGTAGTTATGTATTTGTAAAATGTATGATTTGTATGTACTTCCTAAAATATTTAACATATGTATTAAAATAATTAAAAAATACAAATTCGAAAATATTCTTCAAAATTTTATTAGACAAACATAATGTGGTAGCTACCTTAAATATCTCAACATCCGATTAAGAAATTGAATTCAAAATTTCAATCATCATTAGATTAAAAATAATATTCAACATTTAATGCTCCCTAAAATTTAGCCTTTTGTTAATTGAATAATCCCTATAAAAATAAAAATGCATGATTTCAAATAGTTACTAGAATTATTATTCATAAAATATCACTTATAATCTGGTATCTGATTGATTATCCTTTTGTAGAAACAACAAGTGTATCTTAACATGCTATCTTATGATTCATACATGATCTGTAGTTATTCATATGTGAGAGAAATCTGTTTGAATTCCCCTTACAAAATGATAAAATGATCCACATAGAGTATTATGTCTCCTCTATCATAGAATTACTAGAATTACACATTCTTAAGTGGCACTAAATAAATTTATATATGGCTCTAGACGATGAAACAATTTCAATATATATGTGTTTTTATTATAAATATTCCATTAAATATAAAAATTTTACAATATTAACATCGAAAACACCTCAGAATATAACTTTTTAAAAATAAACACAAGAAATCCACTTCTAAAAATGTATGACATTTCTTCATGATAAATAATATAATTTTCTTTGATAAAATTATAAAACATAAGATATTTATTAACTTCTATTGATATGTAATATTTTTTCATCCATATGTAAGATATTGTAGTTTCATAAAATAAAATTTATTTTCAAAATATTGAAATATAAATGTAATCATAGAATTAGGATTCATACATATGATTCTTATACATAGGTATGAGTATTCATTATTGTGAATATTTTATCTTGATCACTTTCCACTATATATGTAAAAAAAATATAAATTGTAAAATTTACAACTCATTTATAATCCATATTAGAATGTATTCTCCATATAGGTTCAACACTTACTAAAAATTCAAACATTCATAATTTATTCACAGTAAAATGTAAAAGAAATTTCTTTATCCAGAATAACATCTCACCCATAATACGTAGGATGATATAAAAAAATAAGAATGAATAAATAATTATCAAATCATATTAATTATTGTTTTTTTGAATTGATTGAAAACATAAATATATAATTCATACTAAATAATTCTATTTTAAAATTAATATAATTGAATGAAAAATAAAAAAGAGTGACAAACCTTATAAAAAGGTATTAGTAATTATTAAAATTCAATATAAGAAAAAACGATTCACTCAACATTCTTCTATTATTGAGAATTAAAAAACATGAACATCACTCCACCCTTTTGTAAAGATAAAAAATATAATATATTATTGAATGAATATTATAAAAAAACAAAACTAATAAATAAAAATTAATTGAATAAATTTAACCTATAAATATATCCCCCTAAGATAAAAATTAATACATAGTGAACAATAATAGTTAAAAGAGTAAACAAACATTCTCACGCAATGAAGAAAAAATAAAATGATAAGGTAAAATATGTTCATACATAAAAAACAGTAAAAAGTTATACCAATAGTCTAAAAAAATTGATCATAGTGTACTAAAATGTTAAGAAATAAAAATTTCATAAAAATTTTAAGACAAGTTTCTAATAATAGACTATTATTTAATATAAATAATTAAAAAACATAGAAAGATTAAATCTCAAGGATCTCCATGTTCCATATACTAGGAATGTAAAAAAAATAAAAATTATTACAAATAATATCTTTTAACATAGTGTTCTACTGTCAATGGTTTTTTATGATAGTCAGTAAGGAATAGCCCAATGGTTCTCCCCTCTATGTTGTATGCACAGGTATCTATGAATCTTATAACATCTTTAGATTGGATCTCCAAATTGCTTGAAGAGATGTGATAGTGTCTTAGTAAAAAATAATTAAGAAATAAATATCCCTAAGGAGGGTAGAGTTTCATCAAAGAGGATCATACATAACCACCTAAGGAATGGCCTCCTTTATACAAGCGATTATGATGATCCATAAGACATCCCTCTTGTATCATGTAATAACTCATATTTTTCATAGTCATAAAATTAATGTGTTCGGTTACATCACATATAAATCTAATTCTTATCTTTCCCATGAATAATTCATTTAAAACAAATATCTTGGAGTTTTGAAGATCTGATTGTGCGATAATAGTGAGTGAAAATGAGTCAAATTATTAAATTAATTATTCCATTTCCATGTTTTATTATATGACCTATCCATGTAATCAGTATATGATATATTTTATCATAGATTATCATAATACAAGGCTAATCATATTGTCTTGTTATATCAAAGAATACAATATATCCTTAGTCCTAGATAAATTCTGTTTTTCTAAGTTTTTATTATAGCCCTGGTCAATCCCTATAAAATTATATGATATCCTATGGTATTTGGGAAAATTGATTTCTATATCCCACTTGCACTAAATCATAACATAAATTCCATCAATTTCAACATATACCATATAAAATATTTTTAATTATGAAATAATATCCAAAACACTCTTGGATATCTTAACGAACACTTTAGAAAACAAATAATAAATTCACCTTATATTACATCTTATATAATACTGTGTGAAAATCCCTTCTGATTTTTTAGATAAAACACTAAAATACATTTATTATGTCACTTTCAGTCAAACTAAATTCCTATTCGGTTAACCATAAATTTATACCCCATAGGTATTATAAGTTATAAAAACAAACATAAATCATTATATCTATAAATTTAAGTGAAAGAAGACCTTTAAAAAATAATCAATGCTACTCAAGCTATAATGGGATTCGACAAAATCTCTATAAAAAAAATCTCTATATCTATGTCAACCATACACATCACACAATAGAACAAATTATCATATATTCTATTTATTCATGATATCATGAAGTCGTGGGACATCGTATATTTTAATCCAATATATACTCATCAATTGTTCTTAATTCTCAAAGTATAATAGATAGTTCAAAGAATACAATATATTTCATTCAACTAATAATAAAAATCCCCTCATCTAGGTAGAAAATCACATAATAAGTACCTTATATGTATAACCAATCATTTCATCAATCTATCTCAAACGTGGGCCCGTATGTCACACTCATTATATGAGAGGAAAAATTTCTTCCTGGTTGGGGTCTAATCAACAATGTGACTAGAAACAAACCTAACCATACTCATATTATCTAAGATTTAAGACTTGTGTAATAAGGATATGAAAGTATAATGGTTATCATGTATGGTATATCACTAATATTAGGTAATTTTAAGTACAAATATAAACAATTAATCCCTTAGTATACTAAATAAATAGTTTAATACAGTCTATATAGAATACTCTATAGGCCATCCAGCACAAAAAACATATTTATAGCTCAAGATCATATTCTGTATATCCATACATGAATCATACTCATATTGACATTAAAATTTCATCATAACATATAATAATCTATGATGAACATTAACTATTGATAAATTTATGTAATACTTTTATGGGTTAATTAACATTACACTTCATGAAATATAAATATGTAAATATACATATGGAGTAAACATTAAGGAATGATAAAATGAAATTTTCCTTTTATATGATGCTATTGGTATTCTTAATTTTTTAAATAATATTTTAAAATACTATATAAGAACATATCTAACATATATTATATAATAAACTTCTATAATAACCTTATGCCCACTACAGTTTTTAGGGTTTTGTTAACTCACTGTATCTATATGAAATTATTACAACTTTAGTATCTGACCATTTGATAAAAATATTCCACTAAATGATATAGGGAATAACCTATGTAATGTAAACCTGTTGGGATAATTGTAAAATTTGGGATTCATATTCCTATAATTTAGTTCTGGGAACATATTTAAACTCCTTAACTCTGCAACATCCCAAGACGTTGATAACTAATGTTGTCTATTTATAAATTCTCAAAATTAATCATCATAGTCCATCAAGAATTTCCCATTAAATCTATTGGTAATTAATATACCTTTTACATAGTAACTTTACAAGAATAACCTAAAATCTTTTAACATATCAAGTTGAATTCACTACATTGTTGTAAATAATTTAATGTTTATATTATTTATATACCATCACATCCTAATTTTTTTTAGGATGTCTAGTTAAATTCCTTATGAACATTAACAGGTACAATAATTTATTTGTCTATTTTAAAGCTATTTTTGTTTCAACATAATCCAAATAGCCACTTAGAAGCTATATCCTTTTAGGATTTCATGATAAAATACACAAAAACAATTTAAATAGTATCTTGTTTTAGGTACAAAAACTTTTTGGTTTTTTAGGTAATAAAACTTATTTACTTTAGTGAGAATACTTCAATAAATAAACCATTATTTCCATATAACATATGGTATTCAATGTGTTTGGGCTGTTCATGAAAAATTATACTTTATGAAATACAACAAAATTATTTGTATAATCATTTTTTCTAATACTCTTGAATAGACACATAAACATAGATAAAACACTATTTTAACATTGTCTTCTTAACAATAATGTTATATAAATTTGAAAAATTATAAACTATGTGAATCAAAATCATTAATCTCATTTATAAATCAATAATTTTTTAAAAGAATTACTGAATAAAAAAACTAAAAAATATATACATCATATTAAAATTTATCTAAGTCTTAAAGTTCACTTTTCATCAATTTTATCAATATACAAAATCCATGCTCTGTTATTTTAAATCAATGTCCATGATCATACATTTAACTCTTCCTTCACTTCATAACTCTTATATATTTATAACATTATAATACTATATATTTGGAATCATTTACCGTTCAAAAAATAAAAATTAAATTATATATCATTAAATCATGTTGTGGACCCTCCAAGAGGTTTATTAGACACCTTTATGTATTATGTGAAGCTATTCTTCCTATGGAATGGTTTTCTCTAATGAAAGAATAACCATTTCTTCCACTTCTTTTGTATAAAGATGATTATGATTATCCATGAAATCTTATATCCTCTCTTTGAAAAAATATTTTACCCTTATATTTCTAAAACATCATCATGATACATTATCTTAGAACACCCAAGTCTTGGAATGATGTCTGAAAAATATTGGGACGATTAGGTAAATTTCCTCGAACTGATTCATATAAGTAAATAAAATGTAAAAATCTTGATGGAGGGGGTTTCAATATGATTTTAGTGGATAGATTAAGTCTAATATGAAAACCTATTAACTACAAGTCATTGATTTTCCCAATCATATATGGTTCATGAGTTGATATTAAGGTTCCTTCCACCATTTATGCTGAAATAGATTGTTCAATACCTCATACACATGATTCCATGATTATTCTTGTTGGATACTTTAAATCTTTTCCATCATCTTATAATTATCTACGATCTAATTTTTCTTTTGTAACATGGAATATATGGGACATGCATGAGTGTAAATCAGTTCCCCAAACCCAAATTCCCAGGTCTGGTTCTAAAATGAAATTAGTTTACAAATTAACTTTGATATCAAATGATATAATCCATGCTAAACCTGAAAAAAAATTACAATTAGTATTAAATATCTCAATAATCTCACACAACTCAAAGAGAACTCTCTTTTAGTGTCTTTGAGTACCCATTATGTAGGAAACTTGTAAACATTTAACCATAATTTAACTGAACAATAATCCCTTATACACATCTCATAGGTTACACTCATCTTTATAAATTGGGGAATGGAAACATAAATGGTGAGCTAAAATGATCACTGAGCATAAAAATAAGTTATAATAGTCAAAGATATTATGTGAAAAAAAGAGGAATATATGGGTATAATAAATATATAAGAAAATTATACCCAAATAAATAAATGGTAAGAAAAACACGATTCACAGAATAAAACATGGAAAGAAATAATAATTAAACTAGAGAGTTTGGAATCACAAGTTAATAAACAAGATCTATGAGAGTGTAAAAATTCACAATAATAATCCTAAGATTTATGTAAAAACATTAGTATTAGGAAGCATCACTTTCATGAGTCACACTCTTTCACCCATGCTGGCGATAAAACTTAACAATTCACATATATACATCACCTTCGTGAGTCACACTTCCACCCATACTTGTGAATAGATAAATTGTGCCTACATATACATATCTCATGAGATTTAAAATTTTAACCAATTTATTTGATATATATATATAACCCTACCAATCAATTATCTATACTTACATGTTCCACTTGAAATAAATTAATTACCGTTTCACAAAGAACTAATGGAAATAAAATAGATTTCATTAATATCATAACAAAGTCCCGTGGAAAGAAAATGGGTTCTGAATCCTTTTTAATTGGAATCACATAATGAAATAATTCATAATTTCATCAATAATTTTAACATGATAAATCCATGAAAAATAAATGGGTATTCAAAGATATTTTGCAACATTCGTGATAAATACCCTCAAATTAAGATAATAAAGCATATGGTATTTATACTACATAGAAAAAGGGTATTTGGTTATGTTGATAGTTTCCCAATAAATTGATGTATGGAATCTCAGTGAACACCCTCATTTAAAGAAATAAAAACCAGGGTATTAACAAAGGAAATACATTAGATGAAAATTTATTCATATTCATAGTGGGTGGTTATAATAGAAAAAGGTGGTGATGGATCATATCATTAATAGAAAAGAACAATAAAAAATCCATACCAGAAAAGAAGGTGGATGGTAACATTTGAACAATATCCTTGATCATGGATAAGATATATCAAAGGACAATGAATTAGATGGAAAACAATTTTATGTATTTTTATAAAAAAAAAAATTTTGATCAAGAAATATCCTTAATCTTAAAAAATAATTTTAAAAGAAATATTTTATAAATATCAAAGAAAAAAATATTTTAGAAACCATGAAGATGTAAAGATAAAGTTTCATATATAATAACCAATATAGTGGAAAGATTAGTTCACATAGAAATGATAAAAGCATTTATTTCATAGAAAACTTTCCATAGAGTAAATATTAAAATGATTTTCATGCAAAATAATTGAGTAGAAATTCATGGTAGTTTCAAATGAGATATTTTAATTTGAAAAATATATATAGGGATATCAATAAATTATAGAGTCTAATATAAAATAGGTGTATAAAAAGAAATTTACTTTTTTATATTTCTAAAATATTTAGGTTGAAAACAACATAAATTTTAAAAATTATAAAACCTTCAATGTAAATCAATTTTAAGAGATAAAAAATTTCAGAAAAGATAATCATTAGGAAAGAATATAATTTTTATATAAAAATAATAATACAAATTTTTTATAATGGTTATAATATATGAGAGATATCAATAAAAATGAGGTTGGTAAAAGTAACCTTACATCATGAGTAACATTTAAATCAATTCCACTGATGGATAAAGGGAATGAAATTAAATTTCAAATACCATGAATGAAAAATAATTTATCACATATGAATATTTTATTGATAGTAAATGATATAATTTCCCCACATTGTGCTAAATATGTTTATTTATAAAATATTTGGGATTTGATCATTCATTTGAAAATTTGGTGAAAATTCCAATTTTACCCTTTATAGTGCACTGTAGTATTTAGAAGATAAATATTTTTATATTGATTATTTTAATTTGAAATTCTGAAATAGTGTTTCTAATTTAAGTATCTACAACTTTCATTCAGGACACTAGAGATAAAAATTGCATTTGGATGGAGTAAATGGGACATTAATCCAATGGTGGGATGGACTCGGCAGAATGGACATGGGTTCTGTATTTGAGCCATATCTTCTTCATCCAGGATTGGATTGAGCCCACATGTTGAGAGGAGCTCAGAGAGCCATTTTCCCACAAAGCATCCTTCTAGAAGGAGAGCTGGTTCACGCGTTTTCGAGGTCAAATGGGTGGTGCAAGTTGTATTAAAATATTTGGCCGAGATTTCCCATTCACACTTGAAACCTCTTTAAACCTAGCCTCCCCTCCACTCTATAAATTGGATTTTTTTTATCATTTGTAGGGGTTGAGACGTTAATTAGGAGATTGGAGGTAGAGGAGAATTTGTTTCACCCAAATTCTCCAACCATTGTAAGAGGGGTAGCTCTTGAAGCAAGGATCCCCTCATCGAAGCCTCCTTCTCTTCTTCATTTTGTAATGTTTTCATTTGTGTAATAAACCTCTTTGTTCTTATCTTATTTCTTCTCTTTTATTCTGTTTTGTTTAAATTTATTATTCTATTAATCTTCTTAATTGTTTTGGAATTATTGAGTAGAAGCGTTATTGGGTTATGCCTGTTATAAACCTTTGCACATGCCAAACGCTTCTACGATGATTACGCCACCCATGGAAGAGTAGTCTTTTAGTAATCGATCTACCTCTCACCTTCTTCATTAATTTATTTTGAATCAATTATACACTTTAATTCACTAAATATGATCTATTAATTTAGTTTTCAATTTAAATGAAACTAATCAAGCAATTGAACAATAAACACAAAACGCGCGAGGTCGGGATTTGTGTGAATTGTGAGAGCGTAATCTTAATCAGTAATACAAGACCACACGGGATCAATTTGTAGAGTTAAAATACAATCCCTAAACTCAATTAATCTTCATTTATAGAGTGGTTATGTGCCTTAATTTATCGCTGACCATACGCCAATCTTAGAACATCAATCAAAGCAGGGTGTTGCGATGGCATGTTCCGAAGTTATCCTAGGGTTAAATTCACTTCATCTTCGTGGTAAAGTAAATTCTCGTAGGGTTCAGGATTTAAAAAATTATAGGATCATAATTAAGTGAATGTTATTTTAAATGATAATGATTAATAATAGAGTGAATAGGTAGAGTTAGATCGATTACGCCTTTTAAAATATTTTCTAAAAAAACATCTTTTTGTTGTGTCATTTTAATCGAACTTCATTTCAAAACTAAAAACAAAAAAAAATATTCAATATTCTTCCAGCAAACTTATTCTAGATTCATAAACTATAACCAACCCCCATCCTTTCAAATAGTGTTTTTATTCTCTTTTATTTTATTTTTAGAATACCTTTAAAATTTTGTTTTAAATCTACTTCCTCCTTTGAGAGACGACCTTGGTCAGCCACTCTATTTCACCTAAGTACCCAAAAATCACACTAATCATTTGAGGGTGCCCACGACAATGCTCTTTAAAATTGGCATCGTTGCCGGGGAGGCAAGTAATTTATTCAACCATTTAGAGGTATTTAATTTATTTTTCATTTTATTATTTTCTTCACCTCTCTCTTTCCTCTTTCCCCTTTCTCAAGTTTTCATTTTTTTTTCATCCTCATCTTTTCTTTTTGGACCATCAACTCAACTTCTCATTTTTATTTTACTATGGTCCACTCACTTTCTTTTCATTTTTATTTTATTTATGACATGAACTAATCCTGAAGATCTCTTAGATCTTTACCATAAGATTGAACGTAGCCTTAGGGCACGAATTAGACACTCTCAGTCTACGGGAAGTTTCAATATTCAACTAGTTGGTGAATTCCTCTCTTCTGGAAACATTGGAATTGCAAGTTATTCAAATCCAAACATAAAAGAAGAACCAATGGCTGAAAAAATGGAAATTAACTTAATAGAACCATTCAATAATTGGCTTCACCTGATATTAACTATCAACCAAATTGTATTGCATACCCAAATCTCGAATCAGACTTTGAACTGAAATCTGGGATAATTCACTTACTTCCAATGTTTCATGGCCTCTCTGGTGAGGATCCCAATAAACATTTGAAAGAATTTAATGTGGTTTTCTCAAACCTTAAACCAAGAAATGTTTCTGAAGATCAAATCAAATTAAGAGTATTCCCATTCTCACTTGATAGAGCTGCAAAAGACTGGATGTTTTATTTACAACCCGAAGATGTAACTTGCTGGAACGATTTGAAACGTCTTTTCTTGCAGAGATTTTTTCCAGCATAAAGGACCACTTCCATTCTAAATGAGATATCGAGAATCAAGCAAGCACAAGGGGAGTCAATGTATGAGTACTGGGAGTGATTCAAGAAGTTATGTGCAAGTCGTCTGCATCACCAAATCAGTGAGCAACTCCTCATTCAGTACTTCTAAGAAGGACTCACACCCATGGAGAGGAGCATGGTGGATGATGCAGCTGGAGGAGCATTGGTGGACAAGACACCAGTAGTTGCACGAGCATTGATCGACAAAATGGCCCAAAACTCCCAACAATTTGGTGATCAAGGTACACCACATATCAGGGGAGTACATCAGGTAAGTCCTTCTTCTCTTGAGACTCATTTGATTGATACCAAGTTAGAAGAATTGACAAATATGGTGAGGAAAATTTCTTTGGCACAGAAGAAATCTCTACCCCCTCCTTCAAGGCCTTGTGGCATTTGCACCGAGACAAGCCACCCAACTGACTGTTGCCCACAACTATAAGAGACAGAGGATTGCGCAGCAGTATTCCCAGGGAGACCATTTCAGCAGCAACAACAACCATATCCCGAAAAAAAGTTTGATTAATTTGCTCCAACATACAACCAAGGGTGGAAAGATCAACCAGACATGAGTTATGGCTCTGGACAACAACAAAGGCCCCCTTTTCAACCAAACTTCCAGCAGCCTCCACCTTACCAACAGGGTTTCCAACAACCCCAAAGGAGATTTGAAGCTCAAACATCAACAAGTCAGCAACAAGGGAATCCTCCACCAAAGGTAGATTCTAATACTGATGATCTTTTAAATCAAATTGTTCTTAATCAATAGAATGAGCTGAAGAGTCAAAGTTCGGAGCTGAGGGAGTTGAAGACTCAAATGACCGAGATTTCCACCGCCCTCCATGAAATTGTGAGTAAGAATTCTGGAAATATACCTTCCCAACCCACTCTAAATCCAAAGGGGAATGTCAGGGCCATCACATTGAGAATTGGGAAGCAAATGAACAATACATATGTACCTACCATTCCACCAGGATTCACCTCAACTCCGGAGAAGCCGCATTCCAAACCAACTGATGAGCAATCCTAGGAGAAAGATAAAGGTAAAAAAAAGATTGACGATGTTCCTTCTAAACCACTTCCTTTTTCCAACAGGGTTGTTCAAACCAAGAAGATGACTGAAGAAGAAATGAAAAAGGAGGTTTTGGACACATTCAAGCGTGTGGAGATCAACATTCATCTACTTGAAGCCATTAAGAAAATCCAAAGGTATGCCAAATTCTTAAAAGAACTCTGCACCAATCGAAGAGGGATCAAGGGAAATGAGAGGATCAACCTTGGAAGGAATATCTCGGCACTCATTACACCAACTCTAGAAATTCCAACAAAGTGCAAGGATCCCGGGACATTCACCATCCCATGTACCATAGGGGAGTTGCACTTCTCTGATGCTCTTTGTGATTTAGGAGATTCAATAAATGTGATGCCTCACTCTGTATTCTCTTCCTTGCAGGTTGGTGAGTTGAAGCCAACAAGAGTAGTGGTGCAATTGGAGAATAGAGCTACGGAATATCCAGCGGGGGTCCTTGAGGGTGTACTTGTTTGGGTAAGAGACATGATCTTTCCAGCAGATTTCGATGTTCTTAACATGGAGGATGATCAGGTAAGTTCTCATGCCCCCATTATCTTAGGTAGGCCCTTCCTCAAAACTTCAAAAACTATAATAAATGTCAATGAGGGTACACTTTCCATGGAATTTGGAGATGAAGTTGTGATATTTAATGTTATGGATTCCATGAAGTACTCCTCTGAGGAAACTTATGCTTTTGTTATCTCCCATTTTGAACCACCAAGTAAAAACCCCATGGAATTGGATTGTCCTATGCTTAGGGAGATTATGAGTATTGGTTCTAGTTTAATGTCTAAGAGTACTTCTACACCCGTTTTTAAGGAACAAGACTCTCTAACATTTGATTTTGAAATGGAATCATATTCTTATTTTGATCATGTGAACTCTGATTATGACATGGCTATTGAGTTTGCCGATGGATTTAGTGCTTTATTCTTAGATTGTAATGATTTATGTTCTAATACTAATGTTCATTGTGCAGATATGTCTGTTTCATCAATTTCTCCATCCATACATCACCCTCCTTCATTAGAACTGAAGCCATTGCCACCAAATCTGAAATACTCATACTTGTTGAGTGGTGAAAGATTACCTGTTATCATTGCTAACAATATCCCTTTTGAACATGAAGAAAAGATTCTGAATATTTTGAGGTAGGACATCAGGGCGATTGGGTGGACCTTGGCTGACATATCAGGTATTAGCCCCTCCATTTTCATGCATAGGATTCTCTTGGAGGATGGGGCTAAACCGGTGAGACAGCCACAAAGGAGACTCAATCCCACCCTCCTAGAAGTTGTTAAAAAAGAAGTTGAGAAATTTCTCGAGGCAGGTATAATCTTTCCCATTTCAGATTCTAAGTGGGTAAGTCCAATTCAGGTTGTGCCTAAGAAAACTGGTTTTACTGTTGTTAAAAATGAGAAAGATGACTTAGTTCCAATGAGGATGCAAAACAGTTGGCGTGTGTGTATTGATTATAGGAAACTAAATCAGAAGACTCGCAAGGACCATTTCCCCCTCCCATTTATTGATCAAATACTCGAGAGACTAACTGGAAAAACACACTATTGTTTCTTGGATGGATTTTCTGGATATTTTCAGGTTTCTATAGCTCCAGAGGATCAGCAGAAGACTATATTCACCTGTCCCTTTGGCACATTTGCCTACCGGAGGATGCCATTTTGACTTTGCAATGCCCCAGGAACCTTCCAGAGATGCATGGTGAGTATTTTTTTTGATTTTATTGAGACCTGCATGGAGGTATTTATGGATGATTTTACAGTGTATGGATCCTCATTTGATTAATGTCTAAAGAGTTTGGGAAAGGTATTGAATCGTTGTATTGAGAAGAATCTGGTCCTGAACTTTGATAAGTGTCATTTCATGGTAGATCAAGGCATTGTCTTTGGGCATGTAGTGTCAAAACATGTGATAGAGGTTGATAGATCTATGATAGACATTATTTCATCCCTTCCATGTAACGACCCAAAGTTTCATTAATGGAAAATCCCTCTTGATCCAGTTAAATGTTTCTTTATGAAAAAAATGTTTTTATAAGATGTCAACTTCTTTAGTTTTATGTTAAGATTTGAGACCGTTACTTTTATAGCCATTGAACAGTGATCATATGAGTATTATAAATATAAGGCTTTAACGAAACCATTTCTACTCAGACAAAGGAAGCGATGGCCTCATCCAGTAGAATTGCCCCTTACGAAGCCCATTTGTCGGAGCTCGGAAAAGAGGTGGCGCCTTTGGTCTTTGCCCTTGACCAAGCCCAAGCTGAGCCTCATCAATTCAAGCTCTAACGTGATCTTCTACGGGAAAAATGGAAGTTGATAGAGATTACCACTCGAGCGATGTTATCCGAGCAACCCCAAGAGTCTGTCACCATCGCACACCTTACCCTTAGGTCTTATGCGGCTATTTTAAGGGGTTATGTAAAAAATAAGTATCACCATGTTCATGTACATTATTTTTTGTATATAATAATGAATATAATTTTTTTTGATACATTGTAATTAGTTTTTAAAGTACAAATGGTGTTTTTAGTTATTATTTAATTAATAATTATATTTTATTAAATTAAAGGATTTTTGAATGAAATAATATTTTAATAAAATATTATTATTATTATTAAATTAATTTTTATTAAATATAAATGATCTTATAATTTTATGAATGCAATTAAAATTTTTTATTAAGGTTTGAAGGCCATTTCTGTCAAAACCCGTGAATTTTTTATAAATGCAGATTTTTATTTTAAAAGTGAAAATTCACATATTTAGAAAATTATTTAGATAAAATAAATATTATTTTTGGAATCCAGACGTCGAAATTATCCAACGGTGAATTTTTCATAATTTTCTGAGACAGTCAAATTTTTGGGTAAAAATTAAATACCATTTAAATATATAATGTGTTTTATGACATCATAATGACCCAATGGTGATGTAATAAAATACCATAATCCTTATGTTCGGCCAATATGGGTTTTATCATTAAAATAATGAGGTTTTGGGTTTGTTTGACTTACTTTTCAAAGCATTAATGGAGCCCTCAAGACTTATTCAACACTTTGCCTTTTTAAATTAATTTCCATGGGAGTGTGACTCACCTCCACATAAGCAACCCTAATTTTTTAATAAGTTCGGACCTTGGAATTTTAAAATATTGTTTTCCTCTTTCCTTTTCCAGAAACCATGGTCAAATAACATGGGATGGTTTGTGGTTTGGATTATTTTAATATAAGGGGTCCCAAACCTAAATAATAAAGAATTCTCTCACCTTTCCTATATAAACCCACCCAAGCTCCCACTTCCTCCTCACTCAAAGCCCTTGAAGTTCGTCCAACCTCTGCCCTACGCTCTCTAGAATCCTCTCAAGGTGCCCCAAGCTCCCAAGAAGCCTCTCACAAGCCTCTCTCTAGCCTTTGGAAGCACACTTCCAAGTAAGGGGTTTTCTTCCTTTCTCATTTTTTTGTCAATTTTCTTTAAGTTGTATTTCCCTTTTTATTTCAATTATGAATGTTGGGGTATGGTTTCGCACCTCCCCCATACTGCTCTCTTATTGTTTTAATGATGGGAGAACCCTTTCTCTCTCATTAAATGCCTCCCATGTACACCCGTTACTATGCCGAAATTCCGAAAGGAACTTCTCTCTCTTCTTTTACATTCAAGAAATACTTTTGTATCATGAATCTAAATTCCATTTGTATTGTTGGTAAATGTATATATATGATCTCCTTACTGTCCATTACATGTAAATATGATGAGGAACCCCTTTCTCTCTCATCAACCTTTTTTATGAATTCTTATGTCACGCCGTTACGCTGCCGAAATCGCACCGATTTTCTAAGCCAATGTCTTTGTGTAGTGAATACCATGCACATTTCTCCATCAAGGGTGTTCACCTTTATGCACATTTACATATTGATTATAAAGTTTAATGTATGAATTCCACTTTCCTCTATCGTGGAAGAAATTATTATGTTTTATGAATCAATGTTTTATGATCCATGTGGCACACTTATGCATGAAATGAAATGTTTAAGAAGGGTGCGCCCTTTATAGCGCTCCAATGCATTGGGTAAAGTATAGTATCATGATACGTCATGCGCAATGAGTGTTTACTCATGCTAATTCAAGTGCAACAAGGGTTTACTCGTGCTTCAAGTGCAATGAGGGTTTACTCATGCTCCATGTGCAATGAGCCTTGGCTCATGCCAATTCAATGTTAAGTGTTGTTGCCACATTTCCATGTTATGATTATCGTTCTTTATCATGCCTTTATGTTAATGTTTCTATTATGCTCTATTGATATGCCTATTGCCTAACATGTATTTCACTCCTCATGTTATTCATTGTTTACTCCCTTACTGGGCTTTATAGCTCACCCTTTTCTTATGCATGTCCTCAGGTTATCCCATGCAATGCTAAGTACGAAGGAATGTAGTGGTCATGTAAAGGAAGTTTTCAATAAATATGTTGTATTTAAAGTTTAAAGTTTTTAGGTAATGATCCTAATCCCCAAAGACACTAAACCTCTCGATCTTCTTTGTTGGGTCAAGTGAAGTTTTATGTAATAAAGCATGTTTAAGTTGTAATAAAAAGCAGGGTTGTCATAGTTGGTATCAGAGGATAGGTTTAGTTATTTTTGGGATTAGGAAACCCTAGTAAATCCTTAGATACAAGACTAAGCATAATAAAAACATACCTAAGTTTTGGTAAATACTAAGTAAGTGGTTTATCAAAAAAATACATCCCTGTCTGGATACGAGCAGGTAGAGGCGGCTCTGGCACAGATGTATCCTAGGTGTAAAACCAGAAAACACCGCTTTGAGCTAGACTCGAACGGGAACTGGTGCACGACAACGGGTCTTGCTGCACTCTTGGTTACGACACTCCCGGGGGATATGTTTTGATAAATTCACAATCTTAGTATGAACCCTTATTAAGGGAAAAATTACCCTAAGAATATATGTTAGAAGGAAGATCATGAAAAGCCTGGATTGAATCCTATAGACTCATGAGTTAAAGAGATTAAAGTTTATTTATAAGTCATCAACTTTTGTCTTTGGATTACCCTTTATGTGTTACCCCCTAACTTTCCTTTTATTCCAGCCAATGGCCGGTAATAGGAGAACTCGGGCTAACAACCGTTGTGAAGATCAGTGTGATGATTGTACTTATGAGATGCCCAATCCAATGGGAGCGGGAATCGCGAACTTTGTCACGCTTCTCTCTCAGCTAACTCAAGTTTTGAATAGAAACACTGGTCGAGAGGAACGTTCAACCCCCCCTAAGAAAGAACAAGTCGCTATTGAAAGCTTCATGAGACAAAGGCCTCCTACTTTTAGTGGATCATCTGATCCCATGATCGCAGAACAATGGATCAACTCCATTGAAAAGATATTATCCATCCTCCAATGCTCTGAAAAAGAGAAGGTTCTCCTGGCGGCTTATCGTATGGAGGGTGAAGCTGATCAATGGTAAACATTGATCAAAAATACGAAGCCTGAGGAGGAGATCGAGGCTTTGGAATGGAAGGTATTCCGGAAGATGTTTTTCGATAAATATTTTCCACGCACCCTCCGTCTTAAGATGGAAAGGGACTTCCTTTCCCTCAAAAAGAAAGATGAGGAATCTATGGGAGCGTATGAGGCAAACTTCACAAGGCTTGCACGATACGCTTCCGGCTTTGTCGTTACCCCCGAATGCAAGGTTGACCGCTTCTTTGGTGGGCTGAAGCCTAGCTTGCGGAAAGCATTAGCGATCCGTGACTTCGACAGCTATGAAGAAATTGTCTGATGTGCCCTCAAGGTTGAAATGGAGATCGGAGAATCACAGGGGTATCATGGGGAAAAGAAGCGGAAGGTGGACTTCAATGCTGGTGGTCCAATGGATAAATCCAACGGCGCTAAGAAATTCCAACACCCCACTTTCCAAAAGTGTGGAAAGAAGCACCCTGGAAATTGCCTTAGGGGGACAAGAAAATGCTTCAAGTGTGGAAGACAAGGGCACCTAGCTGTTAACTGTCAGCACGAAGGACCCGCGGCTGCGACAGAGGAGAGGAACGCTCCGTTCGAACCTTAACGCGTGGTTCAATGCTTCAAATGCAAAGAACCGGGTCATTTTGAGAATCAGTGCCCTAATTCAAGGGTTATCGGAGTCAATCAACAACCTCCAAGACAGCAAGGAAGAGCTTTTTCCATCACTTCTGCCGAAGTGAACCCCGACAACGAAGTGGTGACAGGTACGCTAGTTATTCATTAAAGAATAGCAAACGTACTTTTTGATTCAGGTTCTACGCATTCTTTTATATCTAAAAAGTTTAGTAGAACAATCCCTGCACCACCACAAATCCTGGAAGTAAAGATGTCGGTGAGTACGGAAAATGGGGCAATCATTGCATCCCATGAGTATAAGTCCTCCGCTGTTATAATCTGTGGATTGAATTTCCCGGCGAACCTCGTCATACTCCCTTTGGAGGAATTTGATGCAATTCTTGGCATGGATTGGCTTTCCTTATATAGAGCCAACATAAATTGTCGGGAGAGGGAAATCACACTCCATATGGAGAATCGACCCCCGATTCTTTACAAGTGTCAGGAGGAAGATGAATCTCCTTTAGCTCCATCATCTCAAGGATGGATATTACTGCCTTATAAGCACGCATATCTGGCTCAGATGATTGAGTCCAAGGAAGAAACCACCCTCGAAGAAATGCCTATTGTGAGGGAATTCGTTGAAGTATTTCCCAAGGAACTTCCTGGTCTTCCTCCAAGAAGAGATGTTGAGTTCTCAATTGAACTTATACCTGGGGCGCTACCAATATCCAAGACTCCATATAGAATGGCTGTGGTTGAGCTTGAAGAACTGAAGAAACAACTACAGGAGAATCTGGATAAAGGGTTTATACGCCCAAGTGCATCACCATGGGGTGCACCAGTCCTCTTCGTCAAGAAGAAGGATGGGTCAATGCGGCTTTGCATCGATTATCGTGAACTTAACAAAATCACGATAAAGAACAAGTATCCTCTCCCAAGAATCGATGACTTGTTTGATCAGCTGCGTGGAGCACAATACTTCTCCAAGGTCGACTTGCGGTCGGGATATTATCAAGTAAGGGTGAAGAAGGAAGATATCCCCAAGACTGATTTTCGTACAAGGTACGGGCACTATGAATTCATAGTAATGCCTTTCGGACTCACCAATGCTCCAGAAATATTCATGGACTTGATGAATAGAGTCTTTAGAGATTACCTAGACAAATTTGTGGTAGTCTTTATAGATGATATTCTAATATACTCCAAAACCAAGGAGGACCATGAGGAACATTTAAAAACTGTACTAGAGACTTTGCGCAAGGAGAAGCTCTATGCAAAGTACAGAAAGTGTGAGTTCTGGTTGAAGGACGTCTCATTCTTGGGTCATATCATCACAAGCAATGAGATATCTGTGGACCCCTCCAAAACAGATGCAATTGAGGGATGGCCGAGGCCAACATCGGTAACTGATATCCGTAGCTTCTTGGGGTTAGCTGGATATTATCGACGATTTGTGAGAAACTTCGCATGATTGTCCAACCCTCTTACCAAGCTAACTCGAAAGGGAGTAAAGTTTTCTTGGAGTGATGAATGCGAAGAAAGCTTCAAGGAGTTTAAAAGGAGGCTTATCACTGCACCCATGCTCACTTTACCCACAAGTGGGGAGCTTTTTGTGGTATTCAGTGATGCTTCGAAGAAGGGCATAGGATGTGTGCTGATGCAGAATGATAAAGTGATATCCTATGCCTCAAGGCAGTTGAAAATCCATGAACGAAACTATCCAACGCATGATCTGGAGTTGGCGGCGGTGATCTTTGCCTTGAAAATCTGGTGGCATTATATCTATGGAGAGAAATGTGAGATATATACTGACCACAAGAGTCTTAAATATATATTCACACAGAAAGAGCTTAATATGCGCCAGAGAAGATGGATAGAGATCATCAAGGATTATGACTGTTCAATACATTACCACCCTGGGAAGGCGAACAAGGTGGCAGATGCCCTAAGTAGAAAGGATCCAGCAATTCTATCAATGATGATAATTGAGAAGGATCCAATCTTCTTAGACTTGATGAAGATGGACGTGGGGATCATAAAGAAGGGAACATCATCAATCCTTTCACAAATGATTGCTCAACCATCTCTTTTGGAAAGGTTAAAGGATTCTCAAAAGGATGATGCAGTAATCCAAGAAAAAGTGGAAGCTATTAAAAAGGGAAAATCCTCAAATTTTAATGTTAATGAAGAAGGAATTGTGCGGTTTGGGAAAAGACTATGTGTTCCATCAAGTTAGGAGCTGAAGAAGGAACTTTTGGATGATGCACATAGTTCAAATTTCTCTATTCACCCAGGGAGCACAAAGATGTATCGAGATCTCCGAGAAAACTTTTGGTGGGATAATATGAAGAAGGAGATCGCTGAATATACATCAAAGTGCCTGGTGTGCCAGCATGTGAAGGCAGAGAGGCAGAAGTCTAAGGGGATGATGCAACCATTGCCCATACCAGAATGGAAATGGGAGAACATCACCATGGACTTCGTCACTGGACTTCCAAGGACATCCAAAGGCAACAATGCAATCTGGGTTGTTGTGGATCGTCTTACAAAGACTGCACGCTTCATTTCTATTCGAGAGGATTTCCCTTTGGATCAACTGGCACAGATATATATCAGGGAAGTGGTACGGTTGCATGGAGTACCACTATCTATTGTATCTGACCGAGATCCAAGATTTACCTCTAAGTTTTGGAAGAGTCTTCAACATGCTCTGAATACTGAACTGAACTTCAGTACGGCCTATCATCCTCAAACTGATGGCCAATCCGAGTGGACTATCCAAACACTTGAGGATATGTTGAGAGCGTGCTCAATGGACTTTAAAGGAGGATGGGATCAACATCTTCCTCTAGTTGAGTTCTCTTATAATAATAGTTTCCACTCGAGCATCCAAATGGCACCATATGAAGCCCTATATGGGAAAAGGTGTAGAACACCGGCATGTTGGGATGAGGTCGGTGAACGTAAGATGATTGGACCAGAAATAGTCGAAGAAATGGTGGAGAAGGTGAAAACCAATCAGCAGCATATCAAGGCAGCCCAGATTTGGCAGAAGAGTTATGCAGATAATCGTCGACGAGACCTTGAGTTTAAAGTCGGAGACATGGTGTTTTTATGCATATCTCCGTGGAAGAAGGTCATGAGGATTGGAAAGAAAGGGAAGTTAAGTCCAAGGTACATCGGCCCCTTCGAGATTCTTGATCGTGTTGGGTCTGTGGCCTATCGACTAGCACTTCCACCTACTATGGCCACGGTGCATGATGTCTTCCATGTATCCCTCTTAAGGAAGTACATACCAGACCCTTCACATGTACTCTCTTCCGAGGTGGTACAATTAGAAGACGATCTTTCTTATGAGGAGAAACCAGTGAAGATCTTAGACCATAGAGAAAAAGTTCTACGAAATAAGACAATGCCCCTCGTCAAGGTGTTGTGGAGATACCAAAAGTTTGAAGAAGCAACATGGGATTCGGAGGATATGATGAAGCTAAGTTACCCACATTTGTTTTAGTGTGGGAAAAGGAAAATTTTGAGGGCGAAATTTCTTAAGGGGGGAATGTTGTAACGACCCAAAGTTTCATTAATGGAAAATCCCTCTTGATCCAGTTAAATGTTTCTTTATGAAAAAAATGTTTTTATAAGATGTCAACTTCTTTAGTTTTATGTTATGATTTGTGACCGTTACTTTTATAGCCATTGAACAGTGATCATCTGAGTATTATAAATATAAGGCTTTAACGAAACCATTTCTACTCAGACAAAGGATGTGATGGCCTCATCCAGTAGAATTTCCCCTTTCGAAGCCCATTTGTCGGAGCTCGGAAAAGAGGTGGCGTCTTTGGGCTTTTCCCTTGACCAAGCCCAAGCTAAGCTTCATCAAGTCAAGCTCTAACGTGATCGTCTACGGGAAAAATGGAAGTTGATAGAGATTACCACTCGAGCGATGTTATCCGAGCAACCCCAAGAGTCTGTCACCATCGCACACCTTACCCTTAGGTCTTATGAGGCTATTTTAAGGGGTTATGTAACAAATAAGTAGCACCATGTTCATGTACATTATTTTTTGTATATAATAATGAATATAATTTTTTTTATGCATTGTAATTAGTTTTTAAAGTACAAATGTTGTTTTTAGTTATTATTTAATTAATAATTATATATATTAAATTAAAGGATTTTTGAATTAAATAATATTTTAATAAAATATTATTATTATTATTAAATTAATTTTTATTAAATATAAATGATCTTATAATTTTATGAATGCAATTAAAATTTTTTATTAAGGTTTGAAGGCCATTTCTGTCAAAACCCGTGAATTTTTTATAAATGCCGATTTTTATTTTAAAAGTGAAAATTCACATATTTAGAAAATTATTTAGATAAAATAAATATTATTTTTGGAATCAGGACGTTGAAATTATCCAACGGTGAATTTTTCATAATTTTCTGAGACAGTCAAATTTTTGGGTAAAAATTAAATATCATTTAAATATATAATGTGTTTTATGACATCATAATGACCCAATGGTGATGTAATAAAATACCATAATCCTTATGTTCGGCCAATATGGGTTTTATCATTAAAATAATGAGGTTTTGGGTTTGTTTGAATTACTTTTCAAAGCATTAATGGAGCCCTCAAGACTTATTCAACACTTTGCCTTTTTAAATTAATTTCCATGGGAGTGTGACTCATCTCCACATAAGCAACCCTAATTTTTTAATAAGTTCGGACCTTGGACTTGTAAAATATTGTTTTCCTCATTCCTTTTCCAGAAACCATGGGCAAATACCATGGGATGGTTTGTGGTTTGGATTATTTTAATATAAGGGGTCCCAAACCTAAATAATAAAGAATTCTCTCACCTTTCCTATATAAACCCACCCAAGATCCCACTTCCTCCTCACTCAAAGCCCTTGAAGTTCGTCCAACCTCTGCCCTACTTTCTCTAGAATCCTCTCAAGGTGCCCCAAGCTCCCAATAAGCCTCTCACAAGCCTCTCTCTAGCCTTTGGAAGCACACTTCCAAGTAAGGGGTTTTCTTCCTTTCTCATTTTTTTTCAATTTTATTTAAGTTGTATTTCCCTTTTTATTTCAATTATGAATCTTGGGGTATGGTTTCTCACCTCCCCCATACTGCCCTATTATTGTTTTAATGATGGTATAACCCTTTATCTCTCATTAAATGCCTCCCATGTACACCCGTTACTATGCCGAAATTCCGAAAGGAACTTCTCTCTCTTCTTTTACATTCAAGCAATACTTTTGTATCATGAATCTAAATTACATTTCTATTGTTGGGACATGTATATATATGATCTCCTTACTGTAAATTACATGTAAATATGATGAGGAACCCCTTTCTCTCTCATCAACCTTTTTTATGAATTCTTATGTCACGCCGTTACACTGCCGAAATCGCACCGATTTTCTAAGCCAATGTCTTTGTGTAGTGAATACCATGCCCATTTCTCCATCAAGGGTATTCACCTTTATGCACATTTACATATTGATTATAAAGTTTCATGTATGAATTCCACTTTCCTCTATCGTGGAAGAAATTATTATGTTTTATGAATCCATGTTTTATGATCCATGTGGCACACTTATGCATGAAATGAAATGTTTAAGAAGGGTGTGCCCTTTATAGCGCTCCAATGCATTGGGTAAAGTATAGTATCATGATACGTCATGTGCAATGAGTGTTTACTCATGCTAATTCAAGTGTAACTAGGTTTTACTCGTGATTCAAGTGCAATTATGGTTTACTCATGCTCCATGTGCAATGAGCCTTGGCTCATGCTACTTCAATGTTAAGTGTTGTTGCCACATTTCCATGTTATGATTATCATGCTTTATCATGCCTTTATGTTCATGTTTCTATTATGCTCTATTGATATTCCTATTGCCTAACATGTATTTCACTCCTCATGTTATTCATTGTTTACTCCCTTACTGGGCTTTATAGCTCACCCTTTTCTTATGCATGTCCTCAGGTTATCCCATACAATGCTAAGTACGAAGGAATGTAGTGGTCATGTAAAGGAAGTTTTCAATAAAGATGTTGTATTTCAAGTTTAAAGTTTTTATGTAATGATACTAAGCCCCAAAGACACTAAACCTCTCGATCTTCTTTGTTGGATCAAGTGAAGTTTTATGTAATAAAGCATGTTTAAGTTTTAATAAAAAGCAGGGTTGTCATAGTTGGTATCAGAGGATAGGTTTAGTTATTTTTGGGATTAAGAAACCCTAGTAAAGCCTTATATACAAGACTAAGCATAATAAAAACATCCCTAAGTTTTGGTAAATACTAAGTAAGTGGTTTATCAAACAAATACATCCCTGTCTGGATACGAGCAGGTAGAGGCGGCTCTGGCACATATGTATCTTAGGTGTAAAACCCGAAAACACCGCTTTGAGCTAGACTCGAACGGGAACTGGTGCACGACAACGGGCCTTGCTGAACTCTTGGTTACGACACTCCCGGGGGATATGTTTTGATAAATTCACAATCTTAGTATGAACCCTTATTAAGGAAAAAATGCCCCTAAGAATATATGTTAGAAGGAAGATCATGAAAATCCTAGATTGAATCCTATAGACTCATGAGTTAAAGAGATTAAAGTTTATTTATAAGTCATCAACTTTTGTCTTTGGATTACCCTTTATGTGTTACCCCCTAACTTTCCTTTTATTCCAGCCAATGGCCGGTAATAGGAGAACTCGGGCTAACAATCGTTGTGAAGATCAGTGTGATGATTGTACTTATGAGATGCCCAATCCAATGGGAGCGGGAATCGCGAACTTTGTCACGCTTCTCTCTCAGCTAACTCAAGTTTTGAATAGAAACACTGGTCAAGAGGAACGTTCAACCCCCCCTAAGAAAGAACAAGTCGCTATTGAAAGCTTCATGAGACAAAGGCCTCCTACTTTTAGTGGATCACCCGATCCCACGATCGCTGAACAATGTATCAACTCCATTGAAAAGATATTCTCCATCCTCCAATGCTCTGAAAAAGAGAAGGTTCTCCTGGCGGCTTATCGTATGGAGGGTGAAGCTGATCAATGGTGGACATTGATCAAAAATACGAAGCCTGAGGAAGAGATCGAGGCTTTTGAATGGAAGGTATTCCGGAAGATGTTTTTCGATAAATATTTTCCACGCACCCTCCGTCTTAAGATGGAAAGGGACTTCCTTTACCTCAAACAGAAAGATGAGGAATCTGTGGGAGCGTATGAGGCAAACTTCACAAGGCTTGCACGATACGCTTCCGGCTTTGTCGTTACCCCCGAATGTAAGGTTGACCGCTTCTTTGGTGGGATGAAGCCTAGATTGCGGAAAGCATTAGCGATCCGTGACTTCGACAGCTATGAAGAAATTGTCCGATGTGCCCTCAAGGTTGAAATAGAGATCGGAGAATCATAGGGGTATCATGGGGACAAGAAGCGGAAGGTGGACTTCAATGCTGGTGGTCCAATGGATAAATCCAATGGCGCTAAGAAATTCCAACACCCCACTTGCCAAAAGTGTGGAAAGAAGCACCCTGGAAATTGCCTTAGGGCGACAAGAAAATGCTTCAAGTGTGGAAGAGAAGGGCACCTAGCTGTTAACTGCCAGCAAGAAGGACCCGCGGCTGCGACAGAGGAGAGGAACGCTCTGTTCGAACGTCAACGCGTTGTTCAATGCTTCAAATGCAAATAACCAGGTCATTTTGCGAATCAGTGCCCTAATCCAAGGGTTATCGGAGGCAATCAACAACCTCCAAGACAGCAAGGAAGAGCTTTTTCCATCACTTCTGCCGAAGTGAACCCCGACAACGAAGTGGTGACAGGTACACTAGTTATTCATTCAAGAATAGCGAACGTACTTTTTGATTCAGGTTCTACGCATTCTTTTATATCTCAAAAGTTTAGTAGAACAATCCCTGCACCACCACAAATCCTGGAAGTAAAGATGTCGGTGAGTACGGCAAATGGGGAAATCATTGCATCCCATGAGTATAAGTCCTCCCCTGTTATAATCTGTGGATTGAATTTCCCGGAGAACCTCGTCATACTCCCTTTGGTGGAATTTGATGCAATTCTTGGCATGGATTGGATTTCCTTATATAGAGCCAACATAAATTGTCGGGAGAGGGAAATCACACTCCATATGGAGAATCGACCCCCGATTCTTTACAAGTGTCAGGAGGAAGATGAATCTCCTTTAGCTCCATCATCTCAAGGATGGATATTACTGCCTTATGAGCATGCATATCTGGCTCAGATGATTGAGTCCAAGGAAGAAACCACCCTTGAAGAAATTCCTATTGTGAGGGAATTCGTTGAAGTATTTCCCGAGGAACTTCCTAGTCTTCCTCCAAGAAGAGATGTTGAGTTCTCAATTGAACTTATACCTGGGGCGCTACCAATATACAAGACTCCATATTGAATGGCTGTGGTTGAGCTTGAAGAACTGAATAAACAACTACAGGAGAATCTGGATAAAGGGTTTATACGCCCAAGTGCATCACCATGTGGTGCACCAGTCCTCTTCGTCAAGAAGAAGGATGGGACAATGCGGCTTTGCATCGATTATCGTGAACTTAACAAAATCACGATAAAGAACAAGTATCATCTCCCAAGAATCTATGACTTGTTTGATCAGCTTCGTGGAGCACAATACTTCTCCAAGGTCGACTTGCGGTCGGGATATTATCAAGTAAGGGTGAAGAAGGAAGATATCCCCAAGACTACTTTTCGTACAAGGTACAGGCACTATGAATTCATAGTAATGCCTTTCGGACTCACCAATGCTCCAGCAATATTCATGGACTTGATGAATAGAGTCTTTAGAGATTACCTAGACAAATTTGTGGTAGTCTTTATAGATGATATTCTAATATACTCCAAAACCAAGGAGGACCATGAGGAACATTTAAAAACTATACTAGAGACTTTGTGCAAGGAGAAGCTCTATGAAAAGTACAGGAAGTGTGAGTTCTGGTTGAAGGAGGTCTCATTCTTGGGCCATATCATCACAAGCAATGGGATATCTGTGGACCCCTCCAAAACAGATGCAATTGAGGGATGGATGAGGCCAACATCGGTAACTGATATCCGTATCTTCTTGGGGTTAGCTGGATATTATCGACGATTTGTGAGAAACTTATCACGATTGTCCAACCCTCTTACCAAGCTAACTTGAAAGGGAGTAAAGTTTGATTGGAGTGATTAATGCGAAGAAAGCTTCAAGGAGTTGAAAAGGAGGCTTATCACTACACCCGTGCTCACATTACCCATAAGTGGGGAGATTTTTCTGGTATTCAGTGATGCTTCGAAGAAAGGCTTAGGATGTGTGCTGATGCAGAATGATAAAGTTATATCCTATGCCTCAAGGCAGTTGAAAATCCATGAGAGAAACTATCCAACGCATGATCTGGAGTTGGCGGCGGTGATCTTTGCCTTGAAAATCGGGCGGCATTATCTCTATGGAGAGAAATGTGAGATATATACTGACCACAAGAGTCTTAAATATATATTCACACAGAAAGAGCTTTATATGCGCCAGAGAAGATGGATAGAGCTCATCAAGGATTATGACTGTTCAATACATTACCACCCTAGGAAGGCGAACAAGGTGGCAGATGCCCTAAGTAGAAAGGATCCAGCAATTCTATCAATGATGAGAATTGAGAAGGATCCAATCTTCTTAGACTTGATGAAGATGGACGTGGGAATCATAATGAAGGGAACATCATCAATCCTTTCACAAATGATTGCTCAACCATCTCTTTTGGAAAGGTTAAAGGATGCTCAAAAGGATGATGCAGGAATCCAAGAAAAAGTGGAAGCTATTAAAAAGGGAAAATCCTCAAATTTTAATGTTAATGAAGAAGGAATTGTGTGGTTTGGGAAAAGACTATGTGTTCCATCAAGTTCGGAGCTGAAGAAGGAACTTTTGGATGATTCACATAGTTCAAATTTCTCTATTCACCCAGGGAGCACAAAGATGTATCGAGATCTCCGAGAAAACATTTGGTGGGATAATATGAAGAAGGAGATCGCTGAATATACATCAAAGTGCCTGGTGTGTCAGCAAGTGAAGGCAGAGAGGCAGAAGTCTAAGGGGATGATGCAACCATTCCCCATACCAGAATGGAAATGGGAGAACATCACCATGGACTTCGTCACTGGACTTCCAAGGACATCCAAAGGAAACAATGCAATCTGGGTTGTTGTGGATCGTCTTACAAAGACTGCACACTTCATTTCTATTCGAGAGGATTTCTCTTTGGATCAACTGGCACGGATATATATCAGGCAAGTGGTACGGTTTCATGGAGTACCACTATCTATTGTGTCTGACCGAGATCCAAGATTTACCTCTAAGTTTTGGAAGAGTCTTCAACATGCTCTGAATAATGAACTGAACTTCAGTACGGCCTATCATCCTCAAACTGATGGCCAATCCGAGCGGACTATCCAAACACTTGAGGATATGTTGAGAGTGTGCTCAATGGACTTTAAAGGAGGATGGGATCAACATCTTCCTCTAGTTGAGTTCTCTTATAATAATAGTTTCCACTCGAGCATCCAAATGGCACCATATGAAGCCCTGTATGGGAAAAGGTGTAGAACACCAGCATGTTGGGATGAGGTCGGTGAACGTAAGCTGCTTGGACCAGAAATGGTCGAAGAAATGGTGGAGAAGGTGAAAACCATTCAGCAGCATATCAAGGCAGCCCAGAGTCGGTAGAAGAGTTATACAGATAATCGTCGACGAGACCTTGAGTTTAAAGTCAGAGACATGGTGTTTTTACGCATATCTCCGTGGAATAAGGTCATAAGGTTTGGAAAGAAAGGGAAGTTAAGTCCAATGTACATCGGCCCCTTCGAGATTCTTGATCGTGTTGGGGCTGTGGCCTATCGACTAGCACTTACACCTACTATGGCCAAGGTTCATGATGTCTTCCATGTATCCCTCTTAAGGAAGTACATACCAGACCCTTCACATGTACTCTCTTCCGAGGTGGTACAATTAGAAGACGATCTTTCTTATGAGGAGCAACCAGTGAAGATCTTAGATCGTAGAGAAAAAGTTCTACGAAATAAGACAATGCCCCTCGTCAAGGTGTTGTGGAGAAACCACAAGTTTGAAGAAGAAACATGGGAGTCGGAGGATATGATGAAGCTAAGTTACCCACATTTGTTTTAGTGTGGGAAAAGGAAAATTTCGAGGGCGAAATTTCTTAAGGGGGGAATGTTGTAACGACCCAAAGTTTCATTAATGGAAAATCACTCTTGATCCACTTAAATGTTTATTTATGAAAAAAATGTTTTTATAAGATGTCAATTTATTTAGTTTTATGTTAAGATTTGTGACCGTTACTTTTATAGCAGTTGAACAGTGATCATCTGAGTATTATAAATATAAGGCTTTAACGAAACCATTTCTACTCAGACAAAGGAAGCGATGGCCTCATCCAGTAGAATTTCCCCTTAAGAAGCCAATTTGTCGGAGCTCGGAAAAGAGGTGGCGTCTTTGGGCTTTGCCCTTGACCAAGCCCAAGCTGAGCTTCATCAAGTCAAGCTCGAACGTGATCGTCTACGGGAAAAATGGAAGTTGATAGAGATTACCACTCGAGCGATGTTATCCGAGAAACCCCAAGAGTCTGTCACCATCGCACACCTTACCCTTAGGTCTTATGCGGCTATTTTAAGGGGTTATGTAACAAATAAGTAGCACCATGTTCATGTACATTATTTTTTTTATATAATAATGAATATAATTTTTTTTGATACATTGTAATTAGTTTTTAAAGTACAAATGGTGTTTTTAGTTATTATTTAATTAATAATTATATTTTATTAAATTAAAGGATTTTTGAATTAAATAATATTTTAATAAAATATTATTATTAATATTAAATTAATTTTTATTAAATATAAACGATCTTATAATTTTATGAATGCAATTAAATTTTTTTATTAAGGTTTGAAGGCCATTTCTGTCAAAACCCGTGAATTTTTTATAAATGCCGATTTTTATTTTAAAAGTGAAAATTCACATATTTAAAAAATTATTTAGATAAAATAAATATTATTTTTGGAATCAGGACGTCGAAATTATCCAACGGTGAATTTTTCATAATTTTCTGAGAAAGTCAAATTTTTGGGTAAAAATTAAATACCATTTAAATATATAATGTGTTTTATGACATCATAATGACCCAATGGTGATGTAATAAAATACCATAATCCTTATGTTCGGCCAATATGTGTTTTATCATTAAAATAATGAGGTATTGGGTTTGTTTGACTTACTTTTCAAAGCATTAATGGAGCCCTCAAGACTTATTCAACACTTTGCCTTTTTAAATTAATTTCCATGGGAGTGTGACTCACCTCCACATAAGCAACCCTAATTTTTTAATAATTTCGGACCTTGGACTTGTAAAATATTTTTTTCCTCTTTCCTTTTCCAGAAACCATGGGCAAATACCATGGGATGGTTTGTGTTTTGGATTATTTTAATATAAGGGGTCCCAAACCTAAATAATAAAGAATTCTCCCACCTTTCCTATATAAACCCACCCAAGCTCCCACTTCCTCCTCACTCAAATCCCTTAAGTTCGTCCAACCTCTGCCCTACTCTCTCTAGAATCCTCTCAAGGTGCCCCAAGCTCCAAAGAAGCCTCTCACAAGCCTCTCTCTAGCCTTTGGAAGCACACTTCCAAGTAAGGGGTTTTCTTCCTTTCTCATTTTTTTGTCAATTTTCTTTAAGTTGTATTTCCCTTTTTATTTCAATTATGAATGTTGGGGTATGGTTTATCACCTCCCCCATACTGCCCTCTTATTGTTTGAATGATGGGAGAACCCTTTCTCTCTCATTAAATGCCTCCCATGTACACCCGTTACTATGCCGAAATTCCGAAAGGAACTTCTCTCTCTTCTTTTACATTCAAGCAATACTTTTGTATCATGAATATAAATTCCATTTCTATTGTTGGGACATGTATATATATGATCTCCTTACTGTCAATTACATGTAAATATGATGAGGAACCCCTTTCTCTCTCATCAACCTTTTTTATGAATTCTTATGTCACGCCGTTACGCGGCCGAAATCGCACCGATTTTCTAAGACAATGTCTTTGTGTAGTGAATACCATGCCCATTTCTCCATCAAGGGTATTCACCTTTATGCACATTTACATATTGATTATAAAGTTTAATGTATGAATTCCACTTTCCTCTATCGTGGAAGAAATGATTATGTTTTATGAATCCATGTTTTATGATCCATGTGGCACACTTATGCATGAAATGAAATGTTTAAGAAGGGTGCACCCTTTATAGCGCTCCAATGCATTGGGTAAAGTATATTATCATGATACGTCATGTGAAATTATTGTTTACTCATGCTAATTCAAGTGCAACGAGGGTTTACTCATGCTTCAAGTGCAATGAGGGTTTAATCATGCTCCATGTGCAATGAGCCTTGGCTCATGCTAATTCAATGTTAAGTGTTGTTGCCACATTTCCATGTTATGATTATCATGCTTTATCATGCCTTTATGTTCATGTTTCTATTATTCTCTATTGATATGCCTATTTCCTAACATGTATTTCACTCCTCATGTTATTCATTGTTTACTCCCTTACTGGGCTTTATAGCTCACCCTTTTCTTATGCATGTCCTCAGGTTATCCCATGCAATGCTAAGTACGAAGGAATGTAGTGGTCATGTAAAGGAAGTTTTCAATAAAGATGTTGTATTTCAAGTTTAAAGTTTTTATGTAATGATCCTAAGCCCCAAAGACACTAAACCTCTCGATCTTCTTTGTTGGATCAAGTGAAGTTTTATGTAATAAAGCATGTTTAAGTTGTAATAAAAAGCAGGGTTGTCATATGCCATATCCTACATGTGTGTGTGATGTTAGATCTTTCCTACGGCATGTAGGGTTTTATCGGCACTTCATCAAAGATTTTAGTAAGATTTCTCTTCCTATGTCAAGATTACTTCAAAAGGATTCTGATTTTGTGTTTGATGTTTCTTGCAGGAATTAATTTGATGAGCTAAAACAACGTCTGACCACTCCACCTATCATACAGCCCCCGCGGTGGGACCTTCCAATTGAGCTTATGTGTGACGCCTCCAACTTCGCGGTTGGAGCTATCTTATCTTAGAGGGTGGAAGGGCGTTCACATGTGATTGCCTATGCAGCAAGGACATTGGATTTAGCCGAATAAAACTACACAACCATGGAAAAAGATTTTCTTGCTGTCATATTTTCTTTAGATAAATTCCATTCATATTTATTGGGCTTTAAAGTAGTTGTTTTTTCTTACCATGCAACTTTGAGGTACATCTTGAAGAAGCCAGATGCAAATCCACGACTTATCCGTTGGATGCTCCTTCTTCAAGAGTTTGACCTTGAGATAAAGGACAAGAAGGGGTCAGAGAATTTGGTGGCAGACCACATGAGTAGGCTTACTCACACACTAGAGGATGACACCTTGGACCAGGTACCACTTCGAGACACTTTTTCCGATGAGCATATTTATTCCATCTCAGGTACGCATCCTTGGTATGCTGATTTAGTGAACTACATTGTTGCCTCTGAAATCCCTACAAATTTAAAGATATATCAAGTCCAAAAATTAAAAAGTGATTCTATGTATTATGTGTGGGATGATCCTTACCTATGGCGCATGTGTAGTGACCAAGTCATTAGGAGGTGTGTTCCTGATCATGAGTTTGAGTCTGTTTTTCATTTCTGTCATACACTTGCTTGTGGTGGACACTTTGGACCCCAAAGGACAGCTAGGAAGGTTTTGGACTCTGGATTATATTGGCTTAGATTGTTCCATGATTCCCATGTGTTTTTTAAGTCATTCTCTCGTTGCCAACACACTGGGAATATTTCTAGGAGACATGAGATGCCCCAACAACCCATACTATTCTGTGAGATTTTTGATGTATGGGGCATTGATTTTATGGGTCCTTTTCCTAGTTCATATGGATTTTTGTATATTTTGGTTGTTTTTGATTATGTGAGTAAATGGGTGGAGGCCAAGGCCACCAGGACTGACGATTCTCATGTTGTTGTGGACTTTGTCAAAGAACATATTTTTTGCAGGTTTGGAGTACCAAAGGCCATCATTAGTGACCAAGGGACACACTTTTGCAATAGGAATTTTTCTTCCCTCCTTAGAAAGTATGGGGTGATACAAAAAACATCAACACCATACCACCCCCAAACAAATGGCTAGGCTGAGGTTTCAAATCGTGAGTTGAAACAAATATTGGAGAAAATCGTGCAGCCAACTAGGAAGGATTGGAGCAAGTGCTTAGATGATGCATTGTGGGATTATAGGACAGCATACAAGACACCCATTGGTATGTCCCCATTTAGGATTGTTTTTGGGAAAGCATGTCATCTCCCATTGGAAGTCGAGCATCGGGCATATTGGGCTATAAAGAAATGCCACATGGATTTGGCCCAAGCTGGAATTCAAAGAAAGTTTCAAATTCAAGAGCTTGAGGAGATTCGATAGTCAACATATGAGAACTCAAGGCTCTACAAGGAAAGATCAAAAGCTGCTCATGACAAAATGATCCAACAAAGGGAGTTTCATGTTAGAGAGAAAGTACTTCTTTACAGTTCACGACTAAAGCTGATGCCTGGTAAGTTGTGTTCCAGATGGTTAGGTCCTTATATTGTATCTAATTTTTTTCCTTATGGTTCAGTGGAGATCACACAAGAGGACACTATAAAGAGATTTACAGTCAATGGGAAACGTTTGAAGAGATACATTGAGGGACTTCCTACTGATGCAGTTGATTTTATCACACTGCATGACCCCATCATCGCTTGATCACATCAGGTTGTTCCTAACCCTTTCACTTTTATATTATTTGTCCTATTTAAAACTTCTGCATTTCATGTGCATATATCATCTCATGGGTTCACATTGAGGACAATGAAATATTTTAAGTGTGAGGAGGGAACCTTTTAGTTTAGTAATTACAATTGTTTTCCTGATTTAAAAAAAATTGTGTTTTTTCAAATTTTGTGTGTTTATTTTTCAATTTTCTTTGTGTTTTTGAAATTCTTGAGCTGAAATGATTCTCATCACAATTTTGAAATGCATATCAATGAGTGAAACAATTTATCCCCTGAAACTAAGCTTAAATGAATGCTAAAATAACTTTGATTCAAGTTGAAATATTTAGTAATTTCATGAAAAGTACACTAAATTTTGAATCCCATGCCACATCTCACTATCTTTATATTTGAAATCACGTTCTTGTGAGGCTTTTGAATCATTATTTTCATATTATTTACATTCACCTCACTTCTTGAGAGAACCAAACCATGCTTGATTTAACCAGAATTTGATCTATTCCTGTCAAAACTTGAGGGTTTGAGGTACTTATGTTTAAATGATTGAGGCATTTGTTTGGTATTAAAGCCCCTATTTCAAAGAATCTTTTTTTATAATGGCCTACCTTGAATATTTAATCATTATATCCCTTAGAATCCATGCACATCCTGTTAGGTTAGCCACATTACAAGCCAATTTTCCCTATACAACCAACTCTTGAAGTGAAATTTCATAATATAGTTGAACTTAAGTGTGGGGGAAGTTGTCTTGTGTTTTTCCACCACATTCTGTGATACTTTGGGTGGAAAATTAAATTCTGAAGAGGTGTGTTTTATACTGAAGAAATCCATTATATTGAAAGCTATGCCTTTTCTGGAGCTTTCATGACAAGTGAAGCTGTGCCTTTTCTGGAGCTTCTAATTGAGGTGGAAAGTTGTGCCCATCTGGAGCTTTTAAGAAAATCACGTTTGAGAAGATTGACATTTTTGATGCTAAAATAATGAATGGTGTAAACCTTTCATGACATTTCATGATGATGGATCTGAATTTATACTATGTGGATTGAGGAGAAGACCATATTTAAGTGAAAATTAGATTAATGCAATTTTGCTTCAAAAGAGTCAAGCCCTCCTCATTCAGCCTCAGAGTTTTTCAAATCTTAATCCTACCAACCGAAAGCCACAGAACAACCCTAAAAAGTCCTAATGATAAACATATGTCGTTGACTCACATCAGGTAGCGATGTAGGAATCTATCAAGCCTATGGTGACCCTTTTATGAGTTTGGATGAGAAAGACATTGCAAAAAATGACATTTGTGTGAATAGAGAAAATTCAAGTGAGGTAAGTGTTTTGTGCATGGGAGGATAAATAAAGTGGAAATATATTGAATGATATAAATGAAGAACTTGAAATAATTGTTCTTTATGAGGCATGATATCTTTTGTTTCTTGATGTGTAATTGTTTGATCTCAAGGATATGTGTTTTAAGATTGGTTTTTATTTGATATTAATGTTTACTTGATATGAGGTTTTGCTCAGGAGTGAAAAAGGGTAAGTGTGGGGGAGTTGATAAAACACTATTTTGTTGAATATTTTATTGATAATAAATGATATAATTTTCCCACATTGTGCTAAATATGTTTATTTATAAAATATTTGGGATTTGATCATTCATTTGAAAATTTGGTGAAAATTCCAGTTTTACCCTTTATAATGCACTGTAGTATGTCGAAGATAAATTTTTTTATATTTATTGTGTTAATTTGAAATTTTGTAACAGTGTTCCTAATTTAAATATCTACAACTTTCATTCAGGACACTAGAGCTAAAAAGTGCATTTGGATGAAGTAAATGGGACATTAATCTAATGGTGGGCTGGACTCGGTAGAATGGACATGGGTTCGGTATTTGGGCCATATCATCTTCATCCGAGCTTTGATTGAGCCCAAATTTTGAGAGGAGCTCGGGGATCCATTTTCCCACAAATCATCACTCTGGAAGGAGAGCTGGTTCACGCGTTTTCGAGGTCAAATTGGCAGTTCAAGTTGTATTAAAATATTTGGCTGAGATTTCCCATTCACACTTGAAACCTCTTTAAACCTAGCCTCCCCTCCACTCTATAAATTAGAGTTTTTATCATTTGGAGGGGTTGGGACGTGCATTAGGATATTGGAGGAAGAGGAGAATTTGTTTCACCCAAATTATCCAACCATTGTATGAGGGGTAGCTCTTGAAGCAAGGATCCCCTCATCGAAGCCTCCTTCTCTTCTTCATTTCTTAATGTTTTCATTTCTGTAATAAACTTCTTTGTTCTTCTTTTATTCCTTCTTTTTTCTTCTATTTTGTTTAAATTTTTTCTTCTATTAATCTTTCTAATTGGTTTGGGATTCTTGAGTAGAAGCATTATTGGGTTATGCACATTATAAACCTTTGCACATGCCAAACGCTTCTACGATGATTACGCCACCCATGGAAGAGTAGTCTTTTAGTAATCGATCTACCTATCACCTTCTTCATTAATTTATTTTTAATCAATGATATAATGTAATTCACTAAATATGATATATTAATTTAGTTTTCAATTTAAATGAAACTAATCAAGAAATTGAACAATAAACACAAAACACGCGAGGTCGGGATTTGTGTGAATTGTGAGAGCGTAATCTTAATCGGTAATACAACACCACACGGGATCAATTTGTAGAGTTCAAATCCAATCCCTAAACTCAATTAATCCTCATTTCTAGAGTGGTTATGTGCCTTAATTTATCACTGACCATACGCTAATCTTAGAACATCAATCAAAGCAGGGTGTTGCGATTGCATGTTCTGAAGTTAGCCTAGGGTTAAATTCACTTCATCTTCATGGTAAAGTTAATTCTCGTAGGGTTCGGAATTTAACAAATTAAGGGATCATAATTAAGTTAATGTTAGTTTAAATGATAATGATTAATAATAGAGTGAAGAGGTAGAGTTAGATCGATTACGCCTTTTAAAATATTTTCTAAAAAAACATCTTTTTGTTGTGTCATTTTAATCGAACTTCATTTCAAAACTAAAAACAAAAAAATATACAATCTTCTTCCAGCAAACTTCTTCTAGATTCATAAACTATAACCAACCCCCATCCTTTCAAATAGTTCTTCTCTTCTCTTTTATTTTATTTTTAGAATACCTTTAAAAATTTGTTTTAAATCTACCTCCTCCTTTGAGAGACGACATTGGTCAGCCACTCTGCTGCACCTAAGTACCCCAAAATCACACTAATCATTTGAGGGCTCCCACGACAGTGCTCTTTCAACATAATATAAAAAATTGGAATTATGTACATAATAAAATGTAAAATGGTGCATAATAATAAATATTCTACATGAAATGGGAGTTGTGACCAAGAAACCCTTTCAACTAATATAATCATTGAGGTGAGACTAACTTGATATTGTATTTATAAAAAAGAAGACAGAACCACATTAAAGGACAAAATTCGTTAAAAATTACTCATTAGGTATAATATATAATCTTATAACTATACGCTCTAACAATATTTTTTAAACTTAATGGATGAAAATTTATTTACCACAAAAACATGCAATTTTCAAAACATTCAAATCAAAACCACATGAAGGATGTAATATAAAATGATATAATAAACACCATAAATAATGAGAAGATAATTGAAAAAAAATATGAAAGGTTTATTAGATAAATCATTAAAAATAAAATATTTTTTATAAAAAGTTAATCTCAAGGGATCAAAAATTGAGACAATAAACCCTTACCTTGTTCAGGATTTATTCTGTTCACGCACTAAAATTCAAGAAAAATAAAATTATGTTTATTACATAACCTATAAGTAACATTATTATTCTATTTTTCATTTAATATTGAAAATTTATTATTATATTCTATATATTTATAATATAGTTTTTTCTTATGTTTTCATGAAGATTGACTCCGTGTTAGATTATTTTGGTAATTTTAGCAATCAAATATGGTATTTTAATAATAACTTAATTACTTAATATAACCATTATTGAACAATAAAACAATCCATATTTTATTTTCAAATCTAAATAACATTATTATTTATGTTAAAATGGCCATCCATTATTGAATTTTATAACATTCTTCAAGTAGGTGGTTAAACCAACCTAAAGCATGAACACGTTACTTCATGATGGACATGTATGGTTAAGAAAGTTTATAATATAATTTTAAAATAATTATAATTTTTTTTTATTTTTTTATTTTATGAATTATATTTGAATTGGTATTGATAATGAATATGAATCAAGATGAAAAATATAAAATGTTACTTTGTGGAGGCGATTGTCCACACAATACACAATTATTGTTATTTTATTTTTTCAACTTGATGGAAATGAATAAATAATGGTTGTTCCTCTAATATAATAATATTTTAGTTAAAAATGATATTTAGGTCATTATATTACTATTTTTAGGGGATTCTTGGTAGGTAAATATATTGAATAAAATCAATGGAGTAAGTAATACTCACTTTGGTATCTTCAACTTTCACTTGAAATTATCCTAATAAATGAAAGGCTTATGATAACTTATGGTGAGTTTTTAATTTATTTAATTAAAAGGGATTTCAGGGGAGTAAAATTGGGAAATTTTTAAAGGGAATTTCTAATGGAATGTCTAATCTTGGGAAGGTGGAAGTTATCCCCTTTTATAAGTGAAGAAAAGGGAACTTTTGTGAATATCCACTATTTTTTCAATAATGGAATGAAACTATTCAAGTATCAATGCATAAAAATGTAGTAAAAAGGATTTTAGGGTGATGTATGGTTGATGAAGTTTATACAACCCATTTTACCACATGTTTAAAACATTTATCAAGTCAATTACCATTTTTTTAGATTTTACCGTTTTTGTTTTTACCTTGGTAACTAGTTTTTACCCTAGTAAATTATGCCTTACTAAACATATAAAATAACCCCTATTACCTAATTTGGGTTCCATGAAATAAAATTTAATCTCTAATTAATATACATTATCTTATTATTAATCAAAAAATTTCTATTAAAATAAATCATGTTATATATAGAAGAACTACTTTATAATGTTTTTACTATTAAACATTATTAATCCTATTTATTATTATTTACCAATTCAATGAGTGGTAATTTAAATAAAAAGAGCCTTAAAATCATATTAAATCCACATTTTATATGATATTAATTTATTTAATTGGATAAAAAGTATATAATATCAATTAAACAAATCTTTGAAAATAAGAGTTTCATCATTATCAAGATCACCAACTTTAATATTAAGAATCAAACATTAATTAAAAAAAATAAAATTGAAATTAATAAATAATATTATCATTTTGATCTAATATATAAAATAAATTTTATTGGATTTAATTTCTATAAGTGATGAAAACAATTTTTTTAATTAAAACAAATAAATAAGTTTTTAGAGTAAAATATTATGTATGTTTATAGAATGATATAAATGGGATTTATAAATAAGATATAGTACTTTTATATGATCTATTTGAATTATATATATGTATATATATTTAAAAGCGATTTAAAAACATTTATTTCATTGTTTTATTATGATAAGGTCATAAAAGAGACAACTTTAGAAATATCATTACTTTTTCACTATTCGTATAAAAATCAATTATTTTATAAAAATATTAAAAAATAAACCTAAGATAATTTTGAAATTATAAATTAAAAAAATCAGTTCATTTAATCAAATTGAATTTATTCAATTTTTATATTTATTTTTTAAAAAAGAAACACAATGTTTTTTATACGACAGCAATTGGAAGACGTCAATACCTTCAGAATATCAAAGTTTAAGGTATTTATATTTTGTTTTTTTATATTTATTTTATTTTTTTATATTAATTTTAATTGTAGTTTATTAGTTCTAATTAAGTTAGATTTAAATTGATTTTTATTTATATTTATTTTTAGTAAGAAATTGATTTTGTTAGTGATAATTATAAAAAATTATTGTTAATTTTCAATAATTAGAGATTATTAAAAATAATTAGCAGAATTTAGTTACAAATAGGGATAATTAGTAATAATTAGATATAATTAGTGATAATTAGATATAATTAGTAATAATTACATATACTTAGTAATAATTTGATATAATTAGTAATAATTAGATATAATTATTAATAATTAGATATAATTAGTAATAATTAGATATAATTAGTATTAATTAGTAATAATTAGTAATAATGAGATAAAATTAGTAATAATTAGTAATAATTATTTATAATTAAATATAATTAGTAAGAGTTAGATATAATTAGTAATACATAGATATAATTAGTAATACTTAGATATAATTAGTAAGTGTTAGATATAATTAGTAAGAGTTAGATATAACTAGTAAGAGTTAGATATAATTAGTAATAGTTAGATATAATTTGTAATAGTTAGATATAATTAGTAATAGTTTGATATAATTAGTAACAATTAGATATAATTAGTAATAATTAGATATAATTAGATATAATTAGTAATAATTAGATATAATTAGTAATAATTAGATATAATTAGTAATAATTAGATATAATTAGTAATAATTAGATATAATTAGTAATAATTAGATATAATTAGTAATAATTAGATACAATTAGTAATAATTAGATATAATTAGTAATAATTAGATGTAATTAGTAATAATTTGATATAATTAGTAATAATTAGATATAATTAGTAATAATTAGATATAATTAGTAATAATTAGATATAATTAGTATTAATTAGATATAATTAGTAATAATTAGATATAATTATTAATAATTAGATATAATTAGTAATAATTAGATATAATTAGTAATAATTAGGTATAATTAGTAATAATTAGATATAATTAGTAATAATTAGATATAATTAGTAATAATTAGATATAATTAGTAATAATTAGATATAATTAGTAATAATTAGATATAATTAGTAATAATTAGATATAATTAGTAATAATTTGTTATAATTAGTAATAATTTGATATAATTTGTAATAATTAGTAATAATTAGTAATAATTAGATATAATTAGTAATAATTAGATATAATTAGTAATAATTAGTAATAATTGGTAATAATTAGTAATAATTCATAATAATTGGTAATAATTCGTAATAATTTGTAATAATTCGTAATAATTCGTAATAATTCTTAATAATTAGTAATAATTAGTAATAATTAGTAATTATTAGTAATAATTAGTAATAATTGGTAATAATTAGTAATAATTAGTAATAATTAGTAATAAAAATTATATTATCAACATTTATGAAAGAACAATATCAATATTATTAAAATAATAAAAAATTTAAAAAATATTAAAATTACCAATATTCGCAACAGGCTTTGCTCTATTTTTAGCATGTTCGAATCTCAAAGGGTCGCTAATTGTTAGGTCATGCACAAAAAATGTTTGTGTCATCCATGGCCAATGTAAACTCTATAATTGTCATTTCTTGGTAGATCACCTTGCAGGTAGCGTTGGAATAGGACAACCCTAGTCATGCCCTTCTCATCTATAAGAATTATCTCACATGACCCTTTACATAGACCATTCTTCATTGAAAATTTAAGGGAAAGATACTGATATCCCATCAAATTTTTAAGGAAGAATTATCTATGTAAAGGGAGCAAGATGATTCTTAGAGATGACAAAGACATTACTTTGGTCGTCCTATTGCGACACTACTTGCGAGGTGATCAACCATGCAATGAAAATTATAGAGTTTAAATTGGACATGGTAGATACAAACTTTTTACTGTGCATGACCTGACAATTGGCGACCCTTTCAGATTTAGAAATGTTAAGAATAGAGTAAAGAATTTTTCGAATATGGATGATTTTAATATTTTATAAAATTTCTATTATTTTAGTACTATTAATTTTTTTTTTCATAAATGTTGATAATATGATTTTTTTATTAGTAATAATTAGTAAACAAAATCTTCTTTGATAATGAAGGGAAAATTTTTAATCATCTTCAAAACGATGATTACCAAATTTCATTTCATTATTCAAGCAGTTTTCATTTTTCTAAGTATTGCCAAGTATTGATAAATTAGTAATAAATTGTAATAATTAGTAATAATTAGTAATAAATTTTAATAATTAGTAATAAATTGTAATAATTAATAATAAATTGTAATAATTAGTAATAAATTGTAAGAATTAGTAATAATTAGTAAAAGAAATCTGCTTGGATAATGAAGGGAAAATTTCTAATCATCTCCACAAGGATGATTACCAAATTTCATTTCATTATTCAAGAAGTTTTTATTTTTCCAAGTATTGCTAAGTATTGATAAATTAGTAATAAATTATAATAATTAGTAATAAAGTGTAATAATTAGTAATAAATTCTAATAATTTTTAATAAATTATAATAATTAGTAATAATTTGTAAATGAAATCTTCTTGGATAATGAAGGGAAAATTTGTAATCTTCTCCACAACGATGATTACCAAATTTCCTTTCATTATTCAAGCATTTTTTATTTTTCTATGTATTGCTAAGTATTGCTAAATCATTAATAAATTGTAATAATTTGTAATAATTTGTAATAAATTGTAATAATTAGTAATAAATTGTAATAATTAGTAATAAATAGTAATAAATAGTAATAATTAGTAATAATTAGAAATAAATTGTAATAATTACAAATAAATTGTAATAATTAGCAATATATAGGAATAAATAGGAATATATAAGAATAAATAGGAATAAATAGGAATAATTAGTAATAATTATTAATAATTAGTTAGGAAATGTTAGGAACAATTAAGAAGATATTTTAATAAATTTTGAGAACTTGGAACAATTTCCCGTGGATTGACGACACTCCTTTTTCTCGATGACTTTTCTTCATTGAACTCTCACCGACTCAAAACATTATGAAAAATGTGCTGCTATGTTGACATGTTCAATCTTGTATGCACGAGATTGGATATGCATTCGTAGGATCATCTTTTTATAATGTTTTCAGGCGGTGACAGTTGGAAGAAGACGATTCATCGATGAAAAGGGGGCTCTTTTGTCCGACGGCTCATTTACATGCATATTTCTCACATAGAAATCAGAATGAAGAATTTGGTTGGAGGTACACATATTTATTCTCAAGCATACGAGAATGAATATGTTTACCTCCTACCAGATTCTTCATTCTGATTTCAATGTGAGAAAGATGCAAGTAAATGAGCCATCAGACAAAAGAGAAGTCGTCAATCCACTAGAAATTGTGTCGCCCTTAATTAATGGTAATTATTAAGAATTAGTGGTAATTATTTATCTTATTTTTCAGATATTGTTTTTATAATTTCAAATTATTGAAAAACAGTGATGATTTTTTATTTTATGTAGAAAAATATAGAACAAGGAAGTCGACATCAGTCATTATTAGATGACTGCGCTTGGATAAATCAGCGCAGAAATCCAAATGGTTCTGGTTTAAATCCTGTATATATTGTGAGTGTTGAATATTTATTAGCATTTACAACATCAAAACTAGAATATGTTTTAGAAGGCACAATTAATTTTCCTTGTAAAAAATGTGCTATGAGAACGTTTGACATAGTTGAAAACGTTGGGGGATATCTCTTGCGCTTTGTTTTTCAACCAGATTATATTTTTTGGTATCAACATAGTGAACGCAGTTCCAAATAAGATCCAAATAACTTGATTCTGGATCCATCACGACTTCAAAATTTAGTACATGATGTTGCAGGTCCATCTGTGCAACAAATTGAAACTCACAATGATATTTATTTAACACCTGAGTTGGCACCATCCGAATTTTATGAGTTGTTGAGGTCTGCTGAGGATGCATTATATCCTGGTTGCAAGATAATAAAATTAGAAGTGGTTGGAAATTTTATGGATATTAAATTAGATAATTCAATGTCAAACAACTATTTTGGTCATATATTTTCTTTAGTTGAAACACGATTACCTGAAGGAAATGTGTTTACTACAAATTACTATGAGAGAAAAAGGCTGGTTCGTAATCTAGGCCTTAATTATGAGAAGATTCATGCATGTCCAAATGATTTCATCTTATATTCTGGTGAAAATGAGTCCTTGGATAGTTTTCCCACATGTGGAAAATCCAGGTATAAAAAAGCTCAACCATGTAAGTCTAGATCGATTCCAGTAAAACAATTGAGATATTTCCCCCTTACACCCAGGTTACAGTGTTTATTTATGTGTCAGAATACAATGTTAATGATTTCATGACACAAACCCAAGATTTCAACTGATAGAAGACTGAATCATCCATCTGATTGTGATTCATGGAAACATGTTGACTATCTACATCTGTCTTTTTCTATAGAAGCCTAAAATGTGCGATTGGGTCTTTCTACTGATGGTTTCTGTCTGTTCGGTTCTTATTGTAGTCAGTATTCATGTTGGCCTGTCTTTATAACTCCATACAATTTGACTCCATGGATTTTGATTAAGGGGCCTTATATCTTTTTTACTCTATTAATCCTAGGACATTCGAAAAAGAATATTGATGTTTATTTGAAACCATTGATTGATTAGTTAAATTAATTATGGAGTGATGGTATTAATACATGTGAAGTTGCTGCGAAACAAAATTTCATATTAAAAGATGCATTAATTTGGACGATTAGTGACTTTTTGGCATATGACATGTTATTTGGTTGGAGTACACATGGTCCGAAATCATGTCCTCACTATATGAAAGACAAGAAAGCCTTTATACTCATCAATAGAAAAAACCTTCCTATTTTTATTGTCACCGTAGATTTCTTCCAACCGATCATCCTTTTCAGAGGAAAAAATCTCATTTCAAGAAAGGTACAATTGAAAGGGATGAACCTCCAAAGATGATCTCAGGTACAAAGTTAAAATCAGTTGTATTTTCATTACCTACCATCACATTTAGACCAACAGTAAACCAACAGAAAATTCCCGGCTTTGGGAGAGAACATAATTTGATAAAACAGAGCATTTTTTGGGATCTTCCGTATTGGTTTGATTTGTTGGTCTGCCACATGTTGAATGCTATGCATATTGAGAAGAACTGTATTGATAATTTTTTCATAAAAGTTTAGATACACCAGGTAAAACATAAGATACTGTAAAGGCGTGATTAGATCTTGCCCAAATTTGCAGGCAACTAGAACTTGAACTATTTGAAAATGTTATATCACAGAGTTTAATGAAGCCAAAATAAGCTTATACACTGTTCAAAGAGATTCTATTATTATTTTGTCAGTGGATTGTAGATTTGAGACTTACAGATGGCTATGCTTCCAATTTGGGAAGATGTGTTAAGAATGGTTATAATACTGGATTAAAAATTCATGATTTTCATTTATAATGGAAAGACTATTGTCGATTGGATTCAAAGGTTTGTTGAATTCAATGATTTGGGATTCGATAATAGACATATCATATTTTTTTTGAGATATTTGTGCAGCAAAAACAGACTACAATGCGCTAAGAAAACTGGAAGAAGATGTTGCTGTAATTATATGTAAACTAGAAAAAATATTCATACCGGGTTTCTTTGACTCAATAGAACATCTGATATTACATTTTCAACATGAAGCTAATTGTGGAGGTCCAGTACAGTTTTGATGGATGTTCCCATTCAAGATATGCATGGAGAAATTGAAGAAAAAAGTACGTATCAAAGCATCATTTGAAGGATCAATTGCTGAAGCTTATTTTCCAGAAGAAATTGCTTTTTTTCTGCTCTCATTATTTTGAATCTCAATATCCATCAAAATGCAATCACATGGGACGAAACGAGGGGAATGTTAATGAAGAAATGGAAAATCAATTAACAGTTTTTAGTCATCCAAATCATGGTTTCAGTGGAGTTCATGAACGATGGCTTTTAAATGATGAACATCAAAGAGCTCATACATATGTTCTTCTCAACTATGAAGAAATGACATCATTTGTCCTATGAGTGCTTCTATCACTTATTCTATAATTTATGTTTTAGTATTTTAACTGATTTTAATTATAGGTTATATGATAATCATATCAATAAACAACTTCAACAAATTACAGTAGCTGCTCTTGAAGAACGGAGAGAAAAAAATTATCAATGGTTTCAGAAACTCGTAACATAAATTATTGATGGTTTAATATATATTCTGTTTGTTATTTATTATATTTATAATTTTTTTACAAATTTACAGGTGTCTCAATATGTAGATAAAATTGATAAGAGACTGTTTATATTGAGTATCCCACCATCCAAAATGGTTAAATCTTATAATTCATATGTGGTGAATGGTATTCTATCTCATACACATGCATACAAGGAATAAAAAAACAATGAACAATGAAGTTTTCTTGAGAGGATCACATCACATAGAAACTAATGTTGACTTTTATGGAATTTTGGATGAAATTATTAATATGTGTTATCTAGGGTAGAATTACATAACAATGTTTAAATATCAGTGGTTGGATATTGAGAGAGGATTGTGTGTTCATCCGAATCATGGAAACGTCGATATTAAATTTAAAAGTCCTCTTGTAGTAAATGAACTATTTTTACTGGCTCAACAGGCACATAAGATTTATTATGCAAATTACTGTACTACTTCAACAAACTAGAGCAATTCGTGGAGCATAATAAAAATGAAATCTTGGAAAAATAAGTTTACTCAAACTGAATGTGGTTCCGCTAATGTGGAAGGAATTGAAATTTTTCAAGAGACTGCTCAAAATCCATCTAATTCACAAAGAGACATGAATATCGATGATGACACCCCACAATTAAGGATCGATGGTGATGAAGATGTTAATGATGTTACAAATGAATTTCAAATGACAAGATATGCTGAAACTGAAAATCATATGGATATTGATGATGCTGAGGAGGAAGATGAAGACATTGACACTGACATATATGGAGAAGAGGATGAAGATGAACATTGACATAGTTAAATATAGGTTATAATCATAACTACTATATATCTATATTAAATAGTCATTTTCAACTATCTGCTAACAAAAATAATTTTGTGTTTCAGATGGACTCTGATATATTCTGCAAGTTACAGGAGGCTGACCTACCATTGGATGAGGGAGATTTTGGATCATCTAACCCTCAACCTACTGGCAGTTCAGGGGGTAGGCATAGGGGGTGTGGTCTTGCACGACTGATGATTCCTGACACTATCCCCGAGCGATGTCCATATATTGGTTTCGATCCACACACACAGAGGTATGGTAACATGTATATTTTATATAGATTTCATTAATTTATTTATATATATACTAATTGTTTTATTATTTATTCCTTTTTCACAGTTTTTCACTTGTAGCTATTGGATAGGGGAGCACTATCTTGCGCAATTTTTTTCTCAGTCATGGATCACATGGGAACAGATTCCCACTGATGTGTGACATGACATGTTCCATCATTGGCTAGTACATAAATAAATAATATTTAATTTGAGATTTAATTTTATTAATAACTTGATATTATAAATTATTTTTAGGGTTTATGGTATCCTATCGATGATAGCATGCACGACGCTATCCACGCGGCATGGTAGGTTTCTATGTGTGACCGTTTTCGTTAGTTTCTGCACAATTTGAGAAGGAAAACAATTAAGAAAGAAAGAGTGACAGAATTTGATGAGTCGTGTAGAGATCACCGACCATAGTACATTTCATCTCATGTTTTGGATGGATTAGTTTTACACTGGTTGGGTGGTGGATTTCAGAGGAGATCTTTAGTGGGACGTCAGAACCGAGGGAGACAGGAGGTGATGCATCGAGTTGGTAGTCGTACATTCAGTTCGCATAGAGAGAATTTGGTAAGTATATTTTTTAAATATTTTAAATAACATTAAATATAAACAGATTATTTTATATTTATGTAGGAAGTCGAGAATCCAGATATTACAGAGTTCGACATTTATCGGAGGATGTACAGTGATCTAACCACTAGAGAGATTAGTGGTGATCGCTAACGTCAGATTGTGTTTATTGTTATTTTTTCAGTTTGACAATTCACTGCATATAATATTTTTACAATTTTAATTTTAAATTGGAATTGAAGGAGTCATATGAGGCTGTGACCTCTCAGACACAGGTTTAAGGTCAGGACGAGATGACAGAGCAGACCGGTGCTCACCATTTCGATGAGGTGGCATGGATGCAGGTGACTCAGTATGGCTTTGAGAAGGGCCGAGTAGTTGGTATCAGCTCTCATTTGACTCCTAGAACTTATTATGGTACTTCTGCGATGTCGGCATCCAGCTCTTGGGGAGCTCATGGAGAGACATAATCTTTTGGCTCATAGTATTAGGAGTAGTTTCGAAATCAGGCTGAGCTTATAGAGACTTTGCAGAAGCAACATGAAGAGATCAGTCAGCAGCAACAGCAGCAGGAGCAACATCACGAGGAGTAGTTGCGTCGATTGGAGCAGCGACGACAATAGGAGTATCACGAGCAGATAGAGTACATGCGCTGTCTGACTCGTGGTTTAGGGATAGAGTTTCCTCCACCTCCTCTAGACGACCCCCTCAGTGATTTTTTATGTTAAAAACATTTGAATTCAAGTTTTGTAATAATATGAACTATTTACAGTTTCTGTCTTTTATCTTGGTGGAAATATTACATAATTTAATTTTTTTTTAATATTTTATTACTTATATTTAGTATTATATTTTTTAATATTTGTGTATTTTACTAATAATAATAATATTTTATGATTTTTTTTATATTTTTTTGAAAATATTTAAACTTCTAATAATTTTTTATTATTTTCTTATTTTAATAATATTAATATTAATTTTTTACTAATAATGATTTTATTAAATATAGTTTTTTAGTATTATATTTTTTCATTTTTATTTTACTAATAATAATAATATTTTTTATTTTTATTATTATTTTTATAATAATAATATAATTTTTTCATTAATCATAATAATAATATTATTTTTTAATAATTTATATTATTTGTGACGGGGTCTTTGGTGATGGGGCCTCGTCGCAAATAAATGATATATTTTTTTTTAAGATTGGTATTTGCGACAGGATAACGGGATTGTCGCAGTAAGTATTTGCGATGGGCCTGTCGCAAAAGGTTTATGTGTATATAATGTATATAATTGGAAGGATATTTGCGATCGGAATTTTGCCCGTCGCAAAAACTAATTGCGACGGGCCCGTCACAAAAACGTTTTTGGGTATATAATGTATATAATCAAGAGGTTTTTTGCGGCATGAAAAATTCCCATCGCAACATATAGTTTTTGCGACGGGCCTGTAGAAAAAAATATCTATAGTGACAATGTAATCTACAACGGGATATTTGCGATGGGAGCCCGTCGCAAAAGGCTATTTGTGATGGGATCCCATCACAAATAGCCCGTCGCAGAAAACATGAATTCTATTAGTGGAATATATTTTTATAATAATATTATATAAGTGGTTAATTTAATTTATTAGGGTAAATTACACAATAGATTAAAAAAATTTATTTAAAGAAAACAATCCTATGTAATAGTAATTATTTATATTCTATATATAATCATATTAAATTTATTAATATCATTTTTGTGTGAGGATTTATGATTCTCGTATTTTTTCTAATAATAAATATAAAATATGTAACATCTAGTTTTCATTTAGTTTGTGTGTGTTCGGTGTTTCATGAGAAGTATTTTATCAAATATGGTATGAATTTAATAGATCTAAAATCTCTAGACATTACATTCTACACATTAAATAAATCTATTCCTTGAAATTTAAATTACTAATAACTATTAAATATATGAAAGGGTATTCTTTACATATTTATCATTATGGATATAACTTCTAATCTGACATCTATCTTACCCTCTTTTTCTATATCATGTTAAAATCCTTCCACAAAAACATTAATTTTTATACAATCATATACTCACATATGCATATAACCTATCCATTTATTATATAGAATATAACTATCCCAAACCCATTTGAATCTCCAAGTCACTAAACCACAAATAATCATATATTCCACCAATAATTAACATTATCATTAGTCCTCAAATGTATTAACCACTAGTTCATAAATACACACACTAGTCAACATATACCATAATACAAAAATTGTGATAACATATAGGGAAAATATCAGTTGTAAATGTTATATTAAATAAATTTTTAATTCCATGGTTATCAATAATATCCAACTAGTTTTTCTCAAAAATCAATCATCATTTAAATCTTATGGATTATCAATCCCTCAGTCATGCGTTCATTATTAGTTATCTAAAAGCATATAAACTTGTCATGAAATCACTTTTAAAGGTTATTTATACCATTTAATATATGTTTCCAAACCATTAAAATAAAAATATTTAAGAAAAATACATATATGTTTCACGTAATCCTAAACACTTTTAGAATATACTATAATATGATCGATAAATATCACTCACTAAAAAATCGATATGGGTTTCAGGATTAAATTTATATAATGATTTCAACCTCACTACCTTATGTATGACTACAAAACAATCCCTTTTCATCATAAGAGGCATATACTAATATTTTGAACAATTTAAGTATGCTCCCTTTTTCTATGAGACATACTGACTTCAAGAAATATACCATTATCAGCTTAATTTTTGTGATATTTTTTCTAAGAAAATAGTAAAATTAAAATGGATAAGATAATAAACAAAATAATAATATAAAAACATCAATATGAAGATGTATCCCCCTATGATTTTTTTAACATATGATACTTTTAGTTCTACCTATAACTACTTTATTTCAATCCTCAGTTATTCATGTACCATGTCCTATTAGGTTATATTACCCAATTAGTTAACAAAATACTGTAATCCTTCATAATGGTTCATTATAGTGAATATAAATTAAGGATAGTATATACCCTGGAAATGTCAAATCAGGTGTGCAGTTAGGCCTCTTTTCTTTCCTCCAAGTTATAATTTACTTAGTATAAAATCGAAAAAATTCAGGGTTATTACCCTTAGGTACATCTCTACCAGAGCCTTCATCCACTGGTAATATCTATATAGGGCTGTTAATTCAAGGAAAGACAAACAATATCTTATTTACCAAAATATTTGGATTTTATCCTATACTTAGTATTATCATTTAGGTTACTCCCAAGGGTTTTCACTACATTTTACTAATCTTTATAACAAATAACTTAACTAATCAAAAAAATAAACAGACACTCCTTTGATAAAAACTGAGGCACCCCTTACCCGCACATCCAAGTTCATTTCTAAAACATATAGTTTTAAAGTTTAAATTTTATACCAAGTGTGATGATTTAGGATAATCAAGAAAAAAAATCACATTTGTGTTACATATTGTAATACTCTCACAAAACATGGATAAACTTTTAGTTTAGTGTCTTTTTGGACCAGTTACATACGTCACCTATTTATAGATCAAATAAATATTTCTCTATAACATACCCATAATAGGATCCCTTCCAGACTTGTAATAAGTTTCACTCATCTTCCTAACTTAGGGAATGGAAGCATAAAAAGTGGGTGAGATCAAAAACTCATAAAGGGTAAACATAAGAGATGAAAAAACCATAACCAACAAAGTAACAATCATAAATTTTGAGTTAAGGAAAATAAAAATTAATAACATAAGAAATAAATCAATATATTGTGGAAACATGGCTCAATAAAAATGATCTATGGGAACATAAAATAGACATAAAAATAAGTATAATACAATGGCACAAACCTTAGCATAGGAAAACATTATCATAATGAGTCATACACTTTTGACACTCCGTTCTATCACAGAGTCTAAGGAATGAAAAAGGGGGAGTACCTCAAGCAAATAAAAACAAAAAAAAGAAGGGAGAGAGAAGAAGCATCAAGTGTTGCAAAGGCATTAAGGCGCTCAAGTGACGTGCGCACCGACATTGGTCACACAGGTTACATACGCGCCAGATGTGAGGTGCGCAAGTCACTTGCGCACCCACATTGAAATTTCACCCTAATATCAGGAGGCCTATAAATACCCCCTATGGTCCTAATGCACCCAATTTGTGTATACATTTCCATATATATTATTGAAAATAAAAACATGTTTTCAGCAAATATATTTTGTTTCAAGAACATATTCTTTGATTTTGGTGATTCTGTTTACTTTCAGAAACTTTCTGGCTAAAATACACAATCAAGGGAAGAGTGTTGAAATTTTAAAACTACACGGTGTGTACTTTATATACACGTCGTGTACATCCAAACAAGGACACTAATCAAAGGAGGAAGTACATTCCCATGTCGCCAGCATAAAGCTACACGCCGTGTGAGGCGGCGCAACACGCAGTGTACTACTTTCTAGAATCGGTTGTTGTTGAGAAAAGTCTACACACCCATGTGGCCGTTGAAGAAGTCACGACGTGTTCCATTATCTAAATTCCGTGTATACTATTCCAGAAGGGGATTGATGGATGAATTTTGATACTACATGCCATGTATGGTGGCCCTACATGCTGTGTACCCTCAACTACCAGGCGGTGTCGTGCCATAGTCAAAGACGACGTGTTAGGCTGCCTACTAGTGGAGAAAAATGGGCGCCAAAGCACGTTGACAGAAGTACACGGAGTTTACTTTATATACACACCGTCTACTTTATTTTTCTATTAAAAGAGGCCTTGGCCTTCGGATTTTGGAGTTCAAAACCAGTGGAGGAGAGAAGAAGCTCTGCTGCTACCATTCCCGAGCCACTGTGGTGCCATAAGTTCCACTATTCTGCCTTCTGAAACCTTACCTCAACACTTACACGATGAATCCATCAGGTATCACATGTGTCATTTCTATTCTGCTTTCTATGTGTAAGTAAACCCCTCATGTTGGTGCTACGAATGAAAGGATCATAATTTTTTTGTTGTTTTATATAGTTGTGTTTGCTTGTTGTAATTCTTCTTACTCTTCTTAATTCACTGTCAAATATAACTGAGAATTATGAGCCCGACCAAGGGAAGAATTATCAACGATACAAAAGAGATGTAACGGTGAAAACATCCATGACCATTGGAAAGATTTCACTCATTCAAATAATGGACTAAACTTAATAAAGAATTAAAAACACTGACTACCAGACCAAGGAGTCAACCTCTCTAATTCTAAACAAGAGGAACTGAACCAAGGAAATCATGTAATAAAAGGAAATCCAAAATGTTGAATTATCATGAACAACACAACCATTTAAGCAATCCGCATAAGAACTCCATAATCACCACAACCCCAACGCATCTTTTCTTCTCGTTTTAAATTCTTTTAAATTCTCTTGTTGTTTTCTTTTAAACTGTTAATCATTTCTTCAAAGTAAAACAATATAGTTTTAATCCAAAACCAAAATAAAAACAATCAACTCTAAATTCTACATACTTCAGCTAATTATGTATTAACTCAATTGAATTCACGCACGCCATAGTTCCCTATGGATCTACCCCTAACTTATACTATACTAAAGTTTTAAGAACGGGTAATTAATTTGGGACACATATAACTTCAACCATAATGAAAAGCGATACCAGGGCCCCCCATTTCAAGGATGAATTTTCCAAAACTCAGATTCAAGCACTAGTCACCCAAGTCTTTGTCTGATGTCTTCCGAACACTTCTCAGGTAATTCTGTACCTAGAATGGAAGGAAGAATAAGGTCTATGTGTTAGAACTCATCAATACTTGTCCGCCTAAGTGACCATCCCTTAAGATAAATGAAGACACTTGTGCGCCGCCTTTCCCTCTCAAGGGAACTTGCGCGCCACCCTTCTGGAAGCCTCTAGGGATGATACTAAGGGATTTAGTTCAAAGTATCCCAAGTATTACCCTATATATTCTTCGTCGCCCAAGGTGACTCATGTTGCGCAAGTCTACTTGTGCAACAAGGAATTGCGCGCCAGAATGATACTTGTGCGCCTCCTTCCTAGTCACCTCATTTCCTCAAATCCACCTCTCCACTTTAAGAAATAGCCTTCAAAACAATCTTCAAATACATTTATGGCATGGTTCCTTTATTGGCGCCCTTATCTGAAATTAATTATGTGATAACCTCTCTCAAAACCTCGCGACTTACAATCTTTCTTTCACCATGGTTAGAATTTTTTTCTCTATCCTCATCCTTTAAATTTGAGAATATCTTTTGGTTTGGGCCTCCTTATTAGGAGTAAGCCCTAGTATTAAGTTCTCTTAACCTGGGCCTCCTTCTCAAGAGTATTCCCCAGTCATAATTTCCTTAAACTGGGCCTCCTTCTCAAGAGTAAGCCCCAAGGTACAAGTCCACTTAACCTGGGCCTCCTTCTCAGGAGTAAGCCCCAGTATCAAGTTCCCTTAACCTGGGCCTCCTTCTCAGAAGTAAGCCCCAGTCTCCAGTTCCCTTAACCTGGGCCTCCTTCTCTAGAGTAAGATCCAGTCAAAATTTTCTTTAACATTGGGCCTCCTTCTCAGGAGTAAGCCCCAAGTTACAAGTTCCCTTAACCTGGGCCTCCTTTTCAGTAGTAAGACCCAGTCTCAAGTTCCCTTAAAACATGTCCTTCTTCTCATGAGTAAGCCCCTTTTATAATTTCCTTTAACATTGGGCATTCTCCTCAAGAGTAAGCCCTAATATTAATTTATTTTTATTTGGGCTTCCTTATTAGGAATAATCCCCAATAATCAGTCCCTCTTAATTTGGGCTTCCTTTTCAGGTGTAAGCCCTGGGTTAAAAATCCAAATCTCTATAAAGTACAAATACCTTTATGGACCATTCTCTTGGGCTTCTTTCCTACGTCCTGGTCTTCATCTACTTGGGAAGTCATACATAAGTTAGCCCCACATAATTTCTCATGACTGCATCTTTCATGGAACCATCATCAAGTTTACTCATACCTCTTGTTTCTCACACCGAGCATGAATCACATGAGCTTAGAGTGTGAAATTAATCAAGACAACTATTTTTGGGTCATTAACCATTCATAAACCCCATATTTCTTTATCTGAACTATGTGGACTTTGATCTCTACATTAAAAGTAGAGTACATAGGAAGCCTTTATAAGGTTCAAGCCCATATTTCATTAATTATTGTCTATCCCATATGACGTTAAATTATATCTTTATTTTCGAAATACATAGGTTTTTATTCCTTTTTAACAAGGATACGTAGGTAGCCCATCTGTGGGTACGATCCCAACTCTAAAATAATCCATGTATTTCTGAATGACAATAAACTTCAAGTGCCCCACTGAGTGTCTTTAAAACCAGTATGGTTCTCATAATGACCAAGAGATTTCTATATAGTGTATTGAAGGATACCATTGAATAAGAATCTCTAATACATACTGATGATTCTCCATCGATGAAGAACCTCGAATACATATGAAAGATTCTCTAAATCCCATAAATATCAATCATTAATTGCTAAATCTAAAAAAAACTCATTTTCATAATTAGTGAATTAATAAGGATTCGCGAACATAACTTAAATCTATGAGAGGGTCCTAGAGTAGGAACTAATTCCCCCCAAAAAGGTGTGATGAGCCTAACCTCCCATCCTCTCGACCAATGCAAATTCTTAAGCCTCATCAGTCCACAACTAATGAGCACCTAACTTTGGAAAGTTGGTCCAAATGGATATAGAATCATTGGAGGTTTACGGTTCTACGAATAAACCCATTAGAAACTGATTGGAATGTTTGAACCTTAAACAAACCAGGTCATCCCCATTTCTAGAAGAAACAAAAAATTGTGAACCCAACATTAATCCTTAGCCAAGTTAAATATTATTTTAATTATTTTTTAGGCCCCTATTAAACTCAATATGAGGGCCAAAAAAGCAATCAAACACATATGTGTTCATCCAAAAGATGTAGTTTGGCGAAACCTATCTTGATTATGTCTTCTATATCAAACATGCACTCTTTTTCAAGATCTCTCCGCAACACAGAATGGATTATTTAAAATTCACACCTGTGAATGACTCAACCACTACTCCTACTGGATCCTCGTCTGCTCTGAGGAATAAATCACCTACTCAGCATCTTCAACGTTGGGTCTTGAATGCACTGGTGAGGGAATACTGTCAAAATGGTACCATCCTGACTCAGGAGGCCGCTCGACAAGCCCTCCAAGTTAACAACTCACCCTGGTTGTCCGGACAACGATGACCAGTGGTTAAGAAGCAGGTGGTGTCAACCACCGTCTCCAACCGTTTTGGGTCGTTATCCCCAAAACACAACAACAAGTCCCTCCCATATTATAAGGAGGTGAATTAAGAGGTCACTTAAGGCCTTAGTTCAAGAAGACAAGAGTCCTTCCTAAGGACTCCCACCAACAATTGCCATCAGAATTGTGCGATAGTGCACCCTCAACATGATGATGGTGTCGTCTTTAGATGTTCTTCTTAGCTCCCTTAGACCCTAGAACGTAAGGAAATCCTTCATAAGTGAACTTCGGTCAACAAGGATCAGGTTCTTTCCTCAGCCCCTTCCGGATAAGTCCATCAATCTAACTTGATGGCAAACAACGAGAGGGAATATACACCCGTCCGTCCTGATTTCACTGCCCATCAGACTCGTCTGGCAGTAACACATCAATCCTGCCAGGAAATTCTGGTGGAGTACTATAGGCAGGCACATACACTTTTTTATAATTCATCATCCAGTCAACAGGATTGTCTGACTGCATCCAAAGAAACTCGCTAATCAAATGTGGTGACCACCTATAAACAGGCACATACATGTTCTTACACTCATCAATTCAGGTAGCAGTATCGTCCACCAGTATTGAAGGAAGTTCATCAATCATATTTGGTGGAGAACAATCAGCAGGGACATACACCTGCAGTTCATCAAGCTAACCGACAATCTTGTTTGGTAGCACCTGGAGATGTCAATTGGAAAGTTCCAATGACAAAAATAAGGTAGACACAACTTTCTACCCCCACACATGAGTACTGTCAGAATTCACTTACAGGAAAAGGAGGACAGGAGCAGGAACACAAACCTACTCCAAACCCAAAATGGACATATATTCCTGTTCCGGAAGCTAAGGTCACAAAGCACATTCTGTCAATGGGGAAAGAGCAGAAGCAAATACCTGTTCATATCGTCGATGCTTGTCAGGATATTATAACAACTTTAGCAGCATCTTAGGGAAAGAAACATAAATCTATCTCTATCGGTGGAGTGACTCATAAAAATGTCCCTCATGAGCAGATACATACCTATGTTCTAGTACAGGAGGGTTGTGGGGCATACTCTCCCATGTCATACGGCAATCAAGTCAGGAACATACACCTGATTTAAATGGAGATAATCATCCTAACCTGACCATTTCTCCTGAGCAGGCACATAAACCTGCTCGTAATAACCACTTTCATCAACAATTGGATTCCAAAGTGAGTAAGAAGGTGTCCAAGAAAAATACCCCTCCAGCATAGTTGAAAAATAAAGAGCCCATCTGAAATAAGGCCTTGCTCAATGCTGGTGTTCTTGAAGCACTCAGACAATTGTCTGTTGCAACTCAAGATTCAACTCTCTCATTTCTAGATTTCAGAAGTAATAATAATAATTATGAAGGACTTCATCAGACACTTACTTATAAAGACTTGCTTCATGAAAATTCGTTCAATCTTAAAGTATCGTCTTCTGATGAGAGCCACGATAACCCTCTGCGTGGTCAGAAGACCAAGGAGCAAGAGGTTTCAACTTTTGTTGTAACCCACCATGGTGGTCCTCCCCATGATGATGAATTTAGCTGTGAAATTCCTCTCCACAGTAGTTATTTGCATTGCCTGGAAAATTATTTAATGGACAACGCAGTAACGAGAAAGCCCTCTTTTCTTGAGGCACTTGCAAATGTGAAGCTAGTCATGTTTGATGCCTTACCGCTAGTAGGTGAAATATGTTCTCAATTAGAAGATAGCCTGAGGTGTAGGTCATTCTCCAAACCACCCATGGTCATTCATCTTTTAATTTGACAAATTAATTCTCTACCAATATTTTTGAATTTGATGAAGTAACAAAGAAGCACCATCTTTGGTCCATTCAGGTAGAATAATCTGCATCAAATGACAAAGAGGAAGTGCTAAATATGAGAAAACAACTGGCGAATGGTGAAATACCAGTCATGTTTTTTCCTTTTCCTGACTCTCAGTATGATATTCCGAAAACGTTGACAGAAGATTGTATTCACGATATTCATCTCAACATAGGGAAAAATATTTTTCACTTAAAATAGAAAATATTATATTATGATGAATATGAAAATCATGTTAAGGTAATAGAAGGGTTTCAACACCTAATTGACTTGGCATCTCTCTCAGTTTCTGGACATCCAAAGGTTGAAAATCAGTAGAGAGCCCTTTAACATTCATGTCTTAGTGCATTAAAAAGGTTGCACTAGTTAATTACCAATGCCCTGTCTGGTATTCATATCAGGGGATGGGGTGTTCATGGAGCATTTCATTTCACTATGCTCTCCAGTCAACAAAGCCCACCAAAAGTGGTGTCATGAAATGTTATTGCCCATGGATGGCCACATCTACCTAGTTTTGTGTGTAATAAAAGGCTTGATCAAGAATAGTCCTCAACTAGTTCTTCCCAAAGTCAAGCATATAAAGAACAAGTTGTTGAATTACCCTTGCATCATGAAAATGAGAATATTGAACAGGTTTCTCATTTATAGCATGCACATCATCAAGTAACAGAGGTGTCAGAAATAATCCAATGGTCATCTAAGCCAGGTGATTTGTGTGGATGTCGGATGATGCATCCCGCTAATTTCTGGAATTATGTCTGCAAAATCAGGAGGGCTTTTAAGAAAGTTTCAGATGTAGCAGATCAAGAGCCACCTCAGCTTTCTAGGCTGGGGACTCTATTAATCCAACCCTCAGGATCAAAAGATAGGATTCAAGGAGTTGACCAAGAAAAATAAGAACAACCCCAGTCCAACAGACTAGGGACTTTTTCAAATTCTCAATCTCTTCCTCAGCGAAACTCAGTCTTCTCCTGATTAGGGAAGAAGCTACAAGAGGAACGTAGATCTGAATTATCAGGAGATTCCCTCCAAATTACGGTTCATCAATAATTTCCTAAGGGATTAGCCAAAAAATGTCAAAGTCTCGTAATAGACTTTAAAGAAGACAATATCGCATAAATGCTGACAGAAATACTACAATGCATTATTCTTCGATAAATTTCATCAATACCATTGTTAGAAATCCCCCAGAACATGAGGCTCACTTAGAGGGATCAGATGAAGAAGTTCCTATTCAAGAGGTTTTACACATGGAAATAAATGAAGGAGGTGTGTGTACTAGAAGACAAAGGGTTTCCCAGGGGAAAGAAATTCCTTTGGGTAATTCCCTTCCAAACACTAGAAAGGCAAATTCCAAGGAAAAGGGTAAATGTCTGGTTACATTCCACCCAACCTCTGGAGAAGGCCAATCAATCTCATTATAGGAAAGGTTCACACAAAAAGAAGAAGAAATGAAATAGTTAAGGAGGTTAAATGAGGAACTACTTCAAGGTAGTCTTCCTTCTAAGCATGATGGAGTTAATCAATCAAGGGAATTTGTTACAGCTACTGGGATGGATCAAGAATATCCCCCTTTACAAGTACACACTCAATGGTCCAATCCTATGGGTCATACGCGACATCAACTAACAATCCTATAATCAGTGGAAGTACCTGTTGCAACACCCTTCCAAAATCCACTTATTGCACCTACTCAGGTCCAAGCTCAACCAGATGTTTCTCAAAAATTAATGACTACCCTTGAGTCATTAACATATCGATTGGAATCTATAGAATAAAAAAGTTCATAAGTTCAAGCAGAAAAGAGAGCTTACCCTGAATGGGTGGATGCAATCCCTCCCCCATCAAATTTTTTGAATACCACATTCCCATTTTTAATGCTTCGGGAGATCCAGAACAACACTTGACACATTTCATTTCTTTTTGTGATTCTATGATGGGAACTCCTCAACAAAAAGAAGTAGTTAATCTTAGGTGTTTTGTGCAGTCATTACAAGGACCTTCTTTTGTCTGGTATACCAGTTTGCAATCTCAGTCAATTACCGGGTGGGAAGATCTTCGTATAAGGTTCCTTCCTCAATTTATCTCAACATTACCAAAGAAAACAGTTTTTGATCTTTATAATTATAATAAAAGGGAAAATGAAAGTGTTTCAGGTTTCATTGCTTGTTGAAAGGGATTAACATATTCCATAATTTTAGCACTCCTTCAAGAAGAGTTGTTGTCAATCTGTGTGGAAAATCTGTGTGATGAATTACGTACACCATTGATCCTTGTGAAATACACAGGATGGTTTTGATACCTTACTTCAATCACTCAGTAGATATAAGATTCTCTTACAAAGACTAAGGTTAAAAATCATGTAATTCCATCAGTTCCAGGAAGGAAAATAGGGAAAGAAGACACTACTACAGTTACACTTAAACAAGAACATGCACCTGCTTCCACTTCAAAACCTTCATCATATTGAAGGGATCCACCTCTTGAGTGTCAAAAACAATGGCTGCCTCATCAAGATGATCAAAGAGATCAAAGGTAGAAAAAGTTTAAGGATTTAAAGAACATAGTTTATTCTTTTTGGAATGGAAAAGTTACTGGTTACTTCATCTCATCTCTAGAAAACAATTTGGTTCAGTTTCCAAGGCCCAAAAGGCCGAACAAAGAAGGACATGAAGACCTCCCCAACTATTTCCCATTTAATTAGATGTTGGGGAATCTCATTCAGGAGTTTTTTTTCTTCAATGAACTCCATCAAAAGATGGTGGACTCTGGACAAGTAAATTTGAAAGGTTCTTCCACCCAGGTAGCATGTGTTACTGCTACTGATCCAGAGGAAGAAGGCGATTGGAATGAAGTCAAAAGTAAAAATGTGTAGATGTATGATGATTGGATGGTCAGGAAAATGATCAACCGAACTCATACCATTTTACGAACACAATTGAATCAACTAATTGTGTCTTCTTCTATGTATACCACAACAAAACCATCTTCATCAGAAGGAAAATCCTCAAAGAAGTAGTGTAATTTGAAGAAAGAAGACCAGTCAGAAGAAGATGAGCTCGTGTAAGAACCTGTTTTGTCATTGAATCTGAAAGATTTTATTCCATTTTCTACAAAAGCATGGTCACTTCCCCACCAAACGGCACAACCTGAACTGGTTCATCAGGAAGAATCTTCATTAGATGAAAAATTGGTCTTTGGTTTGGTTAATATGATTCATTTAACGGATCCCTGTGCCAATGACAGTTTTTATTTTGATGATCCTAAGTTCCTTGTATCTAACATAGGAGTTAGAAGAAGATACAGAGGTCTAGGATACAGGGGAAGAAATGGATATTCCAGAAGCCACTGTTTCAATCCTACCCCTACTAGAACTGTATATGCGGCAGAAACTCATGGGAAAGCCCTTCAGCGGGCTCAACAGGAACAAGAATGTTCTTCCACAGATGGTAGATTCTGTCTTGACACAGTTATTTTAGAATACCGGTTAGAGGTCACACCTTCTTCCTCTTATAAAATAGATAGATCTAGTCGGTCTAATCTACCAAAGCCAGGAGTGTTTCTAATTCCTGCCCCGATATGGGATGCATCTAATGCTAAAGCATCAACTTCCAAGGCACCTGCAAAACCAATTTTTCATGATTTGAAACATAGACCATTGGAACAAAAGTATGATGTCTTGAAACATTTGGCCCAAGTACCGGCCATGTTATCAATTCTGGATGCCCTGAATCTGTCAAAAGATCTTCAGGAGGTGCTTATTGAGGCTTTTTGATGTCCTTAAGAATTCGAAACTGAAAATTCTGCTGCTGAAGTATACCATATAGATAATGATCCTGCATAATTCCATGAAGTGATATTTTTTACAGATAAAGATGAATATAATATTGTACATGGACATATCATACCTTTGTATCTATCTGGAAAAGTCAATGATATAGACATCCGATGAGCTTTCATTGATAATGGATCAAGAGTCAATCTCATTCCTATTTGTACACTTCGTCGATTAGGCTTCCTCGAATCTGATTTATATTCTTCTAATTTGATGTTTCTAGGATACTATAAGAATGAACAAGAACCGCTGGTTGAAATTACACAAAAAATTCAGTTTGGAGACCTTGTATCTAATTTGGACTTCATGTTAGTTCTTCAGGATACAACCTTCAACATTTTTATTGGAAGAATTTGGCTACATCAACATGCGGCCATACCTTCGTCATACCATCAATTTCTCAAATATTATTTCAATGGTAAAATTAGGACATTTTATGGTGAAAAGGCCCCATTCAAAACCTGTGAATCTCAATACATTGAGGCAGGATTTTATCAGATAGAAGGAAAGAAAAACTCTATGGCAAAGAAGGTTACCAAAATTAAGGCTCCAAATGGTTTGGAAAAGATTCTAGTAAACCCATTAATACATGTGAGTACATATTATGTGTTTCCCATCAATCAAATTGGTAGGATAGACCAACATCCAAACACTCTTATAGAAACTTTGATAATGTCAATTACGAAAATCAAGACACACAGCATGAGAGAAATTTTTGATTCACCATGAAATGATGAAATCTTATATGGAGATGTCTTCATTTCATCCACTAAAATCCAGAAATTCTATACTTCATCAACCAGGTCAAAAGAAGTTATAGTAATACCAGAGGAAAATGGTGATGTCGATTCTCAATCTATCATCCCCTATTTGCCACCTCAGGAAAACCCTTCATCATTAATTGGGTTTGAAATAGCGGTCTCTTCTTCGAGATGTTCAAATTATAACCTCTCCCCTACCTATGAATGTTCTACTTCGTCATCTACTCTACAAGTAGAAACAAAAGAAATAACACATATTGAAGAAGAGGATGAAGATCTCAGAGATGCTCCTACAACATTTGAAGAGGGTATCTCCACCACTGTAGATGAACTTATTTAAATAAATCTGGGTACAAAAGAAGATTAATGCCCCACTTTAATTAGTGAAATCATAAATCTTGGAGAGAAAGAAATGTATACTTCATTTCTAAAGAAAAATAGAGATTTATTTACTTGGAATTATATAGATATTCCAGGTCTTGATCCTGATGTTTCCACTCATCACCAGGGTTTTCCAAAAGAACATCGATGATTCATGCAAGAAGCAAGAAGAACACACCCAACTTATACCTCTAAAATTGAATTTGAAGTTGATAATATTATCAAGGATAACTTCATTAGAGAAGTTCAATATCCCAAATGGCTGGATAATATTTTCCCTGTGAAAAAGAATAATGGAAAAATTAGAGTTTTCATTGACATTAGAGATCTTAATCAGCATTGTCCCAATGATGATTTTTTGGTTCCAATCACAACTCTAAATTGATGCAACAACTGGCTACAAAGATCATTCCTTCATGGATGGTTACTCAGAGTACAATGAAATACGAATGGCCCCAGAAGATGAAGAGTCTACAGCCTTCAGAGCTCCTCGGAGGTGTGTTTTTCTATCAGGTAATTCCCTTTGTCCTAAAGAATACAGGTGCAACGTATCAACATGCCATGCACCATATCTTTAAACCCTTTTAGGGAAATTTGTTGAATGTTATGTGGATGATTTTGTGGTTAAATCTAGACAATGTTCTAATCACTTGGCCGATCTAGAAATCATATTCGACAAACTTTTACAACACAATTTGAAGATGGCCCCCTTTAAATGTGCTTTCAGGGTAACCTCAAGAAAATTTCTCGGCTTTGTTGTATGGAATCATGGTATTGAAGTTGATTCTGAGAAGACAAAATCAATCCCTGACATGTCACCTACTAGAAATTTCAAGGAGTTAAGAGAACTTCAAGGCCACTTGGCCTATATTCAGCATTTCATTGCCAATTTGGCAGCCGAGTGTTTACCCTTCACCAGATTAATGAAGAAGGGAGTAACCTACTAGTGGACTGAAGAATGTTAAGAATAATTCGATATCCTCAAGAAATATCTCTTGAGTCCACCGGTATTAATTCCAGCTGTTGAAGGAAGAACACTTATTCTCTATGTGACAGCTTTAGAGCGATCATTGGGTGCCTTACTTGCCCGAAAGAATGATACTGGGAATGAAAAGAACCTTTACTATCTCAGTCAAACTATGCTTGAGGTAGAAACTCAATATTCAAGTATTGAAAAGTGTTTCCCAGAATTAATCTTTGCGGTTCAGAAATTGAGACACTGCCTGTAACATCATGAGGTCCAATTGGTATACTGCAATAACCTGCTCAAATTCGTCCACAGTCATCCTATGCTTACAGGACATCTGGCAAGGTGGGCAGTTGTTTTGTAGCAGTTCGATATCCAGTATGTGTCTCAAAAGGCAATAAAATCCAATGATCTAGCTGATTTCCTTTTTGGACACCCATCAGTTGAAGATATATCTTTGAATATTGAACTTCCTAATGAAGAAGTCTTCTCTATTCAAGATAACTCTCAAACATGGGAAATTTATTTCATTGGTTCCTCCAAAATTTCGACAGGGAAGAGAATGGAAGATCCTAAATTCAACAAAGTTGGGTTAGGAGTTGTGCTTGTTTATCTAGAAAAGGTAGTGTTTCCTTATTCCTTCTTATTGTCAGGAGTTGGTACAAACAATGAAGAAGAATATCAAGCTCTCATCGTAGGCTTGGAATTGGCGCTTCAGGCACAGGTAAATCACTTGAAGGTAAAAGGTGATTCAGATATGGTAATCAAACAAATCAATGGGGATTATTCCATAAAAAAAGTAAGATTCAATACTTTTGTGTGATTACGTCAGAAATTTAATAGCAGAATTTCCCTCAGAACCGACATTATCTCATGTCCCGCAATCACAAAATGCCCAAGCTGATACACTGGCTAATGTAGCCACAACCCTGAAAAATCCAAATCAGGACGAAACAATCATCAGTATTTCCCATTGTCATATAGTATCACCTTATATACAAATCAGAACAGAGGAAATCAATGAAATTAGTCCCATATCTAAACTATATGGTCATGCTACAAGATGGATGACACTTATTAGGGAATACCTCCAAAATGGGAAAATTCCACCAGATAGAGCTGGGAGAGAACAAGTCCAGTGACGTGTGGTCAATTTTACTCTTTATGATATACCAGATCACAAAAAAGTTCTCTTCAAGTTAGTTTTGGATGGAATTATCTTCAGATGTATTGATAGTGAAGAGACAACGGCTGTCATGAGTGAAGTTCATGTATGATTTTGTGGTGCCCACCAATCTGGACATAGAATTTCAGGTCAAATTTGAAGGTTGGGATACTTCTAGCCTTCAAAGATACACGATTGTGTTGACTTCTCTAAGAAGTTCCATTCTTTCCAAGTATGCGCTAACTTCATTCATCAACCCCCAGAGTTTCTTCATACAGCTAAATACTCATGGCCATTTGCCACATGGGGAATGGATGTAGTAGGACCTTATCCTAAGGCTACATCCAAGTAGTTTAAGTATATTCTTACTGCTACTGACTTATTTTCCAAATGGGAAGAGGAAATACCTTTCAAGGAATTTTGTTCTAAAGGCATTGTGAGCTTCATCAAGTCTAACATCATTACCAGATTTGGTGTTCCTCATACCATACTGACGGATAATGGAACCAACTTCTGTTCATCCGAGGTGAGAAAGTTATATCAAGAATAAAACATTGAATCCAACCATTCATCTCGGTATCATGCAGTGGCCAATGGCCAAATAGAGGCCTTCAATAAGACTCTTTCAAAATTACTAAAAAATATGGTGGATAAAGATAAGAAATCATATCTTGATAAACTTTTTCATGCTTTATGGGTTTATCGGACCACCACCCGCACTACTACACAGTCAACTCCATATTCATTGGTATATGGAAGAAAAGCAGTATTTACCATTGAGGTTCAATTACCTTCGCTCAGAGTAGCCATTTGTGATCAGAAATCCACAGATGAACAATCTCAAAAGTGATTTGATGAATTGGAAATATTAGATGAAAAAAGATTGTCCACCCTGCCCCACTTGGATGTTTATCAGAATCAAATAGCATGGGCTTTCAATAAAAAAGTTAGTATTCATTAATTTATTCAAGGATAATTTGTATTGGTCCTTAGAACTCCATTGATACCAGTAATGAATCCTTCAAAGCATGAGCCAAAGTGGGAAGGACCTTATTCAATACATAAGGTCTACTCCAATGGAGCTTATTCTTTAATCTCAATGGATGGAGAACTCATTAAAACTTTAACCAATGAAAGATTCCTAAAAAAGTATTTTGTGTAACACAAATACACTGATTTTCCTTGCTGAAAGACATTAAACTGCAGAGCCCCTCGTTCGTCCAACATGACGTTAAACTGTGTCCCCTTTGTCATCCAATATGACATTAAACTGTGCATCATCCTGCATGACGATAAACTATACATGTTCATCTAACATGACATTTAATATGTGAAAAATTCCCTTAATACGTCCTACATGACGTTAAACTGTGCATCGTTAAGGTTGTTTCTACCTCTTGTTTCTCACACCGAGCATGAATCACGTGAGTTTACTGTACGATTCAACCATAACACCCTCTCCGGTCCGCTAACCATGCGTAAGTCCCAACACCATCTTCGGGTCGTTTTCCTCAAGTACAACTCGATCACCAATTCATTCTCAAGAAAACTACGTGGACTTTGATCCTTACCATCTAGGCTAGGTACGTAGGCAACATCCCAAGGTTCAAGTCCAAAACCAATATTTTCATGTCGGTTCACCTCCATCTCATACGATGTTGATCCATGAATCCCCCCCCAAAACCAATATCTTCACATTAGTTCACCATCGTTCTACATGACGTTATGCTATGTACGCCCCTTTTATCTTTGCTACATGACACTAAACTATGCAGCACCATCGTCATTGCTATATGACGTTAAACTATACAGTCCCCCATTTTCCTCACTGCAAGACATTAAACTGCATAACAATACATCCTAGATACATGATGCTAAACTGTGCAGCACCGGTCCATGCATATGACCTTAAACTGTTCGCACTTTTGTCATGTATGACAATAAACTACAACCGTCTCTGACACCCTCACCTAAGAGGGAATCATTATTGACATTGATCTCGAATCATGTCATATTACAAGGACTACGTGCATACATGGAATTGCATGAACCTTTAATCTTGGGTCCAACCGTCATTGCACTAAAGTCCCCTTTTACCCTTCACATGCACGAACCAAATATGTACAAGGGATGTTTCAAGAACTATGTATAGCTTGATTACCATCCCTATGGGATACGTAGGAACGTTCGAGCATCCCTCAAATCCAGCCCCAAGTCTTTGAGCCTAACCCCAAACTCCACTTTCAGTCCCTTGGCTGAAAAGTCCCCCTGTGAGCACATAAATGTGGTATGAAAACCCTGGTCTTTATTCACATCAGGTTTATAATAAATACACGATGTGTCTCCCTCAATATGGTCTGATCTCTATGACCCTAAACTAAGATCTCCTATGCTCTCATCCCACATGACGTTAAACTTTATTTCAAGAACTACGTATGGCTTGGTTCTCATTTTAATGAGATACATAGTGAAGTCCATCATCTCAATTTAGGACCCAGCCACAACATGATTATTGTCAGCATTGGTCTATGTATCTTTTTCATGAATTGGAAAATACCCATTTATATGTGTCATAATCCTAACCACAAATACTTCCAGATCTCCATAACCGTTTTTTTGACTTCTGGTCACAAAATTTCTGATACCCAGAAATTCTTTTGCTTGACCATCCAACATGTGTCCTTAGGTGGCCTTGCATAAATATTCTATATAACGGATCTTTCATCCAAAAGATTCTATTATTTGACTATGCAGTCAATGTCTTTAGGTGGACATGCATAATTGAACACCCCTAACGGGTTTGTAAAATATTGGTAACTTCATTCTTGGGGGAAAAACCTCTTTTTTTCCTTATTGGTCTTAACGACGATATATAGGGATATGAAAAAAAGCCATCCTTAACATATTTGTCCCATACTCGTTTTCATGATCTGAAATTATTCAAGTCTATGGTTTATATTTTCCTTCCCTACATTTGGGTCAAACCTTCATAGGAGTGACATTCATCCAATTCTCTGACAATCTTGATTGGTAATATCCTCTCCATATTCAATTACCTCTCTCCATATAGTAGACTCTATGCTTTGGGAAATTTTAATCTCCATAAACATTCACTGGATTTTAACAATAGAAAAGTAAAATTTCTAAGAGTTATTTTGCTGGACTACGCAGCACATGCCCTTAGGTGGCCTTGTATAAGTAGTCTACATAACGGACCTATCAGCCAAAGGATGATATTATTTTACTATGCATCCAATGCCCTTAAGTGGACCAGTATAATTCAACCCCCTAACAAGTATGTCAAATAGTAGTAACTTCACTCTTAGGAAATACTTCCTCTAATTCCTTTTATCCCTTTTTTCATATCATCCCTCAGATTCAAAATTTCTTGAGTAATAGTTTACATGTTTTCCCCCATACATGAATGTGGTAATATGTTTTCAAATAAATTATCATGGAATTGAGTCTATTTTAATCCATTTGGTCAAAGCTATTCAACCTAAAACATTATCCTTTTTATATCCGACATGCATGACTTTAAAATGCCAACAAGAGATAGGGTACTCATTAAATTGGGAACCGGTAAAAGGAACTCTGAATAAAATTTGAGTCCCAGATCGCTAAATGTATATTTTGAATGATTTAGGCAATATTGAGCATTAAAAACATGCAAAGTTTGTGGGGTTGTTTGTATAATCCTAGAAAAAAATCAAACTCTACTTACTAAGTCCATTGGCTTAGGTAAAAAAATTTAAATTTTTTGCAATAGAATGCACGTACAAATGATTGAATTTGAAAAGTTTTTTTTTCATTGATGCAAAAGATTAGATGAACATTCACAGATTGGAGTATCTTCTCTTTTTCAAGAATTACAAGAGGATTTCAACATAACTTTTCATTTGATTTACAACATCCCGAGCTTCATCAGCAACCACATGAAGTTCATTCACTCAACCAGATTCACTCTCTTGAACTTAATGGAGTGATTTCTTGGCATCTATGATGGCTTTCATGCCATCCATTTGGACTCCTTCCAATGAATTGTTAAGTTGGTCAAGTTCCCCAATTACGGAATCTAGCTGTTGCTGAAGGTGCATCTGCTGGACAAATTTCTCTGTGATATTCTACTTCAGGTCCTTTAGCTTTGCATCATGAGCAACCTCAGCTCGAGACACCGCAACCTCAAATTCACTGATATTGGTCAGTAACCTCACACTGATCAGATCTTGACAGCATTTTTCTTATTCTCCCTTTTTAAGAAGACTTGTTTCACTGCGGTATGGATCTTTTAATATCCAAAACTGCCAAGTAACAACATGACGAACAAGGATAAAAGTCACAGGATCTTCGAAGACAGCTCTTCAAGAGGCACTTTAGATATGATCTTCCATATATTCTTCCATGTCTTGCAATGTGAGAATTAGAGCGCCTTTTTCACCTCTGGGTATGATTCAACATCGCTATCACATGGGGTACTATAGTTCGGGATTAATGCACTTAAAGAAGTGCCTTGTTCTGCTCCTTCTCGCCTGAACCTTGGTACGTCACTTTATACTCCCGTTGGGGCTGATGCTGAGGGTTTAACTCCAGATTTAGCCACTGAAGTTGACAGCCCTATATAGTCAATTGAAATTTTTTCTTAGTTTTAAAGGATAACAAAAGTTGATTAGCTGTCTTGAAAATTAAGTACAACCACAAATATTATCATCTTTTACCCAATGGTTGATCAGCAGTATGTCCTCCCTATATTTCCTAGCTTCAATAGTATTTTCAGGATGAGTTTCAAGAAGCTCTTCCGGGTTAAGCTCCACTTGAGCTAGCATCTCTGCAATGATAGGGTTGTATCTACCCCCTTCAGGCATCAGAAGATCAACAGATTGCTCAGACGGAACTACACATTTCAACCAATCATGATCAGAGATGTAATAAAAAAATTTAACTGGATGAAGGATAACACTCACGTCCAAAATCATCAAAATCACATGGTAATTTAACATGATCTAAAATTTCTTCAAAAGATGCACTAAGTTTCATCATTTCATCCAGTGATATCCCGAATTCCTGGTTAGTCTCACCAGTGGGAGCATTTGACATGCATTTTTGGAGACCCTCCTTCTGCGACCTCTGACCCCAGATAGCTTCCTTAGAGAAAATTGCGGAGTCAGTTTTAGTGGTCACCAAATGTTATGGTGTAAGTGTTAAACCTAAATCATCATAGAATGGAAGTCATTTGATGTTTTCATTAAACATTCTATGAAGTATTGTTAATTTACTAGAACCAGGCTCTTCTCTCCTTGCAGTAGCAACATGAGCAGTACTGGGAACAGACGTTGGCTCTTCTTCTCTCATCGTTTCTTTAGGAGTATCTAGGTCAGCATGAATTTGTGACTGTTCACCAGCACCCTCTGACGTCCTTAGAGGAGGGTTAGTCCTCTCACTCAAAGGGGAAATCGAAGAAGCCCCTGCAATCTGAAGAAGTATGAGAAACCTTTTCATGAGTTAGGATTCATGACTATCTGAAGGACTTACCACTACTGATGAAGCATCTAGATGTGGAATTCTTCTTTCGATGCCTTTTCTTCTTTGACATTTTGGGCATGTTGACATCGTCACCTCCGAAAATAGGTATCAGATACATTAACTCCCTTTCTAACTCCTCTCCCATGGCTTACTGGCTAGGAGATACTTTACTCGGATCCTGAGGAGATTCAGTGGCTCTAAGAGTGGTTCCACGAGGGCTATACTGCGGTGATGGGGCCTCATTAGTTCCTTCTTTAACAAGCTTCTGGATGAAGAAAGTAATTTCCTTGAGTAACAAAGCTTTGATTTAAATCAAGTTTCAAAGAAAATAAGTTTAGAAATTTACATTTTCAGGAGCCACGTAATCATGCCACTCCTCATCTACTGAAGCACCAATCCCCTCAGTGGTTCCACGATCCATCATTTCCTTCACCTTCTTGGTGATAGGAATGGAATAATCCATGGCATATATGAGCATTTCCAGCTCTCTGATGCAAGCCCACACTTCATTGGGGTTATCCTTGAAGAGGATATCAGCAGAAGCCCGGAGATCCCCCACTTCGGGGATATGTATCCCTTCACATAACTCTATGTAGGAGGTTTTATCGTCACAACATAAACTCTGCCATGTCTGGACAGCCTCTGGTCGTAAATATTCAGGATGTGCACCAGAAGGCCGTGAGGAGGGTCCTTCAATTTAGGACTTCAACTTCTTCCTAGCTCCTGCAATAATAGATAAAGGATAACAAATTGAAACTTGTTTCTATATAAAATAATGGATTCTAAATTACCTCAATGATATAACTCACCATGAGTCGATGAAGTAGGTATCTTGACTCTGATAGGAGGATTGTATCTGGAACAAGGCCATTTTGACGCATGTCGAGCCTCATCATCCCCATCCTTGGAATCTGGTGAATCAGCCCTGGGTGAAGAACCCGGTGAATCTGCTCCAGATGAGGAAGAGTCACCTTCCAAATGAAATGTTTCTTTCCTGAAACTTCTCTTTTTACTCCCCACCTGAGAGACAAGAATATTCAATACCCCTGCCGGGTATGACGCTACCCAGTTCTCGGCATACCATGTAGTCAATTGACTCGCTGCTCCAGCAACTGGTATATCAAACACTACCCCAGTATTCTCCATAGCTATCAACAACCATATTTGTCAGAAAACCATTGGATGCTGCTCTGACTTGAGAAGCACAGGAGGGTATACAACAATCTGCTGTAGACACTCGAATTAGAGTGAAAATAAATATGGAGCATAGGCCTCGCATATAATCTCTCCGTCAATTCTGGTGGCCAATACACCATCTCTACAAGCCAGCATATATGACCTCAATTCCAAGATATCTATTCCATCGTCAAAAAACCACCCGGTTGGCAGGTTTCCATAAGGAAATAAATGAAATTCCTTGAACATGCTCAGCCTCACCTTCAGATCATAGGAATTGAGGGACAATGGAGAAATTCTAGAAAATGCCTACATCGATGGCCTTAAAGAAATTCTAAGAACATGTACTCCACTCTGTACAGCGTATGTCCTGAAGTGATTGGAGATCCATCCCCACAAAACTTGGAATGGTCCCACTATTCTCAAAAGAGACTTACCCATATAGTCATGGAGTAAGATCTTGTGAATCTTTTCCAAAACCGAGGTTTCCAACCCAACAATTTTTCTCTCATCCAACTTGGCTACAATGACGAAGGTTCCTGTCTTGACGCCTCCCTTCGAATCCCTAACTGATAGAAGATAAATTCTATGCAACAAGGCTATGAAGTTGGCCAGATGGGTATTCTATAGAATTCTTTGATACACTTCATACCCCCACTTTTCAAACTCTCTCACTTCCAGAGTTGGCCAGAATGTGCCAAGATCACCCATCTTCTCTACTCTGGGGGAGCTGGTAGGATGAGTACAGGTGGACCCCTTTTCCTTCTTCTTGATGAGAAACATGTCCATCCACTCCTCTGGATGGATATCTTTTCTGTAGTGTGCTTTCGTGGTTTTGGTTTTCTTAATCTTTTGTAAAATTTTCAATAACTCTCGATCCAAAGTCGGAGTCTTCTCTGAATCATTCTAGGTCAACTTGGGAGGGATGAACTCGTCATACATGTCTCCCAAAATTCGATCCCTTGAGATCTGGTAGACATCCCACAAGCTGATGCCTACTTCTCCATGAGTCAGATGGAAAGAATTGGTTTCTGGGCTCCAGTGGCTGATTAACTCCAGCATGAAATTGGCATTCCTTTAGACATATGTCTGCCCAGCCCAGACAGCTTCATGTATTGCAGATCCCTTCAGAACCTCAACAAACTATACATAGGTTTGTCGCACCCAATATGCCCACATCCAATTCGGCTTTACACCTCCTCCAGGATGAAAATCCCAACTCTTTTTCCATCCCTTGTATTGGTCCATCTGATAATTTTGGAAACTAGAGGGATAGTAATGCAGACACAACTTAGGCTTGTGAGGCTTATGATCTAAAGCACACGGGATATGATGCATTATGAATTTTTTCTCCACTGTTCAAACATTGAAAAATGATCTGGCAACTGAGACATTTACCGAAGAGAAATTAGTGAATGTCTAAAACAAGGAATGTGGAATATAATTCTCTACCTCTAGAACGTTGACTCCTTGTAGATGACCATGGACATAAAAAGCCAAGTAAATGCTCTGTGGTAAATTAGCATGATATTTCTTCAAGTACTTAGCCAAATTCGGGAGAGTGCTGTCACAGATAACATAATAATCATGGCCGAAAACGTTTATCATGTCATTTATTCTCTTTCTGGTCATCTCATCAGCCGATCCAATCTTCCTTGGAGCCACTGAATCTGTACAAAGATCAGACAATTAACTTTTAAGTGAGTCTGTTTTTATGGAATATTTGTGAAGAAAATAAAAAATGGCTAAGGCATTAAGGTGCACAGGTCATGTCGTGCAAGTTTTTCCGTGTAAGTATTGTCGTTCAAGTAATGGCGCGCAAGTCAAAATACTTACAAGAGAAGCACGACACAAAGAAGAGTGATCGACCGATAAAAGAAACACAATTCCATGAAGAGAGTTCAAAAGCTTTGCAGGAAGTATGGTTTGTGTGAAGTGACACCCATATATATAGGCGATCTCGTAACCCTGCGCATCGTAACCTGCGCGCCGAAACCTACGGGATAAAACCTATGCGCCGCTGAACCCTGGTTTCTCATTTTCCTCAGAGTCAAATCCACTTCCCTTTTTTGGATCCAACTCTGAGGGGGGGACTTTTTTTGATGCTCTGTTACCTCACAGAGTCTAAGGAATGACAAAGGGGGAGTACCTCAAGAAAATAAAAAGAAAAAAAGAATAAGAGAGAGAGAAGAAGCGTCAAATGTTGCAAAGGTATTAAAGCATGCAAGTTACGTGCATGCCATCTTTGGGCGCGCAGGTTACTTGCACGCCGGATGTGAGGCACACAAGTCACTTGCGCGCCCACATTGAAATTTCTCCCTAATCTAAGGAGGCTTATAAACACCCCCTATGGGCCCCCATTTCAAGGACATATTTCCCAAAACTCATATTCAAGCTCTGGTCATCGAAGTATTTGTCTTACGTCTTCTGAACACTTCTAAGGTAATTCTTTACCTAGAATGGAAGGAAGAATAAGGACTAAGTGTTATATCTCATCAATACTTGCGCGCCTATGTGTCCAGCCCTTATGGGGAATGAAGACACTTGAGAGCCACCTTTCCCTCTCATTGGAACTTCCGCGCCACCCTTATTGATGCCTTTAGGTATGATACTAAGGGCTTGAGTTCAAAGTCACCCAAGTATTACCCTATAGATTCTTCGTCGCACATGGCGACTCATGTCGCGCAGGTCTACCTGTGCGACCAGGGCTTGTATGCTAGAATGATACTTGCGCGCCTCCTTCCTAGTAACCTATTTTCCTCAAATCCACCTCTCCTATTCAAGACATAGCCTTCAAAACCCTCTTCTAAAGCCATTTATGGCATGGTTCTTTTGTTTCCTCCCTTATCTGAAAGGAATTATGTGAGAACCTCTCCCAAAAACTCGTTACATACATGATTTATGTTACTACGGTTAGAGGTTTCCTATAACCTCATCCTTTAAAGATGAGAAGATCTTTTGTCTTGGGCCTCCATCGCAGTAGTAAGCCCCAGTCTTAAGTTCCCTTAACCTGGGCCTCCTTCTCAGATGTAAGCCCCAGTCATAATTTCCTAAACCTGGGCCTCCATCTCAAGAGTAAGCCCCAAGTTACAAGTCCCCTTAACTTGGGATTCCTTCTCAAGAGTAATCCTCAGTCTCAAGTTCCCTTAACCTGGGCCTCCTTCTCAGGAGTAAGCCCCAGTCTCAAGTTACCTTAACCTAGGCCTCCTTCTCAGGAGTAAGCTGCAGTCATAATTTCCTTTAACATTGGGCCTCCTTCTTAGGAGTAAGCCCCAAGTTACAAGTTCCCTTAACCTGGGCCTCCTTCTCAAGAGTAAGCCCCAGTCTCAAGTTCCCTTAACACTGGGCCTCCTTCTAAAGAATAATCCCCAGTCATAATTTCTTTTAAAATTGGGCATCCTATTCAAGAGTAATCCCAAATTTTAATTTCTTTTTATTTGGGCTTCCTTCTCTGGAATAATACCCAATCATAAGTCCCTATTAATTTGGGATTTATTTTTAGGTGTAAGTCTCGGGTTAAAACTCCAAATCTCTATAGAGTACAAATACCTTTATGGACCCTACTCATGGGATTCTTTCCTAAGTCATAGTCTTCATCTACTTGGGCATTCATACATATGTATTCCCCACATCATTTCTCATGAATGAATCTTTCATGGAACCATCGTCAAGTTTAATGATACCTCTTGTTTCTCACATAGAGCGTGACTCACGTGAGCTTAGAGTGTGAAAGTAAACACGACATCTCTTTTTGAGTCATTAACCATGCATAAACCGTATATTACTTTATCCGAACTACATGGAATTTTATCTCTGCCTTAAAATTAGAGTATGTAGGAAGCCTTTATAAAGTCCGATCACATCTTTGTTTATTTATTTTTCATCCCATATGAGGTTAAACCATATCATTCTTATATAACTACGTGGGTTCTGATTCCTTTTTTAACAAGGAAATGTAGGTAGCCCATCTTTGGGTATGATCCCAACTCTAAATTAATCCATGTCTTTCTGAATGACAATAAACTTAAAGTGCCCCACTGAGTGGCTTTAAAACCAGTATGGTAATCATAATGACCAAGAGATTTCTAAATAATGTATTGAAGGATACCATTGACTTAGAATCTCTAATACATACAGATGATTCTCCATCGATGAAGAACCTCGAATACATTTGAAAAATTTCTAAATCCCATAAATATAAATCATTGATTGCTAAATCTAAAGGAAAACTCATTTTCATACTTGGTGAATTAATAAGGATTCGTGAACATAACTTAAATCTATGAGAGAGTCCCGGAGTAGGAAATAATTCCCCCCAAAAAGGTGTGATGAGCCTGACCTCCCATCCTCTCGACCAATGCAAATTCTTAAGCCTCATTAGTGCATAACTAATGATCACATACCTTTGACTTTGGAAAGTAGGTCCAAATGTATATAGAATCATTGGATGTTTCCGGTTCTATGAATAAACCCGTTAGAAACCGATTGGAAATTTAGAACCTTAAAAAAACAAGGTCATCCCAATTTCTAGAAGAAACACACACTTGTACCCATTATTGTGAAAAGTATTAATTATATTCACATATACATAACCGTTGGGAGTCCTTCACATGCAAGAAAACAAGAAATTGTTCACACATATACATATATCATGAGATTTAAATTTTAACCAATGCATTGGAGGGAGATATTGGACCCCACACATTATTTATATATACTTATGCAGATCACATGAAATCAATCATTAATAATTTCACAAGGAATGAATGAAATAAAAATGGGTTTTATTTATCACATCATAAAGAAACATGTCTAGAAAATTGGTTTTATGATAATTTTGAATGTAATTTCAAAAATACATCATTCATATTTCCATCAATATTCACAACAATGTAAACCCATAGGAAATAAATGGGTATTCAATGATATTTAGTAAATTTCTAAGTAAATACCCTTCAATATTGATAATAAAGCATATTCTATCTACAATGTATAGAAAAATGTTATATGGTTAATCAAATAATTTCCCAATTTAATAGATATATGGTATCCGAGTGAGAACCCTTGAAATAAAGAAATGGAGAAAAAATATTTTTCAAAGGAATGGCCTTAGAAGAAATATTTTTACCATTCAAATTATATGGTTATAAAAGAAGATGTCATTGATTGATCGTATATTGGATATAAAATAAGAATGAAAAATCCTTCTAGATAAAATGGGAGAAAGGTAATAATTGAATAATATTATCAATAAAGAAAAGGAAATTTCAAAGGAAAATTTCATATATAAAAACCAATTTTTAGAAGTTTTAAAAATACTCTTTGGGATTAAAATATATCCATTATCATTTAAAATAATTTTAATAAAAATAATTATAAATATAATATAAAAGTATTTTATTTAAGATAAAATGAAAATTTAAGGAAAAGTCTAGTGACCCTGACCCAAGTATCCCATATCCAGTGTTTTCTTTATTAAATTGGAAAATGATACAATGAATCATATCCCAAAGGACTAAATAGTTTAGTTGTCTTGATAAACTAGATATATATATAATTATTATAGTAGAATTGAATATAAAAATTATAACACATTTCTTTCAAGAATAACATTATTTTATCTAGAATATCCTTACATATAAATCATACTAAACTTTTTGTATTCATGGGAAAGGAAAAAAATAATGGTGATTTCAAATTCTCAGTAAGGGTTAAGTAAAATGAAATAAATCATGAATTAATCATCATAATCAATAAAGAAAGGAAAATAACTAAACACACATGCCATGTAATTAACAAACTCAAAAAGAAGTTCATTTAAGATAATATCAATGAACAAATCTCATGGATAATAATAAATATGGAAAGGTAAATAACTAAACCACATGCCATTTAATTAATAACTTAATTATTATAACTTGATACAGAATAATCAATATGTAAAGGTAAATAACTGAACACACATGCAACGTAATCAATAACTGAGAATGAAATGAATCTAGAGAAAATATCAATTTGAAAATATCATGGATAATAATAACTGAATTCTTAATGAATTTCTTAATTATTGGACATCGTTTCTCAAGCACATCATAGATATATTATCGATAACATCCACAAGATAGTTTAAAACTACTAGGTACAAAATCATATAGTTTGGCTAAGTGATTTTATTCTAGATTACTAGTTTTACCCATGACACAACCCATGCATCAAGGTGATATATATAGATGGACCCCATCCTCCATTTTTATTTAAGTAATAAGAAAATCCATGATAAATAAAATTGATATTTAGGTTAAATTTAATGTCTACTTATCACAAGAAAGTGAATATTTTAAGGAAATGTTAATGACTATAAAAATGAATGAATAAAGTGTATATAAATACTTTTCGTGGTCAAAATGGTCATAAACCATCGAAATGAAGAATATGGATGGAAAGAATACAATATATACCCATTAAAGTAAAAATTAAGGTTTTTTTGTTAATGAAAAAATAGCATAAAAATATCGTTAAAAACATAATTTAGTAAAACATGCATTTAATTTTGAAAATAACTTTTCAGTGGGCATGGAATATCGAAATTTCATTCTTCTCATATGTTAAAATAACACTTCCTTCCAATTTTTTGGTAAAATTAAAATGGTCATTGCTTTGAAAATGATATGATGATTCCTTTAATAAATTGTGTAAAAAGTAATAATGGGTAAAATATATTTAATAAATCATTTGTAAAAGGGTTATAACATTTTGGAAAACCTTTTGAGAATACTTACTGTTGGTAGAAAATGGATTTGGGGACAAAGAGGGAAATGATGTCATATTTTCTTGAAAACCATTTTCAACTATTTTAATTACCAAAGAGTGTAAAAGAGTTTATATTACTTGAAAATATAATTAATAACTAGATGACGATAAATATATATGGTTTTAATAAAAAATAATCATTGAATTTACATCAACTAAAATACAATAATAAATAATCTCGATGAGAATGAGACTGTGAAATTAACACTTATAACAACCGTAACATAAAGTGATAATTAGTCAATGAATTTATTATGTAAAACAATTATAAATAAACATAAAATAGGTAGAAATTAAAAATAATATAATTAAAATTCATTACACATATAATCTTATAATATCAAAGAGAATGAAGAAGTGATATAGCCCAATGAAAAGAAATTTAGTTATGCAATTCCATACCCCTTGGTAACTATTGAGTCAAAACCCCATTGATATATAATTAAAATTGAAACATAAAATACCATGAATTATTAATGAATCTTGATATTATATACTAATGGTCATCATATGGACCATATAAATGAACTTAGGTGCATAACATTAAAATATTCCTCATAAAGAGAAATTGAGATGAAGTGTCTTACCTCTTGATTCCTTTTGGTGGGTCATGATTTAACCTTTTGTATAGTGGTTTTAAACATGTTATTAACTTATAAAAAACCATATTAATATTTATAATATCATATATGATCCTTTTATAACATATTGTCACCCATTTTTTAATTATCTTTCATTATTTTCATTATTTCGATTGTTAATTGTCTTGTTTTCTTATGCATGTTTTTTATGAAAGATCATATTATTTCACCTATTATATGGTTCCATAATACCCAAAATATTAATAATGATATAATTATAATATTTATATATCAATTATTCTTTTAATACCAATAATGAAATATAGTTTTTAGAAATTAAGTATGTTACGATCATGAAGATGGTAGGTTGTACGTATGTATAGGTAATTTTTTCATCTTTCAATGATAATTATGTAAAATAGGTATGTAATATTTTATCTTCCCATAATGATATTAATATAATATTATTTCCCTAAATATATTTATATATATCATCAATGAGGTCTGGTGATGAAAATTGAGTCACATCACTTTGTAAACGTGGTAGTCCATATGTACATAGATGATTTTAACATCTTTATGTGAGTTAAAAGGTATAAATAAAATGATATATTATCTTTCCAAAGTTTTAAATATGTCATGAATATCATAATTATGAAAAAATATAGTTTTTATGAAAACATTTATTTTTATTTTAAATGATTCTTATTTTGTTTATAATATATAGATATCCATAAATTTCATTATTTAGTTAGTACTATTAATACTCACCAATTTAATGGTAAGTTTATAGTCGTATGATATATTAAAGTTCATTTAGACTATGGGTTTATTATTCCATAAGATACCATTGATATTAAATTTTAATAAATATATTTTTTGGATTGTTTCTGCTAGGTGGTGTGTTCCATACATGATATTGAAAACAATGTTATTCTTTTAAAATATCTTGGTGTTATAAAAAAATCACATAAAATGAAAAAGGTGGTGGAATGATATGTTCACACAGAAATGATAAAAGAAATTATTTTATAAAAACCCATATATAAAATGTTAAAATGAATTTCTTTTAATACCTTTTCAAATAATGGTATGGAATTTGAATATTCAAATTGTCAATTTTTTAAACAAATATAGGGATATCCAAAAAATATATATGGTCAAAGATTAGATAAAGACAAAAAAATAAATTTCCTTCTTTTTATATTTTTAAAATATTTTTCTTAAATTCTATATCTCTTTATATGATTATAAAACCTTATTTTTTAAAAAAAGTTAAATATAATAAAAATATCACCATAGATACCCTAAGGGGAATATAATTATTGTGATGTCCAATAAAAATATTATTCAAATTCTCCATATGGGTTATCATATTCGAGAGATCTTGTTTTTAAAATGAGTTTGGGAAAATAAGCATTATAGAGTGGGAAATATTTAAATCTAAACCCTTTAAGGATACATATATTTAAATTTATCTTAAAATACCTTGAATTAAATTTAATTATTTATATAATCTATAAAATAGGTACCTATAAAAGTAAATTGGTGCATAATAATAATAATAATTTCTCAAGAAATAGGAATTTATTCCAAGAAACCCTTTCAAGTAATATAATCATTGAAAAATGAATAATTTGATAATGATTTTGTAATTTAGAATGAAATAACCCAAAAAAATAAGGTTTAAATTCTATTGGGAAAAAATCCCTCAAGGTATCATTGAAGCAATTTTGAGGTGATTGTGTTTGTTAATAAAGTGGACATATGTGTTGTGATTCTTGAAAAAGAAAAGAATGACCTAAAAATTTGTTGAAAAAGGGGTTTTCATGGTGGCATGTCGAGTTCAAGGGATTTGGTTAACGATCCATGTTTGATTTAAGAACATTGACAAAGGAATGGTTGATCTGGAGGCGGTACAAAAAGAATAGATACGAGGGACTTCCGTGCCATTGTCTTGAAAGAGAGGAAACTTGAACTCCATATGTTTTTCAAGATCAGAATATAAAAATATGGAAAAGGGAAAAGGGGTGCCCAAGATTTATGTTTTCTCGCGCAAGTGACTTGTGCGGCAGTGACTAAGGCGGCTGGACTTGCACGCCGCCGCGCAGGGTGTCCAAATTCCTATAATTAGAGGTTGAACCCTCCTCATTCTATGTGAGTTCAACACTTAGAGAAAATCAGAGCTCCTGTCAGGGAAGTGTTGTGGTCGCACAAGTGGTGGTGTGGTCGCGCAAGTATAAGTTGCGCATCAGTTGATTGTTGCACGTTCAGAGTGGTTTGGGTGAGAAAGGAAGGGATTCGCCCAAGTTTTGAGTTGAAGAAGGGGGTGTCACGCACGTGGTTTGGTGACACTTGTGCGCCATGTTTTGAAGAAGAGCTACAATTGATGGTTGCGCGCCAAAATTGGTGTGGGTGTAAAAGGGTGTGTGTTGCCCAAGTTTGGAGTTGCAGAAGCTTCTGTTGCGCAAGTGGTTGAGGTGAACTTCTGTGCCAGTTTTAACTTGCATGCCGAGACTTGCACGCCGGCGTGGAGAAGGGCGCTAGGAATGGTTGAAGCATGGCTGTGATTCAAGGCTGCGTGAAATATGGAAGATTTCCCGATATCTTCGATGCAAAGTGAGAATCATCTACGGGTAAAAGTTGGACTTCAACAGCGCATCTACATACAACAGAGGATGTATTCATTAGTGATAATGAAGAGAACTACAAGTCTATAAACTATGATTGGATCCTTTCCAGATCAGTGTGAAAAGGAAGAGGAAGTAGGTGATCCTCTACATCGTCAGTGAGACAGAGAGAGAGAGAAACAGGGAGTGACTCTTGGGAAAGTAGTGAGATGACCCTAAAAATTGTAAAGGAAGTGAGCCTGGGATTAGAAGTGATCTATACCAAACATTGTAAATAATAGTGTGATTTTAGTAGATTTGGTACATCGGCACATCATCGGTGTGTTCTCATTGGACGTATCCCAGTGAGGGTAAACCAAGTAAAAATCGTTGTGTCCTATGCATGCTTTAGTTTTTGTTTATACCGTGTTTTAGGAAAGAGAGAGAATGGAGTCTTTCTTAATAGCGAGACAAGATCAATAGGGGTAGTTGTTTTAATCTGTCAAACCCTGATTCACCCCCCCCCCCCCTCTCAGGGTATCTAACCTATAGGACCTAACAAATTCAATATTAATTACTTATTAAGTAGAATAAATAAACATGTAACATTATATTTTAATGAAAAATTTGTAACTCAATGGATGAAAATTGAGTTAACACAAACACTTATGATGCTAGAATCATTCAAATCAAACCCCATTGATGGATGTAGATTAAAATTAAACACATAACACCATGAATAATGATAGGAACATTATATGTAATATTAAATGTGTACTACATACACCATTTCAAATAAAATACGGTGTTTGAAAAGTATGTCTCATGGGATTGTAAATTTTTACAATATACATTTCCCATGTTCCTGATTCATTATAGTCATACACCTAACTTACAGAATAATAAGATTAATTTTATTAGATACAATATTTTGAAACATACTCATATATATTTCATTTAATTTATACCATTTCTTATCACATTCTATTTATTTTATATCATTTTTTTTGAATAAAATTCAATCCGTGTCAACATATTTTAGTTATTTTAGCTTACGAAGATGGTATTTTAATAATAAATAATATATTTTATATAAACTTTAAAAAATATAAAAAATCATTAATATATTATGAAATTATAATAAAATTGGTATTTAAGTTCCCATGAACGAGTTTTATAGAATTATTCATATAGGGGTCAAACATATCCCAAACATAAACATGTTATCTATCAATGGTTGAGTATAGTTAAATAAGTATATAATATATTTATAAAAGATGATAATGATATTATTTAGATGATTTCAATTTGAATAATCATATTTTAATTGGTTTGGATAATGAAAAAAATCAGGATGAAAAAACAAAAAACATTAATTTGTGGAGGTGATAGTCCACAATATGCATGATTAATGTTATTTTATTTATAGAATTTGATGAAAAAGAATAAAAAATGGGTCTAATAATAATATAATAAAATTTATGTATAATAATGTTAATTATTTCTTATATTAATATTGTTATTGTAGGTTTGCAATAGAAATACTATGACAAATGTGAGTTTTAAGTAATAATCACTTTGGCACCATGAAGTTTATCTTTAAAGTATTCTTATAAATGAATGGATTAGGCCAACATCTAGTGAACATAGGTTTTAGACCATGATATGGTATTTTATGAGTGTAAAATTGGTCATTTATTTAATAAAATGTTTAATAGAATTTTTAAACTTGATAGGTTAGAAGTTATCCACTTTTATAAGTGAAGAACGAGGAACTTTTATGAAAACCCATGATTTTTCAATATTGGAATGACACTATTCAAGTGTTAATGGTTCCAAAAGAGAAAAATAATGGATTTTTGGGTGATATATAGATGGTAAATCCTCCAAAACCCATTTTTACACATGTTTTAAATATATTTAAATCCTTTTACCCCTTTATCTTTACATTTAATGATTTTTTTACCATTATGACTAGTTTCTACCCAAGTAACTTATCTTTTTCTAAATATATAAAATAAAACATCTCTAGAAATTTGGTTTTTATAAACTTATATTTCATTTATTTTCAATATATTTTAATTTATAAATAATTGAAAAGTATTTTTAAATTAAAAGTTTTTTATATAGAAAAACTATTTTGTAGGAAAATGTTGTTTTTACAATTATGTGTTGTTAATATTATTTAGCATTTATGACCTATTTAATGATGGAAATCTTATTTACATATAAGAATAAAAACTTTATTCAAGGGACCATTTTGGGGAGATTAATTTCATTAATTGGATAAACATTTTATAATATTAATAAAATATTTCATTGAAAATAATTATTCTACCATTATTAAGGTCATTAACTTTAATATTAGAAACCATAAATTTATACCAAAAATTAAATTTAAATTATTATTTATTATGATAATGTAGATATAAAATATGATTTTTTTTATTTCATCAAGTGATGAAAATTAATTTTTTTAATAGAACATAATAAATCACTTTCTAGAGTAAAATATTTCTTATGATTTTAATTTGATATACATTATTTTTATAAATAACACATAGAAATTTTAAATGCTTTATTTTACTTAAAAATGTTTATATTTTATATAAAATTGTTTAAAATACAACTAAGATATTTTCTTTAATTTCATAAGGGTCAGGATTTTAGTTATATGGTTATTTTTTCACTATTCACATAAAAATAAATTGTTTGAGAAAAATATCAAACAAATAAACCTTATATAATTTTGAAATTATAAATTCAAAAAAGAAATTATTTTTTATTAAATTAGATTTATAAAATTTTAATATTTATTTTTTTGAAATTACTAATTAATATAAATATAAAACTACATTTTTTGAAAATTATCCTTTCGGGAAAATTAAATTTTTAAATATTATTTCATAAGAGAAATTAATTTAAAGAATGTTAAAATATTATTTCATATATTTAAATATCTTAAATTATTATATTAATATTTTAAAAGTGTTTAATTTACTTTATCGGGGTAAATTATGAAATACATTACAGATATTTATTTGAAAAAATCCCTTTTAATATTAATTATCTCTCTTATAAATAAAAAATATTAAATTGAATAATAAACATTTATTTTCTAGAAGTCTTATTGTTATTATATTTTTATTTATTATAATAATTTAATACTTTTAAGATCATTTTTGTTTATCGTTTCATGATACACTAGTTATAAAAGATAATATCAAGTTAATGGATCCAAAATCTCAAATCATTACATTATACCCCCTTAAATAAATTACATCCTTATAATTTTAATTATCACTCAATGCTAAATGTATGTGAGCATATTCTTAACATATTTATCACTCATGATATAACTTATAATATTTCATTTATCTTACACTATTAGGCTATATCGAGTTTATAATCATTCTATAAACAACATTAATTTTTTATACAATCATTTACTCAAGTATGTATTGACCCGAATCATACATTCCCAAAACAATTCCTCTTTCAAATGCATTGGAATATCCAAGACAATTAACCATTGTGAAATCAAATATTCCTCTAAAAATTAACTATATATTTAACCCTCAAATGTGTTAACTACTATTTCATATCATCACGTACTAGTCAATATATATCATAATCACAAAAATAATATATAATTCACCCAAATCAGGATGGATGAATTTTTTATTAAATAAATAATAAATTATGAAATAATCAATCCTATCTAACCCATATTTCTTAAAATAAATCATCTTTTAAACCGAAGAATTACTATTAATCAATCATGTTTTAATCAATAATTATCTCAAAAAATATAACCATGTCATAAAATGAGAAAAAAAATTTATTGTAGAGAAATAATTTTATGATAAGAAAAATCCAAAAATAAATTGGAATAAACCAGAATATCATGGATAATATCACTCACTGTTGGAAATAGTAAAGTGTTTCAAGATTTAATTTTTATTAAGATATCAAACCCACTCCCTTAGGTACTTTATAGAAACTAACATTTTTCATCATAAAAAACATATACTAATCCATCTAAGTAGGTTCCCTTATTTAGTTATTAGAATTAATGGTTTTTAGATATATACCTTTTTCATTTTATCTTCATGATCTTTTTTTAACAAAATACTAAAATAAAAATGGTTATGATAATATCAAAAATATTAAAATTTAAACATAAATTTGAAGACGTATTCCCCAATTGATTCTTTATTTGTAAAATATGGTACATTCAATTTAACCTATAAATCTATTTGTTCAAATACTTAGTTATTCATGACCATTTTCTATAATTGTTTCTAAAAGAAAATTCTTACATAATTCTGAAATCCTTCACAGTGGTTCATTAGAGAGAATGTGAATTAATCATATAACATCATCCATGATTGTTAGACTAGGATTACAGTTTGGTTTCATTGTTAAAATGCCGATGACAGTTGAGTTAATACAAAATTTTTACATTTGGAGTTATTATTCCTAAGTACAACTGTCCAAAATCCTTTATAAACTTGCACTATATTGAGAGAGAAGTTATTTCCAAGAAAACTACACAATATATACTTCATGAAAATTTTATAATGTTATCATATAAAAATAATTATCCCTTAGAATAATATCTAGGGGTTTTCACTAAAGTTATATTATCCTACGAAAAACTAACTAAACTAATCCCCAAATATAAATAAACTCTCATTTTATTCCAAATAAGAGGACCTATATCCACACTCATAGTTCTAGTTCTAAAACAAACACTTTTACAAATTAACTTTGATACAAATTGTTATGATCCATATTGAACTTTAAAAAATTTTATATCACTATTATATCTCACAATAATCTCACACAACTTAGAGAGCCTTTGGGTTTAGTGTCCTAGAGGACCAGTTACACAGTAAAATTATTTAAAAAAATCTTTAACTATTTCCCTATAATTAAACCATGGTAGAATCCCTTCATGAAATCTCATTGTTAAAATTAATATTTATAACATGGAAATTTGAAACCTAAGAAAGTGGAGATCTTTGTAAGTGTACTAATAATTTATTAAAATAAAATATCATAAAGGAACTTATCATTAGTTTATTGGTAAAATTGAAATAAATATGAAAATTATAACCAATCGATAATGTATCATAATTTTTTTTTCAAGGTATATAACACGTCATAGAATAAGAAATGAATTGAGATTGTGTAGAAACATGAGTAAATAAAAATGATCCATGAGATAATAATAGTCATAAGAATATTCATAATTTTTTTCCACAAACATTATCATAGGGAGAAATCACCTTTATAAGTCATACAATTGAAAACTATAGCATCCCAATATTTTCATACATAAATATTACATATTTTTAGTTTAAGGAACCAGCCTTAAAACATTACCTAATATTGAGTTTTAGACAAGAACATGAATTCTTACACATTGAGGATATTTTTTGGTTTATATTTTTATATAATTATTACATAAAACATACATTACATCCCATAATCATACTTGAGGATACTACTGAAACAGTATCCACTTCTTCTAAAAAATAAAACTTTTCAAATAAAACACAATTTATTTGAAAAATATTCATCACATTTATATTCTCTTCCTTAATTCTCTTACACATTCTTATAACCTATGAAATATATTTAAAAACTTGGTATGGGAACAAAAATCTCAGTAAGGGATATAAAGAAATTTTTAGTCAAGTGATAATCGAAAAAATCAATAAAACCCATCACATACAAACTTATTTACATGCATAGACGCATCATGTAGATGCATTGGGACATATTTATCATATAAATCTAAAATAAACCTTACACATGGAATAACCATTTTTTCAACTTCCATATCCATAGTACCCAATTCATTAAAGAGCTATAATGGGGCTTTCCCGTCTTATCTAGGGAAATAATGGGCTCAAACTAACATATCTTGAGATATAATGGGATCAACCCAACATATCATGAGCTATAATGGTCTAAACCAAAAATTAATATGTCCAAGGGATATATCATAGCAATAAAGAATCATGAAATCCATAGAAACCACTCATTCCATATATATAAAACAATCTTTTTGATTTTCATTAAAGAGACATTTAAAAATATTTTAAAAGGAAAGATTCTTGAAAATATAATTGGAGTGAGAACTAATAGAATGGAATAGATATGTGTATTCACTATGTATACACATAATAGAACATAATATAAACAAAAATTCATCACACAAATAATATTAATACCATATAATTAATAAAGTAGAAGGTTACCCCAAAGAGTAGAAATTGGGTTAATAATTCCCTTACCTTGGGTTCATCTTACATAAAATATGTTTAAACATCATGTATAATGGTTAAAAAAGTGAAATTAAGAGTTTAAAGAATAATATTCATTTTTATAACAACTTATATGATCATTTTATAACATCATTATTCCCATTAAGTATCAAAATTTTATTATATACATTGTTTCATGTGTGTTCTTTACATGGTTTCCATGGTGCGTTTGTAAAGGATTTCCCTATTGAATGGAAGAGAAAATTCAGAAGATAAATGAGGTGGTATTTACATGTTTCCATAAAATAAAATTATACCATTTTGTGTTTTGATTTTTTGATATGTGTATGATTTATTAGTTAAAACATTAATGATATTTGATTAGATCATTTTTGTCGTTCTTTGATAATCGTGAACTTTTTTCATCACATACCTTTAATACTAGGCATATAAGTTAATTAAAAAACATAAGAGAGGTCGTATAATGAAATTTGAAATCTTTCCCAACCATTAAATCGTTTTTACCACTATCTTTGAAAGAAGTAAAAGAAATTGAATATATATCGTCCACGATGTTGGTAAATAGACATATTACAGATGTTGTTTTTATCTTTAGAATAAGAAGGAGAGGAGAATAACAATGATAATGAAAATATCCATGAAGATAAAAATATATTATATATAAAATTATAGATCTTCCACTCCTCTTGGATAATGGTAGGTGAAGATAGTCTAAGAAAATAAAAGAATTGAAATGAAATTGAAAGGAAATGAAAGAGGATTTTTACCACTTGATCTCATCTCCTTGAGATCATCCTTATGGCCTTTGATTTTGGACTTTTGGAGAGAATAGAATGTCATGGACGTGGATAAGAGACTTGGTAAGGTTATTTTGTATTATATAGACAATTCTCAAATCTTGAGAGGTGTGTTAGGTATAGGGGTGAGGGTGGTATTTGTTGTGGAGAAGAAGAATGGTTTTATATTATTTTAATCATTAATTTAATATTTTTTCTCAAAACTTTGGATAGTATTCATTTATATGTCCAAAAAGAGTAATAAGTGCATGTGATTTCAAAACAATTTCCATTTGCATTTTCCATTATGCAACCATGATGCAAAAAACCATTTATTTAGCATATTTCTTAAATTATCGAACTTCACTATTCACCAAAAATTCAAGTATTTTAGAAAAATCCCAAAACTTCACCCCAACCATTTTCCAATGTGTAGAATTCAAAAAATAAACTCAATTTTATAAAAATAAATTTCTAAATATGAGAAATTTAATTTTTAAATACAATGATAATTTTTTCGATAATTAAGAATTTTAAAACTATAAATAATTTTATAACACCTTGAGAAATTAATCAAGGTCTCATTAAATTATTTTATAACCATAATTTAATAATATAATAATTTATGAATACATTTTATGAAAATAAATTTTCATTTAAATTATTAAATTAACCTCAAAAGTTTAATAAATATTTATAAATTAAAAAAATACCAACACTTATACTATGATCATATTGTTACTTATAAGATTCCTTCTTATTATACATCGATTGGTGAGGTAACTATTCATTTAGTCTATTTAATATTCATAAGGTTCATACTACTATTCATAAGGGTACACTACTATTCATAATGGTTGTTTATTATTCATAAAAATTATGTTTGTCCTATAAAAATCCAAATAACATACTGATCATAACCGTGTATATCATATTTTTTAAATTCAAAACATAAAAATGGATAAATTATGTTTAATGTCTAGTTTACAACTATCTCATTAAAAAAAACTATTAATTCATAAAGACTTAACTTTTTATGCATTATTTAGAAAACCTTGGGGTGTCACATTCTCCCCACCTTCTAGAAATTGTTTCCTCACATTTTTTATGTACTTATTAAACAAGTGAGGGTGTCTTTCCCTAATAGAATTTTTATATTCCCATGTTGCTTCATCAACCATGTGGTTTCTACACAAAACCATTACCTATTGGATTACCTTATTTTGTAATACATTCTCTTAACCATCAAGAATCTAAACAGGTCTCTCTCCATAAGAAAGGTTCTCATCCAGCTGAACAACTTCTGGGCACAAAAAATGAGATGAATCAGGCATATAATTTCTCAATAACAAAACATGGAAAACATTATGAATGTGAGATAAACATGGAGGAAAAGATAATTGGTAGGTAACCGGTCCAACATTCTCTAGGATTTCATATGGTTTAATGAACCATGGACTTAACTTTCCCTTTTTAACAAAACGAATAACACTTTTACATGGAGTTTTTTTAAGGAAAACATGTTCACCTACCTCAACTGAAATGTCTTTCCTCCTATTACCTACATATCTTTTTTTCCTACTATGAGCTATCCTCATGTGTTGCTGAATCATCTAAACTTTTTCTGACACTTCCTCTACTAATTATAGTCTCATAAAATTCCTTTCCCCAACTTTATCCCAAAATTATGGAGTTCGACACTGCTTTCCATACAGTGCCTCCAAAGGTTCCATCTGTATACTAGAATGGAAACAATTATTATAAGAAAACTAAACTAAAGAAATATGTTGATCCCAGCTTCTCCATTAGTCCACTAAACATGTTTCTAACATATCCCCCAATATCTGAATTGTTCTCTTGGTCTATCCATTAGATTGAGGATAAAGGGAAATATTGAAATTTAATTATATGCCCAATGACTTTTCAATGCCATTCCAAAAGTTAGAAGTGATCTTGGGATCATGGTCAGATTAAATAGAAAGAGTAACTCCTAGTAACCTGAAAATCTATTTGATGTACAATCGAGAAATCTGATCCAAAGATATATTATATCAAATATGAAGAAAAAGATAAGATTTAGACATTCAGTCAATAGTAACCTAGATTGCATTGTTAACTAGATATATAATTGGTAGTCCCACAATGATGTCCATGGATATATTTTCCCATTTTTACTCTGGCACAGGTAAAGGTTGAAGCACCCCCTTCGGTAGTTGTCTCTATGATTTAACATGTTGACATGTCAAACATGTCACAACCCCTCCCAGTGGGGCCCGAGCCGCAACTCCCCATGCCCGCCACCAATAGGCCATGGGCTGGTGACTAGAATCGAATAGGCATTCTACTAACATGAGAGGCATTGCCTGTAAACTTTTACACATGCACACACATCTCCAAGCCCACAAAGATGAAAAGTAAAAACTACTTAAAAATTGGAAATGTATGCATACACTAAAAATCTCAACCAACAGAGTATGACATGAAGTAATGTAAATTTAGTGTAAAACCCTGGGCAAAAAGTACAATCCCACCAAAATAAAGTCTGTAAAAAAGTATAACCTGTAAGGGAAGGTACTGGTACTACAATCTGTAGCCGTAAGAACACACCTCGTCCCGCCTGATCTCACTGAGCTCTGTTCGGTCCTGGTCCAACTAGAATCATATCAAAGGATCGCTCGTCTGCAAAAGACACGACATGGGTAGAGACCGTGTACGGGCACATGGCCAGCGTACACGGAGCGTTCCCCAGGTGCTCGGACACGGTATGTGATTCTTCTAAACGCCATGTATTTTCTTTCTATTAGACAAGCCGAATGACATAGGCAGTACCCGGGGTCAAGGAACACGGTGTGTGCTTTTTATACATGCCATGTATTTTGGTTTTACACGGCTTGAATGAATGACATGGGCCGTTTACACGGGCAGTACCCAGGGTTAAGGAACACGGCGTGTAACCATACTACACGCTGTGTAACCTGTCTTATATGACTTGAGACACTTGTCTTCTATGACTTGGACTAGTTTTCATAGGGTTTAGACCCTTGGTCTTTTCCCTGAATGTTCTGGTATCATTTCCATTACATAAGTGTATGATCCCTTCAGCAGAACATCCTGAATAGAGTTGTTGGAATCCCATCTATGAGACTTAGATCCGGATATTCTATTCATTCCTGGAACCCTAGGTATAGTTCTTTGTATCGACATGACTAACTTTACCCAGGCACCGATCCTCTTCTTAGCGGATTATCCCAGACTGAGTTGTCGGAATCACCCCATTACTTGGTTGTGATCCTCATCTGAGCATCATGTTCTCAAGTTACTTGTGGAGTGTGTTCTCCTGGAACGAGTACTTCGTATCACTCTCTCCCCAACCTAGGAGTGTGTTCTCCTTGTTATGTGCTTAGTGGAATCTTCGAGCTGGTTCTTAGTGGTGGTTTCACTGTAGTCGATCATGTATGAGTATATCTGGATATTCTTGTTATATGTTTGGTAGACATATACAGTGTAGAGCTGACATTATTTTCCATTGTGGTTTCGGGGTGTCCCACTGGGTATTGTTATACTCACCCCTCCACAGGCTTTTCCTTCACATGTCGTGTATTGTGCAGACGAGAGAGCCTTTGAAATTATTCTAGGTGGGCCAGGACCATATGCAGCTCAGTGAGATCAGGCGGGCCGAGGTGTGTTCCTACGGCTACAGATTGCAGTACCAGTACATTCCCTTACAGTTTCGACTTTGTTACAGACTTTCTTTTGGTAGGATTGTACTATTGGACCAGGGTTTTACACTTGTTGTACTTTACTTCCTGTCATACTCTGTTGGTTGATATTTTTAGTGTATGCATGCATTTCCATTTTTTTATTAGTTTTTACTTTTCAGATTTGTGGGCTTGGAGATTTGTGTGTGTGTGTATAGGTTTATCGACAATGCGTCCCAAGTTAGTATCATGCCTACTCAGTGCTAGTGACCAGCCCCTAGCCTATTGGAGACGAGCTTGGGGAGTTGTGGCTCTGGCCCCACTGGGACGGGTCATGACAGAGTGGTATCAGAGGTTTTCAGTTCTACCTTAGGACCGAGAGTCCGTGAGTTGGTTTGGGGAAGCAGTGTTAAGTGTTTCGAGTTCAGATTCCAGGCCAGGGACCCCAGAGTTGTTGCGGGCGGCCGATGTATCCATACACCAGGGCTCTGATAACATGATTTTTGAGTCGAAACATGAGAACACTAGTTTCAGGGGAAAATAATGGTACATACATCATATAGGAATAGTTTGTGGTTTCGATGTCCTTTTTGATTCAGCTCTCCAAATATACTCACTGACTGAGATACATCTTGTTTCTTTACAGGATTCCTTCGTGATGTGCACCCGCTAGGATCCAGCAGCTCGATCACGAGGATGACCCCCTCATTGATGAAGCCTTGATACATGGACCAGATTCCCCAGTTTTTCCACTAGGTGGTGTGCTAGTTATCCCACCACCTGTGGAGCAGTGTTTAGTGCATGTTGTACCAGTAGAGGAGGAGCTCAGGATGAACGCACTATATGAGTTTCAGAGACAGAGACCCCCCCCCCGGTTTCTAGGCGATCCTGACCCTCAGGCAGTAGAGGACTGGCTTGAGGCAGTGGCCAGAGTCTTCCATTTGGTCAGGACACCAGCAGACCAGATGGTGATCCTGGCAGTGATCCTTCTGCAGGGCTCGGCAGGACAATGGTGGAGTTTGGTTATCCAGACTCACAACGAGGCGACCCTTGAATGGTAAGATTTTGAGCATCTCTTCAGAGAGGAGTTTTCACCGGTTACCCTGAGATCAGTACGCATACAGGAGCTTCTTCAGCTCCAGAAGGGAACCATGACAGTGGATGACTATTCGTCGAGATTTACCGACCTCTAGAAGTACTCAATGGATATGGTCAGAGATCAGTACTTCAGAGCTCGGACTTTTGAGAGGAGCTTGCACGGAGATATCTAAGCTAGCATCATCCCTATGAGCATTCCTACTTATTCTGGGGTGCTCGAGCGGGCTCTGGTGGTCGAGATCTTCTTGGCAGAGTAGAGACAGTCGGCAGAAGTCAGTAGTGGGCGAGCTAGAGCAGAGACCTCAGTAGCAGGGAGCTGACGTCAGGGACCCATGCATGGGGGATGTTTTTAGAGGAGATATCAAGACAGGGGATCTGCCGTACAGGGTTCGCAGGGCGCATCCAGCCAGCCTCGAGATAGTCAATGCTACTCATGTGATGGAAGGGGACATCTCACTCGAGATTGTCTGACCCGTTGTACTACTGACACAAGAGCAGTGGATGGACCACTGAGGTAGTGGAAACGTGTGGAGCAGATAGATCCGTGGGGTGGAGGACGTGTTAGGGGAGATGGGAGAGCAGTTGGAGGTGGTAAAAGTTTTGATCTTTTACCACCACCACCCCCAAGAGGTCCACCCCAGGCTCAGGGAGCTGGTGGACAGAGGCTGGGACAGCTACAGGCGGTATAGGATTATGACCCAGGTACTCCCGGAATGATTAGAGGTATTATCTGTGTCTTTTCTACTTTAGCTTCCGTATTGATAGACACAGGTTCTAGTCATTACTTTTTGGATTCTTATATTGTCCGAGACCTTGAGATTCCAGTTGAGGCGTTGAATCAACCCTTACGCTTAGAAACACCGACTGGATAAGATTCAGTGGTCACACACCTCTGTAGACAGTGTGACCTGACCCTTGCAGGCAAGAGTTTTGGTTGGAACCTCTTGGTGGTAGCATCGAAGCCTTATAATTTCATTCTTGGTATGTATTGGCTAACCACAGTTCATTTTCAGATCAACTGTTTTAGGAGAAGGGTGCGGTGTGTCCGCAGTGCTGGAACAAGTTTCTCTTTTTTTGGTGAAAGAGAGACCCAGGCAGCGCAGGATGGACTCATGCATAGGAGGGAACAACCGATTTTACATCAGTTAGCTATCCTATCCCTCGTCGCAGCAGATGTTACAATTTTCCCTTTTCTAGCTGTAGTGGTTGAGTATGAGGATGTCTTTCTGGAGGATGTCCTCGGGCTACATCCCCATCGGGAGATAGATTTCTACATTGAGTTGCAACCTAGGACGACACCAATATCAGCATCAGCATATCGGATGGCTCCTGCAGAGCTTCGTGAGCTGAGGGTGTAGCTGGATGACTTGTAGAAGAAGGGATTTGTGAAGTCCAGTGTTTCACATTGGGCGGCCCTAGTTTTGTTCACCAAGAAGGCGAATATGAGGTTGAGGCTATGTGTGGATTACCGACTCTTGAATCAAGTGACCGTGAAGAACTGGTATCCACTAATGAGGATCAATGACCTCTTTGACTAGTTGATAGGGGCATGATGGTTCTCAAAGTTTGATCTACGATTAGGATATCACCAGTTGCGAGTACGGGAGGAGGATATACCGAAGACGGCTTTCAGATGTCGCTATGGTCACTATGAGTACTTGGTGATTCCCTTCGGCGTGACGAACGCCCCGGCGGTGTTCATGGGACTCATGAACCTGATCTTTCAGCCCTACCTAGACCGGTTTTTAGTGGTCTTCATCGATGATATCCTTGGGTACTATGCTTCCGAGGAGGAGCACGCGAGACACCTAAGGATGGTTCTGGACACACTCCGAGAGCACCAGTTGTATGGGAAACTCTCTAAGTGCCAGTCCTGGTTACATGATGTCCACTTTTTGGGTCATGTTATCTTGGCAGATGGTGTAGCAGTGGACCCATCCAAGGTGGATGCAGTGCTAGCATGGGATCCACCCCGGAGCATGAAGGAGGTGCGGAGTTTCCTTGGGTTGGCAGGATACTATAGGAGATTCATCCTTGATTTCTCCAGGATTGCAGCACCCATGATAGCTTTGACCCAAAAGGGAAAGCCTTTCGTATGGACCGAGAGATTCTAGCAGGCTTTCTAGCAGTTGAGACAGAGTCTGACGAGTGCACCGATCATGAGATTACCGGAGGAGGGTGTCGAGTACATAGTGTTCTGCAACGCATCAGGAACCGGGTTTGGTTGTGTCCTGATTCAGAGGCAAGAAGTGATTGGCTATGGCTGACGTCAGTTGAGGCCCCACGAGCAGAACTACATAACCCATGATCTTGAGTTGGCAGTGGTAGTCTTCGCATTGAAGATGTGGCAGCACTACCTGATGGGCGAGCGGTTTACCATCTACTCTGATCAAAAGAGTCTCAGATATATCTTTTCTCAGAAGGTTCTGAATTTGAGACAAAGGTGATGACTTGAGTTCCTCCAGGATTACGACTTTGAGATCGTTTATACTCCTGAGAAGGGGAACATGGTGGCATATTCTCTCAGTAGGAAATCCAGTTCATAGTTGCTGGATGAGGCGACGAGGTAGTTGTCCTCCTTACAACTATCCATCATGGATAGAGATGAGGGAGCTTACCTTTAGTCAATGCTTGTTACCCATCCACTCTTATAGCAAGTCATGGAAGCACAGTGTGAGGATGCTAGCTGTGAGACTCTATGTGCTTAGATATCCACAGGTGATGCTGCTGACAGATATTCAGAAGGTGGGGAGCACGTTGTTCTTTTCAGAGGGCGCATGATAGTACCAGCGACGTTGCGGGAGGAGGTTCTGAGAGAGTTTCATACAACCCCTTTGCCAGTGAATCTAGTAATAGAAAAGATGTATCAGGGCCTCTGATGTCAGTTCTGGTGGCCAGGAATGAAGAAGGGTGTGGCATAGTTTGTCTCTCGGTGCCTTACTTGTCAGCAAGTAAAGGCTGAGCACCAGGTGCCAGTAGGTTTGACTCAGCCCCTTGATGTGCCAGAGTGGAAGTGGGATGGGATATCCATGGACTTCGTGACGGGTTTACCATGTACATCCAGGGGACATGATTCCATCTCGGTGATCGTCGATCGACTCACCAAGTTGTCCCACTTCCTAGCCATACGGGAGCAGAGTTTGGTAGAGATATTGGGATTCCTCTACATGAAGGAGATAGTTCAACTTCATGGAGTTCCATCCATGATCGTCTCAGATTTTGATGCTAATTTCACATCTTGGTTGTGGAAGGGATTCCAAGAAGATTTTGGGAATCAGTTACGCTTTAGCACAGCTTTTCATCCCCAGACTGATGGTCAGACAGAGCGGACCATCCAGTTCCTGGAGGATATCCTTCAAGCTTTCATACATGACTTCGGTCGTAGCTGGGAGGATCAACTACAACTGGTGGAATTTTATTATAACAACAGTTATCATTACACTATTGGTATGGCACCATTCGAGGCTCTGTACGGGCGACCTTGCAGGTCACCACTTTACTGGACTGACCTGGGAGAGTCAGCACTCATGGGCCCAGAGATGGTGGGAGCTACTACAGAGATGGTTCAAGTCATCCAGGAGTGGATGAAGACTGCACAGAGTCAGAAAAAGTCTTATGTTGATAAAATCTATAGGCCCTTGGAGTTAGAGGAAGGAGACCATGTGTTCCTTCAGGTATCACCTCGACGGGGATTGCGGAGATTTGGCCGAGGCGGCAAGCTATATCTAAGGTTTGTTGTCCCTTTTCATATTCTGAGTAGAGTTGTAGAGGTGGCGTATTACTTGGCTCTACTTCCTTAGATAAACCGGGTACACAACGTCTTCAATGTGTCGCAGCTACGGAGGTACATGCACGATCCATCGCACATTATCGACTGGGGTGAGCTGGACATTGATGATGGGGGACCTTTGCAGAGTACCTAGTGGATACCGATGATCGGTAGGAGAAGATCCTTCATAGATGAGATATTCCCTTGGTGCGTGTCTGATGACAACACTGGAATCTCCAGGAGAGCATGTGGGAGCTGGAGGCTCAGATTCGCGTGTAGTACCCACATCTTTTTGAGTAGCCCTTATTTTGGCTTTTCGGGGACGTAAAATCCCTAAGGTGGGTGTGATGTAATGTCTCAGATTTTTCCATGTATTATTTTAATATTATATGGGAATTCTTTTAAGACTAGGCCTTGAGATGGCATGCAGTTCTGAGGCCCGGTGAACCCGAAACAAATGTTTGAATTTAATTTAATAATTAATTAATGTGCATATGTGGTTTTCCTTAAAAAGTGGAATAACTCCCAAACGGTTACTCGGATCAGAAATCTGAGGGCACCGTTGTGTTCGCAACGAAGATTTTACCTTAGGTGAGGTCTAACATCGACCGGCGTAGGTAGGTGGTGGAATCCAATTTTTGGGACGTAACAGTAATAAAATATTTAAATAGAAATATTTTATTCTACAGGAAAATCTTTTAAATCTACTGCAACATATATCCCTTAACATTTTAATTAAAGGTTGGGGCACGGTTCCAGGGTTAAAAACCAAGTTGGACACCCTGAAACCACAAAGGAAAAGATAGTCAGCTCTACACAGAATATGTCTACCGAACATATAACAAGAATATCCAGATATACTCATATACGATCGACTACTGCAAAACCACCACTAAGAACCAGATCAATGATTCCACTAATCACATAACAAGGAGAACACACTCCTAGGTTGGGGGAGAGAGATACGAAGTACTCGTTCTGAGAGAACACACTCCACAAGTACCTTGAGAACATGATGCTCAGATGAGGATCACTACCATGTCATGGGGTGATTCTGACAACTCAGTCTGAGCTAATCCCCTAAGCAGAGGATCGAAGCCCGGGTATAGTTGGTCATGTCGATACCAAGAACCCTACCTAGGGTTCCAGAAATGAATAGAGGATCTGGTTCTAAGTCTCATAGAGGGGATTCCAACAACTCTATTCAGGAAGTTCTGCTGAAGGGATCATACTCCTATGTAAAGGAAATGATACCAGAACCTTAAGGGAAAAGACCAAGGGTACGAACCCTAAGAAAAATAGTCCAAGTCACAGAAGAAAAGTGTCTCAAGTCATTTAAGATAGGTTACATGGCGTGTAGTATGGTTACACACCGTGTTCCTTGACCCCGGGTACTGCCCGTGTAAAAGGCCTGTGTCATTTGTTCAAGCCGTGTAAAACCAAAATACACGACGTGTATAAAAAGTACACACCGTGTTCCGTGACCCGGGGTACTACCCGTGTAACCGGCCCGTTTCATTCGGCTTGTCAAATAAAAAGCAACTACATGGAATGTAGAAGAATCACATGCCATTTCTGAGCACCTGGGGCTCGCTCCGTGTACGCTGGCCATGTGCCCGTAAACAGTCTCTTCCCGTGTTTGTGTCGCCTGTCTGTGTACCAGTACATGGGGTATCCCATGTATCTGGCTGGATCTGGCCGGGGAGGGGTATACACGGCGTGTCTTTGGTCATGTACTCTGCCCGTGTCCGTGTACTCCCAAATTATACGCCATGTGAACATACCGACACACACACGCCGTATAGCCCATACTACACGGCGTGTAGTCGGGAAATTTCTAGAACGTCGTCTTCTTCGTCGTGCTTCGGCCAAGCTTCCGAATCAACGATCTATCTTCCATTCATCCCGATACACCAGGGATTGGTTCAGTTCATCATACGAACAACGCGATGGGTGTTTTTGGCCTTTAAAATGAATCATAACCTCGAACGATCCATCCGAAGAAAAACACCCGAAAACTCATAACTCTCAATCCGCTCCGAATCGTCCGCCGATATCACTGTCGCACCTCCATGACACCGCTCTGAGGTTGGATCCACAGTTTGGGATCATTGCATTGTAGAATGGATGCGCAACGATCCATCGTTCATCACTCCGTGAAGAACGCGAAGAACACAGCGAAGAATGTGAGAATTTGGGGAGAAGAACACAACAAAATCGAGAGGGACGAACCTCGATCAATGTTTGTATCTATCTCGGTCCGTCAACGTTAGGAGGTTGAAGGAAACCAAAACAATTTCAAGAATCAAATCCCCACGATTCTCACAAAATCCCATCCCGCAAGAATGATCGATCTGTGGGATAATCTGTTTGTGGATTAGTCTGAATTCATCATGGAAATCAAAAACAGGGAAGAAATAACAAACAAACATCCTACCTGGATTCCACGGAGTTCGTCGGCGATGATCCGGTCGCTGCATCATCGTCGCCGCGTTGGTAGGTTTTCTCCAGAGCCTCTTGAGCTGCCAAGGGATTCAAGGTTATGAGGTTTGTAACCCTAGACCCTTGCACCAACCTTTAATTAAAAGGGTAAGTGATATCTGTTGCAGTAGATTTAAAAGATTTCGCTACAGAATAAAATATTTTTATTTAAATATTTTATTACTCTTACGTCCCAAAAACTGGATTCCACCACCTACCTGCGCCGGCCGATGTTAGGCCTCACCTAAGGTAAAATCGCTGTTCCGAACGCAATGGTGCCCTTAATTTTCTGATCTGAGCACCAGTTCAGTAGTTATTCCACTTTTCAAGAAAACTGCATGCACACTATTTAATTATTAAATTAAATTCAAAATTTTATTCCGAGCTAATCGGGCCTCAGAACTGCACGATGTCTCAGAGCCTGGTCTCAAAAGAATTTCCATATAATATTAAAATAATACATGTAAAAATAGGATACATTACAAAACATTTCACGAGATAATCAGAAATATCTATTTTCATTCCATACCACTAGTAATACTCTCAAGGATCTCTCTACATCTTTGTGCTACTTGGATGAACTAAAAACCGAGAACTGTGGGCTTCACATAACAATTTTTCTTCAACTAATAATCACAAGTAATACATAATCTCTTCCCAAACCAAAAAACAAAATTCTTTATCAAGGTTATATTATGGAAACTTACCCATTTTAAAAAATTCTACCATTTTCTATAGCTCGTCATCTTTATTCTGCATTTGGTTAATTCTTTCTAACAAAGACGACTGCACTAAAACCAAAAACAAAACATGGAAATTTCCTACACCAACAACTTCCAAGAAAAAATTCATCATATCATTAACCATAGGGTCACATTCCAAATAAATTATGGTTAATGTAGCATTATTTTTCCATCTCAAGGCATCATCCACTCAGTTTTCTTTTCCATGAAGGTAATGGATCGTGAAATCATAATCCTTGATTAGTTCAAGCCATATTTTCTATCTAATTTTCAATTATTTTTGAGTAATTATATACTTTAAATTTTTACGGTCAGTATATATTTAACATTTTTCTCCACACAAATGATGACTCCAACTTTTTAATGTAGATGACAACAACAGCTATTTCCAAATCATGTGTAGAGTAATTCAACCCATGTGGTTTCAACTGATGTAAAGAATAAACAATTACCTAATCATTTTATATCATAATACAACCATGTCCCTTCAAATAAGAATCACTATAGATGAAAACATCAAAACTTCTAGAATGTAAGGTTAGAGATGTATCACAAACCAATCTTATTTTCAATTCCAAAAAATAATCATCCAATTATTTTGTCCAAACAAATTTAACCCCTTTTCAGGTTAACTTAGTCAGTGGACTAGATAACCATGAAAAATTTTCAACAAACCTTCGATAAAAGCATATAAAACAAAGAAAACTATTAATCTTAGTCATATTTTGGGGCCTTGGACATTATTCAACAACATTTTTTAGAAGGATAAATAATTATACCATATTTAGAAACAATGAGACCAAAGAAAGAAATTTGTTGCAACCAAAATTTAAAATTGCTAAATTTTCCATACAGATTCTTTTCTTTAAAGATTTTAAAAACAAACCTTAGATGTTGTTGATCTCTTATTTACTTTTATAATATACTGGAATTTAATTAATATACACAACCACAATCTTATCAAAGAACCTATCAAATATTCTATTTATAAGATCCATGAAAACAGAAGGTGTAATAGTTAACCCAAATAGAATAACAACAAATTCATAATTCCCATATCTAGTAAAGAAAATAGTATTCCGTATGAATAGTTAATTTACATTCAAAAAATGGTACCCTAACCTCGATTCAAACTTCAAAAAATATAATTCTCCCTAGAGCTGACCTAATAAATCATCAATATGAGGTAAATGATACTTGTTTTTAATAGTGATGTTATTTAAGGCTCTATTATCAATGAAAAGTCTCATTAAACCATATTTTATTTTAACAAAAATGATAGAATAACCCAATGGTGAAGTTATAGGTCAGATAAAGCATTTAAATAGTAATTATTATAACTAGTTTTTCAATTCTAGAAGTTCCATTTGAGCCATTCGATAAGGGGGTTTAGAAATTGTGTTTGCATAAGGAACTAAGAAAATAGTAAAATCAACCTTTTAGTCATGAATATCATTAGTAAAATCATCATGAAATACATCAAGATACCCATTTACCCTTGGAACATCATAAATATAAATGGTTCCCTTATTTTCAACAATGTGTGCAAGATAAAATTCATTTCTATATTTTATATGTTTCATAGCTTTCTGATATGTTTTCAATGGTATGGGTTTATTCTTGTACACAAACTGAAACTCTTTCTGAAAAAAAACTTATTTTTCTCTATAATCTATCTTAGAATAATAGAAATAAATTCATTTCATATTCAGAATAACATAAAACTCAAATAGAGGCAATGCAATAATGTTTGTAGGTTAACTCTTTCTATAGAAAAAGATAGGTAAAGAATTATAAATTATTTGTACCCTAATATTTATTTCAAATGTTTTACCATGAGTTATAATTTCATTATATGTGGTGGAATTCCCAATTTTTTAAAAAAATATCATAAATGAAGGAATGTGTAGACCTCGAATCAAACAACACATTTTCAAAATCTATAAAAACAAGAAATGTACATGATAACACCTCATTTGATGGATCAACATCTGCTGAAGTGGTTGTAATGGATTTTTTCACACCCTTCTACTTCTATTATTGTTGATTTCTAGCCTATCTGACTATCTTCAGACACACATTATTAAAATGGCCCAATTCTTTATAGTTAAAGCATCACACCATCAACTTCACATTAATTTTTGGATCATTTTCTTCACACTCATGAGACAGGTTCCCAAACATTTCACATTAGTATAATTTTTTATAATTTACAAGGCATTCTCCATGATTCATTTTACCACACTTTTAACAAGAAGGGAAATTGATTTTCTTACCTACAGATTTCATTGATTCACTCATTCCAAAATCCGTCCAACCTGACCACTTCTTATTATTTTCATCATGAGGCACATATGTGTCAGAAAAATGCATCCCAATGTTTTTAGCACAACGAACAAGTTTCTCAAATATTTTAAACTCTCATGAAGCCAATGATCTTTGTAAAAATGGTTTCAAAGTAGAGTAAAATCTATAAATTTTACTATCAAAATACCATGTAAAATACAGTATGTATTTGGATAGTCTTGTAAAATTGTCTTCATATGCTACCAGAGAAGCATCATCTTTCTTCTTCAGTTCCATGAATTATTTCTCCATTCTGATTCGAAGAGTTTTAGAAAGATATTTTTCCAGAAAAGACTCTTAAAATCACCCAATTCCTGACTATCAAGATCATCTATTTATCTTGTATTCTTAAATAGAGAACAAGTATGATCAGATTCACCTTCAAAATGATAAATGGTTAGTATTACATTTTGATGTTCCAAACACTTAATGACATCAAATATCATTTCTAGAGCATTGATCCATCCTTATATTATCACTGGATCTCTGTTTCCACTGAATGCTGGAGGAATTTGCCCTATAAAATGCTCCACAAAAGTCATTTTTCTTCATGGTATATCAAGTTCCTCTCTAGCATGGATACAGACACCATTTATCGTCTAAGTCAACTAATCCATTTTTGTCACAAACTACTCAGTTTTGATTCCCACCATTCCAGGCTACTGATTCAGACAAATATCAACCTCTTAGTGCTTTCCTAATACATCTTCCCTATTTCTTCTATGAAAAACTATTATAACCCGACATATCGAAGATAAATAAACATGGTAATCTTTAAATTTTATTTCATATTAAATTAACCATAATGTAAAAAATTGTATATGGTATTCTACTAACACTATAATAACCACTGAAGTTGTAAAAACCATCCTATGATACCAATTATAAAGAACCAACCTTAACACATTACCAAATGTTGAGTTTCAGACAATAACATGAATTATCACAGATTGAGGATATTTTCAAGTTTATAGTTTTAGATAATTATGACATAAAACATATATAACATCCCATAATCATACAAGAGGATACTACTAAAATAGTATCCGTTTTTTTCTAAAATATAAAACTTTTAAAATAAAACATAATTTCATTGAAAAATCTATATTATATTTAAATTGTATTCCTTACATATATTACACATCCTTGTAACCTATGAAAAAAACATTTTAAAACAACTTATGAGCAAAATATCATAGTAAGGTATATAAAGAAATTATTAGTAAAGTGATAACAGAAAAAAACAATAAAAACAATAACATAAAAACTTATTAACATGCATAGAAACATCATAAAATAGTCTTGGGATATATTTAACATATCAATATTACAATTACCCATACACATGAAATAACCTTTCATTCAAATTCCATTTCTGGAGTACCCAATGCATTAAAAATCTATAATGGGGCGCACTCGTCATATCTTGAGCTATAATGGGCTCACCCCAACATATCTTGAGATATTATGGGTGCAACCCAACATATCTTGTGATATAATAGGATCAAACCAACAAAACCATGTCCAAGGAACATATCATAGTAATAAAACATCATGATATTATGAGAAATCACTCATTCCATATATAAAAAAACAATCTTTTTGAATTTCATTAAAGAGGTGTTTGAAAAGGTTTTAAAAGGAAAGTCCCTTAACAATATAATTGGAGCGAGAATTAATATAATAGAATGGATACATGTATACACTATAAATACACATAATAAAAAATAATATAAACAAACATTCATCACAAAAATAATATTAATACCATGTAATTAATAAAGTAGAAGGTTAACCCAAAGAATGGAAATTGGGTTAAGAATTCACTTACCTAGGGTTTTTCTTACTTATAGTATGTTTAAACCTATTTTATAATGGTAAAAATAGTATTATTAATAGTTTAAAATATTACTAATTTTTATAATAACTTATACGATAATTTTATAACATCATTCAACCCATTAATTAGTAATATTTTGTTATTTACATTGTTTTGTGTGCATTCTTTACATTGTTTCCATTGTGGGTTCGTGAAGGATTTCCCTATAGAATGGAAGTGAAAATCCATAATTAAAATTAGATGGTACTTATACGTTTCTCGAACCTTAAATTATAAAATTTATAATTTTTATTTTCTTATAAGAGGATGATTTATTAGGTAAAACATTAATGATATTCGTTTAGATAATTTTGGCGGTTCTTCGATAATCTTGAACTTATTTCATCATATATATTTAATATTATACATATAAGTTAATTGAAAAAACATAAGAGAGGTAATATAATAAACTTTAAAATCTTTTACAACCATTAAAATGGTTTTAAAACCATATTGGAAGGATGTAAAGGAAATTGAAGACACATTGTCCATGATGTTGGTAAATCGACAAATCACAGATGTGATTTTTATTTTTAGAATAAGAGGGATAAGAGAAGAATTATGATGATTAAAATTACCATAAAAATGATAAAAATATATTATATATAGGATAAAATATCTTAAATTCCTCTTGGATAAGGTAAGGTGAATAGAGTTTAAGAATATAAAATAATAGAAATGAAATTAAAAGAAGATGAAATAGGATTTTTACCTCTTGATCTCTTTTCCTTAAAATCCTCCTTAAGGCCTTTCGTTTTGGACTTTTGGTGATACCAGCAGGTCTTGAATGTGGGTAAGAGCCTTGGGAATGGGATTAGTCAAAATCAATACAATTCTCAAATATTTATAGGTGTGTGAGGAAGAGGTCGGTGAGGGGGGTATTTATAGTGGAGTGGAGCGGTGGTTTTACATTATTTTAATCATTAGTTCAATATTTTTCTCAATACTATAAATAGTCTTCATTATTGTGACCAAAAATAGTAATAAGTGTATGTGAGATCGAAAAAATTTCCATTTACATCATCCATGACTCAAGCATGATGCATAAATTAATTAATTTAGCATATTTCATAAATTATAAAATTTCACTATTCACAAAAAATTCATGTATTTTAGAAAATTCATTAAATTAATCAAAACTATTTTTTGACATGTAGAATTAAAAAATTTACTCCATTTTATCAAAATTAATTTTTAAATAAGATAAATTTAATTTTTAAATAAAATAGTAATTTATTCGATAAATAAGAATTTTAAAACTATAAGTTATTTTATAAAACCTTGAAAATTTAATCAAGGTCTCATAAAATTATCTTATAAAAATAAGACAATAAAAATAATAATTCATGACCAAATTTTATGAAAATAGAGTTTCGTTTAAATTATTAAATTAATCATATAATTGTAATTAAATATTTAAGGATTACAAAAAATACCAAAAGTTATACTATAGTCATATTATTACTTATAAGGTGTCATCTTATTATACATTCATTGATAAGGTCACTATTCTTTTGGCCGATTTACTATTCATAAAGTTCATACTACTATTATTAATGGTAGGTTACTAGTGATAAGGTTAGGTTATTATTCACAAAAAAATTAAGTTTTTCCTATCAGAATCCAAATAACTTATTGATCGCTACCGTGTATGTTATATTTTTTAAATACAAAGCACAAAATTGAAAAAAAAATATTTTTAATGCCTATTCTATAACTATTTTATTAAAACAAAGTGTTTCTTTATAGAGACATGGTGTTTATGCATTATTTTTAAAACCTTGGGGTGTTGCATTTTGATGAATATTCAATACATTTCATAAAAAATATTTTGAAGACCATAATGGATTAGTATATTTGGAAACTAGATCACAATATTCTTATTTAATGGAATATTTTCAAAATCTATCACAAATATCTCCCCATAAAATAATATTCATATATATACCCTACTTAAAACCATTCTTCATAATCTGGGGAAAGATAACATAAGAAAACCTGAGCCTAGATGCTCAATAAGGTCAAACATGATAGATATCAATCAATGATAATATTAAAGAAACGATAAGAAAAATGGTATAAGATCATGAACATAACTTGAAATGTTCATACCCAATATACCATGGACCAAAAACTTGAGGCATGGCGTAAATGTTTATCATTTCAAAATACATGAATCAGAAGAGTGAGAAAACATCATTAATAAATCATAAATAATAAGTTTATCTATTATAATTATAACACCATCATTATCTTAGAAACCATTTCATATGTCAATGTTAACTGTCAAGATCATAAAATCACATTGTATTGGGCATAAAAACTTGTTTCCCATAGTGGATCTAGTACATCAACTTGTTTTCAATAATGGATCAAGAACATTTAATAGTTTCCTCTAAAGGATCAATCACATCAACTTATTTCCCATAGTAGATCAAGCACATTAAATTATTTCCCCTAATTATATCATGAGATATAATACTTTTCCTAATTCATTAGAGGGAAATATTATTCTGGGCCAACCTGTCACATAATAAAAATAATACCTATGAGTTCCATAAAATCATTAAATATTAATAATATCATCATATTGTAACCCATGTAAATAAGTCGAGTTTCATAAAACTTTCATCAATCTATCATAGCATAATCCATGGAAAATAAATGGGTTTAACAAACATCTCATTATCATAATAATAAACAATACATAAAAAAATACGGATTGAACTATTGGATCGTATTTTTATTAAAACATAAGTAACACTAAAGGTTATTTTTGTTGATATATATAAATTCGATAAAAAGGACATTAAAATATTCATGATGTAAATATCTTTCCCATTTTGAAATCACTCATATAAAATTAAAATATTTCCCAAATATTGAATAAAATAATTTTTTTTGAAAATAAATTTGAAAACTTATAATGGAATCTTTAAATTGAGTGGTCAGTATGGATTAAAATTTTGACCATGCCTTGTCCATTAAAACAATGATTACTTTCAAATTTTCAGTAAAAAGTCAAAAGTAACTCATTCAGAAAACAATAAGTACATTCCTTGTAAACCATTTTTTAAAAACTAAAAAATGAATAAAAATAAATTTAAAAATTCATATATAGTTAAAAAAACATTCCTAAATTGTTTTTAGAAAACATTGATATGGAATAAAAGGTTTTTTCGATCGAAGAGATGAATAATGTAAGTTTTATTTAAAAACATTATTTTTTTATTTTGAGTAATTAAAGAGAGAAAAAAAATATTAAATATCCAAAAAAACCATCAGATAAGATAATTTATTGATTTATTTTGTTATAAATAAATTTTTTTCATCTCTAGAAGAATAATCATAAACATTCTGGATAAATAATATTATTTTATCATAAAACACTTACCAATTTGATAAATTTTAAATCATAAGCCCCATAAAAGAAATAAATTTATATGGATATGTATATTCAATAATTTTCATGATAAGAATTATAAAATAAATTCACAGTTAGTATACACATGACACAAAATAAACACGTTGTGAATATGACATGCGTCCCATGGAAATAAAAGTGTGATAATAATTCCTTATATATTGTCATGAATTTGTTCATACATGTTATAAACTATTTTATAATAAATAAATGTTTACTATATATATATATATTAAATAAATATACTCATATATATCATACCATATAATATTTACTTATAACCTTTTACAACCTTTTTATTAATAATTCTCTTTTAAAATCACTTTTCCAGGCGATAACTACTTTTTTAATGTATGTTTCAATTTAATATTTTTGGTCGTTGTATATTTATCATTATTCCATCATCTCTGTAATGTTAATAATTATATATATATATATAATATTCAATATATATATATATATATATATATTTACTTATTTATTTTCACTCAAAAATGTTACATATAGAAAAATGAATGACATAGTTCATAGGGATGGTAAGCCATACAAACGCATAAAGGCTATTTCTATTTTTTTAACAGATGGAAGGAAAGAAAGGTATATAATAATTCCCATTTAAAGAAATATTTTTTAACATAGATATCATATATATTAAATAAATAATTCCTTATTACCATCCATTTTAAAATAAAATGATAATCGCATCACATCACTCTCTAAAGGTGATAGTCTACCCATACGCATGAGAAACACTATAATTTTTCAATAGATTGGAAGCTAAGAAGGTATATGAGCTTTTATAATTCCAAAAGTATGATTATATCATAAATATCATATATATTTATATATATTCAATTCATCATTATATTCAGCTGTGAGAGGCGTTGACTGAAAACAAATTACATCGGTTCATGAGGTGGTAGTTTATCATACAAACAATAGATGGTTTCGTTTCCCATTTGAAGGAAGAGGAAATGGATATAGGATATGAATTTAGGATAATAACATATAAGTATTTTGAATATACATGTGTTATTATTTCTATATATTTGAAGGATATTTTAAGGACATGTAAGAAGAAATAAAATAAAAATACTTGGTTAAGAACGATACATCTTCTTTAAACAAACTGTTTATGATTGCACCAAAAACTATCATTGGAGTATTTAATAATTAAACCAATACCTCTAGAAATTGGGAAGGTATGTAAGAAATGTAATTGAGAATTTATTTACTAAACTAAAATATAACATCCCCATCTTGGGTATAACTATACCAGTGCCCTGAGCTGGGTCACCACATGACCTCAGACGTGCCTCCCCATAGACCAGAGGCTACCGACATAATGAAAGGGTCTAACCGAACATTTTGGGAGGATATACCCACTTTATCAAAGTAATTCACCATAGGTACGGTATGAGATGATAGAAACATAAGAAAAAAATATCAATAAAATGCATTACTGACAAATTCTCAAAGTTGGGTACAATCCCACAACCAACCAGTAAATATGTTTTGACATTACATATACTTCCAAAAGTGAGGGAAACCCAAAATAAATAAAAATAAATAAATCCACAAAATGGGTCCTTACTCCAAGTCCATATACCTATACCATTCACATCCCATGCCAAATCCACTACCTAACATAGGGCCTTTTCCCTTGTCTTGACATGTAAGCATGAAGTCTGGTTGGGTACCCATTAGCAGACCGAGCAGGGTGTGAGTACAACTCAGTATACCACCACCAATGTTTTCTAAAAAATATCCATTCAAAAGATAGTTTATTTAATCACTTAAATAAATAACTATGTAAATAAATGGGATAAAGATGATTCCACTAGTTATTAGGTTTACATAATCCATTTTCATCATTTATTCCCTAGGTTATGAATTTTCATCAATTTCACATCTGTTTATGTCGGTGAACTACTATGAAGAATGGGATAAATCAATCTCTCTATCTCAATGGGGAAAACATTTAACAAAAGAAGTACATCACACTTACATTGTATCTTTGGCCAGGTATTCTTATCAAATGAAGCCATTAGGGGCAGAGAGCCTCAATCCTCTCCCAAACCCTTCCATTAAAGGGGTTTTACTTATAGCCATAATCTAACCCAAACCATAGTTGGATTGGTGTAGCCCAATCCGGTTGGTCCGAATTCTTGTGGCCTACAACTTTCACAGGTCGAGATATTTCAAACTATCATAGGATCAATCACTGAAGACGGTAGAAGAGGTTGAGTACATGGAAAAAGTTCCATATATATCAACTGTTGGATGCCAGATGTATGCCATGGTCTGTACTCGATCTGACATCGGTCATGCAGTTGGAGTTGTTAGAAGGTATATGGATAACCAAAAAAACAATATTTGGAAGGTATGAAGTGGATATTGAGGTATTAGAAAAGTATTAAGGAGGTATCTCTGTGCTTTGGGAAAGGAAATTCATTGCAGGGGTATGTGGATGTTGACGATGGAGGTGATGTCCACTGCAGGAGGAGTACCACAGGTTATGTATTTTCCTATGGAGGAACTACAGTAAGTTTGATATCAAAACTACAGAAGGTGGTGGATATATCAACCATAGAGTTAGAAATATATTTCTATAATAGAATCTAGAAAATAGACGGTTTGGCTGAAGAACTTCTTGGATGAATTAGGAAGAAAAAAAGAGGATAATGTATTTAACTATGACAGTTAGAGTGTTATACATCTTGAAAAGAACCTGATATTTCATACCCAGATGAAACACATTCATTTCAATTACCATTTCATTAGAGGCTTGATACAGGATGGGTTGCTGATGCTGCAGAATATTTGTGGAACCAACAATCTGGTAGACATGTTGACAAATCCCATGGCGATATAGATGTTGAGGCACTGTTGTGCCTATGTTGGTCTCCACTGATGAACGAAGGATGAGAGGTAGAATAACGGACATGATGGGAGAAAATAAGGAAAAGAATTTGTATTTCATGAATCGTCAGGTTGAAATTGAAGTTATAAATAGAAAGAACATGCACTAGTGAGTGAAGAAGGGAAGAACTCAAAATAAGTAAGTTGTCTTTTTCAGTTGAATCAAAGAATAGAAGTGTAGTAGATCAGGATCCAAGTGGGAGATTTCTGGATTGTTTTAGCCCGATCTAGTTGGGTTGAATGCTTGTGGCCTGCAACTGTAGCATCATTGACCATGATAGAAAATTTGACCACTGTTGCAAAGCCGACCGAGCGATACTGGAAGGCACTATAGCAGTGTAGAATTCAGACTCAACTATATTGTTCCACTTTTGACTTCTAGCCGACATCCACTGTAGAACTTATGAAAAATATGGTCGCCTTTCACTATAGAGGTGCAGACTTTCTGTTCGGAATAGTGGACAATCTTCTCCATATGTAGCCCACTTTGGGATAGGGTTTCATACCTGAAAAAAACTCTGTAATTTGTGCTCAAAAAATAGTGATGTTCTTCCTCTCTGTGGACTTAGGTATTTTTATGAACCACGTAAATTTTTGTCTCTCGTGTGTTTTCCTTTCTTCTGAATTTTCTTTATGTATCTCTTTTATGTTGTTGCATCTCCCGACACTTTCGTAACACACATGACCAATGATCCTTAAGTCTAATTCCCCACAAAAACAACTAATTCATGTGTAAATTATTATTAAATCACTTACCACTTGTACAAAATCACAAACCATACTCAACTAACACACATAACATTAAAAAACATGGTTCATTCAAAAATAAGTCATCTTCAGGCCTTAGCACATTTAAAAATTCTCAATTAAATTATTTATTCCAATAAAACTATTTATCATTAACATTTCCTCAACCAATCAATGAGTTTAATCTTTATAAAACATTTATCATTTTACTTAATAACATAATACCAAACAACCCCTTATTCCATGTTATCAATAAAACCCAATTCCCATTAGTTTCATTCCATATCCCAAGTTAATTTATTTAAACAAGTTTAATGGTTTCTAGTTCATAAAAATTTAATTATACACCTATAATTTTATATTTATGTTCAAGAAGTGACACACCCCATGGGTGGCCCTTAACCCGATCAAATTAACCTCATCACATTCCATAGGGATCATTAGGGGTTCAATTAATCATTTAATAAATAATTTTACAAAATCCTACTAAATGAATAAAATTAAAAACAAAAGGGAACCATAACACAACCAAATACACATAAAATGAACATAATGCCTATGGTATGTAACCTATTGACCAGCTACCTTGATTTCGAAGATTAATTCTTGCTTAACCCTATCATTTTATTCAGATTCAAACATCCTTCAAATAACCAAAATATGATCCATTTGGAAATAGGTTTTTAGGTCTTATGAATAATAATAATGGATACACAATCTCTATTCCATAAAAAGAGAATGAATAAGAGTGTTAGACTCACCCATAGCTTCGATTTTCACCCAACAGTACTCCAAATGGCCTAGAAATGAGGAAGAAAAATCATTAAAAGCTTGAGGTGTTTCTGGATAGTCTCTAAGGATAGTGGAGAAGGTATAGGGAAGAAAATATAGTATGGGTTCATAAATTCAAAGGGGGAATCGTAAAAATCCACTTTTTAAGAGACGCATTGTTGGAAAAATTGTGTGCCACCCACTGCTGAAGAGGGGTTCGGACTACACGATTACATAGGAACACTACACAATTCGAAAAAAATATGCCATGATAGTGTAGAATTCCTCTGTCTGAGTTTTCAAAATTTTCCTCTCACCCTTGCATGGTTTCTCAAACTGTGCACCCATTCTCTTGACAAGAAAAGTTAGGGATAAATGTCACTACTAACCATATGCCAACTGTGAAACATGTACTTGATTGTCCCATTATCTCTTATTTCATGTCTTGAGCCCCTAAAACACCCATGAACATCATTATAGACTCGAAAAAATTTCATTAAGCAACATAAAATGTATTTAAACTAGAAGTTTTAACCAGAACTTACCTTAAGAAGTCTGGGATCTTATAACCTCCCCACCTTATAATGACTCATCCTTGAGATTGACATAAAAGAATCACTTAGATTTTGTGGTAAAGAGATCAGGTCAATTGACCTGCATATCTGTCTCCCAATCCCATGTCTCTTCCTGAACATTTCTATACTGCTATAAAACTAGAACAAGAGGAACAATCTTGCCCCACAATACTTTCTCACTGTGATCCATAATACAAACCAGACGTTCCTCAAAGTGGGAATCAAAATTAAGCTCAATTATCAACATCAATCACATGATATGTGTTGGGGTGATACTACCGAAGCTATGATACATGACAAACATCATCCATGTAGCTAAACTCTTTTAGAAGATCCAATCGGTGTGCCATTGGTTTAATCCTCTCTATAATCTAAAATGACCCCATGTACCTAGGCACCAATTTTCCCTACTTCTGAATCTACTGGTGACCCAACCTTTTCAGCACATAAAGAAACACCTGCTCACCCACCATAAACTAAATAGGCCAATGGGTCTAATCTGTATATGAATTAAGCCTACCCTTAGTCATATACATACATTTCCAAAAATACTAAATCTATTATGACCTCTCTTACTTCAGACTGAACCACAATAAGTCTTTATCTCTAACCACCTTCCATCATAAGGGAGACCAACACAGCCTACCACAAAGTGGATCAAACTATGCCATCTAAATATTTTCCTATAAAAAATTGTTATAAGTTAATTCATCAAGTTCCATGTTCTTCTCCGAGGATCCACAAAAATCTTGGACATATTACAACAACATTTCCTCTAGTACGTGAATAGTACGCTCTGATTTCCCATCCATCAGTGGGTGGAAATTCGTACTAAAAAACACTTGGTTACCAAGAACATTCTATAACCTATTCCAAAATCATGACATAAACCATGGATCTTGGTCTAAACTTTTATTTCATGGAACCCCATGAAGCCACACTCTCTCCAAAACATTAAAAACACCCAACTGGTTAGTGGTGAAGGTTTCTTGAATCAATAAGAAATATTCTACATTGTTCAACCATTCCACAACCACCCAGATTACATCATTCTTTTGATATATCCTCTGAATAACCTCCAAAAAATAAATCTTCATGTCATACCATTTTTATTACGGAATGGTAAAAGTCCATAACATCCCACCTAATCACTATGGTCCTTACACAAAATATTGAAAGGTGTAGCATCGTGCAAGAAAACACAATCTCTATCATCATTCCTAGCCACTAACACTGCCTACGAAGCTCATGATACATTTTGGTTAAAGAAGGATGAACTTACCACATCATGGTGTGGAACTCCCACATCGAATCATCCATCATTCACCTAGGTATGACAACATGACCACAAACATATATGATATAATCATCACCAATAGTATAATTATAAAGTGGGTCCCCACATTATAGAATTCTCCTCAGAGCCAATAACTTTGTATCATCATATTTCCTCTCTTTGATTCGACTCAGAAGCATGGAAGCAACCACCAATAATGAAATTACCATCTTTCCTTTTCAGTCTTGTACCTCCATGTGTATCTCTAGAAATAACAACGTCATCCTCTTCTGGGAATTAGATTCCTAAACTTCCATGTTTTGAGTCTTTAAGCTCAAAGCTTCTACAAAACTATTCCCCTTTCCCAGTGTATAAACCATCTCAAAATCAATGGAATACATACACTCAACACACCTTCATTGTTAAACATTTAGATGATGTTGGGAGAATAGATAATTAAGATTTTTATGATTGGTAAACACATTAAACCAATCTCTCAATAGGAAATGCCACCAACATTTTAAGGCATAAACCACCATGACCAACTCAAGATCATACGTAGGGTAATGTTTTTTATGATACCTCAAATAACATTACTAATACATTGAAACCCAATATTTTTGCATTAACATTGCCCTTAGTCCAATACAAGGCACATCAAAAATCAAGGTATACTCCTTGCCCAAATCAGGTAAAATCAAAATTGACACAGTAGTTAGTTGCTTCTTTAAATCCTAGAAGGCATTCTCACTTGCCCCCGACCATTCGAAATTGACATCCTTATTGGTTAATCTAGAAATAAGTGTATTAAAATTGTATAAATCCTTGAAGAACCTTCAGTATTATCCAACTAAACCCATAAAACCTTTGATATCATTGTTTTTTGGTTTTACCCAATATACCACAAGTTTTACTTTCTGAGGGTCCATATACACCCATACCTTAGAGATAATATGAACCAAAAAATTCACCTTGTAAATTTAGAAAACTAGGATAGCTCAAAGTATATCGAATGCCCTATTAGTGTACTTAGGATTATTTCACGATGTTTGGAATGATCTTCATGAGTCTTGGAGTACACCAATATGTTATCCACAAAGAAAAATATAAAGTGGTCCAGGTAAGGGTGTAATATTTGGTTCAGTGGACCTATAAATATTATTGTAACATTAGTCAAACCAAACTACATGATAAAAAACTCATATAACATATACCCAATCTTGAATTTAGTCATTGCTTTGTAAGAAGGAATCACCCTTAGCTGGTGATAGTTCAATATGAAATTGATTTTGGAGAACACTGATGAACCCCTCAGTTGGTCAAAAGGATCATCGATTCAGGGAAGATGATATCTGTTCTTGACAAACATTCAGTTCATTTTCCTTTATTTGAGACATATATGTAATGATCCATCAACCTTTTTAGCGAATAACACTATAGATCCCCAAGGTGAGATTCTCAAATGAATAAATACATTGTTCTAAAATTCTTCTAACTTATTTTTATGTACTTGGAGTTCTACCGATGTCATCCTATATAGTGGAATAGAAATAGGCTCTTCTCTAGGTAAAATCTTTGTCATGAACTCAACATCTCTCTCAAGTGGTAGTATCGATAATTTCTCAGGAAACACAACCTAAAACTAATATACTATAGGATGAAAGGAAATCTTCTCTAATAACAAATCATCAAGCACAAGATAATCTACTTGGGCTATGATTTCACCCAACTGATGATTGACTAGCCATTCTTGGATTTCTCGAATATCCCATTCCCCACGGTGTACATAAGTATTCCCTTCCAAGGATGTGAATTTACCTGATTGTAGTAACAATTTATATGGTCCTTGAATAACACAAACCAATCCATGACCAAAATTAGTTCAAAACCGAACTTATCGAACACAAAAAGTCCCATTGGAAAAAATATCCACCAACCTCAAGGGAACTCCCCTTACATTGTCATAAATTTTCTACTAACACCCCTAATGGTGTATCAATTGATATAACTCCACGCATATGCTCCATAGCTAGCCCCAAAATACTCGTAAATTCATACGATATAATAGAATGTGTGAAAACTATGTCCAATAAAGCACTATAAATCCTAGGATTTGTATAAATCAATCCAAGAAAATTTGACAGCCAAGCCTCACCACCTCCAGGTATAGGATAAACCACATGTATATAACTTAACCCACTACCATGAGCTCTGGCCTATGTTCCTAGTGCTACACTACAATGAGGATGAGGTGGTCCCTTCCCTATAGCACCACACCCACTTCCCCAACCAGTACAGATGATAGAGCTCTAACTGGATAACTTATATTGGGTAATCGACCCCTTACCTATAATTTTCACTATCCTTGGTCCTCCATCAACACCCAAATGTCAAAGGTTTCTATAGAACCTCTTGACATTCCTCATTCTTCTGCATGATTGGAACTTAATGGGTGGTCATGTGATCTAACCTTGTATTTGACTCGGCCTTCCACACTAATAGAAAAACACTTGCTCACCACCCAAATTGATTGGTCCTATTCTCTAAATACTATGTACACCACTAACATTGGGGAAAAATCTGAAAATGGTTCTTCTTACCCTTTGAATTCACATGACTAGATCACCCAACCAAAACCACATGACCACCCCCAGATGCCTCATTTATGTTATGTTCTTAAATATCGGCTATATCCACCACCTCATAAAACCACTTTAAATGAAAGACATTCACATGGGAATTTATCTATTGTCTAATTCCATTAATAAAATTCCTTTCTATAGATACCATGTACCATGTGAATTCTGGGATGAAGCATCACAAGTCTGTGAAATTAACAGCATATCCATCACTGAAATAGTTCCATGTGTCAAACTCATAAACTTTGTAGCCTTTTCCTATATTAAGGTCTCTAGAAAAATTGGTTCATGAAACATTTCCTAAATTCATTCCATAGCATACCGTCTACCTACTGAGTCTCAACCATAATTTCCCATAATGATTTTTTGGTCCCCATAAAATGTAAGTTGTCACCATGACTCTATTATTAGGAAGTTTCACCAAGTGATCCAAAATCATATGGATGGAATCTATCTAGAACAATACTTCCTTGTGTACACCCTCACTAAAAAATGTCAGAGGGTGTTACAACTAAAACTCTCCAGTTAGATTGAATATACTTGGAAAGACCCTTCCTAGGTCCAATTCCATTATATACATAAAAAAGAAATGTTCTCACGAAATTTCTTCTCTCCTATGTTACCCTGAATCACACATTTTTATTTCTCCCCACTAGTGGAGAATTCTAAATGATATCCAATTTTCTCCCAACTAACACATGGAATCATTGTGGAATTTACCTACAATTCTAAACACCTATCTTAGACCACATAGCATAAAACATCCATAGTTTGCACAAAATATGGCTCTCCACTAGCCTTACACTACCCATTTTCCACACACTGTCCAAATAGGAATTTCGAAATCCCTATTATTACCCTTTTCTATCACAACCATGGGCCATGATAAACATAGGAAAAATAATTTGAACAACTTCATGTCCTTTTATTAAACACCCATTTTACCGTTTCCACTTTCACAGGGTAAATATTTTTCTTTTAGACAACTTTACACCTTTACAACTTATTACCTAAAAAATTTTAACCCGTTTTGGACTTTAATTTGTCACAAGTATTTAAATATTACTTTATATTATTTCCATTTACCCATTTTCATTATCCATATTAGACACCACTCCTTTCAAGATTTCAAAGAAAATGAATTGAATTTTATCACACATGGCCAAAACATCTTCCCAGTGTATGCCTACTATAATGATGCCCCATATATCCCTAGGTGACTAAATTGATACAGGAATGAAAAACCTCATATAATTCTACCCTATATAATATAATAAAATTATTACATCATAGAACAACTACATCACCCAATGGTAAAATATCATGAAAATTGTAACAACATAGGTTAAGAATATCGATCCCACATTCGGCACATGGAAATTTCCTCATACATATGGGTTATATACTCCCATTAAAAAGATCATTAACATTTATTGAACATTCTATTATCCCATATACCATCCTCAAATAGTAATACAATAGAAAATAACTCATCTAATACCACTTTTTAATGTCCCCAACCTATGTTCCACTAACAGGTGCCTCAAGTCAGGTCGTCACATGACCTATGGTGCACCTCCCCATATTCTAGAGGTTGTCAACTAGCATCAAGGTTCTAACCACTCATATATATAGACTCTACCCTCTTTATAAGAGTAATCCATGATAGTTAAGGTATGAAATAAAGAAAATTGAAGTAAAAAATAAAAATAGCATGAATTACCAACCAATTCTCAAAAATGGGTAAAAGAACACAACCAACTAGTAAATATGTTATGTCATTATATATAGTGAAAAAGTTAAGGGAAAACTAAAATAAAGAAAACAAAATAAATCCCTAAAATAGGTCCAAACTCTAATTCTGGATCCCTCCAACATGCACATCCCATTCCCAAATCAACCACCTAGAATAGAGTATTTTCCCTTGTCCTGACATGAAACCATGAAGTCTTCTTAGGTACTAAATAGTGGATGGATTAGGGTGTTTATACAACTAAGTAGGACACCACCAATGGTGTCTAAAAAATATACAGTCTAGAAAGATATTTTATTAAGGTACAAAAATAAACAACTAATTAAATAAAGAGGAAAAAGCAAATTCCATATGTTAATAAGATCACTTAAACCAATTTCAACATTTATTATATGGTTTAGGCATTTTTATCAATTTCACTTCAGCCTATAATAGTAAACCACTATGCATAATTAGATAAATAAATCTCCCATATTAGTGAGGGAAAAAATTTCACATTAAAATACATCACACTTACCTTGGAGCATCAGTCCATGTAGTCTCATAAAATGAAGCCATTAGGGGTATACAGTCTTATTTCTATATCTAACACATGCATTAAAGGGGGTGGTGTTTAGAGCCTTGGTCTTACCAAACCCATGAGCATAAATTCTCAACTCCAATACCCCATAAAAACCACTAATATATGTTCACATGATTCTTTAATCAGTTACCGCTTATACCAAATCACAAACCACACTCAAATAACACATATAACATTCAAACACATTGTTCGTCCAATAAATAAATCATATTCATGCCTTAGTCCATTCACACATTATCATTTACATGATTAATTCCAATAAAACCATTTATCATTCACATTTATTTAGACAATCAATGAGTTCATCCATTTTAATATACTTCTAATTCAACATTAAAAGCTTATACCAAACAACCCCTTATTTAAAGCTATTTATTAGACCCAATTATCATTAGTTTCATTCTATAACCAAAGATAACATGTCAATACATCTATTATACACTCAATGTCATAACAATTTAATTATACACTATTCATTTAAAATTTATGTTCAAGAAGAAGCACACCCCATGGGTAGCCCTTAACCTGGTAAATCTAACTCAACGCATCCCATAATGATCATGAGGGGTTAAATCCATCATTTAATCAACCCATTTACAAAATTTTACTAAAGATTCAAATTCACAACAAAAGGGCACCATAGCAAAACCACATATACATAAACCGAACATCAAGAATATGCGATATAACTTGAAAACAGATACCTCAATTATAAAGATGAACACTTTATTAACCTTATCAATTTCTTCAAATTCAAACACACTATAAATCCTCAACCTATGATCCACTAAACAAATAGGGTTTTAGGGATTCAGAAGAATAAGAATGGATACCCAATCCCTAATTAGAAAGGGTGAAGGAAGAGGTGTTTTAGAATTACCTGCAGCTTCAATTTTCACCCAACAGTTCTCTAAATGACCTACAAATGACTGCTATCAATCCTTGGGTTGCTGGGTGTGTTTTCATTCATCACTGGGGTTACTTGAGAAGAAATAAGGAATAAAATAAGGCCAGTTTTCATAAATCCTAAGGGGAAAATTTGTAAAAACCCATTTTTTATGGGGTGAAAGGTTTTGCTACACTATTGGCCAAAAGTTTCACCAAACACATGCTATCCTCTACCCAAGAGGGGGCCAATACACATGTTTACCTAAAAATCCCACATGGTTTGACAAACCGTGCGATGACCACGTAGAATTCCTCTTTCCACAGTTACACGGTTTGTCCCTCCCTCTTGCATGGTTTCTCAAACTATGAACCCCTTCTTTAGTAAAGCCCAGTTTGGGCACATGGTCAGTACTAATCTTGTGCCATCCAGGCAACATGCACTAGATGATCCCATTCTAACTTTTTTCACATCCTGAACCCCTAGAACACCACTAAACCTCCACAGACACTCAAAAACATTTCATTAACTAACATTAATGTATCTAAACAAATAAATTTAACAATAATGTACCTCAATAAGTTTGTGATATTAAAAAAAAGTATTAGGAAGTGTTAATAGGAGAAAAGAGGGGGTTCCCTTTCATAAGTGGGGGAGGGGACAAACTTGGAATTTTCTAAATGAATGAGATATAACCACATTTTACACACACCAAAAGGAACCAAAATGGACCATCATCAATCCTTAGATGTGATATGGTCAAAATATAGAAATATTATTGGAATTATATATATTTTAGGTCATTTTAACTTTTAGCATTTTAGTTTAACCCTCGACAAACCCGTTTTAACCTTAAACCCAGAAATTAATTTTTATTGTAAATATAATCCATTATGGAAGGAAATTTGTTTAACCTTATTATATAATATAAATAATTAGAATTAAAAATATTTAATCCATTTTACCAATCAAAATTCAGAAATATTGAAGAATTTAATTTAAAATAAAACCAGTAGAGATGGAAAAAAAGTGATTTTGAAATGAAAAGGTTTTCATAAGTATAAAAAGATTTTATATCAAAATTTAACATAAAACTACCTCCAATGACATAAATTGGATTAATAATAGTATATTTGAACTAATTTTAAAATAAAACCCATTTATAATAAAATGGAACTTTGTAGATGCTTCAAACAATATGATAGTTTTTTAATAAAAATCATTATTTTTCACTATTCATAAAAAAATTAATATTTTAAAAAAAATACTCAAAAATTAAATTTAATATAATTATGGGATTTTGATTTCAAAAATTAATTTCAATTTTCAATTAATTTTATAAATATTTTCATAAAATATTATTTTTCAGAAAACTAATAAAAATCCTTTTTCAAAAAAACGTATTTTGGAAGCATATAAGGCATCAAACAAATTAAGTACTTATTTATAAATATATTTTATTCTTCTAAAAAAATAATTACTAATTTTCAGAATGTATATATTCCTATTCATGTCTCTAAATTTAATAACTAGGTTATAATGGTCATGTTTAAATATTAATTTTAATATTATATTATGGTTTGTTAAAACTCGATGTTGTAGTATTCAAAGCTATCGAAGAAATTAAATCTATTTTTTTTAAAAAAAAAATTATATATCATGGTGTTATATTCTACCCCATTAAAAATAATATCTCCCTGAAAATTCCAACATTTTGATATAAACAACTAATGATAATTTTGACTCGTTATATTCTCATTTTCCCATGAAGCTTCCTCAAATTTGTGGTTTCATCAAAAAACTTTGACCTGGCGAGTGGACATGTTTTATAGAACTTTATCTATATAATCCAACATATGCATTGGTTGTTTCTAATAATAAATATATTTCTATAGTATTACTTCTGAGTTCATTTCAGTTGAAGGATCACTTACGTGCTTCCTCCAGAGAGAGATATACAACACATTGTGAACCTGAGACAGGTTTGGTGCAAACTATAAGAGATAAGATACCATACCTACTCGATAAAGAATATAAAAAGGAAAAATATAACATGGGAATAGATTTATATTCTTTTAAATCTTATAAAATTATTCCATGAGGGATTTCATAAAACACCTACTCAATAACTTCAGACTCAAAATATTACTAATGATTATCATTGTTACATTTCTATCGACTTTTTTAATTCCCTTATGTGTAACTGAATAGATATATAATTTCCTCAAATATATAAGGTCCCAATAGATTTATTTCTCTAATTCATCCTAGGATATTTTATTTATACACTTATATCCATAGAGATATTCATAAATATCCATCTCAATGCTCGAGTGAAATATATCTTTGTATAAAAACTTGACTAAAGGTAGGTGTTGATGCCAACCACCATTTAAATACAAATAAAAGGATCTAAACAAAACCTCTTGGGTTTCAATGTTTCTATTATACAAAACATATATCTGAGGATAGCAAGTAGTTCTGAAACTTAAATCTATATCAAGATCCTACTGAATACTTCTCTAGAACATAGAGGTAAACCACAAATCCCGATCAGATAAAATAGAATATAGTTCTCTATACTACCATACCAATTATTTAATTCATATTCTGGAAATCTAATCTGGAGATAAATATTAAATAATAGAAATGAAATGTGGTTTCTTTTTTAGGGGACCAACTACAACCCATACAGCATTTTTCCTTTCAGATATTTTGGGGAGTCTAAAGACAATATCTATGTTGAAGTTTTCCCATTTTCATTTTCATATGGGTAATGGTTGTAAAATCCCCTTAGTTTTTTTTGTCTCAACATTTATTTATGACATACCAATCATTGAGATAAAAACTCAGTAATATATCTCTTTGGGTTGTCCACCAAAAAAATTAATTAAGATCTCAATACATCTTTATACTTCTAGGATGAATAGTGAATGAAGAACTATGAGCCTTATCCAATAGATACTTATGTAAATATACTATGTAAGGAACACATATATGGTTCCTAAAAGTATTCATTTAATCCCTATCAGGTTTAAACGTATAAACATTTCTCTCCTTCTTCTAAAGATTAACAATTTCATTATGTACCTCTTTAATCATTACTTATATATATGGTTGAACAATAATTTGAAAAAGATAAGATTTCTCCACTTACATCAAGATTTATATGTATATCCTTTGAAAATATTTAAATATTGGATCTTTTTTATCATCATCATAGATAATCTAACATTATCCTTTTGATTCAAAGCATTTTCCACCTTGTTCTCTTTCCCAGGGTGGCAATGTATTGAGAAGTTGTAATCATTAATCAGTTCCAACCAAATTATTTGATTCAAATTCAACTCATTGTATGAGAATATATTATTTAATTTTTTATGATCATTATATATATTACACCTTTCTCCATAAATTTAATGCCTTCACATATTTAATGAAAAAATAATAACAGCTAACTCCAATTCATTAGTTGGGTAATTTTTCTCATGAACATAAAATTTTCATGATGCATATGATATAACCATATAATTTTACAAGACAAATCACACTATTCCATTATTCAATGCATCATTATAGATTAAGAAACCCTCTCCTCCATAGGGTAATCTATGAACATGTGAAATTAGTAAGCTTCTCTTCAGTTCCATGAAATTTTCATCACATCCATATATCCAATGGGACTTGGATTCATTATGAGTCAACATTGTGAGTGGATTAGTAAATCATGATAAATTATCAAAAAATAGTTAACAATATCCATCCAAACCAATAAATATTTTCATATTAGTCATAGAGATTAGTATGGTCCAATTTTCAAAAACATTGGTCATTGTTGTTCCATTGATACACCCTCCATTGAAATTATATAACCCAAAAATGAAAACATTTTTATCCAAAATCACACTTGGTAAACTTTTTATACAAACTTCTCCTTTCATAGGGTCTTCATTACAATTCTCATGTGATCTTTGTTCTCATCTACTCTATTTGAATATATAATAATGCCATCCATAAATACTACCAAAAACTAATCATGGTAATCTCTAAAGACTCAATTGAAGAGATATGAAAAGATGGTTGTGGAATTTGTAAGGCCAAATAGAATCACTATATATTTATTATTTCAATACCTTCCACACAAATTGACATGGTATTTATTTAAATATAGCCAATTTGTGCTTAAGAGTACATCAAGTTAAATATTACAATGATTTTAATAAGTCTTGTTATCATAAAATTCAACCTGATATAGGCCATTATTTAGTCTAGGAGTTACACATTATTAGAGGGAATTGATTCAGATAATCTCTAGGTTCACCACATTTAAAACAATGAACTATAAATGGTGTCCTAGGATGAAATATATTTTCTTCCATTATTATATTCATTTTTTCTTTGAAATTATTCACTTTATTCCCTTACTTTCCACACAAAAAACATTTTCATATTACTTTAAATCATTCTCTTGGGTGTCTCATTAAACATGTATAACATAAAAGAAATTGAGCCTCCTTTACACCATCGCGTCCACCACCCAAGATCTTAGTGAATTCCATCCTTCTATTCTTCAGTGATTATGAGTGTTAGGTAAGGTACATTTTTTTAATCATATGTTGTGATAACGGTTTGGAATAATCAAAATAACTTTCACTCTAGTCATTATATCCTTATGGTTATAGCCATAGAATAAAATAAAAAACCATAGTTTTTTCAACAATAAATATAGTTGGAAAACCACTTAATCATGAAAAATAGTTTATAGGATTTCCAAATCATGATAGCTTCTTTCCAATCTATGACACCTTAGGTATAACATAGGTAATTGATTTTCATAATAAATTCAAATATTTCATGATAGTTTTTAAAGAGTTTATGAATTTGTCACATATACACCCTGAGAGTTTCAAAACATGTGTATAGTATGGCTCATTGTAGAGCACTGGGTTCCAATCTAGTCAAAGTTCAATACACCATTTTCTGAGTAATTATCATTTAATAATAATATTCCCAACCCACATCCACTTGTAGTATCTTTAAATGTATAAATTTTAATGAAAAAATATAATCTATTTTTTACCAAAACCTTATGATTTTATCCTTATCCATGGGGTTTTCACCAATGTTTCCAAAACTCAATATCCAAATATTAACTAAAACTTTCACTGATTACAACTATAGTGACCCAAGTTTTTCAAACCTAAATATTACATCTTTTTAGATGAATATCAAATATATTTCAGGAAACATTTCTATAGGAACATAAAGTATTAGTTTCCTTGAAGACTAGATACACAATTTTATTATTTTAATGACGATCTAAAAATTATCTTACCAATATATCCCATTTATTACTCTTCATAGATATACTCTATTTAAAACCATTATTCATAACATAGGGAAAGGAAATATAATTAAAGTTATATCAAATTTTTAGTAAGTGTAAACATGGGAAATATCATTTTATGATCATATTAAAGAATAATATAAGAATAAGGGTATGCGATCATGAATATAACTTACAAAGTTCACACCAAATCTACCATGAAAAAAACATGATTCATGGAATAAAGTTATATCATTTCACAAAACATTAATCTTAAGAGTGAGAAAACATAGTAAATAAATCATGAACCACAAGTTCCCATCATATAAATATGGAACCATCATTAGTATATAAACTATTTCATATATTAAGGTTAACTACTAAGACTATAAAATCATAGCGTATCAAGAATTGGTACATGTTTCCTATAGTAGATCAACCACATCGACTTTCTTCACTTAAAAAATAAATCACATCAACTTTTTTCCCATAATGGATCTAGCACATTAATTTGTTCCCCATAGAATATCAAGAAAACTAACTTCTTTCCCATAGTGGATCAATCAAATTGACTTGTTTCTCATAATTATCCCATGAGATATAATATATTATCCAATGCATTAGTGTAATATATATAATTTGAGACCCACTACTCAGATAATGAATACCATATATATAAGTGCTATAAAATCACTAAAAATTAATCATATCATCATATCGTAACCCATTCAAATGTATCTGGTTTTATAAAAAATTCATCAATCCATGATAGTATAAACCATGAAAAATAAATTGTGTTCATGAAAATCATATTATCATAATCATAAACAATATAAAAGAATTATTAAGGATTTTATTGTTGGATCATATAATAATTAAAACATAATAAATACCAGAGGTTGTTATCATTGATGAATAGAAAGTAAATAAAAAGTTAATTAAAACAATTCTTGAGAAAAATATCATTTTGATTTTGAAATCACTTATTTAAAATGCAAAAATTTACCAAATATTAAAGAAACAAATTTATTTTAAAATAACCTTGAAAACTTATAAAATAAGCTTCAAATAATTTTTTGGTCATAATGGATAAAAATCCCATTCATGACTTGTACATAAAATAAATATTCCTTTCACATTTTTTATAAAAACCCTAAAATACCTTATTCAGAAAATGAAAATAATGTTACTTTAAAACGATTTTTTAAAAATTAAAACGTGGGTAAAAATAACCTTAACCATTAATATATGATTATTTAAACTTTCATAAAAATATTTTTAGAAAACATATATATGGATGAAATTTTATATGCAATTGAAGAGAAAAATAAAGTCGATTTTTCTTAAAAAATATATCTTGGACTCTTGAGTAATTAAAGAGAGAAAAATTAAAGGAAAAAAATGATATTTCATGAAATAACCATATTATAATAAAATGATTTAGTTTAATAATATATATACCATAATATTTCATCCTTAGATGCCTAATCATAAACAATCCCTATAAACAAAGAAATTGTATCATAAATCCATTACAACATAGGTAACTTTTGAATCGTAAGACCTATGAAAGAAGTAATATTATATATATATATATATATAAACTATTATTTTCATGATAATTTAATAAAATACATTCATGGAAAGTATATAAACCACAAAAAGAAACAATTTTTTAATATCTCATGTGTTCCATGGAAAAAAAGTGAGGCAAAAATCCATTATTTCTTATCTCAAATTTATTTGTTTATGTTAATGAATCCTATATAATAAATAGAGGATTGTTATAACATTTAATATAGAACCACAATAAAATATATCATACCATATATTATTTACTTATAACCTCTTACCATATTTTTATTAATAATTCTCAATTAATATTACAATTCTCGATGATAACTGCTTCTTTTTTCATGTGTGATTGGGTTAAATAGTTTTTGTAATTGTTCTTTGATTATGGTTACATAATCTCCATAATTTTAATAATGATGTTAAAATAATTTATAATCATTATTTACATATATATTTTCATAAAAAAAGTTATAGAGATAAAAATTAATTTCACTTATCATGGAGGCAGTAAGTCGTATGTATGCAAGAATATTTTTACCATTTTTTCGACGAATGTAAAAAAATAAACATGTATAATAATTCACATTTAAAAAGTAATTTTTAGAATATATATCATTTATGTTCATTAGATATATATTTATTACCATCTATTTCAAAATAAAATGAAAATTGTATCACATCACTTCGTGTAGGCTGTAGTCCATAGGTACGCACTAGCGACATCATCATTTTTTAATGGATTTGATTGGTTGAAGGTATATGTGATATATTAATTTCAGAAGTAAAATTATTTTATAAATGTATTATATATAATTTAAATCCATTATTATCTCTAGTCATGGGAGACATTGATGAAAAACGAATTACATCTGTTTGTGAGGTGGTAGTACACTATACACAGGATCGACAGTTTCATTTCTCCTTTTATGGAAGAGAATATGGATATAGTATATAAGATATAGAAGATAATGGTGTCATTATTTTATAATATATTTAGTATATTTTAAGTTTGTGTAAGTTGAAATAGAATAAAAAGCTTTGTTAATAATGAGACTTCTTTTTTGGACAACCTTTTAATGATTGCATGTAAATACTTCTTAAAAGGATTTCCTAATAAAAAACAAATTGATGTGTTAAAGTAAGTAAGGAATGGTTTTGGGTAGGTATTGTATGAACCAAAAATATTTTTAAGTGTGAATTGGTAGGGGGATTGTGTGTCCTTTTATAATTTGGGGAGAGATACACATGGAATTGTTTAGATAAATAAGAAATAAACAAATTTTAAATAAACAAAAAGAACCCAAAATGGATAATTCTAAAAACCTATATGAAATAATAACAAAATATGACCTTAAATAGGAATTATAATAGTTTTTTGGTCATTTTAACCCTTATAATTTTTATTTTAATGCATCGTAAACTCGTTTTAACATCAATCATGGTAATTGGTTTTTACATTTTTCTATAAATTATGAAGAAAACATAAGTTGGAGTTATTATATAATTTTAATTATTATAATTAAAATTTTGAAATCCATTTTAGCAAATTCAATACACAAAATTGGAAGAATTTAATTTTAAATTAATCCTATAGATGTGAAAAATAAAATTGATTTCCAAAGAAAATGTGTTTATTTGTTTAATAATTTTTACATCAAAATTTAACACAAAATTGATTTTAATGACAAAAATTGGATTTATAATATTATAATTGAACTAATTTTACTTTTAAAACAATTTTAAAAAAATATAACTTTCTAAATTCTTTAAACAAAAATACATTTGTTGTAAAAATCATTATTTTTCACTTCATCAAAAAATTAATCTTTTCATAAAATTATAAAAACATCATTGTAAGATAATTTCAATATTTTGATTTCAAAAATGAAGTTAATTTTTTAAAATAAATTTTTTAAAATTAGAAAGAATTAATTTTATTATTTCTTCACAAAAAATCAATAAAATCATGTTTTTTATGAAAACTATATTTTCGAAGGATATAAAGACTTCACAAAATAGTAAGTACCTGTTTATCAATTTTTTTATAAAAACAATTATAGTTAATTTTAAAAAAATTTGGGTATTCCTATTCATACCACCAAATTTAATGGATATATTATAACAGTCATGTTTTAATAATGATATTAATTGTATTGTCTGTTTCATTAAAACCCAATGTTGTGTGTTACATAAGCTGTGGAAGAATATAAATTTATTTAGAAAAAATAATTCATAAAATATCATGGCGTTAAACACTCATTCTTCTGAGATAACATAATTTTTTCTATGTATTTATCACCTTAATGAGTCATACACATGGATCCATTATTATAAAAAACTAAATTCCGATCGCTTCAACATATCTCATGAGACTTAAAATTTTAACCAATGCATTGGAGGATGATATAGGATCCCACTCATAATTCATCCATACTTATGTGTTCCATGTGAAATCAACCATTAATTATTTCACAAAGAACCTACATAACTAAAATGGGATTAATTTATCACTTCATCAATCCCCATGAAATGAAAATTCATTTCATATCCTTTTCAACTGAAACCACAAATAATTATTTATAAGATCATCAATAATAATAACATGATAAACCCATGGAAAATAAAAGGTCAATGAAATATATTTATCAAATTTCTAGGTAAACAACCTTAAATGATGATAAAAAATCATATGATATTGGCATCATATTGAATAAGGCTATGTGTTTAATTTAATAATTCCCCAATTAATTTATGTATAACACATATGTGAAAACCCTTCAATTAATGGAATGAAAAAAATTGTATCATCAATGGTATGGAATTGGATGAAAAGTTATTCTTATTTATAGTGTATGGTTATGATTGGAAAAGGTAGTTATTGATCATATCTTTCACATAAAATAATAATATAAATGCCATATAGGGAATGTAGGTGGATATTACATTTGAATAATATACTATATCAAGATTAAGAAATAAAAAAGTAAAATTACTTGGATGAAATACACATTTCATAATTTTTAGAAAAAACCACTATAAGAAGAAAATATATCCTTGATCTTTTGAAAAAAGTGGTATATAGATATGTTCAATTGAAAAATATATAATAGGTTCGTTTGTTGAAAAAATCCATAATTGTTTTTAAAATATTTTCAATTAATGTAAATTTATTGAAAATAAACCGTTTCAATTTCCAAATAAAATTTTTGTATTTCCATAAAATTTGTTGTCGAATATAAAATATAAGTATAAAAAGAAATTTAATTTTTTTATATTTTTTAAATAAATAATTTTAAAACCAAATATTAAAAAAATTATTATATACACTTAATTTTAAATAAATTTAATAAAAATAATATAACCAAGGTTATACAGGGGGAATAAAATAATTTCGATATTTTATAAAAATTATATACAAATTCTTTCTATGGTTTATCACATTTGAGAGATCTTAATTTTTAAATAATGTTGGGAAAAGAAAACATATGGACTGAGTAACATTTAAAATCAAAACCCTTAAAAGAGAATGTAATGTCTCTAGAAAATTTATCCCTCATGTGACCAAGACAGATCATTATTGGACCTTAGGATTGCAACCCTATACACTAGAGGCTTCTGACTAGTTGGAAGGGTGTAAGGAATGTATACTGGATTCTACACCCATAGTAACATAGTAGATAAAATATTAGAGACAAAATCAATAAAACATATGATAACCAATTTTAATAAAGTTCCAAACAAAAAAATCCAAATAATAATAGAAACCATGTTATTATATGTTGAATATAACAAAATGAAATACTAAAATTCACATAAGTAAAAGAATAAAAATACTCACAAAAAATTCCAGCATAATGGACTCGAACCCATGTTAGTCCTATCTCAAAGATCTAAACCATTTGGAAATCAATCAATCAATATAGGGACCCGTTACGTTTTACTAACCTATATCAATGAAATTTAAAATGGTACCAAGTGACACCCAAATTGGGTTTCAGTAAAACTCAATAAGTTGACACCCATGATGTATAATCATATCCCACAATCCAAATTAATTTGCGAAATAGTGAAATAAAAATATCATTAACTCATAAATTAATTTTGGGTATCGAATAAACCTATCAACCCTAGATCACCCAAGTGATGCTTGGTTCATCCAAAATTGATTTTTCTCGATGTTTTTGTATCTCTGAGAATATCATGAAAAAATTACATCTATAACCATAATTATTACCTTGGATCCACCTCTAAGAATCCATTGATCTAGGAAACATGTCCCCCCATTAAGGGAGTTCTAAATTTGGGAAATATTATTATATGAATTATAGCATAACCAGTAAAAATTCCTATAATAATTTTAGAATTATTAGGAACAATACCAATAAACATTAAATCATAACTAGAAACAAACCCTATAAGTACTACAGATTAATTAGAGAGAAGACCTATAAGTCTTAAATTATAATCGAGTACAATAATTATAAACATTACATCATAACCAAGAGCAATCCCTATAATAAATGTAGAATAATCAAGAAAAATCCTTATAAGTATTACAGAATAATTAGGCACAATGTATATAATAATTAAAACATAATCGAGAGTTATAACAAGACTTGGAATGACAAGAAAAAAATCTCATAAAAAAAGAATCATATAAAACATGTAATGACACAACACATTGATTATAGATACCATTATCAATTTATAATAATTTATTCATTTCTTCCATGTAATCAATTATCATCATAATTATTCCCATTTTTTTATTAAGAATCAATATAATTCATAATTATTCTTTTTCCATTATCTCTATAATGCACCAGTTTATCTTGCCTAAGCCAAGTGATTGTAAATACATTATACCAAGTCAAGTGATTATAATTCAATTAAATTACCTATTTACTAGGTAATACAAATTAGAATATGATCCAATTATAACTATAATAATAATAATTCACCACAAGTGAAACGTTAGTCACACGTCTTAGGTGGACAAAATTCCAGTCTCAAGACCAATGGACCCAAATAGATCAATAAAACGTATAGGCATATGAATCTACATAACATATTGGGTTAAAATTTCACTTAGGTAGTTCACATGGTGTGATGGAATGGTTTCATGTGTTATTAATACTATAGAAACTAAAAAAGTCTTTAAGAGATGAACCAGAACACCTATCTAAAAGTGGATAAGAAGAATAAATCCCTCAATGGCCATGATTGAACCGAGTTCCTTCTTCATTACATTCAGTATTGAGTTCTTAAACAACAAGATCCAATAAGAACCACTTATGGGTCGAAGATAAAATATATAATAACCTATTGGATGGCTGTAAAATGAGATAAAAGGAAGAGTGAGAGATATTTGAAAAAATAGGCAAGATGGTTATGATAACTAGTTGTATTTTTCCCAATCATGAAATAATTTTATGATTCCAACCATGAATCCTCATTTGTTCATATAGACCCAAAAATATATTTCCTTATATATAAAATCCATATATACTTATTCACATCATTAATTTATTTAATAGTATTTTACCAGAACCATTCTCTCTTTAAATTAATATCATGGGGTCATTACAGATTAATTCATGTCATGAAATGAAAATTTATTTCATCAATTTATTCTAAAGATAATATTCATATCACCTATCTTTACCCCTTTGAATAATTATAAAAATCCAAACCAAATAAAAAAAGTGTTTGTTTACAAATGTTCAAACAAAAGTAAATGGACTAAAATAGGTTTAACTAGGATCTTAAAGAGGGACATAGCTAGAAATAGATGGTATCCTATAACCTCCTCTCCATATAATATATCATCCTAGATCTTTTCACAAATTGTGCACTTTAGGGTATTTGTAAAAAATTATGGCCATTTAATTCCACATTGGGATATCTCCCCTGTGTCCCCTATTGAAAATTCCCATGCTTTCACTGAAAAAACAACAATGTCACAATATTTCCTCAAAGATTCCTCTCACTAAAATCCATAATAAAAATCATATTATGCTCAATTGATGCATCAACATTAACTTGATGTCATCAAAATATATAATGTGAGAGGGGTAAAGATTATTTATTTGGATATTTTACATGTGAAACACATCAATGATGGAACTTTAGCACTATGGAATAGACAAACAATATTCCACTTCAACAACCTTATCCACTATATCAAATGTCCCAAAACCCTAGGAACAAGAATATAATGCTTCATAATATCGAATTTCCCCAACCTAGGAGAAACCTAATGAAAAAAATGATAACCTAACATAAAATAACTAGGTCATATCATATGGTACTCATACATTTTATATTGGATTTTCACATTTATCATCCACTTCATTATCAATTGAGCCTTCTTTGACATATCCAACATGAGACTGGGCCCGAAGAGCACTGACTCTCATAACATTAACCAATAAAAAGGTTTAAAACATGGTATTCTATAAAGGTTCTTGAAAAGATACATTTTGATCAATAGTTTGAATCTATTATTGTAAGATAAATCCAAGAGTAAAAGATGTTTCTCCTAAAAACAAATGAAATACAAAACATAGAATAGTAACAGATCATCCAGAATATGAATTATCCATTATATTTGGATGTCAGTCTGAGGACTATAGGGTGTACTTAGAATGACATATTATCCCAATGCCCTCATAAGCCCCTTCTATAATCTATATGTGTAACAAGGATATTAACCAGAAATGATACACCTTAGAACACTATGGAATCAAACTATGTTCTTTTTATAATGAATGTTCATATCATTAAAAGTGATGGTATCCCTAATAAAAAATAAGTGTGATACCTTCATTAATTTGTCCATGATTAACAATACTACATCCTTATTTTGAGGTTTCGTGGGTAATCTTGTTATGAAGACCATAAAGACATCATCCCACTTCCATTCTATAATAAGAATAGGCTATAATAACCAAGTAAGGCTTTGATGCTTAACCTTCACCTATTAACATGTGAAGCATCTTTCCATGAATCATGTAATATCCTTATTCATTCCTAGACACTAGTACTTCCTATATAGATAATGTTATTTATTTTTATATCTAGATGCACCACCCATTTAGATGCATAAAACTCCTTAAAAAGATCCTCGTATAAAAATGTATAAAACCATACATGAACATGGATAAGAAAATAATCACTATTTCTAAAAGACCATAAAGATGGTGCCTCCCCACCATATAGGAACTCCCTTAGATCTAGGCCCTCTAAATTAGAAATCAAATCCCTATTAGTATAGTATATAATAATGGAAATATTATATGTGTATTTTAGATTCACCCACCACTTAGACACTAAAACATCCAAATGAATATATATAAAGAGTGACATCAACTGCCTTGCATTAAAAGACTCCCATACTGCATCTGTCTATGTATTCCAGATCAAGGCATCAATAGTGAAGCTTCCCATTTTGGGTGTGTATTCCAGTTTGTAGTCAAATGAATAAAGATACTCGACTCACCTCTTCTATTGAAGGTTGAAGTCCTCCAGATAAAATAAGTACTTGAGGCTCTTATGGATAATGTCAAACAAAGACCCCCCACACAATAGATATTTCTTCCTAGATTTTTGGAAATGTACAACTACACCCAACTCTAAATCATGAGTATGATAATTCTTATCTTGAAAACTCAACTTCTTAGAGCCATAAGAAACTACTTTATCCCCCTGCATCAAAACTACTCCATGTTCGACTCTGGATACATCACAATACACTGTATATTCCTTACTCAGTATAGGTGAGGTTAAGATAAATGTTGAGATCAATCTGCTATTCAGTTCATAGAAAACACCCTCACAAGCATCTAACCACAAAAAACATCACCCATTTTTTGGTCATCCAAGGTTTTAGCATGGTAGGATAGGATAATTCCTAGATGAAACAACGGTAATAGATTTTTAGACCTAAAATGCATTGAATCTCAAATACATTCCTCATACTCCCCCATGATACCATGGTTGCAAAATTCTCTAGGTCCACTGAATCTCCAAAATATAAGATGAAATGACCAAATAAGTTCAGCCTATTAATAAATAAATTACATTTGGATAGCTTTGAATAAATCCAATGCTCTCTCAATGTAATTAGTATGAGGTCAAGGTGTAAGGTATGATGGTCAGACTAAGAGTACACCAAGATGTTGAAGGTTCCAGGCATAATGGAATCTCATGGGTGGATGTGCCCACTTGGATTTTTGTCATTAGCAATGATCAATTCGGGATCAATACGATGATAAATGCTAGAATCCATGGATCAAATCATAGAAATAGAAAAAGACAAAGAAAAGTATTGGAACCATAAAGGAGGATCATCACAGGTTGATTATAATTAATTTAATTAATTTACTAGAAGTACCTGTTATGGTGCTCTTTCTTTGTTGATATTTATGATCATGTTCTGATGAGATTCGTCATTGTGCCACAAAATCCAAGGGTAGAATTCCTCTAGCGATGATCTACCCATGCACTATGTATCTTTGGATGTCACCAAAGTAGTCTCCAGGTGCTAGCATAGAGAAACCTTTTCTTGCATTGTCCGCCTTAGATAGTCTTGATCTGATGGAGGAGGACCTCTCTCAGTCTTGAAAGGATTATTGGAGGAAGGAGTTCTATCGGCCTTGAGAAAATTCTCTAGAATTGTTGTGCACAATGATTCTTAGGAAAAGTGTTGGGGTTGTGATGATATTTATAATCGAGTTTGAGGTTATAAAGTCATGACCATAAATAAATGTTTTATGTGTTTTATTTATTTCATTAACTCTTATTGAAAATCCCATGTCGAATCATTAATTCCTTGACATGTGCCCACACTAATTTTAATAAATATCATTTAATAAAATGATATTATTTCTTCAAAATACTGACTAGAAAAACTACACAGTGTGTAATCATTAATACATGGCGTGTACTTGTTTTTCATAAAAATACATGGCGGGTAATAATTAATACACGGCGTGTACTTGTTTTTCATTTCCTTTCCAAAATGAAAACTACACGGCGTGTAATCATTAATAAATGGCATGTACCTATTTTCATTTTATTCTTCCTAAAACATTAAAACAATTTAGGCTTCCTTGAATAATTATTAAACAACATAAGGGAATAATATTAATTCTACTTGAGATACTCGGATACACATAGTGTGTGACCTTCTAGGACTCTTTCACATTGTCATTCGGCGGGCTTCTCTAAATTCCAAGATTACTATCTAGCAACGGGTCAAGGAACCCAAGATAAATAAGTGGAAACAACAATGATGTGTCACCTCATATGAACTCTTACCATGTAATTTAATCCCTTTGTCTCAATATCTCATCAAGCAGGTTTCATGGCAGTGTCATAAACCTATATGCTTGATCTATCATTCTTTGAATTCCAGAAATAAACTCATCGTGACACCATGGCCCTGGAATTTGGGCGACAGTTCTATTTAATTCAATGGGCCTAAGATATCTACTTCCATTAATATGGAAGGTACAAATCCTTCCTCGAGTTATCCATTAATAACTTGTCATTCGTGACGCGCCCAACATACCCTACTTCCCGCCAACTGTCTTCATTACAGTTTTTGTTAGAAAATCTAAATGTACGAGTCATGAAATGATCTAATGATAATCTTATAGTCTAAGGACCATTACACATGCTCATAGATAGCAATATACAATGACACCAAGACTTTCTGAATTACTACTGGCAGGTCTGTTCTCATAATCTCCCATCTTGGAGATTACCAAGTGCGAACTCCATGAGAGAGAGTCTCATCTTCTTATGAGTACTCACACATGATGGTCTGTATACTATGATTCCTATCATAGTATATCATCCAACCATAGAACTTTATTTAAGAATATTGTTATAACATTTCAGGTTCTAATCATAGCAAGGATCTTCCATGAGTTTATTAATGCAACAAATATTCCAGGACATTATTATATTATAGTCATGAAGAACAATGAACAATATATAATAAGGGTATATTCACTTAATCAAAGTACAAACATTTTGTTCTCAGGACACCAACTCTAACAGATGACATCGATGAAGACCATCAAAAACTGATCCAGAAATATATGGAAGATCTAATTCACCATACCCATGAATATTTTCATTGCATTCTCCAAACAGAATGACATCACCATGAACTCGTAAAGGTCGTATCTATTCCTAAAAGTAGATTAGGGTATGTTCAATGATTTCACCCTCAACTAATGGTACTATATTCTCAATTTTACCATGGAGAATATTTGGGCACCACTTAGCAGATCAAAGAGATCAATGATTCATATAAGGGGATACTGGTATTTGATTGTCATTAGGTTTAGTCTCTGATAATACACATGAGCGCAAATTCTCATAAAAAATTATGGAAAAATAGGGGAAACCCATAGTGATGTATCACTAGAAAACAAGGGAACTGGCGATCCTTATTTGATGAAATATATGTTTTTAAATTGCCTACTAATAGTGTAACAGTGATTATTAAAACTGTCACATATTTGATGGTATCAAGTCATTTAGTTGAGGTTCTATAAAATATTATGTAGTTTTGTTAAGTTTTGTTTTTTGAGCCATTTTTAGTGAATATTTTTTTATTTAGTGGTGGCTCTTTTAAAAACATATTCTAGGAAAATATAAAAAAATAAAATAAACTGATGTGAAACAAATTAGCTATAATTTGTTTTAGCATCGGTTAAGTGTAAACACCGCTAAACTTATTATATGTCATGTATTTATTCATGGTTACATAAGACCGCTACTAAATCAGTTTTATTTGTTTTAAAAATATCTAATATAAACAATAAATATAAAAAATTAAATTCAATAAACTAAAACATAAATATATGATAAACCTATCACACATATATCATACATCCATAGTCATATAAAAACATCCAGTCCTTATAACCTCAATCTCAGTCAACCCGCACATCTGCCAATATATATATATATATAATATGTCCAAGAAAAAGTCATGACAAATATAAATCAATGTCATGAACTCCAATGTATCTTTATGCCTCCACATAATCTCATAAATTGTAATTGACCGAATCATCTCACTAACAATGACAAGAAAGAATAAAATAAAAATTAAAACTACACATATTAAATCATAATTATGGTATAATAATTGATAAAATTTTGGTACACCAAGGAAGCTAAGAACCATAACGACAACCTTATGAATAATTTCTTGGTTCGGAATAGTCAACATCTAATCTACTACAGGAATCTTCCTTCTATAATGAAAACCAAACCATTTTTGAAAAGAAATGCGAAAGGGAAAAGACACATAAATATATTTATAATTAAACACATAAAATCTATTATTTTTCTAATAAAAAAATACACTTTAAAATAAAACAAATAATATATAAAGAAAAACACTTTGAAAACATAAAAATACCTATTTAAGATAAGATTAAATAATTGAATCTAAAAATTTTTAAGTAAATATTCTAATTTATTTTTAAATTGATGTTCAATGTGATTTATATTTACTTAATAAACAAATTTTGAAGATTTTTATATCACAACATATCCCATATTTCAAAAACAACTCAGTGGTGATTTTCATGTGATTGAACATCAATATAGGGTCCTTTTATATGGTTTTTAAAATTCCATTCACGTTTAACTATTTTAAAACACTAAAAACACATTTATGGCCATAACAAGAAAACCATAATGAGGAATGAAATGTCTTCAGTTCTGACATTTATCAATTAAATGTAAAGTTATTTTCTGATGATTTTTGGGAAATCCGACATTATTTTCATGGTTTTGACCCTATGAACCTTTTCTTAAAGGCTTTTTTAAATTTTAAAATTTTATACCAGGTTATTCTAACCACACCGCACATTATACTGACATGTTATTTGCATGTACATGTTAAAAATAACTCCTCGGTGGTTTTCCCATAATTGGTCATCCCTCCAATTCTATTTTTATTTGATTTTCATAAACAAAAACCACTTTTAATTGATAAAGTGGGAAACCAGAAAAAAAAACACCAATAAACCACTGAACCCAAAACCATGGTAAATCCTACCAGGATAAGTGGGTCATCAGAACCAAGCCTAGTGAATAAGAAACTTCTAAGGGGAACCACAATCTACTTCCAATATATTTTCTTGATGTAAATTTTTTGATTGATACTTAGAGACTCTTAAATATTTAATGAAATAAATGCCATGAACTTATAAAAATCATCATGGGAAATCAAGACAGATTCTAGCTCCTCTAAAGTACACAAAATTTACAATTTAAACCAGTTCAAGGGTTGTGCACTAAGGCCCCATGGAAATCTATCCTTATTCAATTTTTCCACATCTTCTGATGTCTTCCTGGAGTCCACTATGATGAACTTTTCTTCTAGATCCTTTTTAAATATATCATATATGATTTTAATTATTCCTCATAATTTTAAGGGGTAATAAAATTTCCCATTAAATTTATCTAATCAGGGATCTCCTACCACCTTTGAGACTACATCTTGAATTGGAAATTCTTTATTAGCCTCTTGTAAGGAAATATTAGCCTCAATGGATTTTCCCATTGGATTCAGAAATTCTTCTCTCTAAGCCTTTGGTTCATCATTATTGTGATGGTAATTATGAAATGCCTCTTTCTCTAAGACCTCAACCACTTTGGGTTGGAAAAATTCATGGACTATAATTTCAAGCTGCTCTTGCTCTCATATGGCCATGATAATTTCCACAAGATCCCCATTTTTATTAAGAAGTCCCTAATTATCCTTAAGATAAAGGTTTTTTTCTCCATGTTCCTTGGAGCCTATAGTTTTCCCTGCTAACCAGGTCACCATAGGCTTGGCAAATTTGGAATAGTCTTTATGTAATCTGGTCCACTTCCCATGAATCACAGTATAACCTTCTGAGTCAGTGATGCATTTCTTCCATTCTTTCATGTAACATATGTATTCACTTATCTATTATTCTTCCTCCTAAACTGATGAAGAAAAAAAATCTAAATATGTGTTTGTGACCTCTTTCAGGGATTGAGAAGTAAACTCTCACTGGGACACATTGGTTTACGTATCAACCACCACCACTACAACCTGAATTTTTTCCTTTTTCCTATAGAAAATAGTTATCCACTCTTCATCATCCTTTACAAGATTAGAATAATGAAAAAGATGAAATTGATTATATGTTTCCATCCAAGATAGTTCCATTATATGTATATTCATATCTTTAACCTTCTCTTCCATAACCGAGATTAGTTGGACATTCCAAGTTGAAGGATCTCAAGCATGACATAGCCCTGCTTGACTTCTATCACCACCCCTTTTATAGAGGAATAGGAGGTGACGAAATCATAAGAGGTGGTGGGGGTTGGAATCCTATTAGCGTTAGAACATTTTAAAACTAAACCTATTGTCATTTTCCCATTTTTTTTAGGAAAATATGACATCAGTTTTTGGGTTTTAACCCCCGGGCACTTGTTTCTGAAGGCTTTTATGCCTTTTAGAAGTGTATACCTAGTAATTATGACCAAACCACACATCATATTAATTTTTTTCTATGTTTACACATCAAAAGAAACTCATTAGTGGTTTCCCATAATTTCACATCAATTTGAGGTTGTTTCCTAGGTTTTTTACTCTTCCATGCACGTTTTAGGGTTTTATAAGACTAAAAATGTGTTTACTTCCATAACAGACACAACATATTTTGAAATGATGTTCCATTAGTTTGTATATATCAAAATTCAATATACATTTATTGAAATATGATATTAGGGTATTCCTACATTATTTTTCACATTTTTACCTCCCAGGAACATGTTTTTAAAGACTTTTTTACCTTGCAAAAGTCTATACCGAGTAATTCCAACCACAAAAAAAACATTGGATTGATGTGTTTCCTACACATAAATGTAAAGAATCATATAAGTGGTTTTCCCCTAATTTCACAAAAATAATAGGTCTTTTTCTATGGTTTTGACAATTCCACACACATTTTATTTTTTAACACACTAAAGAGGTGTTTACAGCCATAATGGGAAAACATTAATTCAGAAGGATATATCGTTAGTTCCTATATTTAAAAATGAAATCTATTGTATTTTTACCATTATTTAAGTGAAATTAGATGATTTTCAATGTTTTGACACCCTAACAGTTGCTTGTAATTACTTGTACCTTTTAAATATGTATACAAAGTAATTATCCCCACACCACATTTCAGATAGATTTTTTTTCTCTGTTTACACATTATAAACAACTTGTCAATGGGTTTCTCAGGAGTTCACATAAATACGAGTCCATTTTATATGGTTTTGACTATTCTATGCATGTTTTAATGCTTTAAAACAATAAAAACATGTTTACAACCATAATCGGAAAACTGTAATTTAGAAAAATGTATCTTCAGTTCATACATTTTGAAATTAAATATATGGTCAATATCTCATGATTTTAAAGAAATATAACATCATTTTCCTATTTTGGATCCCATGATACTTGTTTTTTAAGGATTTAGTACATTTCATAAGTGTATACTGAGTAATTCCAACCACACTGCATGTCAGATTGATGTTTTTATAGATATACGCATGAAAAACAACTCATCAGTGGTTGCATCATGATTACAATAATAATATGAGGTTTTTTTCTGTGTTTTTTAATGTTCCATGCATATTTTAGTGTTTCAAAATGCTAAAAACATGTTTACGATGATAATAAGAAAATAAAAATTTAGAATTACATTCTATTAATTCCTACAATTCACAATTAAATATATGTTTATTGTTCCATGATTTTTGGGTAATATGACATTTTTTCATGGTGTTTAACCAACAACACTTGTATTTAAAGGCCATTGTACATTTTAAAAGATTATACCAAATAGTTCTGACCCCACCACCCATTAGATTGATGTGTTGTCTACACATACATGTCAAAAACAACTCAGTGGTATTTGTACCGTTATTTCACATTAATATAAGGTATTTTTTTATGTTTTTTAACATTTCACACATGTTTTAGTGTTTTAAAACACTAAAAACATGTTTATAGCCATAACAAGAAAACCATAATTCATAATAAATTGTCTTTAGTTCCTATATTTTAAAATTGAATCTATGGTCATTGTATCATGACCATAGATTCATCTAATTTCGTTTCCCAAGTTTTACGCTCGTCACTTTTTTCAAAGGCTTGTGTACCTTTCAAAAGTGTATACCAATTAATTATAACAACACCACATCTCACATTGATTTTTTTTTCTATTCATAAATGTCAAAAAAACTCAGAAGTGGTTTCCTTGTTATTTCACAAGAATATAAGGCCTTTTCTATGGTTTTTAACATTCCTTGCATATTTTATTGTTTTAAAATACTAAAGACACATTTACGGACATAACAGCCAAACCATAATTTAGAATGGAATTTTTTTAGTTCAAACATTTCATAATTAAATCTACAGTCATTACCCCATGATTTTAGGGAAATCCAACATTGTTTCTCCTATTTTGACCCCCTCCCCTGAATGTTTTTAATGGATTTTGTAGAATTCAGAAGTTCTTATCGATTCAAAACTGATAAAACTAGCCTGTCTTATTTTCAAATATATGGATAATAATCTAAAATTCATTTTCATCTTATAGGAATCCACCAGATTTCAATATGGAACAATATGTGGTTAATATTACTCAAAATTCATGGTTTCTATATAAAAGTGTAATTTTAGTTTTATTTATGGATTTTTTATGCATTCCATGAATTTTTTTGAATAATATATGAAATTTATAATTTACCTCGGTGAGATGAGCTATATGTTTGGAGATTTTATTGGGGATTGTGTCAGTCATCTACTAAAATAATAAAACTAAATCATTTTCCATTGGTGACTTCTAATGATCTTTTGGTTTCCTATAAGAGTTTTGTTATTGCACTTTTTCCTTCAATATTATGATTTCTCATTCTAATTCTCGATCAACAACGCTACTCAAAAATCTACCGGGTGTAGCAGTAATGAATGGAGTTTCCCTACCAAAGATATGTGTTGGAGTAGGCCTATAACCCATTCCCTATACACATATGGGATGCACCTTCCCTAAAACTATTCCTATTGAAATGTTTTAGGAAATTAATGATGATTGTGGAGGGTTAACATCCTAGACTTCTTCATTTTTAACTTGTTAATACAAATATATTAACAATTATTTTTAAAAATATCTAAACTTCATAATGTTATCTAATTAATAAATTTTTCATTACTATTTATTGTTATTTTAAAACTATAAAAACATAATAATAAAAACAATATTATAACAAAAAAATCCTCAAATACAATTAATTGGGGTCATATAAATGTTTCAAATGATGCCAAATTGGAATCATTTGATCTATGTAGATTTCCCCCATTTAATTGGGTTTAAGTATTATTAGTTGTTATAATATATTTTCCATTTTTATGTTTTTATTTTAATAAAATAATATAAAATGGTAATGAAAATTACTTACTCCAGCAGCCTGGTAGGGTTATTTACCAAACTACCATTGTTTTTCTTGTGAACTTTAAACCACATATCTGTTTGGCCAATAGAGTAACCTAATTAATTAAAAATTATAAAAAAATATAAATAAGTTATAAAAAAACATGACTTATAATAAAATAATATAAATAATATAGAATAAAATACAAACCAAAATTGACCTTTTTCTCAAAAAACTGTTAGACCATGTGATGCGAGGAATGAATCGCTTTTCATAATTCACAAAAAATAGATAACTCCTACAAATAATTACCAACATTCATAAAAATTATAATTTTATTGTGATTATGTTATTAAGATACTATAAAACATGCAATTACATCATGATATGCATCTCCTTTCATATCGAAAAAGAGCTTCCATCCTTTAGTCACTTTCTTGTATATTTGTTGTGAGCTCAAATAAGTGTCATTAAACACATTCCTTAATCTCCATTTAAAATTTCTCCATTTATATTCTATATTTTTCAAATCCCATGGGTGTGAAACATAGTGAGGGACATGAAAATAAATAAACATAAAACTTTATAAGTATATTAAAAACTTACTCATGAATTTTAAATTAGTTATCAAATAATATTAAATTAATATTTCCTTTACTTGAGTATCAAAGGCCACATTTTTCCACGTTGTATGAATATTCCTCTAAAATTTATAATTAATGGTACATCTCATTATCTTGAAAGAAATTTACCCATAAATATTCCCATATATTCTGATAACATCACCATTGGGTACACCGAACTCATAAAATTGAACACAAATATTTATGCCTTTTAGGACTCACGCATCTATTTTTTCATATTTGTATCCCTTATATGGTTTTATTTGTTTTGGACAAATGTAGCAAAAAATTAATAAAAAATAATGTTTTTTTAATTACATACATACATATAAGGGTAACTTTCCAATATCCTCTAGATGGAGGGTTGAAAACTACTTCATCGTTAGAGCTGAATCAGGTGGTGGGATACTAATGAAATCTTTGGAAACATATGGATCACTAAAAGTATTAGGTAAAACAGAATCACTAGGATCCAAAGAATATAACGGTAGTGGTGGCATGCTCTGACATGTTTATTGACTAGGATCCTAATTTTTTTCTCTTCATTCCTTCATTTTAAATGGTAAAGGTATATTACTTTTATAAAAAATGAAAAACTAAAATCTTTAAAATAATCTAGAACAATGTATATATGTATGAAACAATTATCAAGGAGAAATTTTAATATATTTTTATTAACAATTTATATATTCAATTATTTTCATATTCTTTATATTAATTGTTACTAACTTCCATTATGATAAGTCCTTTATTTTCACCCTCTCTTTCAAGTTCTACTCTTTTGATATTCTTAGGAAAAATTGTCCAATGTTTTTTCATTGATAAGGTTCACTATAAAAAACCACCAATTTATCTTCATCACCCATATCATATAAGTCTCTATACATTATGTGTATAAAAATAATCATACATTCATGTATTTTAGTATCCATATAATAAAACAAACTCTATTGTGAATCCAATATAAATGGATAATGGTCTGCACACTCACTGATATCCATAAAGCTAGAGAAGAAAACGTAAGTAAAATGTAATGAATCTTTCATTATACCCCTATCAATGTTTACCCACCTTCATGTGAATAAGGTACCTGAAAACTATACATGATAGTTTTCTTCAATAATATCATTCACCTTAGGATTTTATCCCACCATTGAAAATGTAAATACACCACTATTATGAGTTTTCAATTATTCTTCATGATAAATTATATGAAAACTGAAGCCATGGATATTTTATTCATAAAACCTCTTAGCCTGACTTAGAGGACCATGAGCCAAAAATGTAAAATAATTTGATATTTCATCTTGATTGTCAACATTTATTATATTTGAAAAAAAACATAAGTTGTTATTTTAGCACAGTGTAAAACTAATTCTTTCTTGAAGTTTTTCAAGTTCATTTAGATTTATAGTTTTTCCATAAAGATCCCTAAAAAGGTAAAAAACTCAACGAAAACACCATTTACCTTTTTTGGAAAATTATTATGGAATGTTAATGGAAACAACTACTCCTTAAAAGTATTTCATTGATGAAATTTGAATCCACGTAACTTTTAATGATTTATATCAACTCACATTGATATGTTACTTGAATATCCATGTGACACTTTTACATTCTTTAAATTTTAAAGGAATATTTTTTTATCATGGGTTTTCATTGTAAAAATAGTCAAAAGATACTTTCCATTCTTGTTTTCCAACAAACCATGATTTATATTCATTAACCCCAAATCCTTGCAATCATTAAGGTAATCCTTAAATTTACCATGCACATTAAACATTGTAAAGTTTATATTCTCATAGAAATTATTCTTAATATCCCATAATTAAATATTATTATGTATCAAATTAAACACCAAATGAGGAATTTTAAAAAATATAAACTTTTTCTTCCATTTTTTTTGTTTTGAATTCTTTGGATATTGTACCTCATAACATTTTCACCCCTTCATCAACTAATGAATTTTTCCAAATTCCTCAGTTACATTCATTAGATGTCCCAATATTTTTGAACCATATAACACCTTCAGTGAATTTATTATTTCAATATCTCCATTGAATCATGTCTTGTTAAACCTGAATTTATGAGAAGAGTTAATAAATTGATGATGACACATAAAAAACCATTTTCTGATATGAAGTAATCATTGAGGATCAAAATAAAAATTAAAAAATGGAGATGGAAAACTATTATGTGTGTTCTAACAGGATAAATTTAACAGTCATGTAAATTCACTAACTGTCTGAATTAAAGAATCAGACATTTTGAATAGTTGTCTCATTGAAGAATCATATGTTTCCTCACCATTATCCCATAATTCACACAGTTATGTGACTAGAGGCTGAAGGTATACACCAATGTCATTTCAAGGAATTTTATTTCGATGAAAATAATAAAAATAATGAAATAAGACTTCTTCATACACATCCATGGTGTTAGATTATAGGGGACCAAAACAAATGGACAAATACTAAAATTAGTACTTAAAGTACCAAAAGTGTTAAAACCATTAGAATCCAATCCCAAAAGTACATTCCTAGGATCTGAAGAAAATATGGAAATATATAATCAAACATCTTTCATGATTTTGAATATTTTGGATATCTCATCAAGTCATTGATATAACAATGATCATGCCACTTCATGTTATATGCAGTCTAAGACAACATGAATAATCATTGAATGTGTGGTTTTAGAGGAAAGTAACGCTATACCTTTTCATGATTTTTATTATTTTATTTATCCTTAAGGTTTAATTGATTTATACTACCTTTTTTGTTCATTGAATTACATCTAATTTTATGACATCTAGTTTATTCTTCTTTATCTAAATTTTCACCCTAGTAAATAATGAAAACATTAAGGCATGTATGGATCATTTGACAATCAAGTCCATGTTTGTTGATGACTTTAATCATCTCATAGAATGATACAAGGATATTATCTTCACTAAATTCATCATGAAGAAACTCTAAAATCATGGAAATTTATTTGTGAATAATTCCACAAAGACACCTGATATGATACAACTTAAGTATAAAAGATAACTTTGAATATGTGGAACACAATTCATACATTTTTTGTCTTCCATCTTCAAGTAATTCATAAAAATAATTTTTTTGGTCACTAATTTTATAACAAAGATTAATATTCTCTAGATCAAGTGACAGTTCTGTTGATTTATTAAAATCTTGGACATTTTATTCTGCAAAACCAAATGCGTCATTTAAAAAATTTCAAACTGACTTCTTCTCTACAAAGCCACTTTGTATTTTTTTGGCAGTATTTTTATTGTTTTGGCTTCCCATAACATATGATTCACTATGACAAATAAAACATAAAAATAAAACATAAAACTATTTCAATATAAAAATCTCATTAACTTTGTTTATATTCAACCATATCTTGAATTTACAATCAAGATAAGAAAATTTTATTATACTAACCACGAATTAGTTTACAATTTTAAAATATAAAACTTCTTCCAAACCCATGGAATATCATTGTGTGTTCTGAGGTAAATTAATCAAACTTTTATCCATAGTTATTGGATTTTATTCTCCATTTACATTCCAATATAAAGATATAAATGTTTAATCACATAGGTACAATCAAAATTAAATATCACTCAACTTATCTATTGACTCTTTCATATCAACTATAAAGGAAAATGAGATGAATCAAATAATTAAAATTTGCTTACTAAACTTTTAATATAAAAACATGAATGAAATAAATTATTATTTCTTAAAAACATAGATTAATAATGACATAAATTAAATTACCACAAAATATTATCCCAAAGGAAATGCAAGAAAATTCTTATAGATATCAAATATGTCTTACAACATTTAGAGTTAGAAGATAAAGTCTCGTTCTCTATAAAGATGAATTTAAATTTTTTTGGTTAAAGAAGGATCTATATGGGTTAGGATAAGCCTCAAAAGCATGGTACTTTAAGTTAGATTCATGTTTGAAAAAAATATTATTTAATGATGGAAGTGTGAAAATAGTCCCTACATTAAAGATGATAAAGATATATCAGTTTTTGATATTATGTAGATGATATTATTTTAATTTGAGAAATATATAATGGAGTATTATACCCTATTGTTGTAACTAAGAAGGTTCATTACATTTACAAAGAAGCTACATTGATCAATGTTTGAACCATTTCCCATGAGCTAACTAAGACAAAGAGAACCCATATAAAAATATTAATGTAATGTATAATTTATTTGGATATGAAGATATGCCCATATCCAAAAAAATAAACTCTATATATATAAATTCTATTAAACTGGTTTAGTGTGACTTCATGTTTTTCCATGAATTATATAAATCAACAATGTTATAATAACTTCAAATCAGATGTCCCTTCAGTTTGATATAGACATAAAACATGATGTTAACATATATTTTAATAATTTGTATTGTGATTTTCAAATAAAATGATAAAAAATTAGCCATTTGAAAAAAAATACACACTCTAATTAATTCTCTTAAAAATCTTGTTAGTTATAATAAAATCAAAGAAATTATGTTGGCTATTCAAGTTACCATAACCAGTAATTGAGTATCATGAATGTAAAACATAACCCTAACTACTCTATCATTATTCGATATATTTTATTAAACTAAATGATTCCTCATATATGAATAAAACATGATGTATTTTTATATGTTTAAAACTTGTATACTATCTAATTTTTAAGGATTTCATCCTTAAAGTCCTTCCTAAGTTTGGGGATGAAACAATGTGTGACCCCAAACCCTACCACCTATTGGTCATGAGTTTTAAAGTAGTTTCAATTATTTATATGAAAAAAATTTGAGGCATTAACATATGAGGAAAAAAGTGGAATTCATTAATATCAAATAAAAACCATGAAATTATGAATGATCTTGATTCCCTAACTGACTTAAATCATAAACGATTTTTTTATAATTTAATACAACGTTACCAAAATGAATTATTATTATAACTCCAAAAAATAACTGTAAAATTCAAATAACACATTATAAAAAAATATTTGAAATATATATATATATATATTACTATTGAAGAAATAAAAAATAAATTCCACACTCTTTTTAACAATGGGAGTGTGAAATAAAATCCCCTACATTAAAGATGATAATGATATATAATTTTTTGATATTTTCTATGTAGATGATATTATTTTAATGGGAGAAAAAGATAATGGTGTGTTATACCCAATTTTTGTAACTAAGGAAGGTTCATTCCATTTAAAAAGTAACTACATTGAGCATTGTATGAACCATTTCCCATGAGCTAACATAGAAAAAGAGAACTAATTTAAAAATATGAATGTAATGTATAATTTATTTGGATATCCAGATATTTCCCTATCCAAAAAAATCAACTCTATATGTTTATATTCTATTGAAATGGTTTACTATTACTTCTTGTTGTTCCATTAATTATATAAATCAACTATATTATAATAACATCAAATAAGATGTTCCTTCAGTTTGATATAAAAATAAAAAACACGATGTTAACAAAAAAATTAATAATGGGTATTGTGATTTTTAAATAAAATGATAAAAAATTATTCATTTAAAAAAATGCACTCTATAATTTATTCTCTTAAAAATAATGTTATTTAAAATAAAATAAATGAACATATGTTTGATATTCTAGTTACAAAAACAATAAATTGATTATCATGCATGTTAAACATAACACTAACTAATCTATCATTAGTCGATAGATTTTATTAAACTAAATGATTCCTCACATATGAATAAAACATGAAGCATTTTGATAAATTTAAAAATTGTCTAATGTCCATTTTTTAAGGTTTTCATCCGTAGATACCTTCCCAAGGTTGGTGATGAAACCATGTGTGACCCCAAACCCTACCACCAATTGGGCATGAGTTGTAAAGTATTTTAAATTATACATATGCTAAAGAAAGTAGGCATTAACATATATATAACAAAGTGGAATTCATTAAGATCAAATAAAAACTATGAAATTATGAATGATCTAGATTCTAGAACTAGCTTATATCATAAATGAAATTATTTTTATAATTTAATACAATAGAACCAGAATTAATGATTATTATAACTCCAAAAAATAACTAAAAAATTAAATAACACATTATAAACCAATATTACACCAATGATTTTCCATCTAATGCTACTCAATAATATATTTAAGGTGAGGATGATGAAACCTTTAAGGGGGTTGGGGTCTGTACGAATTCCTTCTACTTAATATCAACCTACTGCAATTTCAAGTCATGAAGTTATTCTGGTTCCATCTTATATGGTGGGATTGAAATTGGTTCAGTTCCCTATACATACTTGATAGTAAACTAGACCTCCTTCTTGGGTGGTAAGCCAGAGAACTATTCATGAAATATTTCCCAAAATTATTTGACAAATAGAGAAAATTTTCTCACCTATAACTCTCTATCATTCAAAAAAGGCTCACTAATTAAGTTTGGAATGATCCAATCTTCACTAAATTGGTTTTACAACACCAGCATAAAGATCACAGTTTCCCTAATGGATATAATTTCCCTATTATATAGATAAAAAGTTAACACTCCTTAGACAGTTGTGGATATTCTCTAGCTATAGAAATATCTAATTCATACCTATATTAAATTTTAATCCTATCATTTATAGAACAAATACATCCCAAAGGAAATAGAATCCACCCACTTTAATGAACACTCCTTGCAATGTTTGATACCTTCTAATCACACTCCCAATGGTGTGTCTATGTCCATAACACCATTTGTGATCTCCAAAACCAACCCCAATAATTGGAAACATTACCTAATTTAATGTAATGTGACGAACTTGTATCAATCAAACCATATACAATAGTAGATGATATGATAATCACACCTCTAAAGGTAGAAGGTCATGCACCCAGACCGGTCAAAGAAGATTGTATAGCTTGCAGCTAACTTCTTCCTCTACCCAGGGATCTAAATTAAATCCCCTATGATTATCCCTTTAGTTGTTATGGGTTATCCTTCATTAGGATATTGTGTCTACTACCTAATCTTGTTTTACTGGTGAAACTCCAACTACCTGTCTGTTGTGGGGTAGTTTAGTGTTTCCCAAACATGGGTGCCTTTCCTAATCCCATTTCATAGTTCTTCTAGTACATAACCCTAAAAAACCTCTATAGATGTTCCATACTATAATATTTTTCAAACACTATACTATATTTAGGACACCATGGGTGCTTGAGGTCATCTTTGTTAAACTAAAAAAAACCATATCAGACTGTGTTCATGTGATGCAGGCTCACTGCCCTGGATACTTTAACCACTACAACCATAATGGTAATATTGGTTCTTCTTTCCACTAGAAAAAGAAACATCTTATCACCCTAATAAGAATACATATCAACCACTCAGGGACTATAAGAAATTCTCTTCCATGATAATATTCAAATTGCACACATCCACAAATTTTATCAGGCTAAAAACATTCACCTCCATATTTATCTTACTGTGAAGACCATATTTGAAATGACTTACCCTATAAGTCTCATAAAAAACAAAGGATTTATAAAATATTTTTATGTCGGTGATGTAACACCCTAAAATTTTAAAGAACAAAATTTTTGATAGTGTATACAACATGAAACACCGAGATTAAAAAAACTATGAAATATTATTATTTTATGACAAATGTCACCTAGCCATTGAATTAGTGGTTTTGAAAATGATTAACCAAATTATAAAATTTATATAAATTTCCTACTAAATAAATATTTATTAATTAATTAATATCAAATACATATTCAATTTTTAAAAAATTTGTTTTGTTCTTCAAAAATGGATTTTCTTCAAAAATGCTCTTTATTGCATTTTGTGAGTGAATATTATAGTTTATTTTTTAATCTCTTAGATACTATATTTTATAAAAATTATATCATTTATGAATTCATTATATAAAAATTATCTTAAATTGAATTTTGTGGATTGTTTTGAAAAAAATTGATTTTCTAGTGGAAAGTGAAAAATAATTATTTTTCTTAAAAAAATATTTTTGATTGAAGGATTTACAGAGTTCTATTTCTATAAAAAATTATTCGACAAATTTTTTTTTGTTATATTATATTTTTACTAATCTAATTAAGTTCATTGGAATCAACATTATGGTTTAAGTTTTTGTAAATACATTTTTTATACTTAAAAATTCATTTTTTTTAAAAATGTTTTCATTGCATTTTGTATTTTTGTCTTAAAATAATTTTTTTCCAATTTTAGAAATTTAATATTTAAAAATTAATTCCATATTTGGAATCAATAGTTTATAAATTTATAATGAGTTTCCTTTTATTTTTTCAATATGAATAGTAACCATGATAAATTTGAATTCACATGATAACGGTAAAATGGGTTAATTAAGATAAAAAACTGATTCGTTAAGATATACAATTCTTTCAAACACTTTCCTATATTTAATTTTGTGATTCTATTTCATCCATAACCTTCCAAACATTCAAAAAATGAACTTCTTTTGTCATTTAACATTGATTTTGACCTTTATAATATTTAAGAAATAAATAAATTCAAAAATGTCAATTTCAAGCGTTTAATATCTATAATATTGTGTGAGAAGGATAAAAACTGCACATTTTCGTTAATAAATGAATATTTTAAATATGAATAATTATTTGTATCGTGGTAATTTTTTTAATTTTTTGGTTAGAAATAATTAACTTAAATTCATAGAAAACGTTGATAAAATGTTTCTGGATGCACTAGAAAAATCAATTAAATTATTTAAAAATTATAAAAAAAATTTCTCAATGATTTAAATTATCCCAATAATTTTATAAATACATATACCATATTATATATTTGTAAAATATTTATATTTTGTTTTCATTATCAAACAATTTTTTTCAAAGTCATATTATATTAATTTTTATTGAAATGACATTAATTTTATTTATCTTAGAAAATAATTTATTTAATTATTTAAAAATCATAAAAAAAATAAATATAAATTTCTTGATGATATATGGTCTAAATATTCATACCTTGGACATTTATGAGATTGTTTTTACCTTATAAGTATAACTATAACTCTTTAATATTTAGAAAATCATTACCATAGTTAAGTTTAAAATTGGTTAACCATGGTGTTAAACCAAAATATAATGTTTAAAATGTTATTTAAATATATACAAATTTAATTTTATTATTATATTAAGGCCATATATTCAATATAATATAATAAATTTACTTTTTAACTATTTTACATTACTTATACACATATTATATTATAACATTTCATGTATTTATAAAAATAGAATTAATGATATTTTATAATAAAAAAATATTTTATTAAATAATTTTAAATTTATAGAAAACTTATCCTCATTCAAATTAATATAGTACGGTTTAAAATATCATCCATGATCCATTTATGGATTAATTATTCTTTTATAGTTACTTTCATGACCCCTAAAGAGTAAAGAACATTGATATCATGGTGATTGTCAAAATGGTTAATGATGGGTTAAAACTAAGATATATGCGTAAAAAAATAAAAAAACATGACCAAATTTTATTTTATGATATTTTTTAACTTATAGAAAATTTATACTACAATTATATCAATTTGGATCTATTTTTACTTGATAATTAATTTATATTTTTTTAACATTTTATGTAACTGTAAGATTGCCCCTCCCCACACTTATAAAAGGGAACCTCCTCTCCTTCATTCTTCATAATGTTTGAGCCCTCTATATTAGAAAATACCAAAGATAGTATCATAATATCTTCTTTAACCACATACTAAATCATATTTTCTTTTCCAAAATACCATCCTTTTGAGGATTAAGGTGTAACCCAAAAGTGGTTTCTCAATGAAGAGGTATAACTCTTATCTGGTTATTTTCAATTTTATTTCTTCTTATTCTTCATCCCAATATATTGTATCAATTAAATATAATTAATTAAATATTTTTAATGTTCTTAATTTTATTTATCATTATGTGACAACCATTACCCACCTTCTCAGCATTTGTTGGAAAATGATAATGTTGCTTGTGCTTATGTGTGGACTACCACCTATACAAAGTGATGTGATTAATTTATCATTTCAACTTTAAATAGTGAGTAATAATGATATATTTAATTAATATATAAGATATAAATTATATATAAATTATCCTATAATTTTTAATTATTATTTACCTTTATTTTAATCCATCTATCAAAAAGTGAAAATAGTGTTTTTTCCTACGTACGACCTACTATCTCTATGAATGGTGTAATTCATTTTTCTATATTGGACATTTATATATGAACCAATATATATATATAGATATAATTAATATGTGATATTTATATCATTATTTACATATTATTAATTATTTAACCATGAACAATGTAGAACGATAATAATTCATAACCAAAACATGCTTGTAAAATGAAACAATTATTACCTAAAATAATGATTTCAATAAATTTATTAATACATGGGTGATAAAATGTAATAAAATAATCATATATGTTTTGAAATATATAGTTAATAATTTTTAATATATTTATTATACATGAGGCATGAATGTGTGTGGAGAAAGATATAATTTGAGGTAAAGGATTATTGTTTCCATACCATTTTAGTCGGGATTATTTATGGTTGAATTTACAGAGATGAAATTTTATGATGTTTTCCAAACAAATCCTTTCCATTTTCTTATATTATATTTATTTCAAGATAATACATGTTCTCATTTAATTTTCCTCACTTTAATTATCCAATACAGAGAAATAATTGTTTTAAGGAAAACTGACTATCTTTTACTATTTGGTCGGGAATATTTTCTTTCACATCTATGTTTAATTTTAATTATTTTTAATAATGTTTTAATATTTATAAAATTATTTGTAAAAGTAATTGTTACCCATGATATATTTTTTATATATTTTTTAAAGGAATCTTATTATAATTTTCCAAATAAGGTTCCTTATAATTTTACTAAAAAACAAGGATGGAATATTTATTTTAATTTATATGACATTTTCGATTTGAACCATAATGAAGGATTTGAATATATGATAACCAATGATGGTCTTTTTTAAACCCAAATTTTAATATATTTAATAGTATGTGTCATTATTTATACATCTTATAATTTATTTTTCATGATATTTGGGGAAAAATCCTTCCAGGTAAATCTGTAGTGTTTTGGGTTGATTATGTTTCTTGACAAAATAGGTTTAAAAAGACAGTTGTAGAGTTCCAGTGAAATTATTGGAATTTTAATTTTTTGAAACCTTAAATATAGAGTTATGGATTCTTGATATGTTTTATTGAAAATTATGTCGACAAGGTGGTTTCATTTTTTAGTTTTCACCAAATTTTTGGGGTCCAAAATTTGAAGGGATAGGTTTCATGAAAGGTGGATTTCATGGTCTTATAAAAATATTGAAAAGGAATTGGATTCAAATTTTTTTGATAGTTTTATTAAATTTAGGTAATTTTATATATTGGTGATTCACTATAGAAAGTTTCATGAAATTTGGTATGTTTCTCAAAAATGAAATTTCTCTGGAACATTTTGCAAATGCCGGGATTTTTGAAAAAAGGAATGAAGAGCTCTACAAAAAATGTGGTGGAAAGTTTAAAGTTTCATGAAGGGGACGAGACAAATATAAATAGGTTTCTACCCCCCCCCCCATTTGATAATAGATAATTCTATAATGATAATTCAAAGGCTCTAAATTTTTGAAGGAATTGCATGAAATATTTCCTAATATGATGGATTCATAATAACTTCAGATTTATGATGAATTAAATTTATTTAAAATCATAGAAATATTCATGAATGGTTGAGAGTCTCACAAATGGAAATATTTTGTGATGTTTTGGAAGGATCCACAAATAATTAGGTATTTTCTCGAATATTAAAATAGCATTTAACGAAAATGTATATTATACAAACCAGATGGATTTTCACATAACTTTTGTTGTAAAATGTATTAATAAAGTGAATGAAAGTATATATTAATAACATAATAAATAAAGAGTAAATAATTTTGAATAAAGTGATAAAAAAGAAGAATATTTTGAAGTAGTAGTGAGTACACTTCATGTAACGGCCCGAAATTTTGAATAAACTTGTTTCCTAATTTCATGTGTTATTTTATTTTATTTTTATACTCAACAAAAATGTTTTATTTGATAAACATGATTATAATTAAAATGAGACCAGTGGGTTTTGACTGTTATATGACCATCGGTCAATATGACCGCTGTTAACAAAATGTTTTGATTATTGTCTCTAAATATAAGTAATATTGGTTAATTATTATAGAAAGAAGATTTGATGGCCTCACCTAGTAGTATTGGACCGATCGAAGCACATCTAATAGAGATTGGGAAGGAGGTAGCACCATTGGGCTTTGCTCTGGAATAAAATCCAAGCCGAACTTCATCATGTGAAGCTAGAACGGAATCGCCTTTGCAAGAAGTTCAAACTGATAGAAATTACTACTCGGGCAATGTTGACTGAGCCTCCCCAAGATTCTATCACCCTAGCACACCTTACTCATAGGTTCTATGCTGGTATTATAAGGGGCTATGTAACGAGACCGTAACTGCCTTGTGTAATCCTTGTTTTAAATAAAAATTGGGATTTCTTATTATGATGATGTTTATGAATTTTAAAATGACCGGATAAATATAGTATTCATATTTTTGATGAATTTTAGAAAAAGGATATTTTAAAAATGTTTATGTAAACCTTAAATAATTAAAAATGAGTAATGATTTTCAGAAAATGGTCTTCTACAATTATGTTCAGTATAAAATTTGGATTCTCATAAAATCAACTTGATTTTTGATGAATAGTAAATTATGAATAGTGATTTTATGATTAGGATTAGTAATTTGACCAAATGTATTAGTAATCCCACTTAAAGAAAGTTTTAAAATAATCTAGGCACCTTAATTAAGTAATGTGATTCAATAAAATGGTTAAATAACGGTTTCATAAATTATTATTCAAGTATTAGTTTTTTCAGGGGAATAGTGTTTTTTAATTAAAAATTAAATTAAAAATATTTAGAAAATTATTTTTATAAAATGGATTTCACTTTTGAACTCAGAGCACCGATATTATGTTATGGTAATTTTTGGGGTTTTTTCTAAAAAAATGAATTTTCAGTGAATAGTGTATTTATTTAAAAATAAATTTAAAAATATTTAGAAAATTATTTTTATAAAATGGAGTTCATTTTTGAAATCAGAGCATTGATATTTGGTTAGTGTGAAATTTTGGGATTTTTCTGAGAAAGTTGAATTTTCAGTGAATAGTAAAAATGCAGTTTTAGGGTTTCGGTATATTTAATGACATCATAGCTGTGTCATGATGGTTTCATGAGATATTTTAAGGTTTGGCCGGCCAAAGGTGATGAATTATTGTTTTGGGGGCCCCATGTGGCTTAACTCCATGGTAAATGCCAAGGGAGAGCACATGGGTTTGAGAAAAGCACATGTGAGGTGTCCCTTGGCCATTAATGCCTTATACCCTCACTTTCCCTATAAATACCAAGGCCTCCTTTCATCCATTCGACTCCCCGCTCTTCCACAACGAATTTCTGGTCTCATTACCTCCCAAGGAGTCCTCCCAAGGTGCCCCCAAGCCCTCAAGGTCCTAACCTTTGAGGTTTAAGAGTTACATTTTAAGGTAAGGGATCCGACCCCTCTCTTTCTTTTCAAGTGATCTCTTTTATGTCAATTCTTTTATACTCCATGTTCATATGTTGGAGGATGTTATTTTATATTAATTATACTGTCCATTTTATGTTCATATGATGAGAGACCCCCTATTTCTCTCATCATTTCATTTTATGAAGTTTTAATTGGCGCCGTTAGGCTGCCGAATTTTTAAGGGATTCTTTCACCCTCCTCATTCTTTTCAAAGTTCTACTTTCATGTCAATTCATTCAAGTTCCTTTTTTTTATGTTGGGGTATGATATCTATATTTATCATAGTGATCTTTTATTATATAATGATGAGATACCCCATTTGATCTCTTCAATTCAGTATTTTGATGTTTTAAGTGGCGTCGTTAGGCTGCCGAATTTTTAAGTGGTCCTTCACCCTTCTCATTTTGAAGTTATACTTTCATGTCAATTCATTCAAGTTACTTTTTTTAATGTTGGGGTATGATCTATATATTTATCATACTGATATTTTATGATCTAATGATGAGAAAACCCATTTGATCTCTTCAATTCATTATTTTGAAGTTTTAAGTGGCGCCGTTAGGCTGCCGAATTTTTAAGTGGTTCTTCACCCTTCTCGTTTTGAAGTTCTACTTTCATGTCAATTCTTTCAAGTTACTTTTTTTTGTTTTGGGGTATGATCTCTATGTCTATAATACTGATATTTTATGACCATATGATGAGAGACCCCATTTGATCTCTTCAATTCAGTATTTTGAAGTTTAAGTGGCGTCGTTAGGCTGCTAAATTTTTAAGTGGTCCTTGCACCTTTCTCCCTTTTCAAAGTTCTAATTCCATGTCAAGTATTTCAAGTTCCTTTTTATTATGTTGGGGTATGATATCTATATCTATCATACTGATTTTTTATATTTTCATATGATGAGAGACCCTATTTGATCTCATCAATTAATTTTTGGTTGAAGTTTATGTAACGATGTTAGGCTGCCGAATTTTCATAAGAGAAATCTTATTTTTTTCTTCCTTTCATGTTCTTCATTTCATATGGTATATTTTCAAATTTCATTACCATGTTCTTAAATCCATTATATTATTTCCCTCTACTGATTTATGGTTCATTTATGAATGTTGTACCCATGTCCCCTCTCTTTTCAATGTTTTCTAAAACCCTGAAACATAGCCGTTATGCTGCAGAATTTTCATCTCAAAATGCCTCTCGCTTTTATCAAAAATATTTTATGTTATAAAGTGAATACTCAAAGCTCCTATTTCTACAGGGGTATTCACATATATATCAAAATGTTCTATTTTAAATTCTGGGATTTACATACATGAGACCCGCTCTCCCCTTCCGTGGGTTTAAAGTGACGTAAAGATCATGTCTTTAAAGCCGTTTTTAAAACGTTATGATTATGAAATGAAACCCATTTATTTTATGCTATATGGGTTATTTATGAAATGTTTTATGACGATATATGTGGTTCACATGATAATAAAGGCAAATTTAAGGGTGCGCCCTGATAGTGCTCCAATGCATTGGGTAATGATGTAACCACTAGAGATTACAATTTTCACGATACCTTGGTGAATAACCATGGTAATTTTCAAATGACACCTTGGGGATGGACCTTGGTGATATGTTCATGATTTTATATGTTAAATGATGTAGCCACATCTTCAAGTTATGAAAAATGTTATTTTTATTATGAAATTACACATGATTTATTTCTCATGCCTCAAAGTTCTTTTCATGACCTTATTGAAGTATCTCAAGTTCACATGTAAAATGTTTCTCTTGTTTCCCATACTGGGCCTTCTGCTCACCCTTTCTTTTGATGTATGTCCCCAGGTTATGAGATGCAGTAATGAACCAAGGATGAACATAAAGAGAAGCCTTTCAAGTGCTTAAGAAGAATCTTTTATGTTTTCATGTTTAAAGTTCCTGGTTTCCAAGACACTAAACCTTAAAGATCCTCGGTTTTGTAAAATGTAATGAAATTTAATGTTATAAAAAGGCGGGATGATATAGTTGGTATCAAAGGATGGTTTAGTTATTTGTGGAAATTAGGATATGAAAACATTAGGAAGAACCCTATAGAAAAGTTTAAATATAGGAAATCTTCCTGCTATTTTAGTGAGTATTGAGTAAGGGTTTTCCAAGAAAATACATCCCTGTCTGGGTACGAGCAGGTAGAGGTGGCTCTGGCACAGATGTACATAGGGGTAAAACCTGAAAACACCGCTTTGAGCTAGACTCGAACGGGAACCGGTACACGACAATGGGCCTTGCTGCACTCTTGGTTATGAAACTCCCGGGGGATATGCTTTGGTAAATTCATAAGCTTAGTATGAACCATTGTTAAAGGAACAAAGATTCACATAAGAATATATGATCATGGATAACCTAGATGGGAACCTAGGGGATCACAAGTTAGGATATAATTTTCTTCTACAAGTTATCCTTTTATGCTTTCAGTTCCTTTTCATGATTATTGTCTAAGCACTTAAGCCCCTAATTATGCTTTCTCTTCTTAGTTAATGGTGGGAAATGGAAGAACATGTACCAACAACCAATGTGATAGGAAATACGATGATTGTCGTATTAATATGATAGGGATGATTAGGGGATTAAAATATGATTATTATTTTGGAAGACGTTCACTATTTTGGGGACCCTATATGATCGAGGTAAATAGATTACTACGGTATTTTTATTGAGGAGTAAGGTTGACTTATATTTTGAAGAATCGATGAATTTAAGGTGGACTTATAGTAAATTAGGTTACTTATGGGAATAATTAATCTATCTTGGGTAAAATATGTTTAGGTTAGATACTTTTGTTATAAGATGTTAGGAGTGGTTGATGTTGCTTGGAGATGAACAATGAAGTTTATTTTGGAAGACTATGTTATCAAATCCTTCTTGTATTTGGGTTTAAATCATAGTTTGGTTTATTTTGAGGAATCTTAAGGGCCATTATTTATGGAATAGACTATGATGAACTTTGGGAAGTACCATGGAACTTTGAAGATTTAAAAGTAGTTTCCATTCCTATGGGATTCTTTTTGAAGAGTTGTTTTACCTTACCCTTTCTATTTTTGGGATAATGTTTAAAGATAAAAGAAATAGATAGTTGATATTTTGTGGATTATGTGATTCTCCAGAAGATGCTTCTTGTGTTTTGATGAGACCATGTAGTTTTGAATGCTCATCGTTTAGAGAAAAGATTAGTTTTGGTAGAAACTTATAAAAGTCTGAAACTCTACATGAAGACAGATATATTTCCTTATGTTTTTGTTCTATGTTGTAAATTAATTCCTCAAAGTTATGAAAAGGAACGTAAAACAAAAACTTTGTTGGTTTACGTTTCCTACTAGGTAATCAAAGACCGCTTACACACATCATAATTTTGGTATTTTCTGGTGGTTAACTTCCTCCTAATCATGTTTTCTATCACTCTCCTTTAGGACGTGACCCTTTGTTTTCTCCTCCATGTCCATGTTTCCTACATGGAATCCTAGTATGAGTAAACTCGGGTGGCCTTTGTACTTCCTTTTCTTTCTTTTAAAGTAATGGTGTTACTGACTCTTTTTCCGATGTGAGACTTTCAATGAAATTTCAAAACCCAATTTTAAAAATTGCGAGGACGCAATTTCTTAAGGGGGGAAGATTGTAATGGCCCGAAATTTTGAATAAATCTTGTTTCCTAATTTCATGTTTTATTTTATTTTATTTTTATACTCAACAAAAATATTTTATTTGATAAACATGATTATAATTAAAATGAGACCAGTGGGTTTTGACTGTTATATGACCATCGGTCAATATGACCGCTGTGAACAAAATGTTTTGATTATTGTCTCTAAATATAAGTAATCTTGGTTAATTATTATAGAAAGAAGATTTTATGGCCTCATCTAGTAGTCTTGGACAGATCGAAGCCCATCTAACAGAGCTTGGGAAGGAGGTAGCACCATTGGGCTTTTCTATGGACCAAATCCATGCCGAACTTTATCATGTGAAGCTAGAACGGAATCGCCTTCGCAAGAAGTTCAAACTAATAGAAATTACTAATCGGACAATGTTGACTGAGCCGCCCAAAGATTCTATCAGCCTAGCACACCTTACTCTTAGGTCATATGCTGGTATTATAAGGGGCTATGTAACGAGACCGTAACTGCCTTGTGTAATCCTTGTTTTAAATAAAAATTGTGATTTCTTGTTATGATGATGTTTATGAATTTTCAAATGACCGGATAAATATACTATTCATATTTTTGATGAATTTTAGAAAAAGGATATTTTAAAAATGTTTATGTAAACCATAAATAATTAAAAATGTGTAATGATTTTTAAAAAATGGTCTTCTACAATTATGTTCAGTATCAAATTTGGAGTCTAATAAGATCAACTTGATTTTTGATGAATAGTAAATTATGAATAGTGATTTTATGATTAGGATTAGTAATTTGACCAAATGGATTAGTAATCTCACTTAAAGAAAGTTTTAAAATAATCTAGGCACATTGATTAAGTAATGTGATTCAATAAAATGGTTAAATAACGTTTTCATAAATTATTATTAAAGTATTAGTTTTTTCGGGTAAATAGTTTTTTTAAATTAAAAATTAAATTAAAAATATTTAGAAAATTATTTTTATAAAATGGATTTCATTTTTGAACTCAGAGCACCGATATTATGTTATGATAATTTTTGGGGTTTTTTCTAAAAAAATGAATTTTCGGTGAATAGTGTATTTATTTAAAAATAAATTTAAAAATATTTAGAAAACTATTTTTATAAAATAGAGTTCATTTTTGAAATCAGGGCATTGATATTTGGTTAGTGTGAAATTTTGGGATTTTTCTGAGAAAGTTGAATTTTCAGTGAATAGTAAAAATGCAGTTTTAGGGTTTCGGTATGTTTAATGACATCATAGCTATTTCATGATGATGTCATGAGATATTTTAAGGGTTGGCCGGCCAAGGGTGATGAATTATTGTTTTGGGGGCCCCATGTGGCCTAACTCCATGGTAAATGCCAAGGGAGAGCACATGGGTTTGAGAAAAGCACATGTGAGGTGTCCCTTGGCCATTAATGCCTTGTCCCCTCACTTTCCCTATAAATACCAAGACCTCCTCTCATCCATTCGACTCCCCACTCTTCCAAAACGAATTTCTGGTCTCATTACCTCCCAAGGAGTCCTCCTAAGGTGCCCCCAAGCCCTCAAGGTCCTAACCTTTTAGGTTTAAGAGTTACATTTTAAGGTAAGGGATCCGACCCCTCTCTTTCTTTTCAAGTGATCTCTTTTATGTCAATTCTTTTATACTCCATGTTCTTATGTTGGAGGATGTTATTTTATATTAATTATAATTTCCATTTTATTTTCATATGATTAGAGACCCCCTCTTACTCTCATCATTTCATTTTATGAAGTTTTAAGTGGCGCCGTTAGGCTGCCGAATTTTTAAGGAATTCTTTCACCCTCCTCATTCTTTTCAAAGTTCTACTTTCATGTCAATTCATTCAAGTTCCTTTTTTTTATGTTGGGGTATGATATCTATATTTATCATACTGATCTTTTATGATATAATTATGAGAGACCCCATTTGATCTATTCAATTCAGTATTTTGAAGTTTTAAGTGGCACCGTTAGGCTGCCGAATTTTTAAGTGGTTCTTCACCCTTCTCATTTTGAAGTTATACTTTCATGTCAATTCATTCATGTTACTTTTTTTTATGTTGGGGTATAATATCTATATTTATCATACTGATATTTTATGATCTAATTATTAGAGACCCCATTTGATCTCTTCATCTAAGTATTTTTATGTTTTAAGTGGCGCTGTTAGGCTGCCGAATTTTTTAAGTGGTTCTTCACCCTTCTCGTTTTGAAGTTCTACTTTCATGTCAATTCTTTCAAGTTACTTTTTTTTTTGTGTTGGGGTATGATCTCTATGTCTATCATACTGATCTTTTATGACCATATGATTAGAGACCCCATTTTATCTCTTCAATTCATTATTTTGAAGTTTAAGTGGCGTCGTTAGGCTGCTAAATTTTTAAGTGGTCCTTGCACCTTTCTCCCTTTTCAAAGTTCTAATTCCATGTCAAGTATTGCAAGTTCCTTTTTATTATGTTGGGGTATGATATCTATATCTATCATACTAATTTTTTTTATTTTCATATGATGATAGACCCTATTTGATCTCATCAATTCATTTTTGGTTGAAGTTTATGTAACGCTGTTAGGCTGGCGAATTTTCATAAGAGAAATCTTATTTTTGTCTTCCTTTCATGTTCTTCATTTCATATGGTATATTTTCAAATTTCATTACCATGTTCATAAATCCCTTATATTCTTTCCCTATACTATTTTATGGGTCATTTATGAATATTGTACCCATGTCCCCTCTCTTTTCAATGTTTTCTAAAATCCTGAAACATAGCCGTTATGCTGCAGAATTTTCCTCTCAAAATGCCTCTCTCTTTTCTCAAAAATATTTTATGTTATAAAGTGAATACTCAAAGCTCCTATTTCTATAGGGGTATTCACATATATATCAAAATTTTCTATTTTAAATTCTGGGATTTACATACATGAGACCCACTCTCCCCTTCCGTGGGTTTAAAGTGACGTAAAGATCATGTCTTTAAAGCAGTTTTTAAAACGTTATGATTATGAAATGAAACCCATTTATTTTATGCTATATGGGATATTTATGAAATTTTTAATGATGATATATGTGGCTCACATGATAATAAAGGGAAATTTTAGGGTGCGCCCTGATAGCACTCCAATGCATTGGGTAATGATGTAACCACTAGAGATTACAATTTTCACGATACCTTGGTGAATAACCTTTGTAATTTTCAAATGACACCTTGGGGATGGACCTTGGTGATATGTTCATGATTGTCTATGTTAAATGATGTAGCCACATCTTCAAGTTATGAAAAATGTTATTTTTATTATAAAATTCCTCATGATTTCTTTCTCATGCCTCAAAGTTCTTTTCATGACCTTATTGAAGTATCTCAAGTTCACATGTAAAATGTTTCTCTTGTTTCCCTTACTAGGCCTTCGGCTCACCCTTTCTTTTGATGTATGTCCCCAGGTTATGAGATGCAGTAATGAACCAAGGATGAACATAAGTAGAAGCCTTTCAAGTGTTTAAGAAGAATCTTTTATGTTTTCATGTTTAAATTTCCTGGTTTCCAAGACACTAAACCTTAAAGATCCTCGGTTTTGTAAAATGTAATGAAAGTTAATGTTATAAAAAGGTGGGATGCTATACTTTAGTTGAGAGAGTTGTGAGATTTCAAATTGTGATTGGTTATAAACCATAAGGTATAGTGAGTTCACTCTGAGCATTATAACAATACTGTGATTTAGTGGATTTGGTGCATCAAAAAAATTTCATTGCATGCTCCTTCGACAAAACCCCATGAGGGTGAACTAATTAAAATTTTTGTATCCTATGCATGTTCCAATCTACATTTATTATATTCTACAGAAAGGATATTGAAGATATTTCTACTTAATAACAAAATAAGACCCGTAGGGGATAGTTATTCTAATCAATAATACCATAATTCACCCCAAGGTTATTTATCCTAGTTTTTCTATAATTACCATGTGGTTTTACAAAAATATTATTATTCCTCATACTATGATTTTTTTATTTATTCAATGGATGGAACCAGGTGGATTCTTGTTAAAGATAATGTGACCGACAATGGAATGATTGTGCTCATGAACAACTAAATTAAAAGGGATATGGAATAAGAAACCTTGTGATGATGTCCAATGATACGTAATTTTATATGATTAACAACCTAAACATCGATAAGTTTTTTGACACAACTAAAAATATAAAGATGGGGTTTCATAAAGACTATAGAAGAAATAATATTCACATTTATACATTTTGAGAATGTGGGATAAAGCACTAAAGGGAATTTCATATAAGAATGAGAATTTTTTCTATGTTTAGAATTGAATAAAATATAGAAATTAATTTCTAAGGAAAATTGAATAGTTTTATGGGGGGATAAGAAGTTCCTTATAAGGTACCATTTAAAGTTAAAGTCCTTCTATGTGGGGAACATGTGAATTTTCTAAATCAATGCCCCAATATAAGATTTAACTCATATAAAAAGGAAGTTCATATTCTATTCTAATCATTGAAGTGAAAGTATTGGAATTTTTATGTATTTTAGATTTGAGAATACATTATATATGTCTTCTATTAGTGATATTCTAGATATAAAAATCTTAGAACAGCTAAGGATTGTTCCACAGTAGTTTTTATATAAGGATTTGAAAAACATATGTCAAATGGTACCAATGAACAAGAAAATTAATTCTCTGATAATGTGGTAATATTAAATTAGGATAAAGAGGTGACTAAAATTGATGATGTGAAAGTGATAGTATTTGTGACCTTGAAATTTTTTATAGATTTAATGATAAAATGATTTAAGTAATCTTTGATAAACATTATTAATTTTTTTATGGAATATATTAAATATTATATTCTTTTATTAAAGGAATAAGGATTGTTTTAATTTTTGTAAAAATATATGTTTTCATGTGATATTAACTTAGATTTTATAGATATGATCATGGTTTTAAAAGATTAAGGTTGAATATATCATCAAAGGTATAGATATACCTTTTGAGGTTTTATGTGATTGGATTTTGAGGTAATGTGGAACTTTTATAAGTTTTTAGGATGAATACTCTGTTGAGGTTGAAATAACTCTTTGGGTAAGTATATGATTTTATTTTATGATAAATATGGTCTATTGGATAGGGGAAAATATGTAAACTTGATATTTGAAAATGATTCATTTAAAATGATATTTATTGAGGTACTTATATTCAAGACATGTATTACCTTTTTGGATAGTATTTAAATTTTTTTCATGATATTTTGAATAATTTTGTTATATTAAAATATTATAGCGTGAGTTATCAAGGTGAGTAATGATGTTTTGTGAGATTTTTCATTGCCTTGAGATATATGTAACCAATAGGATTAATATGTGGCTTTAAATAATAGATTAATCGATATTAACACAATTAACGTTTTTAATATGTATGATGAAGGGTATGATATATGCTTTGATTTTAAAACATTCATTTCTGATTAGGTTATTTGGGATGTACGGTTATTAATTTATGTAATTATTTTAGTTGAACTTCATTTTTGGAGATTAATATAAGCGTTTGCTAATTTTGGGAATTAATATACCTTGTGCTAATTGTTTGTAGTTTTGGTTAATGTATAAATACATGATGAATATAAACTTATTTTCTAGAATCATGTGATATATTATATGTTTATTTCAGTTCTTACGGCATGGAAAATTCATCTTTTAAATACTCACTATTTAGAGCAAAAATTGAGATTCTAGTGGAAATTTATTAAAGGATAAAATCCTAAATTTCAAGTAAGTATATTTAATTATTTTATTAGTGTATATGTTAATGTAATTACTCAAATATAGTAAAAGAAACTTGAAAGAAAAATGTTTTTCTATTACCTTCATTTATAATGAATCAACAGTCTTTTTAAAAACTCTTTGGTTTATGGTTTTAATGACATTAACATTATCATGATCATTCAATTTATCGTGAAAAATTATCATTTAAATATACATCATAATTTGGAAATTAATTTTCTTCCATGTCAAAATTTTTACATCCCACTAATTTTATCATATTTAAAACCCTAGTTATAAGTTATTTTATATGACCATCACATTTTTCGTGATGTTTTATTAACCCTTTTTATACTGAGGCTTTTAAATAAATGATCTTTCAAATATCAAATCCCCGATTTCCAGGAAAAAGATTAAATTTTAAGGATTTAATTTATTCAATGGAAGGTAATGTAACACCCAATTATTTTAAAAACAATACTAAATTCAATACTATATATAACATGCAACACCAAGCATAAACAAACCAAAAATATGTCCATTTTATATAGTTATCGCCTAACCATTGAATAAATAGGTATTAATTGTATTTACCATTTTATAAAACATATATAAAGTTCCTACTCAATAAATCTTTTTTAATTATTTATTTTTAAATAATAAGTCAATTCATTTTTAAAATCATTTTATTCGTCAAAAATATTGTTTCTTCCAAAATGGGTTTTATGGGTTTTTGTTAGTGAATATTATAATAAATTTCTAGAAATTTCATAAATTAAATTTCAAACAAAGGATTGAATTTTGGAAATCATAATATCAAAATTATCTTACTATGAATTTTTGGTTTTTTTAAAAGACTGATTTTCTTGTGAATAGTGAAAAATACTGATTTTTTAAAATTGTATTTTTTATTCGCGCATTTAAAATGTAGTATTTAAAAAATGGTTTCAAAGTAAAATAAGTTATATTTTATTACTAATAATCAAATTAAGTTCATTTGAATCAATTTTATGATGGAATTTGGAACAAAAAAAATTTATACTTAAAATGGCATTTTTATGAAAATATTGTTTTTTTTACATTTTTAGTTTTTATCATAAATTAACTTCTGAAACTTTTAGAAGTTGAATAATAAAAAATGGATTCCATATTTTTAATTATTTGGATCATATTTGTTAAATATTTCCCTTTTATTTTTGGTCAAAATGAATAATAACTATAGTAAATTTTTGTTGCAAGACCTCAAAATTTTAAAATATGATTATCATATTTGAGAGCGTATATGACATGCAACACCAAGATTGGAAGGGATTATTATAACCTCATAATTTACAGTATATTTAATATTTTAAATAAATCCAATATATGATATATCTTTCAATGTACGTGAGACAGAGTTAACTTGCATTAGTCACAATAATGATTTTCTTTGATGGCTTCTACTACACACAAGACTGATTTTTACTGATAACTATAAATATTATTATTTAAAATGGTAATTATCTCATAGTAGTTAAATTGGAAGTTGTTAATAGGATTAAATAACTTATTAAAATATATTTTTAATTCATCTTCTTCCAATTAATAAAAATGAATGTTAAAGAAAATTGAATATAGAGAAAATGTTCTTATAAAAAACTATTTTTAATTTCCAAACCATATTTATCTTAATAAATTAAAGTAATTAATTTTATTGGATGATCCTAATTAAATCTATATAATATATATTAAATAATATTTTTTAAAATTCCTCAAAATAATTTGACATGAATACGATAAGAACAAATAAAATTTTACACATAAAAAGATGTATATCTTTAAAGAAATTTTGATGTCTGCAAATGGAGAACATTTTTAAAAAGTAAGTTTAAAAAAATATTCAAAAATATAAAATTGATTTTTTTAATTGTAATTTAAAAATTATTTTAGGGTTAATTTGTTTTATTTTTCTAATATATTTCATTTTTTCACAAATAGTGAACAATACTGAATTTTAATTGAAATCTAAATTTTCCAGAAAATAAAATATAATGATAAATTATGTTTTGAATTTGTTTTAAATTCAAAATATTTCAATTGAAAATATATTAATACAATTTAGGTTATTTTAATTATTTTTAAATTGAATTTAGATATAAAGAATTTGTAAATATTTCAATATTTTCACTTTATAACCTCACTTCCTCTTCCCATCTATGAGATTAATTTTAGATTAATTTTTTCCAATTATGTGAATTTTATTTTGTAAAATTGATTCCTAATTTTTAATCATAATAATTTATAATGTCTAATAAGGTCATCTTAAATTATTTACAAAAATTATTAGTGAAAATAGTTAAAATTAATTACAGTTATGAAGGTAAAATGAGTTTACAATTTCGAAAATCTTAGAATATAAGGTGTGAGAATGATCCAAAACATGTGAAAAACCCATTTTATGGCCATATTTAGACATTATCCCTTAATGTATTGAATTTTTTTCATTATTGAAGAATTTTTAGCTGTAAATCTGGTTTAACCTAACTTCTTTTCAAAAAAATTAAGTTTGTCCTCTCCCTAGCCTATAAAAGATCTCCCCCTATACACTTAACTTCACACCTTAAAAAATTTCTATTATTCCCTGACCTTAAAAATTAACTCTCAATATATCAAATCTCATTCTATAATCCTTATCTATTTCATAAATCCTACTTAGGAAGACATTAGTAAAAACTTAATTAGGATACCTGAAGAATAGGTAATGTTAATTTAAATGCCTATTTATATTATTTCCTTTTCCACCACATTAAATTTATATTAAAAGCTGATTATATAATAACCAAAGTATATTACATATACTACGATGTTGTTTTGTTAATGATGTAACCTAAAACATTAGACACTTCCATCAAATGGGTTATGAAATCATCGTTCTTTTGTAAGGTGAACTACCACCTCACATACCACTTTTAAATTTTGGGAATAATGATAGATTTATAGTTTATATATGATATATATAATATTTATTATGGTATTGTTCTTATTTAATTATTACATTACACATACCTATTGTATTTCTATTTTGTGGGAAAATGATAACGTCGCTCATGTGTACAGTGGACTACCGCCTCATGAAGCGTAGTGATTCGTTCACGCCTTTCATGTAATTTATTAAGGTTTTGTTTAATAAATATATGTGAAATAAATGAAATAAAAAATATATAGTAATGATAATATATATATATATATATATATATATATGATTTACATTTCTTTCTTTCATTACAATAAGAAAATCGAAACAGCATTCCTACGTACGTACGACCTACTATCTCCAAGAACAGTGTATTTAATTTCCTATCAAGAAATTTTTTGAATTACAATAAAAAAATATATTATTTATATATATTATTTTTTAATCATGGTATAAATTCTTTATATGATTAAATCATGATCAAATTAATATGAACAATAAAAAAAGTCAAAACAAACTTGAAAAAGAAAGTAGTTTTTAAACAAAATAATGAAAATAATGAAATATTATTAATAAATAGTTGATAAAATTTTATAAAATGATCGTATATGAAATAATAAATATTAATATTGTTCTTAAATATGTAATTTAGAATTTTAAAACCACTATACAAAAGTTTAAATAGTTTTTAACCAAAAGGTAGTGTAAGGTAAGGGATTTCTTAACTCAATTTCCACTCATTGGGTTAAACTTATAATTTATTGATTATGTCATGATAAGATTATGTTTGTAATGAATTTTTATCATCCTAGGCTTCAATTGAACTTTTTTGTGTTTATTTATTTTTTATACAGAAAATATATTCATTTATTAATTATCACTTCAACATTATGATCATTTTAAGTGCTTATTCCACAATATCATTCTAATGGTGATTTTTTATTCTTGAATTTATATTAAAATAAATTATTTGATATTTTTTTAACAAAACCATTATTATTATTCTCCATTGTGTATTCATGATATTTTTCATGTAATAGTACTATTTTTCCACTATTTCGTACTTGAATTTTTTCAATAATTGTTTTCAAGAAAATCATACTTCATTTCTCTATTTGGTTAGAGATATTTTTTCTTCCAAAATAATGATTTATAAAAATGTTTGAAAATTGTATTTACCTTTTCAAAATAATTTATTGAAGGTGTTTCCACCCATTTTTAATTTTTGAAAAATGTTTTCCAAGGAATATTTTTCTTTCTTTCAAAATAATACTCACTTGGATTTTAATGAAAAGGTGAAAGAAAACATTATTTTAACAAGTGTGTCATGAACAGAATTTCTAGTCATCATGTACATAAAAATGTTTTAAAACTTCTTTTATATGATTCAAATGATATTCTCAAAGAAAAAAAATTTCAAAATTTTTTCTTAAAATTATATTTAAAAGTTTTTTTCCAAGAAAAGGATTTTAAAAATGTTTTTCAAAAGAAAAAGGATATTTTACTCAATAATATTTCTAAAGATATATTTTTTATCTATATTAATAAAAGATAAAACCCTTTATTATTTCTAAAATGGGTATACATTGTATTTATGTAATCCTTATTCATTATATGGATGGTTTATGATCATTTTGACTAAGGAAAGTATTGAAATTAACTTCCTTATTTCATTTGTTAGTCAATAACATTCCTTTGAAATGTTTACCTTATTATGATCATTTTATTATTAATTTCCCCTAAATATTCACATTGTTATTCATAGATATTTTATTTCCTAACCATGTACAATATTTAGATATGGTTTTTAATTTGACATTTATTTTATTATTTGGGGAAATATTGGTAAATATTTATTTTTTAATCAATTTGGATATTTGTAAGGCACATTATATATGAACTAAATTGATTATTAAATATATGATGAGTGATTTGGAATGGTATGAAATGGGTTTGGGACCATTTAATATAATCCCCTAAATGCATCGGTAGCCTTGCGAGATGAAATCTGTTGAACAAAAACTCATCAGTTTTGTATCAAATAATGTTTTAAACTATTTTGTGAAAGTTCGTGACAATAGTATGTTTTAAAACGTCTTGTGATAGGTATTGATGGTAAAGGTATCATGTACTTGTTATCAAATAATTAATAATTTTTTTTATTCAGAGTTTAGTTATTATTATCCATGAGATTTTAAATATGAAAAAAATATATTGATGCATGGAATTCTTATTTCATTGATTAAATGGAATGTGATTTTAGTTTTTTACATTACCGTTTTGATTATGAAAACTCTATTCATTCCTTAAATTTACTTAAATGACATGGTTTTTTAACTATTTACCTTCATATATTGATTATTCTTATTGATTCGTGATAACATCTATTATAAATAACTTTTACTGAGCATTTTATCTCACCCTTATTTTGTTTCATTTCCAAAGGCTTCCATGAAGTCTAATATGACTGATATGAAATGATTTCCTAAACGGAATAAAGTTTTCCTCAAAAAAAAATTTTTGTAATTTATGTATTCAATTTTAATACCATAAACATGTATATATCTCGTTTACCAAGACTACTAAACTATTTGGTCCTTTGGGGTGTGATTTTCTTATATCTTATGTTAATGTAATGGTGGCACGCACTGAATCTGGGATACTAAGGTTGGGGTCATTATAGTTGGAATCAGAGAATGTTTTGTAGAAACCTTGGAAAATATATTTAGGATAATATACATAAGGGAACATAACCCTATAATAGGATTTTAGGATAAGAATAGAAGATAAATCCAAAGAAACAATGTTTATGATTATGATATTAGGTATGAATAAAATTTTCAATTTATCTTAAGTATTTCAATAGTTTTGGGATTATAAATTATGTTTCAAATTGAAATGATACAATCTATTGAATTTGTTCATTTTGAAACGGTTTATCAAATAATGAATGTGAGCCTCAGCAATGCATGTGATCTAATTAGTATGAATGAGCGTGTATTTTCCGGGCTTAATCCAATATTTATTAGGGTACAAGTAAACTAATTGTTTTCATCGAATGATGACATAGTATCATGTTTTAATAAGACATAGAAATAGTTATCTATGTATTATAATATAAAAGGAAACAAATAGAAGAAAAGGATGAAAGATGATAAAACAGGTAAATGCAAGAAGGGAAAGATGGATTTATCCAGATATGATAATTGTGGAAGGAAATATATTAGTATAATCTTAAGGGGAAAATAATTTCACATCATGTGTAGAAACTAATGTCAACATGCTCATGATTTAAATGGTAAGAAATAATTTTCCAATGTTTAATGCTTCAAAAGTAAGGATATGGGGCACTATATAAATGAATGCCCCATTTTTCAAGGGAATATAACTTACATATAGCTGAGGGGTCAAGGACAATCTTATTTCATTGATACAACCAAAGAGTTATGATTCATGTGCTCATGTTTGGATCATAGAATTATTTCAGTTCAGTATTTTTTCAATAATTCACTAGTTATAAGAATCATGAAATATATAAGGATTTTATTTTAGTCCTATTTCATTAATTATTTGAGAGAACATGTTGAATGACACTAGTGAACAATAAAAATGATTCAATGAAAATTTTAACCTCTTCAAAAACATATGATTGAGGGAAATACAACCCTTAATATGTTCCTGATTCTTAGACGATGATGGATGGATAAATATATTATTGATATGGATAAAGTAAATTGGATATTACTGACTATTTTATAACTATATAATGATTTATTTGTGGCAATTATATTATTGATTAATCCTGCAATATTTTTTTATTTAAGGAATATATCCAATAACTTATGTTTTTTATAATGAATAAAGTAGAATTCTTGTTTTCGATAAGGTTTTAAGGGTATTTCAATTCCTTACCATATTTTAGAAGAATACATGCTGAAGGTCTTTAAATTTTTTGTATTTGATGATTAATAACTACTTCACGCTATTTCAAGGATTAATGGTAAGTTCATTTCAGAAATTTAAGTTACCTTATTTCTAAATCTTTAGATCATAATATTTTAGAAAGGGTTAAATGGTTGACAATTTATTAAATGGTTTTACTTGAATGATGGATTATGTTTTATAGATTAACATATTACTTCACAATAAGAGGAATAATGCATATTGGATTACTTTTTATAACCATATTGGTTTTGTAAAATATTTTGGGATAGACGTAAAGACCTGTTCCATGGATCTTATGATCTTTTAAAACTGAATTTTAGAGCTTCATGCTTAAAAATAATTTTTATATATACATTTCATCGAGTAAGGGATGAATTGGGTATTTATGGAAACCTAAATAAATTATAAAATTATGATTATTAAATAGAGATGTATCATGTAAGTATATTTTCTTATATTTGTATACATTTAAGGAATTCCTGAACTTTAGGAAATGGATCTTGAATAAAAATATTATCATAATACATTCGTTTTTAATGAATCAATAATATTTTATATCATCAGGTATTTATGTCTTTGAGGACCACAACATTCCATTTTTCATGCACTTCTTTGTTATTAATGACCTCAGTCAATCACTATAAAAATTTAAACTTTTTCTCTATGTTAATATCCTCACCTTACACCAATGTTATACTACTTAGAAACCAAGTAATAAGTTATTCCATGTGACCTTTGTAATTCAAAATCTCTCTTATGAAGGGGATATTTTATTAACCCTTTTATTATTTATGGTTTTCAATATTATAATATCAAAATATTGAACTCTAGATTACAGAGGTCAATTTTAAATTTCAACGACACAATTTATTTAAGTTGGTGAGAATGTAACACCCCAAAATATAAAAAATTAAATATCATATTAGATATCATTTATGTCATGCAACACCAACTGTAAAAGTGAATATTATATCTTAGCACATAAAAATATATTTACTATTTTAAATAAAGTCAACATATGATATATGTAACATTCCAGGTAAATAAAGAACATGAAAATTTTCATAATTATAAATATTTGTTAATTAAAAATTAATTATACTTTAAAGGGGATGTTATGTTCGATGGCTTACCTGATACACAACAACGGGTTTCTTTGAAATCTTACATTGCACGCTAATAATATAATATTATTATTTTAAATGGTTGTTAACCCCAGGTCATTGTATTGGCAGGAATGAAGGGAACTAACAAAAATATGATTATAAAAATTTTTTTTGAATATTTTTACATTTATCCAATAAAAGTTAAAGGCTTAAAATAAGTAAAGAATTTTTAAAAAATAAATACTCTAATATTCACTAAAAGTCCGATTTACCACCTTTTAATAGAAAACCCTCTTTAAATCTTGTTTTGTTCACTGTTATATGTTCTACTTAAAAAATAAAATTCTTCTTTAGAATCGGTACACCAAAATTTACTTTGGATGAAATTTTGGTATTTTTCTGATAATGTTCATTTTTTAATGAATAGTTAAAAATACTATATTTTAATTCAAAGTAACTTTTAATATAATGTATTTATAAGGTTAGATTATATTTTTAATTGGTTATAAAGTGTAATTATAATATATTTTTACCAGTCAATCCAATGTTAGACATTGGAATTAATTTCACTTTGAAATTGGACGTAAACAAGTGTCAATCTTTTGATAGTTATTATTTCTTAAAAACGCGAGTTTTTTTTACAGCGGGAATTAATTTTAAATTAATTTATGCCACTTTTTTGTTTTGAATTTGGAAGAATTGATTCCATATTTGGAATCCGTAGGTCCAAATTGTGTAATTAGGTAACTTTTATTTGTAGACTTTTTAAATATTAAATTTTGTAAATATTTTATTTAGCATGATTAAAGGGTAAATATAATAAATTAGGGTAAAATATAATATTATAATAATATTAAATTACCACAACATGTGTCCTAATCCTATTGGCCAATACATATCCAACCATGGGAATCTTTGGGTCGAATTTGGGACCCCATGGAGCCACTTGGGAGTAATAATGACACTTTATATTAATTAATTAAAAGTAAATACAAAAATGACATAAACAAATATCTTTTAGTAAATAAATTTTTACATGGGTATATATAAGTTATATTTTATATTATAAATATTATTTGTAAATATAAAAAGTTTCCTACATTATGGTTTTTTTATAATTTTTGGACATCAAATAAATTAAATTATTTATGACATAATAATGATGCAATGTTTACCTCATTAAAAAATGATTTAAATAAATAAGATTAGAAATATTAAAAAAATATCCAAAACCTGTCCAATTATTTTTGGATGATTTTATTTCGACCATGATTCATATTAACTCTAACTTTAATGATTATTTGACCTTTTGAAACCGAAGATGAGTTTATAATAAAATAATTGTTTCAAACTTTCTTAAAGACCCCCCTCTCTCCCTTATAAAAATCCCTCACTTTATACCCATTTATCACACTAATAAAGCCTTTGGATCATACAACCTCTTCTTAAATAATCTCCCAAGATCCCTCTCTTTATCCTAGAAGCCTTACCTTAGGCATAAAGCACATCAAGAAACCCTTTTGGTTCCAACCAAAGGGAGTTACCCGATTTAAAGGTATCATCTTCTCTTAAGTTATTTTGTTTTATTTTACATCTCCAACCACATAAAATCTTTTTATTCCTTTATTTTATAAAAAAAAATATCCTAAATATACTAGTATGTGTTTATGATAATTATTCTAACTACACTTACACACACCTCCATCCAATGGGTAGAGAACATAATGTTTCTGTGGATCAAAAACTAACGCCTCACGAAATGATGATTGTTCAATTAACTCCTACCGCCTCTCATGGTGGCCATTATGATTTAACTCTATTTATAAATGATATATATTATTTTTAGGTTTTCTTTATGCTTCTGTATTTTTCATTTATATCATACCTTTATGGTTTCCAGAATGGGTAAACATGATAATTTCATTTTAGGAAGAATGGACTACCGCCACCTCAAAGTGATATGACTCGTTAATGCCTTATGTGGGATGTATAAAGGATGGAGTTAATGATGTTATATTTGTTATTATACTATTATTAATATACCTATGTATAATTATATTTTAATTCCATTAAAATATGAAATAGAAATGGATGTAGAATTCATGCGTACGTATGGCTTACCGTCTCCATGAAAGGTCCATTTCATTTCTTATCTCAAAATTTTATGTACTATTTTAAATACATATATATACTGTATATATATTATTTATACGATATCTAAATCATGAATATCATTATGTAGATAATGGATTTTTGACCACATGGACAAATTTTAATTATTACAAGTTCATTTTTAACCCAAATTCCGAACACTGAAAAAATGTCTGATATGAAGTCAAATAATTAACTAACTATTATTGCGAGTTAATAAGTGATATAAAAGAAATAATAAAAATTAAAAAGGTTATGAACAAAGTATAAATTAACTTATGTTTATTATTCAGGAAGAACAAGGAACATACGAGTCAAGTTGGACACAAGGTAAGTGATTTCTTATCTCACTTTTAATTCTGAGAGATTTCCATTATTCACCACTTATTTATTGCATGTGGTGTATTGTGTACTTCCATTTGATATATATTATCATGATTCTGTTTATATTCAGGGTATTTTGTGATTCATTTGGTGTTTATTAACTTTTTTTCATACGACTTGATTGATTACAATGTGGTAAGGGTTTTTCATCTCACTTAATATTCCCTTGAGATTCATGCTATATTAGCCACTATTTCCTTTTTTGCGGTGGATGTACTACCCATGATTGTATTCTTTGGGTAATATAGTTTAATTTATGGGTATTTACATATTCATTGTGTGATTTTTCTTTTATGGGGTGTATGTTCTGTAAGTTACTAAATCGGTAAGGGAACCTTTCACCCTCCTCTTTTTCAAATACTTCTTTTTGTTATATCTTTTAATTTACATATTATTATGTTGGGATATGTTATTATATATCCTTATTGATGTAAATTTTATGTCCAAGTGATGATATATCCATTTCTATCTCATCAAATTATTTTCTGAATTTTAAAGTGGTGATGTTAGGCTGTCAAATTTCTGTAAGAAAACTTCTTAACCCAATTTCAATTTTTAGGTTAAACATCTACTTTTGGATTATGTCGTGCTATGAATATGTGTGAATAACCTATGATTTTTTTACACTTAATATCCAATTATATTGGTTTTATTTATATTTGTCACACATAATTATGTAATTGATTTATCCTTAATCTAAGGATACCATCTTTATAAGGGACTTTGTCTTAATCTCCTTTCATTGAGGAATATTTTGTTTTATTATAAAATTTGTTTTATATGGTGTATAAATACCTTTGAATTTTCATTTCATTCAAATTGAATCTTTTCCTATGAAAAATTTTACTAAATGACAACAAAATAATGTTCTTTTTAACGTAAGTGGTGACAACGACCTTTTACACCACCACAGGTATTATTTGATCTTTTGCTTCCTTAACAAGTCGTAATGTTTTTAAAAGGAAAACAAATATCATATACTCTTTTTAAATATTTTGGTATTTAAAATGGTTTTAATAATAGATTTTTTATGTCAATATATTTAAATTATATATTGTGATTAAAATTTGGAAATGTTATCTTTCCTTTATTTTTGTTTTATGTCTTATGAATATGTTATCGTTCATGTGAACTGTTTATGCATACAGGTGGTTCTGTGATAAAACTATGGAGGGTGAGCCTGAGATAGCTCTCCAATGCATTGGGTAATGTGACAGAGGTAAACATGAATGTTTCTTCTAAGATTTTTAGGGAATATACTGTGATTGGTATTCCAAATGTGACTCTATATGTAGTTGTGATAGCTACAATGTAATTTTGACATGGATTCCACAAGTTACCTTTTTGATTTATGATTTCTATATATTATTAATAAATCGTATGATTTCATGAGGTATGTTATGATTGAAAATTATGGTTTCATTATTTTGTATTTATTGATGGGCTAATGTTTTCATTCCTTATTTTATATCCCTTACTAAGCTTTTTATGATCATCCCATGTTTTGAAGTGTTTTCCACAGGACTTAAAGATGAATAAGGGTCAAGGATGGGATCAAGGAAAAGTCATGCGATCTAAAACATGGAACTAAACATGACTCCTTTTTTTCAAGAGTTTTTATTTTATGAAATAAATTGATACTATGTAGAATTGTCTACATGTAATATTCATGTCGTTATGTAAATATTATGACCTAATTCTCGAAGACTCTAAACCTAAAAATATTCTCAATGAGAATTACCCATTTAATTCACGATTATGTAATGTTTAAGGCTGGGTCCTTATTGTTGGTATCAAATGTCGGTTTAGACAACTTTAGGGATTATCAGTTTTTGTTTGACACATGGTTAGTCTCTATGTCTATATTTTAATTTAAATACTTATTTTTAAAACTTTTTCTGATCAAGGAAAGTATGTTACAAATGGAAGGAGGAGGATCTCAAACAACATTCATATCTCTTCATGATGACTTTCTTGTAATAATTATTTCATAGTCATGTTTGGATGATTGTGAAACTTTTTCTAACATACAAACCATTTGCAAGAATCTGTTTGAGATATCAAATGCCTCAACTACACCCCGATATCATCATGAATCATGGGTTGTATTTAATCAAATCCTATTTTCACAATATTCTCATATTTTCAAGAAAGGTAAATATTTTCAAGGATTTTTCAAATATTTTACCTTATCACAAGATTTTGAAGCATATTATGATTTTGAAAAAGGTGCTGATGAAGGAGACCCTTGCGCAACCTATTTATATTTTCTTCTACAATATAGTCTCTCAAAACATACTTATGGTAATTTAAAAGGACCATTAATTGAATTTTTCCACTCAAATTCAGTCTGACTATTTTAATGAAATCATGCTTTATCAGATGATTTGAAACTATTTTTCATGCATGATTATTTTCCAAAACTATTTTTCTGTGAACACCCATATGACCCAAGTTGTACAAGGTGTTTTTTTATGATGAATGAAAATGATTTTGAAGGATCTCTAAATCATTTTTTCAATGTATGTACCTTCTACCTACATGAACAAGATAACAATAAAACCAATTGGACACCATGTTCAAGGTATGATGTTCTTTATTCTGGGGACCATTTCATTGTATCATATGGTGGTGAAATTAAGAAAATGACAATTTGTATAAGACATATAGAATTAATATGTGGAGATCATAATGATTTGGGATAAAAATGAGAGGTATAAGGAAACCATTGAGGATAAAACATATTAGGGTTATTTTTGAATTTTACAAAAAGGACAACACGCAGACCGTGTGAAAACCCATCGCTTCAGACAATGTTGCGGGAATCGAACCCACAACCGAAGGGTGATAAGGGCGTATCACTTACCACTAGACTATGTGAAGTCCCTGGTTAGTATGACTAATTATTTAAGTTTGATGATTTTATGGATCAAGAATATATTGATCTTATGTTTTATCAAATGGATATCCTTATTATAGAAATGATTTGGTGATTACGTGATAAAGTTTATTTTGGAATATGTTCTCTCTTATGGGGAAATACTATATGCCTAAGGAAAATGGAATACTATGGGATTTAAATTGTGGAGTAATTGTTGAAATATTATTTTGAGAGGAATTTATGTTTTATTTAGGAAATATGGATATTTGGGTTATTTATGGAAATGATTAACCTATCCTAGAGAATATGTGATTTGGTTAACTATGCTTCAGTATGAGACATTAAGAGTAGTCTATGTTTTTGGAGTTAAATTGTAATATTTACTATGGAATACTATGTGATTAAATCCTTCTATGTTTTGTGTTTCAATCGTAGTTTGGATTATTTTGAAGAATTTTATGGACAATTTTGTATTGAATTGTCTTTCTTGAACTTTGGGTACTTTTTATTGAATTTTGTAAATTAAGAGTAATATTTATTTATAAAGGATTGTCCTTTTTTGGATATTATCTGATCTCTCACAAACCATTTAGGTTTTGGTTGATGTCTAAAGACATGGGAAATGTAAATTTGATCTTTTTTGGATTATGTGAAACTCTAGAAGTTGATTCTAGTGATTTTAATGTGACCAAGTCAGTTTGAATACACATTTTTTGGAGTAAATAAGATTTTGTAGTAGAATTTAGTCATATATGAAAGTTTATATGAAAAGTAAGTATGTTTTTTAATGTTTTTAGTTAATCTCATAAATAAATTACTCAATGATAATTAACTTAAAACAAAAACGTTTTCTGTTAACTTTTCTTAGTGGGGAATCAAGGACTGTTTAACCCATCACAAGTTTGTTATTTTTTGGTGGTAAACATTCTCCTAATAATGTTTTATATCACTCTCCATCAAAACGTGATGGTTTGTTTTCTCCTCTATATCAATGCTTTCATGGAATCCTAGTATCCTTTGTCTCATGTAACCTTTGTACTTCTATTCCTTTATTATAAAGTGATAGTTTTATTGACTTTTTTCCTATGTGGGACTTTCAATTAAATTTTCAAGCCCAACTTTAAAATTGCAAGGACGCAATTTCCAAAAGGGTAGAAGGATGTAACATCCCATGTAAATAAAGAACATGAAATTATTTATATTTATACATATTTTATAATTAAATATTAATTCTACTTTAAATGGTATGTTATGTTCGATGGCATACCCGATACGCAACAACGGGTTTCTTTGAAATCTTACATTGCACTCTAATAATATAATATTATTATTTTAAATGGTAGTTAAAGCCTAGTCATTATATTTGAGGGAATGAAAAGAACTAAAAAAATATAATTATACATGTTTTTTGAATATTTTTACATTTATTCAATAAAAGTTAGAGGCTTAAAATAAGTAAATAATTTGATTTTAGGCATAAATACAATAATATTCACTAAAATGTCGATTTACCGCCTTTTAATGGAGAACCCTATTAATATCTAGTTTTTGACACTTTTATATATTCTACTTGAAAAAATAAAATTCTTCTTTAGAATTTGGACACCAAAATTTACTATGGATGAATGTTTGGTATTTTTTTGATAATGTTCATTTTTTAATGAATAGTAAAAAATACTGTATTTTAATTCAAAAGTGACTTTTAATCAAATGTATTTATATGGTTATATTATCTTTTTTAATTGGTTCTAAAGTGTAATTAGAATATATTTTTACCAATTAATCCAATGGTATACATTGTAATTAATTCCACTTTGAAATTGGACATAAACAAGTGTTAATCTTTTGATAGTTATTATTTCTTAAAAACACGCTTTTTGTTTTGACAGCGGGAATTAATTTTAAATTAATTTCTTCCACTTCTATGTTTTGAATTTGGAAGAAGGTATTCCATATATGGAATCCGTAGGTCCAAATTATGTAAATAGGTAACTTTTATTTTTAGACATTTTAAATATTTACTTATGTAAATATTTTATTTACCATGATTAAAGGGTAAATATAATAAATAAGGGTAAAATATAACATTATTATAATATTAAATTACCATAACATGTATCATAATCCTATTTTCTGATACATATCTGACCATGGGCATCCTTGGGTCCAATTGGGGACCCCATGGAGCCACATGGGAGTAATAATGACACTTTATATTAATTAATTTAAAGTAAAGACAAAAATGACAAAAACAAATATCTTTTAGTAAATAAATTTTCACATGGGTTTATATAAGTTAACTTTTCTATTATAATTAATTTTTGGAAATATAATATGATTTCCTACATCATGGTTTTTTTTTATAATTTTTGGACCTCAAATGAATTAAATTATTTTTGACATAATAATGATGCAATATTTACCTCATTAATAAATAATTTAAATAAATAAGATTATAAATATTAAAACAATATCCAAAACCAGTAAAATTATTGTTGGATAATTTTATTTCGACCATGAGTCATATTATATTTGACTTTAATGATTAGTTGAACTTTTGAAACCGAAGATGAGTTTATAATAAAATAATTGTTTCAAACTTTCCTAAAGAGCACCTTTCTCTCCCTTATAAAAAGACCTCACTTTCTACCCATTTATCACACTTATCAATCCTTTGGATCGTACAAAATCTACTCCAATAAGCTCCAAAGATCCCTCTATTCATTCTAGAAGCCTTACCTTAGGCAAAAAGCACATCAAGAAACCCTTTTGGTTCAAACCAAAGGGAGTTACCCGATTTAAAGGTAACATCTTCTCTTAAGTTCTGTTGTTTTATTTTACTTCTCTAACCCCATAAAATCTTTTTATTACATTATTTTATAACATAACCAGTATACTCAATATAATATGATGTTTTTATGATAATTATTCTAAATACACTTACACACACCTTCATCTAATGAGTAAAGAACATAATGTTTTTTTGGATGGAAAACTAACACCTCACGAAACGTTGACTGTTCAATTAACTCCTACCACCTCTAATGGTGTCCATTATGATGTAAATATATTTATATATGATATATATTATTTTTATGTTTTCTTTATGCTTATGTATTTTTCATTTATATCATACCATTATAGTTTCCATAATGGGTAAACACGATAATTTCATTTTAGGAAGTGCGGACTACCACCCCCTTAAAGTGATATGACTCGTTAATGCCTTATGTGGGATATATAAAGGATGGGGTTAATGATATTATATATGTTATTATAATGTAATTATAATATACCTATGTAAAATTATGTTTTAATTCCTTTAAAATAATAAATAGAAATGGATGTAGCGTTCATGCGTACGTACAGCTTACCGTCTCCATGAAAGGTGCATTTCATTTATTATCTCTAAATGTTATTTACTGTTATAAATACATATTTATACTGGATATATATGATTTATATGATATCTAAATCATTAATATAATTCTGTAGATAATTTATTTTTGACCTCATGTACAAATTTTAATTATAACAAATTCATTTTTAACCCAAATTCCGAACATCGACAAAATGTCTGATATGACGTCAAATAATTAACTAACTATTATTACAGGGTAATAAGTGATATAAAAGTAATAATAAAAATTAAAAATTTTATGAAGCAAGTATAAATTAAATTCATTTTATTATTCAGGAAGAACAAGGAACATATGAGTCAAGTTGGACATGAGGTATGTGATTTCATATCTCACTTTTAATTCCGTGAGATTTCTATTGTTCACCACTTATTTATTGCATGTGGTGTATTTTGTACTTACATTTTATATATATTATCATGATTCAATTTATATTCATGGTATTCTGTGATTCATTTGGTGTTTATTAAATTTTTCTCATATGACTTAATTGAATACAATGTGGTAAGGGTTTTTCGTCTAACTTTTTATTCACGGGAGATTCATGCTATATTAGCCACTATTTTCTTTTTTGTGGTGGATGAACTAACCATGATTGTATTATTTGTTTAATATAATTTAATTTATGGGTATTTACATATTTATAATGTGATTTTTCTTTCATGGGGTGTGTGTTTCGTAAGTTACCAAATCGGTAAGGGAACCTTTCACCCTCTTCTTTTTAAAAGACTTCTTTTTGTTATGTCTTTTAATTTAAATATAATTATGTTGGGATATGTTCTTATATATACTTATTCATTTAAATTATATGTCCAAGTGATGATATATCATTTTCTCTTTCATCAACTTATTTTCTGAATTTCAAAGTGACGCTATTAGGCTGCCGAATTTCTGTAGGAAAACTTCTTAACCCAATTTCAAATATGGGTTAAACATCTACTTCATGATTATGTCGTGCTCTGAATATGTATGAATAACCTCTTATGTTTTTACACTTAATATCCACTTATATTGGGTGTGTTTATATTTTTCAAAAATAATTATGTAATTGATATAGCCTTAATCTAAGGATACTGTCTTTGTAAGGAACTTTGCTTAAATCTCCTTTCATTGCGGTATATTTTGTTTAATTCTAAAATTTCTTTTATATGGTGTATAAATACCTTATAACTTTCATTTCATTCAATGGGAATATTTTCCTATGATTAATTTTACTAAATGAAAAAAAAAAAAAAAATTTCTTTTTAACGTAAGCGGTGACAACGACCTTTTCTGTCGTCACGAGTATTATTTGATCTTTGGCTTCCTCAACAATCTGTAATGTTTTTAGAAGAAAAATAAATATCGTATAATCTTTTTACATATTTTGGTATTAAAAATGGTTTTAATAATGAATTTTTTATGTCAATATATTTAAATGATATATTGTGATTAAAATGTGGAAAATATATCTTTTCTTTATTTTTGTTTTATGTGTTATGAATATTTTATGGTTCTTGGACATTTTTTATGAATACGAGGGTTTTTATGATAAACCTATGGTGGGTTTGCCTGATATAGCTCTCCACTTCATTGGGTAATGTGATGGAGGTAAACGTTAATATTTCTCCTAAGATATTTAGGGAATATACTGTGATGGGTATTCTAAATGTGCCTCCCTATATAGCTGTGTTAGCTACAATGTAAGTTTGAAACGGATTCCATAAGTTACCTTTATGATTTATGATTTATATGTTGTATTCATAAATCTTATGATTTCATGAGGTATGTTATGATTGAAAAGTATGGTTTCACTATTTATTATTTATTGATGGGATAATGTTTTCATTCATTATTTTATATCCCTTACTGAACTTTTTATGCTCATCCCATGTTATGGAAATTTTTTCCAGAGGACTTAAAGATTAATAAGGGTCAAGGATGGGATCAATGAAAAGTTATTATATCTATAACATGGAAGTAGACATGACACTTTTTTTTCAAGAGTTTTTATTTTATGAAAAAAATGGATACTGAGTAGAATTGTCTATATGTAATATTCATGTTGTTATGTAAATGTTATGACCTAATTCTCTAAAACTCTAAACCAGAAAAGATCCTCAATGTGAATTATCCATTTAATTCCTGATTATGAAATGTTTAAGGTAGGTTCCTTATAATATATCTTTCAATACATGAAATACTGAGTTAGTTTTTGTTAAATGAAATAAGGACTTTCTTCGATGCCTTGTGTTATAAGAAAGATCATGTTTTACTGAATAATAATAATATTGTTATTTAGAATAAAAATTACCTTCTTGAAATTATACTTGTGGTAAAACTAGGATTAACTAACTAATTAAAATATATTTTTTAATTCATTGTCCACAAATTAATTATAAATTAATGTAAAAAGCTATTGAATATAAAGATTTTTTTTTATAAAAATCACTTTTTATGAACCAATGGGGTTATATCTTAATAAATTTAATTAATTAGTATTATTAGATGATATTGATAAAATTTATATATTATATAATAATAAAATGTTTTTATATTCATCCCTTATAATTTATAGCCATATTGTAATGAAAAATCCAATTTTAAGAATAAGTTAAATTTTTCTAAAGGCATTTTTTTACTTCTTAATGGGGAACTTATTTTAAAATTATGTTTTCAAAAATTTAATAAATTTTATTTTAAAAAATAAACTTTATTATTTTAATCTGAATTTCAAAAATAATCTTAGAGTTAATGTTTGGTATTTTTCTAGGAAGATTCATTTTTTGATGAGTAGTGAACAATACTGAATTTTAATTGAAAACTAAATTTTCCTCTAAATAAACTATTAGGTTAAATTATATTTTTAACTGGTTTTAAAGTAAATATAGTTCAATTATACATATTTTAATATAATTTATTTCAATATAATTAGTTTTATTTTGAATTCAGTTATGAAAACATTGCAAACTTTGGAACGTTTTCACTTCAAAAACTTGTTTTCTCATCTCATATACGGGATTAATTTTAAAATACTTTTTTTACAATTTGTTGATTTTAATTTGAAAAAATGAATTAAATATTTAGAATCACCTTAATTTATAATGTGTAATTAGATCAACATAATTTTTGACCCAAATATTTAGTGAAAACAATAAAAATTAATTATATTTATTAAGGTAAAAATGAGTTTTATTATTGGTTAAACATAGAATATAAGGTGTACGAATGAACTAAAAATTCAAAAAAAAATCCAATTTATGATAATATTTCAACTTTAAACATTAATTTATCTAATGTTTTGAATTATTTAATCCTTTTTTAGGAAAAATCAAGGGTACACCTAACTTTTTTTTTAAAATGCCAAGTGTGTTCTCTCCCTCGAATGTAAAAGGACTCCTAGAATCCAATCCACTTTACCCTTTAAAACCAATTATTCTTGGATATTACCTAAAAAATTCAGTTCCAAAATTACCTCCCTTCATTCAATATGCCTTATCATGTGTATAAATTGATCTTTTGAAAGAATTAGTGCAGACCTAAGGAGGAAAGCTGAAGAAGCGGTAATGTTCTTCTAAAAGTGTTTTTATTTTATTTATTTATACACCTCCTTCAATTTATATTATACCATGATTATATAATAATATTATTATATTGAAAATATTGAGATGTTTTTATGTTAAGTTTATTACCAACAACTTCACAGACTTCCATTAAATGAGTTACGAAATCATTGTTTGTCTGTACGGCGGACTACCGCATCGCGAAGCGATGTCGTTCTTTTTTCCATTACCACCTTTAATGGTTAGGAATAATAAAAGATTTCTAGTTTATAAATTATATTTATGTTTTTTATGATTTTATTATTCTTATTTAATTAGTATATTACACATAACCTTATACTCTCTATTTTTTGGTAAAATGATAATGTTGCTCGTGCGTATGACGGACTACCATCTCGCAAAGCGATGTGAGTCCTTCACACTTTTCATTGAATATATAAAGGATTGTTTTAATAAAAATATTTGATATATTTTACATAAAAATTATATTTTAATGATAATATATATATATATATATCATTTTATTTTATGTTTTTTAATACAAAAAATGGAAATAGCATGTGTGCATTTGTACGACCAACCATCTCTATAAATGGTGTATTTTATTTACTATCACCAAATTTTATGGATTACTATAAACAAATATATATTGTATATATATTATATTTACATCATGGTTTAAATTATTTGTACTATTAAGTCATGATCTATGTAAGAGGAACAAAAAAATCGAGTTAAAACATACTCAAAAAACTATGTAGTTATTACCCAAAACAATGAAAAGTATGAAATATTATTAATGAACAGTTGACAATATGTTGTAAAAAGATCATATATGATATAATAAATATTAATATGGCTATTAAATTAGTTATTAACATGTTTAAAATAACTATACATGTTGTTAAATAGGGTTCAACCAAAAGGAAGTAAAAGTTAATGGATTTCTAAAATCAATTAACACTCAATGGGTTAAACATATACTCCATTTATTATGTCATGAAAAGATTATGTGTGTAATTAATTTTTATTTTATAATATTTTAATTTCACTTTTTTATGTATGTAGAATCCATGACTAGATTATCCATCTGAATAGTGTTATCGAGTCGGGTTCCACTGGCCATAGGAACACCTCCCCGAACTCCAAAGGTTGTTGACTAGAAGTGAGGGTGTTAAAAGGAATACTGGGGAGGTTATACCATCTGAAAATGATAATATAATAGTCTAAGTAATAATATATTTCATATAGATGAATAAATGATACTTAGTAGACTCAAACCAGACACTCCAATGGTGGAAGCATAGTCAATAACAAGTAATAGTGGAAGCATTAAATCAATAAATACAGCATAAGATAAATAAAAATTTTATCATTCCAAACACACCACATATATCTACTACTAAAACAATAAATCAAAAAATTCAATTCATAAAAGTCCATACATTTTAATATACAAAATAGGGTCTGTGATGACCGCCCAATAGCAGTCATAAATATATAGAATATTGGTATAGAAAAGAAACTAAAACAGAAACTCTATCTAGGCACGACCTCAAGGTCCTATGCCAAACTCCAGGCAGGCAGCTACTAAGATCCATCTCCTATGGCTAATCATTAATATGAATGTAAATTCATAAAGTATACATGCATCCTGAAGGACTCGTGCTTGGTGTGATAACTAGTCTGAGTAGGACAACACCTTAAAGTGAATACCTATCATATGTGTTTAAAAAGGTGTCATATAATAAATAAATAAAGTATCACAATGCATGAAGTAAACACATACTTCTCTGGTGCTCAACGACCACCAAGAATTTATCAACTTCCATGGCCAATTCCGGAATACTAAAAGTAAGGAGGTTCCTTAGCCCATGACCCAATGTACCCCTGATGTCATTATTAGGTGAACCCTTAGGTTCCACCTCAAATTAAGTAACCTAGCATATCATGCCTCTACACACCTCATGTCTGAGAAATTATCAAATTCCCTATGGCACCTCCAAATCATTAGTATCACATCCCTTGGACTCCTGTTCAAAGAACCCATCGGCTCAAAGCCCGACATGAGGAGGCACAATGATGTTTGTTATAAAAATAAAATCATCATTGGACCATTTCATGATACCCTAAGGAATGGTGATGTTTGAAATCAAATATAATTCCAGACCCATGACTTCAATCACGGCAGGCCTCAACCCCCAACTATTAGCCTCAACATTGACATTTGAAGTCTCCTCACCTTCATCACGACTCTCAATGAAAAGAACCACCAAAAAATTTCCTAATATTCACTACTAGGGGCCTCTACCCACAATATTGGTCAAAACCACCTCATTAGTAGATTCATCCTGTGTACAAATGACTCAATTTAGGACTTTGGCCATCATGGGTGAGCGTCAATCCCCAAATAAATAACATAAGAAACATAAAACTGACACCTCATTCCCCTAAAAACCATGTCTCTCAAAAACAATGGTTTATTTATACCATATCATGGTCCACTCCCAACCTGAAGAAATCTTTACCTCAATCGGTTATCCACAATGCCCAATTTTGTGGTTAAAAAAACTCAATCAATCTGGGCCAATCCCAACCATATGATCCCATCCCCTCAATTCCAATGAATATGTCATCCCAATTCATCGGGCCAAGATCTTCATGACCCCTTAGGTCTAAATATCTCATCAAATGATTCTCATGCATTTCACAAATATCATTCAAATAAATAATTCAGTTTAGATGATTGAATTAGAAAATACACATTAAATAAGCAATTCAATTTATATGAGTGAATTTTGTAATCTAAAAAACCATAAAAATTAATTATAGGGTTCTTAAATGCCTCAGGTTTGAATAATCAGTCCAAAAAAACTTAAGCAAATCAATTTTATTAAATTAAACTCCCTCGACCAAATCACCCAATGAGAGACAACCTCTAACCCGAGCTTCCTTGATCAAAAAGGGAAAATGGGCATTCCCAAAGGCATCCCATGGGTCTCACTGTCAAATTGATATGAATAAACATATATAAATGGGTCTCTCTAGAAATACCCCAATTCATTCCAAAATCCTAACCCCCAAAAATACCATGAAAACCAAAATCAAAATATTCACCTTCTACATTGGAATATAGACATAGGCACCTCTGATATCAAGATTCAATTCTAAGTGGATTGTTGTAGATATGAGTATCCATAGAAAGCGCTAAAATTTGTTTGGATAGAAATATCAGTTCATGGGATGAAGATAAATAAATAATATGCTAGGGTGATGTTAGCCTTACCGATGTAGTTCTATATCATCTGACAGATCTGAAATCAGAGCACCGATGGAGGAGGGAGAGAAATCTAAAGTAGGAGAGGAGGAGGAGGGTTCCTCCAATGTAGTACATGACCAAGGGATAAGAAAGTGGAGAAAAGGGAATGAAAAATAAATAAAATTCAAAACATAAAAAATACCTAATACAGGCCACAGGGTTTACTCACACGGTTTTCCAAACCATGTGAAAACCGTGAGAGATAAATTATTAAGATACTTCCCAAAAGGGCTCCCTCAAATGACTTGTGAATGATTTTCCTTAAATATCAAAAAAATATGTCAAATACCTCTTAAATAATTGAAAATAACCTCACACATCTACGTTCCTCACTCGAACAGTTTTCCCAAACCGTACAGCAGATCAAAACCCACATGGTTACCTGGAAGGGGTTGCACAGTTTACCCTAAACCGTGTCCTTGACTTGTAATTCCAAAACAGGCCATTCAACCTTAGATTATCTCAAAAAACTTTTAAATACCCAAGGATTAATCCAAAGGTTTAAAAGCATGTAAAAACATAATATACATATAATTCAAGTTTTAGAATTGAGTTATGATAAACGATGTAGAAAATGAAACCCCCACTAGTTGAAAAATTAAAAAAAGGAGTGATTTTAGCATGTTATAGAAACACAAGTCATCACAATCTCCCCACCTTAACATATCTCATCCTCAGGCTATAAAATGAAAAATGGGGATAGTACAGAACATACACATCACATTAAAAGTAAACTTGAACTACCTCAATCTAAGAGTATAGGCCAATTACCTCAAGGGGATCCCCATCTTAGGAATCGCCTAACCCAGTCAAATAATGACCAAAACTCAGAGTAAGAAATGGTCCAATGACCAATTTCCAGACTCATAGTCCTCATGTGACTCAGCTCCACACCCACAACTTATTATAGGTTCCATTCCATTCGAGACACCCATTGACATCCTATACTACATCGGTGTCCTCCTTAATCCCATATCACCCATGGAACTATGAGGTATCGTGTCACCTTGAATTCCCCAATACATATTAGTGCCTCACACATCAGTCAAGTACGACATCATCATGGTTCCCATATGCATCACACCTCAGGTAATCCCGAATCTCCTCGATGATCATGTTGTCATCGCATCTCAAAATCCTAAATCCAGTGATGCTCAATACATGAAAAATGAGTGCCTCATATCTCATATATATATATATATAATGCATCTGATATGATTCCATCCTACTGACTAGCATCTGTTCAGTCCATTTTCACAGCCCATGTACCTCATGCACCAAAATGTACATGCCTCAATAGGCCATGAAAAAGGAAAACAAAAGGAATCATGACCACGTCTGTGGAATACCTCAGACCATCATTATCACACTGGCCCACTCAGCCCCTGGTGCTCTAGAGAATGCACCTGGCCTGAAGCTCGACTACATTACCCCTGACCTCCCTAAATTACTGCTCTAACCACCAACCCTAGTGTTGGGTCCCACTATCTCTTCCACGACTACCAAATGTTGTTGAACTATGGATACCTTCACCTAGAACCGATCCTGAAAGGACATCAGAGGCAAAAGTATGCCCCTAAACCAGATCATCGGCTAGATGAGAAGGCCTCATACAATACCTCTCAAGATTCCTGACCATTCCATATGTCCAGCACTCCTTTGGAGATCACTCGCATTGATTCTGAACATGTCCTGGTACCCACACATGAAGAAAACTATAGAAAATACTCTAAGAGGTAGTATTCTTGAGTCCTTGGCCTAATCACCATGCTAGAACTTGTCTCAACCTCAATTCCATCAATTTTAAAGTACACCATTGAAGTAACCTGAAACTACTAGTCAGCTCGCGTATGGACTATCCATAAATTTTCCCTCTTCTACAAGTGTCTGGTTCACATAATTAAAGATTTATCCAATCTAAATGTATTTAGTTGTACCTGAATAGAATGACATAAACCATCCTAAAAATACCTCCCCCTGGAGGTATCATCACCCACCATGATGGGTTCAAATTGATATAACTCGGTGAACATTGTTACATAGTTCATTATGGACATGCCACCCTGCAGAAGGATTAGGAACTTTATATCTCTTTTATCCCTGAGCGTCTCTAGAGAAATGTTACTAAAGAATGTGGCCTAAAAATCCATTTTTTCCAAACCCTTGTGTCTTCCAAACAGATCATGAACTTCCCATATGTGCTTAGCTATTCCCTTGAGCATATAGGTGTCCAACTTGACCCTCTTCCCTGTAGGAATCTTGAGCTACACAGAGATCATATTCATGCTCTAAAACTAGTTCTTAGCCTCCTGTGGACCACCCTCACCCTGAAAAAGCATCGGGTGATATGAATGGAACTCCCACATTAAGTATTAAATCAATGGATATGCCCCTTGAGAACCTCATTCAATACCCAGAATAACCCTTAAAAAGATTGACTAGAGCTTCTTTTCGAGCCATGACCGAAAAGTAGTTAAATTTTGTGTCTTTTACACCTGTAATGGAACCTGTACCTAGGCCACTATCCATTCTTCCTGACCCTTAGGGGTCTGAACCAGCTCATGGTCTTGCAGCCTTGATCTATCACCTCCCTGATGCTCCATCTGATCTATCTAATCGGAACTTGATAAATACCATCCAATGGTCATACATCTCATATATAACATTTATCATGAAAATCGGGAAAGAAGAAAAGGAAACACTATCTCATTACCCTTACACTTCCCCATTGCAACCATTCCTCATGGAATCCTAACCTCATGGACTCCTTACATACCTTCAATAGATCCAAGTATCACTATAACAGACTGCTCTTATAAGAGCCAATCCCATTTCACATCTGACATGAGATTTTATAATGATATATATATTAAAAATCACATGGAATAAAAAATTCCATATCATGGAAAATCACATTTATCAAGGCCTTTGATATTTATCACATGGTATAATCGTTTTACAGGGAATACATGCATTTATAAATTTGAAATACACAGAAATGTGCCTATGAAAATCCAAACAAGAAAGAAATCACACCTTGCCTCATCGGCACATAGTCTAAGGTCTCCCTTACCTCACCAGGTTAATGGTCACATATCACAACCAATTTCAAGAACACATTGCAAATAAACCACTCTGGATAGATATTTTATAAACCACAAACTGAGAAAAATATAATTGTATTTTCCACCCATGGCAACTGAGTCCTTTCCTCATACATGGGGCTGTATGAACCCAAGAATGAGTTTGAAATCCAATTTCAACCACATATTAATCTATAGTCTACCACTACCTAAATAAAAATACCAAGAAAAGGTTTAAATACTCTTCTAATTCCATTTTTTCATCCCAAAACTGATTAGCCACATGAATAGTGTTATCAGGCCGGGTGACAATGTCCTTAGGCGCACCTCCCTGAACACTAAAGATCACCGACTAGTAGATAGGGTGTAAAAAGGTACAGTGGGGAAAATATAACCTTTGATAATGATTATATATCAGTACAAGTAATAATATATAGCATGTCGTCGAATAAATATGACTAAGAAGACTCAAACTAGACTAGCTAATGACGGAAGCATAGTCAATAATAAGAAATAAAGAAAATAATAAATAAACAAATAGAGCAAAATATACATAAATAGATCATCATTCCCAACACATCACTTGTGGATATTAAAAAAACAAACACGAAAAACATGCATTGTATAATAGGACATACATGTTAATATACAAAAGAAGGTCACTGATGGTAGACCAGTACAAGTCAAGCATATATAGCATGATGGTTCAAAAAAGAAACGAAAACAAAAAAATATCAAAGCACAACCTCAAGTTCTAGTGCTAAACTCAATGCATGTAGCTACTAAGATCCAACTCCTGAGGCTTATCCTTTACATGAACATAAATTCATAAAGTCTGCATGCATCCCAAAAGACCTGTGTAGGGTTTGAGAACTAGTCTTAGTAGGATACCAACCAAAGGTTCATAAATAGAATATGTGAGTAAGATGGCATTATATAATAAATAAATAAATAAACTCAAAGAGTATAGTAAACACAAACTTCCCCGGTGCACAGCATCCACCAGGAATCCAACACCTGGCGCTACAAATGCCGGAATACTAGAAGTAAGGAGGGTCCATGTCCCCTAGCCCATGGTCCCCTTGATGTCAATTCCAGATGAACCCTTAGGTTCCCCATTAACTCAAGTAACCCATTATATTATGGATCATAACACATCATGTCTCAGTAACTACTGACATCCTGAAGGCATACAGAAATCATTAGTATCTAGTCCCTCAAACCCCTAGTCAAAGCACTCGTCGGCTCATAGCCCATCATCCGGAGGCACGATGAGGACTATCTGTAACACCCCATGTAAATAAAGAATATGAAATATTTATATTTATCCATATTTGTTAACAAAATATTAATATTACTTTAAAGGGAATGCTATGCTTGATTTCTTACCCAATACACAATAACGAGTTCCTTTGAAATCTTATGTTGCACTCTAATAATAAAATAATTTTATTTTAAATGGTAGTTAACACCTAGCCGTTGTAATGACGGGAATGAACAGAACTAACTACAAAATGATTATATATGTTTGTCAAATATTTTTACTTTTTACAATAAATTTTAGAGGATTAAAAATGCAAATGAATCCAATTTTAAGCATAAATCTTCTAATATTATTTAAAAAGTCGATTAACCACCTTTTGATGGAAAACCCTTTTTAAATATACTTTTGACAATTTTATATGTTTTATTTGACAAAATGAAATTCTTCTTTATAATCGGGACATCAAAATTTACTTTGTCTAAATTTTTGGTATTTTTCCGATAAAGTTCATTTTTTTAATGAATAGTGAAAAATGTTGTATTTTAATTCAAAACCTCTTTTTAATCTAATTTATTTATATGATTAGATTATATTTTGAATTTGTTTTAAAGTGAAATTAGAATATATTTTCACCATTTATTCCAATGGTGGTCATTTAAATTAATATCACTTTGAGATTGGATAGAAACGAGTGTCAATCTTTTGATAGATATTGTTTCTTAAAAACAGGCTATTTGATTTGACAATGGGATTTAATTATAAAATTAATTAATTCAACTTCTAGGTTATGAATTTGGTAAAATAGACATCATTTTTTAATTCATAATATCAAATATAGATTAGGGTGAATGTTTTGTATTTTTATGAAAAACCTTAATTTTTTATGAATAGTGAAACCACAAAGTGGTAGTTACAAAAACTGATTTTTCGTTTAAAAGGAACTTTTCCACATCTGTGATATGAATTTCAAAAATCCAATTTAAATGATTTTTATTATTAATTAAAATGTGGTTCAAAGGGATGAAAATAATTTTTGATGAAAAGTAACTCTTATGTTTTATTAATCGCGATTAAAGGCAATCAGTGTGATTTAAGCTCAAAATGGTATTATAATAAAATGGAAATATCTTGAAACCTGTCCTAACCCTATTTGATGAGCCATGGACGACCAAGAAAACCCAAGGCTCTATTTTGGGGACCCCATGGAGCCACTTGGGTAAGATAATGACATTAATGCCTTTTATTTAAAGTAAAAGTAAAAATGACACAAACATGTATTGTTTTAATAAAACAATTTTTACATGGGGTTATACAAGTCATATTTTTGACTATAAATATTCATTGGAAAGATAAAAAGATTTCCTAAATCATACTATTTGTTATTATAATTTTTATTCATTAAATAATTTTAATTATTTATGACATCATGATGATGCAGCGATTACCTCATTATTTAACAATTTAAATAAAATGAAAAGATAATGTAAACTCTAAGACCTAAACATGTCAAAAACCTATTGTATGGGTGGATGTTGAACCCTCATCACCTTATCTTCAAAATATATCAATTTGGGACCTTTAAAATCCGAAACTCATTTGAAAATAATGTAACCTTTCTTGACTTTCCAAGAGTGCCCCTCCTCTCCTCTTATAAAAGGCCCCCACCTCTACCACCTTACCCACACCTCTCAAGACTTTGGATCGGACAATCTCTGATCATTTTGTCTCTCCAAATCCCTCTCCTCATCCCAGAAGACTTAATTTAGTCAGGAAGCTCTTCAAGAAACCCTATTGGTTCAGACCAAAGGGAGTTACCCGATTTTAAGGTAACGTCTTCACTTGTGCTCTTTTGTTTTATTTTTCTTCTACAACCCCGTAAACTCTTTTTATTCATTTATTTTGTAACAAAAACAGTATATTACATATACTAGTATGTTTTTATAAGAATTATTCGAGCTACACTTACACACACCTACATCTAATTGTTAAAGAACATACTGTTTCTGTGGATGGTGATTTTCTGTCTCACGAAATGATGATTTTTCAATATTCTTTTAACACCTTCAAAGGTGGCCATTAAGATGTCAATATATTTATATATGTTATATAATATGTTTATGTTTTGCTTAATATTCTGTATTTTTCATTTATGGCATACCTTTATGGTTTCCATTATGGGTAAACACGATATCTTTATTTTAGGAAGTGCGGACTACCGCCCCCTCAAAGTGATTTGATTCTTTAATACCATATGTGGTACGTATAAAGGATATATTTAAGGATATTATATATGATACCATACTGTAATTATAATAATATTATGTATCATTATGCTCTAATTCCATTAAATATGAAATAGAAATGGTAGTAGTGTTCATGCGTATATACGACTTACCGTCTCCATGAACGGTGCATTTCATTTCTTACCTCTAAATGTTATAAAATATTATAAATGCATGTATATAATGGATATATATTATATATATGATATATACATAATAAATATAATTATGGATATAATGGATATTTTACCCCATAAACAAACTTGTAATTATAAAGAGTTTATTTTTGACTCAAGTAGCAATGATCGTTAAAACGACCGTTATTAACATAAATAATTAAATATTGTTCATGAAATGGTAATAAGTGATATAAAAGGAATAATGAACTTTAAAAAGGATCTTAATCAAGTAGAAATTAACTCAATTTTATTATTCAGGATATTAAATAACGATCGAGTCATGTCAGATACGAGGTAAGGGATCTGACCACTCTTTTTTTAAGTACTCTCTTTTATGTCATTTCAATTAAGCTCATATATCTTATTTTGGGGGATGTTATTTTATATTACTATTTCTGTAAAATTTATGTTAATATGATGGTATACCCTATTTTATCTCATCAATCCATTTTTGAAGTTTTAGGTGGCGCCTTTAGGCTGCCGAATTTTCATAAGGGGATTTTCATCTCACTTTTTATTCTCATGGGATTCATGCTACATTGGCCACTATTTCCTTTTGTTTGGTATTTTTACTTCCCATTATTTTAATATTTGTATAATATACTCTCATTTATGGGTAGTTACATCTTCATTGTATGACCCTTCTTTCATAGGGTGTACGTTTCAGAAGTTACCCAATTCGGTAAGGGAACCTTTCACCCTCCTCATTTTTAAAGACTTATTTTTTAGGTCTTTTAATATTATTATGATGGGATATGCCCTTATATATCTTTGTTTCTATAAATATTATTTCTAAGTGATGAGATACCCCTTTTTATCTCTCATCAACTCATTTTCTGAATTTTTAAGTGACGCCGTTAGGCTGTCGAATTTTTGCAAGGGAACTTCTTAACCCAATTTTGATTCTTTGGGATAAACTTGTACTCCTTGAAATATGTCTTTCTATCAATATGTGTGAATGACCTCTGATTGTTTTACACTTAATATCCACTTATATTTGGTGTATTCATTTGTCACACATAATTATGAAATTTATTTATCCTTAATCCAAGGATACCGTCTTTGTAAGGGACTTCATCTCAATCTCCTTTCATTCAGGCATATTTTGTTCTAATACAAGGCTTTATTTTATACGGTGTATAAACCCCATTTAATTTTAATTTTATAAAAAAAGGTATCTTTTTCTATGAAGAATTTTACAAAATGAAAAAAATTAATGTTTCTTTTAACATACGTGGTGACAATAACCTTTTCCACCAACGCGAGTATTATTTGGTCCTTGGCTTCCTCAACAAGCCGTAATGTTTTTAAAATGAAAGAAATACCATATAATCTTTTATGTATTTTGGTATTGAAAATGGTTTTTATGAAGGATTTGTTATGTCAATATATTTAAGTGATATATTGTGATCTAAATGTGGAAATTTTTTCTTTCCATTATATTTGTTTTATATCTTATGATTTTATAATGGTACTTGGACATATGATGGGTGGTTACATGATAAACCATATGACGGGTGGTTCTGTGAATACCAGGACGGGTGGTTACGTTATAACCTCCAATGCATTGGGTATGAGTGTTGGCCGTATGGCTATTCCATTAAGTATGTGTGGAAGTCGACCGTATGGTTATTCCATTTAAGTATGTTCATGTCCCTAGTTACCTTTTTATATTATGTGTTCTTTATATGGGTTTTATGGTAATATTTTGGTTACAAAAGGGTAAGTAATGGTCTTTTATTCAGTGAAGAGTTTTTACTACTTCATAAAGATGAAAATTATTACTCTTGTAAAGTACCCAAGGTTTACTTGTTGTTTTGAAAAACTAACAGTTTTCCCTCTTTGTGTATCCTTTACTGGGATTTTTATGCCCATCCCAAGTTTTTGAAATGTTTTCCACAGGACTTAAAGATGAATATGGTCAAAGATGGGATCAAGGAAGGACATTTTATCTAAAACATGGAACTAGACATGTTTCTTTTTATGTGGTTTTTTATTTTATGGAAAATTAGTAGAAGTGTCTACTATGTAATCTTTTGAGATGTAATAGTTATGACCTAATTATCTAAAACTCTAAACCTGAAAAGATCCTCTATGTGAATTATTCGTTTAATTCATGATTAAGTAATGTTTAAGGTCAAGGACTTATAGTTGGTATCAAAGGTTGGTTTAGATAACTTTAGAGGTTAGGGTATTCTCTAATCATAAGTGACATTACCATAATGGTTAGGATTTCAGAAAGAGCACAAGTTTTAGATAAAGTGAATGAGTAACTATATCTTAGTTTTTATCTTCCTCATTAGTACAAGATGGTTTTGTTGATATACTCACAATGACCTTTTTGGTTTTAGTAAATGGCTGGATCTAGCAGGCACCAAAGTAACAGTGGATGTGAAGGAAACTGTGACAGTTTTCTGAGAGAGAAACTGAATGATATGGGAGCTGCAATGAGAACTATTGTGTTTATCCTCAACCAACTATCTGAAGTCATTATTGACCACCTAAACCTTGGTGATTTCTATAAGGCATCATATATGCAAGAAACAAATCCCTACGGAACTACAGGTAATAATCATAAAGGTAAGTTTGTTCAAAAACCTATGTGTCAAAGATGTGGAAAGAAACACCTAGTAAAATGTTTCAAAGGGATAGAAATATGCTATAGATGTGGAAATGAATTTCATAAAGAAAGAACCTTCCATGGAAAAAGGAAGCATCCAGTTGACTTGAGGAAAGGGAAAGATGTTCTTTCTGAGGGATCAATTGAATTTTTTAAATGTGGTGTGCATGGTCATTATGAAAACACATGTCCTATGAAGATGTTTCGGGAATGGGATCACCATGATCGTACAAATTTTCGTTTACCAATACCTAATGCCATTCCGATTGAGGATGAAGAAACTAACAATGACCAATCAAAGGTATGGATTATTTCTTAACTTTTGTTTTCCTATTTTGGAATCTTAGGATGTGATTCATGATTTTGTTTGTAGGAAAGAATTATTTCAAAATAAGTTGGAAAGGAATGGTTAATGAATCATGAAAAATGTTGAATGAGTAAGAAGTCAACATATAAGGGCTTTAAGAGTTATGGTGAAATTCATAATAGTATTAAGTCTCTTTTGATGATGGGGTTACATTAGAAGAATTTTTTTATAGTATGTATAACCCAGATGTTTGATATATGAAAATTTTATTAAAGGAATAGTTATCTGTTCGTTTGTGGACATGGTTATAAAGAACCATTCGGGTTTATATGACCCTTACTTTTGAGGTAATTATGGGTTACTATATGTTATGATGGAAAGTGAAAGGCATGAGATAAAATTTAGGTTAAATTATGTTATGGTTAATTTTGATGATTTTATCTCTTTTTGGGGAATTATTTTAGAGTTATATTGTTTGGGAAAAGGACAACATGCAGACCGTGTGACAAACTGTCGCGTCGGACAAAACTGATGGAATCGAACCCACAACCAAAGTGCAACTGATATTATTTGGAGATAAATGTTACGTTTTAACTTGGAAGACTATGTAATTAAATCCTTCAAATATTTGGGTTTCAATCTTAGTTTGGTTTACTTTTGGTCTTCGTTGAAATTTGGGTCTTGTTGGACAAATTTTGGAGATTAAGAATAGATTTCCTTTTTATAAAGGATTTTCCTTTTTTGGTATTATCTGATCTCATACTAACCATTTTGGTTTTAGTTTTTGTTAAGGTATAAAGACATGGGAAGTATACAGTTCTCTTTTTTGGATTAGGTGATTCTCTAGAAGTTGATTATAGCTCTCTTAATGAAAACAAGTCATCTTAAATACTCATCTTTTGGAGAAAATATGAGTTCGTGTAAGAAATATAGTAAAATTTGAAAGTTAACATGACAAGTAAGTATGTTTCCTTATGTTTTAGTTAAGCTCAAAAATAAATTCCTCAATGAAGTAACTAAAAAAAATGTTGTCCGTTAACTTTTCCTACTGGGGAATCCAATACCGTTTAACCCATCACAAGTTTGTGATTTTCTAGTGGTTAACTTTTGCCTAAACATGTTTTTTATCACACTCCCTCAAAACATGACCCTTTGTTTTTTATTCCATATCCAGGTTTTCAAACATGGAATCCTAGTATGGGTTAACTCGGGTGACCTTCTTACTTCCCTTTATTTCTTTTAAAGTGATAGTTTAATTTACTCCTTTTCCGATGTGGGGCTTTCAATGAAGTTTCCGAGCCCAATTTTAAAATTGTGAGGATGCAATTCCCAAAAGGGGGGAAGGATGTAACACCCAAGGTAAATAAATAATATGAAATTTTTATATTTATCCATATTTTTGAATAAAATATTAATATTACTTTAAAGGGAACACTATGCTTGATGGATTACCCAATACACAGCAACGAGTCCCTTTGAAATCTTACATTGCACTCTAATAATAAAATAATTTTATTTTAAATGGTAGTTAACACCTAGGCGTTTTAATGACGTGAATGAATAGAAATAACTAAAAAATGATTATATATGTTTGTCAAATATTTTTACTTTTTACAATAAATGTTAGAGGATTAAAAATGAAAATGAATCCAATTTTAATCATAAATCTTCTAATATTCTTTAAAAGGTCGATTAACCGCCTTTTGATGGAAACCCATTTTTAAATATACTTTTGATAATTTTATATGTTTTATTTGAAAAAATAAAATTCTTCTTTATAATCAGTACATCAAAATTTACTTGGTGTAAATTTTTGGTATTTTTCCGATAAAGTTCATTTTTTAATGAATAGTGAAATGTTGTATTTTAATTCAAAACCTCTTTTTAATCTAATTTATTTATATGATTAGATTATCTTTTGAATTGGTTTTAAAGTGAAATTATAATATATTTTCACCATTTAATCCAATGGTGGTCATTGAAATTAATATCACTTTGATATTGGACATAAACGAGTGTCAATCTTTTGAAATATATTATTTCTTAAAAACGCACTATTTGATTAGACAGCGGGATTTAATTATAAAATTCATTAATGCAACTTCTATGTTATGAATTTGGTAAAATATACATCATTTTTTAATTCATAATATCAAATATATCTTAGGGTGAATTTTTGGTATTTTTCTGAAAAACCTTTATCTTTGATGAATAGTGAAACCACAAAGTGGTAGTTACAAACACAGATTTTTCGTTTAAAAGGAACTTTACCACTTCTGTGATTTGAATTTAAAAAATCCAATTTAAATTATTTTTATTATTAAGTAAAATTTGGTTCTATGGGATGAAAATAATGTTTGATGAAAAGTAACTTTTAAGTTTTATTAATCGCGATTAAAGGTAATCAGTGTGATTTAAGGTAAAAATGATATAATAATAAAATGAAAATATCTTGACACTTGTCCTAACCCTATTGGATGAGTCATGTCCGACCAATAAAACCCATGTGTCAATTTTTGGGACCCCATGGAGCCACTTGGGAAAGATAATGACATTAATGCCTTTTATTTAATGTAAAAGTAAAAATGACACAAACATGTATTGTTTTAATAAAACAATTTTTACATGGGGTGATAAAAGTCATATTTTTGACTATAAATAGTTATTGTAAATATAAAAAGATTTCCAACATGATAGTATTTTTTCATAATTTTTAGTCATTAAATAAATTAATTTATTTATGACATCATGATGATGCAACGATTACCTCATTATTTAACAATTTAAATAAAATGAAAATATAATGTAAAATCTATGACCTACACATTTCAAAAACCTATTGGATAGATGGATTTCAAACCCTTATCACCTTATCCTTTAAATATATCAATGTGGGACCTTTAAAATATGAAACCCATTTGAAAATAATGTAACATTTCTTAACTTTCCAAGAGTGCCCCTCCTCTCCTCTTATAAAAGGCCCCCACCTCTACAACCTTACCCACACCTCTTAAGCCTTTGGGTCGGCCACGATCTGATACTTTTGTATCTCCACATCAAAAATATAAAAATAACTATGTTGGGTATGAATATTAAACTCACATTTTCTATCATAACATCCATATACGTAGATTATTAACCATTTATGTATGCTCCCTTATCGATTATAATATTCACTAGTTTCTAGATACTCACCTTTCATAGATTCATTTTCAAAATATTGTTTTATCCAAATAATAAAACAAAAATTTATAATATAATATCTTAAATATGAATATAAAAAAATCAGTATGAAGATTGTTTCTCCATTAAACCATCATTTTTAACATATGACACTTCTAGTCCAACCTATTGCTATTTTTGTTCAATCATTTGTTATAAATGTTCTTTTTCTTATTGTGTTCTCTAAAATAATTAGTTTACATCATACTAAATCCCCTCATAATAGATCATCATAACTAATATGAATTAAACCTAACATATTTCTTAGGAGTTTCAACCCATCTATGTAGTAATTCCCCTTTGTCATATCCTAGGTTCTGATCATGTTAACACATTATACAAACGTTTCAAGGTTATTACCCCTAGTTAAATTTGTTGTAGAGCCTTAATCTACTTATAATATCCATAAATTGATGTTATTTTTAATAAAACCACAAAATCTGTAAATTATTAAAAGTTCATACTGTTATCTTGGGGTTTACAATAAAGTTCACTTCTCCAAATCAAAAATAACTAATATAATCCCAAAAATAATGAAAAACGCTATTTATACTGATTGAGTTACCCCAAACCCATACTAATAGTTCTATAGGTAATTCACATAATTTTGAAAATTAACTTTCAAACCAATTGAGATGATCTAATATAAACATGAAAAAAATATTACTATTAATTATCATAATAATATCACACAACATGGTGAAAATTTGGGATTAGTGTCTTTTGGGACCTGTTACATTGGTAAATTCTTTTACAAAACTTGTAAAAATTTCTCCATAATAAAACCAATTTACACTCCCTTTTATACTTCCCATAGGTTACAATCATATTTCTAACATGGATAATGGAAAAATAATAAATATTTGAGCTCAAATGATTTGAAATGGTAAACATAAGTAATAAAAATAAAATAAAATAAGTGATAATAAGATAAGAATATGGGTATAATCAACAAGCATAATAAAATAATATTTTATAAATCATAGATCATAAAACTTGATTCAAGGAATATGACATAGCATAATATAAGAAATGAATCAAGTGAGTGCAGAAACATGCCTCAATAAACATTATTCATGATAGCATTACATATTAATAAGAATTATAATGAAAATATGGATGTGGAAAAAATTGAATAAAGGAAAACCACTTTTATGAGTCACAAACATGAACTCGTGATTGATATATAACTTAATTGTACCCACATATACATATTCTTTATGAGTCATGCACTTACACCCACACCTACAAACAACTAAATCGTTCCCACTCATAAATATATCATGATATTTAAGCTTATAAATAATTTCCTAAAGGGAAATATAGGACCCCACTAATAATTTATCCATACTTACATGTGCCACTTCAAATAAATCATTCATCATCTCACAAAGCACCCATGAAAAGAATATGGTTTCAATTACTCACATCATAAAGGCCCTTGGAAATAAAATGGGTTTCATATCCTTTTAAAATGAAGTCACATAATGAAATCATCAATTATTCTATCTATAACACCTGAATATTTTGTGATAAATTTATTTTTAAATAAATTTAACTTCTTATATAGATTGTGGTACACACAACACCGAGTTTAAACAAACCACTATCTAATAATAAAATATTATTTAAAAGTGACCATTATAACCTAGCAATTAAAATTTGTGGGAATTAATTGGATTGCATAAATTATGAAAAATTTATGGTTTATAATGTATTCATTAGTTATCAATAGATTACAAATGAAAATAAAAATCATCTGAATGTAAAAGAATTTTTTTTATAAAAAACTATTTTGAAACAAGAAATGTGTTTTTATCATAATAAATTAAATGCATCACTATTAGTGAATGATTTTAATGAAATATGTACTATAGATTCAATAAAATGTTTTATCATTCATTTAATATTTTTCTAGCCAAGGGATAATAATTAATCCAGTTTCAAACTTAAGTTCATTATTTTTTAAATAGAGATTTTTATCATTTTTTGAATAATTAATTTAAAATTAATTTATAAAAAATATATTTATTCTATACATAAAATTTATACCATATTTGGAATTAGGAGTCGAAAATTTTACAAATATTACACTTTTATTTTTTTCATTATGAATAGTAAATATGGTAAAATGTATCACCTCGATATGGAGTAAATCAGGTTAACTTAGGTTAAAACTAAATGTTAAGGTCACCATTTTTCATAATAATTTCTATTTGATGTATTTAATTCTATCCATATCAGCTTATTATAAAAAGTTAATTATTGAAAGGAAATTTTTCCACTAAAGTTACTTATGAAATATTTAATGCAAAGAAAAAAATATCACTCTCTTACATTTTAAAATTTATTATGTGTTCACATAGGAAAAAATATTGTCCTAAATGAATATTAATATTCATTTTGAAAGTAATGGATTTATTTTAATGCAGATACTTTATTTATAATTTTTATTAATTATATAATGACCTTAAATTCTTAAGGAACACTATGAGAGTATATTTAAATTAATAAAGATATAAAATAAATGATTTTGAAAACATTTAAAGTAATATAAATTGAGTGATTTATAGTGTTACACAAATTTTATAGATTAATATAACATATTAGTTTTGATAAAAAGGATTATATTTAAATTCCATGTTCCTCGTGGTGTCTTTAAAGTCAAATTAAACGAATAGTTCCAATATTATCATTAATTATATCTTATTATAAATAATATTTTATGAAATGATTTAAAATTCATAAAACTTTTATCTTCAAAAAAGTGAACATAGTATAGTTTTACATATCAACCATTTATAATTTATGATTCAATTATACAAGTATGGTAGAATCCGTAACTGTTTAAGACTGAAATGGTTGTTACTGCATTTAATGTCAAAAATGAGAAATTAAGGGATTAATTAAAAATATAAGGTTTAAAATGACACCAAAACCTATCCAAATGTCATTGGATAATGTTATTTTAGCCCTATACTTTTTTTTATTTTATAATTAATTTAAATTTGTATGAATTTTGATTTATAATTAATTTATGATATTTTAATCTTTTAGGATATTAAATGTGTGTCCACTCCCTTCCATATAAAAGGACACCGCTTATTTCTATTTTTTACACAACATTGAGCCTTATAGATCAACCAAACCCTAAAAACTTGTGTTATAAACATACTAATAGATATTATAGACGAACTATTCTTACAAAAATACCATACCTAAAATACTTAAGTGGATATATAAAGAATTTATTTCAAATAAGTGGAAATTTACTTAAGTGACTATTTTTTTAATTATTATTTTATATCCTATAAATTTATGTTATGTGTCGCAAGATAATAAATTTAGTACCCTATATATAATAAAATTTTATTATTATTATTAAACCACCATTATATTCCCTATATTCAATCAAATGTGAAGATAAAGAAATGCTCGTTCATATTTATGACTTACCATCTCCACGTAGAGATATAATTCATTTTTCATCACCATATTTTATTGATGGGTATTATAATGGGTTTAATGTTTACATATGATATTACTGATATAATTATTCTTCATTAATTATAATATCATTCCAAACATATTACCATCAAATACTTTGGAAAAAAATAATATATCTCGTGTGTATTAATGATTCTCTAAATTTGACCTTTCTTTTATTTAATCCTTTGAAAAATGAAAACAACATTCTTGCTTACAAATGGCATACCATCTCCATAAATGGTATAATTCCTTGATATATATATATATATTATGGATTAATATAAATAAATATATTATGAATATATTTTTTATTTATATCATTATTGAAATTATAGAGATAATGTAACCATGATCTAATTAAAAGGACTGAAACTACTGAACTAGAATATACATGAAAATGAATTTATTATCACCAAGAACTATGATTTTAACCAAGAGTTGTTAATAAAACTATGACAAAGGATTATAAGTGAATAATATATAGAATTATAAATATGATTATAGTTATATAATATATCTCTAATTAATTTATATTTATTATATAAGAGTTTTGAACAAATACAAACAATTCAGACTTTGGGTAAGGGCTTATTTCACAATATCATTATTATACAATATTGTTTATGTTTACGTTTTTACTGGGATAATTATTTGATATTTCTATATTAAAACCAATATATTTCATTCTACTATGGTTATTTTTATAAATAATTTGTTTTAATTTCATTTTCCAATCATTTAGAACTCAAGAAAATGAGTTAATTGTTTAATGGAAAACCAACTTGGGTTTTCTGCTTGGTCGGGAAATTTTTTATTCCATGTCCATATTTTTTTTATAATGTTTAATTTTTTTTACAATTATAAAATAATTTATTAAATATATTTTTACCCATGTTTTACTTTTTCAAAAAGTTTTAAAAGGAATATTCTTATCATTTTCTAAATGAGATAATTTTACTCTTTTCTTAAAAAGTTGTAAAGTAATGTTTTTTTAACTTATACAGCAAGAAAATAATATCTTACCATCATGAATGATCAATTATTTGAAGAATATTTTGTACTTTCATAACATTTAAATTGATTTTGTCTCAATATTTGGGAACTTTTTAGATATGTGATTTTAATGTGAAAGGGGTATTTTCCACAAGAAATTTTCTAATGATATTTTTAAATTATTTCCATCTAAATAAATATCATTTTGTTAAATATTATGATTTTATGAGGATATACTCTAGAGATACCATCCTATAAATTTTTTTATGTTTTATTATTAGTTTTAATGTGTAATTATCCACATTTTGTATGCTAGTACTTCCAATACGGGAAATTATTAATTTTCAAGGAATGCTGATTAGGTTATATTATTTATTAATATGATGAATGGATTATAATTTTTAAGGGAGGGTTGGGGACCATAATTACATATCCTATTGGTTATTTGGTAGGTATTATGAGACACAATGGATTGGGTATTTGTCTAAGGCCATAACTAATTATATAATATGTCTTAGCATGAGTCCTTGAAGGTATGTTTTAAAATTCATGGCATGGGGCCACAATAATAAGTTTCAGATGTCCAACATTATTCATTCCACCATTATGAAATCAGTTATTGATAACCATGTGATTAATTTAATATATATTATATCTATCAATAGGTTTTTATATCATTTGATTATCATTTATTATTTTTATATTATTCATTAATTATTATATTTTGTTGTACACATAACCTTACTAAGCATTTGAACTCACCCCTTTGTTATTTTTCCTCTCCCCGGGATGTCAGGAAGTGTATTATGTAGAGATATTATAATGGTAATAATGGTGTTCTCAAAGAAAATACTATGTTGTGATTTATTTTTTTAAATGTAATGTGAGATTCAAGTATGTATCTAGTTTTCCAGTATTATTAAACTACTCAATCCATTGAGATGAAATATCTTGTATCTAGTGCCAATTTACCAAATTTATTGCTGACTTCAGGATACTGGGGTTATGGTCTTTATAGTTAGTATTGGAGAAATTTTAGTAGAAACATTAGTAACTATATTGAAGAAAACATAAATTAGGGAATGTAACCCTATTAATGACTGTGAGGATAATTCTAAGTATAGGATAACACATTAATGTTTTTTTAAGGTGAACATTATGTGGGATTCCTAGAAATAAATCCATGTCTAGATACGATAAGTGGACATGGTTTTGGAATTGATTCATCTATGGGTAATAACCCAAAAAAGAGTTGGTTATGAACATCTCGTCCATCATTATAGTGCACGGTGAGTATGCCCTTTCTTCACACTTAGTTTTACACAATCAGAGGATATACTTACATTAATTCACATATTCTTTACATCCCATTATGAAATATTTTAATGCATTTTTTTATTAATTTATAATATTTTTAAAGAAAATAATTTTGTGATTTTGTGTATAGTTATGAATAAAATTTCAAAAAATGTTATGTGTTTTATTATTTTTAAAATTATACATTATAATTCATAATGTTATGATCTAATATAGTGTATTCCATTTTTTATAAATGGTTTCTAGTGGATGTAAAGGGAATGATATCAATACACATAATCCATATAGGGATTTCACTCCTAGGAAAGATAATGAAGCTAGAGCTGGAGCTGCTACTATAGATGAATAAATTATAATGATATTGGGGAAACTAACTCAGGTTATGACCAATTTTCTTTCCCAATATCAATAATAATTGTAATATGTAATGTGGTGTAATAATATTATACTACTTCATGTATCAACAAGCTTCATCATTCAACAATACTACAAATTAATTTTTATCTGAGAAATGGATAATTTCTTAGATAATATATTTTTTCCCTTGGGAAGTAATAAAAGGGAGAAAGTTTTTCTGATATTTTATCATATCTAAGTGGAAATGGATTATTATTTTTAATTTATTTAAAAAACTAAGCATAAGTAAGGAATAGTGAGAATGGAATTGAATAATTTTAAATAAATTTACATTGAATTTTTTTTCATTGTGAACAATGAGTAGATATAGAGAGAAAATTATTACATCTAAGAAAAGAGGAACATGAAAATGTTTCTAAGTATGAATATAAATTCACCTGGTTATCAAATAATGTTCCAGACTACATATATAATAAATAAAGTATGATTGACTATTTTATGATCGGATAATTCAATATTCTGAACAGAACTATTCTCCAAAACATTATCATCATATAAAGACATAATTTCATTATCTATAAAGATATAGAAAGAATTATCCAAGTTCTAAGGATTCAATGGAAAGTAAGAGAAGAAGATGGCAGAAGATAAAAAATAGATAAGGGAAAAATAGAAAGTTCAATTTTCCAACATGTGATACTTATATAAAAAAACACATAGGTACATGTTTATATGGAAAGGGAGTTTTTTTCAAGTGTAGAGACAATGTACACTATTATTAGGAATGAAAGGTTATGGGTAAAGTTATCAAATTAGATTTTTTTAATTATAAAGATGTGTGGAACTCTTCTGACTAATTCTGCAAGCATCATCGTAACATACCACAAAAGAATCCAAGAGGAGATGGCCAATAATTTTCAATTAGAACAACTAATGTGAATGTTACCAGAAACACTGTGAAAGGTGAATTTATCATCCACTTTATAATTGATTTTTTTTATTTGATTAAAGTTCAACCGACTCTTTTATATCTGAAAAAATTTATAATGGTATCACATTACCACCTCAAATATTAGATGTTTTGTTTGTTGTGAAAACTTATAATAGTAGGATAATAGTGTCACAAGTCTATATCTCCTCTTCAATTGAAATTTATGGGAATGTTCTTATAATAAATCTTTTTATTCTTTATATAGTTGAATTTTTGACATAATTTGTGGTATGTATTGCCTCTCATAGTTTAGATCCCAATTTTAATATTCAATGAAAAGAAGTTACATTTGATATTCTAAATCAATATTCAATCATATATCAATGTGAAAATGAACTAGAACGCCCAGTGGATATTACTTCAATAATATGGGTTGTACTAACTATTCATGATGGTTATTTATCTCAAATAGTTAGGGAGAAAATAAATATTAAAAATGTTTTTATTATTTTCTAATATACTGATGTATTTTTTAAGTAGATTTCTAGTCTTCCCCCAATTCATGTCATGGATTTTTCAATAGAACTCATACCTAATGCTACACTTATTTCAGGGACTCTATATCAAATAGACTTTATTGATTTATATGAATTAGTAAAGTTACTCCATGATATCTATAAAAGAAATTAATTTGGACTAGTGATTTTCTATGTGGTGAACCTATTATTTTTATTAAGAAGAAATATAGTTCAATACATCTTTTCATTGATTATCAGGAACTCCACAAGATCACTATTAAGAAAAATAATCATTTACACTATATCTATGGTCTATTTTGTTAATTATGAGGAGATCTATATTTTTTTCAAATCTATCATCGATATAGATATCATTGGATAAGGAAAAAGGAGGATATAACCAATATATACTTTTGTATGAGGTTTCATTATGAATTTATAGTAACACCATTTGGACTTACCAATTCTCCTACTATTATCATGGATTTAATGAATAGATTATTCAGATATTACCTTGATAAGATTATGGTAGTATTTATCAAAGATATTATATTTTATTTTAGGAGTAGGTAAGAGAATAAAAAACATTTAAGAATTATGATGAAGACCATAAGGAAGGATAATTTAAATGATAAATTTACCATGTGTGAATCTTAAATATAGAAAGCTTCATTCTTGGGTAATATAATCTCAAGTGAGAGTATATAATTGGTTCTTTCAAAGATGAATGTTTTTGAGAAATAGACTAGACCAACCATTATAACTAAAATCCATATTTTTCTTTCGTTTCGTGGATACTATAGATTTTTTTTCAATGATTTTTCACTACTATCTAATCAACTCCCCAATTTTAATATCAAGGAGGTTAGTTTCTTATGGATAAAATGAATGTGAAGTGAGTTTTAAAGAGCTAAATAGAAGGTTGTCTAGCATGTTTTTGTTTACACTACCCATTAGTTGGGAAGGGTTTGTAATATATAGTGATGAATCAAGGAAGGTATTGGGATTCTTCCTTAGTAATAATTACAAGGTGGTGGTAAATTACTCCCATGAATAAAAAATTCATGAAATAATTCCCCGCATCATGATTAGGAGTTAGAAGTAGTAATTTTAGTATTGAAAATATAGAGGAATTATCTCAATGGTGAAAAGTGTGATGTATATAAATATCATAAAATCTTAATGTATATATTTACATAGAAAGAGTTGAATATGTGACAGATGATATGGTTTAATTAGATCGGATTTTATTATTTCTCATTACATTACCACCTTCAGAATGTGGAAACGGTAGATTATGCTTTGAGTTGTAAAGACCATGCTACTTTTTCCAAGATGAAGATTTAAAGGGATCCAATATTTATGAATTTTCATAATATAGATCAAAAATAATGAGGAAATAGTAAAGATATTATATTTATAAAATAAATGTTCAATCATTCATCCATGAGAGGATTAAGAAGGCATGGAAGGAATATGTGGAATTATAGAAGAATGTGAAAAATATTCTTGAGTTTAAATGTGGTCATATTGTTATTATAAGATTCAGGAACCGAGTATATTCCCTATGAGTTCCATATTTGAAAAAGGAACTACAGTAATAATCTTATAGTTTGTGATTCTATATTCATCCTCAAAGTATGAAGATGTGTGGAGATTTGAAAAAGTGCTTCTGGTGGGATAACATGAAAAGGAAAATTGATGAGGACATATTCTGATGGCTTGTATGTCAACACGTTCAAACTAAAAGATGAAATTATAAGGGGATGTTACAACTATTTCATATACCATAATTTAAATAAGAAAAATACACCAAGAATTTCATCATCAAACTCCCCCAAAACATTTTTAGGGAACAATTCTATGATGGTTGGACTCGATCACCTTAAAAAATTAGTGTGTTTATTAATATGAAATAATATTTATCCATTGATATAATTTCCATAATATACATTTTGTAAGTTTCAGTTTTGATTGGAGTAAAAAATCTATTATATATTATTGAGATCCATGGTTTACCTCGATGTCCAGGTAAAGTATTCAATAAGATCTCAATATAGATTTGAGTTGCATCACGTCTTATCATCATCAAAAATATGGTTAGTCTTAGAGGACCATTTAAACTCTAGAAGATACGACGATATGTTTTTTTATATATTTCGATGTTTTTTTTCATAAACGCCTTCCTTTGGTTGGTTTTTCATGCAATAATATCTTTCACTCGAGTGTTAATGGATCCTAATGAATCCCTCTATAGAAAGAAGTGTAGAAATCCAACATGTTGGGATGAAGTCAGAATAAAACTCTTTTGGGAACCGATGTAGCTAATGAAATTCATGATAATGTTAGATTTATTCAACGTCACATAAGGTTATCTCAGAGTCAAAAAATAGTTATGTTGGAAATCGTCTAAGAGATCTCGAGGTAGAATTTGGTAACACGGGATTCTTATGAATATCACCATATAAGAAGGAAATGTGATTCAAAAATAAAGGACAATTGAGCCCTTGGTATATTGTTCCCTTTGATATTCTTAATCATATTGGGACAATATCTTATCACAGGGTATGTCCACAAAATCTATTTCAAGTTCATGATGTGTTCGATATATCTCTCCTAAGGAAGTAAATACCTAATAATTCATATATACTAAACTCATAGGTCATACCACTAGAAAAACAAATCACTTGTGGGGAAAAACTAGTGGAAATATAGATCATAGTAAGAAACTGCTACAAAACAATACTACTCACCTAGTCAAAGTTTTGTGGTGAAATCATAAAATTGAGTAAGTAACAAAGTAACCTAATAAGGTTATAAGACAGAAGTATCTTAAGTTTTTTTATGAGAGTGATAGAATTTCAAGGTCAAAAATATTATAAAGTGGTATAATGTAACACCATTAGATTTTATGATATATTTATTTTTAATTAAATTTAATTTTCTTGATATCTTTCATTTCTCACCAAGCCAAGTTTAAATAAATCCTGATCTACTTTTAAAATATTTTTAAAATGTGACCATTATAGGATAGTCATTAAAATTGTTGACTGTGAATAGGGATAAATAAATTATAAAAAGTTAATGGTTTATAATTAATTCATTAGTTATCAATTTATTAGAAATTAAAATAAAAATCATTTGATGGTAAAATTAATATTTTTTTGAAAAACTATTTATAAACATGCAATGTTTTTTTATCATAATTAATTAAATTTGTCACTATTGGTAAATTATTTTAATTAATTTTTTATATTATATATTCGATAAAAAAATTAACATTCATCTAATATTTTTCTACGAATGGGATAAGAATAAATCATGTTTTATGATTAAAACTATATTTTTTAAATAGTTTTTTTCATACATTTTTGTGCACTTATTTTAATATTATTTTTTTATACTTATAGAGATTGAATCCTAAAAAATAGATACCATATTTGGAATCTACAGCATAAAATTTGGTAAATAGTCCCCTTTTCCATTATGAATAGTAACTATGGTTAAATTTATCACCTTGATAAAGGGTAAACTAGGTTAACCTAGGTTAAAAATAAATTTTAAGGTCACCATTATTCATTGTAATTATTTTTGGTTGAATTTAATTAGAAACATATCAATTTAAGATCCAAATTTAATTTTCTAAGGAATAATTGTCTAGGAAAATGACCCATATAATATTAACATAAAATAAAAATACCAAACGTCACTCTCTTTCTTTTAAATATGTCCTTTTTATTCACATAGGGAAGAATAATGTTTTCAAATAATTTGTTGGTTATTTTAATAGTAATGAAATTATTTTTATGATTTTAATTTATTTCACATTTTTATTAATTATATAATGTACTTAAATTTTTACAAAATACAAACACCATATTTCTTCAATTAATATAAAAATAAAGTAAATTATTTTAATAACTTTAAAATTAATATGATTTTAGTTATTTATAGTATTCTATAAATTTAAATGACTAATATAACATATTAGTGACGTCTAAAAGGAATAGATTCAAATTTCATCTTTATTTTAGTGTATTTAAAGTCAAATTAAATGAATATTTAATGATATTTTATATTAAATTTTATTTTATTAAATGATTTGAAACTCATAAAACCATTATATTCAGTAATGTGAATGGAATATAGTTGAAAATTTCAACCATGATATATTTATATTTCACTCTTCCATTTATGGTAACATCCCAAACCCTTTAATAGTGAAATAGTTGTTACTGAAATTAAGGTAAAAAATAGTTAACAAAGGGGTTAAACAAAAAGATAAGGTTTAGAATAACACCAAAATCTATATAAATTTCATTTTATGATGTTATTTTGACCCTATACTATTTTTATTCGAATTAACATCCATCTGGAATTCTTTTCTTTATAATGTATTTATAATAATTTATTCATTTATGAAATTCCAAATTTTTCATCTCCCTTATAAAAGTACGCCCCTCCTTCTCTTATTTACACCACATTATGTCTTATAGATTTATTTTACCCTAAAAATTAACTTATAAACGTATTTATCAACATTCATGATATTTTTTTATTCCAAAAATACCAACTCTACGATCTATAATAAGGGATATAAAGGAGTTCTTTTAGAGAAGATTTAAACTCCTTAAATGATCACTTTATTTTTACTTCTTCATTTATTTATAATAAATTTGTGGTATTAATCATAAAATAATAAATTTAGTGTCCTAAATATTTTAAATTTTTATTTTAATTATGAAACCACATTTATCTTTATTCCATCAAATGGTAAGTGAATGTAGCACTCTTGTGTACTTACGGCTAACCGTCTCCATGTAGTGATTCCATTCATTTTTCATCACAAACATTTATGGATAGGTATTACGATGAGTTTAATGTTTATATACGATATTCATGAAATAAGTATTCTAATGGAACTATAATATCATATCTACCTTCTTACCTTCATATCTTTTGGAAAATGATAACATCGCTCATGTATAGGTGTGGACTACCACCTCCACGAAGCAATGTGATTCATTTTCCATTTATTCATTACATGGATGTAAATAAGGATGTATTTTATGAATATATATGATATATATGATATTTAAATTATTTTTATAAGGTTAATTAATATTTACCTTTCTTTTTTTCCATCCACCAAAATTGATAATAGCGTCCATGCGTATATATGGTTTATCGTCTCTGTGAATGATGTAATTCATTTTTCTATATATATCATTTATGGAAGAAGATAAATAAATATATAATGGATATATATGATATTTATATGATGATTAAAATTTATGGTATGATTAAATCATGATCTGAGTATAATTCCTAAAACTAACTAAGTAAAACATACATAAAAAACCAAGTCGTTATCACACTGAACTGTGATTTTAACAATGAATTTTTAATAAACTAGTGATTTAATTTTATAAAAAAAATAAGATATTTAATAATATATTTGATTATGGTTATTTAAAATATTTATAATAAATCTATATTTATTATACTTGAGGTTTGATCACGTACTAAGGAATTCAGACCATAGGTGTGTGTTTATTTCACAATATAATCATTATTCAGGATTTTTTTATAGTGAAGTATCTACTAGGATAATTATTTGATAATTATTTATTAAACTAAATATAATTTATTATAATTTTAATATTCTATAAATTACATGATTTAATTCCATTTTATGCTCTTTAAGGAATCAAGATACCAAAATAATGTTTTTATGGAAAAAAGACTCGAGTTTCCTACTCTCTAAGGACTATTTTTCTTTCATGTTCATATTTTCCATAAAAGTTTTAAAGAATATTTTTAATATTATCCAATGATTTATTAATGAAATGTTTAACCATATTTTACTTTTAAAAAACTATTTGAAATGAATCTTCATTCCATTCTATGAATAAGCTACTTTTTTATTTTTTACTTAATTGTGAAAAGAATATTTTTTAACTTATATGAAATGAAAGAAATTTCCCACAATTATGAAAAAAAATATAATAAAATTACTTTATAATTTTAAAGGTTATTTTAAAATAAAATATTTTACCTAATAAGTTTTAAAAGTTTAAATGATTTAATTCAAAGTTAAAGGGTTATTTTCCTCTAGAAGTGTTCCAGTGATCTTTTTAATGTAGTTTCGTCTATGTCAATATAATTGGTTAAATCTTATGATTTAATGTGAATATAATCCCAGGATAGCATCCTCCATATTTATTTGGATGGTTTATTTTCATTTCAACTGGTTAGTTTTTGAAATTCTAGGTGCTAGTTATTCCAATATGGGACGTTATTTATTTTAAGGCATACTGATTAAGATTTTGTATGCAAATGATTAATGCATTGAACTAAATAAGTATATAGTGTGGCATAGTATTAAACAGACCATTGATTCATCGGTATGTATCATGAGACAGACTAGATTAGTTATTTAGAAGAAACCTTACCCATTTATATAAGATGTCTTGTCATAAGGCCTTGATGATATCTTTTAAATTTGTTAGCATGAGGCCAAGATGATAAGTTTCAAATGTTCGGTATTATTCATTCCATCATTATTAAACCAGTTATTGATGACCATGTGTTCATTTTAATAGTTATTATATCCATCGATAATCTTTCTTATCAATTGAATATTTTTATATAAATATTTTTATATCATTTATTAATTGTATATTTTTTATACCTTGTTAGATTCTATAGTATGCATACCCTTAATAAGCATATTACATCACCCATTTATTATTTTTCTATTCCCTAAGATTATAGAATGTTTTTTATGATTTATATGCAATGAAATGATAAATGTAATAATGGTGATCTCAAATAAAATATTATTTTGTACATTATGTTTTCAAATGTAATATAAGATTCAAGTATGTATATATTTTTCCAAGACAAATAAACTATTCAGTCATTTGGGATGAGATTTATTATATCTAGTTCCATTGTAATAAAGTAACCACTGACTCTATGATACTAGGTTTATGATATTTGCACAATAAATACTCATCACATGGTAAAAACATAAAAATAAATCAGTATTTAAAGATATCCAATAAATATATTTTCAAATACCATTAAATTAATATAATAAATCTTATGGTGTTGAAAAATTATTGAAAATATGGTATGTGGTTAAGTTAATAATTTACTCTATCCATAGATGTATTTAATATAGATCAATACCCTTCAATCAATGAAATGGAAAACAAGTTATTCATAAAGGAAATATATTGGAATTCATATTCTTATTCATAGTGGAAGATTAGGCCAGATAAAGGAAGTGATGGAATATATCTTGGGATAGAAAAACTATTGTACGTAATACATAAAAATAAATTAAGTTTTATGTTAACATTTGAAAAATATTCTTGATCAAAAATTATATATGATAAAGGAAAATTATTTAAATGAAAAAAACACTTTTAAGAAGTTTTAGAACAAGTCATTTTGGGAATAAGAAATATCCTAGATACTTTAAAATAATTTTAACATAAATTTTTTATAAAATCAAGGAAGAAAATAATTTCTTTTAGAGACCATGAAATGTTTTTAACAAAAATCAAATGAAATAATGAAGACAAAAGAAAGATATACTCCCAAGGAAATAGTAAAATATATTCTATTATTGAAAACAACTCATATAGTAAATGATAAAATGGTTTAATTTTAAAAAAAATTCAAATAAATTCAAGGTAGTTGAAAACTGATTTTATACATTTTAAAAAATAGGGATATAAAAAATTATATTGAAATATAATATATGAACATAAAACTGAAATTTTATTTTTTATTTATTTTGAAAATAAATTTATTGAAAACCACCTCACATTAAAAAAAATTAAAAAATTAATTTCAGATCAAGTTAAAGAGAAAAAAAAGAACATTAAGGATACTCATATGGGAATAAAGTGATTGTGACATTGGAAATAAATAGTATAAAAATTCCCCAGATGGTTTATCAGCTTTTATATATCTATATTTTAAAATCTGGTATGGAAAAGAAACTCTGTGACATGGGTAACATTTCAATAAAAAACCCTTAAAGGGGAAATATCTTGTAATTGAATTTAATTTATAATAAATAAAATATAATTCAGGATATAATATAAAAAATTGGTTGTATATAATCCATATAAAAGTAAATTGTTTCATAATAAGAAGTATGTCTTCGGAAATATGAATTAAGGCCAAGTAACCCTTTCATGTAACAATATCATTAAGGTAAAAATAATATTATAATGAGGATACAAGGATAAATTTTAGAACCATATAAAGGAAGGTGGAAAAAATATAAATTATTCATTTGGAAGAATAAATAAACTTGGAAACAAAGAGTTTAATAAGAAAATATTGTAAATAAGTGCAGAAAAATTGAGTTAACACAAAAACATAAAATTTTAGAAATGTTTAAGTAAAAACCACTTAAAGGATGTGATTTAATAACATTCATAATGACAGGATCATGATACAAATAATTAAATGGTAATTAGATATGTTATTCCAAATAAAACATGTTGTATAAAAATCATATCTCAAGGGATTGAAAATTGCGGCAATAAACTCTAACCATGTTCCATATTACTTCCTCACATGCACCTAAAATAATGAATAATAAAATAAAATTAAATATATATCTTCATATAGACATTATTTATCATTATTTTATTTAATATATACCAGTTATTATCATATTATATTTTTTGATTATATGTTTTTCTCTTATGATTATGTAAACATTTAATCTGTTTCATGATATGATAGTTATTTTAGATATAATAGATGATATTTTAGTAATAATTTAAATAATTAATATAAAAATTAAAAAAACATAAAAAATAATTATTTTATTATTAACATATAACTTCATCATTATTTATGTTCACATAGTTATCTAAGAAAGTGTTTTATAGCATTGTTCAAGTAGGTGGTTAGACCAACCACAAACATGAACACACTATATGTTAATGGGTGGGTATGTTTAATGAAGTATATAATATCATATTAATTAAAGAACAATTAAATTATATATATGTTTTTAAGTTAGAGAATCATATTTATAGTGATTTGAAAAATAATGAAAATCTAGATAAAAAAATTGTTACTTCATTGATGTTGTAGTCCACACAACCCATAATCAATGTTATTTTTTTATAAATGGATGGAAAGGAATAAATAATGGTTGTTACAATACTATAATAAAAATCTATTTTAATAATTGTACTGATTTGATTATATTTCTATGTTTAGTTTTATTTTGGATGAGAAATATTAGGAAGAAAAAGTAAAGGGTAAATAACATTCACTTTAGTTCCTTGCACATTATTTTAAAGGTCGCCTAAAATTGAAGTTATTAGGATAACTAACAGTGACCTGGAGAGGGTGGAAGTTATCCCCATTTATAAGTGAATTAAAGGTATCTTTTGTGAACATTATTTTTCAATAATGGAATGAAACTATTCATGGTTTGAAGATTCCAAATGTGATAAATAATAGATTCTAAAGGTACTACATGGTCCATAAATTCTCTAATTCTCATTTTAATACATGTTTTAAACATTGTTTCAATCCTTTTACCACTATATTCATTCATTTTACAATTTTGGTTTTTACTATGGTAACTTCTTTTTACACAAGTAACATATATTTCACAAAACATATAAAATAACACATATTTCCAAACATGTGTTTGATGATCTTAAATTTAATATCCATTTAATCTTATTCAATTTATAATTATGAGAAAAATTACTTTTAAACTAATATATTTTTTATAGAAAAATTATTTTGAAGAAAAATATTGTTTTCACTATTACGTGTTGTTAATCTTAATTAGAATTGATTCTCAATTGAATAAGTGATAATTTATTTAACTATAGGATTCAAATTTATATGAAATTCTCCTTTTATAATATATTTGTTTATTTAATTTTATAAAAATTATACAATATAAACAAAACAACTATTTTAAAATAATAATTTCACCATTATTAAGGTCATAAACTTTAATAATAGTAAGCATATTATTATTTGAAAAAATGAAATTGAACTTATTAGATAATGTGATCATGAGGATATAAAATATAAAATCAATTTTTTATATAATTTCTATAAGTTAATAAAAGGTAATTTTTTAATATATGTGAAGAAATAAGTTTTTAGAGTAAAATATTACTAGTGTTCATAAAATGATATACATGGATTTTATAAATACAAAATAGAAATTGAAAATGATTTATTTTTCTAGTAAATGATTAAATTTTATAGATAATTTTTTTGAAAAATATTTAATTCATTATTTTATTATGATAATGTTATAAAATTGATGATTTTAGAAATATTAGTATTTATTTAACTATTCTCATAAAAATAAATTATTTGAGAAAAATATAAAAAATTAAACCAAAGTTAATTTTGAAATAATAAATTAAAAATAATTTTTTATATAAAATTCAATTTATAAAATATATTTATTTATTTATTTTTTAAATAAATTAAAATTTAATTAAAAATTACTTTCATTGAAAAATATGCTTTTTAATGATAATTTTTTTAATATTGTTTTATACCAATATCTAATTTAAATAATGATAACATATTAGTTCATATTATTAAATATCATATATTATGATATAAATATTTTAAAATTGGAAAATTTAATTAAATAGGATAAATTATGCAAAACATTAAAAATTAATTATTTATAAAACATACCCTTTTAATATTAATTATTTATATTCCAAATATAAAAATTATAAATTGACTAATATCTTCTTATTTACGATATTTTCAATTTTTCTTATATTTTTTTAATAGTAACCATCTAATATGTTAGGGATCGTTTTAGCATAGTGTTTCATGTGTCGGGTGTTGCTTGTGACACATGTTATTAAAGATATTATTAATAAAAAGGATCTAAAATATCAAGTCAATATAGTAGAGACTTATAGTAAATCCACTAGATTTTTATCATAATCATATAACATCATTTTTTGACATAATTCACTATCATATTATTGATTCCTGCCAAATAGGCATAAAAATTTTCAGGATCGAAAAAATAACCCAAGCATGTGTATTATTTTCCTTATAAATGAATAAAAGAGCATCATTACAATATGAGGAGGAGATCATTGGATTATGCGAATTGTGTGACCCCTAAGAAGACAAGAATTTGCATGACCCTATGAATACCACATGATCGGATTATATGTTCTGCATAATCTAATAGTGGTCATGAGAATCCCCTTCAGTGAATCCTTCTGATCATACAAATCCCCATCAGATATCCCACTTTATCAAGTGAAGACCTTCCAAAAAGTCTTCTAGATTAAATGAAACTCCATCAGATGTGTTCCTCTAATTATGTGACATATCACCTAAAATATTCCTATAAATTACCAAAATGTCCTTAGAAAATAAAATAAGAAAAAGGTGTAATCTTTAAGTGATGCATATTATGTTGATTTTCATGCGAAGGGATTATACGGCTCGTATGATCAGTTCAACAATCACACAAAATTCCTAGAGGCATGTTATCCATCCCATGAAAAATCCTTTGGTTGTTTCACCTTCATCATACAAATACCATGTTACATGTTCGTTCCATTATGCAACACCCTAAAAACAATCAATGGGAAAATGTTGAAAGTCTGGTAAAATAAATAATAAAAGATGAAAAAGTGAGAGCTTTATGTAAAAGGGAGTTACACTAATTTTCATGTGAAGGGATGATGTGTTCTTCTTAACTAGACTATTGATCATGAAAATACCCCATTGACATTAAATAATTTTCACATGATTTCCATGGGCCATGGAACCTCCATAATAAGAAGGATCTTAGACATAACTATTTGATCACATGACATCCTAATAAAAAAATTTTGGGGGTACTATTGGACTTATAAAATAAAAGCTAAAAAAATATACCATCATGGGAGGAAAAGATATGATTTATTTAATGTGAAAGGTTTATGTGCCTTGTTTGATCAACCCACTGATCAAATGAATCCCCTTTCACATGCTACTTTTATCTTTTGAAGGACCCTAGACAAATATCCCTTGATAACATGAAATCATCTTCAACAGGAATCCATATCTCATGAAGACTTCCTAACATTTCAGCCTAATCTTTTGAATGACCTTTTTCATGTCAATTTTATTATGTAATATCCCTTTGAAAATTCATGGGTCCAATAAATATAGAAATTATAGAGTGATATCAAGGTTACTATTTATCATATGACACAATATTGATGCAATAAATGACCCATGGTAGGTTCACATGAAACACATGTTGTTCCACTAACTCAAGACCATATATGTGATTTAAGATCAATATTAAGATTCATAAATCTAGGGTGTAAAGGCCTATAAATCCCCGCCTCAAAACAAAAAAAAAAGAGATATAGGAGTGTATAGGTGAAATAAGACTTATCGAAGCAGAAATTCAAACAATCTCAAGAGTGTTCCACCAGTTAATCCCATTGAATGACTCAAGGGGTTACAAAACTTGTATATAAACCAATCATGATCACCCTTCTGATCATGGTATGGAACTACGGTTCACCAAAAAAATAATATAAAGGATTTTCCGTTTTTCGACTTGGTCGGAGAGGCTTTAACAAGCCAATTCTTGAGGAAAATTAAGGCATTTATGTGATGAAGGATAAAAAAATATGAAATGCTTATATGAATATAGATACAATTATTTTCATATTATGGGGTCATGTGATTCAATTAACCTATTCATTAGTCATACAACAGAATTAGAACATATCATACATGTCACAGGAATGCCCCAAATATATCATACAAGTCACATAGAGTTATATGAACACATCAAACAAGTCATGAAAAGTACTCCAGACATATCATCCATGTCACACAATGTTCTTCGAACATATCAGGAAATTCATGTGATGTCCTCGAGATATATCATCCTTGATCGTGTGACACCCCGGGATATGTATGCATTGATCACACAGTGGATCCTTTGAAAATTCAAATGAATCTTGTGGGAACCCTCCAACATGTCTTTTTTGATCACATGAAGAACCTCAGACATGTAATATTTGTAATGTGGTGGCCCTATGAAAATCAATCTAGATAATTAAACAATCCTCATAAATTTCATGGAGACACCCATGACATGTTAGCCAGATACCATGTATATGTTAAGAAAACAAATAGGACATATCTAGAAGAAATTATTTAACATGTCAATGATGTCATGTGGCATCCCTATGACATGTAAATCATTCATGTATAGACCCTCTGGAATGTCAAACATGTCAAGCCGTAATCTCAAGACACAAAAACCTTTTCCAATAGACACACATAGAAATGTATTGTGTGAACCCCAAACCATGAGTATTTGGTCAGGAATTCCCTCTTCATATAAGAGGTGTCCATGACAGACTAAAATTGGATATTCATACAAACCTATGGGTATTATGGGATCCTCATTCCATTTATACATGATCATATGGACACTTATGTTCCCACTCAATATCTATCATTGGGTAATGGTCAAGAATCTTACAAAGGGATTCCACTATGGTATAAGTCCATGACATTCCCATACCATAATGGTAATAATAATCCCTTCAAGTGTAATCACCTATCCCAAACTATCAGAAATTTAGGCATAGATTTTAGTATGATAACATCAGGTCCTACTATAAATAGGATATATAGGATGTCTTCCTAAGGTCCAATATCTATATCAAACACTCCAACAGGAAATCCTCAATGCATAAGTCCCATATCCATGTGTAGTGTGTCTGATATTTTTCCATCTCCTATTTCTCACACTGATCAAGGGTAATGAGGTCTTAGGGATTGAAATGATTAGATCACTAGAACCATTAATTCTCCCCAGTCAGGGAATCCAACTCGGTGTAAGAAACATAGTCATTCTTATATTTGTAAACACTAGGTCAATAACCCTAATGGGTATAAATTATTTGTTACCACCCATCAGTAGATTAAGGGGTGATTACACACTGATGAATCTGATTCCTATTATAATCAAGACTCTTAGGATTCCTTCTTATGGCTTGATATTCGTACATGGTACCTAAGATCCATCATATATTTCATTTTCTCATGATGTTAAACTACACAACTTATACTTAAATGGACTACATGGGTTTTTTCTCTGGCTCTCAAAGGATACATACGACACCGCATGGATGTATAGGACCAAAATCATAACACTGATCACCTCCCTCGATGTTATTAAACTCCATAGTGTCTGGTTATATGGTTTCAAAATTAAAGAAACTATAAATTTCCATGAAATAATCAGAAAACAATGGAGAATCTCAGATAAGTTCATATTTTCTCGTTAATAGAACTACCTTTATATGTAGAAGGACTCGACATCCAATAATTTTATTAGGGTAACTAGTACCATATCGAAATTTGGAATAGATTCATGAATATATTGTAAATCTATAATAGTTTCTCAGATTAATCAATAATTACATTCAAAATGGTGTGATGAGCATGACCTATCATCATTTTGAAAAATGTATGTTCCTAAGATTCATTGGTTCTGAAACCCAAAATGAGCATTTTCCATTAGAAAGTAGGTATGTTCCTTATTATGGATGTAGGGAAATTTGGATGTTTCCAAGAAATATGAAAACATTAAACCTGATGTGAATGGTTTTGAAACCATACTTGAACCCCCAGAATCAATAATCAAATTAAAATGTTCAACCGTGAAACAAAAATGATGAACCTAATATGAAATCTTGTAATGATATTATAAATAAATCATTACAGGCATCGTGCATCTCATTTACAAAACCTGAGTAACCATACAAATCAGAAGGAAACAAAAATGGTGAACCAGATGTGAACATAAAAATCAAAAAATAAAAAATGTTTACATACTTAAATCCATTTTTTCTCCAAATTTATGAAGTAAAAAAGAATGGTGAACTCAACATAAACCTCATAGTTACAAAATAATACAGTTTTACACACATTAGGCCATTTTTCCAGCTTTTTAAAGGGGAAAAATGGTGAACCCAACATGAACCGCACAATTACAAAAAAATATGTTTACACACATTGGGCCATTTTCCCCACTTTTAAAGGAAACACCTGTTACATGGGAATTGTTTCCTCCAACACATAGAATGTAATTTCATGCTAGAGAATTATTCTCATGATCCGATACTAGTTAAGGAAATTACTACCATTTAGTTTTTCTTTGTTTCATATTGATCTCATATTCAAGATTGAATATGATTATTCCATTATATATAATAGATTCTTTTATTGGATAAGTATCATGTTTTATGGTAATTTAAAAATGAATGTTATTAAAAGGGATCACACTAATATGATAATCCCTTTTGAACTCATCATATCCATTAAAAGGAAAAGTTCCATATTTAACTAATATTTTGGTTCACTTTGGAATTTCACCTATTAAATAGATATTTAGGAATGGTATCATTATAATTGTATAATATATCAATATTTTACAATTAGGAAAATAATTATTTATCCACTCCATCATATGGATAAATCTAACTCGGTTCTATGAGAAATATAATCCTATTAGGTTATCTTGGATAAGTGTAACCTAAATAAATCCAAATAACCTGTAACATATCTTTTTAGTGTCACACATAACATTATTATCTTACATAAGATAATATAGGGGAACTTAACTTTAGCATGACCCACCCTATTTTATGATTGGGGTCTGGAAGATTTTTCTTTTTAATGGTTCTAGCACTTATAATTTTCAAAGGGATTTAATCTCACCAACTTATCTCAAGTTACTCGAATAATGTATGAGTTTTTCTAATATTTAGTTTTTTAATCCCTATACTATCCACCAAACTTATATTTTTACATGATATTAATGTGTAACTATTTACACAACCCAAAAGGTTTTGTTGTCTACCTAAAAATAGAAGTCATTAATATTTACACATATCCAATTATATCTCCATAAAAAGGTATATGAACATTCATTTAATGGTTTATAATTATATAATATTGAAAAATAGCACATCTTTATGTATGGAGCCATAAATATCTAACCCTACTTTTTTAGAACAAGTCATAAGGCTCCAAGCCATGGGGAAGTCTAACTTAATGTCCTTCTACCCATGAATAATTTACTAAAGGGAGTATCCAAATCATATTATTTCTAAAACCTAATATTTATATGCTACATTTATGAACTAAATTATTTCTTATATATATAAGAAAAAACCAATATCATGGTATATAAAATCTAATTACTATATTGACATACCTATCATAGTATGAACATTTATAATAATTTTTTCTCTAATAAATTAATAAAATATAATAATTCATAATTTAATAATTATGTCTACAAATTTAATGGGAATATTAAACACATAAACAATTCAAGTATTTACCATGTCCCTAAAATGTATAATCAATTTACTCATCAATAATTATAAAAAAAATTAAATTCATTATAGGAATTCCTTAATAAAATAAGTATAAACACTTTCAGTGTATTACTAATATAAACACTTTAATTATTGATATTTTATTTTAATATATAAAATTTAATGCAATATAAGTCGCTTATAATTAAAAATCTATTATATAATCATTTTACATAATCTAAATATAAAATATTAATATTATTTAAACCTTTGATAAAAACATTTATCAAAAAAAATTTCATTGTGTTCAAATAATTTCAAAATAAGGTTATATTAATTTAAATATTTCAAAATAATCATTATAATGAATTTTTTATTTTATTTAAATATAAAATATTTAAAATATCTATTTTTATAAATTTTTTAAACAGTTTATAATTTTTCCATATAATTGTTGACATAAAAAATTATATTTTAATTATAAGATATCAATTGAAATTTTTAAACATATACATTATAATGGAACGAATAAATAAATAAAATAATTACTTGTTTTAAAAAGAAGGGATAAAAAATTTATTTTATCCTATTTAATTATTCTATAACAATCTATTTTTACCAATACTAAAACTCATAATTTATAAGAAATTTATAAACCGTATATAAATATATCAAAAACTAAAATTTCAATAATTTCACCTTTATCCTATTTTATGATTAATAGGGGTTCTATGAGTCATAAATTATGATAAAACAATGGTATAAACCTTAAAAATTGAATAATATTTTTCTATACATATTTTTTAAAAATATAAAAACCTTACACATTCAGTAGGATTTTTATAAAAACCTTACACATCTGATAATATGTGAAAACTCACTAGGGTATCCTAAGGCAAGTATGATAGTTTTTTAAAAACATGGTGTGGTTATCGTAAAAAATTATATATGTATTTTTTATACTAAAAAAGTTGAAATTTATTGATTTATATTATTTTAGTGGTTAAAATATCTTATATCATATACTAAGATATAGAAACCAAAAACCAATATAATATATCATATTTAATGACTATAGTATGAATGGAAATATAGTAAGAAAAATTTAATTTCTCATATATTTTCATCATTCAAACATAAAGAATTTTATCTAATACTTATGATAGGTTTATAATCATAATCAATTTTTAATATAAATAAAAAAATGCATAGAAACCTTAAATACCATAGATATTCATGATTTAAATATAAAAAAAGTAAAAATAAATAAAGAATAATCATATCATTAGACATTGTCTTATACTATCGATGTATTCCATTATCAATTGATGATAATAACCAAGGAACAATCAAAATATCATCACCCACATGGTGTATCCATTGGTTGATATGATTTATCAAAACTTATTGGAAGATATCACCTAACTACTTCATGAGATATGTTAGTACCTTTCTAATGAAAGGGGAAAGTGAGGGCTTGGAGAGGGTATATTTTCAACTAGGAGGACTTAAAATACCTACCCACTACTAGGACTCCTTTATATATGAAGCATGGATACTCCATAATCTATTCATCCTCTATTTTTAGAGGAAACCCTAATGCACGTATGTCACAATTTTTTTGATTCATTTCAGAACTACTTTCCAAAGGTATGAGATCATTGGGAATTATCTGGGACAACATGGAATGTGCACTGGTTGAGAGGATGGGATGTCTGGATCATCATATCCTATCTGGGGGAATTATATCTAACTTTAGGTCTCTATTTTATATTTAAGATATGTTCTTGAATCTTTTCCAAATACATGTATGAGACTAGTTACTAATGTGATAATGATATGATAGAATCCATGTTTATATGTGAAAGTATATATGTTTTAGAGGTTCTCTAACATTCACTTATTAATTAGAGATACTATTGTTTAAATCCATAAATTTTGGAACTTTGGAGTTTTTCATTGTACATAGAGGCAGGTAGTTTAGGGTTTTTAGATTGGGTTCCTAATAAATTTCTCTATACATATACCTATGATGGGAATCAGAACCTATATAGTATGGTTCCACTATATAGGACACATATTACCCTTTAAGGTTGTCTGATAAGGACTATAATATTTCTTTTTAAGGCCATGTATTTATGAGATTTATCAAGTGGTTTAATTCCACGCATTGTGAACTTATAGAAAAAATGTTCCTTAAAATGGTTGGTGTGAGAATTTTAGGTGAGTGTATTTTTCTACATCTTTTTTTAGATAATAGATCTCTTTAGGTAATATTAGAGTTTCATCAGGATCATGTCCCCATGAGGTATGTGGTGGAATTATCCCATTAAAATACATCATGGTGAGTGGTATTGTGAATTCATAAAGAATTTATCCTATTGAAGCGCTATCAGAGTGCACCCTTCTTAAACATTTTATTTCATGCATAAGTGTGCCACATGGATCATAAAACATGGATTAATTAAATATAATCATTTATTCCATGATAAAGGATTGTTTAATTCATACATGTAACTCTATAATCAATAAGTAAATGTACATAAAGGTGAATACCCTTGATAGAGAAATGGGCATGGTATTCCCTACATAGTGACTTTGGCTTGCAAAAACGTGTTGCAATTTCGGCAGCATAACGACGTGACATAAGAATTCCAAAAAATGGTTTATGAGAGAGAAATGGGTGTATCATAATATGTACAAGAAATAGATAATAATTGGGTCATATAGATACATGTTCCAACAAATTTAATGAAATTTAGATACGTAATACAAAAAAATAGCTTGAATGTATATGAGGAGAGAGAAATTCCTTACGGAATTTCAACATGGTAACGAGTGTACATGGGATTCGTTAATGAGAGATAAGGAGGATATCTAATTATTTGAAAATTAAAATGTAAGTATGGGGGAGGTGAGAAATTATACCCCAATATTTGTAATTGAAATGAAAAGGATATAACAATATAAAGAAACTTGGATAAAATTCCGAAAGAAAGAAATCTCTTACTTGGAATTGTGATCCCAAAAGATTGGGAGAGGCTTGAGAGAGGATTCATAGGAGCCTGGGGTTTCATGGTATGATTATAGAGAAATGAGGTAAGAGGATGGATGAACTCCAAAATCTTTGAGTGAAGAGGAAGTGGGAGCTTGGGTGGGTTTATATAGGAAAGGAGAGGGAATTCTTTTATTTAGGTTAGGGATACCACACATTAAACTCATCAAAACCACATACAATCCCATGTTTTTTGCCCATTGTTTTCGCCAAATGGGAGTGGAAAACAATATTTTACAAGGAAAAGGGCTAAACATATTAAAATAATAGGGTTTCTTAGGTAGAGGTGAGTCACACTCTCAAGAAAAACAATTTAAAAACATAATATGTTTTATAAGTCATAGAGGGTCCACTAAGGAATCCTAAAATTAATCAAAAAAAATCTAAAATCGAATTATTTTAAGGATAAAACTTATATTTTCAGAAAATATCATTTATAGTATTTTATTACATCACTATTGGGTCATTAGGATGTCGTAAAACACATTATATATTTAAACGATATTTAATTTTTACCCAAAAATTATACTGTCTCAAAAAATTATGATAAGTTCACCTTTTAAAAATTTCGATGTCCTGATTCCAAAAAATAGTATTCATTTTATCTAAATAGTTTTCTAAATATGTGAATTTTTACTTTTAAAATAAAAACTAATATTTATAAAAAATTCATTGGTTTTGACAAAGGGAGAATTCAAACCATAATAAAAAAATTACAATTGCATTCATAAAAAATATATGATCATTTACACATGATAAAAGTAATTTAATAATAATAATATTTTATTAATATATTATTTAATTCCAAAATCCATTAATTTATCAAAATTAACTAAAAATATTATTTGTTCTTTAAAAACTATTTACAGAGTAACAATAATAAAATGAATTTATATTAATTATTATATACAAAAATAATGCACATAATAATAGTTCTATGATATTGTTACATAACCCATGAAAACATCAGCATAAGACCTTTGGGTAAGGTGAGTGATAGTGACATAATCTTGGGGTGGATTGAATAAAATTTCTCGAGTGGTAATCTCTGTCAACTTCCACTTCCCCTGTTGGCAGTTCCGATCAAGCATAATGTATTCATGCTCAGCTTGGGATTGGTCTAGAGAGAAGCCCAATGATTCCATCTCCTTTCCGAGCTCTAGTAAATGGGCTTCGTATGGGGAAAGTCTACAACATGAGTCCATCACTTCCTTTTTCTGAGTAAAATGGATTTGTTAAAGCTCTGTATTTATACTAATCATGTGATCACTATTCAATGACTATATTATCAACGGTCAGAATTTTTAACAATATTTTAAAATAAAAAAACCAAATAAGTACATATGTTTTACATAATCATAAGAAGACATTTAAATATACCAAGAGGAATTTTCATTAATGAATTTTTGGGTCATTACAATATTCCCCCCTTAAGAAATTTTCCCTCAAAATTTACTTTTCCAATACTAAAACAGATGTGGGTTACTGTACTTCATAAATTATTCTGATTCCCATGTAGCTTCTTAAAACTTTTGGTTTTTCCAGAATATCTTGATGAGGTACATTGTCTTATTTTATAGAACTTTTTCTCTACGATCTAAGATCTTCACTGGTTTCTTCTCATAATAAAGATCATCCTCTAATTGTACTACCTATGAAGAGAGTACATGTGAATGGTTTGGTATGTACTTCCTTAATAGGGATACATGAAATACATCATGTATATTGGCCATAGTATGTTTACGTGCTAGTTGATAGGCCACAACCTTGACACAATCAAGAATCTCTAAGGGGTCGATGTACCTAGGACTTAACTTCCCTTTTTTTCCAAACCTCATGACCTTATTCCATGGAGATATGCGTAGAAACACCATGTCTCTAACATTGAACTCAAGGTCTCATCGATGGTTATCTTCATAACTCTTCTCTCGACTTTGGGCTGCTTTGATATGCTTCTGAATAGTTTTCATCTTCTCAAACATTTCTTTGACCATTTATTGTCCCAGAAGATTATGCTCACCGACTTCATCCAAATATGTCGGTGTTCTGCACCTCCTCCCACACAGAGCTTCATAAGGTTTCATTGAGATGCTCGAGTGGAAACTGTTATTATAGGAGAATTCAACCAGAGGAAGATGTTGATCGCAACCTCCTTAAATGTCCATTGAACATGATTTTAACATATCTTCCTATGTCTGAATAGTTTGCTCAGATTGTCCATCAGTTTGAGGATGATAGGTCGTACTAAAGTTCAGTTTAGTGATTAGAGCATACTGGAGACTTTTCCAGAACAGAGAGGTGAATCTTGGATCTCGATCGGATACAATATACAGTGGTACTCCATGCAGCCTTACCATATCTATGATGTATATCCATGCCATTTGATCCAATGATAAATCATCTCAAATTTTAATGAAGTGTGTAGACATTGTAAGACGATCTACAACAACCCAGATTAAATTTTTTCCGTTGGATGTCTTTAAAAGTCTGGTGACAAAGTCCATGGTGATGTTCTCCCATTTCCATGCTGGTATGGGAAATGGTTGTATCATCCCCTTAAGCTTCTTCCACACTTCCTGCACTTTCTAACAAACTAGGCACATTAATGTATACTAAGGAATCTCCTCCTTCATATTATCCATCCAATAATTATCTCAGAGATCATGATACATATTTTTGTTTCCTAGGTGAATAGAGAAATTTGAAATATGTGCATCATCCAAAACTTCCTTCTTTAGCTCTGGACTTAATGGAACACATATTCTTTTTCCAAATCTCCCAATTCCTTCTTCATTAACATTGAACTTTGAGTATTTCCCTTTTATGATAGCTTCCACATTCTTATGAATTCACACATCATTCTTTTGAGTGTCCATTAACCTTTCCAAAAGAGACGGTTGATCAATCATTTGTGAAAGGATTCCTGATGTTCCCTTATTTATGATTTCCATGTCCATATTCCTCAAATCTAAGAATATTGGATCCTTTCCAATTCTCATCAATGATAGAATCACTGGTTCCTTTCTACTTAGAGAATTTTCCTCCTTGTTCGATTTCCCAGGGTGGTAATGGATTGAGCAGTCCTAGTATTTAATCAACTCTAACCATCTTCGTTGGCACATGTTCAACTCTTTCTATGTGAATATATATTTGAGGATTTTTTGGTCCGTATATATTTCACACTTATCCCCAATGATATAATGCCACCAAATTTTTAAACTGAAGATCACCGTAGCCAACTCCATATCATGTGTTGGATAATTATTCTCATGAACATTAAATTTCCTTAAAGCATAGGCAATGACTTTTTCATTTTGCATCAACACACACCCCAGGCCCTTCTTCGAAGCATCAATAAATACCACAAACAATTATCTGCTTGTGGGTTAAGTGGGCACGGGAACATTGATAAGCCTCCTTTCCAACTCCTTTAAGTTTTCTTCACATTCATTACTCTAAGAAAACATTACTCCCTTCGGAGTTATCTTAGTAAGAGGGTTGGACCAACATGATAAATTTCCAACAAATCGTAGATAATATCTATCTAACCCCAAGAAGCTATGGATATCTATTATTGATGTTGGCCTCAGCCATCCCTCTATTGTAGTTTTCATGGATGGATCCATAGATATATCATTACTTATGATGATATGGCACATTAATGTGACCTCCTTAAACCATAACTCACACTTTATATACTTTTCATAGAGCTTCTCCTTTCACAAGGTCTCTAGTATAGTTCTTAGAAGATCTTCATGATCCTCCTTGGTTTTGGAGTATATTAGAATATCATCTATAAATACTACCACATATTTGTTGAGGTAATCTCAAAATACTCTATTAATAAAGTCCATGAAGATTTCTGGAGCATTAGTGAGTCCGAAAGGCATTAATATTAATTCATAGTGCTAGTATCTTATACGAAAAGTAGTCTTGGGAATATCTTCCTTCTTCACCCTTACTTGATGATATCTCGACCGCAAATATACCTTGGGGAAAGTATTGTGCTACACACATCTGATCAAACAAGTCATCAATTTTTGGGAGAGGATACTTTTTCTTTATCGTGATTTTGTTAAGATCACTATAATATATGAAAAGGCATATTGACCCATCCTTCTTCTTGATGAAGAGGACTAGTGAACCCCATGGTGAAGCACTTTGTCTTATAATCCCTTTATCTAGATTCTCTTATAGTTGTTATTTCAGCTCTTCAAGCTCCACTTTATCCATTCTATACGGAGTCTTGGATATTTGAAACACACCAAGTATAAGATCAATTGATAATTCAACATCTCTTCTAGGAGGAAGACCAGGCAATTCCTTGAAAAAAACTTCAGAGAATTCCATCACAATATGAATGTCTTCAAGGATGGTTTCCTCCTTAGACTCAATCATCTGATCCAGATATGCATGCTCATAGGTCATTAATATCAAGGTTTGAGATGATAGAACTAAAGAAGATTAATCATCCCCCTTGAACTTGTACAAAATTGGGGGTCTATTTTCCACATGGAGAGTTATTTCCCTCTCACGGAAATTTCTATTGGCTCTATATAAGGAAATCAAATCCATGCTAAGAATTGCATAAACTTCCACTAGAGGGTGTATGATGAGGTTCTCCACAAATTTCAATCCCAAAATTATAAAAGGGGAGGAGTTATATTTTTGGGATGCAATGATTGACCCATTTTCCGTACTCACCAAAATCTTTACTTCTGTGATTTGTGGTGGTGTTGGAGTTGTTCTACTAAATTTTTGGGATATAAAGAAATGCGTAGAAATATGGATGGTAACCCTACCTTTTACTTTTTGATTCTGGTTCTAATTTACCCAATATACACTTGGTAATGAGAACTTTTACCCTATTAAACACACAAAGAGGAATCAAAAGACAAAAAAGGATGACATATAAATTGCTTTTATTTCCTTAACTTATGAATCAATAGTCTTCTATATATGTTATCGATGATCTACTTTCTAACATATATTCTTAGGGGATTTTTTTTAATTCCCTTAATAATGGTTCATACTAATATTTTCAATTTAGAAAATAATATCAGCCAGGAGTGTCATAACCAAGAGTACATCAAGGCCCGTTTTCATACACCAGGATACCCTGGTTCAAGCCCAAAACTCCTTGACGGAGTTTTCACTCCTATGTACATCTGTGTCAGATTCGCCTCTACCTGCTCATATCTAGACAAGGATGTATTTTATTGATAAACCACATACTCAATACTTTACCAAAAGATAAGGATATTTTTTTATTAAACATAGTCTAGTCTCTAAGGCTTCACTAGGGTTTTCTTAATCCTAATCCCAAAAATAACTAAACCCATCCTCTGATACCAACTATAACAACCCTGATTTTTATTACACACTTAGACATGATTTATTAAAAAAAACTTCACTTCATAAAACATGGAAGATCGATAGTTCTAGTGCCTTTGGGTATTAAGAACATTACATAACAACTCAAAACATAAAACACAACATCTTATTGAAAACTTCCTTTACATGACCACTACATTCCCTCGTACTTAGCATTGCATAGGATAACCTGGGGACTTGCATAAGAAAAGGGTGATCTATAAAGCCCAGAAAGTGAATAAAAATGGAATAAAATGAGTAATACAATACATGTTAGTTAATAGGCATATCAATGTAGCACAATAGAAACATGAACATAAAGGCATGATAAACCATGATAATCATAACATGGAAATGTGGAAACAACACTTAACATGGAATTAGCATGATCCAAGGCTCATTACACATAGAGGATGCGTAAACCCTCATTCCACAAAAATCACGAGTAAACCTTTATTTCTCTTGAATTATAATGAGCCAAAAATCACTGCACATGACTTCTTGTGATACTATACTTTACCCAGTGCATTGGAGTGCTATCAGGGCACACCCTTCTTAAACATTTTATTTCATGCATAAGTGTGCCACATGGATCATAAAACATAGATTCATTAAACATCATCATTTATTCCATGATAAAATAATAAGGAATTCAAACATGAAACTATATAATCAATAAGTAAATTTGTATAAAGTTGAATACCCTTGATAGAGAAATGGGCATGGTAATCACTACAAAATGACTTTGGCTTGGAAAAATGTGGTGAAATTTCAGCATCATAACGACTTGACATAAGAATTAATAAAAATGATTTATGAGAGGAAAATGGGTGTCTCATCATATTTATATTAAATGGACATAAAGTGGGTCATATAGATACATGTCCCAACAAATTTAATGAAATTTAGATACATAATACTAAAGAATTCCTTGAATGTAAATGAGGAGAGAGAAATTCCTTACAAAATTTCGGCATGGTAATGGGTGTACATGGGAGGCATTGATGATACATAAATAGGATCTCCCATTATTCAAACATGAATCGGGCAGTATGGGGAAGGTGAAAAATCATACCCCAACATTTTTAATTGAAATCCAAAGGATATAAAAATATAATGAAACTTGGAAAAAATTTAGAAAGGATGAAATCCCTTACTTGTAAGTATGATCCCAAAAGATTGGGAGAGGTTTGAGAGAGGCTTATTAAGATTTTGGAGAACCTTGGGAGGATTATATATAGATGATTGAATAGTTTTGACAAACTCTAAAGTCTTTTAGTGAAGAGAAAGTGGTAGTTTGGGTGGGTTTATATAGGAAAGGAGCGGGAATTCTTTATTATTTAGGTTTGGGACACCACACATTAAAATAATCAAAAACACAAACCATCCCATGGTTTTGGCCCATGGTTTTTTCCAAAGGGGAGTGGAAAAAATATTTTATAAGGAAAATGTCCCAACATATTAAAATAATATGGTTACTTGTGTGAAGGAGAGTCATGCTCCCAATGAAAATAATTTAAAAAGATAAAATGTTTTATAAGTCATGGAGGGTCCACTAAGGATTCATAAAATTAATAAAACAAATATAATATCAAATTATTTTAATTATAAAACATATATTGTCCGAAAATATCATTTATAGTATTTTATTAAATCATTATTGAGTCATTATGATGTCATAAAACACATTATATATTTAAATGGTATTTAATTTTTACCAAAAAATTAGACTGTCTCAGAAAATTATGAAACATTAACCATTGGATAATTTTCAAGTATTGATTCTAAAAATAGTATTCATTTTATCTAAATAATTTTATAAATAATATAATTTTCACTTTTTAAAAAAATGACATTTATCGAAATTCCATTGGTTTTGACAAAAAATAGCTTTCAAACCTTAATAAAATATTACAATTACATTTATAAAAATTATATGATCATTTATACATAATAAAAGTATTTTAATAATAATAATGTTTTATTAAAATATTATTTAATTCAAAAATCCATTAATTTATCAAAATTAACTAAAAATACAATTTGTGCTTTAAAAACTATTTATAGAGTAACAATAATAAAATGAATTTATATTCATTATTATATATATAAATAATGAACATAATCATATTTATAGTGTCTGGTTACATAACCCCTTAAAAAGTCTGCATAAGACCTTAGTGTAAGGTGCGTGATGGTGACAGACTCTTAGGGTGGCTCGGATAACATCGCTTCAGTGGTAGTCTCTATCAACTTCCACTTATCCCATAGGTAGTTCCACTCAAGCTTAATGTATTCAATATCGGCTTTGAATTGGTCAAGAGAGAATCCCAAGGACTTCACCTCCTTTTTGAGATTCGATAAATGGGCTTCGTACGGGGAAATTCTATTGGATGAGGCCATCGTTTCCTTTGTCTGGGAAATTGGATTTGGTAAATCCCTATATTTATACTAATCATGTGATCATTGTTCAACGACTATATTATCAACGGTCAGAATTCTTAATGGTATTTTAAAATCCAAAACATAAAACCAAATAAGTGCATATATTTTACATAACCATAAGAATACATTTAAATATACCATGAGGAATTTTCATTAATGAATTTTTGGTTCGTTATAGGAGATATAGACTTGTGTAAAAGGAACTAAGGATTATTCATGGGATACACTAGTATGGGAATACCTAGGTCATGTATGATTTATGATTATTAAAAAATTATTGGGAACATGCATGGGGATTGATCTTAAGTAATATATTCATGTGTCCATGGATCATTCATCTTAAAAGGCTAGAAATTTTGGCAGGTTGAATTCCATAATAGACAGCCCAATCTAAGTGTGGTCTCAATATTATCTCTAGTACTATAGTATATATTATCAAGGGGATGAATTATTTTAATCAACAAATGAATTATATTAGTGTGGGAGGAAAACCAAGTATAATCCCATTATCTAGGGAACAAATAATCCAAAAAATTAACTCTATATTTCTTGATGATCTAATCATATATATCTACTAGTTATTGAGGAGAAAATAAAAATTAGTTTCCATTTTAGGAGAATCTTTTTGTGGTATGATATACTATTCAAATTATCCTAGACATGTTACCCTAGTTTGAGAGCGAGAGAACATGGGTTGCCAAGTGCACCCAGCTATGGAAGTTTCCCAAATTTTAAGGTATAGTTGCAGCTTCACCCCAATGTTGGAATAAGTGAAATATTTCTACCACGTTGGGTTTTTTGAAATGAGTGTTTCACTAATGATCCAAGGTTGAAGTGACCATCCTAGTTATTCGAAGTAGAACTAGTCACCTTATTTATGTTAGGTATAAGTGGTTTCTCTAGTGATGAAACTTGGGTGATCCTTATCTTTAGTGTATTGGGGTATTCATATATTTCCCTATGCATATGGTGCTCTAGGGTGCTCCTAATATGTGTCATTAACCATAGTTTTAAAGAAATATAGAGGAAATTGTATCCTGTAAAGTTTTTTAATATACTAAACCTTATAGAATCACAATTACTATAACATCCTCTTTATAAATGAACACCCTATTTCATGTTTAATTGTTTTTTTTTTTGGTTCCAGGGCATCGAGAATCAATTATGGAGTTTTTTAGTATATCCTAGGCCAGGTTCTTCCTATAGGATGTTGTTACTTTTTATGTCTATAACCTAAAATGTAAATAAGTCATGGGGAACAAGCCATGAAAACAGTTCATGTAATAAGTCCATAAACACCATAAATAATCTTTTTACATCATCAATATGTATCCCATGATAAATTAAACTAAGGTGGTGTGTTTTTATATGTAATTTAATTGTGGGGATTATACACCATAATTCCCTGGTTTATAATGAAAATCCATGGGTTATGACATAAATCCTTCATACCCAGTAGGTGTTATGCTCCACAAGAAATAATTCTAATTCATTTGATTTTTTTATTCCCTTCCATGAACCCTAGGATATTCTAGGTGAATGTTTGTGTATCCTCTTCTCTCAGATCACTTCATTGAGTGCATGATCTCAGAGTCGATTGTGTCACTTCTCCCATGTAAATGAAATTTCATCCTCTTAGTTTCTATTGTTATGGTTGTAGTGTTGGGATACACATATGGAATCGGTTGATAATATTATGTTTCTTGTTTGATATTTCTAGATATTTTGTTTGATATTCTTCTAGGGTGATTCTATACTTTAATTTTTGGTGTGGTGTGCATAGTTCTTCAGGTATGTGTGACCTAACCTCTCTGTTGACCCCTCTTGTGATAAATTTTAACTCTAATAAATCAAAACTGTTGATAGGGAATATATTTTTCTTTTTTTGGTCCTTATGGTGGTAATGGATTCTGTCACTTTTAGTGTGTAAACTGATTTTAAGGTGGTCAGTTTGTCCCTATACAATGTCATGGAAGTTGTTTATTTATCGTGTTTTATTAAATTATTATCTAAATGAATTTCCATGATTTGTTGATTTGTGTTTGTAAACAATGTTTTGAGAAAATATAGTTTTCCCATTGATTTGGTAAAATAAAGGTTATTTTTAAGAATTGTGAAATGGTTTTAAAATCATGGTTTTTATGAAATTATTTTTAAAATTTATCATATGGGAATCCTTGGGTATATAGGTGGGGACTACTACTTCCATGTATGGTGTGTTTTATTTTTCATCACTATTTTACATGGATGGTTTAAAAGTGTTATTTAAGGAATAATTATTATATTTTTTACATGATTATTATTATTAAAATATAAATTAATATATACCTTATTTACATTTTATAGAAAATAAAAATTTCCTTTTTGTGTATGTGCAGACTACCTCTTCCATGAAATGATATATTTAATTTTTCATCATTGCCCTACTTTGATGATAATAATAATGAATTTAATGAATTAAAATGATTATTTTGACATGACTAAAGTTTAATAAATGTCTTATTAATATTTAACTCATTATTAAAATACCATCTTTTTTTCATAAAAAATTACTAAAACAAGTTCATCACTAATTTTTCATTTATGAATCATGACAAAAACTCTTGTTAAATAAAATTTGGAATTTATAAAACATTATAAAGAATAAATTTTATTATCTTTTATAATATATAAATTATGATATTTGTATCAAAGAATGAGGATTGGCCTAGAAATGTTTAAGAATGTGTGAAATAATCAAAATTGAAAGCATCTAATGATTAAAATAAACTAAAATTAAATAATAAATGTATAATATATGAATAAAATTTAAATGTATATAGGTTAATATATTGGAATTTGGTTTTTAAATAAGTTACAAATATGGTTATTTTTATTATATATGAATTTAAATCACCTTCATGAATTTTTAGAGAATAAGTAGGGGACTCTCAAATCTCCAATTTTCTTCTTTTGAGTAATAATGCTTCTCCTTAAGCATAAACCATATAAGTTTGGCTTATTTGACCCTATTATTATAATTGGATGAATTTACACTTTCATTTTTTGTCATTAAAAATTGTTTTACACATAATTCTCTTTAAAGGAATGTTGCATTAAAGATCATGATACCCATAATAGGTTTTATTGACTTGAATTCTTTTCTTGATCCATAATTATTCATTGTTGACTATGATTATACAATATGGTTTTCATATATCATATGATGATATAATCTTTCCTTTTATCCTTATTTTATAGTAAATTATAATTTCACATGAAATAAATCTAATATTAAAAAAATTTATCTTCATAAAATTTTATGATGTTAAGAATAACTTAACTCCTCTATAAATGATCTCTTTGTATTCATTGTATATATTCAATTACTCCACCAAAATTCACCACACTTATTTTGAAATAAAAATAAGTAATTTTTCTATTAATCATTAAATTTATATTAATCTATTCATAAATAGAATTTTTATCAATTTTTTATGATGTGGGTTTTAATAAAGATATTTTTAATATTGAAAATCTTTTTTCCTTTATGATAATACAATTTATCTTATACTCCACATTAAATCCAAATAATTTTTTTATTTTTCAAGGATCCATTATTGAAATTTATTTCCAAATATTTTTTGAAGGATTCTTAATTTCAGTTTCTCAAAAAATTATATTTTCAAAAGTGTCTCACAACCTATTCTCTTTTTGAAAATGTTATGAAATTTTTTAGAGACAATATTATATTTCACTTCTATTTTAATAATTAATTAGAAAATATCTATATCCTATGGTGTTAGGTTTTATGAATCTCTTTCTAAATTCCATTTAGAAGAAAACAATTGACAGATTTTTTGGTATAAAATGATATACTATTGACATCATTTTATGTGATCCCCTTTAGAAATGTTACATGACCCATTTAATTATATGGGTTTTCAAGATATGATTAATTATTAATAATTTATCAAAATATGATATATTTTATTGTGTGGGGTCATATATTTCCCACTAATTAATTAGTGAATATATATATCAAAGGGATAAAAAATCATGGAGAGTATGGGTTTGTTCACAAATTATAGCATGAGAATCATGGGTTTTATCGCAACATGAAGAATAGGAATCATGGGTTTTCTCATGATAGAAATAATGGGAATCATGGGTTTTATTAAAAAGTTATGATATTTTATTCTTATGTTTGTACAATATTTTTACGATAATCTAATTACTTATGTTATACTCCCACAAATCAATATTGTTGTTATATAGTTCTAAGCCATGTCATAATTATTATTTTTTATTGATGGAATTGATATGGTCTTATGTTCACATATAATTATCCTTAGTTATTGAACAAGTTTTATGATTACCACTTATACAGTCCTGATTATTTAACAGATATTTCTCCCGTATCCACTTTTTCTCACATTTTTATGATCTAACCACCATGATTCATTGATAATTTTTCCCATAAAAAGTGTTTTATCTGACCCATTTTTATTCTTACATTCCATATGTTATAAAAAAGAGTATAACCTATAATAATTATGTAAGGTTTTCCAGTGTGATTAAATTATAAATAACTATTCCAAAGTATTTTAAAATAATTTTCTAATCATCCTTATACTTAATGAAATAAAACCTTTAGTTCTTGGTATTTTGATATTTTTGTGAGATTTAATGTTTAACTTATGGAAATGGTGTAAAGGATATATATTATTAAATGAAGTCACCTTAGTTGGTATCAAATAGTGGTTTAGTTACTTCTAGGGTTTAGTTTAGTTATTTTTGGGGGTTTAGACTAGAGAAGATTAGTTAGAATCAAAGGGATAATTCTAAGTATAGGATAACATCCTAAATATTTTTACAAGTTGAGATTTTTTGGTTTTATATCAATTAAATCACTCTCTAGATACAAACAAATGGATATATAATCTAATACAGATTCACCTTGGTGTAATAACCCTGTAAAAAGATGATTGGGTATTAACATAATCTTCATTCATTACATGACAAAGAGGCATAATTGTTCACCTAGTTTAACACTCCTAGGGGATATGATTTTTAGATTCACACACTCATTATAAAACATTATGAGTGATTAAATTATTTTTGGGTTAGAGAAGCTAATAGGAAAATTTACCTAGATAACCTATATTAAATTCTATTGATTTATATATTCACATATGCACATTATTTTTAGTAATTTCTTTTACAGTTTATTTTATATAAATTTAATTTAACTATTATCCACAATAAACATTAGTTTATTTATATAATGCTTAAAATTTTAAATAACCATGTTAAAATTTAGTGTGAAAGAAAATACAATGATTATGACAAAGAAGAATAAAATTGGGTGGGAGATAGAGTAAATATCATATAACTCTTAGAAGATATGAAAAATAACACATGACATGTTGAGGTATGTAATAAACTAAATAAGGAGAAACTTTTTATTATTTCCTTCATATGAAAAACCCACCCTCCTTCAGTGACACTTCGAATACACTTATTTCTATGTAATGAATTTTTGTGATATAAAATATAATTTCCATTATCCAATGCTAGTAACATGAGATGGTAGATCTATCTGTTTATAATTTTGATAGAGAATCTGACCAGTGGTGTGATATTATTAAGGATGAAATGAAAAAGGATGAAGTATAATCTATTTAATGGTGGTTTATTAAGAATGTTTTGGTCATGATGTATTTTCTTTGAATTGTTCATAAATATATAGAGATATAACTATTCTTGTTAAGAAAAAATGTGGATGAATCCATTTAAATTAATGAAGAAAACTTCACAGGGATTGTAATGTATGACTATGGTCTCATATTTAACCATGAAAGGAAAATAGACTTTTTCATTATTGACTTAAAGTCATGTATCCAAAAGGAATTATCCATAAGAGTATTTAGAATCTATAAAGAAATGGTTTATTGTTTACTAAAGGATGATATAGAATCCTGGTAATTTTCTTATTCTAGAGAAAACATGTATACTATCATGAAATATTCAATGATATGTAACATGGAGGAATGAAAATACAAGTTCTTATATGTCCAAAATGTTGGAGGAAGCACCAGGGTAATTGGATGAAGGTATCAGGTATGTGTTTTGAGTATGGTAAATCCAGGGAACAGCCCCATAATTGGTGAAGTAATGCTAAGAGTTTGATTAATGAAAGATAAGGGAAAAATGAACCAACTAATGTGCCACCCACACATAAATTTTAAATGAAAGGTATTTTTGAATTATGAAAATTGATTCCCTAAACCCAAATATAATGGAGAGAATGCGCACAAAAAACTATTAAACCAAGGGAATAAAGAAGAGTGTATGTTATCACAACTGTTGAGGTGGATCATGATAACGATGTAATAAAAGGAACATTTATTCTATACCCATGTTCTACAAATATCTTATTTGATTTTAGTTATTTTATTATATTATAAGAGTTTTCCAAGAATTTTGGTTCAGAAAACTCAACCATTAGATGTTGAATTATCTTTGAAAACACCTTGTTGTATAATGATCGTGTATAAGATATATAACTCTTCCTTGATTGATATTTTTGTATTGATACTTCCTATATAACTAGTTATTATTTCCTTTGTTGAATTTGAAATAATATTGGATATGGATTGGATTTCCCTATATAGATATTATATTGGTTTTTAGAATCAGAAACCCTCGATTTATATACAGAATCATCCCATTTTTAAATATAAATGAAAATATTATGATGAACTCCCATTAGAATAAAATTTTATAATATGGGTCTTGATACCCATAAACTAGGGTCTTATAGCTCAAATTAAGGGGGAGGGGGGGTTGTGAGTCCTAATTGATGACATACATATTATAGAGAAATGTACTGATGTATTTCCAGATGAACTATATATTCTTACCCTTGAGTGTGAGGTTTAGTTTTCAATTGATCTCAAACAAATATTCATACCATTCTCAAATAGTTTTCATATAATAGATTCCATATATTTTGAATAATTAAATAATAAACTACAGAAGAATATAAACAAGGGTATTATATTCCCTAGAGCCTCACCATGGGGTGAAGTAATCCACTTTTTAAAAATAAGGATTTATTAATTCATCTTTTCATTAATTATCATGATATTAGAGAAAAAAATTCCTTTAATCCTTATCAATAATCTATTTCATCAACTCAAAGGAGTTATACACTCCTTAAAGATTACATTACCTATGTAAATAGTCAATTAAGGGTCAAAATTGAGGATATTTCCAACACATATTTTGTATGTCTTATGAAACTAGGAATTTATAGTGATTCTATTCAGACATAAAAAATTTCCAACAATATTTATATATCTAATGAATATACTCTTTGGTAAATTCCGTGATTTATTTTGGTTTTATTCATAAAATATGGTCTCATAATTCCATGAGTAAATAATTCCATGAACATCATTAATGGATTCTGTTCAAGGCCATATATAAGTTAAAATTGTTTTCCAAATTTATAAAGTATTTCTAATGATAAAAAAGTGTCATTCGTGGGTTGTGTAATCAAAATAAAGGGAATATCTATGGATTATTAAAAGTCAAAGTTATTGAAAAATGGACCTAACTGACCATAGTGATGGAGATCCATAGTTTTATTAGTCTAGTTGGATACTATCAATGATTTTTTAAAGATTTATCATTGATATTAAATCCACTAAACATGTAAACATAGAAAGGAGTGAAGTTTCATTTAATGTGAGAAAATATTCAAGGAACTAAAGAAGAAGTTGGTCACTACACCTGTACTTAAAAAACCCACATAGTGGGTAAGGATTTCGTAATATATATGAATTATTTGAATAAGGGATTACGATTCACCCTCATATAGAATGATAATGTAATATTTTATGCCTTGATTAAACTCATAATAAAAATTTATTGATGCATTATGTTGATATTGTTGTAGTTATCTATGCATTAAAGATATGGGGGAATTACCTATATTTTAAAAAGTGTGAAATAAAAGATAATAAAAATATCTTGTAATATATATTCACATAGAAGGAGTTAAAAATGTATTTAATGTGGTGGTTGTAACTGATAAAAGGTTATAATTTATCAATACATTTTCACTTGAGTATGGAAAAAATTGTTTGATTCTCAGAGTATCAAATATCATAATGCCTAATCCATAATTATGGTTAAAAATAACCAATACTCAGGAATTTTTAATGGATGAATCTTTATGTTATAATGGAAGGGGAGAAAGAACATTTTTAAAAATAATTTATCAACTATATACCCACATGAATATTAAGAAATGTCATAAATATAATCTGGATGTACCAAAATTGGTAGTGAATATTCTAAATTTCAACTTTGATAGAAATGGTGTTATATGTTTTGGAACATGAATATGTGTCCCATCAACAACAGAAATAAAGACAAAAAGTTTGTATAATTTGAATAGCTCATTATTCATTATTCATATAGGAAGTATGAAGATGTATAGGCATATATAGAAAAATATCAGGTGGGATATCTTGAAATGGGAGATTATAAAATAAAAATATTTATGGTTAGTGTTCCTGAATGTTAAGGTTAAATGATAGAATACTAATGGGATAACACATCTAGTACACATACCATTATATAAATGGGAATACATCACAATGGTTTTTTATAGGACTCTTAGGGAAATCTAAAGTCTATAATTTTATATGGGATTTTTGTCAATATCCTTATGATGTTAGCTCATTTTATTACCATAAAAGATTATTTTTTTATTAAAGAACTCATTATGTTATACAAAAGTTTAGTGTTAATGTTTCTTGTAGTACCAGTCTCCATTGTATCTAATATAGATCAATAGTTTACCATGAGGTTCTATATAAGTATTCATTAAGTAAAAGAGAGATAGGTGAACTTTAGCACTACTTATTACCCTAATACATTTGGTCAGTCTAAAAATATCATTTTAAAACTTTAGGCTATGTTTAGATCCTACTAAATAGATTTACAAGGATTTTAGAATAAAAAACTCCCCTTGGTAGAGTCATCATATAACAATAGTTTCCATTATGTCATTTAGTTAGGATAATATGAGGCTCTGTATGGGATGAAATGTAAGACTCCAATATACTAGGATGAAGTTAGAGAGTGTAAGTTGATATGACCTAAAATTATTAAATAAATGATGAAGAAGTTTCAAACCATTCAATGTCAGATGAAGTATGCACAAAGGTTTAATAAGAGTTATATATATAATCATCAATATGAATTATAGTTTGAAGTTAGTGATAAGGTGTTACTCTAGATATCTCATTGGAAGAAGACTATAAGATTTTGTAGAAAAAGGAAGTCGGTCCCTAGTTATATCATTTCCTACAAAATCCTAGATAATTTCAGGGTTTTATTTTATCACATAGAACTCCATCATGACCACTCCAAAGTATATGATGTGTTTAATGTAACGTTGTTAATAATGTATATAACAGACCCTTCACATGTACTAAACTCATAAGCCATGAAATAATAATATCATCTCTCGTATAGAGAATATTTAATAAATATATTCGATATAAGGGATTATTATCTATGTAATAATACCATCCATTTGGTCAAAGTTTTATGGTTGAATAATATGTTTTATGAAGTTATGTGGGCACTTGAGGATATAATGAGACAAAAGTATCCACATATATTTTCATCATAGTAATACAAATTTGAGGATGAAATTAAATTTTAGGGTGGTGGGAGGAAACAACCCATGATTTTAGTGAATATTTATCCTTAAAATATACATTGTGTTAAATTCATTGTTTCAGACACAACATCGAATGTAAATAAATTGTGTCATATTTTACTATAAAAAATATAACCTTTATAAAGTAGTTTTTGAATTAAGGAGTATAAATAAAGGTAACTTCATTATATAATATTTTTTTAAAACAATAATTGTATATTTTAACATTGAAGCACCGATGAAATTCAATTATAATATCCAAACATCTAACAATATCTTTTTATACATAAAAATTCATTTATTCTAAAATTTAAATTTTATACATTGTGAATTTTTATTTAAAATAAATAAGTATACGATGGTTAAATTATGATAAAATACTTTTTTTATATTAATAATATAATAACACTAATTTAATTATAAATTGATATGAAATAAGAATAATAATAGTTAATATTTAGAAATTTTGTTTTTCTATAATAGTAGTTTTCATTTTATTTTCTGATTTCTTTTAAAATTTTTATTTCTAAATTTTATAATTTTATTTTTAAAAATTAAAATTTTTTATTTATAATAACAATATTCAATTTTTACCAATTTTTTTCAGAAAATATTAATTTTTATGTCAATAGTGAAAAGGACTATTCTTTACAAGTACCAGGAATTTTATGAAATGATTAAGGTATGAGAATAACCTAGAATTTATGAAATATTTATATTGAATAAATATTTATTTAAAAATTAAAATTATACATTTAAAAATTTTAATTTTAGATTTAAAACCCAATATATGAAATTTTAGAACATAACTTATATTTTTATCTAAAACTGTTTTTCAAAGAGCTATACATTTATTATTTTAGAACTCATTTTTATTAATTTCATAAATTTTATCTATTAAAATGGATATCATATTTGGGATTTTAAGTTCTAAATTATATAATAATATCCATTTTATTTTAATATATATAAATAAATTACATAGGAAAAAATCAATTACAAAAAAAAAAGTCAAAATGGTTGAATTAATAAATTAGAGGGGGTAAAAGAGCTTGAACACAATTAAAAAAATTACATAATTTAGTGGTTAATGACTTTATCTACCTTTAATTTTTTAAACTCAATTATTTTCTACATTGTCTCTACTTTCCATATTGAAAATTATTTAATTTTTAGATTAATAAATTATATTTTCACAAATTTCATTCTCTTCCTTTATTAAAGGATTCTCTCACCATACCATAAAATTTATACAAAAAAATTAATTCTCCACTATAATCTGCCCAATTTCTACCATAAAAAATCCACCCATACATTCTTGAGCTTTTGCCACCTATAGATAACTTAAATTTCTTTTAAATCATGATGGTTTGAAAGAATAAATCAAAAATCATCTATTTATGTATTTTCTCCTCTATAATTATTCTCTCATTTCTTATTCTTATTCTATACCTTCTTAAATTTAATCTCCCTATAACACCTGAGATTTTTATGAGAAATATTTTGTATTTATGTTATATAAAGCATCAAAGTAATCTTTCACTACACACAACACTATCTTGGCTTGCTTTACACGCAATCACGACCTTCCTCGATAGCTTGCGTCGTACGCAATACCGAGTTTCACTTAACAACGATATACTATTAAAATATTATTAAAACTAGCCGTTATGAATAGTAATACACACTTGTTAAATTTTTTTAAATTTTATCATTCAAAATTGACTTCATATTTGGATTCGGAATATTGAAATTATCCTAGGGTGAAATTTTGGAATTTTTCTGAAAACTTTTAATTTTTGATGAATAGTGAAAACACTGGGTTACTATTTAAAAACCGACATTTTATTTAAATAATTATTTATTTTATTTAAATTTATTTTAGGTCAAAATTGATACATAATACCTATATAAGTTCAATACAATTCATTTCAGTCATTTTATAATAATTTTAGATATATAAAAATTTTATTGAACTTTTCACCGTCTTTTACCTACCTCCTAGGAGAATTTGCAAATTTGCATAAAACTTAATTTTACTACTTCTATGAGTGTAATTTAGAAAATACAATAGACATGTTTAATATCAAGGACTAAAATGTGGTTCAATGAGATGAAAATAATTTTTTGGTGAATAATAACTTTTTTCTTTTTTTATCACGGTTAAAAGTAAATAGGGTAATTAAGGGTAAAAATGTTATTATTATTACACTAAAACATGTCCTAATTCTACTGTATAAGTGTAATTCGACCAAAAACAACCTTAGTAATAAAATATGACCATTTAGTCCTACTTTTATTAGATTAGGACATTTATTATTAATTTATTTAAAGAAGGGTTAAAATAGTTAAAATCAAAGTTTAATAATTAAATCATTTTTAAAATAGAGTTCTACATAAGATAAATTTTATTATAAATATTCATTATAAAGATAAAACATATTTACTATATAATGGTATTTTATTTATAATTTTTAGACATTAAATAGGTTAATTTATTTATGACACAATGATGATGTAGTAATTATCTTATTAATGAAATATTAACATAATTCATGTTATAAATACCCAAATAAATGTAATTTGAGACTTTTTATGAATTAAAATAATTTTATAGGTTAATATGACATGTTAGTATTTATTTAATTAACATTTTTAGAACTAATCATGCTTTTATAATTTTCAAAAAAATTAATTACCAAATAGTGTCAAAATTGACATAAAATAGTTTTTAAAAAAAATATTATATTATTTATTGTTATTTTATTCCTAAAAATCTGAGGTTCGGCCAAATGACTTAGATAAGGTTATATATATTAATAATAAAACAATTGGGGTTCTTTTGTCTTGTTATAGTATGTTTATTAACCATATAGTGTAAGAAAACAAAAAGACACGGTAAAAGTTAAATTATTTAACTTAGAGTTAAATCTAAATGATAAGTATAAAATAGGAACCTAAACTTGTATAAATTATATTGGATGAAAGGATTTCGACCCATCCCCACCTTACCTTAAAAATAAATCAATTTTGAGCTATTAAAAAACCGAATATGACTTTATAATAAAATAATATTTTATGTTTTCCTAAGGTGCCCCTCTCCTCCCTTATAAAAGGGCACCTCCTCCCTCTCTTCCTCACACTACTTTGAGCCTTCATGCTCGGCCAAACCCTGACCATTTCACTTCCACACTTCCCTAGAAACATCCTAGGGGTCCTTGTCTTCTTAAAAGACCAATTTTAGTGCCCTAATAGGAGGTTAAGAAGAGGCTCTTCAAAGAAGAGGTAATGTCCATTACCGATTCTTTCAACTTTATTTCTTCTTATACTTCTTCTTATTTAGTTGTTTCATTATGAAGTAATAACATCAGTATCACTCATATATGGATATGTTATTATAAGTAATAAACAACCCTATTTCACCATCTATACATCCCACGGAAAAGGAAATCACCGCACATCTGTACGTACGGAATACCGTCTCCACGTCGTGGTGTAAATTATTTTCCACCACCACCATACTTGGATTGGTATAATGGTGTAAAGAATAAAAATATATGATTATTTTTAAATTTATATTTATTCTGAAATATTATACATACACTTCAATACAATTCCACGATCATGGGAATGATATCATCGCTCGTGCGTACGTACGGCCTACCGTCTCCACGATGTGATGCGACTCGTTTTACATGATCTTCAATGCTTAATGATTATATAAATCAATTGAATAAATAAATATGATATATATTACACTAATAACATTATGTAAATGTGGTATCTATAACCTAAAATAATAATAAGAATTTATTCGACAAAACACGCATAAGAACAAAAAGTAATAAACACCCGAATAACAAGTAACAATGAAATATTACTAATAAGAAGCTAAGAATATGACCATATATGATATCATAAAAATAATTATGACTCTGTGATAAGTCAATGACATTATTTAAATCATTATATAGGAGTTTCAGAAACTTACGAAGCAAATCAGACCTGAGGTAAGGGAAAATATCACAATCTCATTTTCATCCGACATTGTTTATTCATCAGAATTTATAGGGTCATATTTATCACCCACATACATGTTTCTTCAATATGTAATATTATTTATATCCTCATACAATTTTTTAAATCTAATTTTACCCTTCGGTCAGTTTTTAGTAAAAGATATGAAAGGAATCTTTTGTGGTTTTTCGTACGAGGTACTTTTTCACTTTTTCGGCCAAAGTACGAGAAGAATGTTTTCTTAACTTATACGGTATAAATGGATTCCTATGATTTCAGAGAACATTATTTCCATTAAGCTTCCATTACAAGTTTTCAAGTTTATTTTTAATCAACTTTATTTAGTTTAAAATAATATGACATTTTACGAAAGGAAAATGTTTTTGAAGTATAAAGGATATTTTCCTCAAGAATGGAGTTCAAGAATTTTATCAAAATTATTTTCCATCTAAGATAATATAGGGTTCTATTTATATCCCTATTTTTACATTGATTTGATTATGTTTTGATGGAATTATTTTTATGATGTTCTTTTATCTTATATGGATTATGTTATGATGTCATGATATTTAGGAATCCCATTTTTATTACATGGGTTATGCTATGATGTATGATTTATGATTTTGTGGCACACATAAGAATGGTATCATTATGAGATGGGTGGTACCTATATCTCCCTCCAATTAATTGGGTAAAGATTTATATCTCATGAGATATATATGGCTGGAATGGCAGGTTAAACCGGTTTAGTGAAACAGGACTGAAACAAGGAGTGAACTCGATTCAGAAATGGACTTTGTCCGCTAAGATAGTCTTGGAAATGAGTCTTGACTACTAAGAAATTATTATCTATGATTATGTGTGTATTCCACAATGCTTCATGTTTTATGTTATGATTATTGGGATTACGTTTCTCTACTATGATTTATCCCATGTTATGAAATTATGATCTCTTTTGCAGGTTAAGATTTCCAAAATGATATGTTCTTATGAATATTATGTGATTGATATTTATTTTTCTTACCCTTACTAAGAATTTGAGCTCACCCTTTTTTTATGTTTTCATTTCCCCAGGGCAGGAAGAAAGATATTAAGTAAGATATGCCAAAAGGGACTCTAGATATGATAAAATAAAAGGGAGACAGTGTAGATGATTTATGAACCAGTGGTTTATGTTTCCCAGTTTCTAAAGACACTATACCTATACGGTCCTTTCATGGTTTTGTTATATTTTGTAATAAGTGTAATTCAATTTTGAATTATTAACAATGTATGTAAAGTATGGGTCGTTATAGTTGGTATCAGAGGAAAGGTATAGTCAACCTTTGGAGACTAGGATGTGAAAGCCTTAGTAAGAACCCTAAGGATATATCTTAGCATAGAACACAATCTTAGTGTTTTATAAATGGCCATGAATAACCTATGATAAGACCTTAACTATAAAATTTTATTCTTGATTATGTGGTTTTCCTATTATAATTTGTGTTGCTCACACTATTCTTCTTGGTTTTAGTCAATGGCTGGAACCCGAAGGAATCATGTTAATGCGGAATGCGACGAGCAATGCAATGATTGTCCCCATGAGCAACCAAACATTATGGGAGCTGGAATGAAAAATCTTGTATCCATGTTCACACAACTTTCTCAAGCTATGAATCATGTAGTACTTCCAAACAAGCAAAGGAAGGAGAAATATTCTGTTGAATCCTTCATGAGGCAGCGTCGACCCTCATTCGGTGGGTCTACTGATCCATTAGTGGCTGAACAATGGATCAGTGCCACTGAAAAGGAATGAAATTGAATCCATGGAATGGGACGAGTTCAAGAACTTATTTTTCAATAATTAATTCTCTAGTATTCTTTGAACAAAGATGGAGAAGGAGTTTCTTGAACTAAAGAAAAAGGATGATGAATCTGTTGGTACCTATGAAGAAAATTTTACAAGACTTGCAAGGTACTATTTTGGTATTATTATCCAACCTGAGAGTAAGTTTTATCAATTCTTTAGTGGCTTAAAACCAAGTCTTCGAAGGGAATTAGCTATAAGGGACTTCAATAGCTACGAGGAAATCATTCTATGTGCTGTCAAAGTTGATATGGAGATTGGAGTAACCCATCAGTCATATGGGTTTGATAAGAAGAGGAAAATGGAATTCAAAGGGAAATCTAAAGAGCACACTGAAAAGAAGATGAGTTTTCCCTTATGCTCAAAGTGTGGAAAGAAACATGGAGGGAGTTGTCTTAAAGGGACAAGTAAATTTTTCAAATGTATAAAGGAAGGTAATCGGGAATTTGAATGCCACAATGATGGGAAGAAGATGTCTAGTGATGCGAACAAAGAAAAGGCTACACAGGGTTCACCTCCTACACTTCAATGTTACAAGTGAAAGGAAATGGGGCATTATGCCAATCAATGCCAAAATCCAGGGTTTGATGATGATGATCGACTTCAACAAAATCTTAAGGCCAAAGACAAAGGAAAGTCACATGCAATTACTATCGGCGATGTGGAGTACGACAACGAAGTGGTGATAGGTACACTTACCATCCACTCTAAAGTATCAAATGTTTTATTTGATTCTAGATCCACCCACTCTTTTATTTATGAAGAATTTTATAAGGGTGTCACCATATTACTTCAACAATTAGATGTTGAGTTGGCTGTGACAACTCATAATGGCACAACAGTCGCATCAAAAGTTTACAATTCTTCTCCAATTGAAGTTTGTGGGAAAGTGCTTCCTGCAAATCTTGTGATCCTTCCTACACTACTAGAAAAACAGGTATTTGCGACGTGGCATTTGCGACGGGATCCCGTCGCAAATGGGTTTTTGCGATGGGGGCCCGTCGCAAATAGCCCGTTGCTGAAAACGGCGTCGCAACAACACTTATTTGCGACGGGCCCGTCGCTAAAGCCTTTTTTTGCGACGGTCATTCTCCCCGTCACAAATAGTACTCCGTATATTTGTAAAAAAACTTTTAAAATAGTTTTTGTGACGGGACCCGTCGCAAAAACTATTTTTTAAAAAAAATAAAAAACTATTAATAAATTATTTTAATGCATATAATAATACTAGTATTTGCGACGGGCATAGTATCCCGTCGCAAATACTATAAAAAAAATAAAAAAATAAATTATTAATAAATTATTTTAATTAATATAATAATAGAATTATAATTGACAAATAAAAATAATAAATTATTTTAATTAATATAATAATAGTAGAATTATAATTCAAAAATAAAAAATAATAGAATATTAATAAATGATTTAATTAATATAATAATATTAGAATTATAATTCATAAATAAAAAAATATTAATAATTTATTTTAATTAATATAAAAATAATAGAATTCTTTTACATTCAAATATTAAAATAATTCAAGTATTACAAAAAATATAATTAAATTATAATATTATAAAATTTTAATATATATATAAAATTTAATATTATAAAATATAAATAATATTATTATTCATATTAATATTGTTATTTAAAAATATAATATTATTAATATTTTATAATGAGACAGAAACTACGAATAGAAAAAAAAAATATTTTGATTTCACAAATTTTATAACATAAATACAAACTCTAATCTGAAGGAGGGGGGGAGGTGGGGGATCTGCAGATGGTGGTGGAGGAAACTCCATCCCTAAAGCATGAGTGAGTCGGCGCATGTACTTCATCTGCTCCTGATGCAGCTGCTTCCACCGACTCGCCTGCTCCTCGTACAGCTGCTGCTGGCGTCGACGCTCCTCCTCATGCTACTGACGCATCTGCTCCTGCTCCTGTCGGAGACTCTCTATCTGTGCAGTCTGAGATCGCAACTGATCCTCATACTGTGTAGTAGAAGAAGATGTACGAGCTCCTCTCGAGCTGGACGCCGACATCGCAGCACTGCCATAATAATCTCCGGGAGTTAGTCGAGAGCCGATACCAACTACCCGGCCCTTCTTGAAGGCATACTGGGTGGCCTGCATCCATGCCGCCTCATCAAAATGACGGGCAGTGGTCTGATCTGATGACTCGGCCTGACTCTCAGGCCGGGCCTGTGACGCTGCGGCCTCATATGACTCCTATAGTTACAATTTAAAATTAAAATTGTGAATATATTATATGCAGTTAATTTTTAAACTTGAAAACAAATAATACTGACCACGATGTGATGCTGACGATCACCTCTGAGCTCCCCGGTAGCAGGATCACTATACATCCTCCGATATACGTCGTACTCTGTAATATCGGGGTGCTCGACAGCCTATAAGAATAAAAAATAAACTGTTAATATTTATAGTTATATAAAATATTTATAAATAATGTACGTACCAGATGCTGTCTATGAGTACTGAAAGAACGACTCCCAGCTCGATGAGTCACCTCCTGTCTCCCCCGATTCTGCCTCCCCACCGATGATCTCCTCTGAAAGGCACCACTCAACTAGTGCGCACGTAATCCATCCCATACATGGGATGAAATATACTCTGGTCGGTGTGCTCTACATGACTCGTCAAAATCTGACAGTCCTACTTTCTTCATCGCAGCTTTTCTTAAATTGTGCAAAAACTGACGAAGGCGATCACGCATGGCCACCTCCCATGCCTCCTGGATGGCGTCACGCATGGAATCCTCAATCGGATACCATAAACCCTAAAAATAAATCAAAATATCAAGTTAGAAATGAAATAATTTTCAAAATAAAAATTATTTATTTACGTACGTACCAACCAATGGCCGAACATGGCCTACTGCACATCAATGGGAATCTTCTCCCATGTGGTCCACGGCTGAGAGAAATAGTTGCGCAAAATAGCGCTTCCCTATCCGACTTCTATATGTGGAAAACTGAAAAAATAATAAACATTTGTTATGTGAATAGATTAATGAAATCTTAGTCAAATCCATAGGTTATCACACCTCTGTGTGCGTGGATCAAACCCAAGACGTGGACGTCGCTCGGGGACGGGGTCAGGAATCATCAATCGTGCAAGACTGCGCCCCCTCCGCGTACTCCCTGGAGCGCCTGCATGGTGAGGGTCATCTGTCAGCAACTCATCCGCATCGAAAGTCTGGTCAGCATCCGCCAACTCACGAAATGTGGCATCGTCCATCTGAAACAGAAAATGTTAATGTTAGCAAATAATTGATTATTACTATTATATATACATATATACATATTATGATTGTATATAAATACCATCGAATGCTATCAGTGTTCATCTTCATCATCATCTTCATATATGTCAATGTCATCTTCATATTCCTCCTCAAAATCATCGATATCCATTCGAGTTATAGTTGCTTCATCTCTTACCATTTCAAATTCATATGTGACATCATTAACATCATCATCATCACCGACTCTTAAATGTGGGGTGTCGTCATCGATACTCATGTCTCTTTGTAAAAAAGATTGATTTTGAGTACTCTCTTGAAAAACTCCAATTCTTTGCACATCAGTGAAAGCACATTCACTTTGACTAAAATGATTGTCTCAAATTTTGATTTTTATTACACTCCACCAATCAGTCAAGTCTCTTGATGTTGCATAGTACTTTGCGTAATAAACTTGATATGCCTGTTGAGCCAATAAGAATGGTTCATTTACTGCGAGAACACTTTTACATTTAATATCGATGATTCCATGAGTCGGATGAACACGCATGCCTCTCTCTGTATCCAACCACAGACATTTGAACATGGTTATGTAATGTTGTCCAAGATAACAGAGTTCAATGATTTCATCGAGTATGCCATAAAAGTCAACTTCATTTTCTCGATGATGAGATCCTCTCAAGCTAACTCCACTGTTCATTTTTTTCTTCAATTCCCCATATGCATGTGTGTGGAATCGAAATCCATTAACCACATATGCAATATAAGTTTTAACAAGTTTGGAAGGTGGGTTACTCAATACACACAGCCGTTTGTCAATTTTATCAGCATGTCGAGACACCAGAAAATTTGTGAAATAATTATCAATATAATAAACTATACATTGAATGAGTTGCTAAATGATAAAGAATTTATGTTACCAGTTTTTGAAACCACTGAGAGAAATTTTTCAGTCGACGTTCCTCGAGAGCAGCTGCTGTAATTTGTGGAATTTGTTTCTTGATATGATTATCATACAACCTATAAAAACCAAAGTTATTTACTGTAACATAAATGATAGAATAAGTGATATAAACACTTACAGTACAACTGATGTCATCTCTTCACAGTTGAGCAGAACATACATATGAGCTCTCTAATGTTCATCATCTGAAAGCCAGCGTTCATAAACTCCACCAAAACCAAGCTCTGACTGGTTGAAAATAGATAATTGATTGTCAATTTCATCAATATTTCTCTCATTCCGTCCCATTCGGTTGTGTTTTGAAGGATACTCAGATTCAAAATAATGGGAGCAGAAAAAAGATATTTCCTCTTACAAATAAGATTCTGCAATAGATCCTTCAACAGATGCTTTGTTACATACTTTTCTTTTCAATTTTTACATGCATCTTTCAAATGGGTACATCCATCAAAACTGTACCGGACCTCCACATTTGGCTTCATATGGAAAATGTAACATCAAATGTTCCATTGAGTCGAAGAAAGAAGGCAAAAATATTTTTTCCAGTTTACATATAATTACAACAACAACTTTTTCAAGTTTTCCAAGAGCATCATAATCTACCGTAGCCGCACAAATTTCCCGAAAAAAATGAGACATGTCTGTTATGGAATCCCAAATCACAGAATTCAACTGACCTCTTAATCCAATGGGTAGAAGTCTCTCCATTATAACATGACAATCATGACTTTTTAATCCAGTAATATGACCATTCTTTACACATCTACCCAAATTGGAAGCACAGCCATCTGGAAGTCTCAAATCTGTAATCCACTAACAAAATAATAAACGGTTTTCTTTAGAAAGTATATAAGCTGCTTTTGGTTTCAATAACCTTTCTATTCTGACATTCTCAAATAGTTCCAATTCTGGACGCCTGCAAATTTGGGCAAGATCTAAACGTGCATTTACATTGTCTTTTCTCTTTCCTGGCGTATCCAAAACTGTATGAAACAAATTATCAAAACAGTTCTTCTCAATATGCATGACATCTAACATGTGTCGGACCAACAGGTCAGACCAATATGGAAAATCCCAAAATATGCTACGTTTAATCCAATTGTGTTCTTTCCCAAAACACGAAATTTTCTGTTGGTTTATTGTGGGACCAAAAGTGATGGGTGGTAATGAAAATACAACTGATTTTAACTCCGAACCTGATAGCATTTTTGGTGGTCCATCCCTTTCAACTGTTCCTTTTCTGAAATGAGATCTGTTTCTGCGAAAAGGATGAACAGCTGGAAGAAATCTGTGATGACAATCAAAATAACAAGGTTTCTTTCCATGAATGAGCATAAATGCTTTGTTCTCTCCCATACAGTAAGGACATGATTTCTGACCATGTGTACTCCATCCAGATAACATCCCATAAGCCGGGAAGTCACTTATTGTCCACATCAATGCTGCTTTTAGTATGAAATTCTGTTTCGTTGCAACATCATATGTACTGACACCAGTACTCCACAATAAATTTAATTCATCAATCAATGGCTTCAAATAAACATCAATATTTTTCTTCGGATGTCCTGGAATTAGTAAAGTCAAAAAGTTATATGGCTCCTTCATCAACATCCATGGAGGTAAATTGTACGGAGTAAAAAAAACAGGCCAACATGAATATTGACTACCATAAGATCCAAACGGACAGAAACCATCAGTGGAAAGGCCCAGTCGAACATTTCTAGCTTCTAAAGCAAAGGATGGATACACTCTATCAAAATGTTTCCATGATATCGGCTGGATGATTCAAGCTTTTATCGGTTGAAATATTCTCTTTATGCCATGACATCATTGTCGCTGTATTCTTAGACATGAATAAATGCTAAAGTCTGGATGTAAGCGGAAAATATCTCAACTATTTTACAGGAATCAAACCAGACTTCCCATGTTTTCCTTCTTTATATCTCATTTGCCCACATGTGGGATAACTATCCAACGACTCATTTTCCCCAGAATATAAAATGCAGTCATTTGAAAATGCATGAATCTTCTGACAAGTAAGTCCCAAATTTCGAACCAGCCTCTTACTCTCATAGTAATTTGAAGGTAAAACATTTCCTTCGGGTAACAGTGTTTTCAGCAAAGAAAATATCTGGTCAAAACAGGTGTTTGACATTCCATTATCTGATTTGATAGCCATAAATTTTGCAACTGCTTCTAATTTTCTCATCTTGCAGCCAGGATATAATGCATCCTCAGCAGACTTCAACAACTCATAAAATTCAGACGGTGCCAACTCAGGATTTGAAGCTATATCAACGAGAGTTTCTGTATGTTGAACAGATGAACCTGCAACATCATGTAATAAATCTTGAAACCGGGATGGATCCAGAATCAAGTTGGTATCACCTCCTCTAGAACTGCATTCACCGTGTTGATACCAAAAAACATAATCTGGTTGAAAACCAAAATGCAAGATATGTTCTCCCACTTTGTAAAACGTGTCAAATGTTCTCAACACACATTTTCTGCAAGGGACTTTTATTTTGCCTTCTGAAACAAATTCTGGATTTGATGCCGCAAATGATAAAAAAGTCTCCACACCCTCTACATATACTAGATTTAAACCAGAACCGTTTGGATTTCTACGTTGATTTATCCATATGCGGTCACCTAATAATGATTGTTGACGACCTCGTTGTTCCATATTTCTCTATAAAATATAAAAGAATTACTGGTTTTGAATAATTTGTTAGAAAAAACACTCAAGCTAGGATAATTATAGAGTTTAGATCATACACGACTGACGCAAACTTTTTATTGAGATAGACCTAAAAATTGACCTTTTAAGAATTAAATATGTTGAGAATAAAGCAAAACATGTTACAAATATTGATAATTTTAATATTATATAAATTTTTTATTATTTTCATAGTACTGATATTATTGGGAATTATTACTAATTATTGGTAATTATTGGTAATTATTGGTAATTATTGGTAATTATTACTAATTATTGGTAATTATTGGTAATTATTGGTAATTATTACTAAGTATTGTTAATTATTACTAATTATTGTTAATTATTACGAATTATTGGTAATTATTACTAATTATTGGTAATTATTAATAATTATTGGTAATTATTACTAATTATTGGTAATTATTACTAATTATTACTAATTATTGGTAATTATTACTAATTATTGGTAATTATTACTAATTATTGGTAATTATTCCTAATTATTGGTAATTATTACTAATTATTCCTAATTATTACTAATTATTACTAATTATTACTAATTATTGGTAATTAATCCTAATTATTACTAATTATTCCTAATTATTACTAATTATTGGTAATTAATACTAATTATTACTAATTATTACTAATTATTACAAATTATTGGTAATTATTGTTAATTATTACGAATTATTGGTAATTATTACTAATTATTACTAATTATTGATAATTATTACTAATTATTGGTAATTATTATGAATTATTAATAATTAATAATAATTATTTCTAATTATTGGTAATTATTCCTAATTATTACTAATTATTACTAATTATTACTCATTATTACTAATTATTGGTAATTATTATTAATTATTACCAATTATTGGTAATTATTGGTAATTATAACTAATTATTGGTAATTATTACTAATTATTGGTAATTATTGGTAATTATTGGTAAGTATTGGTAATTATTACTAATTATTGGTAATTATTACTAATTATTACTAATTATTACTAATTATTGGTAATTATTACTAATTATTACTAATTATTGGTAATTATTACTAATTATTACTAATTATTGGTAATTATTACTAATTATTGGTAATTAATACTAATTATTGGTAATTAATACCAATTATTGGTAATTATTGGTAATTATTGGTAATTATTACTAATTATTGGTAATTATTACTAATTATTGGTAATTATTGGTAATTATTGGTAAGTATTGTTAATTATTACTAATTATTGGTAATTATTACTAATTATTGGTAATTAATACTAATTATTGGTAATTAATACTAATTATTGGTAATTAATACTAATTATTACTAATTATTGGTAATTAATTCTAATTAGTACTAATTATTGGTAATTATTACTAATTATTGGTAATTATTACTAATTATTGGTAATTATTACTAATTGTTGGTAATTAATACTAATTATTGGTAATTAATACGAATTATTACTAATTATTACCAATTATTACTAATTATTACTAATTATTGTTAATTATTATTAATTATTACTAATTATTAGTAATTATTACTAATTATTACTAATTATTGATAATTATTACTAATTATTACTAATTATTAGTAATTATTACTAATTATTAATAATTATTACTAATTATTGATAATTATTACTATTTATTACTAATTATTACTAATTATTGGTAATTATTAGTAATTGTTACCAATTATTGGTAATTATTGGTAATTATTACTAATTATTGGTAATTATTACTAATTATTGGCAATTATTGGTAATTATTGGTAAGTATTGTTAATTATTACTAATTATTGGTAATTATTGATAATTATTACTAATTATTGGTAATTATTACTAATTATTACTAATTATTGGTAATTATTACTAATTATTGGTAATTATTACTAATTATTGGTAATTATTACTAATTATTACTAATTATTGGTAATTATTGATAATTATTACTAATTATTGGTAATTATAACTAATTATTACTAATTATTGGTAATTATTACTAATTATTGGTAATTATTACTAATTATTGGTAATTATTACTAATTATTGGTAATTATTACTAATTATTGGTAATTAATACTAATTATTGGTAATTAATACTAATTATAGGTAATTATTACTAATTATTGGTAATTAATACTAATTATTGGTAATTAATACTAATTATTGGTAATTAATACTAATTATTGGTAATTAATACTAATTATTACTAATTATTACTAATTATTGGTAATTATTCCTAATTTTTCCTAATTATTACTAATTATTACTAATTATTACTAATTATTGGTATTTATTCCTAATTATAACTAATTATTACTAATTATTACTAATTATTACTAATTATTACTAATTATTGGTAATTATTGGTAATTATTTCTAATTATACCTAATTATTCCTAATTATTCCTAATTATTCCTAATTATTCCTAATTATTACTAATTATTACTAATTATTACTAATTACTACTAATTATTACTAATTACTACTAATTATTACTAATTATTACTAATTATTCCTAATTATTCCTAATTATTCCTAATTATTACTAATTGTTACTAATTATTACTAATTATTACTAATTATTGGTAATTATTGGTAATTATTGGTAATTATTGGTAATTATTGGTAATTATTACTAATTATTACTAATTATTGTTAATTATTGGTAATTATTACAAATTAATTGTAAGTATTACTAATTATTGGTAAGTATTACTATTTATTGACAATTATTACTACTTATTTGTAATTATTACTACTTATTGGTAATTATTACTAATTATTGGTAATTATTACTAATTATTGGTAATTATTACTAATTATTGGTAATTATTACTAATTATTACTAATTATTCTTAATTATTGATAATTATTGATAATTGTTCCTAATTATTAGTAATTAAATGAATAATTACCAATAATTAGGAATAATTACCAATAATTACAAAAACTAACATTATTAGTATATTTTATTATTAATATTAAAATAATATAATTTTCTAATTTATATACAATTCTCCTTTCATCTCTGCGTTTTCTATCTCCACATACAAATAATACATGTGAAGACAACAGACACAGAGATGAAAAGAGAATTGTATATATATAAAAAATTATATTATTTTAATATTAATAATAAAATATACTAATAATGTAATAATGTTATTATTCCTAATTATTGGTATTTATTACTAATTATTAATATTTATTCTTAATTATTAAAAATTATTACTAATTATTCTTAATTACCATTAACTATGAACAATACTAATAATTTAAATTTATTAAGTAATAAAACAATGTAAACATAATTAAATTACAACTAATTAAGAATAATTGAAACTAATAAAAAATTAAAAATAAATATTAAATTAAAATGAACATAAATACCTTGAAAATTGATCTGCTCTGATCGTTCTTCAAAACTTTAATATCAGCTCCGAAAAAAAAATTAAACTGGAGATAAACTGAACTTTAGAAATACAACTTTGAGAGAAGAAGAAGATGGAGTTTGATAATGAGTTGAAAAAAACGGATGAGGGAATTTATAGGTTAGATTATTTGCGACGGGTCCATTTGCGATGGGATTCCCGTCGCAAATAGTATTATTTGCGACGGTACCCGTCGCAAATACCTTAGCCAACATTTATTACGGTCAACGGTTAAATAGTTATTTGCGACGGGACCCGTCGCAAATAACCACCTGCCGACATACTATTGGCGACGGGTAAATACTCTCGTCGCAAATACCTTTTACCGCCGCCGGTTATTTGCGACGGGAATATTCCCCCATCGCAAATAGTTTTCCCGCGATTTGGCGCGCATCGCGCGCCAGTTCTTTTGCGACGGGGAAATCAATTCCGTCGCAAAAGCCTACTTATTTGCGACGGGTAAATACCCCTGTCGCAAATAAGTTTTTAACGGGACTATTTGCGACGGGATTTATTCCCGTCGCAAATAACCCGTCACAAATAACCATTTTTCCCGTAGTGCTATAGTGGAATTTAATGTGATTCTTGGCATGGATTGGCTTTCTTTATATGGATCTCATATCAATTTCCAAAGAAAGGAAGTCACATTTCATATTCCAGATCAATCTATGATCGTCTATCGATGCAAGGATGAACATAACCTTCCAGTGGAAATTTCTTCCATCTTATGGGTCTTGATTCCACTAAATGAAGGTTATTTATCTCAAATGGTTGGAGAGAAACTCACGATTAATAATATGCCCATTGTACGGGAATTTGATGATTTCTTTCTGGAGGAATTGTCAGGTCTTCCACCAAATCGTGAAGTTGAGTTTTTAATAGAACTCGTACCGGGTTCTTTTCTTATTTCAAAGACACCTTATAGAATGGCCCCAATTGAGTTGCAGAAATTGATGAAGCAACTCCAAGAGAATCTTGATAAGGGATTCATACGCCCTATTGCGTCACCTTGGGGAGCACCTATTCTGTTTGTTAAGAAGAAAGATGGATCAATGAGACTCTGCATTGATTATCGATAACTTAACAAGATCACTATCAAGAACAAGTATCATGTACTGCGCATTGATGACTTATTTGACCAACTACGTGGAGCTCAATAATTTTTCAAGATTGATCTTCATTCAGGGTATCATCAATTAAGGGTCAAAAGGGAGGATATACCAAAGACGGATTTCCGTACAAGGTATGGACACTATGAATTTATAGTGATGCCATTTGGTCTTACTAATGCCTCTTCTATCTTCATGGATCTGATGAATAGAGTCTTTAGAGACTATTTTGATCCGTTTGTGGTAATATTTATAGACGATATTCTTGTCTATTAAAAGAGCAAGGAATAACATTAAGATCACATGAGAATTGTATTGAAGACCCTGAGAAAGGATAATCATTATGCCAAATTTACCAAGTGTGAATTTTGGCTTCAAAAAGTTTCATTTTTGGGTCACATAATCTCAAAAGAGGGGATATCTGTAGATCCAGCAAAGACAGAGGTTATCGAAAGATGGTCGAGACCAACAATAGTAACTGAGATCTGATGTTTTCTTGGTTTTGCTGGATATTATCGACGTTTTTTGAAAGATTTTTCACGATTATCTGACCCTTTCACCAAATTGACTCAAAAAGGAGTTAAGTTTTTTTGGACAGAGGAATGTGAAGAGAATTTCAAGGAGTTAAAAAGAAGGTTATCCAGTGCACCTGTGCTCACACTGCCTTGTAGTGGATAAAGGTTTGTGATATAAAGTGATGCCTCCAAGAAGGGGTCGGGGTGTGTTCTTATGCAAAATGATATGGTGATAGCTTATGCCTCACGACAGTTGAAAATACTTGAGCAAAATTACCCAACTCATGATTTGGAATTAGCTGCGGTAAGCATTGCATTAAAGATTTGGAAGCATTATCTTTATGGAGAAAGGTGTGATATTTATACTGATCATAAAAGTTTAAAGTATATTTTCACACAAAAGGATCTGAATATGCGCCAAAGAAGATGGTTGGAACTGATTAAGGATTACTACTGCTCAATTCATTACCTCCCTGGGAAAGCAAACAAGGTGGCAGACACATTAAGTCGACAAAACCATGCCAGTTTATCCAGGATGAGGATCACAAAAGATCCAATATTTATTGATTTACAAAGGATGGATCTTGGAATTATAATGGAAGGGGAAAAATCGTATCTTTCTCAAATGAATGTTCAACCATCTATACATGTAAAGATTAAAGAGGCACAGAAAGAAGATGTATAGTTACAAAAGAAGGTGATAAATGTTCCTAAATTCAACCTTGATTGTGATGGGATAATAAAGCTCAGGAATCGGGTTTGTGTTCCTCCCATCCCAGAATTAAAGAAGGAGCTGCTGGATGAGGCTCATAGTTCTTCATTCTCTATTTATCCTAGATGCACGAAGATGTATAGGGACCTGAAAGAGTACTTCTGGTGGGATGGCATGAAAAGAGATGTTGCTGAATATGTCTCTCGATGCTTGGTTTGTCGGCAAGTTAAGGCTGAGAGACAGAAGTCTAAGGGGATGTTACAACCATTCTCTATACCCGAATGGAAATGGGAAAACATCACTATGGACTTTGTCATCGGACTTCCTAAAACATCCAAAGGCAATAATGTTATCTAGGTCATAGTTGATCGTCTTACAAAGTATGCACACTTCATTGCTATTAGAGAGGATTTCTCTCTGGATCAGTTTTCCATGATATATGTGAAGGAAGTGTTAAGATGGCATGGAGTACCACTTTCCATTATATCTGATCGGGATCCGAGTTTTACCTCGAAATTCTGGCGAATTCTTCAGCATGATCTAGATACAGAGTTGAGTTTCAGAACTGCTTACCATCCTCAGAAAGACGGTCAGTCTGAGAGGACAATTCAAACTCAAGAAGACATGTTGAGAGCCTGCTCTATGGATTTCAAAGGTGGTTGGGATCAACACCTACCATGGGTGGAATTTTCTTATAATAATAGCTTTCACTACAGTATTCAGATGGCTCCTTATTAAGCTCTCTATGGAAAGAAATGCAGGACTCCAACTTGCTGGGATGAAGTTGGGGAAAGAAAGCTATTAGGACCTGATCTTGTTGATGAGATGGCAGAAAATGTCCGATCTATTCAACAAAAAATAAGATCAGCTCAGAGTCGACAAAAGAGTTTTGCCGACAACCGAAGAAAAGACCTAGAGTTTGAAGTGGGTGATAAAGTGTTCTTACGAATATCTCCTTGGAAGAGAGTAATGAGATTTGGATAGAATGGAAAGCTGAGCCCTAGGTATATCAGTCCTTTGAAAATACTAGATTGTGTTGGGAAGGTAGCTTACTGATTGGAACTTCCACCGAATCTCTCTCAAGTTCACGATGTGTTCCATGTATCTCTAATGAGAAAGTACATACCTGATCCTTCACATGTACTCATCTCAGAAGTTGTACTGCTGGAGCAAGATCTTTCTTATGAAAAACAGCCGATAAAGATTCTGGATCATAGTGAAAAAGTCCTATGGAACAAGACCAATCGCTTGGTGAAAGCTTTATGGAGGAACCTCCAATTATAATAATCTACATGGGAGCTTGAGGATATGATAAGGGAGAGGTATCCTTATCTGTTTGTTACAAAGGGATGGATTTCGAGGGCGAAATTCATTTTAAGGGGGGTAGAATGTAACACCCGAGATTTTTATGAGAAATATTTTGTTTTTATGTTATATAAATCATAAAAGGATTCTTTCACTACACACAACACTAGCTTGGCTTTCTTTACACACAATCGCGACCTTCCTCGATAGCTTGCATCGTACGCAATACTGAGTTTCACTTAACAATGATATACTATTAAAAGATTATTAAAACTAGCCGTTATGAATAGCAATACCCCATTTTTGAAATTTTTTAAATTTTATCATTCAAAATGGACTTCATTTTTGGATTCTGAATATCCAAATTAGCCTAAGGTGAAATTTTGGTATTTTTCTGAAAACTTTCAATTTTTGATGAATAGTGAAAACACTGGGTTACTATTTAAAAACCGACTTTTTATTTAAATAATTATTTATTTTATTTAAATTTATTTTAGGTCAAAATTGATACATAATACCTATATAAGTTCAATTCAATTAATTGGAGTCATTTTATAATAATTTTAGATATATAAAAATTTTATTGAACTTTTCACCGTCTTTTACCCACCTCCTAGGAAAATTTACAAATTTACATAAAACTTAATTTTAATGCTTCTATGAGTGGAATTTCGAAAATCCAAGAGACATGGTTAATATCAAGGACTAAAATGTGGTTCAATGAGATGAAAATAATTTTTTGGTGAATAGTAAATTTTTACTTTTTTTACCATGGTTAAAAGTAAATAAGGTAATTAAGGGTAAAAATGTTATTATTATTACCCTAACACATGTCCTAATTCTATTGTATAAGTTTAATTCAACCAAAAACAACCTTAGGAATAACATATGACCATTTAGACCCACTTGTATTAGATTAGAACATTTATTATTAATTTATTTAAAGAAGGGTTAAAATAGTTAAAATCAAAGTTTAATAAGTAAATCATTTTTAATATAGAGTTATACATAAGATAAATTCAGTTATAAATATTCATTATAAATATAAAAATATTTCCTACATAATTTTATTTTATTTATAATTTTTAGACATTAAATAATTTAATTTATTTATGACACAATGATGATGCAGTAATTATCTTATTAATGAAATATTAACATAACTGATGTTATAAATACCCAAATAAATGTAATTTGAGACTATTTATAAATTCCAATAATTTTCTAGGTTAATATGACATGTTATTATTTTTTTAATTAACTTTATCAGAACTAATCATGATTTTATGATTTTCACAAAAATCATTTACCAAATAGTGTCAAAATTGACATAAAATAGTTTTTAAAACAAATATTTTATTAGTTGTTGTTATTTTATTCCTAAAAATCTTATGTTCGGACAAATGACTTATATAAGGTCATATATATTAATAATAAACAACTTGGGGTTATTTGGGCTTGTTATAGTAAGTTTATTAACCATATAGTGTAAGAAAACAAAAAGACATGGTAAAAGTTAAATTATTTAACTTAGAGTAAAATCTAAATGATAAGGATAAAATAGTAACATAAACTTGTCTAAATTCTATTGTATGAGAGGATTTCGACCCATTCCCATCTTAGATTCGAAATAAATCAATTTGGGTCTATTAAAAAACCGAATATGACTTTATAATATAATAATATTTTAAGTTTTCTTAAGGTGCCCCTCTCCTCCCTTATAAAAGGGCACCTCCTACCTCTCTTTCTCACACCACATTTACCCTTAAAGCTTGTCCAAACCCTTCCCATTTCACTTCCCCAATTTCCTAGAAAAATCCTAGAGGTCCTGGTCTTCTTCAAAGACCAATTTTAGTGCCCTAAGAGGAGGTTAAGAAGAGGCGCTTCAAAGAAGAGGTAATGTCCATTACCAATTATTTCAACTTTATTTCTTCTTCTACTTATTCTTATTTAGTTGTTTCATTATGAAGTAATAACATCAGTATCACTCATATACTGATATTTTATTATGAGTATGAAACAACCCTATTTCACCATCTATCCATCCTATGGAAAATGAAATCACCGCGCGTGCGTACGTACGGAATACCGTCTCCACGTCGTGGTGTAATCTGTTTTCCACCACCACCATACTTGGATGGGTATAATAGTGTAAAGAATAAAACTATATGATTATTTTAAAGTTATATTGATTCTTAAATAGTATATATACACTTAAATACAATTCCACGATCATGGGAACGATATCATCGCTGGTGCATACGTACGGCCTACCATCTCCACGATGTGATGCGACTCATTTTACATGATCTTCAATGATTAATGAATATATAAATGAATTGAATGAATAAATATGATATATATTACAATAATACCATTCTTTAAATGATTTATCTATAACCTAAAAGAATAATAAGAATTTATTTTACAAAACACGGATAAGAACAAAAAGTAATAAACACTCGAATAACAAGTATCAATGAAATATTACTAATAAGAAGCTAATAATATAACCATATATGATATCATTAAAATAAGTATGATTCTGGAATAAGTCAATGACATTATTTAAATCATTATACAGGAGGTTTGGATAATTATAAAGCAAATCGGACCGAAGGTAAGGGAAAATATCACAATCTCATTTTCATCCGAGATTGTTTATACTTCAGAATTTACTGGGGAATATTTATCATCCACATCCATGTTTCTTCAATAAGTAATATTATTTCTATCCTCCTACAATTATTTAAATCCAATTTTACCCTTTGTTCAGTTTTTAGTAAAAGATATGAAAGTAATCTTTTGTCATTTTTCGTACGAGGTACTTTTTGACTTTTCCGGCCAAAGTACAAGAAGAATTTTTTTTTAACTTATACGACATGAATGGATTTTTATGATTTTAGAGAACATTATTTCCATGAAGATTCATTTACATGTTTTCAAGTTTATTTTTAATCAAATTCCTTTAGTTTAAAATTATATGACATTTTAAGAAAGGAAAATGTTTTTGAAGTATAAAGGATATTTTCCTCAAGAATGGAGTTCAAGCATTTTATCAAAATTATTTTCCATCTAAGATAATATAGGGTTCTGTTTCTATCCATATTTTTACATTTATTTGATTATTTTATGATGGAATTAATCATATTATGTCTTTTTATCTTATATAGATTATGTTATGTTGGCATGATGTTTAAGAATCATATTTTTATTACATGGGTTATGCTATGATGTATGATTTTTGATTTTGTGGCACACATAAGAATGGTATCATTATGAGATGGGTGGGACCTATATCTCCCTCTAATGCATTGGGTAAAGATTTATATCTCATGAGATATACATGGCTAGAACATTAGGTTAAACCGGTTCAGTGAAACAGGACTGAAACGAAAAGTGAACTCGGTTAAGAAATGGACTTTGTCCGCTAGGATAGTCTTGGAAATGAGTCTTGACTACTAAGAAATGATTTTCTATGATTATGTGTGTATTCCACAAAGACTCATGTTTTATGTTATGATTATTGGGATTACATTTCACTACTATGATTTATCCCATGTTATGAAATTATGATCTCTTTTTCAGGTTAAGATTTCCAAAATGATATGTTCTTATGAATATGATGTGATTGATATTTCTTTTGTTTACCCTTACTGAGCATTTTAACTCACCCTTTTTTTTATGTTTTCATTTCCCCAGGTCAGGAATAATGATATTAAGTAAGATATTCCAAAAGGGACTGTAGATATGATAAAATAAAAGGGAGACAGTGTACATGATTTATGAACCAGTTGTTTATGTTTCCGAGTTTCTAAATACACTATACCTATACGGTCCTTTCATGGTTTTGTTATATGTTGTAATAAGTGTACTTCAATTTTGAAGTATTAACAATGTATATAAAGTATGGTTCGTTATACTCCCATTTAAAAAAAAAATATTAGTGTTATTGTTATACTAAAATGTTTTTATATTGATGGAATTACCATTATCTAACTTTCCTCTTTCCTTATAGAAATAAAAATGTCGTTGGTGTTACGTGAACACTACCGCCTCCGTGTATGAGATGTTTTATTTTTCAACACTGCCTTACATGGATGGATAAAAATGTATTTTAAATTAATAAATATCATATTTATAACTTTTTTATGATTCTTTGAAGTAAAATCAATTTCTACATTCTTTTATTCTATGTAAAACAAAAACATCATTCATGAGTACGTGTGAACTACCACTTTCATAGAATTATGTATTCTATTTTTCATCACCATAATACATGGAGGATTATAATAATTAATTTAATGAATTAAATTTATTATTATTGAATGATTATTTTCTGGTATGGTTTTATTAATTTTTAACTCCTTACTAATATAAAAACTTGTATTCATAAAACATTACGATTACTAGCTCATAGTTGATTTCATCTTTACAAATCATGGATAAAACTATCATAGAATGAAATTATAACTTTTTGAATAATTGTATATAATTTATTCTAGTACCTTAGATAATATATGGATTTTTAACAAGGTATCAATGCATGTAGATAGACAATGGCTTTTTTAATCATGCGGGAAACCATCAAAATTGCTAACATCTGTTGATGAAAATAAACTATAACTAGATAAAAAAATTATAATAAATGATCATAATTAAATATTATATAGGTTAATATATATGACTAATGTTATGAAATAATTTATAAATATTGTTATTTTTTTCATTCTTTAATTAAACGATCCTTCGTGGATATTAAGATCCAAGGTAATGGATTATCATAACACAAATTTCCTTTCATTGAGTAATAATAAATCTTATTTAGCTTCATCCATATGTGTTTAGTTTATTTAAAACAAATATTTTCTTATATATAATTTTCACTTCCTTTTTTGTGGATTTATAATTATTTATCATAATTTTTTTTATGAATTATTGTTACACCAATGATTATGATATTCATAAGAGGTTTTCTTGAATCAAATTCTTTTCTTCGATCCATCATTGAGAATTTTTATTGAAATTAGTCCAATTCCAAAAATAGGTCAAGTTGTTATAAATTAATACAAACCTAAAGCATCATCCTAAATCATTTGAATTCACTCAGGGGGGTATCTTGTACTACTAAAAATAATACAAGGGGAATCAGTTGAAGCCAAAGATACCAAGTAATCAACTTCTTTTCTTGATTTTTAATTATTCCCCCTCTAATATAGATATAATATATTATTTTATTCCATAATATGATGATATTATATTATTTTAAATTTATATTTTTATATCATATATATAGTATTTTACGAATTTCTTTCTTTATAAAATTTTATTCTATTGCAAAACATTCTCATCCTATCCAAATGTGTTCTTTCACTTCTATTTTCACATTCACTCTTCCTTCCATTATTCAATTTTATTATTTTGAAATCCATGTGAGTATTATTTCATGTAACCTTTAAATTTATCTTTAAATCTCATATTATAGAATAAAATATTCTTTTTATGATGTGAGTTTTCGTAAATGTATTTATTGTATTGAAAATGATTTTCCTTTTATGGTCATATATTTTATCTTCCTTGCCACATTTGCTCAAGATAGTAATTTTGACATTTCAACTGTCCATTTCATTCCAAATAATGTTTCAAATAGACTTTATTTTAATTTATAAAAAAATTATATCTTCAAAAGTGTCTCATCACATATTTTCTTTATGAAAAGTATAAAAAAATATTACAAAAGTCTCTTTATGATTCTTTTCTATTTTACAATTTAACTCCAAAAAATATCAATAAAACTCATATTTCTTTTATAAATAAACTTCTAAATTACTTAATGAAATACTCTATTCTGGTGATTGATTTTTTTTATCAACCAATCTAATTTTTATATCATGTTATGTGATACCATTTGGAAATAATATGAAACTCTTCTTTATTTTATGGGTTTTCCTAATATGTTGAATGATTGATATATTATGGGACACACACACACAGAGATATATATATGTTGATGTTTGGGGTCCTATATCATACTATGATGGATTTGTTATGTTTTATATCTCCTGAGATAATAAATCATGGTCGTCATGGGTTTTTTCACAACAAAAATCAAGGGAAGCATAGGTTTTCTCAAATCATAAAGAATGGGATTTAGGGGATTTATCACAACACAAAACATAGACATCATTGGTTTCCTCAAATAGTTATGAATACTTTTTCTTATTTTTTTCATTTTTTATGATATTTAACATTATTATGTTATGCTCTCTGAAATCAAGATTATTTCTATAGGATTCTAATCCATGAAATAATATGATGCTTCCTTGAGGACTTTGTATGGTCATATTTCTCCATATCCTAATCTTTAATGCTTAAACCAGTTATATGATCACCAATTTTGTTCACATGATATTATAATTATATATCTCTCCCTTATCGATGTTTTCTAATAACTTTATTACTTAATTATTACAATTCACTGATAATTTTTCCATTTATGAGAATTTTATCTTACCCCTTTATTATGTTTTCATTCTTTAGGTAATGAATATGATTATATACTATGAGAATTCTAGAATTGGTTTTATTGGGGTTTTATTATTGAATAATGTTCACATGTATTTTATAAAACATTTCTTATGTTACTAGTCATCATTAGAACTTAACCATATGTTATTAGGATTGTGATATTGTTCATGAGATGTAATTTTAATCTTATATAAATTACTTAAAATAAATATATGTTTATCTTGGGTCACCTCACCATTTATGATGAGTTTATTACCCTAAGGGATGCATGGTAATATACTTAGTGGAGGATTTGGATGGATTATGTCCTATTAAAAGTATCTTGGGATATAATGGGGAAAGAACCAGGTCCACTAGATAACATCAATTTTTAATCATATACGAAGGCCTTCTTGTTTCCCCATGTGAATAGTCCAGAATGTAATTGTCTGATTGGGATCCCATCTAAGATGAAATAGTCTTCTAGGTTATATACATGATAGTGTTGGAGGAAAAATATTATGAAGAATGGGGTTAGGATATTAACCCTATAAACCCTACCATGACATGACTCATGGAATTTCTTATAATGTTTCTAAGTATTGACCTACTTATAGTTTGTGGCTCCGACAATAGCAGTAGGTAGAGTTTGTTTATTGTAGTGACCAAAAAACGTTAGTATAACTAGTGATCATGGTGGTATCAGTGTAATCAATGACCCATTAATTTCTATTTATTATATACAAATGAAATTATATGTTCTATTTATCAATGTTTTTTCATGTTATTTTTGGAATAGTAGTGTCACATCAAAATGTGAACTTTATCCATATAAACATCCACATCCTGGAGTATTGATCTAGGACTTTAATTTATGATATTTTTAGAATATAGCCTCTATTACTAATGTATGGTTTCAAACCAAGGATTATAAGCCTACACTTATCATTCAACAACTTTCCTTATGGTCAGCCTCTCACAGACAAAAATATTAAGTAAAATATGTGGTTATGAAGCCTAGTCGTACATTATGTCCTTAAATATCACACCCTTGAGATATGGGTGGGTGGTTAAATACTTTTGGAGGATTATGTTTCTTTTAGGTTCACATGTAATTTTCAATACCTATAATAACTATTCATGTAACTGGAAATAAAAATATGAGAAAAGAATCACCCTATGGTAACATGGTATATATTTGTATTGATGGCCTATGTAACCACCCAGGCCATGATCAAGTTGCCCCCCCACAGTTAATTTTTCGTGTTAACACTCAGGTATACATGTTATTTGATCTCTTTATAAACACAAGTAATTCTATCCAGCATCGTTCCTGGGGTCACAACAAATTCATTCATGGATGTTGGATGATGTGATACTAGAGAACTCTGTAAAATGAATGATGGAGACATGTTTTTGGAGTCATCGTGTCATCTTAACCAAAGAATACTTTGAGAATCATATTCAAAGATAAAAAAATACATGAGGTTAGTATATGAAGATCTAGATTTTGTAAATTCAAAGTGACCCTATAAAATGATTAGAGGGCTAGGAATAATCTCAGGTCAATAGACCCCAAGTCTTCCTAAAATCTAACCAATGAGACCTTAGATTATAAGAATTCTAAAATATCCATTTCTATAAATATGGGTCTTCATTTTATAACATCAAGAACATATGGGTGGTTTTTCTAGATAGACTCAATATTCCCCAGCTCATGGGTGTAAAGGAACATTAGAATTTAAATTTCAAGATTAACTCCACAAAGATGGAGAAATGAATCCAAGAAATAGAGTTGCAATTATATATTATCAAATTATAATTACCTATCATGATATATGTGAAATATAGGGTATTTTGAGGAACTACTTAAGGTTTGGTCAACTGACCTACCAATAAGTGGGAAGAATTTGTTAATCTTAATGATGTAAGTCTCTTGGACACCTGATCTTATGATCGTAAAATATATTCAACATTAATAATTAATTAAATTATCATATTTTAAAGTATGAAAAAATAAAAAATGTCACTAAAATATACTAATAAATTAAATCTATTATATTTTAAAAATATAACCCCTTTAGATAAAGGGGAAAATCCCCCAAAAACATATAATACATGAATATGGGGACAAATTTTCTCACATTCTTCGTCCTCCCATATCATCCCATGTAGAGCCATGGAATAACCCATCACCATCAAAAATTAGAATATGATAGGGGGAAAAGATTCTATCCATATGTATCTACCTAGGTGAGGATCAATGACTTCTAAATCAATCCTCAATTTCCTTTGTGTATAGATTTGTGCATATAAGAGCTAAAATTATAGCTTATCAAACAAAAAATCTCACTCTTCTGAACAAATCTATAGTGAATAAGGGTTTGATTGTGCTAAGAGAGAGGTCCAAAGTGAACCTCCACTCCCTATAAGTGAACCTCCAGTGGACATATTATATATGGTAGTTTCCCCAACTCTCTCTAAAAGTGGTGGAGCAGAAAAATAATGTATAATAACTGAATGAACACATTTTTTTATATCATCCATGTTATCCTCTTATCATATAATTTTTTTCTCAGTTTATTTGAGGTTGAGATAATTGTTTAATAGACCTTTATAATCATAAGGGAGCCTAATTCCATATAAGCACTTTAGAAACCTCATAAATGAACATATATGTCTACAAACAAGCTTATCAATCCACCCTAATACTAGGAATGTACAATCAATTCACCCATTCAAAGAGAGGAATTGACGAAAAATCATACCACGAAGATAGATAATCATGGAACCTTAAAGAATCCTCTATGTTATGATTATTATTACTTTTATATTGGAGATTCTACCACTTTATAGAATGAAAAAGATCTATATACATCCATTATGAATCATGATGAACCATGTTTGACAACTGATGTACCAACTAAAATTAATGATTGGATACCCACATAAGTGTAATTCCAAGGTGATCCTTTTTAAAAGGAGGAAGAAAATATGGGGGACCAAACCCCATAAATTTTTTAGTATCTTAAAAACTTCCATTTTCATGTTTTTCCTCTAGTTATTAACACATGTGATTTCTATTATCATTTATAGTATTTCTTTCCCAGGAGATGGAGATCATGGAATAAGCCTGAATCACTACACTATAATCATCATATCATTTATATTTCAAACTTGTTATAGTTATTACAAGATCAAAGGGGAATTCACATAAATCTTATCTGATTGAAATATTCCCTAACTGTATTTTTAACTTCTGATAGATACTCTGAATCTGAAAAGGAGGACCAAAATGTATAAAAGACCACCCATATATTGGTCTAAACTGATATATTTATATTTGTCTCATGAACCCCGTAGAATATATTTACATGAAGATTATAAAACAGTACAATATTTTCTTGGTACTGAGGTACAACAACATTTATTATTGGATGATTCATTATTCCATGAATGTAATCCTTCAAATATGAGATTAGGAGAAGACATCACAACAATTCCTTTCCAATGTGAAATTATTTGCACAATTTTTAAAAATTTGGTCTACATTTATCTAAGAAGGGTTTTGTTTCATGGAGGAAATAGTGGAATTAAAACATTTATTAGATGAATAATTCATTAAGGTGGACTTCCTCTAATGGGAGCTAATTAGTGGTAAGCAGATGTTATACTATCAACACAGGTTATAGGATGAATCCAAAAAACTGGAGAGAGTACTAGGGATATTGAGGTATAAAAAATTTATTATGTTGAACAAACCAAGGATATACAGCTACTCAAACTACAAAATTATGTAGGTTAAGGATAGAAATAAATAAATAAAATCCAATCCTATGTGTGTTTTTTTATAATAATATATTTTTTTAAAAGAGTGAGATTCCAATATATGTACATTCCTATCATAATATGATAAATTAATTACAAGTCTTGTTTTACTTTTGGATCATTGTCAAACTTTTAGATTATTTGACCTATTCTGATCATCACATCATGATAATCCATGAAAATCATAAATTATAACATTAAAATGATTGAACCCATCAAAACCTAGAATCAAAATGTATCAAGTAAACCATTCTCTCAAAAAAATTAATATTATAAGTTTTTACTATTGGAAATATTCTCACATATGGGTATATAATTGAATACCATCACTATAACATTATAGTTTGTACATTTAGATATGGACATGATTTCTTTCATAGAATGTGATCATGGATGGGTATAGACATGTCTTTTATCACTAGAAGACTAGAGTTGGGATATGTTGATATTGAGACGGGTTAATAAATATGGTAAGGATCATGAAGGGGGAATTTGAAATTTTAAAACTACCAACAAGTTCAATATAATATCACTAAGATGCAGTGAATCAATTATCAATATTATTTTTAGGTTTATTTTAAAATAATATTTTTCCACTTGGTAGAGTATAGTGATCTTTACAATCCGCAAACCCAAATTCACACCAACATAAGGGAACATAGTGGATTTTAATTTTTAGCATCTTAATATGATAATTTTATTATTTTTTATAATATTTATTCCTCCAAGATCATACTACCTACTAGAATCATCATAAAAATAGAATGAGTGGTGTATAACCTTGAAACATGGGATTCCATGTCTCTCATATATATTTTAGTGTATCATGTAAATAATTAAATACCACCCATTACAATGAACAAAATTTTGGGTAAAAATGTATATGATTATTCTTATATATTGTAATCAATTTTATGGGCGTGTTGAGTTCTTCTTCTGTTCTTTCTCAACAACAATACATCTCTTCAATTTTCACGCACAACATTTCATGAAACAACTTCACTACCTAATTGAATCTCCATTATGAAAAGAGTTATTTAGTATACATATATTGTAAAAGTAACCTCTTCTTAATATATATATAGTATACTTCATTACCAACTAGCATAGTCGGTTTATTCACAATTCACATAACAACCCCTACCTTTTCTTCCTTGATGAATATTTATTCACAGAATATCAAATGAATAATATGACTATATTTTTCTTCTTTTTCCATATCTCATATATATTATTACAATTATATAATATTTAAATTTTAATTATACTAATGGCTCAAATTATTGTCTTAAAATACATACATTGATCCTCTTTATAATTTATGTAATAACTGTATGGAATAAATGTCACATAATGAAACATAAATGAGGGGTAAATATAATATGAGTACTGATATTAATTTCAAAACACTAATCACTCCCTAAATATATTTATATAAATTCATGAAATAACCCATTTAATTTTTTATATGGATCTCATAAATAAAATCTTTAATCATAGTACCTAGTTATTGTATTCATCCTAATTAAGAGAACATAACTTGGCCTAATCTAACTTACTTATTTGAGTCAAACCATAGCTACTTATTTTAGGTAACTTCCCAAAAATCCCTCTAAAGGTGAACCATGGAATGGTATAACTCTGCATTTTTGATGATTACTTCTCCCATACACCACCGCATTGATCACCTCTCTCCACAACTTGTTTATCCTCATGAAAAACCACACACACTTCTTTGGGGACTTGACCCAACACCTACTGAAGTTGAATCATGATATTTTTTAGCACATTTTTTTCCCATAGGTAGACTTTCCAGCAAAAAACACATAAAATAAAACATGATATGTTTCTACCTATGTTAGACAACACCATTGACTACTGCTCAAAATAATCACCATGTACAGATAATGACAAGGTGATCCCCATTTAAATCTTTGAACAACTACTGAATCGAATTCTCTTCTCAAAAATTCCATTAAAGAGAAAAAAAATGTGGTCATTTCCATTTTACTTATCTTCTTCCTTTATGTATTTCCATTACATAGATTTTATGTTCCTTTACACAAATTTTGTATATCCTTCTGTATCACTCCTTAATTTTCAATTAACCTTGTGAAAAACGATTTTACCATTATATGAATCCTAGTTTAGTGTGACCTTTATGCAGCTCGCACATACCTTTACACAAATATCAAAATTCACTATTGACATTTACAAAGTGAAATGAACCATGATTTTAGTATATATTTTATATTAATTAAATACTATTTTGAATATCTTCTTTTACATGAAACACTGAACCAAAAATGAACTATCACACATTTTCCTAATATAAATATAAATATCATAAATTAGTCATTGAATTAGTGGGTTTAAATAGAGGTAACAGACTAAAAATAATAATGGTCATTTTTAATACCAATGCATTGATAATATACAATTAGTATAACTAAATAACTAATAAGATCCTTTTTTGGATAAAAATTTATTTTCCTAAAAATTAATTTCTTATGCAGTATGTATTTTTAAGAAACTATATATATTTAACATTTAATGAGTATAGGATATATTTTTTACATGAAAAATATATTGAAACTAATTTAATTTGTATTTGATATAAAATAAGACAAAGAATAGTTAATATCTACAAAGTTATTTTCTAATTTTAAATACTTTTTCTTTATAGTTTTTATTTTAATTTAAAAATTAAATTTTTTAATTTTTTAATTTAAATTATATAAAATAAAAAAAAATAATTAACCATGAAAATTTTAACTTAGGAATAATGTTTCATATTTTGTTTGAAAAGGTTTAATTTTGGAGTGAATAGTAAAAAATATTGATTTTGTAATACTATCACTTTTATGAAATTTTCATAACAACATAATGATTTTAAATTTTATGAATCAATGTCTATATTAAAAATTAATTTATAAATTTAAATAAATAATTTTAAAATAAAATTTTGATATTATAAGACCTATGATGGAAATTGTGGAAACTTAAGTAATATTGTCCTCTAATAAAAACTATTTTTTGTATGTTTTTATAAACTAAGTATCCAAAGGGTGGAATTAAGATATGTAATACTTTGAAATAAAGATAAATCTTATTTGAATAATATTATTCCAATTTATGGGATATCACTGAACCACATAAATAGTTATATCGAAATCATAATTTTTTAATCATAAAAATACACTTTATCTAAAAATGGGTTTTAAGCATTTTGTGTGATAATAATAAAATTAATATTTATCACCATTATAAATTTTATTTAAAGATATTCATTACATGTTTGGAATCAGTAGATCCAAATTAAAAGATTATTCTCATTTCATTTTTAGCCATTAAAACTAAACATTTGTGGTAAAAATTAATTACCGTGGTAAAAATTAAAAAAGTGAAAAGTGAAAAATAAACGAGTAAAATAATAAAAAAACATGTTAAAAATATTTGAAGCTATATGTTTGAGGATTTATCAACAATAACCCATTATACACTATTATTTTCAATTATTGGATGCCCTTGACAATTGAATAGTGAATTTACCTTTTATATTTCTACAATAAATGCCACTCCTATCTGTTATAAAAGGATTCATCACCACCCCACTTATCCCCCACACCCTAATCCTCTTAGATTAAACCAAAATATGAAAAAAAAAACAATCTTTAACACTCATATACATGTCCATAAGGTTATGTTCTCAGGAATCTAGAAATCAAGTCCATAATAACATTTCCAAAGGGTAAATTCCAAGGACTAAGGTAAAATTCTCAATTAATCATTTTTCATGCCTTTTCATTTATTTTGTTTTTTACCTCCTATTAATATAATATAAATATGTTTAAATAATTAAATAAGTATCATAAGTATACTAAAATTTTATAATTTTTTTTGGATAACCATTTTCTACCATCCTTTAATCATTAAAAATACATCCCTTGTGTTACGTGTGAACTACCACCTCCATAAGCGATATGATCTATTTTTCATAACCACCATACATGGAATGTTATTGGGGGTATTTAATGAATAAATATTATATTTTAAAAATTATTATGATTCTTAAAATAAAAAACAATCCATAACTTCCATCTATTCTATGTAAAACAAGAACATCGCTTGTGCATACCACAACTAAAAAATATGTCTTTTAAAGCACTGGTCATTATCAGTGCTAGAAAAATGTACTATTAAATGTCACCTTTATCAATGCTAAAAAAAGCACTAATAAAGGGTACCATTTATAATTTCTTTTTTAGTATTGATAAATGGAAAGCTTTATCAATGCTTTTTTATAGCGCTGATAAATGGTACCCTTTATCAGAGCTTTAACTTTAGCACTGATAAAGGGTAATACTTATCAGCACTTTATCTTTAGTAATCATGAAGGGTACTTTTTATTAGAACTTTTTTCAGTGCTCATAAATGGTTCCTTTATCATCGCTTTTTTTGTGCTGATAAAGGTTCGAATAAAGTTAAATAATTAATTAAATAAAAAATAAAATAGAGTTTATTAAAAAAATATTAGACAAATTATTAATTAAATAATTATTAAAAAAAATATTAAATTGATTATACTATATATAAACTATAAAAACTAATATATAGTTTATATTAAATATCTATATACATGTAAAATGAAAAATAAGAAAATAAGAATTAAAAATAAGTAAATTTTGAAAAATATTAAACATTTTATTAATTAAATAATTATTGATATTGTTAATAAATAGTGTTTATTATATATATAAATGTAAATGAATGTATTTAATTATGAATTATATAATAAAAAATATATATGATTTATATTAAATTGTCATATATTTAGTGAATAGTGGTTCATAATTAAAAATTTAAATGAATTGAAAATAATGACTAATTGCATCATGTAATGGATATAATTGAATTTTGTTTGATGTTTCAATTTAACATAGATCAAACATGTGTTATATTGATTTAACATAGAAATAATTAATGAATGTTTATATATAACTCATACACACAAAATATTTATGTAATTAATGAAATCCTATATAGAAACAACTACTGTAGCATCATGAAGTAACTACTGATCGATTTTTAATTTGAAGTAATGCCTTTTTTGGTGGTCACAAAATTTAACTATTTCATGATATGTCATGGGATTACATGTCATGTAATACCTAGACTACAGTTTCTAAATATGTAGAATGATTGAGATCCTCTTTTATACTCCACTCCAATTTCTTTACTCTCAACCTAAATCCTTCACCAGGTGATCTTGGAGCCCACCAATATTTTCAGGTCCGTTTGTTTGGTGTTTGTTCATCGTTGTGTTGGTATTTTGATTCCCAAGTATGATTTCTCCCCCATTCTCCATCTTTCTCTCTTTATCCTCCATTGAGATTTCAATCAATCATCCTGAAATTGATGGACATATCCTCTGTGATTTTGTATCTCATTTCTAGGTTGAGTTTTTAGATCTTCTACACTTTTTTTCTCATTGGCAGGTTTCATTTTGAGTGTGAGTTTCATGAAAAATGTAAGTGGTTCCATCCTATTCGGAAAAATTTAATAAACTTGAATTTATTGATTTATTTCAATGGATTTATTTATATTAAATTAATAAGTCTTTCTTTCAATTTCTTTAATAAAACCCAATTCTAGTGAATTGGTATATTTGGAATGGTTTGGGCATGAAAATTGGGAAAACCCTCAATTCGATTGAATTGATGTGTATTTATAGAAATTAGTTGATTAATTTTTTTTAGTTTAAATTGTAGATTTTATGGAAAATATTTCAATTAAATTGTTGAATTTGATTGAGTAAATTAATTTTGAAATTTATGGAATTGGTTTTAAGTTGATTTCAAACTTCTGAAAATGTTTTAAAATGTTTTAATAGAAACTCTATGGTTTTATCTTATTAACAGGGAATGTTATTGATTAATACCTATATTGATTTTAAATGGAAAATTGGTACTTGAAATGGGGTAATGGAATTTAATTATATTTTAATTAGTCTTAATATAAATTTCTTATCATTGATCAACAACATAAGTCCCTGCATTGAGGAGCACTGAAATAAACTCCTAATTGATCCCCCATGCAAAGAGGATATTAGATCTTCTATCCTCTCTCTCAATATTGAGAGTTCCCCTGGCCTTGATGGATTCACTAAAAAAATTATGTTTTACCGGTACATTATGCAGGATGACATTATACAGGCCATTATGGACTTCTTCTCTCACTCATACATGCCCTATGGAATGAACTCCTACTTCATTGCTCTCATTCTGAAGAAAGAGAATGCTCTTGACATTAAGGACTTCATACCAGTTTCACTTGGGAACACAATACCCAAATATATTAGTAAGATTATCATGAGAAGGATGAGTGGGCTTGTTTGTGGCAATGATCACCACAAACCAGTTTGGCTTTGTCCCTGGGAGAAACATTCAAAAGTGTCTCTTCATGGCCTTAGAGAGCATCAAAATAATGAGAAGGAATAAAAATAAGGGAATGTTGACCTTAAATTGATATTTCCAAGGATTTTGATACTCTTAAATAGAGATTTCTCCTTGATTTTCTTCAAATATATTGTTTCTCTAATGTTTTTGTGAATATATGATGTAAATTCTTATTAATGGTGCCCCGAGAGTATTATTTCCTTTCACCCGGGGAGTACGACAAGGTGATCCACTGTCTGGGATTTTATTTTCCATTGCAGAGGACTATCTCAGTAGATGTAATAATGATATTTCATACATAGGATTTTAAAAACTGATTAGGGTTGGTGTGAATGAGCATGCCCCATCTCACCTCTTATATGTTGATGACATTTTATTACTTGGTCAAGCTTCAAGGAGTACCATATTCTTCATTAAGGCCCTCTTCAATCATTATGAGGAGTTGGATGTCTAAGACATCAGTTGGTACAAGTCTTCCATTATTTTTGGGAATAGAATATCAGTTGGGAAAAGAAACAAGATCATCAGGTATCTTGGGGTGAGGAGGGTATCCCTGCCTTTCCAGTATCTTGGGGTCCCACTGTTCTGGGGAAAGGTGAAAGGACAGTATCTAGTGAATATTTATGCTGGTATCATACATCAACTGGCCACCTATAAAGGGAAAGCTTTGTCCATGGTTGGGAGGGTTTGCCTCATGAACTTAGTGATCACATCTATGTTTTTTTATTCCTTATCCCTCTGTAGATGGCCAAGAGGACTTCTCAAGGAGCTTCAAAGCATGGTGCAGAACTTCATATGGACAGGATCAACACATAAAAGAAATTTGATTACAGTTTCATGGAAAGAATGCATCATGCTTGTGGAGATGGTGGCCTGTGAATCAAGGATCCTTGTACCTTCAATGATGGTTTTATTGGGAAATTCAAATAGTTTCTGATTTCGAATGAAGTTGATGATGAATTTCTTTCGAACAGATTTACAAAGAGACTTATCAATGGCTAAAAACACTACCTTGCCTCATCGGTTTGGGAATATCTCAAACATGCCTATGTGAGGATCATGTAAGATACAAAATGGTTGGTATGTAGGGACTCTAGTCTTAATTGATTTAGCACAAAGTGGCTCGAACAACCCCTGTATGATCTGAATGTTCCACCTGAAAAATCCTATCTGACTGTTTCAGGATTTCTATCACAGATACACTTTCACTCTTGCTCATGTGGTGACTGAAGTTAATAGTGATAATTTTATGGACGGTGGCCCTTTTATTTTGACCCATAGAAGAACATTGTAGAGACCCTAAGCTTAACGTACATTGACATTACATTACATTTGCGGAATACTTAGTACATAACAAAAACACACACACAATGATCGTAATAGTTTAGTGTCTTTGGAAACTCGGAACATAATCTTCTAATCGTGGTGAAAGATCTTCAACATCTCCTATAAAGATCTTCCCTTTTTTTACCTAAAACCTTTCTTTATATCCTGGGGAAAAGAAAACCTAAAAGGGTGAGCTCAAATGCTCAGTAAGGGTAAACAAAAGAAATATCAATCACATCGTATTCATAAGAACATAACATTTTGGAAATCTTAACCTGCAAAAGAGAGCATAAATTCATAACATGGGATAAATCATGGCAGTGAAATGTAATCACAATAATCATAACTTAAAACATGAAACTTTGTGGCATTCACACATAATCATAGAGAATCATTTCTTGTTAGTCAAGACTCATTGCCAAGACTATCTTAGTGGACAAAGTCCCTTTCTGAATCGAGTAACCCTCGTTTCAGTCCTGTTTCACTGAACCGGTATAACCTACCGTTCCAGCCATGTCTATCTCATGAGATATAAAATCTTTACCCAATGCATTGGAGGGAGATATAGGTCCCACACATCTTATAATGAATCCTTTCTTATGTGTGCCACATAATCATAAATCATACATCATCGCATAACACATGTAACAAAAATGGGATTTTTGAAACATCATGACATCATAAAACAAATCATATAAGATAAAGGAATTCATAAAAATATTTCCATCACAACATAATCAAACCAATGTAATAATAGGGATAAAAACAGAACCCTTTTATTATCTTAGATGGAAAATAATTTTGATAAAATACTTGAACTCCATTCTTGAGGAAAATATCCTTTCTACTTAAAAAACATTTTTCCTTTCATAACATGTCATACGACTTTAAAATAAAAGAAGTTGATTAAAAATAAACTTGAAAACTTGTAAAGGAAGTTTCTTGGAAATAATTTTTTAAAAATCCATTCATTCTGTATAAGTTAAAAAAACATTCTTCGTACTTTTTTCGAAAAAATTCAAAAAGTACCTCGTACGAAAAACGACAAAATATTCGTTTCATATCTTTTAATAAAAACTCAACAAAGGGTAAAATAGGTTTTAAACAATTGTAGGTGGATGGAAATAATATTACATATTAAGGGAACATGGATGTGGATGATAAAATACACCCCAGTAAATACCAACGTATAAGCAATCTCGGATAAAAATGAGATTGTGATATTTCCCTTACCTTAGGTCCGATTTGCTTCGTATGTGTCTGAACCTCCTCTTCTTTGAAGCGCCTCTTTGAGACCTCCTCTTAGGGCACTAAAATTGGTCTTTGAGGAAGACCAGAACCTCTAGGATGTTTCTAGGGAAGTGGAGAATAGATTTTGGCAGGGGTTGGCCGAGCTTGAGTGCTCAAATTGGTGTGAGGATGAGGGGGAGGAGGTGTCCTTTTATAAGGGAGGAGAGGGGCACCTTAGGAATATCTCAAAATATTATTTTATATTAAAGTCAAAATCGGTTTATAATAGTTCCAAAGGGTTTTATTTCGAAGATAAAGTGGGGAAGGGTCGAAATCCTATCAACCAATAAGATTTAGACAAGTTTAGGGTATTATTTTAACCTTATCAATTAGATTTAACTCTAAGTTAAATAATTTAACTTTTACCGTGTCTTTTTGTTTTCTTTCACTATATGGTTAATACACTTACTATAACATGACAAACGAACCCTAAATTGTTTATTATTAATATATATATCCTTATCTAAGTCATTTGGCTGAACCTTAGATTTTTAGGAATAAAATAACAATGAATAATATAATATTTGATTTAAAAACTATTTTGTGTCAATTTTGACACTATTTGATATATGATTTTTGTGAAAGTCATAACAGAATTATTTGTTCGAACCAAGTTGATTAAATCAACACTAATATATCATAGTAACCTAGAAAATTAGTGGAATTCATAAAAATTCTCAAATTACATTCATTTGAGCATTTATAACATCAATTATGTTAATATTTCCTTAAAAAGGGTAATTACTGCATCATTGTTGTGTCATAAATAAATTAATTTATTTAAAGTCTAAAAATTATAAATAAAATATCATTATGTAGGAAATCGTTTTATCTTTCTAATGAATATTTATAGTCGAATTTATCTTATGTATAACCCCATATTAAAAATGTTTTAGTAATTAAACATTGATTTTAACTATTTTAACTATTCATTAAATAAAATAATATTAAATGTCATAATCTAATCCAAGTGGACCTAAATGGTCATATTATATTCATAAGGTTGTTTTTGGTCGAATTACACTTATCCAATAGAATTAGGACATGTGTTAGGGTAATAGTAATATCATATTTACCTTTAGTTACCATATTTACTATTAATCGTGGTAAAAAAAAGTAAAAAGTTACTCTCCACCAAAAATTATTTTCATCTCATTGAACCACATTTTACTTACTGACATCAATCGTGTCTCTCGGATTTTTGAAATTCCATTCACAGAAGCGGTAAAATTAAGTTTTATGAAAAATTCTGTTTTTTTAACTACCACTTAGTAGTTTCACTATTCATCAAAAATTGAAGTTTTTCAGAAAAATGACAAAATTTCGTCTTAAGCTATATTTCATATTCCGAATTCAACAATGAAGTCTATTTTACCAAATTCATAACATAGAAATTTCATTAATTAATTTTATAATTAAATCCCGCTGTTAAAACAAATAGCGTGTTTTTAAGAAACAATATCTATCAAAAGATTGACACTTGATTATGTCTGGTTTAAATGTGAAATTACATCCAATGACCAACATTATATTAAATTGTAAAAATATATTCTAAATATACTTTAAAACCACTCAAATTAATAATTTATCACTATTAATTATTTCGATTAAAAAAGTTGTTTTTAATTATAATTTAGTAATTTTCACTATTCATCAGAATATGAAAGTTATCCGAAAAGTACCAAAATTTCACCTTAGGCTAAATTTGATACTCCGAATCCAAAAATGAAGTTCATTTTGAAAAATAAGATTTACAGAATTTTAAAAAGTGGTTATTACTATTCATAACGGCTAGTTTTAAAAATATTTTAATAGCATATCGTTGTTTAGTAAAACTCGGTATTGCGTATTACACACGCTATCGAGGAAGGTCTCGATTGCGTGTAATGAAAGGAAAGTCATGGATGCGTGTTTTTCAAGCTCCTTTTGGTGTAGCGTACAACACAAGACATTAATAAAATTAAAAAGAATATTTTTTTATAAAATCTTAGGTTGTTACATTCTACCTCCCTTAAAATGAATTTCGCCCTCGAAATTCGTCGGGGTTATAAATGGTTTACTATTCAAAAGTTTCTTTAATAGAAACCCACATCGTAAAAAGGAATATCAAAACCAATCTTTAAAAACAAAAGTATGAAACGTAACGGTTACCCAAATAAACTAATAATTGGGTTTCCACATAGGTGAAAATATGGATATGGAAGAGAAATCTAACCATCATGTTCTGATGGAGAGTGGTAGAGAACATGGATATGGAAAAGACAGTAATCACAAATCCATAGATTTGTGATGATATAAGGTACCATCTGATTCATCAGGTATAAGATCACTAGGACAACATTTTTGGTTTTCAAGATCGTTTCCCTAAAGTTAAAGAATTAGAATAAATACTTACTTTATTTTGGTACAATCTCACTGTTGTTCGTGCCTTTAACAATTTCCACTTCATATCTTAAATAAATGAAGTTGAATTTGTTATTCGTGAGGTGTTAGCAGATTATGTGATAGAATGATGGGTCATTCCATCTGTCTCAAACAAAAGGTTAGCAAAAATTATATACATAAGTCGGTCTATAGTGAGATTAATCATATATGGTTCCTAAAATGGACTTATACTTCATATATCATACTACTTAATATAATAAAACTAGTTTCTACTAAACAGGGACTTCCTGTAGGCCAGTGGTAGGCGATAAAGGCCAGTCGCACTTCGGTTGTGAGTTCGATTCCACAGCCTTGTCCTACGCGATGGGTTGTCGCCTATCCTGCAGGTTGTCCTTTTTCTAAAACTATATTACTATAACATCCCATAAATAATATCGAGATAACTTCTATCCTTAAACAATAATAACTTATGTCCAACATAATCCATTCCAATCTTTAGGCTTATCCATAATACTGCAGTCGACTCTCATAATATAGTGAAAACGATTACCAGAGATTTAACACCATCGTCGATCCCCATATATCATAATATATGTTTTGTTGGTCACATTCCAAACATTCAAAGTCCTTAATCGTGTATTCTCTTGAATACCTTAGTGAAAACATGAATGCAGTAAAAAGTTAACAATTTCCACATACCAAAATCCTCAAAATTCTTTATACTCAAACCATGATATCACTTAGTCCTTATATCAATCATGAGCTCATGAATACTGTTATTTCATTTTCTCGTTTTCCCTTCATTATGCACATAATATCTCAATCACTTTGAATACCACATTAGACCAATACATAAATATTCCAATATTCCATGATACAACATTATTTTGGAATCCCATTACATAAACACTTAATCATTCCACCACATCGTTGTCATATTCAACATTGCCAATAGTGATCGCATGTGACTTCCCTTTGTCCTTTGCCTTAAGCGGTTGCTCATGTCGATCATCACTAACCCTTGGATTAGGGCATTTATTAGCATAATGCCCCATTTCCTTGCACTTGAAGCATTGAAGTGTTGGTTGTGCGTTCTCTACAGTGTTTGCTTCATTCACTTCATTAGAATCCCTTTTTCCATTACTTCGACACCCAGCTACTCGATGACCTTCTTTTCCACACTTAAAACATTTTATAGTCCCTTTAAGATAATCTCCACCATGCTTCTTTCCACACTTTGTGCATAAGGAAACATTCATCTTCTTTTCACCATTATTTTGAGATTTCTCCTTGAACTCCATCTTTCGTTTCTTTTCAAAACCATGAGATGGATATGTAACACCAACTTCCATTTCTACCTTGATAGCACAACGCACAATTTCTTCATAGCTACTGAAGTCTCTTATAGCTAATGCCCTTCGAAGACTTGGTTTTAAGCCACTGAAAAATCGATCAACTTTACTTTCAGGTTGGATGATAATGCCAGATGCATACCTTGCAAGTCTTGTAAAATTTTCTCCGTATATACCAACAGATTCCTCATCCTTCTGCTTCAGCTCAAGAAACTCCTTTTCCATCTTTGTTCGAAGAATACGAGGGAAGTACTTACTGAAAAACAAGTTCTTGAACTCGTCCCATTCCATGGACTCAATTTCATCTCTTGGCCTTGTATTCTTGATAAGATTCCACCATTTATCAGCATCACCTTCCAAACGATACACTGCTAAGATGACTTTATCATGTTTAGAACATTGAAGAACTGAAAATATCGTTTCAGTAGTACTGATCCATTGTTCAGCAACAAGTGGATCGGAAGTCCCACTGAAAGAAGGTGGACGTTGCCTCATGAAGGACTCAATAGAATACTGTTCCCTTCTCTGCTCATTTGGAAGTCCAGAATGATTCAAAGCTTGTGTAAGTATAGCAATAAGATTTTCCACTCCATCTCCCATAACATTTGTTTGTTCAAGAGGGAAATCATTGCATTGTCCGTTGCATTGATCAACACGGTTCCTTCGGGTTCCAGCCATCGTCTAAAACCCAAAAAGAATAGTGTGAGAGGCAAAAATCATGCTTGGGAAAACAACATAATAAAGGTGGATTATCCTCAATATCTATCATCTTAGGTTAAATTCTATGATCGTTACCGTAGTTCTAGGACTGTATCCTATACGTATACTTATCCTTAAGGAAATCCCTAGACATACCTTATAAATATCTCTAGGGATATCACTAAAGTTCTCGCATCCTAGTTTCCAAAGGATGACTAAACCTTTCCTCTGATACCAACTGTAGAGACCCGAAGCTTAACGTACATTGACATTACATTACATTTGCAGAATACTTAGTACATAACAAAAACACACACATAACGATCGTAATAGGTTAGTGTCTTTGGAAACTCGGAACATAATCTTCTAATCGTGGTGAAAGATCTTCAACATCTCCTATAAAGATCTTCCCTTTTTTTTACCTAAAACCTTTCTTTATATCATGGGGAAAAGAAAACATAAAAGGGTGAGCTCAAATGCTCAGTAAGGGTAAACAAAAGAAATATCAATCACATCGTATTCATAAGAACATAACATTTTGGAAATCTTAACCTACAAAAGAGAGCATAAATTCATAACATGGGATAAATCATGGCAGTGAAATGTAATCACAATAATCATAACTTAAAACATGAAACATTGTGGCATTCACACATAATCATAGAGAATCATTTCTTGTTAGTAAAGACTCATTGGCAAGACTATCTTAGTGGACAAAGTCCCTTTCTGAATCGAGTAACCCTCGTTTCAGTCCTGTTTCACTGAACCGGTATAACCTACCGTTCCAGCCATGTCTATCTCATGAGATATAAAATCTTTACCCAATGCATTGGAGGTAGATATAGGTCCCACCCATCTTATAATGAATCCTTTCTTATGTGTGCCACATAATCATAAATCATACATCATCGCATAACACATGTAACAAAAATGGGATTCTTGAAACATCATGACATCATAAAACAAATCATATAAGATAAAGGAATTCATAAAAATATTTCCATCACAACATAATCAAACCAATGTAATAATAGGGATAAAAACAGAACCCTTTTATTATCTTAGATGTAAAATAATTTTGATAAAATACTTGAACTCCATTCTTGAGGAAAATATCCTTTCTACTTAAAAAACATTTTTCCTTTCATAACATGTCATACGACTTTAAAATAAAAGAAGTTGATTAAAAATAAAATTGAAAACTTGTAAAGGAAGTTTCTTGGAAATAATGTTTTAAAAATCCATTCATTCCGTATAAGTTAAAAAAACATTCTTCGTACTTTTGTCGAAAAAATTCAAAAAGTACCTCGTACGAAAAACGACAAAATATTCGTTTCATATCTTTTAATAAAAACTCAACAAAGGGTAAAATAGGTTTTAAACAATTGTAGGTGGATGGAAATAATATTACATATTAAGGGAACATGGATGTGGATGATAAAATACACCCTAGTAAATACCAACGTATAAGCAATCTCGGATAAAAATGAGATTGTGATATTTCCCTTACCTTAGGTCCGATTTGCTTCGTATGTGTCCGAACCTCCTCTTCTTTGAAGCGCCTCTTTGAGACCTCCTCTTAGGGCACTAAAATTGGTCTTTGAGGAAGACCAGAACCTCTAGGATGTTGCTAGGGAAGTGGAGAAGAGATTTTGGCAGGGGTTGGCCGAGCTTGAGTGCTCAAATTGGTGTGAGGATGAGGGGGAGGAGGTGTCCTTTTATAAGGGAGGAGAGGGGCACCTTAGGAATATCTCAAAATATTATTTTATATTAAAGTCAAAATCGGTTTATAATAGTTCCAAAGGGTTTTATTTAGAAGATAAAGTGGGGAAGGGTCGAAATCCTATCAACCAATAATATTTAGACAAGTTTAGGGTATTATTTTAACCTTATCAATTAGATTTAACTCTAAGTTAAATAATTTAACTTTTACCGTGTCTTTTTGTTTTCTTTCACTATATGGTTAATACACTTACTATAACATGCCAAAAGAACCCTAAATTGTTTATTATTAATATATATATCCTTATCTAAGTCATTTGGATGAACCTTGGATTTTTAGGAATAAAATAACAATGAATAATATAATATTTGATTTAAAAACTATTTTGTGTCAATTTTGACACTATTTGATATATGATTTTTGTGAAAGTCATAACAGAATTATATGTTCGAACAAAGTTGATTAAATCAACACTAATATATCATAGTAACCTAGAAAATTAGTGGAATTCATAAAAATTCTCAAATTACATTCATTTGAGCATTTATAACATCAATTATGTTAATATTTCCTTAAAAAGGGTAATTACTGCATCATTGTTGTGTCATAAATAAATTAATTTATTTAAAGTCTAAAAATTATAAATAAAATATCATTATGTAGGAAATCGTTTTATCTTTCTAATGAATATTTATAGTTGAATATATCTTATGTATAACCCCATATTAAAAATGTTTTAGTAATTAAACATTGATTTTAATTATTTTAACTATTCATTAAATAAAATAATATTAAATGTCATAATCTAATCCAAGTGGACCTAAATGGTCATATTATATTCATAAGGTTGTTTTTGGTCGAATTACACTTATCCAATAGAATTAGGACATGTGTTAGGGTAATAGTAATATCATATTTACCTTTAGTTACCCTATTTACTATTAATCGTGGTAAAAAAAAGTAAAAAGTTACTATTCACCAAAAATTATTTTCATCTCATTGAACCACATTTTACTTACTGACATCAATCTTGTCTCTCGGATTTTTGAAATTCCATTCACAGAAGCGGTAAAATTAAGTTTTATGAAAAATTCTGTTTTTTAACTACCACTTAGTAGTTTCACTATTCATCAAAAATTGAAGTTTTTCAGAAAAATGCCAAAATTTCGTCTTAATCTATATTTCATATTCCGAATTCAACAATGAAGTCTATTTTACTAAATTCATAACATAGAAATTGCATTAATTAATTTTATAATTAAATCCCGCTGTTAAAACAAATAGCGTGTTTTTAAGGAACAATATCTATCAAAAGATTGACACTTGATTATGTCTGGTTTAAATGTGAAATTACATCCAATGACCAACATTATATTAAATTGTAAAAATATATTCTAAATATACTTTAAAACCACTCAAATTAATAATTTATCACTATTAATTATTTCGATTAAAAAAGTTGTTTTTAATTATAATTTAGTAATTTTCACTATTCATCAGAATATGAAAGTTATCCGAAAAGTACCAAAATTTCACCTTAGGCTAAATTTGATACTCCGAATCCAAAAATGAAGTTCATTTTGAAAAATAAGATTTACAGAATTTTAAAAAGTTGTTATTACTATTCATAACGGCTAGTGTTAATAATATTTTAATAGCATATCGTTGTTTAGTAAAACTCGGTATTGCGTATTACACACGCTATCGAGGAAGGTCGCGATTGCGTGTAATGAAAGGAAAGTCAAGGATGCGTGTTGTTCAAGCTCCTTTTGGTGTAGCGTACAACACAAGACATTAATAAAATTAAAAAGAATATTTTTTTATAAAATCTTAGGCTGTTACATTCTACCTCCCTTAAAATGAATTTCGCCCTCGAAATTCGTCGGGGTTATAAATGGTTTACTATTCAAAAGTTTCTTTAATAGAAACCCACATCGTAAAAAGGAATATCAAAACCAATCTTTAAAAACAAAAGTATGAAACGTAAGGGTTACCCAAATAAACTAATAATTTTGTTTCCACATAGGTGAAAATATGGATATGGAAGAGAAATCTAACCATCATGTTCTGATGGAGAGTGGTAGAGAACATGGCTATAGAAAAGACAGTAATCACAAATCCATAGATTTGTGATGATATAAGGTACCATCTGATTCATCAGGTATAAGATCACTAGGACAACATTTTTGGTTTTCAAGATCGTTTCCCTAAAGTTAAAGAATTAGAATAAATACTTACTTTATTTTGGTTCAATCTCACTGTTGTTCGTGCCTTTAACAATTTCCACTTCATCTCTTAAATAAATGAAGATGAATTTGTTATTCGTGAGGTGTTAGCAGATTATGTGATAGAATGACGGGTCATTCCTTCTGTCTCAAACAAAAGGTTAGCAAAAATTATATACATAAGTCGGTCTATAGTGAGATTAATCATATATGGTTCCTAAAATGGACTTATACTTCATATATCATACTACTTAATATAATAAAACTAGTTTCTACTAAACAGGGACTTCCTGTAGGCCAGTGGTAGGCGATAAAGGCCAGTCGCACTTCGGTTGTGGGTTCGATTCCACAGCCTTGTCCTACGCGATGGGTTGTCGCCTGTCCTGCAGGTTGTCCTTTTTCTAAAACTATATTACTATAACATCCCATCAATAATATCGAGATAACTTCTATCCTTAAACAATAATAACTTATGTCCAACATAATCCATTCCAATATTTAGGCTTATCCATAATACTGCAGTCGACTCTCATAATATAGTGAAAACGATTACCAGAGATTTAACACCATCGTCGATCCCCATATATCATAATATATGTTTTGTTGGTCACATTCCAAACATTCAAAGTCCTTAATCGTGTATTCTCTTGAATACCTTAGTGAAAACATGAATGCAGTAAAAAGTTAACACTTTCCACATACCAAAATCCTCAAAATTCTATATACTCAAACCATGATATCACTTAGTCCTTATATCAATCATGAGCTCATGAATACTGTTATTTCATTTTCTTGTTTTCCCTTCATTATGCGCATAATATCTCAATCACTTTGAATACCACATTAGACCAATACATAAATATTCCAATATTCCATGATACAACATTATTTTGGAATCCCATTACATAAACACTAAATCATTCCACCACATCGTTGTCATATTCAACATTGCCAATAGTGATCGCATGTGACTTCCCTTTGTCCTTTGCCTTAAGCGGTTGCTCATGTCGATCATCACTAACCCTTGGATTAGGGCATTTATTATCATAATGCCCCATTTCCTTTCACTTGAAGCATTGAAGTGTTGGTTGTGCGTTCTCTGCAGTGTTTGCTTCATTCACTTCATTAGAATCCCTTTTTCCATTACTTCGACACTCAGCTACTCGATGACCTTCTTTTCCACACTTAAAACATTTTCTAGTCCCTTTAAGATAATCTCCACCATGCTTCTTTCCACACTTTGTGCATAAGGAAACATTCATCTTCTTTTCACCATTATTTTGAGATTTCTCCTTGAACTCCATCTTTCATTTCTTTTCAAAACCATGAGATGGATATGTAACACCAACTTCCATTTCTACCTTGATAGCACAACGCACAATTTCTTCATAGCTACTGAAGTCTCTTATAGCTAATGCCCTTCAAAGACTTGGTTTTAAGCCACTGAAAAATCGATCAACTTTACTTTCAGGTTGGATGATAATGCCAGATGCATACCTTGCAAGTCTTGTAAAATTTTCTCCGTATATACCAACAGATTCCTCATCCTTCTGCTTCAGCTCAAGAAACTCCTTTTCCATCTTTGTTCGAAGAATACGAGGGAAGTACTTACTGAAAAACAAGTTCTTGAACTCGTCCCATTCCATGGACTCAATTTCATCTCTTGGCCTTGTATTCTTGATAAGATTCCACCATTGATCAGCATCACCTTCCAAACGATACACTGCTAAGATGACTTTATCATGTTTAGAACATTGAAGAACTGAAAATATCGTTTCAGTAGTACTGATCCATTGTTCAGCAACAAGTGGATCGGAAGTCCCACTGAAAGAAGGTGGACGTTGCCTCATGAAGGACTCAATAGAATACTGTTCCCTTCTCTGCTCATTTGGAAGTCCAGAATGATTCATAGCTTGTGTAAGTATAGCAATACGATTTTCCACTCCATCTCCCATAACATTTGTTTGTTCAGGAGGGCAATCATTGCATTGTCCATTGCATTGATCAACACGGTTCCTTCGGGTTCCAGCCATCGTCTAAAACCCAAAAAGAATAGTGTGAGAGGCAAAAATCATGCTTGGGAAAACAACATAATAAAGGTGGATTATCCTTAATATCTATCATCTTAGGTTAAATTCTATGATCGTTACCGTAGTTCTTGGACTGTATCCTATACGTATACTTATCCTTAAGGAAATCCCTAGACATACCTTATAAATATCTCTAGGGATCTCACTAAAGTTCTCGCATCCTAGTTTCCAAAGGTTGACTAAACCTTTCCTCTGATACCAACTGTAGAGACCCGAAGCTTAACGTACATTGACATTACATTACATTTGCGGAATACTTAGTACATAACAAAAACACACACACAAGGATCGTAATAGTTTAGTGTCTTTGGAAACTCGGAACATAATCTTCTAATCGTGGTGAAAGATCTTCAACATCTCCTATAAAGATCTTCCCTTTTTTTTACCTAAAACCTTTCTTTATATCATGGGGAAAAGAAAACATAAAAGGGTGAGCTCAAATTCTCAGTAAGGGTAAACAAAAGAAATATCAATCACATCGTATTCATAAGAACATAACATTTTGGAAATCTTAACCTGCAAAAGAGAGCATAAATTCATAACATGGGATAAATCATGGCAGTGAAATGTAATCACAATAATCATAACTTAAAACATGAAACTTTGTGGCATTCACACATAATCATAGAGAATCATTTCTTGTTAGTAAAGACTCATTGCCAAGACTATCTTAGTGGACAAAGTCCCTTTCTGAATCGAGTAACCCTCGTTTCAGTCCTGTTTCACTGAACCGGTATAACCTACCGTTCCATCCATGTCTATCTCATGAGATATAAAATCTTTACCCAATGCATTGGAGGTAGATATAGGTCCCACCCATCTTATAATGAATCCATTCTTATGTGTGCCACATAATCATAAATCACACATCATCGCATAACACATGTAACAAAAATGGGATTCTTGAAACATCATGACATCATAAAACAAATCATATAAGATAAAGGAATTCATAAAAATATTTCCATCACAACATAATCAAACCAATGTAATAATAGGGATAAAAACAGAACCCTTTTATTATCTTAGATGGAAAATAATTTTGATAAAATACTTGAACTCCATTCTTGAGTAAAATATCCTTTCTACTTAAAAAACTTTTTTCCTTTCATAACATGTCATACGACTTTAAAATAAAAGAAGTTGATTAAAAATAAACTTGAAAACTTGTAAAGGAAGTTTCTTGGAAATAATGTTTTAAAAATCCATTCATTCCGTATAAGTTAAAAAACATTCTTCGTACTTTTGTCAGAAAAATTCAAAAAGTACCTCGTACGAAAAACGACAAAAGATTCGTTTCATATCTTTTACTAAAAACTCAACAAAGGGTAAAATAGGTTTTAAAAAATTGTAGGTGGATGGAAATAATATTACATATTAAGGGAACATGGATGTGGATGATAAAATACACCCCAGTAAATACCAACATATAAGCAATCTCGGATAAAAATGAGATTGTGATATTTCCCTTACCTTTGGTCTGATATGCTTCGTATGTGTCTGAACCTCCTCTTCTTTGAAGCGCCTCTTTGAGACCTCCTCTTAGGGCACTAAAATTGGTCTTTGAGGAAGACCAGAACCTCTAGGATGTTGCTAGGGAAGTGGAGAAGAGAATTTGTTAGGGGTTGTCCGAGCTTGAGTGCTCAAATCGGTGTGAGGATGAGGGGGAGGAGGTGTCCTTTTATAAGGGAGGAGAGGGGCACCTTAGGAATATCTCAAAATATTATTTTATATTAAAGTCAAAATCGGTTTATAATAGTTCCAAAAGGTTTTATTTCGAAGATAAAGTGGGGAAGGGTCGAAATCCTATCAACCAATAAGATTTAGACAAGTTTAGGGTATTATTTTAACCTTATCAATTAGATTTAACTCTAAGTTAAATAATTTAACTTTTACCGTGTCTTTTTGTTTTCTTTCACTATATGGTTAATACACTTACTATAACATGCCAAACAAACCCTAAATTGTTTATTATTAATATATATATCCTTATCTAAGTCATTTGGCCTAACCTTAGATTTTTAAGAATAAAATAACAATGAATAATATAATATTTGATTTAAAAACTATTTTGTGTCAATTTTGACACTATTTGATATATGATTTTTGTGAAAGTCATAACAGAATTATATGTTCGAACCAAGTTGATTAAATCAACAATAATATATCATAGTAACCTAGAAAATTAGTGGAATTCATAAAAAGTCTAAAATTACATTCATTTGAGCATTTATAACATCAATTATGTTAATATTTCCTTAAAAAGGGTAATTACTGCATCATTGTTGTGTCATAAAAAAATTAATTTATTTAAAGTCTAAAAATTATAAATAAAATATCATTATGTAGGAAATCTTTTTAGCTTTCTAATGAATATTTATAGTAGAATTTATCTTATTTATAACCCCATATTAAAAAAATTTTAGTTATTAAACATTGATTTTAACTATTTTAACTATTCATTAAATAAAATAATATTAAATGTCATAATCTAATCCAAGTGGACCTAAATGGTCATATTATATTCATAAGGTTGTTTTTGGTCGAATTACACTTATCCAATAGAATTAGGACATGTGTTATGATAATAGTAATATCATATTTACCCTTAGTTACCCTATTTACTATTAACCGTGGTAAAAAAAAGTAAAAAGTTACTATTCACCAAAAATTATTTTCATCTCATTGAACCAAATTTTACTTACTGACATCAATCGTGTCTCTCGGATTTTTGAAATTCCATTCACAGAAGTGGTAAAATTAAGTTTTATGAAAAATTCTGTTTTTTTAACTACCACTTAGTAGTTTCACTATTCATCAAAAATTGAAGTTTTTCAGAAAAATGCCAAAATTTCGTCCTAAGCTATATTTCATTTTTCGAATTCAACAATGAAGTCTATTTTACCAAATTCATAACATAGAAATTGCATTAATTAATTTTATAATTAAATCCTGTTGTTAAAACAAATAGCGTGTTTTTAAGAAACAATATCTATCAAAAGATTGACACTTGATTATGTCTGGTTTAAATGTGAAATTACATCCAATGACCAACATTATATTAAATTGTAAAAATATATTCTAAATATACTTTAAAACCACTCAAATTAATAATTTATCACTATTAATTATTTCGATTAAAAAAGTTGTTTTTAATTATAATTTAGTAATTTTCACTATTCATCAGAATATGAAAGTTATCCGAAAAGTACCAAAATTTCACCTTAGGCTAAATTCGATACTCTGAATCCAAAAATGAAGTTCATTTTGAAAAATAAGATTTACAGAATTTTAAAAAGTGGTTATTACTATTCATAACGGCTAGTTTTAATAATATTTTAATAGCATATCGTTGTTTAGTTAAACTCGGTATTGCGTATTACACACGCTATCGAGGAAGGTCGCGATTGCGTGTAATGCAAGGCAAGTCAAGGATGCGTGTTGTGCAAGCTCCTTTTGGTGTAGCGTACAACACAAGACATTAATAAAATTAAAAAGAATATTTTTTATAAAATCTTGGGCTGTTACAAACATGATAGTTTATTTTTAGGGACTTTTATAGGATTATATGTGGGGGCCTTGTTCATCCACCTTCATGGCTCATGAACATTAGATCCAGTTATATCTGGCCTTCTAGATTTTTTTTGATCCAGAGAATCTGGAAAAACAGAATTCCCACATTAGATCAAATCAAATGATATGGAATTCATATGGATTATATGTGATCCCTTTTCATGTCTACTGAGGATTCCATACAACACATTTTCTTAGAATGTGACCAAGTCAAGTGGATCTAGTACTATATGGTCTCTCTATTCGGGATGGATTTTGACACATGCATATAACTTATTTAACTAATTTTTGGTCAATTTATTGTTCAATGTAGTGAGAAACTTCAAAAAATTTTACTGGTTTCTGTTGCTGCAGTCATTACTACTCTGTTTGGAGATGCGCACAACGCTATCCAACAAGGTATGGTGGACATTCACAGGGATGTGTTTGCTACTTCACTTTTCCGAGATGTTGAATTGTCTAATACTATTTTTTATTTACAAAATCTGAGAATTCTTGCCATTTCAAGTCGGCCACACAATCCTCAGATGTTGAAGCATATTCTATGGATAACACCTATTGTGCCTTGCCTCAAGGTGAACATTGATGGAGCTGCGTCGGGTGCTCCAGTTCCTTCGGTTTGGGGTCAAGTTTTTTGCACCTTTATGGTTTTGTGAGTGGATTTTTCTATCACTTCATTGGAGTTGGAAATTCCTTCAAAGATGAAATCTTGGCAATGATCTATGATGTCAGGTACACATGTCCAGTTTAATTAGAAATGGATATGGATTGTATCTGATTCTCATAGTGTGGTTCATGCTTTGAGAATAAGTAAATGTAATTTGACTTGGTGTGTGCTATCTGAGTGGGTTGACTATCTCAAAAAATCTCTCTCAAATTCATAGGGTTGTTTCACATGTTTATCGGGTGTCCAATTAGGTGGCGGATGTCTTGGAGAAAAGGGCACTCATTGAACTTGATGTGATGTGGTCTTTCCCGGCCCTTGACTACTGTGCATCAATGTTGGAGTTAGATATATGTGGTGTGATTCACACTCATTTATGTAACAACCCCTTGTATTCTTGACTCTCTATCTCTTTTTATTTAATAATTTCTTATTGTCACCTTCCACTGGTTCCTGGTCTTTTCTCTATTTGGATACACTCTATGATTTTACAAAATTCTAAAACATAAATGTTGTAGGTCACACCCCCGATGGGATGGTGACGAGTCACCTTTGGTCAGTGTCAGAGAGACCTGGGTATACACATATTGTTGTGATCACTTAGATAGTCCATATTCCTAAATCCTAGAACTTTCTTCCCTATTTGACAGATGAACATGTTTCTCGTTTTTTTTGTATTTGAGATATAAATTTATGCTAATTTTTTAAAACTGATTTACATGACATCTGAATTTATATAAAATATTTTATATAAAAAATTATTTAATCCATTGTTTTAGAAATATTCCATCATTGTAAAGCCTTTGCTTAAATTTCATTCTATCATTTGAACTGTATATAATGATTTTATTAAATATGCTTTAAAATGAAAAACTGTCTTATTTTAAAATTGAAAGTATTCATTTGGTTAATATATTATTTGAATCTATTTTGTAATTAGTGGTGAGACCCTAATGGTATTTTTATTTCACACTCTATATGTGAATTTGGGTGTTTGTAGATTATCTGCTTATAGATTTGAGCAAGGGGAAAGGATCTCTTGGAGGTGGATCTAGTCGTTGAACCTTGGACATAGTGAGTTGGGTCCTTAGGGACATGGGATGTTTCCTCTATTTTAATACTGGGGTTTTATTACTTTGGGCTATAATACCTTGTTGACTTCTGGTACAAAACTCCAAGTGAGGTTTTGTTTTTATTAAAATTGACTTGATTGTCTTTCTTCCACTAAGTTTTGTGGAAAATCCATTCCCAATTACATGTTGTATGATTCTAGGTACTAGTCACCGACCCATGGGGATCAGGAACTTCATTCGGGCTATGTGGGGACTAGCTCAATTATCGGGTTACTTGGGTAGCTGGACTGGTTTGTGACAAAGTGGTATCAGAGGGAGGTCGGTTGTTGAGATTATTATTTGAAGTTAGTATGCATTGTGAAATCTTGTCAAGATATAGGAGGAATTTGTGATTGAGTGCCTTTCTAGATCTCACATTAATGAAACTTAAATCTCTAGGGGTGGTTAGGGGAAGGTGTCTTGTGGATTAGTTCCATCCTTTTCCCTATTTTTATTTGGATAGAGTGAAACCCAAATACTATTTGTTCTATCATTTTGGATATTATTTCCCTTGTTTTTTATTTTATCCTTTTTTGATCTCTTCTTTGTTGTAAGATGATGTTTTGTAGCATCATTCATCCAAGGATATGTTTGAATCGGATCCAATAAAAATATCATGTTGAACCGTAGCAAGCGAATTCTCTAGTGGACCTGAATCTAGTTGAGGTAATTGTGCACATTGTCCATGATCTGGGAAAGGCACTACTTCTAGTCCATTTTCAAGCTCTAGATGTGGAACCTCATAGGTATGTTATTAGGATTTATTATCAAGAGTGAATTCGCCATAATCTCACAGTTTTCAAAGTCTCTATTGATCCTTAACATGAAAATGAATGGTTGGGTAGGATAGAATGTCTGTTTGAGTTATTGGAGACCCTAGATGAGATCAATGTGAAGTTTTCCCCCTTCGTGATAGAGGGACTGAATAAGATATGGTGGGACATGATGGTGATGGAAAAGAAACATGAGTCTTAGAGTGGGAGGATTTCATGGTTCTTTTCACCGACCAATTCTATCTAGATTCATTTATTTTGGCCATGGATGTGGAGTTTTTCAATCTTGAGATGGAAAATAGAACTGTGAAAGAGTATTTAATTTTCTTTGGAGAACTCATGCAGTCTTCTCCTAAGATTGTATCTAATGAGAGGATGAAGGCTTGACAGTTCGAGTTGGGACTTCGATCAGATATTCATTATTATGTTTTATTTCTAGAGGTTCCCACTTATGCTAATGTTCTAGATAGAATGATAATGGTTGAGATGGACATGGATAGAAAGTCGGGTTGATGGGAGATCCTTTTTATCCTAGTAGAAGCATGAGTTCCTTCAAGGGAAAGCAGAAGCATGATTATTCTCACAGCAGTTCTTGATGGAAGGGTCATCATAGACCTCTTACCGCATCAGGAGTAAGTCCTTTTATTTTCTATCAGTGTGTCAAGAAAGGATATTATAAGAGGGTTCTCACTAAGGCACCCAACAACTTTATCACCTATAGACATTCATGACACTTATAGATATTCTACCATATCTCTTCTACACTGTGTAGTGGAACATGATCATCAACTCCTCCTAAAACTACAAGTAAATCATATGATTCACATATAAAATGTTTCCTGCCACAGGAATCCAGAATGAAGCTATTTCACATAGTGGAAGAGTCTCTAGAGGAATAATACACGGGTGAAGCATGGAAAATTTTCTCCTATCGACCGTTCAAGGATATGGTTCTCTACTAATGTGTATAGTGGCACTCATGTCGAATCCTCAGTGATGGTACTTTTTAATAGTCATTATTTTTGTTTTCTTTGTCTTTTTAATTGAGGGTTTGTTTTCATAGCATAATTAAATTGATTGATGGATTATTGTTTATTTAACAATTTGATAAAAATTCTGGTTAGTTAATTATTGGAGATTTTAGTCTTATTATTTCCTTGATATTTTTTTATTTTCCATTAAATTAACACCCACTTAATAATATAATTTTGATCATAATTCCCTAGTGTTTAGGCTTTAGACTAAGCCTTAAATTAACATAGGTTTCTAATTTAAATTAGAAACTATTTATGGTAGTGTATTTATGGCTCTAATAATCCATGTAATCCACATGTCAAACAAAACATGTCATTAATACATTACATTTTAAGTTCAAGAAACACAATATTAACTTAAAAAATACTAAACGTGAAAAATCCCTGAATCACTTAATATCCCAAAATCATGACTCACCGCAATAGTAGATTTACTCATCCATTGAGGTAGTTTTTAATTTAGTTTAATATTTTTCTTGTTATTATTTAAAAGAAAATAAAAAAATGGAATAATTAAAGAGTAGTGCAACGAACACACACATGAACTATGAAGATAGTTAAAAAAGTTCATTCGGTTGAAAGAGAAATAAAAATAAGGGAGTAATTTTCATATTTAAATTTATTTAAGAAAATTAATTTTAAAAAACAATGATTTGACTATAATAGGATATATCGATAAATAAACATGTATCAAAACAGAATTACAAACACAAACACTTACAAGATTACAAACAAAGAAAAATGAAAAATTAAATGAAAAGAAGAATGAAGTAATGGTATCTCAAGTAGAAACTTGAGTATGGAAAATTTTACAAATATTTTGGTAGAGCCTTGTTAATGCCAAACTATCCTCCTTTTCCATAAAATTCCAACTCATTTAAAGGTGGAAATGAGTATATTTTTATAGCCAAATGGAGTGGATTGTTTGAATTCCAAAACTACCCATCAATTTTTCTCACCAATATTTCCATATATATAGATGAATATATAAAAATATTATTATTCAAAGTCGTATAAATGTATTTGTAAAGTTAATCCTCAAAATTTTGCGGCCACTATACTTTTGGAGACAATGTTATGGCTATTTTAATAAATAATTTTCCATTGTCCATTTTGATCAACACTTTTTTGAAGGAAAATTTTTGAATGGGTTTTTCAATAGTAATATGATATAAAATCCAAACCGTTTATTCTAGAGAGTTGGTAAACTATTTCTTGTATTTCACTTTAAAAAATATCATCTCGAATAGATTCCTAGATCAGGAGAAAAGTCAATTATTGTGTAATACTTTTAAATTCAGGATAGAATTATGGGATGGATTTAAAAGCATATTTTTGTAAAATTATTTTTATATTTGGGCCTTTAAATTTTATCCATGATTATTTTGGGTAATCAAGAACATATTATGGATTTTAATTAAACTTGGTCTTCTGTATTGAGCCAAGAAATTCAATAATCATGGATGATCTATTTTGTTCATAGATTCTTTGGTCATTCTTGTGTGGTCCATATGGACCTTAAAATGGCTAAATGGGCCCAAACTCCAATCTAAAGTTTTTTAGGAAATTGAATAAATAACCCTACAAAACAATAACCACACAATTTGGATCATTATGTTTAAAGTTATGATTAAAACATTAACCTAAATCAAATATGGATTAATTCAAATAATGATCAAAAATTATATTTAATATTAAAAATATGAATATTTCAAACCAATTATATACTTTTCATATGAAATAAAAAAACTTATTAAATAAAAATTTATTAATAAATTAATAGCATCAAATCCTACACACTTAGTCTTGTGTGTGTCCTCATTTACACCAAATATAAAAACAAAACAGAATCATTTTCTCTCGCCAAAAAATATTAAAAAAAATCACCAATCAGAGGAGTCTATAATAGTTCACTCATCCATAATTAATTCCACTAAAAACATTTAAAGAAACAATGTTTGAAAAATAATTCATTTTTATGCTCTAATTTAGAAATGGAAATGGGGGAACTCAAAACTTATTCCTCTCAAGATGCTGAAATTTATTTCTAGCAGTTCATTCATTCACCAAACAAAAGTGAAAATATTAGACTTTTAAAGAGATATATTATTCCATTCCCTAATATAATTTTCACAAGAATCAGGGGGTTTTAGTGGATATGGTATGGTAGGAATATAGGGTCTGAAAGAGTGGAAAAGAGGGGTAAAATGCCAACATGGGTAAATAATGCACAAGTTTTTTTAAATGAAACATAGAAGGAAATGGAAACAAATATTTACAAGGGAACAAGTTTGTGAATAAATAAAAAATATATGAAGAAAATTGGAAATATTTACAAAACACAAAACTTATCCCAATGACTTAAGTGTTATTTTTGTATTTTTTTGAAATTTGAACTTGAAACAGATATCACACACATCTGCCAACCCATGTTTGATCTCCTCACAACACTAATTGTAAAAGTTATAAGAGTATCAAAGGTTTAAGAAGAGTGGTTTTTGACCTACCTAAGACACAACCCATAATTGTTTTTAATTTTTTTATTTTTTATTTTTTATTTTTATTTTTTAAACACTTAAATGTTGTTTGAAAAATATTTCATAAACAAGTTTATATTCTCAAAACTAATTGAATGAAACTAACTAAATGACACCATCTCCCCCACACTTAAGTGGATTACTGCCCTAAAGAATATGAAACACATTAAAAATCAATGAATTGGTACCCAAAATGAAATCTATCATCCCACAATAAAATTTCAATAAATTAGGACATGTAAATCCATATAGATGTTGGGTGTGATATGTTATTGATCTTGTAAGGTGAATATCAAAGAAAATGTTTTCATAGGCTCGAATGGGATTTCAAAAGGAATATTAGAGAAATCACACATTTTGAAAAGATGTTCTTAGGTGACCTTAGCATATAATCTAATTTTCTTCTTCATAGTTGGTGGAGAATAATTTTCCAAATAAAAATTGACTACTATTTTGTTTTTAAAAAAATATTATTTATCCAAATTTATGATGAAAATAAAACAAAATTGATATGAAAACATGTCTTTTGACTTCCCAAAATGGTTGTAAAAAAATTCAAAAGTGGATGGGGAGTAATCTTGTCTCTTTTTTCTTATTTTTTAGTTTATTTTAGTTTATTATAAAGACACACCAACTAAAAATAGAAAGAGTAAATGAAAATTTTTATGAGGAAAGCGGTAAAAATTAGAATGAGAGAGTATGAAGAAGATAGAGAGAGAGATGGAAGGAAGGAGATAGAAAGATAGAGTTAAAGGGAAAGAGGTTCCCCTGGTTTGGATTTTTTGAGTTTCCATCTCCATATAATGGTGGGTCGGTGGAGTTGATGTGGTTCCTGATCCAAGTGTCCTATTTGGTGATGCTTTGTAAAATAACCATTACCTAAAAGAGATTAAAAAAATTTGTATTCATTTAATAAAAAACTAAAAATAAAACAAAATTCCATAAAAGTAAAATAAAACATAGGTTTCCTCCCAATAATAATTTTATTTATTTTTTCTACAATTGGATAGTTGTTTTGGACAAAAAATAGTCTGATGGTATCCACTGTATTTTCTCTACTCCGGTGTGATTTAAGAAGAACTTCTCCTTTGGGATGTTGGATTGTTCGTTGGATAATTTATTCCCTTAATTGTTGTTGGGATTTCAATTGAAAGGGTGTTGAAAGATAATGAGGGTGTCCTCTATTTGATCTTAAACTTTAGGTATTATGCAGCCCACTGAGTGTTGGTTTTATATGCTTGTAAGTTCATAAATGTGTTTCAATTCTGATGGTAAATTTATGTAAGGTTTAGATAATATGAAATCAAAGTATGATATCCAAATTGTTTTGAACTCATTTTTTCATCATATTCTAATACAAAGTAATGATGATCAAAGGGGACATGAGACTCAATAGATTTTTCAATATCCTTTATATCAATATTTTTTTCCAAATAATAGTCAGTTTCAACCTCACTAGTGATCATTTTATTAATTAAGGAAAAAATATCACAAACATCACTTTCATTAGGACAAGATAAGTACATTGGATCGAGGTTCACCTCAAATAAAATAGAAGTTTATGAATCATGGATAGGAAATGAATAATATTGGATTATCTTATTTGAATCAACAAATGAGCATTCTAGTTCATTTTTCACATTATCATTCATGTTGGAGAAGTGGATATCAGTAGTGAGATAGGATTCCAAATACTTTTCAAGATCCATTAGATTGATTGAGTTTCCATTTAAAATTCCAAAATCTACTTCTCTATTTATGACTTGGGTAATGAGGATTTAATATTCACAAAATCCTTGATTATTAGGATAGGAATAACATGTTCCATTAGGGTCCAACACACTCTCATAGATACTTTCATATTATGGATATAGAATACATATTGATTATATGATGGGTATCACATGAATTGAAAAATATTTAACATGACCAGTTGGTCCCCAAATTCCATGGATAAGATGTCAACATGGAAAAAAAATTGTTCTAGATGTCATGAGGAAAGGTCTTCCTGAAATCATAGATTGGAAATAAATTTTGTCAACTTCCATGTCAAGGACATAGAAATTAGCTGGGAATAAAAGATCATTGACTAAGACAAGGACATCCTAAATTATTCCCTTAGAACTGGTAGCACTTTGATTAGCTAACTAGATGGAAACACTCATTGGATATAATGGACCAAAGGGTAAAGACCAATATAGGGGTTGGATTATCAGGGAAAAAGTAAGAACATAATTGAGTTTAGAAAACGCTCTCATGAAAGCTTCATTGAAATGGAATACGGCATAATTTTAGATTAAATGAGTGAGTGAGAGGGAAATCCAACAAAATTTGTGGATGAATCATCAATAGAAACTAGCATGATCAAGGAATGAACAAATGTCTTGAATATCTGTGGGTTTATGAATTTATTGGATCACTTCAATTTTAGTAGGATTTACATCAATACCGTCTTGTGAAACTATGTTCCCTAGAATGATCCCATTTGTAACCATAAAGTGACACTTTTCAAAATTTCACACAAGGTAACATTTGACACACTTTTGAAGGAATATAGAGAGTGAATGCATGATGGATTCAAATGAATCACCATAAATGGTAAAGACATACATGAAGTCCTCTATGAAATGCTTAATGAATTTAGAAAAGATATTAATCAATCACCTTTGGAATTTTATGGGAGCATTACAAATCCCAAAATGCATTCCCCTATATGAATATTTTCTAAAGGGGATTGTGAATGTAGTATTTTCTTGGGATTAAGGTAATATTGGGATTTTAAATTAGCTTTGGTATACATCAAGAATGTAATAATTTGACTTTATGTGTAATCTTTCTATAATTTTATCAAGTAATGGAAGAGGGTTGTGATATTTTCATGTTTGGGAATTCAATTTTCTATAGTCAATACACACACACCATTTGTTTTTCACTTGATTTGTGACCACCAACCCATGTTCATTTATGACTACAGTTATCCCACCCTTCTTCTATACCACTTGAATCAGACTAAATCATTCCCAATCAGAAATTGGGTTGATAATACCATCTTGATGAATCATGGTGATCTATTCCCTAAATACCTCACGTATGAGTGGATTGAGTCTTCTTTGTGTTTGTATGATTAGTTTGTATGAATCATCAAGATGGATGTGATTCATGCAAAGAGTATGGTTAATTCATGGTATGTCATCTAGCTTCCAACCTATGGAATTTAATAGTTGATTGTTTTGGTTTTTTTTTACCAAAAATCAAAATCCATTGACTACTTAATGCACCATCTCTGAAAACGGCACCATTTAAAGTGTAGATGATTTTCATTTATTGACCATTCAAGTATTGGGTTCTCTACTAATGATTATAGTGTCACTCAGATCAAATCCTCGGTGATGGTGCTTTTTAATAGTCAATATTTTCGTTTCGTTTTAATTTTTAAAGGGGGTTATTTTACAAAGATTAATTAAATTAATTAATCAAAGGTGTTTTATTTAAAATTTTGATAAATATCGGGGTGAGTTAATTATTGGAGATTTTAATCTTATGATATCCTTAATCTGTGATTTATATTTCATTAAATTAACACCCACTTCACAAGATGATTTTGATCATAATTCCTAAGTATTTAGGCTTTAGTCCAAGCCTTAAATTAACTTAGGGTTCTAATATAAAAGAAAAAAATATTATGGTCATTTATTTATAGTCCCAATAATCCATGAAATCCATATTTTAAACAAAACATTTCATTAATCCATGAGATTTTAAATTTAACATACACAATGTTAACTTAAAGAATACTCAGCGATCAAAAGACCTCAATCACATGATATAATTAAATCATGACTTACCACAATAGAATATTTACTCAACCATTGAGATGGTTATTTATCTATTTTAATATTTTTATGGTGATGAGTTAAAATAAAATTAAAATAATGTGATAAAAAAAATAGTAGTGTGCCGAAAACACACACGAACGATGAAGAGAGTTAAAAAGGGAATTTTGATTGAATGAGAAACAAAAGGTAGGGAGTGATTTTCAAATTTATTTAAAAAATATAAGAAAATTAATATTACAGAATAGATAGTGGATTTTAATAAGATATAATGATAAAGAAACATTCATTAAAATAAAATTACAAACACAAACACTTGCGAGATTACAAACGAAGAAAAATTAAAAATTAAAAGAAAATAAGAATAGAGAAATTGTATCTCTAATAGAAACTTGGGTATGAAAGATCCTAAAAATCATTTATAAGGGGCTTGTTCATGCCAAACTATCCTCTTTTTCTCTGAAATTCCAACTCCTTTTAAGGTGATAATGAGTATCCTTTTATAGCCAAATATAGTGGACTATTTTCTTTCTAAAATTACCCATCAATATTATCACCAAGTTTTCCATCCATACTGTTAGATACAGAGAAATATTCTTCTTCAAAGTTTTATAAATGGATGTGTATAGTTGATCCTCAACATTTGGTGACCATTGTACTTTTTGATTCAATGTTATTTCTATTTTAATAAAAAAAATTCTGTTATCCAATTTAATCAAAACTTTTTCAAAGTCTAAAATGTTAATGGGTTTTTTAATAGAAATATTCCCTCAAATTTGAAAAACTTATTCTAAAAGGTTTTGAATCTATATATTTTCTTCCATAATACAAAATATTATATCCAATTTACGTATTGATTAGGAGAGACTTAAATAATGGTTTTATGCTTTTAAATTATGGATAGAATGGTGGTGTGGAATTAAAATCATATTTTGGGCCTAATTTTGTTGGATTTGGGCATTGAAATTTTTATCCATGATTATTTTGGGTAATAGAGAAAATATTCTAGAGTTTAATAAAATTTGGGAAACTAGATTGAGATCAGAAATTCAATAATCATGGATGGTCTAATTTCTTCACAGATTCTGTGGTCCTTTATATGTGGACCAAATGAACCTTAAAATGGGTGAATGGGACCAAAATATAGTCTAATTATTTGTATTAAATTGAATAATTAACCCTAAAAACAATAATTAGACAATTTGGACCATATGTTGATATTTATCATTAAAACATTAAACTGATTCGAACCTGGATTAATTCAAATTATGAAAAAAAAAATTATATGTAATATTAAAACATGAATATTTCACACCAATTATTCTATTTTCATATAAAATAATTAAAGGGATAAATAAAAAGATATAAATAAATTAAAAACATCAATGGGTCTCGAAGCTACGAGAGATACCATTACTATAGGTTTGTCATTAGTGACTGCTCTGTTTGATATCGGTGCATCTCATTCATTTATTTCAACCTGTATAGTTAATATGCTTAATATTCCAATGGATGTTGAATCATGTTCAATGGTTATTACTATACCCCTTTGAATGAATAGAGATAATGTTCTTTGTAGTGTCAATTATGTTTTCTCTTTATCAGATATTGACCCATCTTGGATTTTTGTTGTCCTTGATATGAAACCTCTTGATGTCATTTTCAGAGTATATTGGACCATTTCCAATAAATCTCAGATTGATTGTTATCTTCGATGGGTATACCTTAATACACCAAGGGGTGTGTCTCTTGTCTTTGAAGGATAATGAGACCCACGGTCTAGTAGGTAAGTACCTTTTTATCTGATGGTAGTGAAGGTAAAATTTATGTTTTCTTTTGTTCTAGAGTGATAATATTTAAGCAGTGATCTCCCTCCATTTTTCGTCGAGTTTCCCAAAATATTTCTTTCTAATTTCTATGGGTTTTCCCTATTAAGGGAGGTCATTTTTTCCATTGACTTAATACCTAGTACTCAACTAGTTTCAATTCCCTCCTACTGTATGGATCCAGTAAAAATGAAGGATTGGAATTCCAAGTTGGAAGTTCTCCTTGAGAAAGGATTTATACGCCCGAGTATGTCACCTTGGGTGGATCTGATGCTCCTAACAAAGAAAGATGATGGTTCTCTTCACTTATGTGTTGATTACCAAAATATAAAACGAGTTATGGTAAAAACAATATTCTTTTACATGTATTGATGATCTCTTTGATTAATTTAAAGGGGATAATTGGTTTTCAAAGATCGACCTTCGATCTGGTTACCATCAGTTTAGGATAAATGAATCTAACATTAAGAAAACCTCTATTAAGATCTGGTATGACCATTATGAGTACCATCCTATGCCCCTTGGTATAAAAAGTTCTCATACAATTTTCATGGATTTTATGATAATGATTTTCCATGAGTATATAAATACATTTTTGGTATTCTTTATGGGCGACATCCTCATTTACATCAAGTCTGAGGAAGATCATGTGCATCATTTGAGAATAGTTCTGAGTCTATTAAGAAATCACCGACTTTATTCCATGATTTTGAAATGTGATTTCATGATTCGAGAAGAAAAATAATTGGGAAACATGGTTATAGAAGAAGTAATATCAGTTAATCCATATAATTTAATGGCTATTATGACTTATGAGCATCCACAAAATGTATTTGAGATTCGAAGATTCTTGGGGTTAGCCTGATATTACAACCGTTTCATCAAGGACTTGTCGAATTTGGCTTCTCTAATGACTGATCTAACTCAGAAGGGAGTTAAGTTTTCTTGGAATGATATTTTTTAGAGTTCCTTTGTGGTTATAAAACATCTTTTGACTACTTATTTGAGGTTGACTCTTCTAGAGGTCAGGCAAGGCTATGTGGTCTTCTGTGATGCATCAGGTTCAAGCTTGGGTTGTGTTCTTATACAAGGAAATCGTGTAGTTGCTTATGGATCTAATCATCTGAGGCCACATGAGAAGAAGTATCCTACCCAAGACCATGGACATGAAGCTGTAATGAATGTTCTTAATAGTTTGTGTCATTTACTTTACAAAGAAAGTTTTATATGTATTTAGACCACAAAATATTGAGTTATATCTTCTGTAAAAAATATTTTAATTTCCATAAAAGTCATTTGGTAGAATAACTACAATATTTCACTTCTGACATCGCTTACACCCTATGGAAAGGGAATGTCATTAATATGGATTGAGTAGAAAACTTATGACCCAGGTAGTGAAAACATCTTCAGAAGAGTGGAATTTGATGCCTCTATTTACATAATTTCATATTGTAGTTCCGGAATCAATGGATGAGGTTTATTTAGACAACATTTAATTCACATACACTCTTCTATAGATGATTCTTCAATATCAACAGCTTGAGGATGAATTATATAGAGTTAGAGGCTCTCTTTATGGTGGGTAGATAGTTTCCCACTGGTTTTTTTCTAAAGAGGGTGTCCTGTGTTGTCGGAATTGATTGTTTGTGCTGTTAGTAGAAAGGAAGGCTGTGATGGGGGACTATCATAACTCCCAATGAGCTGTGCACCCAGAAACCACTAAGATGTTCTATGACATGTTGTGGAAATTCAAGTGTCTAGGTATGAGGCTGGGCATTGCTGAGTTTTTTATCATAATTATACATGCCAATAGGTGAAGTTTGAGCACCATAAACTTCCAGTTTTACTTCATCCACTTTCAGTACCTACATGGAAGTTAGATGAAATCCCTATGTACTTTGTAGTTGGGTTTCCTTATATCTAGAAAAAACAAATGTGATGTGGGTTGTTATCAATAGGTTGACCAAGTCATCTCACTTCATACCCATTCGTGATAATACATAATTTTAAGAATTAGAAAATCTATACATGAAATAGATTTTTCATTTGCATGGATTTCCATCTGAAATAGTCTTTGATATGGATCCTTGGTTTACTTCTCATTTCTAGAGAGGCCATCATGAGGCATTGTATAACAAACATACTCTTTATTACACACTTAAACATTATTTATTACATAAACATGTACTTGAGACAACTCCAAGGATCGAGAGGTCAAGTGTCTTGGGAAATTAGTAACATTAAATAACAACTTAGAACATAAAACATAACATATTTATTGAAAAATTCTTTTACATGACCACAACATTCCTTCGTACATAGCATTTCATGGGGTAACCTGAGGACATTCATAAGAAATAAGTGAGCTATAAAGCCCAGTAAGGTAGTAAACAAGGCATAATATAAAGAATAAAATACATGTTAATAAATATGCTTATCAATGGATCACAAGAGAAACATGAACATAAAGGCATGATATAGCGTGATTATCATACCATGGAAATGTAGCAACAACATTTAACCAGATATTAGCATGAGCTAAGGATCATTGCACATGGAGCATGATTAAACCCTCATTGGACTTGAATTATCATGATTAAACCCTCATTTCACTTGACTTATCATGATACTAATCTTTACCCAATGCATTGGAGTTCTATAAGGGTTTACCATTTATAAAAATTTTATTTCATGTATAAGTGTGCCACATGGATCATAAAACATGGATTCATTAAACATCATAATTTATTACACTAATAAGAGGTGTGGAATACATAAATGTAAGTCATATATCAACATATACATGTGTATAATGGTGAATACCCTTGATAGATAAATGGTTATGGTATTCACTCACACGGTGATTTTGGTATGGAAAATTTTGGTGTAACTTCGGCACCATAAAGACGTCAAATAAAAAACGTAAAATGGATTGATGAGAGAGAAATGGGTCTATCATCATTTATACATAAAATGAACAGTATGGGGTTCACGGAAAATAATATCCAAATATATTTAATGAAATTTAGATGCATAATATAAAAATAATTTCTTGAATGTAAATGAGAAGAGAGAAATTATTTATGAAATTTCGGCATGGTAACGGGTGTAAATGGGAGCAATTAATGAGAGATAAAGTGGTATATCATAAATCAAACATAATAAGGGAAGTTTGGGGGAGGTTTTAAATCATACCCCATAATTTTTAATTTAAAATAAAAGGGTATAAAAACTTAAAGTAATTTGGACAAAAAATGAGAAAGGAAGAAATCCCTTACTTGGAAGTGTAAACACAAAGGCTTGGGAGAGGCTTGAGATAGGCTTATAGGGAGATTGGGACACCATTAGATGATTATATAAATATGAGGTCATAGTATGGTAGATCTATAAAAGTTTTTAGTTAAGAGGAATGGGAGATTTAGTGGATTTATATATGAAATGATAGGGAATTCTTTATTATTTAGGTTTTGGGCACCATATATTAAACTAATCAAAACCACAAACCATCACATGGTTTTTGCCCATGGTTTTTGCCCATGGTTTTTTCCAACATTGATTGGAAAACATTATTATATAATTACAATGACCAAAATTATTAAAATATTAGTATTTCTTATGTGGAGGTGAGTCATACTCTTAAGGAAATAAGTTTAAAAAGTTAAAATATTTTATAAGTATAAGAGGGTCCATTAAGGCATAGTAAAATTAGTAAAAAAATATAAAATCACATTATTCTAATGGAAAATCATATATTGTTGGAATATCACTTTTATAGGGTTTTATTACATCACTATTCGGTCATTATGATGTCATAAAACACATTATATATTTAAACGATATTTAATTATTACCCAAAAATTCAACTGTCTCAGAATATTATGAAAAATTCACCATTATAAAATTTCAATGTCCTAATTATAAAAATAATATTCATTTAATCTAAATAATTTTCTAAATATTTGAATTTTAAATTTAAAAATAAGAACTAAAAATTATTGAAAATTCATGGGTTTTGAAAAAAACAGTTTTTAGACCTTAATAAAAATTTCAATAGTATTCATAAAAAATTATAAAATCATTTATATTTAATAAAAAATTAATTTAGTAATAATATTTTATTAAAATATTATTTAATTCAAAAAAATCTATTAATTCATCAAAATAGATTTATGAATCGAATATTAACTAAAAATACCATTTATGCTTTAAAACCCATTTACAAAGTAACAGTGATAAAATGAATGCATATTTTTTATAAAAAAATAATTCACATGATCATAGTGCTAGGGTCTTGTTACATAACCCCTTTTAAGACCCGCATAATACCTAAGGGTAAGGTACACGATGGTGACAGACTCTTCGGGTGGCTCGGATAACATCGCTCAGGTGTTAATCTCTACCAACTTTCACTTCTTCTGTATGAAGTTCCATTCAAGCATAACGTGTTAAATATCGTCTTGGGCTTAGTCAAGAGTAAATCCTAGTGACGCTACCTCCTTTATGAGTTCTGAAAAATGGGCTTCGTATAGAGAAATTCTACTAGATTAGGCCATCGCTTCCTTTGTCTGAGTAAATTGGATTTGTTAAAGCCCTATACTTATATTAATCATCTGATAACTATTCAACATCTATATTAGAAATGAAAACAATTCTTAACGGTATATTAAAATCCAAAAAAAATAAAACCAAGGAATTGAATATGTCTTATATAATAATTTTACATAACCATTCATTTAATCAGATCAAGAGAAATTTTCATTAATAAATGTTTGGATCGTTACAATATTCCCCCTTAAGAAATTTCAGCATCAAAATTTTATTTTTACCACACTAAAATAGATGTGGGTAACTCCACCTCATCACTTCCTATGGTTCCCATGTTGCTTCTTCAAACTTGTGGTTTCTCCACAACACTTTGATGAGGGTAATTTTCTTATTTCATAGAACTTTTCCCAATGATCTAAGATCTTCACCAGCTTCTCTTCATATGATAATTAATTCACTAATGGTACCACCACTAGATTGACTACATGTGATGGATCAGGTATGTACTTCCTCAAGAGTGATACATAGAATACATCATGTACTTGAGACATGCTCATTGGGAGTGCAAGTCAATAGTCCACTACTCCAATGTGATCAAAGATCTCAAAAGCACTGATGTACCTCAGACTAATCTTTCCCTTCTTCACAAATCTCATAAATTTCTTCCATGGTGATATGCGGAGGAATAACATGTCTCCATCGTCAAACTCTAGGTCTCTTAGATGATTATCATCATATATCTTCTATTGACTCTCAAAAACTTTAATGTGTTGACGGATGGTCTTAACATTCTCCAACATTTCTCTGACCATTTCTGGACCTAGGAGTTTTTTCTCTACAACATCACCCCAACATGTCAGTGTTCTTCACCTCTTCCCATAAACAACTTTATAAAGAGTCATTTGGATACTTGAGTAGAAACTATTATTGAAATAGAACTCAACCAGAGAAAGATGTTGATCCCATCCTCCTTTGAAGTCCATTGTGCATGCTCTCAACATGTCCTCAAGTGTTTAGATAGTCCACTTGGATTGGACATCAGTTTGAGGATGATAAGGCATACTAAGATTTAAATCGTTATTTAGAGTGTGTTGGATACTCTTCCATAATGAATAGGTGAATCTAATATCTTGATTGTATACAATAGATAGTGGTACTCCATGCAGCATTACCACTTCTCTGATGTATATCTGTGCTAGTTTATCCAATGGGAAATCCTCTCGAATTTCAATGAAGTGTATAGTATTTGTAAGAGGATCCACAACAACCATGATAGAATTGTTTCCTTTGGAGGTCTTCAGAAGTACGGTGAAAAAGTCTATGTTGATGTTCTTCCATTTCCAAGTTGGTATGGGTAATGTTTGCATCATCCCATTAGAATTTTTCCTCTTAACATTCACTTTCTGACATACCAGGCACTTTAATGAATACTCAGTAATCTCTTTATTCATGTTATCCCACCAATAATTCCCTTGAAGATCACAATAAATATATTTCTTTCCTAGGTGAATGGAGAAATTGGAACTATGTGCATCATCCAAAAGATAATTCTTTAACTCTGGATTTGATGGAACACATAGTCTTGAACCATATCTCAAAATTATTTCTTCATTAACATTGAACTCTGAGTATTTTCCATTTCTGATAGTTTCCACCTTCTTTAGAATTCCCACATTATCATTTTTAGCATCCTTTAACATTTCCAAAAGATACGGATGAGAAATAATTTGTGAAAGTATTGATGGTGTTCCCTTATTTATTATTCCCATGTCTATATTCATCAAATCTAAGAAGATTGGATCCTTTCCAAATCTCATCAATTAAAGAATCATTTGGTCCTTTCTGGTTTGAGTATCTGCCACCTTTTTCACTTTCCTAGGGTGGTAATGTATTGAAGTGTCATAGTATTTGATCAAATATAATTATCTTCATTAGAGCATGTTCAACTCTTTCTTTGTGAATATTTACTTGTGGCTTTTTTGATTCGTATATATTTTACACTTCTCCCCAAAGAAGTAGTTCTACCAAATTATCAAAGTGAATATTACCATAGCCATCTCCAGATCATGTGTTGGATAGTTTTTCTCATGAACTTTTGATTTCCTTGAAGCATAGGAAATTAATTTCTCTTTTTTCATCAACACATATCCCAGGCCCTTCTTCAAAGCATCACCGAATACCATAAAAAGTTCTCCACTTATGGGTAATGTGAGAATGGGCACAGTGATAAGCATATTTTTCAACTCCTTGAAAATCTGTTAACATTCATTAATCCAAGAAAACTTGACTCCCTTATGAGTTATCTTGGTAATTTTATTTCAAAATCATGATAAATTTATCACAAATCAGGTATAATATCCTGCTAACCCCAAGAAGTTAAGGATATCCATCACCAATAATGGCCCCAGTCATTCATCAATTTCTTATATCTTGGAGGGATACACAGATATCCCATTGATTGTGATGATATGACCTAATAATGATACTTCCTTCAAACATAACTCACACTTGATTTACTTTTCATAGTGCTTCTCCTTTTTCAAGGTCTATGTTATAGTGATTAGATGCTCCTCATGATCCGCCTTGGTTTTGGAGTATATTATAATATCTTCTATAAAGACTGCCAAAAATTTGTCAAGGTAGACTCTAAAGAATCTTTTCATCAAGTCTATATATATTTCTCTAGAATTAGTTCTTCCAAAAGGCATTACTATTAATTCATAGTGCCCATACCTTATATGAAAAGTAGTCTTGGGGATATTATCCTGCTTTACCCTTACTTGGTAATATCCCAACCACAGATCCACCTTGGAGAAGTATTGTGCTCCATGTAGCAGATCGAAAAAGTCATCAATTCAAGGTAGAGGATACTTTTTATTTATTGTGATTTTGTTGATCTCATGATAATCAATGCAAAAAAACATTGACCCATCATTCTTCTTGATGAATAGGACTGGTGCACCCCAAGATGAAGCACTTGGGCGTATAAACTCTTTATCTAGATTCTCCTTTAGTTGTTTCTTTATATCCTCAAGATCCACAACATCCATTTTATACATATTCTTGGATATTGGAGAATCTTCTGGTATAAGATCAATCGAGAATTCAACATATCTTCTAGGAGGATGACCAGGCAATTCCTCGTGAAATACTTCAGCGAATTCCTTCACAATAAGAATGTCTTCAAGGATGGTTTCTTCCTTAGGATCAATCATCTGAGCAAGATATGTGTGCCTATATGTTAGTAATATCCATTCTTGAGATGATGGTTTTAAAGAATATTTATCCTCCTCCCTGCACTTGTACAGAATCGGGGGCCGATTCTCCATATGGAGAGTGATTTCCCCCTCATGGCAATTTATGTTGGATCTATATAGGGAAATACAATCCATGCAAATAATTGCATAAAATTACACCATAGGGAGTATGAAGAGGTTCTCCGGGAAGTTCAATCCATATATTGAGATAGGGGAGGAGTTATATTCATGGCATTTAATGATTTCCTCATTTTCTTTTCTCACCGACATCTCTACTTCCATGATTTGTGGTGTTATTGGGATTGTTCTACTAAACTTTCTGGATATAAAAGAATGTGTAGAACCAGAATCAAACATTATTTTCGCTATTATTGAATTAATAATTAGTGTACCTGTCACCACATCATTTTCAGGGTCTAATTCGGTGGTAGTGATTTCAAAATCTCACCCTTGTTGCCTTGGAGGTTGTTGGTTGTCTCCAAAAACCCATGGATTTGGGCATTGGTTTGAAAAGTGACCTAGTTCATTGTAGTTTAAGTAATTAACAATGCATTGAGGTTTGAATAAATCATTCCTCTCCTCTATTGCAGCAGTAGGTCTTTCTTGTCGAAAATTAATAGTCAGGTTCCCTTCTCGTCCACACCTAAAGCATTTCCTCATTCCCTTTAGGGAATTTCTAGGGTGCTTCTTTCTACACCTTTAGCGAGTGGGGTGATGGAATTTCATAGAACCGTTTTATTTATCCATCAAACTATGAGAATTAAAGTCCAATTTCAGATTCTTATCCCCATGATACCCCTAAGATTTTCTAATATTCATTTCGAATTAGAGGGAACAGTAGAAAATTTCCTCATAGCTATCAAATTCATGGATCACTAGGGATTTCTGTAGGCTATGTTTTATCCCAACAAGGAAGCAGTTAACCTTGAATTTGGGGGTGATGACCAAGCTGGAGGCATATCGTGAATGCCTTTTGAATTTTTACTCGTACTCTCTGATGGATTCATCTTATTTTTTTTTTGTGATGTAATGCATGTCCCTTTCCATCTTAAGTCAGAGGGTGAAAGGAAAATATTTATTGAAAAACATTTTCTGGAAATACTTCCATTCCAAAACCTAGATTTCTTCCTTAGGATTCGTATTTTTTATCAATTTATACTATTGATCATCTTCACCCTCCATTTGATAAGAATCTAGAAGAACCTTTTCTAGTTTAGAACTTTGAAGGATGTAGAAGATCTTCTCAATAGAGTTGATTCATTGTTTAATGATTGAGGGGTCGAATGATCTATTAAAAGAAGGAGACCTTTGTCTCATAAAGCTCTCAATTGTTTCATGTTCTTTCTTCGGGGGGGATTGAAAATTATTCTTGAACCATGTTTTTATCCAAAACATGAGTTAACTGACATAGCATCGTGACAAAGTTTGTAATTCCCACTCCCATTAGATTTGGCATTTCATTAGAATAGTCATCACATTGATCTTCGCATTAGTTGTTAGATCGAGTCCTCCTATTACCAGCCATTGGATGGAATAAAAGGAAATTTTGGGGTATCACAAAAAGGGTAATCCAAATACAAAAATGGATAACTTATAAATTACATTTATTTCATTAACATATGAATTTATAGGCTTCAATCTATGTTATCTATGATCTACTTCCCAACATATATTCTTAGGGTCATTTTTTTATTCCGTTAAAAATGGTTCATACTAAGATCATGAATTTACCAAAACATATCCCCTAGGAGTTTCGTAACCAAGAGTGCAGCAAGGCTTTTTTTCGTCCACCAGTTCATGTTCGAGTCTAGCTCAAAGCGGTGTTTTCGGATTTTACCCCATGATACAGTTGTTCCAAAGCTGCCTCTACTTGTTTTTATCCAAAAAGGGATTTATTTTCCTGATAAACCAGTTACACAATACTAAAAAAAATTAGGTATGTTTTAATTATACTTATTCTTATCCCTAAGTCTTACACTTGGTCTTTCTAATCCCAATCCCAAAAATAACTAAACCTATCATTTGATACCAACTATAACAACCCTATTAAATATTACACACTTAAACATGATTTATTACAAAAACTTGCACTTGATATAACTCTCAGGATTGATAAGTCTAGTGTCTTCGAAAATTAGAAACATTACATGACAACTTATAACATAAAACATGGTGTCTTTATTGAAAACTTCTTTTACATTATCACAACATTCCTTCGTACTTAGCATTGCATTGAATAACCTGAGGACATGCATAAGAAAAGGGTGAGCTATAAATCCCGGTAAGGGAGTAAAAAAGGAATAAAATTAAGAATAAAGTACATGTTAGGAAATAGGAATATCAATGTATCATAAGATGAACATGAACAAAAAGTTATGATATGTCATGATTATCATAACATAGAAATGTGGCGACATCATGTAACTTGATATTAGAATGATCCAAGGCTCATTGAACATGGGACATGAGTAAACCCTCATTTAACATGAATTATCATGATTAATACATCATTTTATTTTACTTATCATGATACTAATCTTTTCCCAATGCATTGGAGTTATATTAGGGCGCACCCATGATAAACATTTCATTTCATGCATAAGTGTGCCAGATGGATCATACAAAATAGATTCATTAAACATGATAATTTATTACATGAATAAGAGGTTTGGAATTAAAAAAATGAAATTACTAAATCAAAAATAACATGTTCATAATGGTGAATACCCTTTATGGATTAATGGGTATGGTATTTACTCACATGATGATTTTGGCATGGGAAATTTTGGTGTAACTTTGACAGCATAACAAAGTCAAATGGAAATCGTAAAATGGATTAATGATATAGAAAGAGGTTTATCAAAATTTATACGTTAAATGGATAGTAATTGGGTCATGGGAAATAATATTCCAACATATCTAATGGAATTTATATGCATAATATCAAAGAATTGCTTTAATGTCAATGAGAATAGAGAAATTCCTTATGGAATTTCGGCATAGTAAAAGATGTATATAGGAGGAATTAATGAGATATAAAGAGGTCTATTATCATTAAAACATAATGATGGAAGTATGGGGGAGATGAAAAATCATACCTAAACATTTTCAATTGAGAATAAAATGGTTTAACAACTTAAAGAAATTTGGGCAAAAATGAGAAAGGTAGAAATCCCTTACATAGAAATGTGAACCCAAAGGCTAGAAAGAGGCTTGAGAGAAGATTCTAGGGATCTTGGGGAGACTTTGAAGGACTCTAGAAAGAGTATGGTAAATTTTTCTCAAGCTCCAAATGTTTTGAGTGAATAGTAATATGAGATTCAATGGATTTATATAGGAAATAAGAGGGAATTCTTTTTTATTTAGGTTTTAGGAACCACATATTAAAATAATCAAAACCAAAAACCATCTCATGGTTTTTGCCCATTGTTTTTGAAAAGGTGTAGTATAAAACATTATTATATAATTAAAATTTCCAAACTTATTAAAATATTAGGCTTTATTATGTGGAGGTGAGTCACACTCTCAAGAAAATCATTTTAAAAAGTTAAAATATTTTATATGTCGTAAAGGGTACACTAAGGCATTTTGAAGTTAATAAAAAAGTCTAAAATAACATAATTTTAAAGGTTAAACTTATATTGGACTAATATTCCTTTTATAGTATTTTATTATATCATTATTGGGCCATTATGATGTCATAAAACACATTATATATTTAAATGGTATTTAATTTTTAACCAAAAATTTTACTGTCTCAGAAAATTATGAAAATTTCAACATTATATAATTTCAACGTACCGATTAAAAACATAATATTAATTTTATATAAATAATTTTATAAATATGTGGATTTAAAATTTTAAAATAAAACCAGATATTTATTAAAAATTTACAGGTTTTGAAGAAAATAGTTTTTAGACCTTAATAAAATTTTCAGTTGTATTCATAAAAAATTATATGATCATTTATATTTAATAAAAATTAATTTAGTAACAATATTTTATTAATATATTATTTAATTCAAAAAATACATTAATTCATCAAAATAGATTTCTTAATTTAATATTTACTGAAAATACTATTTGTGCTGTAAAACCCATTTGTAGAGTAACAATGATAAAATGAATGTGTATTATTTATAAAAAAATAAAGAACATAATCATAGTGCTAGGATCTTGTTACATAACCCCTTATAACACTCACATACGACCTAAGGGTAAGGTGCGCGATGGTGGAAAACTCTTGGGGAAGATCAGATAACATCGCTCGGGTGGTAATCTCTATTAACTTACACTTCTCCCATAGGTAATTTTATTCAAGTTTAACGTGTTGAAGCTCAGCTTGGGCTTGGTCAATAGTGAATCTCAGGGAAACTACCTTATTTTTGATCTCCGACAAATGGGCTTCATATGTAGAAATTCTATTATATGAGTCTGTCACTTCCTTTGTCTGAGTAAATTGGATTTGTTAAAGCCCTATATTTATACTAATCATGTGATCACTATTCAATGTCTATATTAGCAATGGTAACAATTCTTAATGGTATTTTAAAATACAAAAACATAAAACCCAAGAAGTGAATATGTCTTATATAACCATTTTACATAATAATACATTTAATCTGATCAAGATGAATCTTCATTAATAAAAGTTTGGATCGTTGCACATTGGGATCTCATGCCCATTTGAGCACGGCCCACAATCCACAATCAGATGTCCATACATAAATAACTATATAGATTCTTGAGGATATACTTCACGCATGTGTTCTCTACCTAGGTTGTTCTTGGGATGATAATTTGGGTATGGGTGAGTTTTATTATAACAATAGTTAGTGGAATACAATCATAATGGACCCTTTTGAGGCCTTGTATGGATAGCCTTATAAATCTCTATTGTGTTGGATGGAGATTGGTGAAATTTCCATGGTTGGACCAAGTTTGGTGCAAGTGACGATATTAAAACATCAATTGATTGATCAGATAATGTTAATGGACTAGTTCTTATTTAAGTATTATGTTGATCATCATTATATACCTCTGGATTTTTCAATTAGTGACTAGGATTTCTTGAAATTTTTACCCTGGTTGGTTCATCGAGGATTTGGGTGGTAAGGGAAGCTTGATCATCATTTTATGGGACCTTTCGAGGTTGTTGAGAAGGTTGGTAAAGTTTCATATCATTTATCACTTCCACCAAATATGACATTGATACAAAATATGTTTCATATATCACATCTGATAAAGTATCTTTCTGATCTATATCACATTTTGATCTAGAGTGATCTTGAAATTGAACCTGATTTATCTTTGATTGAGTGGCCAGTAAGGATAGTTAATTCAGAGAACAAGTTACTTTATGGGAGGAATATTCATTTTTTCTATGGAATCATGTTTCTAATAATCATTAGATGTTGGAATATGAGGCACTAATGAGAGAGAAGTGTCATCACCTCTTTGGCATAGAAGCTTCTTCATAGACTTTCTAGGGATGGAAAGTTTTTATGATGGGGAGGTTGTAACATCATGTTACCAATATGACAGGTATGTCTTTAAACATGTCTTTTTTTTCTTTCCTTTAAATGGGTTGGGTTGAGAAGAAGTTGGGAGGATACCTATAGTGTTTAAGTTCAAAAATAATTGTACTTTTATATTTAACTGGCCTTTTCTGCATGTTGTTGAAGGGTTACGCGCCATGTAACAAGGTTACATGACATGTAATGGTGTCTTGGTGCATACCATGAAAGTTACATGACATGATGAGTCATTACACATCATGAAGTTATTAATGATCAATTTTTAATTTGAAATGATTATTTTTTCAAATGTTAAATAAATTAACTATTTCAAGACGTGTAATGGTGTTACACGTTGTGTAATACCCCAACATCGGTTTATGAATCGACAGCATGACTAAGATCTTATTTTCTCATCCACTCTATATTTTTTATCATAACCTAAAGCCTTCCCAAGATGTTCTTGGAGCCCTCCAACCCTTCCAAGCCCCTTTGTTTTGTGTTTTATCATTGTTGCGTTGGAGTTGTGATTCCTAGGTAAACTTTCCCCCTTGTTCTTCATCTTTCTCTCTTTCTCCTCCTTTGGAATGTAAAGACACGAAAATTATTTATAATTTTTTTAATTATATGGAATTATTTTGAAACTATGAAAATTAATGGAAAATGATTCTAAGGCCCAGAGGGCCTGTAATAGAAATATGATCTTTTTTATGGTACGTTCAGTAAACATGCGGGCAAAAATTTCTATCTTTTCAACTGGTGGTCGGATTAAAAATATGAGCACATCGTTGAATTCATAGCACCGATATTAGCTTAGGAAAAGCTTAACTTCAGCTAGAAAGGGTCGAAAACAAAGATATTTTTTGGACTTTTCAGAAAAATAATAAAATAACTCTTTGAGTTATTTTATTGTCTTCCCCTCGTTGAGTGAAGGATGGTAGGACCGAAGTGTAACGTCGGTAAATAAATAAGAGAAATTTAATGACTTTATCCTCACATTGTGTAACAGCAAAACTTTTGGTGTAATTGGTTCATTAATTAGGATTCATTAATGAATCCTAATAATGAACCAATTTGGGGGTTAATTTCTTTTATTTAATCAAACCATTGGCATGGGATTTGAGAACCCACGATAGGAACCTCTGATGAAACTCCAACAACGTCACCCTCCAAAAAATAACAGTGATCAATCGAAAACCATTAGAGAACTCAGAACAGACTTCGACTAGAGACTTCGAACACAGAACCCTTTATTTATCTACAAAATTTTCTAATGAATTCAATGTAGGGGTTTTTATTTTATTCTAAGAGATTTATTAATCATCTTCTTCTGTTCTTTTCATAATATGACGAACGTGGATCAACTGACTAACAGTTTGATCTGTGATTCATTCTTTTTATTCTTTCAGGATTTTTTTAGGGGAAATTGATTTGGGTTAATCATGAGCTTGAGTTGAATGATTCCTCCCCATGTTATAATGCTAACGCGGAGGTGGCTGGCCTAACCGAACAAGGCCCTTACCCTCCACTGAACTTCCTCTTGGTTCATTCTTCAATGGGGATCAAAGAACATATTGGAAATGTTATTTTGAGGTCCACGTAGTGAAGAAAGTGACACAGAAGTCCCATAGGTGTATACAAGGAAGAAAATGAACCACTAGAGCATCTCTAGTGGCCTGAGGCGCCGCGGCGGCGTGATCCACGGTGGGTGGAATAGCGATGTGTCAACGTGCCACGCGAGAAGATGAGTGGCCCACTTGGGCTGCTTGGCTAGAGGGTAACGACCAGTTCCAGGTGGCCGTTTCAGAAGACCTGGTGGTGCCCCGCAGGTGCCACCATCTGGGAGAACTAGCCCGCATGTGGGCTGGGTTTCTAGGAGGGACAGACCCGCCTGCCAGGCCGGACCCACCAACCGAGCCGAACCCACAAGTCATGCCAGACCCCCCCAGCCATGAAGGACTCTCCAGTTGGTCTAGACCTGCAAACCAGGTCCATCCTGCAAGTCACGCCCGACCTGTGGGCCCAACGGGCCGGCCGAGCTGGACCCCTACCGGAATCGACCAGTCTCGTTACACTGAATCAAGTGTATGTCACTAATCGGGTGTCCGATTGACAAGCTATCAGTGGCTTTGGACCCCTTAAAATTAGGCAGTCCATTTGAAACACTCCACTTTGGTTTTGTAAAAATTTAGAGTACATCCAGGTTGGATTGAACTCTAATGCAATTGGGCCTTCGGTACTAAAATGCCTATAATTTTCAGACCGGGTGTCCTATCGACGCACCATCTATTGTGTTGGAACCCTTATGACATGGTGGTTATTTGGGTTACTTCTTTGTGGGACATGATTTCATTTGTTGAATGACTGATATCATGAGGATAAGAATATATGAAACTCAAGCACACCAAGTGCGTAAATCCTATGGCTGGATATCAAGTGAAGATCAAACCTTTGTGGATCGACATTAGAGCAACCCTGTGTGGATCAGCAGTAGTGCGACCCGACAAGAACCAGCTTTAGAGTATCCCGTCATGGATTAGTGACTTATGACCCTATGTTGATCAACAACTTATGACCCTATGAGGATCGATGACTTATGACCCACTGTAGATCAACAACTTACGACCATGTGTGGATCAACGACTTACGAACCTCTGGGGATCAACGACTTATGACCCTTTTTGGATTGGTGACATAAAACCCTGTGTGTATCGGTAATTGAATGACCTCTTCGTGGTTCAGTAGTGGAACTTCTTAATGGAATAATATGATTTATTTTTACGACTAATCATCATTATCCATGTTCTTTATGTTCTTTACTTGGTGTGAGTTGTTTTTTACGTCTTTCTTTGTGATTGAGATCATTCTTTGTAGTTTTTCCTTATGGGATTCTGGGAGACCTTCGGGGGTCTCGGGGTCCCTAGTGGTTATTTGTATACTCACCCCTACATGGGCTTTTCCCGCACGTTGTTGTGTCTTGTGCAGATGACGTACAAGTTTGGCCGATATTTGGGAGCCAGGACTAGACAGTGTACAGAGGTTACCGGTTGATGTGGAGAGCCGCAATGACCAGATGTACCTACAATTCAGGTAGGATCCTTGGAAAATGACCTCTGGAGCTATTTTTTCATTTTTTTTTGTACTTTATTTTATTTGGGTTTATATATTGGTCGATTCTGCTTCAGTTAACACATTTACATTAGCAGTTATACTACGTGGTTTGCTCTTTTTTTACCTAGTCTATGTGTTTATAGGATTAAAGGAATTTCCTTACCTTTTTAGGGAAATGCCTTTCTATTTCTAGTCTCCAAACCCTATCCTTTGGAAGGTGGTCTTGGGGTAGTCACAGAACGGGCCATGGGGGATGGCTCGTGAAAAAGTGGTATCAGAGGATTCAGTTGCACCGAAGAACTAAGACTCATATATTTTCAATGGGGAAATGGTATCAAGTGTTTTGATTATGGTTTTTAGTTTAGGGTGTCCATTTTTGGTGTGGAGACTGACATATACACACACCATGACCATGAATTCTGATTTCTGACTCGGTACACGAAAACACTGATTGCGTGTGTTTTTGAAATGTTTTTATTTGGAACTCTTTTGATTTATCTCACCAGGTATAACTTATTTATTGTGGTGCATCTGTTTCATTACATGATGCCACCATGTATACAGTCATCCAGGATTCCAAAGAGAGTTTACGATGATGGACCACCGAGCGATGAGGCTTCGGTGCAAGGCCCTCTTATGGTGATGATACATTCGGGTGGTGTACCAACAACACCAATACCCGTAGGGAAGTAGTTTCCACCATCCCCACCAAGCAGTGCACACTGACATAGCGCACTTCACTATTTCTAATGGCAGAGGCCTCTATGGTTTTGAGGTGAGGTGGATCCGTAGGCGGTTAAGGACTGGATGGAAGTTTTGGCTAGAGTTTTCCACCTAGTTGGGACACCAGTAGTCTGGATGGTGATCCTATATGCTAGTCTCTTCTAGGGAATAATATAAAGATGGTGGTTCCTGATTCTCTAGTTGCATGATGAGGCGACCCTCACCTGGTTGGGATTTGAGGTCCTCTTCAGGGTGGAGTTCATTCCAGTGACTCTACGATCTTTGTGTATTCAGGAGCTCTTGCACATACAGCAGGGCAGCTTGACAGTAGCCCAGTATTTGGTGAGATTCACTAACCTCTCCCATTACTCCACTAACATGGTATGGGATCCTTTATTCAGAGCCCATACCATTGACCAGGGTCTCTGATGGGAGATCAGTGTGTTGATGTTATCGCTCAACATCCTAATGCAATATGGAGTGCTAGAGCGAGAAATTTTGATGGAAAGCTTCCTAGATGAGCAGGCACCGACAATGAGAGCCACCACCGAATGACACATAGATGAGTCGTCTACAGCAGGCAGTAGGAGGATGACGCTGAGCCCCAATCCATAAATACCATCTAGTGGAAGACCCCATAATATAGGGTAGGAGGTGCGGAGATCATGGTAAAGAGGAGGTCTATAGAGGATTGTACTTTTCTACTCGTGTACTGGAAAGGGTCACATGGCTTGCGACTGCCCGACCCACCACACCGATGATCAACAGATGGTTTTGGGACCTCTGAGTTAATGGAAGATATTTGAGCGGGGAGGTCCGTTGGGTGGAAAACATGGTAGAGGAGCTAGTCGTGTATCAGGCGGGGGTGGCTATTTGAGGTTCTATAACCACCACCTCCAGGTGGTCCACCCCGACCTCAGGGAGCAGGTGGACATAGACGAGCTCAGTTTCAGGAAGCTAAGGCCTATGAAAAAGTTTCTCCAGAGAAGATTTGAGGTATGATATATTTCTACTCCACCCTAGATTCATTTCTTATAGACACAGGTTCCAGTCACTCTTTCATTTCCACAGCTCTCATTCGGAGCTCGTAGATTCTGGGGGAGCCGTTGGCTCGAGACTTACAGCTAGAGAATTCTATGTGAGGGGATTCGATGATTACACACTGGTGTTGGTAGTGTGAGCTTACTCTTGGAGGTGAGAGAATTGGATGGGATCTCCTAGTAGTGGTGTTGAGGCCTTACGACATCATCTTGGGTATGGACTAGTTATCCACAGTTCATGCTCAGATCAACTGCATTATGCGCAAAGTGAGGTGTGTCCATGAGGATGGGACCAGGTTTTACTTCACTGGTTATAAGGTAACCTTTGCAGCTCATAATGGACTTTACTGGATGAGGGTGTGACCAATCGCTTATTAGTTGTCTAGCCTTACCCTCAAAGCCATTGATGACAGGATTCCATGTTATCCTATAGTGGTGGACCAGTATGTGAATGTCTTTTCTAAAGATGTTCCATGACTACCTCTTCAAAGAGAGGTAGACTTCTACATCTACATTTACCCCAAGATGGCACCGATATCTACACCATCATATTGGATGGCTCCTATGGAGCTTTTTGAGTTGAGGGTACCACTAGAGGACTTGCAGAGGAAGGGGTTGATAAGACCCAGTGTTTCTCTATGGGCAGCCCCGATTTTGTTCGCTAAGAAGGAAGATGTGAGTTTGAGGCTTTGAGTTGACTATCGGCACTTAAACCAAGTGACTGTGAAGAGAAAGTATCCACTCCCAAGGATTGATGATCTCTTCGATCATCTGAAAGGAGCCCGGTGGTTGTCGATGATAGACCTAAAATCAGGCTATCATCTACACTGGGTACGAGATGAGGATATACTGAAGAGGGCCTTTAGATGCTTTTATGGCCACTATAAGTTATTGGAGATGCCTTTTTCTATGACCAACACCCCCGTAGTGTTCATTGGAATCATGAATAAGATCTTCCAGCCTTACCTCGATCACTTTGTGGTGGTATTAATTGATGGAATCATAGTGTACTCAGCATTGGAGGAGCAGCATGCCACTCATTTGTAGATAGTTCTGGATACACTATGAGAGCACTAGATTTATGGTATTCTCTCTAAGTTCCAATTTTGGATACATGAGGTTCACTTTCCGAGACAGGTTATCTCAAAGGCTGGGGTTTTAGTGGATCTGGTGAAGATATAGGCATTGCTTTCTTGGGATCCACCCAAGAGTGTGACCGGGGTGTAGAGTTTCCTAGGGTTGGATGGGTACTACCGAAGATTTGTACCTAACTTTTCCAGAGTAGCAGGACCCTTGTTAGATTTGAAAAATAAGGGAAATTATTTCTTGTGGATATAGAGATTCTAGAAGAGTTCCCAGGATCTGAGACAGAGAATGATGAGTACCCCCATCTTGAGGCTACCAGAAGACAGTGTTGGGTTTGTAGTCTAATGAGACGCATCAAGGACCGAACTAGGATGTTTCCTGATGTAAGAGGGATCGGTGATCGTCTATAGCTCACAATAGTTGAGACAGAATGAGAAGAAAAATTCCACTCATGACCTGGAGTTATCAGCAGTGGTCTTTGCCTTGAATATGTGGTGGCACTACTTGATGGGTGAACGGTTTATTATATACTCTGATCATAAGAGTTTTAGGTATATATTCTCACAGAAGTACCTAAACCTGGGATAGCGGTGATGGATGAAGTTCCTCCAGGACTATGACTTTAGATAGCCTACACTCCTAGGAAGGTGAATGTGGTGGCAACCACACTCAGCATGAGGTATGGTTTACTATTGCTGAGTGAGTAGACGGAGTATCTAGCCACATTGTAGTTATCCTTTGTGGATAGTGATGGATCAGATTACCTCTAATCTATGATAGTCACTCCCCCACTCCTTCAGCGAGTCAGGGAGGCACATCTTGGGGATGTTGACTATGAGACCCGATGTGCTCATATATCCTTAGGACAGGCTCCTGAAGGATTTTCTAAAGGTGGGGAGCATGTAATCCTTTTCAAAGAATGAACCATGGTACCAGTGATGCTATGAGAGGAGGTGTTTAGGGAGTTCCACACATCCCCTTTGGTGGTACATCCTTGTGTGGAGAATATGTATCGAGAACTTCGGCATCAGTACTGGTGGCCAGGGATGAAGAAAGTAGTGGCATAGTTCGTTTCGTGATGCCTTACTTGTCAACAAGTGAAGGCTGAACATCAGGTTCTATTAGGACTAGCACAACCACTTGAGGTGCTGTAATGGAAGTGGTATGGAATCTACATGGACTTTGTGATAGGGATACCACATATGTCCATGTCCATGATTCCATTAGGGTGATCTTTGATCGACTCACCATGTCGGCCCACTTCCTGCCCATCCGAGAGCAGTGATTAGTAGAGGGCTTGGGATGCCTCTACGTACAGGAGATAGTAAGGATTTCTGATGTACCATAGACAATCATCTCAGATTGTGATGATCATTTTACATCTCATATTTGGAAGGTATTTCAGGAGGTTTTGGGACATAGCTACATTTGGGCACCACCTTTCATCCTCAGACAAATGGTTAGAGAGAGCAGACCATACAAACAATGGGGAGATATGTGCACGATCTGTCTCACGTCATCAACTGGGGTGATCTAGAAATTGATGATGGGGAGATGTTTTTGGTATTCCTATTAGAGATAGAGGATTGATAGGACCGGGTCTTTTGTGGATAGTCAATTCTTCTAGTGCACATTTGGTGGCAGCACGAGAACCTCTAGGAGGGCACATGGGAGCAGGGGGCAGAGATTCATGCTCAGTACCCCAATTTGTTTTCTTAGCCTTTTTTGTGGCATTTGGGGACAAAAATATCTAAGTTGGGGAGAATGTAAAGACCAATAAATTCCTTTTTTAATTATATGGAATTATTGCAAGATTATGAAAATTTATGGCACATGATTTCAAGGCCCGAAGAGACTAGAACATAAATTTAATTTTTTTAAGGTACGTTCAGTAAATGTGCAGGTAGTAATTTATATCTTTTGAACCATTGATTGAATTAAAAATCTGAGGGCACTGTTGAATAATCAGCTCTAGGATTCACTTAGGAGAATGATTAACATCGACTGGAAAGGGTTGAACTAAAAAAGTTAATTTTTGTACTTTTCAAAAAAATAATAAAATAACACTTTGAATTATTTTATTCTCTTCCAACCATTGAGTGACGGATGGTGGGACCACAGTGTAATGTCGACCATTAAATAAGATACATTTAATGACTTGATCCTTGCATTTTGTAACCACAACTCTCGTGATTTAATTGGTATGTTAATTAGGATTCATTAATGAATCATAATAATAAACTAGCGTGGGGGTTAATTTATTTTATTTAATAAGTCCATTGGCATTGGATTTGGGAACCCGTGAGAGGAACCTCTAACAAAACGCCGCTGGCGTCACCCTATAATGAATAATGGTGATTGATATATGACCATTAGAGAACTCGAAACGGACTACGACAAACGACTTTGAACGCAGAATGATTTCTTCATCTAAAAAATTTTCCAACTAGTTCAAGGTATGGGTTTTGATTTTATTATAAGAGATTTATGAATCATCTTCTTCTGTTCTTGTCAAAATATGATGAATGTTGATTAACCTACTAATGGGTTGATCCGCAGTTCTTTATTTTTCTTCTTACGAGAGTTTATTGGGGGAAATTGATTTGGGATAATCATTATCTTGAGTTGAATGATTCCTTCCCATGATAAAAAGCTAATGTGAAGGGCACAGACTGAAAAGAACAAGGCCCGAACCCTCCACCGAACTTTTTCTAGGTGTTTTATTTGAGTTGGATCAACGAATGTATCAGTAATGTGATTTTGAGGGCCACACAGTGAAGGTGATGACTTGGGAGGCCTATAGGCACAGACAGGAAAGAAAACGAACCACATGAGAATCTCTGGTGGCCTGCAGAAGCACCCACCTGTGCGGAACCACCGGCGGCCGACAACATTGGGATGGCGGTGCCCGCAGGTACCGTAGCGGCGTGAGCCACGGCCAGTCAGGTCGTAGAGGGTGGAATAGCACGATGTCGACGCACCGCACGGGGAGATGAGTGTCCTGCTCAGTCCGCTCAGCTGGAGCATAACGGTCAAGTCCAGATGGCCGTTTCAGAAGACCGGGTAGTGCCCCACATGAAATGCTATCTGGAAGAACCATCCCACATGGGGGTTGAGTTTCTAGGTGGGATAGACCCTCCGGTTGGGCCAGACCAGCAAGTCGGGCCAAAACCGTTAGCCAATCTGGACCCACCGGCCGGGCTGGACCCACAAATTGGGTCGGACCCGCGATTCAGGTTGAACCCACAAACTGGGTCAGACCCGCAAGTTGGGCTGGACTCGCGAGACCAACAGGCCAGATGGGCAAGACCCCTACCAGACCTGACGAGTCCTGTTACACTAAATCAGGTGTATCTCGCAAACCAGGCGTCTGATTGACGCGCCATCAGTGGTAATGGAACCCTTAGGACGAGGTTGTCCTTTTGAGATACCTCTATTGGGGTTTGGAGAAATTTGGAGTATACTAGGGTTTGATCAAACTCAAATCTAATCAGGCCCTTCGTACTAAAATGTCGATAACTTATAGACTGAGCATCTGATCGACGCATCATCTATTGTGTTGGAAGCCTTATGACATGGAATTTATTCAGGTGACTTCTTCGTGGGACTTTTTTTAGTTGAGGTATGACTGATACCTTGAAGATTAGAATCTATGGAACTCAAGTGCACTAAGTGCAAGAATCTTGTGGCTCGCTGCAAAGTGAAGAGTGACCCTTTATCGATCGGCATCAAAGCGACCCCGTGTGGATTAGCAGTAGCACGACCCAATGAGGACCAGCCTTAGAGTGGACCATCGTAGATCAGTGACTTACGAACCTGTGTGGATCGAAAACATACGGACCTATGTGGATCGACAATTTACAACCCAGTGTGGATTGACGACTTACATCCCTGTGTGGATCGAGAATAGAACGACTCCTTTGTGGTTCATAAGTAGAACTTCTCAATGGAATAATATGATTTAGATTTACGACTAATATTTATTATTCAAGTTCTTTAAGTTGTATACTTGGTGTGAGATTTCTTTTTCTTTGTGCTTTTTGATTAATATCATGCTTTATGGTTTTCCCTTCTGGAATTCTGGGAGACCATTGGGGGTCTCATGGTCCCTACTAGGTATTTTTATACTCAACCCTCCATGTTTTTCACCTGCACCTTGTTGTGAATTGTGCAAATGACAGACAGCTTTGATCGAGATTTGGTATCTAGGACTAGATGGTGCACGGAGGTGACCGGTTTATGTAGAGGGCCATGATGAAGATTTGTACCTACCCTTTAGATAGGATCCTTGGAGAATGACCTTAGGAGTTGTTTTCATTTTTTGTTGTACTTTCTTTTAGTTGGGTTTGTATACTAGCCCATTCTTCTTCAGTTCACACATTTACTGTCATAAGTTATACTAGGTGGTTTTCTCTTTTTGTGTACCTGGTCTATGTGTTTGCATGTTTAAAGTCAATGTTTTCCCTTTTTAGGGATACGCCTTTTCGGTGCTAGTCTCCAACCCTTGGACTTTGGAAGGCGGGCTTGGTGTAGTCACGGCATGGGCCCCGAGGGATGGGTCGTGACATGGGATTTTAAAATATCAACCTGAAATTTATTGATCTATGACCCATGATGTTGGATCTCATTTATAGTTTGAGTTTTTTGGTCATCTATGCCTTCGTTCTAATTAACAGGTTTCATTGTAAGTGTGAGTTTCAAGGAAAAGGTCGGTGGTTCCATCTTGTTTGGCCAAATTGATTAACCTCAAATTATTAGATTATTTTAATTGATTGATTTAAATTCAATTTCTCAAAAAAAAATTGATTTAATAAAACCCAAATCCAATGAATTGGGATATTTGGAATGGTTTTGGCATGAAAATTGGGAAAAACCCAAATTCTATTGAATTGGAGTGTGTTTATGGAAGTTGGTTGATTCAAATTGTGGATTTGATTGAAACTATTTCAATTAAATTTTTAAATCTAATTGTGGAAATGAATTTTTAATTTTATGGAATTGGTTTTGAATTGACTTTAAACTTGTGAAAATGGTTTAAAAAGTTTTGATAGAAATATAGTGGGTTTCTTGTTAAAAAGGATGTTTTATTAATGAAACTTGTTTTGGTTTTAAATGGAAATTTTTCATTTGAAATGGCGGAATGGAATTTAATTTTATTTTAAGTAGTCTTAAAATAAATTTCCCAACATTGATTGTGTAAAATCACATACAATCTTTACGTAATTTGTGAGTTATTTGGACACACTCAATGATTATACAATGTTCTAAAACATAAATGAAGCAGGTCACTTCCCCGATGGGATGGTGATGAGTTTCCTTTGTATAGTGTCGGAGGTATATGTGTGTACACATATTATGGTGATCATAGAGAGTGCATAGTCCAATAGCTTCGAACTTTTGTAACTATTTAGCAGATGACCCTGTTGGTCACTTGATTTTTAGTTGAGATATAAATGTATTCCAATGTTTTTAAACTTCCATACGAGACATATGAATTTATATAAAATATTTTAACACAAAAAAGTTATTTAAGCCATTGTGTTAGGAATATTCCATCATTCTAAAGCCTTTTATTAAAGTATTTTCCATCATTTGAACTGTATAACATGATTTTTTTAAATATGCTTTAAAATACCAAACCTACTTATTTCAAAATTGAAATAATTACTTTGGTTAATTTGTTTTTGGGATCTATTATGGAATCTGTGGTGAGACCCTAATGGACTTTTTATCTCAAACCCTACTTGTGCCTTCGGGTGTTTGTAGATTATCTCCTTTCAGGTTCGATAAAAAAGAAAGGATCTCATGGGGGTGGATCCAACTATTAAAGCATAGATGTAGTGATTTGTGTCCTTAGGGACATGGGATGTTTCCTCAATTTTAGTACTTGGATTATAGTACCTTGGGCTTTAATGCCTTATTGAATTCTCATATATTACTCCCAGTAGAGTTTATTTTGTATGCATATTGACTTGTTTATCTTTCTTCTACTATGTTTTTTGGAAAAACATTTCCCACTTGCATGTTGTATGATGTCAGATGATAGTCACCAACACATGGGGATCAGAAACTCCCTTCGGGCTATGTCAGGACCGGCTCGGTTATCAGGTCACCAGGATACCCGAGCTAGTTCATGACACATACACCTAATATTTAAGTAATTTATTCATCCTTTAGTATTCATTTTCAAATTTCATTATAACATGACACGTTTAATATATCATTTATTTTGTTCATGGTAAATTATATTTATTTCTTTTTAATTTTACTATAGTTAGGTATTAATTCATTTTTAATATGTTTTTTTGGGAATTTAATCAATCTCTATTATTTATTTTATATATATTTATTTATGATGTTTTAATATTTTCAATATATATTCTCCTTTATTTTAATATATATCTACTATTTTTTAAAAATTTAAAATTTTTTAATAGAACTAATCCATTTTTTTAATATTTTTATAGAGTAAGCATTTTTAATTTAATCAATTTCACTCTTGTTTAGCATGCATATTCTTAATATTAAATATTAATTAACAATGTTAAAAAATATTTGAAAAAAAATTTATAAATTAATATATTTATAAATGTATATTTACTATATTTATACATTTATATATTTATAATTATAAATAATTATATATTATTATTTTAAAGTATTTATATAACTATAAATAAATAATTATATATATTTAAATAATTATAAAATTTATAATAAACTTATTTAAATGAAGAATATATTTACTATATTTATATTTATATATATATATATTATATATATAATTAGATAAATATATATAATGATGTAAATATTATTATTTTAAAAAGTATTTGTATAATTATAAATAAATAATTATATATTTAAATAATTATAAAAATATAATCAATATATTAAAATAAAGAATATATTTAATATGTTTTTATTTATATATATTTATTATATATATATATATATAATTATATTTACCAAAAAATTATTTATAATTATAATTATAAATACTTGATCGGTGCTTAAGAAATAAGAGCTGATAAAAGGCATCTTCATCATCTTTTTTTAGAGTTGATAAAAGGGATATTTTTCATAGCTTTTTTGGAAGAATTTATAAAAGTGTCCTAATCTATTTTAAGAACCCTAACCAGTCGTGAACTCATTATAATATCTGAATCTTTCCATAGAATCAACCATCTGTCAGTGCTCCTCCTCGGTGAATCGAAGCACAAATCAAGGTTCAAATCAAGGATCAAACAATTATAAGGTTCAAATCCAAGTATTGAACGATTCAAGGGTTGAACGAATCCAAGGGTCAAATGTTTTCTATGTTTTCAATATCTTTACTTTCTCTCAGATGATTCAATGATTTAATCCAAGGTATCTTATTTTTTCTTCCTCGTCACTCGTTTATTGCTTGTCTAGCGATATCTATTTTCATTTTTTTATCATCATTATTTCTTTACCGTTGGTATGTCTCTTTTTCCAACAATGTTAATTGGGGACATTTGGTTGAAATGAGATAGGGATGTCGGAGCATGAGTAATAGGTGTGAAGGAGTGTCTATCCAGAACTCTTATCCTCCTCTCTTGAGTTTCCAAGTGATGTTGGGAACAATATTTTAATTTCCAATTGTTTTATCCTTCCATTTAATTTAGGCCATGGGTTGTGCACATTGACTATATTTTATAGAGTGACATGAATTTTAATATCCATTTTATTTTGATTTATTTGAACATTTGATGGAGATAAGGATCCTAATCATGAGTTTCCTCACCATTAGCCTCCATATTTTCAAGTGAATATGATCCTAAAGAGATATAAGATTGTGTGGTGAAAATGTATAGGATCTTTGAAACACTCAATAATACACCTTCCATTAAAGTTAAATGTGATGCATTTATGCTTGAATGTTCTAGCCAAAGATTATGTGAGATGTTGGTCCAACCTAAATTAAATAAAAATCTAGAATAGAAAGACCATTAAGGAAGGACCATATTCTATCAAACCTTACAATATCTCATCCTTCATAAAACAATTTTATTTTTCACATGTTCTATGGAATTAATTTAATGGTTGAAATTCATCATCCATTTTTACTTATGAAGAATCATCTCAACTTGATACTATTTTTTAAGAGTGGTTCATCTCCCATTTAACTTTAAACCTTAATATCTTCAATAATTACTATTATTTATTTCATTATGACTTAAATTTTATACTATGATCCCAAAATCACCACATAACCCATAATGGCCATGAAAATATAAAAACTTATAAAGCCTACTCTCCATTTTCTATAAAATAATTCTTATTTTCAACCTGCCAAGAAATAATTCTTGAATCAATTTATCAACTAAAAATTTTGAGATGTTTAAAACCTTTATCGTAATTAGGTATATTCTTCTACTAAAATTATATTTTATATTCCATGTTGATTTTTAATTTATATTATAATTTTGTGATGTTTTCAAATATTTTATATACCATTAAAATTAAATGTAATAATTCCTTAGGTTGTTACAAAACTTGTTCCAAAAAAAATAATGTAGGTTATCAAATTCAATAAATGTGGAATAATTATTAGATATTATTTTTAGGTACTCATAATTTTAGTTCTACATGTATTGGTTTCTCCCTGATGAATCTCTAATTACCAACCACGTATATGAAATAACTCTTTATTTATTAAAATTTTATATCAATACATTTTTATATCTTCTAGTTGATTGAATGAAATTTTATTATTTTTATTTATCATATTTAGGTTTTTTATTACTCCTTAATTTACTATATTATATTTTCATTTGTTTATGGGATCTAATAAATACTTTATGGATAATTTTAATAGATTTAGGACTACTCTTAGTTAGAGGATTGAAATTATTATAAGTGAGATTTATTCTATAAATGTATAATTTATAGAGGCCCCAAAGATTCATATATCATAACATGTCCCCACCGAGACCCCTTAAATAACATATAATAATTTTTATACCCCCCAATATCAACTTCAATAGGCCACTAGTTAATAAATAGTGAAAATGGTGTAATTATCACAGATGGGGGACACTACCCCTTTTAAAGAACATAGTGGAGTAAAAATATCATTTTCATCAACTTTATATCCCAAATTTTTATTGTTGTAATTTATTGCTTGAGACCCATTACTCATATATTTTATATTTCTTGTACTACTTTGATCATTAGTCATCCCATGCAAGAATACTTCTTAGATTATTTCAAGCAGCATAGGTGCATGTCCACAATAGATGGAGGATGTGTGTCAAACAACTAAATGTAATGATAAATGTTTAGGATAGGAGTTTATGAGGATGATATTTGGCTTTATATTTAACATTTTAATGAATTAAGAGGATAAAACCTACCATAGTTGATTAATTGTTTTCTAAAATTCCATTACCCATTTTTTCAAAGCATACTGAAATTATTTGAAACAATCAAATGTTGTGTCATGCCATGACCCTTAAAATTAATTTATGTTATTATTTTCTTGGATTTGGATATTCTTGTCAAGGATTGGGTCGAGTCCTAGTTTGAATTTTGAGTTTTTATTGAAACATGAGTGATTTGGGCTGGGAAGCATCTCGTGCATGGGCAGAGCATGGTGGAAACCATGCGGCTTCTCCTAGGTCACCGTGCAGCCTGCCCGGTGTTCAAAAAAATATTTAAACGGATAATAAAATGAAAGCTAAAATTAAATGAGGAAAATAAAATAAAATTAAAATATTTTCTTAATAATAATAATGATGATGATATTATTATTATTATTATTTAATTATTATTATTATCATTGTAATCATATTTTGGGTTTTCTTAGGTTTTTCATTTCTTTGTTTTTTTTTCTTTTTTTCTCCCCTCTTTCTATCCTCCCCCTCCCCCTCTCCATCACGTCACTCCCATCCTCCCACCTACGCACGTGCCACCCGCTTTGCAAGAACCCTCAAGTGACCTCATTCTAGTGGCTCCCTCCTCACCTTTAGTGCCCTACTCTCCCTCGCGCGACCCCGCTGGTGCTACCCTTTCATTTGCAGCTCCCCTCTAGTGGCCCCTCCTCATGCGGTCAACCTTTAGAGACTCTCTCCACTCCTCCTTTTCCTCCTCCATGGGTGCATTCTACTCCGAGTAAGCCTCTCATCCTCTTTCTAGGGTTTTGGTTCTTGTTCCTTAGGGTTTTATATTTTCTAGTGGGTAGGATGTTCAATTTTGGGTTATATCTCTTTTGTTAGGGTCTAATATTGGTGTCTTTGGTTGAATGTTTCCTTATCAGGTTGTTTTTAGGTATGGTTGCAGTTTTGTGCCATTTTCTAGAAATTTCTCCACTGGAGGTACGTGATTCCATGTTTAACCATTTCTTGTTAAATTGATTATTATTTCTTTTTGATTTTAGCATATTTTATGAAATGTATATGATGAGATAAAGTGGGTTTTGAAGAGATTTAATATGAGTTTGAGTTGAAAATTGATTTTTCATGTAACATTGTGTGTATTGTAAAGTAATGACATGTTATGTTCTTTTAAATGGTTTTACAAATTATTTAAATGATTTATTAGGTTTTGTAAATAATGTGAACAATTCTTGGAGACTTCTTTGGTGTGCCTATGATTTTAAAAGAGGATTTGGGTGTGCAAATGGTGGTATTTAGTGTGTTTAGTGACTTGTTTGGTTTTTGTAGGTAAATGTGGCATGTTATGTGGACTTGGAACTTGAATGAGAACAAAAAGGGAATCCTAGGTTACTAGGTGGGAATAGAAGGACTAGTGTGCTAGTGATACAGAAGTGGCTTCGGGCTAGTTTCACTTAGTGGGGTTTGTGATAATAAATCTAACTAAAATTTAATGATGATTAGATACCACAAGGTTATGGGGTGTCCCCTACTAGTGGATCGTGAATGAGAAATATGATGGTTATGGTTTCTATGCCACGTTTCACTAAGACTCGTGGTTATAGGGACAAATTACAAGATAGTACCTTTAGGTCCTCTCCCATAATTAGTGATCTTGGATATGTTTCCCTTACCATCAGCATAAAATCAGGAATTTTGGTTACATCAAAAGCATGGTTGTTTTTATTTATTGTTTCCTTCCTTTAAATTAGTTTTTATTTAAAAATTATTCCTTTTAAATTGTCCTAACACTTCTTTCATTTATAAAACATGAAGGTTTATTTGTCTTTTACTATTTAGGGCATAGAATTCTTTTGGGTGGTATCCTGCTAGGTAATGGGACACACCCTGCTTACACCCTTGGGAATAAGTAGAAATGGTTATGTTTTATATATGTAAGGGTAACGCTTATGGAGATAAAGGTCTGGGTTGTTAGTGATCTATCATGGGAGGTGTTGTGGAGATGGCTTGAGGGAGATTAACCCCTTAGAAAGTGGTCATTTTGGGGTTGGGGTTTTTGTCCCTTTTGATAGTATACCTTTTTGTTTTTTTGGTATTGAACTTGTCACTCAAATCTGGAAAATGTTAAGGGATTGTTTGGTTGTGGTTTCTAATTTATGTTTCTTTAGATTCCCAGTTGTTTTATTATTGAATATTTGGGTAAACTGTTCACACTTTCTATTTTTTATACTCAGGTACTTGTGTCATCCATTGAGGATTAGTAAAACTCTTCGGGCCTTTCCATGGACTGATTTGGGCATTGGTTTTGATGAAGACCTAGCTTAGTTCCTAAAAAATGGTTTCAGAGCATGGTTAAGCTCTTTGGGTCATTTTATTTGGGATGAGTCTAGTTATAAATGATCTAGGACTATCAGGGCCCAGAGTTCTAGTTGCGAGAAGGGTGTCTTGCTAGCACCTCACATGACAGACCTCATATCGACATGGGATTTTGGGATTTTTGTTTAACTTATCTTCCAGGAGGGACATGCATGCTACAAATTGTAGGTGGAAGATAGTTGGAGGTGAAGTGGTTTGGTCAATCCATTATTGAAAAAAGTTTCATTTATCCACATTTTCATGTTATTGTTGAAATCTTTTAGACCTCTTGTATTATTGACTTTTATTATGGATCTTACTTTTTGTAGGAACATTACTCCATAGAGGATTCACTAACACCCCTAGGAGGAATACAGAGAGAGCCCTCCCTCACCACTAGATCAAAGGTTGTTGGAAGTTTTGGTTTGAGCTGTTTAGGCTCTAGGAAGGTGAGAGAGTATTTATCCTACTCCAGTTATATAAGATGAATATGGTCCTAGGAGGGACAAAGCCTAGGAGTTTCTCAAAAACAAACCTCCTTCTTTCTAAGGTATCAAGGGGCCTCAGGAAGAAAATGAGTGTCTTGAGATGATCAAGTTTAGGTTTGATCTTCTTGATACTCCTAATGAAGATAGAGTAAAATGTGCCTCATTCATACTAAAGAGTCCCAATCAAAGGTTGGGGGACTCAGGTCTTCAAATTAGGAAGTATGGGAAGATGAGCTAGATTGACATGAAGGTTATCTTCAATAGTCAGTATTATCTTATGGTCTTGGATTATGATAGATCCTGGGAGTTTATGGATATTATTAAGGGGGTCCATTCAGTGATGGAATATGCCAGCAACTTTTCTGAACTAGTCTGATATGCACAAGAAATAGTCTCTAATGAGAAGATGAAGATTCAGGGGTTCTAAAAGGGTCAGTGGCCAAAGATATATCCTCATGTATTCCTATTCAAGATGAAGACCAATGCTGAGGTAGTTTATTGGGATTTTATAGTGGATATTTACCACAAGGGTATATATGGTTCCTCTCGGGCGGTGTCAGTGATGGGTAGTGAAAGTTCATTTGATAATAAGAGGAAGTGGGAGGAGTGGAGGAAAAAGGGAGATGGTAGTTCAGGTTATCCTTCCAAGGAGTTTTCATCTACAGCTTTGGATGTAGGTTCTGTGGTATGTCATCAGTGTGGTAAGGTAGGACACATTTTACCTACTTTTATAACTCCTCCTAATCCTTGTCATCGATGTGGAGTAATGGGATACCTATGGAGTTTTTTCAATATGATGCATCCATATCTAAGTGGGGTAGGATCTGTGGATTCCAAGGGAGTGTAAGTTCAGTTGGATTTGTCCAGGATAGTGGGATCTCAGTTTGGTAGTTACAGTGGAAGAACCAAATCATCTTCAAGGTAGATCTAGTTCATGGTAGAGCCACAGGTGAGCGGTTGTTCTCAAGAAGAGACCAGGCATCTTCATGTTATGTACCAGGAACCAGCGAGACCATATGTAGAACACTCAATAGTTTCAGGTACCATTTTGATTGAATATTCTATAACAGTTGTTTTATTTGATACTTAATCTTCTATTTCTTTTATATTTTCTCGTCTTGTGAATATGTTGAACTACTAAGATGATCACTTTTTCAATTGATTTGGTAACATAGTTGGGTAAGAAGAATAAGAAATGTCTCAGGTTCCCGTCTTGTGTGCTCTTCATGTTAGGGGTTGAGATTGAGTGGGATTTCCTGGTCTTGGATATGGACCTTTTTTATGTAATCCTCAGTATGGATTGGCTAGTGTACTTATAAGCACATATCGATTTCTATAGGTGATGGGTGAGTTTTATGGATCCTAATGGGTGCCCTTAAATATTTCATGGGGAATGGAATCCTTGTCCAGGTCATGCGGGACCTCCACTCCCATATTTGGTAAATATTTCTTTTCATTTATTGTCTCTCTCACTAGAGGAAAATGGTGGTTTTACTTAGGGTGGATTACCTCTTGTAGTGTATGAGTTCCCATGTGTATTTCTAATTGAATTTTTGAGATAAACCTATATCAAAATGTGGAGTTATCAATTGATTTAGAACTGGGAACACATCCAGTACCTCTCCCCCCATATCGTATTTCCCCCACCAAGTTGAGGTATTTAAAGATATAGTTAGAATATTTGTAATCTAAAGGGTTCATTGGCCCGATCATCTCTCCTTGGGTCTCTCCTCTTCTATTCACAAATATGGTCAATGGATCTCTCTGGTTTTTCATCGATTACCATAAGCTGAATAAGGTAACCATTAAGAAAAAATACCCTTTTCCTTGAATTGATTACTTCTTTGATCAGTTTAAGGGGGAAAAGTGGTTTTCCAAGACATGCATTCGGGTTACCACCAAATTAGGGTGAGAGAGGCAGATATCCCAAAGATGGATTTCTGAAGAAGGTATGGCCACTTTGAGTATTTGGTCATTCCTTTCAAAATGAAAAATTCTCTATTGGTTTTTATAGTGATAATGAATAGTGTGTTCCACAGTTATCTTGACTCCTTTTTTGTGTTATTCATGGATGACATACTAGTTTAGTATGGATTTGAGGAAGAGCATGAGAATCATTTGTGGATCATCTTGGAACTCTATAATATCGTTGACTTTATATAACTTTTTCAAAGTTCACCTTCTGGATTAGGGAAGTGAAGTGTATGGCCCTTGTGAATTTAGAGCAAGGGGTTTTAGTGGACCCTGAGAAGATAAGTGCAGTTATTTCATGGGAACATCCAAAGATTGTGTTCGATATCAGAAGTTTTCTTGGCCTGGTATGTTATAAAAGATGATTTCTTTGTGAATTCTATAGGAATTCCACATCGATAACAACACTCATCCGGAAAGGGGTTATGTTTTAATAGAGTCTAGAGTGTTAGGAATCCTTTGATTATTTGAAGCAGTGGTTTACTACCACTCATGTATTGATATATCCAAAATCTAAGAAGGGCTATATGGTTTATTACAATGCTTCAGGTATGGGCCTTGAGTGTTTTCTCATGAAATATGATCATCTAATGGATTATGTTTTTTGAAAACTACAACCACATAAAAATAATTACCTGGAACATGAATTGGAATTATCAGTGGTGATGAATTTCATAAACACTTGGCTCCATTATCTTTTTGGGGAAAATTTTTTTGTCTATTCTGACCATAAAATTTTAGCATACATCTTATCCCAAAAATATTTCAACTTGAGGTAACGTTGTTGGATCGAGTATTTTCAAGGGTTTGACATTGATATCATCTATACCCCTTGACAGAGTAATGTGTTGGTTGAATCCTTGGGTATAAAAGTAACAGTGTAGTCTTTGATAAAGTCTAGTGATGAAAGGATCTTGATGGAGATCTTTTTCAAGATGCACTTGGAAACTAAGGAGCACAGTGGGCGTGCATTCTTGGTGAGTGTTCATTTGAATTCTCTTGTAGAATTGATTCACTGGGAACAGCCTGGTTATGAGTTTTTCTAGTAGTCTATGTATTTTCTTCATGGAGGGGAGAAATATTCTGATTAGTCACTGTCTCCTAAGGGAATCTGGTGTTTCAAGGGCGGTTTTGTGGTACTGTTGACTCATAGGAAGGTGGTGATGCAGGATACCCACTAGTCATAGTGGGTTTTCCATCATGGTGCCACCAACATGTATTATGATGTCTGTTATTAGTTTTGGTGGCTAGGCTTGAGGCACAACATAGCTGATTTTTTATTGAGGTGTTATACATATCAGCAGGTAATGGCATAACATCAAATTCCCTCTAGTTTGCTTCAGTCACTACACATTACTACCTAGAAGTGGGATTAGGTCCCCATGGACTCCATTATTTTCTTACCTTGTACACCTCGAGGAAGGATTGATATTTGGGTAGTGATTTACCATTTGACCAAATCATCCCACTTCATTCTGATAAGAGATTCACTGAAGGTGGATGAGTTGGGTCGGCTGTACTTTTAGGAAGTGGTCAAACTTCATGTTGTTCCATTAGTTATTTTTTATAAAAGATAACCCATTTTTTATCTATGTTTTTAGAATACCTTTAAAGGGAATTAGGGTCACATATTAAAATTACCATGACATACCACCCACAAACGGATGGTCAGATGGAGCGGGAAAATCACATTCTGGAGGACATGCTTCATGCATGTGTTTTAGATTTTAGAGGATCGTGGGATATCCATTTGGAGATGGTTGAATTTACATATAATAAAATCTACCTATATTTAATTTTCATGGATCCATTTGAGTCACTTTATGGTCGGTCATGTCAGTCCCATTTATGTTGGGATGAGGTAGGCAAGACCTCATTTTTGGGACCAAGTCTTATGCAAGAGACGTCTGAGAAATTCAAGTTGATTAGGTAGAATTTATTGACATCTTAGAGTTTCCAAATATCATATTCCAATTAGTGGCATAGAGATATTGAGTTTCCCATGGTTGATCGGGTGTTCCTTAAGGTGGCCCCTAGATTAGTCCATCATCATTTGCGAAAGTAGGGAAAGCTAATGCCAAGGTATGTTTTCCCTTTCAAGAACACTGATTAGATTGGTAAGGTGGCATATATATTATCCTTTACCTCATAGTTGACATAAATTCATGATGTATTTCATATCTCCCAATTGAAGAAGTATAATTCGGATCTGCCCCATGTGTTGAATTGGGCAGAGTTGGAGATATAGCCTAGTTTATCAGTGTTTGAACAGCCAGTACAGATAGTGGATTTCTAAGAGAAGGTGATTCATGGGAAGTTTATTACATTATTATATATAATTTTGTATTATGAAAAGGATTTTCATGAGAATTGTGAGTAGAATTCATGGATTGAACAAGAGTACCAATTTTTATTCTCTGATCAAGCATTAATTTGACTTTTTGAGGGTGGAAAGTTTTCATGGTGGGGATAATTGTAACACCCTGACCCCTAAGATTATTTTATTTTATTAGTTTCAAGGATTTGGATATTCTTGGTGAGGTTTTGGTCAATTATCGGTTTTAATTTTGGCTTTTTATTGAAAAATGAGTTCTTTGGGATTGGAAATATCAGGAAAACAGGAAGAGCATGGTTGAAACCATGTAGATTCGCCCAGGTCAAAGTACGGCAATCCCATTGTTCAAAAAAAGAATTAAATGAATAATAAAATTAAGGATAAAATAAAATTAAAAAAATAAAATTAAAATAGTTTTTTTAATAATAATAATAATAATAATTTTGTTATTATTATTAAATTTTGATTATCATATTTAGGTTTTTTAGGGTTTCCCTTTATTTAGTTTTTCCTTTTTTTATTCTCTCTTACTCTTCTCCACCTCCCCCTATCAATTGTGTCACTCCCCTCCTCCCACCTTTGTGTGTGTTTCCCCCTTGGTTGGAACCATTCGATGACCTCCTTATGGTGGCACCCTCCTCACCTTTGGCACCCCGCTCTCCCACATGAAACATTGTCAGTGCCCTTCTCTCCCTCGTGTGACTTCACCAGTGCTCCCCTTCATGCATAGTTCCCCAATGGTGGCCCCTCATTGCACGAATATCCTTCTGGGTTGTTCATCACTCCTCTTTTCCCTCTTCTACGGGTGCAGTCTACTCTAGGTAAGACTGTCCTCTTATTTATAGGGTTTTGGTTCTTGTTATTTATGGTTTCAGTTGTTCCAGTAGGTAGGATGTTTGTTTTAGGGTTAGATCTCTTTTGTTCGGGTCTAATCTTGGTGTCTTTGGTCAAATCTTTCCTTCTTAGGTTTTTTTTGAGGTGTGGTTGCAGTTTCACACCATTTTTCGGAACTTTCTCCACCTAAGTTTGGTGATTCCATGTTTAACCATTTCTTGATAAATGGTTTATGCTTGCTTGTGGATTTTATTATATTTTACAAAATGTATGTGAGGTGATAAAATTGTTTTTAAATATTTTTAATATGAGTTTCAATTTAAAATTGATTTTTAATGTGAAATTGGGTGTATTGTGAAGTAAATCAATGTTATGTTCTTTGAAATGGTTTTATAAATAATTTAAATGATTTATTTGGTTTTGTAAATCATGTGAACCATGTATATAGATTTTTTGGGTTTGTGTATGATTTTAAATAGGATTTGGGGGTTAAAATGGTGGTATTTACTGTGTGTAGTTCTTTTCTTCATTTGTGTATGTGAATGTGTAATGTTATGTGAACTTGGAACTTGAATGAGAACAAAAAAAAGAAAGGCCCAGGTAACTAAGTGGGAGAGCTAAGACTAGTGTGATAGTGATATAGAAGTGGATTTGTCTCAGTTTCACTTAATGGGATTGACTATGACAACACTAACTAAACAAGAATGATGATTGGGACCACTAGGTTATGAGGGTTTCCCCTACTAGTGTATCGTGCCTGAGAAAGCTGATGGTCATGGTTTATAAGCCACGTTTCACTGATATGTGAGGTTCTAGGGTCCCATTTCAATCTAGTACTTATAGGGCCTCTCCCATAATTAGTGATCTTGGCTATATTTCCCTTATTGTTAGCAGACGTTAAGGCATATTTGTTACTTCAAAATCACATGTGTGTTTACTTACTGTATCCTTCCTTTAAAATGGTTTTTATTTAAATTTGTTTCCTTTAAAATTTTCCTATAACTTCTTTCATTTATAAAACATTCAATTTTATTTATCTTTAAATGTTTAGAAAATGAAATCCTTTTATTTGGTATCCTACTAGGAAATTGCTCACACCATTCTTACACCCTTGGGTGTGTGTAGACTTGGTTATTTTTTATACAGGTATGGGTAAATCTTATAGAGATGGAGTTTTGGTTTTTTAGGGATATTTTGTGGGTGGTGTTGTAGAGATGGCCTGAGGGATATGCACCCCTTCCCTTGCAATTTTTTTTTGGGTTGGGGTTTTGGTCCCTTCTGATAGTATCCCTTTTTGGTTTTTTGTACTGAAATTGTATCTCAAATATGGAAAATATTATGGGATTGTTTGGTTGTGGTTTTTAATTTATGTTTCATTATATTGATGTTTGTTTTATTAGTGAATATTTGGGTAAACTATAACCACTTCCTATTGTTGATACTCGGGCACCAGTGCCAGCCCGTGGGAATCATAAACACCCTTCTTGCCTTGCTATGGATGGAGTCGATCATCGGTTCATATGATGAATCGGGTTGGTTCATGAAAAAATGGTATTAGATCATGGTTAATACCTTTAGGTCATTTTATTTCTGATGAGTCTCGTTATATAGAAGATAGGATTATCGGGGTTCATAGTTCTGGTTTTGAGCAGGGTGCCTAGACAACACCCCCTGTGACATACCTCGAGTCTCCATGGGATTTTGGGATTTTTGTTTAACTTATCTTTCAGTAGGGAGATTCAGGTTGTAGACTATATGTAGAATATGGCTACAAGTGAAGTGGTTCGTTCATTCTATTTTTGTGACATGTTTTATTTATTTACATTATATGTTATTGATGAAAAGTTTCAGACCTATAGTACTAATGGTTTTTCATATGACTGTTTCTTTTTGTTGAAACATGCCTCCCTAGAGAGCTCCCTTTCACCCATGGGAGGAAGTTCGGGAGTTTTATCCTTCACCTCTTGATCAAAGGATGTTGAAAGATGTGGTCTAGGCTGTTCATGATCTAGGATTGGGAATGGGTCCTTCTCCTACTCTAGTTAGAGAAGATGAATCTGGTCCTAGGAAGGAAAAAGCCTAGGAGTTCCTCAAAAAAACATCCTTATTTACAGGGTAGCACATACCCTCATGAATAATAGGATTGGATTGAGCAGATTGATCACATGTTTGAGTTTCTTGATACTCTTAATGAATTCAGAGTAAAATTTGCCTCATTCTTGCTAGAGGGTCCCAGTCGAAGGTTGTGGGAATTTTTTCTTCAAGCTTAGAAGTATGGGAAGATGAGCTAGAAGGACTTCATGGATATATTCAATTACCAGTATGGTCCTAAGGTACTGAATTATTATATATACTTGGTGTTTATGGATATCATTTTGTGGGGGCATTTAGTGATGGAATATTCCAACCGCTTTGTCAAGCTAGTCTGATATACACATGAAATACTCTATAATGAGTAGATGAAGGATCAGAAATTCGAAATGGGTTTATGGATGGATATATATTCTCAGTTATTCATGTTCAATATGAAGACCTATGATGAGGTAGTTGATCAGGCTTGTGTGGTGGAGATTGACTGTAAGGGCAGGTCTGGTTCCTTTGGGACAGTGTCAGCGCTGGGCATTGGAAGTTTATTTAAGAGTAAGAGGAAGAGGGAGGAGCAGAGGAATAAGGGAGGTGGTAGTTCAGTCCATCCTTCTTGGTAGTTTTCATCTATATCTTCTGATGAAGGTTTTGTGGTGTGTCATCAGTGTAGGAAGGAAAGACATATCTGACATTCTTGTACAAATCCTCATAAGACTTGTCATCTATGTGGAGTTGTGAGACACAAAAAATGTTTTTCAAGACGATTCTCCCATATCAGAGTGGCGATTGATCTATGGATTCCATGAGAGTGTGTTCAATTGAGGCCATATAGGATGGTGGGATCTCAGTTTGGTGGTCACAGTGGTAGGATCAGATCGTCTTCGAGGTAAATCTAGTTCAAGGTAGAGCCACAGGCAAGCTGTCATTCTCATGAACAAACCAGGCATCCTCATGCTATAGACCAGGGACCGGATACAGGACCCTCAATAGTTCAAGGTACCACTATTGTTTCATCTTCTATATTATCTATTTTATTTGATACTAAATCATCTGTTTATTTTATATTTTCTCATCTTTTGAATATTATGAACTTTTCAACTAAGTTGATGTCTTTTGAAATGGATTTGGTAACACTGTTGGGTAAGAAGAAGGAGAAAAGTCACAGGTTCTTGTCTTGTGTAATCTTTGTGTTAGGTGTTGAGATGAAGTGGTATTTCCTAGTCTTTTATATGGACCTTTTCGATGTAATACTCGACATGGATTATCTATTGCACTTCCAATTTCATATAAATTTCTATAGGAGACGGATGAGTTTCATGGCACCTGATGGGAGTCCTTAGGTATTTTTTGGGGGAATGGGATCCTCAGTTGGGTCGTATAGGACCTCCACTCCCAAATTTGAGAAATTATTCTTTTCAGTTATCATCGTTCATGCTAAAGGATGACGGTGGTGCTCCTCAGGGTGGATTACCTCCCATAGTTGATAATTTCTCATAGGTATTTTTCAGATGATTTTTCAGGCTTACCCCAAGAGTGGGATGTTGAGTTCTTAATTGATTTGGTGCTAGAATTTTAGCTAGTATCTCTTATATTATATCTTATTCCCCCACTAGGTTAATTAAATTAAAGATATGGTTGGATTATTTCTAATCCAGAGGGTTAATTCGCCCGAGCATATCTCCTTGGGTCGCTCCTATTCTATTCACATAGAAGTTCAGTGGATCACTCTAGTTGTACATTGATTACTAGAAGTATAAGAAGGTAACCATTAATAATAAAAACCATTTTCCCTGAATTGATGAATTTTTTATCAGATGAAGGGGGAAAAGTTGTTTTTCAAGATATAATTACATTCATGTTACCACCAAGTCAGGGTGAGAGAGGTGGATATCCCATAGATGGCTTTTCAAAGTAGGTATGGCCACTTTGAGTATTTGGTCATGTCTTATGGATTGAAACTACTTCATTAATTTTTATGGTTCGCATGAATAGGTTATTTCACCAGTATCTTGAATCCTATGTTGTGGTATTCATGGAAAACATCCTAGTTTACTTTGGATTATAGGAATATCATGATCATCATTTGTGGATTGTGTTAGGAACTCTATAGGATCATCGCCTTTATTTGAAGTTTTTAATGTGATCCTTCTGGATTAGGGAAGTGATGTTTCTGGTCCATGTGATTTTTGAAAAATGGTTTTTAGTGGACCTTGAGAAGATCAATGTAGTTAAGTCATGGGAACAACTGACAAATGTGATCGAGATCAGAAGTTTTCTTGGCCTGGAAGGTTATTATAAATGAATTTTTTGGGATTTATCTAGGCTTGACTCATCCATGAAAGCACTCACTTGATAAGGGGTGAAGTTTAAATGGTGCACTGAGTGTTATGAATCCTTTGATAAGTTTAATTGGTGGTTGACTACTGCACTTTTGTTGATCTTTCCAGAATATGGGAAGGGCAACACGGTTTATTGCGATGCATCATCCATAGGCCTTGGGTGGGTTCTCATGCAAGATGATCATGTAGTGTCTTATAGTTCTCACCAACTTTGACCGCATGAGAAGAATTACCCAACCCATGACTTGGAAGTGGAATCGGCGATGCATGACCTGAAGACTCAATAAGATTATCTTTTGGGGGAGAAATGTTTGTCCTTTCTAAATATAAATGTTTAGCCTACATATTCTACCAAAAATATTTGAACTTGAGGAAGCATTTTTGGATCGATTATTTTCAAGGGTTTGACTTTGATTTCATCTATACCCTAAGAAAGGGTAATGTGGTGGATGATACCTTGGGTAGAAAATTTCCGGTGCATGCTTTGATAAAGCCTAGTGGGGAATGGATATTGATGGGGATCTTTTCCCAGATGCACTTGGAAACCAAGGGGAACAGTGGAGGTGTGTTCTTGGTGAGTGTTTAGTTTACTTCTTCTCTTCTAGAGTTGATTCAGTGGGAGAATCCTGGTGATGAGATATTCCAGTAGTCCATGCAGGTTCTTCATGGTGGGGACACATCTTCTGATGGGTCGTTGTCTCCCAAGAGAATATTTTGTTTCAAGGGTCGTTTTTTTCTACCATTATCTCTAAAGAAGGTGGTGATGTATGATAGCCACCTGTATCAGTGGGTAGTCCATCCTAGTGCTACCAAGAAGTATTATGATGTTCTTTGGTAGTTTTGGGGGGCAGGATTGAGGCACGACATAGTTGATTTTGTATCGAGGTGTTATACATGTGATCAGGTAAAGGCATAGCATCAAAGGCCCTCTGGTTTGTTTCATCTGTTACCCATTCCTACCTATAAGTGGGATAAGTTCACGCTAGAGTTAATTATTGTCTTACGATGTACACCTCATAGAAGGAACACTATTTGGGATTTCATTTACCAATTGACGAAACCATCCCACTTCATTCCGATAAGAGATTTAGCGAAGGTGGATGAGATGGGCTAGTTGTATGTTTAGGAAGTGGTCAGAATTCATGGTATTAAATCAATGATTATTTCTAATAGAGACCCCTTCTTTGTATCTCGATTTTGGAAGGCCTTAAAATGGAAATGGGGTCATAGATCAAAATGATCATGACATACCACAGTTAAATGGATGGTCATACGGAGCAGAAAAATCAAATTCTATAGGACATGCTTTGTGCATGTGTTTTAGATTTCAGAGGATCGTGGGATAGACATCAAGGGTTATAAAATTTAATTATAATAACAGTTACCAATATTCGATTTGCATTGATCTGTTTGAGGCTCAATATGGTCATCCATGTTAGTCCCCATTATGTTGGGCTGAGGTAGGTGAGACTTCATTTTTGGGACCGAGTCTTGGGAAAGAGACGTCTGAAAACGTCAAGTTGATCGGGAAGCAGTTATTTATAGCTTATATTCTCCATAAAAATAATTCCAATTAGTGGTGACAATATCATGAGTTTTCTATGGTTTATCAGGTGTTATGGAAGGTCGGCCCTTGCTTGGTTCATCGTCATTTGGGAAAGTAGGGAAAGCTAACGCTGAGGTATGTTGGGCCTTTCGATATCATCGAGAAAATTTTTAAGGTGGAATATAGATTTGCTTTTCCAAGATAGTTGACATCAATTCGTGATGTATTTCATGTCTCCAAATTGAACAAGTATAATCTTGATTTGTTCCATGTGTTGAATTGGGAAGAGTTGGAGATAGATATTGATTTATCAATGTTTCAATGGCCAGAGCGGATAATGGATTTCCAAGAGAAGGTGCTTTGTAAAAAGTCTATTCTATTGGTTTTCATCCTTTAGAATCATGGAAATGATGTGCATGATAATTTGGGTAGTATGTTTTGGGCTGAACAAAAGTACCCATTTTTATTCTCTAATAAAGCTTTGAGTTGACTTTCTGAGGGCGAAACGTCTTCATGGTGGGGAGAAATGTCACACCCTAAAACTTGAAATTATTTTATTTTATTATTTTACTATCTTTGGATATTCTTGTTGAGGTTAGGGTTGAGTCCCAGTTTTAATTTTAAGTTTTTATTGAAAAAATGAGTGCTTTGGGATTGGAAACATCTGGAGAACAGGAAGAGAATGGTTTAAACCATGTAGCTTCTCCCAGGACACCATTCGGCCTACCCGGTGTTAAAAAATGATTTAAATGAATAATAAAATGAACGATAAAATAAAGTGATGAAAATAAAATTAAATTAAAATAGTCTTCTTCGTAATAATAATATTATAATAATTATTATTATTATTATCCTATTTAGGACTTTATTATGGTTTCCTTTTCTATATTTTTTTTATCTATTTTCCTTCCCTATTTCTATCCTCCTCCCCCTCTCCATCACGACACTCCCCTCCTCCCACCTGCATGCGCACTGACCCTTGGTCAGAACCCTCTGACGACCTCCTTCTGGTGGCTCCCTCTTCACCTTTGATTCCCCACTCTCCCTCACACAACCCCATCGACATTCCCCCTTCATGTGTGTCTCCCCTCCAGTAGCCCCTCCTTGTGAGGTCAACCTTATGAGCCACTCTCTACTCCTCCTTTCCCTCTTCCTCGGTTTCGGCCTACTTTGAGTAAGCCTCTCCTCCTCTTTTTAGAATTTTAGTTCTTGTTCCTTAGGGTTTCATTTTTTCCAGCGAGTAGGATGTTTGATTTAGGGATAGATCTCTTTTTTTGTGGTATAATCTTGGTGTCATTGGTCAAATATTTCCTTCTTAGGTTTTTTTTGATTTGTGGTTTCATTTTCACACCATTTTTTGGACCTTTCTTTTCTCGAGGTAGGTGATTCTATTTTCAACCATTTCTTGATAAATTGTTTATGCTTTCTTGTGGATTTTATCATGTTTTAAGAAATTTATATGGGGTGAGAAAGTGGTTTTTGAATATATTTAATATGAATTTGAGTTGAAAATTGATTTTTCATGTGAAATTGGGTGTATTGTGAAATAAAGCATAGGTATTTTCTTTCAATTGTATTTACAAATTATATAAATTATTTATTAGGTTTTGAAAAGGATACAAACCATGATTTGATAATTTTTTGTAGTGTATAATTTTGAAATATTATTTGGATGTGAAAATGGTGGTGTTTGGTGTTTGTAGTTCCTTATTTCGTTTTTCTATGTGAATTTGGCATGTGATGTGAACTTGGAACTTGAATGAGCACAAAAAGGGAAGCCTGGGTAACTAGGTGGGTAGAATAGGACTAGCGTGCTAGTGATACATAAGTAGATTCACCCCAATTTTACTTAGTGGGATTGACGATAAAAACTCTAACTAAACATGAATGATGATTGTAGACCACTAGGTTTTGGGATTATCCCCTACTAGTGGCTCATGCATGAGAAAGCTGGTGGTCATGGTTTCTAAGCCATGTTTTACTAAGACATGATGTTCTAGGGTCTCGTTACTAGATAATACCTATATGGATTCTCCCATAATTAGTTCTATTGTCAATGTTTCTCTTACTATTTGTATAGGGTAAGGCATTTTTGTTACTTCAAAATCATGTGTGTTTTTATTAATTATTGTCTTCCTTTAAATTGGTTTTTCTTTAAAGTTATGTCCTTTGAAATTTTCCTAGCACATTTTTTATTTATAAAACTTTCAAGTTTATTTTTATTTTAATGATTAGAGTGTGGAATACTTTTGGGTGGCATCCTACTAAGAAATGTCTCACAACCTTCTTACACCCTTGGGTGTAAGTATACTTGGTTTTGTTCGATACAGGTATGGGTAGAGCTTATGGAGATAGCGATTTGGGTTGTTAGTGAACATTCATGGGTAGTTTTTTGGAGATTGGTTGAGGGAGATTCACCACTTTCCTTGTGGTGGTTTTTGGGGTTGGGGTTTTTGTCCCTTTTGATAGTATCCCTTTTTGGTTTTTTATATTAGACTTGTAACTCAAATCTGGAAAATATTAATGGATTTTTTGGTTGTGGTTTTTAATTTATATTTCTTTATATTTTTGGTTATTTTATTATTTTATATTTGGATAAACCATTCCCACTTTCTATTGTTGATACTTAAGCACTTGTACTATCATGTGGGGATCGGGAATGCCCTTCGGGCCTTTCCATGGACCAAGTTGGGTGTTGGTTCGGATGACGACACAATTTGGCTTATAACATGCTGGGTTTCCCTTATTATAATTATCTATAACTTTCACATTTTATAATTAATATCTTAAGTGTATTTATTTATTTATTTATTGTAAAGAAATAATATTTTTTCAACCCAATAGGATTGATATGAATTGAAAATGGATGAACTCTAATAGTTTGACAAAAGAGTATGAAGATGGAGTTAAAGAGTTAATTAATTTTGAAATAAAGCATGAATAAAACCCTTCTAAAATTATTTGTTTGTTTTTGTTATTCAAGAAAAAATAGTTCAAGAGAGTTGGAAGAAAATTTTATTTTCCATGAAATAGATCAGAGCTATAAATATTTGACTAAACACAGGGAAAAACTGAACATTCACACTGATTGGTATGATACTAGAGTTTATGGTTCATTTTTTATGAATATAAGTGTAAATGATGATTGAGATCATATGGAAGAAATGAAAATGGAAATTGAATATGACCTTCATGATTGTCCAAATTTGTTTTCAAAGTTAAATATTTTTGATAAGAGACCAATGTATATCAGTTGTACTAAATACACAACATTTCCACCAATATTTAACTTATAAAATTTAAAATATGCAGCTGATAAAGTGAAACATAATTTATATAACTACTATGTATCTTGAATGATATACTAATAGATGGAAATGGACTACCATGTAAAACATATGGTGTTAAACTAATTCTACATTCAATGGGAATGATCTCAAAAAAAATACATGCTTGTCCAAATTATTGCATATTGTCTCACAAGGACTATGAATCACTCATAAAATTCCTTAAGTGTGGAATAGATTGATACAAAAAAAATTAATAAAGTCTTTCAAAATATGTTTGGTGTCTAACTATCATTCCATAGTTTAGAAGAGAATATATATGTTAGAAAAGTATGAGACAATTAACATGGCATGAAAATATAATAATTAAATATGTGAACCTACGTCATTCAACTGATTCTCCTCAGTATCAGAAAATTGATTATGAGTATCCTAAATTTGGAAATGATCTGAACAAATTTTATATTTCATTATCTATAAATGGAATATATCCTTTTAGTGTACATAATAGTACTCATAGTACATGTACATTCATGTTGGTAAATTATAACTTTCCACCATAGTAATGCATTAAGCACAAATACATTATGTTTTCTTGACAGATATTTGGACCAAAGAAACCTGGTAATGATATTGATGTATATTTGGATCTATTTATTGAATATCTAAAATTTAAGTGGGATACAGGTGTAAAAATTTATGATTCTTATAAAAGTGATGAATTTTCATCGAGAGAAATTTTGTACTGGATAGTAAATAACTTCCTCACTTATGGAAATTTATATGGATATAGAAATAAAGGAACATTGGGGTGTCCCATTTATTAAAATGCACACAATTAGTTCAATTGAAACATTACTCGAAGACTGTGTTTTTAGGACATTGAAAAATTTTACCTCAATGACATAAATAATAATCATGGATGACAGAATTCGATGGAAATATCAAACATGGTAAAACAGCATCTCCAGTAATAGGTCATCAAAAATTTAGTATGGTAAAAGATATTTACATTTTTTTCAGAAAACCAATTTTGAAAAACCTTATAAAATTACTTTATATGAATAGATTAACTTAAACAATAAAATATATAATTAATTTATTGTTTAATATTTATGTTTAAATTATTTATTTTTTGTATTACTCATATAATAATTTTTTTCATATGCATGAGGATTCTTTTGTTTTATTTGAGGTGGTTTGTTCAAAGCTTCTCATGCTAATGAGATATTGGACTTAGAGCCTGTAACTAAAATAATGAAAACAAGGAAATGCGTCAAGTATGCATACAACCATCATGAAAAGGTGAATTAATACTACTTATTTATTTTATTTTTTAATCATTTTATCTGCTATTTGTAATTAAATTTCCTTATAATTTTTATCTAATAATTATTTAGTTCTTTTCATAGATATTTTGGGAAGTTGAATTTTTCTCTCAACTATACACAATAAGATGAAAAAGATATAAAATTTTAATTTCTTTCCATTTACCATGATTTCCGTTATATTTCATTATTGAACTATCAACACTTCATGTTGATTAGATGTTATTATCCAAAAAATCAATATAATTATTGAAATCCAAAATAGTAGAGGAAGATAATGTTCCCATTAGGGTGGATTCTAATGATATAATGGGCACATGAGCATCCTCTACTCTTATGGATTTCCACAATGATAAAGGTTTTTCAGCTAAGAACATTGAGTCAGTATGAAGTGTTGTAAGTTCGACAAATAAAGACAAAGGAAATCATGGTAACATTAGAAGTTATGATTTTTTTTGAGACATTTCGATGTGTAGGAATCAACCACATATCAATATTACACATAGTGTGATTGGTATGACTGTAAGTGATTTTTTTATTTTAAATTGACATTAATTTTAATAAAAAATAGAACTGAAATACACTTATCCAATAAAAAATATTAATATTGTTTTTATACTTTAATAAAATGATTCATAATTCATTTGTTATTTTTAATAATTACACTCATCACAATCTGATACAAGATGTTCCTGATATGAATCAAAATGTTCTTTATCAGTTTCAAATAAATATATTAGTTCAAAAAAATTCACTCATTCAAAATTGATAAAAATGGTTGGATTTTATTTATAATTTAATACATTGACTCTTAATTAGTTTTTTATGCATATGAATTCAATTCACATCAATTTGATACATGATGTGATCAGTATGAGTCAAAGTGTGTGTCTCTAGTTTAAAATTACATTTTAGTATAAAAGACGAGTTATGTACTCAAAATGGATAAAACAAATTCATATTGTTTTAATACTTTAGGATAATTATCCATATGTCATTTGGGATGTGTATGAATTTGATGCACCTCAATATGATGCACAGTGTTGCCGATATGACCTCAAGTGCATCTTTTTATTTAAAATTGACATCAGCTTTAGTAAAAAGCATAAATTACCTACTAAAAACTAAGAAAACACATTTATATTCTTTTTATACTTTATTTAAATGATCCATAAATAATTTTTGATGTTTAGGAATCATATGAACCTCAATTTGATACATGTTGTTCCCGATATGACTGAAAGTGTTTTTTATCAATTTAAAACCAACATTTTAGTTTAAAATGTGTCAATCACTGAAAATTGAGAAAATTAACTTTTTTTTCTTGATAATTTAGGAAATATATTTATAAATAATTTTTTATGTGTATGAATTAGTCTTACAACAAAAACAATACATAATGTGATTGGTATGAGTCAAAGTGTGTGTTTACAGTTTAAATTGACATTTTCGTAAAAATGAAAAGTGACAATCAAAACTGATAAAATGAATTTTTTATTATTTTGATAAATTTTTAAAATGATCTATAATTCATTATAGACATGTAGGAATCATTCACACATCAATCTGATGCATGGTGTGACTATTATGACCCCTAGTGTGTCTTTTAATTTTAAATTGACATCAATTTTATTAAAAAGGACAAATGGCCTACTCAAACCCGAGAAAACACATTTGGATTATTTTGATACTTTAGTATAATTATCCATAAGTCATTTTTGATGTGTAAGAATTATCGTTACCATAATTTGATACACAATGTTGCGGTATCACTCAATTTTTTTATTATTTGTTTACAATCAACATTTTTGTTCAAAAAGTATCACTCACTAAAGACCAAGAAAACATGATTGAACATTATTTATAATTTAGGAAAATGATTGATAATTAATTTTTTACTCTTATTAATTGGTCTCACATAATAATGATACATGATGTGATCGATATGAGAAAAAGTTCATGTTTCCAATTTTAAATTGCATTTTAGTATAAAAGAAAAGTGATGAAATAAAAATTGATAAAACACATTCACATTTTGTTGATAATTTATCAAAATTATGCATAAGTTATTTTAGACTTGTAGAAATCATATGAATCTCAATTATATGTTTATTTTCACTAGTATGACTAAAATTGCATCTCTTTATTTATAGTTGACATCAATTTTTGTAAAAAGGACAACTGACCTACTCAAAACTGAGAAAATGAATTCAAATTGTTTTGATACTTTTGTAAAATGATATATATATAATTTCTGTCATTTATGAATCATCCTCTACTCAATCTGATACATGATGTGCCTGATATCATGCAATGTGTCCGATATCAATTTAAAATCAACATTTTAGTTCAAAAAGTCACATATACTGAAATCTAAGAAAACATGCTAGGATTGTATTGATAATTTAGTAAAACAATTCATATGTCATTTTTGATGTGTATGAATTGGTATCAAATCAAACAAATATAATATGGGATTGGTATGTGTCAAAGTGTGAGTTTCCTTTATAAAATGAGATTATAATAAAACAGAAAAGTGAATTACTCAAAAATAATAAAATGAATTTGTATTTCTGTTATACTTTAGGAAAATAATCCATAAGTCATTCTAGATTTGTATGAATCATCTGTGCCTTAATTTGATACATGGTGTGACTGGTGTAACTCCAAGTGTGTCATTTTATTTAAAATTGACATCAATTTTAGTAAAAAGGACAACTAACCTACTCAAAACTAATAAAACACATTCATATTTTTTTTATTCTTTATAAAAACATTCCATAAGTCATTTTTTATTTTATGAAATCAGACGCACCTTAATCTTATACACGATGTTATCGATATGACTCAATTTTTCCACTATGGGTATAAAATCAACATTACAGTTCAAAAAGTGTCACTCACTGAAAACCAAGGAAATACACTCTAATTGTATGAATAATTTATGAAAATAATGTTAGACTTAGTTTTTTGAGAAACAACTATTTATACTTTTATTACATGAGAAAGACCAAAGTCCCTTTGTGAGTAAATATGCGTAAATGTCGTTTCATGCTATGGATGATCATAAGATAGACCAAAGACCCTTTGTGTGTTTATGGTTGCATTTAAATTTATTTGATTTAAATTTTTTGGCCTGAGAGCCTTCTTCCAATAAAATGTAGGGCCTTCATGACCATCGTTTCTTTAATGTAAACCTCATGTAATGGAGGATCTCCCAAGCCTGAAGAGATAGTTCAAAATCTAAAGCTGAGGTGAAACTAGCCCAAGAAGATAGAAAGGTGGACAGGTGGGAGATGTAGAACATAAACCATCAGGTTAAAGGTGTTTTTCCCTAGGTCAGGGTTGGATTATCAAAACCCCTAGATAAGTTAACCAATAGAATCTCATGATCATGCCATATTATTTTATTTCTGTCTGATTACATGGTTTATTTATTATGTATGTGATTTCACGATCACATAGTTAATGAAATAAACAAGCATGAAAATATAGAATAAAATAAAAACCATACTATCCGTAAAAGTTATCAGAACATGGATAATCACTTAATCTAGAATCACATAATATTAACAATCATGTGATAATGGGAAACTATGCATAAATGATTGAAATCCCACAAATACCATATTAAGTCAGACCAAGCCTTCCATTACTTTATTAAGGGAAAGACTCAATAAAACTATGTGTTTGACCAACCCTTCTTGGGACACTTACTTTTATAATGGAATCTCTTATGAAAGATTCTGGTTGAATTAAATATTTTACATCAAGATGAGAAGTCCTTGCTAGACTTGTTGTAAAATGGAGGCAAGTTTTGAAGAAACCCAAGTCAGGATTTTAGGATTGTGGAGTCCACTCAATAGATCAAGGAATTGAAAGCTCACAGTTGCCAAAGACCTGCTTACCTAAATACCTTTAAATAGCTTGACCAACCATTTTATGGGTTATGCAAAGGGAAATATGGAACCTTGACACTAGAATTTCATAACAACTAGTCATTCCAAGTTCAATGGTGGGTGTAATTGGGACATGATAAAATAGTAGGAGAATTAATAAATTCATTATTTTTTTTCATAAAATGTAATCAAAAGACACTGATAAATCGACTTTTTTAATTTTTAGAATCAATATGACATACTCGTCAACCACATTTTCTCTATGATCAATTCTAGATAAAGACAATATCCTCACCGGCGGTAACTTTTAGTAATGGTTTAGGAACCTTCAAGTTATCCTACGCCATGAATGAATGTTTTACATGCTGGAGTCCTCACTTCCTAATTCACCTGCCCAAGGGGTGAGTGATGAAGATTTCATGGTCTATGATCAACATTTTAATGTTTCACTTGACGTTTAATGGTTAATTCTTTCATCAATGTCTAGTGAGATCATGAAGTCTCATGAATACATGGATCCCTATAGCATTCTTGGGCACCTTCGTGGTCTATACTGGGAGAAAGAAAGACAGGAAAGGTTTGAGATCTCCAAGGCTCTAATTCAAAGAAAGCTTGGAGAGGGTGCCCCAACTGGGCCTCATGTAGTCAATATCATTGGCTACATTGAGCTCTTGGTGTTTCTAGGGTATAAAATTCCCGAAGAACTGGGTACCGATCTCATTCTTTCATCACTCCCCCAGAGCTTCTCTAACTTTGTGGTAAATTTCAACATGAACAACATTGATAAGTCTCTATCTGATCTTCTTATCCTCATTCTCCAAGTGTATAATTATATTAAGCATGAAAACCCTTATGTCCTTATGGTGAATAAAAGGAAAGGGAAGGAGGATATCTTTAAGACCAAGTCTTCTTCAAGGCCTTCAAAGAAAATGATGATCAAAGTGGAGGCAAGAGAACATGAGGCTATATGTTTCGCATGTGGCAAGAAGGGACACTGGAAGAAAAACTACACCCATCCATGGAAGAAAAGGGAAGCTTCAAGTGCATTTGTTATCAAATGAAATCTATCTATTTCTACCAATTGGTTATTAGATACTACTTATAGTGCACACATTTTTATCCAAATATAGGAACCAAGTAGATTCAAAAAGATTGGCCGAGGTGAGGTGGATCGGCGAGCAGGCAGCGGAGCTAAAATCACTGTTGTAGCTCTCAGAGACTACCACCTCACATTGCCTATTGGGATAGTGTTGGTATTAAAAAGATGTTATTATGTACCCTCTACAACCAAAAACATAATTTTAGTATCCAGATTAAATACTTATGGATTCATCTTCCAGTTTGGAAATGAATGTTCCTACTTTTATAAATACAGGATTTGTTTTGGTATGACAAATTTATATAATGGACTTTTTGTTTTAGACTACACAAACCAAGTAATGGAAATCAGTGACAAAGTTAATTCACATTACTCATTCCACACCCAAATTTGTCATCACCGACTAGGTCATGTCAATGAGAAATGTTTTACAAATTTACATCAAGATGGGTATTTAGATTCTTTGAAACTAAAACCACTTGGTGTATGTCATGCATGTCTACAAAGAAAAATGACCAAATCCCCATTTAGTGGGAAAGGTGTAAGGGATAAAAATCTTCTAGAATTATTTCACACAGATGTGTGTGGACTATTTCCAGTTGAATCAAGGGGTGGGTTATTGTACTTCATAACTTTTACTGATGATTTTAGTAGATATTGATATATTTACTTAATGAGGTATAAGTCATATTATTTTGATCGGTTCAAAGAATACAATATTGAAGTTGAGAACCATCTTGGTAAGAAGATTAAGAAACTCAACTCAGACATAAGAGGAGAATATCTAAATCATCACTTCATTGATTTCTTATGGGACTTTGGGATTCTATCTCAAATCACTCCTCCTTACACGCCTCATTGGAATGGTGTAAGTGAAAAAAGGAAACACACCCTATTGGACATGGTGAGATCATTGATGAGTCATGCGAGTATTCTATTATCCTTTTGAGGATATGCATTACAAACAATAGTAAACATACTAAACCAAGTACCAACTAAATCGATAAATGGTATTCCATGTGATTTATAGAGTGGATGCAAAGCCATGTTATCAAATTTACATGTGTGGGGTAGCGAAGCATTTGTTAAGCCTCTTCAGGTAACAAACTTTCACCCCGAGGCACAAAGTGTACCCTTATAGGATATCCCAAGGAAACAAGGGAATATTATGTATACAAACCCTCAAATAAAAAGGTTATAGTTCCAAGACACGACATATTCCTTGAGAGAGAGCACATCTCCAAAAGAGATAGTGGGAGTGATATAGACTTTGATGAAGTCGAGGCTGAAGATACATAGGAGTTGGTACAAGAACAGATTCCCCAAAACCTCGTGGAAGAACAATCTATTCTAGAGACACAAGAACTGCATAAGAGCATGAGAGAGGTGAGAGAACTAGTAAGATATGGTTTTCTTGTCACCGAGGATGGTGACTCATTATTGGTTGACAATGATGATCCTCTTACCTACAAGGAAGCAGTTGAAGGCACATATGTTGCCAAGTGTCAAGAATCCATGAATTCTGAAATGCATTCCATGTACCAAAACCAAGTATGAATTTTGGTAGATCCTCTAGTTGATGTAAATCCTGTTGGTAATAAATGGTTATTCAAGATGAAACTAGAAATTGAGGGACAATTCAGCACCTATAAGGAACGAATGGTTGAAAAAGGTTTTAGATAGTGTCAAGTAATTGACTATGGTGAAACATTTTCAATGGTTGAGATGTTGAAATCCATCAGAATACTATTAACCATTTTTGTTTACCATGACTATGAAATTTGGAAAATGGATGTCAAAATAGAATTCCTTAATGGGAACCTCTAGGAAGATGTCTATAAGACACAAACTGAAGGGTTTGTGAATCCAAAGGATTCCAACAAGGTATGAAAGTTGCAGAAATCCATTTATGGATTAAATCAAGCATCAAGGTCATGGAACATTCATTTTGATAAAGCTGTAATGGAATTTCGATTTGTTAAGAATGAATGTGTGCCTTTTGTTTACAAAATATTTAGAGGAAGTGCAGTCATTTTTCTAATTGTATATTTTGATGACATATTACTAATTGGAAATGAAGTACATGTTTTACAGTCAGTTAATGAATGGTTGGATAAATGCTTCTCTATGAAAGACGTGGGTGAGGCAATATATATTCTTGGGATGGAGATAAATCATGATAGATCCAATAGAATGTTGGGCTTGAGTCAAAGTACATACATTGACAAGATACTGAAGAGATTCAGTATGGAACAATCCAAGAGGTCATTGTTGCCAGTGTCACATGGAATTCATCTTTCCAAGAAAATGTGTCCTCAGAAACATGAGGAATGAAAGAAAATGGAAAGGATCCCTTACACATCTGTTATTGGGTCAGTCATGTATGTTATACTATGTACATGGCTACATGTTTCATACACATTAAGTGTAGTAGGCAGATATCAAGTTAGTCCAGGAGACCGCCATTGGATGGCAGTCAAGACTATACTTAAGTATCTAAGATGTACTAAGGATATGTTCCCAGTTTATAGAGGAGATGAGGAACTATTCATTATAGGACATATAGATACTAGTTTCTAGATAGATCAAGATGATATAAAGTCGCAGACTGGATACATATTCAGTTTGAATGGAGGTGTAGTGAGCTGTAATAGCTCAAATCAAGGTGTGGTCATAGATTCTACAGCAGAGTCCGAGTATATCGCATCTTCTGAGGTATCTAAAGAAGTAGTATGGATGCGAAGATTTTTCCAAGAGATAAATGTAGTATCTAGAAGTAAAGATCATATCACACTCTATTGTGGTAATATTTCAGCAGTTGCACTTGAAAAAGAGTCAAGGTCACATCAGTGGACAAAACACATACTTCGGAAGTATCATCTCTTGAGATATTTTTCTCAGAGAGGTGAAGTTGTAGTGAGTAGTATTTCCATGGAAGACAATGTGGAAAACCCCTTGACTAAATCTTTGACTCAGCAGAAACATGATCATCATTTGAGGTCTAGCGGACTAAAAGTCATAGGCAGTTGGCTCTAGTCCAAGTGGGATTTTGTTAGAGTTGGTGTCCTGAGAACAAACTATTTATACTTTTATTACATGAATGTGAACTTATTATATATTTTTCATTGTTCTGCATGACTATAATATAATAATTTCCTGGAATATTTTATACATTAATAAGCTCATACAAGATCCATGCTATGATGAGAACCTTGAAATTATATTATAATATTCTTAAATAAAGTTATATGGTCAGATGACATAATATCATAGGACACATAGTATACATATCGTCATGTGCGAGTACTCGTAAGAAGATGAGACTCTCTCTCATGGAGTTTTCACTTGGTAATCACCAATAAGGGAGACTATGAGAACAGACCCACCAGTAGTAATTCCGCATGTCTTGGTGTCATCGGACATTGCTATCTATGAGCGTGTGTAATGGTCCCTAGACTCGAATATTATCATAACTCACATCATGAATCATGCACTTATATTTGCTGACAAAAACCGTCACGAAGACAGTTGGTGGGAAGTAGGGTATGTTGGGTGCATCAAGAATGACATATAGTTAATGGATAAGTCGAGGAAGGATTGTTCCCTTCCATATTTATGGATGTAGATATCTCAGGCCCTTTGATTGAAATAGATCTTTTGCCCAAATTCCCTAGCCATGGTTTCATGATGAGTTTATTTCTGGAAGTCAAAGAATGATGAATCAAGCATATAGGTTTATGACACTGCCATGGAACCTATTTGTTGAGATATTGAGACAAAAGGATTAAATTACATGGTAATCATTCGTATGAGGTGACACTTTAATGCGGCGTCAACTTCTTTATGTTGGGTGCCTTGACCGTTTTCTAGACAGTAATCTTGGACATTAGGCAAGCCCGCCTAATGCCAACGAGAAAGAGGTCTAGAGTGTCACACACTAAGTGTATCCAAGTATCTCAAGTATAATAAAGATTATTCTTGTATGTGGTTTAATAACTATTCAAGAAATCCTAAATAATTTTAATGTTGGAGGAATAATAAAATGAAAACAAGATATACACGCCATGTACATTGAATGTACACGCCGTGTAGTTTTCATTTTAGAAAGGAAATGAAAAATGAGTACACGTCGTGTATTAATGATTACACACAGTGTTGTTTTTTCAATCGGGATTTTAAGGAAATAATATTGTTTTATTAAATGATATTTATTATAATCAGTGTGAGAGCATGTCAAGGAATTATTGATTCAACATGGGGGTTTTCAATAAGATTTAATGAAATAAATAAAGTGTGTAATTCATTTCTTTATTGTCATAACTCTATAACCTCAAACCCGATTATAAATATCCTCAAAACCCCAACACTTTTTCCTAATCGTTGTGCAAAACAATTCTAGAAATTATCTCAAAACCGAATGAACTCCTTCCTCCAAGAACGCTCTCAAGACCGATATAGATCCTCCTCCATCAAAACAAGGTGATCTATGGCAGACAACACAAGAAAAGGCTTCTCCATGTTAGACCCGGAGATTCCTTTGGCGATGTCAAGAGATACGTGCTGCATGTGCGGATCACCACTATAGGAAGTATACACTTGGCTTCTATGATTCAATGATGAATCACATCAGAACGTGATCATAAATATCAATGAATAAAGAATGCCATAAAAGGTACTTCTTGTCAATTAATTAAATTAATTATAATAAACCTGTAATGATCTTCCTTTGTGTCTCGGGTACAATTCTTCTTCTTTGTCTACTTCTGTGATTCGATTCATGGAGTATGGCATTTATCATCATATTGATCTCGGATTGATCATTGCTAATGACAAAAAGTCAAGTGGGCACATCCACCCACGAGCTTCCACTATTCCTGGGACCTTCAAATAATTCATAATTCGTTTTTGGTGTGTTGAAATAATTATCACGTCAAATTGAAACATAGTGTCACTGGTATGAGTCTATGTTCCTATTTTTAGTTTAAAATGACATTTTAGTAAAAAAGGAAACTGACGTACTCAAAACATAGTAAACATATTTGAATTATTTTAATAATTTAGGAAAATTATCCATAAGTCGAGGGTGGGGGAATAAAAAAACTAAAACCAACATAAATGCACACTGGGAGATTCGAAACAGAGACTTACCAAACAGAACCATAGGACATAACTTCTAGGCCTCATCTGTGGACTTTATCATATACTTATTTAATTATTTTTTATAGAAATAATGCTTCAATATAATCAATAAATGGTGTGACATGTATAACTAAAGCGCAAATAAATATGATTCGTATAATTATTGGTATGACTCAATGTGTAGTTTAAAATTAACACTTTTTTTAGTTTATCTCTTAATATTTTTACTAATATAAGAATAGTTTTATTATACAAGTATGTTCTTTTTCTTAATTAGGGGTGGTTTTCTTGAAAATAGCATGAGTCAGGGTCAAGGTAAAAAGGAAAAAAACATTTATGTTTTTAAATTTTATTAATAAATTTTACTTATTTAATTGAAAAACCAATGTTTTAAAGGTCTATAATATAGTGTTTTTTTTATTTTATTTGTGTTATAAATTTAATTTCATTTATGTTCTTTATAGATATATGATTTTCATGATATCTGGTGGTGTTTCTGGTGTTATTTTTTCTATTATAGCACATTTAACTGGTGTTGCAGTGTTCTGTTACAACGCACTTTCCCGTTTATCAGCACTTTTAAAAGAGTTGATAAATGGTTCCTTTATTATGGATTTTAAAAGCGCTGATAGAGGACCCTTTATCAACACTTTTACAAATGCTGATAAAGGTTCCCTTTATCAACAATCCTATAAGCACTGATTAAGGTCCCATTTATCAGTTATTCAATGATCGCCGATAAATGGACCCTTTATCAGTGCTAAATAAAATCATTGATAAATGTTTTCCTTTATTAGAACTTTTAAAAATGCTAATAAAGGAACCCTTTATCAGTTATTTTTTTTTCACTGATAAAGGACCCCTTTATTAGCAATTTTTTTGAACTAATAAAAGACTAGGGATTTTAATCTCACTTTGGTATTCAATGCTTCTTTAGCATTGATAAAGGAAATTTTTTTCATTGTTAAAGGACTATTTGTAGTAGTGTACATTCGGACTACCCACACAATGAAGAAACACATTTTGTTTTTCATATAGAATTTTATTCTTAATAAACTCTATTAAAATCTGATTAAAGATCCTAAAAATCAAAATAATATTTTTATACTTCTATAATAGTGATATTATGTCAAAGGAATCACTTTCGTAACCAAAGTCACCTATAAATCATAGTATATTATTGTTTAGGTCGTCTAACCACCAACATGAAAAAATATATAAATTTATATCATAGATGAATATAGAAAACTAACTATTATTATTATTAGACATAAATAAAAAAATAATTTCGGTTTAATTTTTTTAATGGTTATATTAATATTTAAATTATTATTAAGTTTTCACCATTTGTTCATTAAAAAATACTAAAATAGGCACGCCATTGTTTTCATCTTCTAGAAAAAAACCAAAAATATCATGGAATGAAATTGTTAATTTATAAATAATTATAAAACATATATTTTTTTACCATAAATAATTTTTGAATAATGAATTCGGTATCAAATAAAGGGGATCAACATTGAAATTACAAATCATGTTCAAAATAAGTAAAATTAAAATCAAATTAGGATAAAAATAAATATTAACTAACCAGAAAATATATAATAATAATTATAAATTAATAGTATAAAAGGTTATAAATATGAATGTGTTTATAGAATAATTAATTAAGAAAGAAATGTTTCTTAAATAAGAGGTTAAATAACATTCATGGAAGTCAAGAGTAAGAGATAAGGGTTTCTTATCTCAATATTGCCTCTAATAAATGTTTATTATTATGAACATACCTTATTTTATATGGTTTATATACTAAATATTTAATAATTTATATCATTATTCTATCTTTTTTCATGGTAATCAGTGTTTTATTTCAATATCACTTCTTTGAGTGATTTTTATTTGAATTTTACAACATAAGTAAATGGGTTTTATTGTATCTATATAGTTTCATGGGTATTAATGATTCGTCATTGATTATTGTTTTACATCAGGGTTTCTTATTTTCTATGATGATAATATAATGAATTATATCCTCATTTTATGTGTAATTACATTTCCATATTTCATTCATTACAAAATTTTGTGATTTTAAGAGTATTTTCCATCCTCCTCAAATAAACTCTCCCCCTTCTCTATATATATTTTCTATTTCCACCAACATTATCCAATATATTTGGAAACCTAGTTATGTTTTATCTCATGTAGCCTTCAAAATTGAATTTTCATTTTTCATAATCAATTTTTATTAACCCATTTTATAGTGTCAATTTTCAACAAAGGTATTTTAAATTATTAAAATAGTTTTTCTTTTAGGATATAATGCTTTATCTTTCACTCCACATTTCTTCAATATAACCCTTATATATCTTTAATTTCTTTATTTTTTATGAGACTTTCTTTAAATTAATTTTTTTAATAAAATCACTTTTCCGTTTCTAAAAATTACATTTTCATTTCATGGTTACATTATTGAATATTATTTTTCAAAATAAAGGTTTCAAAAATATTTTCACTTTGCCTTTTGAAACCATTATTTATTTTTCCAGTATCTGTTGATAAATATTATTATTAACTATAGAATTTATAAAAATGTTTCCACACAACATTTTTAAATCATTTATGTCTTTTTCAAGGCTATGTTATTGAAAATTATTTTTAAAATTAAATGTTTTAGAAATATTTTAACATGGAATTTTTATAAACTTTATATATTTTTTGTGGATTTATTATTGATATATATTTTTAGATAATTGTTTTATAAGTTAATTATATTAAATTTCACAAAAAAAATTCAAAAGTGAAACATAAATTATTCATTTTACAAAAAAAATAAGAAACGTTTTCGAAAGACTCTTAAGTTTTTCTTCCATTTCCATATTTAACTCTAAATTATTTAGCTCTTATAGAGTTATGTTTTTGGATAACCATAAAAAAACATTTAAAAAATACTTATTTTGGGTTATAGAGTTTTTGGTTCCAACACACAAACTTTTGAAATCCCATTATACAATACCTTTTAGAAATGATATAAAACCCATTTTCTTTCCAAATTTTTTCATGATATAATGAATTTTTGATATCTTATTGATGGGGTCATATACCTCTCTCCAATTCATTGATTAAGGATTCATACAACATGAGATGATGGATTGTTTCATGATTATAATGTGAGTACCTTTTTTCAAATTTTTCTTGTGTAAACTTGATATGGGTATATTTTTTATAAGTTTGTTGTGCGAACATTATAAAGGTGTATTTGTTTAAAATATTTTTCTATGAACATGATTTGGTTAGATTTGATCATAATTTTATTTCATAAACATGATATGAGTATCTTATTATTATGATTTATATGTTAATTTGATTCTGGTAGCTTTGTTCACTAATTATTGATTGAACAAAATGTGGATGGGATTGTTCACAAGTTGGTTGAGTGAATGTGATGTGGGTTATTTGGTTAACAATATTTTTCATGGTTATGTTTATTACATAGTTCCTTGATATTATTTTCCACATATTTGTATCATATGATTATGGTTATACCCCATGGATCGTGTTTATTATCTTGTGTATCTTTACTCTTATTCCCTGGTATATGTTTATTCATTTGAGATTAAAAGGAAATCTATCATGTCTTATTGAAAAATATTATTTTCCTAATTTCATTTTAATATGATAATTCTATCATTAACATGTTTCTCATATGATTATGATATAACTATTAATGACATATTTTCCCTTATAGATAATTTAAACTCACCCCTTTCTTATGTTTCTACTCCCTAGGTTATAAAGATGTATATAGCCTATGAGGAGTCTATTATGGAGGCTAGTGTGGGTTTATTATAGAGGAATGTTCACTATTATCTTAACATAGTTTTCTTATGTAGTGGATCCTCAAAGACACTAAACCTATTTTCATTGGATTGTGTGGTTATTATGAGATGTAATTATTAAACTATTTAAATACATGTGTGTTTTTCTTGGTTCATCTCACTTGGTATCTAAGCGAGTTGTAAATTATGTGTTTTTAAAACCATAATTGGAAGTGTAGTTTTTTAGGTCCTCAGTTTGTATTAGAGAGAGGTTTATTTTTTATAGGGATTAGTTTAGTTATTTTTTAAAATTATTATAAGATAAATTTAGTCAAAACCACATCGATAAATCTAATTACATGTTAAAATCTTAAATTTTAGAGAAGTAAATAGTATACAGTTTCATAATAGTTATATCTATGTTTATATACTACATGTAGATATAGGCTCTATTGTAGATAAACCTAGGGTAATATCCTTGAAAGGGGAATATTGGGTTTTCACTAAATCATCACAAGGTTCATGACAAAGAGGCATGACTTCACGCCTAGATTTAAACTCCATGGAGATATTTTTTAATTAATTCAAATTTTATATATTAACCATTATGAAAGATTTAAATGAAGTTTAAAGTTGTAATATATAACTAGTTAGGGTATAGTTCTTAATAGGAATATTACTATGGACAACCTAGTTTAAACTGATGGATACATTGGTCGATCCAATTATTACATAGTTAATGCAATGGTATCATTGGTAGAGATGATGGGTTTATTAGAGAATACATCATAATATTATGTTTTCAAATTTATATATTCATTTTCTTTGATTTTATTGAATATTATCATAATCTTTTTTGTTTTATTGTTTGGTTGAAAATTGAATTAGAAAAATGAGGTTGTGAAAAGAATATCTCAAAAAAATATTATAACTAATAAAAAAAATAAAAAAATTTATAATTGTCTAAGAAAAAATAAAAACTCAACACATTCCAATTTTGCAGGAAATTATTGGTCTCCTGGTATCTAAGATGTTCTGGTTGATATCTCAGTAGAAAATATATCATGATTTTATTATGGATCCCTTAGCTTCTTTCATTAGTGAATAATAATTAAAACTTTTGTGAACACAATTTATTTAAGGGGTAGAATGTAACTCCCTAAAAAATTATTAATTTTATTTTAATTAAATATTATTTTGAATAGATTCCTTTACACGCAACACCGAACCCAAAACAATTGTGACACATTTAATTAATATAAATATAATTTTCATAAATTTTTTATTGAATGGAATGTAAAATTAGAGGTAAAATATTCCTGAAATATTAAAATAAAGATAAATCTCACTTTCAATACTAATTCATGGATAAAATTCAATTATTATATCTAAGTAACTAATATGACCCTCTAATGGTTAAAAATATATTTTCCTAAAAATTTCCTCTTTAGACAGAATTTAATTTAAAAAACTGAATATATCATGGTTTATTGAAAAAAAAATTATATTGATGTTATATTGACACTAATTTAATTGGTAATTGATAGGAAATATGAATAAAAATAGTTAATTTCTAAAATGTTATTTTCATATTAAAAATAGATTTTCCTTATATTTTTCATCATAACATAAAAAATAAATTATTTATTTTTAGAATTTTAATGATATAAACTTAACTTCATTTTTAAATTCAGCATACCTAAATTAACTTATAATTAATTTTTTAAATTTTTCTAAAAAGGGGGAATTTTAGGGTGAATAGTGAAAAATATTGTTTTTGTAAATACTCTAACTTTTATGACATTTTCATAATAAAATGATTATTTTTAAGTTTTTAAAACCATTTTATATAGAAAATACATATTTTTAAATTAAAATAAATCATTTAGAAATTGAATTTTCTATTTATAAAACTCATTTTTAATATTTTTGGAAACATAAGAAATATTGTTCTCAAATTAAAACTATTTTTTATATGTTTCATTTAACTATTTCTCCACAAGGTGGAAGTAAATTTTTTATTTCTTTAAAATAGAAATAAATATTATTTTTTTAATTAATTTCATATAAATTAAAATCATTGATAATTTTATCTTAATCATAATTTTTAAATTATAAAACTATATTTTTTCTAAAATTTGTTTTTACGCATTTTGTGCAATGATATTAAAATTAATGTTAACACCCTTATAAATTTTATTTTAAAAAATATATATCTTATATTGAATTTTTTTTTCAACAATATTTAATAATTATCATTTTATTTTGAGGAATTAAAATTAAATTACTTAGGTAAAAATTAATTAACATGGTAAAACCAAAAATGAAAAAAGTGAAAACTCTAAGTGTAAAATACTAAAAAAACATGTATGGAAGTGTATTTTTTAGGATTTCTAGACCATAACCAATCCTATACTCCTTTATTATCTATTATTGGACCCACTTTACCTTTTAATAGTAACTTTACCTTTAATATTATTACAAAATATTTCACTCTTCTCTCTTATAATATGATACATAACCATACCACTTCTCCAAACACCCCAAACCTCTTGGATTAATACAAAATATACCAAAAATAACTCCCAAACACTGATATCCATGTTATATATTTTTTATTATTCACAAGGTACCATCACCCAAAGACTTAATATAATTTACAAAGGATCTCTTCCAATGAGTATGGTAAAATTATCAATTACACCTTCATCATTTATTCTCCTTTCTTATTCTATGACCTGTGAATCTAATATAATATTATTAAAATAGCTATATTAGCATAAAAATGATAATGAAATCTTATTTTTTTATGGAATTTTTTTTTACCTTCCTACCAACCATTTTAGAAAATAAAATTTCATTTATGTTACATCCAGATTGCCGCCTCTATAAGCGTTGTGATTGATTTTTATAAACCCCTCACATGGTTGGTTAAAAAAAGGTAGTTAATTAATAAATATAACATTTATGACATAATTAATTTTCTATAAATATGAACCAATTATTACCTTATTTTGATTCTATGCAAAACAATAATATCACACATGTGTATGTGTGAACTACCGCCTCCACGTAGCAATGTATTATTTTTTTCATATAGACTTTTATTCTTTATATGAATCTGTTGAAATATTATTCAAAACCTTAAAAACATTTAAATGACATCTTTATACTTATTTAATGATCATATTATTTAAAATTAATCACTTTCTTAACCATAATCATTGATCTATTATTACATGTTCTTATTTGGATCAGTTTAACCACCTATATAAACAATAATGGAGTTTCTATCCTAGATGAACATGGAAACATAAATATTGTTATTATTATACATAAATGAAAAAATATTGTTTTTGTGAAGGTTGTTTAAATTTTATATTAAATTTTAACATATAATTATCACACCATCATTTGTTAGTTAAAATTTATCAAAACAATCACATTTCTAATTTCATCTCCAAAAACCATAACAAAAAATATCAAGAAATAAATTAGAGCACAATAATTCACTTTAAAAAATCTATTATAGTTCCTTAAATAGTATTTTAATGAAGAACTTAGTATCAAATAAATGGAATCTATATCAACATTACAAAAAAAGTTCAAAATAATTAAAATTACAAACATTTGATATTTAAAATAGACAATAATTATCTAGTAAATGTATATTTAATAATAATAATTTAAGAGTGAATAAGTTATTATATATTAATATGGTTATGAAATAATTTATTAATATATTTATATTAATTATATATAATTTTAAATATATTTTATGGAAGTCAGGACTAAAAGGTAATGGTTTCTCATCATAAAATTTCTTCTTTTAAGACATATTTTTTGTTATGAACATACCTTCTTTTATATACTGTATATTATAAATACATAGTCTTTATTCAACCCATTATTTAATTTTGAAACATGAATAAATTTTCTTTCATTCCTTAATACCTTTTCTAGTATATATTTTTAGATAATTAGGTTATAACTCTTACATATCAAACACAAACTTATAGTGTATACTTTCACTCATTATGCATTTTTTCACAATTCAATGCTTTTAAAATGAGGTAAATTTTATTTTCATGAATAATTTTTTTAATTTTCAACAAGAATTCATCTTTGTTAATAATTATCCTTAAATAATATTTTAATACATTTGAAATATAAGATTAGAATAATAATATTAATGAGGGACATAAACATAGTAAGAAAGAAACTTGTTAGTCCATTTTAAAACCATTAGATCATATAATAATATTTTACTTTAGCATAATAAATTATGATATCAAATAATCATTTACTAATATATGAAATTAGATTTACTACCCAATGTTTTTCCAAAAACACTTTATAATAAAACATAGAGATAAAATCATAATCTTGAGGATTTTCAGGGAAAAATAAGAATGTGTGAAAAATATTTTCTTCAAAACATATATTTTTATCCTTAAAGTATATAATCATTTCTATAAAAAAGATCATTAAATTAAAATTTGAAATCAAAATATTTCCATAAAAACATGTTATAAATCATATAAATTTTATCAAGGTTACTTAGAATATAATCTTCATATAACCCTTAAAAATGGAATAACCTACTCAATTAATTCCAATATAATTCTGCAGAGAACAAAATAATTACCAAATTCATTGGAGAGATATAACAAGCTCACGTGTCATCATAATAAAAATTACAAGGACTATAAAATATATAAAACATATATAATATTTCATTTCCATAATAAAATCTCATAAATTATTCTGTTTAACACATATGGAGAAGCACTTTTGGGCTTTATGTAAAAATAAATATGAAAATTATTTTTCCTTGAAAACTATTTAAAATAAAACTCTATGAATGATGGAAAATATTATATTATTTTAATGAAAAATAAATATTAACCTTATTACTAAATAATGTTCATGATTATGGGAAATTATTTTTATGCTATAGAAATTAAAATAGTACATTCTTTTTTCCTTTTGTATATAAACTCAGGATATTCTGTACAATTTACAAAAAAATATTCATTTTGAAAACCTTTTAATGAAAGTAAAATAGAGAAATAAAAGTTACTTCATAATTAATTTATTTCCATATAAATACATCCATAAATTAGTTGTAGGAATATGTACATACAGGAAAAGGTATTTAGAAAATAAATCATTAAAAATGTTAAAATGATGTTTTAAGGTAATGTGTCTCATACCTTATGTTCGAATTTCTACATATATTTTTTATCTTATTGAATATTAAACTTATTTTAATTATTTAATTTCTTAATAAACGTTTTCAATTTTTATTCCTTTTATATTATGTAATTCCATGTTACAATTGATTATTTAATTGATTATGTTCATGACGGACGTTTTCATAACATTCAACTTATATATTAGAAATGTATTTGGTAGGTTTTAAATTTTCCAAAGTATCTTGATTATATCATTTATATAATCTTAAAAATGCTATAATTATAATTTTTATACATTATTTAAACTTTTAAAATCAATGATTTAATGTGGTTATAAAAAATTAATTATCTTATAATCATGGTGATGGTAAGTTGAATGTACGCATGATCAAGGTTTCAATTTTTCAAATAATATAATGGTAAATAGTTAATTATTATTTTAAATTTAAAAAATCATAATTATATCATAAATATCATAATTTTTCTTCAAATACATTTTTAAATACTAACCATGTGAGGTAGTGTGGAAAAATAAAATGAATCAGTTTTCGAGGTGATAGTCCACATGTATGCACGAGCGATGTTTTTATTTTTCATTTGATGGTAAAGAGAAAATTATAATATTTAATTAATATTACAGAATTAAATTTATATCATATATATCATATTATTTCATTAGAATCCATTATTATGTCCATCTTTAATATTTAGTGATGAAAAATTAAATACATCATTTTGAAAAGCGGTAGTATGCAAGTACGAATGAGCGATGTTTTTATTTTTTGTTAGATGGTAAATTAGATGGAAAGGGGTTATACCATAAATATAATAACATTTAAATATATGTAAGATATATATTTTATTATATTAAAATGGTTAATATAGTTTTTAAGTAGGTAAAAAAGAAATAAAAAAAACATAGTTAATAATTATACCTCTTCTTCAAACAAACTCCTTAGATTTATACCTAAAGCCTTGTTCAGATGGTATTATGATCAACCCAGGACCTATAGAATATTGGGAGAGATTTTATAATTGTTTTTGGGTAGGTATTGGCTGATATAATATTCTCTTGAAGTGTATGGAAGATATGAGAGGGGGTGTCCTTTTATAAGTTAGGGAGTGGAAAAACATAGAATATTTAAAAATATAAAAATATATTAATGCCTTATTCAAGAATAGTATCTCCAAAATGACCAATTTTAAAATATGAGATGATATAGGGTGAAAATATGACCATAAAATATGATTTAGAAAAGTTTTTATGTCATTTAAACCCTTATCATTTTAATTCTAACCCTTTATGTAGTTTTAACTCTTATCATGGTAACTGACATTGTTACCAAAGTTTCTATTCATAATGAAAAAAATGAAATTGTACTTGTTAAATTAATTGGAAATGATAATTCAAAATACGAATAAAATTTTATTAGATTAAATTTCTATAAATAAAAAAAACCCCACAAAATGTGATCAAAACGAATTTCCATAAAAATGCATTTAAAAAAAACAATCATACCAAATTGAAGTATAATGTTGATAAAAATAAAATTTATTAGATTATATTCAGTAAAAAGTAATTAATTAAATTTTAAAACTAATCCAAAAACATAAATCTATGTAAATAATTGAATGAAAAGACAGGTTTCTATAAATTTGATATTTTTCACCATTCAATGAAAAATTAATCTTTTCTAGAAAATCCCAAATTTTCAAAGTAAAATACTTTTTTGATGAATATTTTAAATATTATAAAATTTTTATAAAATACAATTTTAATATTTTTAATAAATTAATTACAATATTCGTGCAAAAAAACATTTTGAAGAAAAAACAACTTTGAAGCATTAAATGACCCTATTCTTCTTAATTTTTTGATAACATAATTTAATTTGTGTTAATTATTTTAAATGAATATATAATATACTTATTTCATTTTATTCATTTTTCAATAGTGATAATTTTAATCTATTATGGTAAAAATAAATTACGCACCTAAAAACAGTTTTATTAAAAATGTATCTTTTACCTTCAAATGAGTTTATCATCATTTCCCAAAAATAAAATTTAAATACCCCTAATTTCTATATATATAACATATATTTATAAACTCAAACACAAAAAAATATAGATGTTTCCAATATCCGTATATATAATAGTTTTATTTTATATTCTTAGGTATATCCTTACGTGCTTTATTAAAATTTATTCATTTACTTATCTCTCACCATGTTTATTATATTCCTAATTGATTATCATGTTTTCATCGTTTTTGTGTGTCAAAATCATCATTTAGAAACATGAGTACAAACATTTTATGTTTGTGGTATTTGTATATATATTCTCATTTACTCCACATTAATGTTTCTCATGTTGTTTTATTTTGTAACCTCATAATGTATTAGTGTTTATCTTTCGTTGTAATGTTTGATTTCAATAAAAAGTATAATAGTTAATTTTAGATTTATTATTTGTGTATCATAAGATATCAAATATAATATTTACAAAGAATATATTATAAAATATTTTGGTTTTACATTCTTCCCCCTTAAAGAAATAGCATCCCCACAATATTATATCATACCCAATAGATTGGGTTTAAAACATTTATCAGAATCAATTACAAGAAGTGGAAGATAAAAAATATTCTCATGATTGTAAAAATGTTAATATATTAAAACACCTTTTTTTAATTAAAAAAATCTAAATAATCCTTCTAAAAATATGAGAATGAAAATATAATGTTCAGTAGGAATCACATAATAACAGGTTCCCAGATAAAGAGAACATTGGACAGAAGTGAAAATATGGGCATAGAGATAAAATATAACATACAAGGAATAATATAGATTTATAAAGAACATTTTGAGGATAAATTTAATGACCACAACACCATTAATCTGTTAGGGATAAAGTATACTATCAATTTATCATAAATTTAGGTATAAGAATAATTTTTTTATTAAAGATCTTTTTCCTAGAGTAAAGGGATACTTGTACTATCAAGATATAGAACATGATAAAATATACTTACAATAATTACTTATATTTCATAAGTAAAATTTATTTCTTTGGTTTTGTTATGATAAATATTCATAATGATCTCATCTCTTACAACTATAAATGAATATTCAAGATTAATTTTTCTTTCCTGAAGCACTAAAATTAACTTTTAATGGATCACAAGATCCACATATGGATTCAAAGTAATTTATCATAATTATATCCTTTAATAAAAACTAAAAATTGGTTACTATAAGTTAAGATAATATCTAGTTCTAATAAATATTACATTAATCTGATAATACTAAAAGATAACACCCAAAGTTAAATATTCCATAAATAACTCGGCTTAAAACCCTTCAAACTTTTCCCGACCAAACTCTAAAATCAAAAAACAAAAGGAATTTATCAAATATTATTTTTAGATCAACTTAAAATTTATCTAAAAACAAAATCAGTCACTCATAATTTCTTATAACAAAAAAAATATATTCTCCAATCCTTAAAATATACTAATATTTTCTATAAATAACCTGAATCACCATAAATAAAAAATAAAATCATATATACTTCCAAAATATAATTCAATATTTTTTCCTCAAATAAAAACCCATATTATCCAAAATTTATTTTAGTTACCTTAATCATGTAATGTTCCTAAAATAGTGAACTCATTTAAACATAAAATTAATCATATATTCACAAAACCATTTATCAATATGGTAAAACATGTGTTCCCAAAATGTAATGACCCTTTTATCAAAATTAATCATGATTAACTCAAAATTAAATATCATATTAACCCTAAATTTTATCAATACCATTAAACATATATCCATAAAATAAAAATGAATGATTCCTTGAATAAACTTTTCAATAAAACTTATGTTAAAAATAAGGGTAACATATACCTGAAACATGTATTAAAACACAATAAATGTCTCCCAAAGTATTACCATCACATAATAATTCAAAATAGCATTATTTCCATTAACCATATGATCATCCATATATTTATCACCATATAATAAGTCTTGAATCTTGATATGCGGAAACCTTAATCATTCAATGCACATTATAATCCATTAACTACGCCTTTATATCTTATTATTTAATGGTCTCTTATAATAATAAAATATATAAATTGTGTCATAAGATTATTCAATATCAAAACATAATACAAAATATAATCCATACCTTTTATATGTCATTAAAAGTTTCCTCATCTTTAACTGTAATGAAATTAGATATTGATAAACCTTTATATGTGTGGTTTTATTGATCCAATTCTTAAGCTTTCCCCCAATGAAATAGAATTAAATAATTCATGTACTCTAGACAATCAAATCATTCAATTAATAAGTTTGGAAGAACATTATTCCCCTACATAATGTTAATTGAACTCTTCCTTCATCCTTTGTATTTTATTATTTTATTCCCTCCTTTAACACATATACAAAATATTCCCATTGCATTAATGCATTTTCACGAGTGCTTCTTCCTACATTCTTACCACATAGGATGATGAATCATTTCACAATCATGATCTTTCTCACCTAAACATACATGGAACTCTATTTTTATATTATTTGGTATGTTAGTAAATTCACCTGGTATTAGGTTAATAATAAATTGTGGTAGATATTTAAGAATAACCATAATTTTTTCACTACATATCCCATTATATTCTATTTCTCATTAATAAAACCATCGCATTGTCTTTAACATCCACTATTAATTTAGTTTTCGTTGTTTTAAGTTATTTAGAAAAAAATAAAAAAATAGTGTGAGTATATCAAATAAAATAATAATAAACTATCTTATAATAATGATAAATACTAAGATAAACTTAAACATGTCATATATATATTCTAATATTTCAATTTATCCAAAAACACTATAATTATTCCTATCATACTAACCTTTTATGGTTATAGAGTACTTTTTACTTATTCTGAAATAAAAACCTAACTTCTAAAGATATTTGAACTAATTATATGATACCAACTTTAATAACTCATTCTTTATCCATCATAAAATTTAATTTTTAAGCAAGAATTAATTTTCTTTAATTATTTAATAGTTTTTTAGTTTTAGAGTTTTAGATAATTAGGTTATAATTCTCACATATCAAAATCATACATTATAAGGTGGAAACTTCCACTATGTTTCTATTTTTCATGTTACAATACTATTAAAATGAAGCAAGTTTTATTTTCATGAAAAATATTTACAATTGTCAAATTTACTTCTTTATTATTTCTAATCATCCTTAAAAATATGTGAAAAACATTTGAAAGCATGGTATGAGAATAAGTAATGGACATAAACAAAGGAAAAAAATCCATTATTCCATTTCAAAACCATGAGACCATATAATATAGTTTTCCTTTAAAATAATAAATTTTGGGCTCAAATAATCATTTACTAACATATAAAGGCATCTTTACTGCCCAAATTAATTTATAAAAAAATTATACAAAAGTATAAATTCAAAATCATAATCATGAGGGTTTCATAGAAAACATGAGAACCCACAAAAACATTTTCTTAAAAAACAAATTTACCCATAAAGGGAATAACAATTATTTTAAAAATATCATTAACATAGGTTATTAAATCAAAATATTTCCATGAAAATTATTAAGTAGGCATAGAAAATTCACATAGGTTTCTGGGCACATCATCATTATAAAACCCCTATAAGAACCCTTATAAATGAAATAACTTATTTGGTTAATTGCAACATAATTATCCATTGAACATAATCATTACCCAATTAATTATAGAGATATATTAGACTCACCAAACATTATAAATAATTTAAAAGGAATATAACTTTAAAATATCACAAAATATCTTTCATTTCCATCATAAGATCTCATAAAATATTATTTTTACAAAAAAATAATTATAAAATTCCTTTTTATTTGAAATACTTTTAAACAAAAATTACCATAAGAACAAGAAATTGTAAATTCATTTGAAAAACCAAGAAAACCTGAATAGTAATCTTATTAAATAATAATTTTCATGATGATGGAAAATTATGATGAAGTCGTATAATTTAAAATATAACTTTCCATTTTTTATTTATAAATAAATTGAAAACATTCCATAAAAAATACTTAAAAAGTTTCTTTTTGAAAACATTTTAAATAAATTAAAATGATAAATAAAATGTAATTTATAATTAATTAATTTTCATATAAATTTATCCATTAAATATTTTTAAGAATATTAAAATTAATGGCAAATATATATAAAATAAATTCTTAAAACATTTAAATTTAGGGTTTAGGGTAAAGTGTCCCTTACCTGAAGACTAACTGGTAACATGTGTTATTTAAATTCCAAAATAATAAACTTAAGTTAATTATTTACCTTATTAGTAAAAAATTTAATTTTATTATTCCTTTTATTTCACTTAAATCCTTGTTATACTTAATTACTTAATCTATTGCGTTCACATCAGATGCTTTGAGAATATTCGACTTATGTCAGAAATGGATTTGATAGGTTAACTTTGGTCAAAATAATCATTATTATATCATTTACGAAATCATAATAATATTATAATTATTATTTTTACAGATTAATTATACTTTTAAAACAAATAATTTAATGTTTTTATGAAAAATTAAATATGTTACAATCATGAAGACAATAGGGCGTACATACACATGAGAAGCATTTCCATTTTACCATGAATATGAGTAAAATAAGGTAAGTATTATTTTAACTTTATATAATATGATATCATAAATATCATATTATTTAATTAAATCCACCTATATATACCATCCATGTGAGGTGATGTTTAAAAATAAAATACATTGATTCACAATGTGGTAGTCTGCATGTACACATAAATGATATCTTGGTTTTTTTGTTGGATGGTAAAGAATGAATTAGAACATATATTTAACATTAAATAATTAAATTTATTTAGAATATATATATATATATCATATTATATCATTTGAATCAATTATTATGACCATCCATCAGAATGTGTTTTGAAAAATGAAATACATCTTCTTTCGAGGCAGTTGTCTACACGTACACACCCACGATGTTTTTATTTTTTGTTAGATGATTAAGTAGATGAAAATGGTTATATCTTAAACATAATAAAATTAATAATATGTTAGATACTTATTTTTATTATATTTAAATTTTAATGGTATATTTTAATAAGGTAAAATAAGAAATAATAAGAGAACACTCTATTAATAACTATACCTCTTCTTTAGACATCCTCCTTAGGTTATCATTAAATCCTTCTTAGGATGGTATTATGATAAAAAAGGACCTATATTAAATTATTAGGGATTATATTATATTATTTTTTAAGGTTTTTTAAAACATAAAGTGGCTCTTAAATTGTGTAAAAGAGAGGATAGGGGGTGTCCTTTTATAAGTGAGAGAGATAACACACTTATAATTATTCAAAAATATTAAAATATATTAATGTCTTACTCAAGAAAAATGTCTCTAGAATGAATAGTATAGGAATATTAGATGATATATGGTTTATATATGATAGAAAACTAATATTTATACAAGTTTTAAGTGACATTAACTTCTATCATTTCATTTTTAACCCTTTTAACCCGTTTTAACTCCTAGTGTGGTAACTAATTTTTTTAACAAACATATTATTAAAAATAGAAAAAAAAGTTTCCTAATTAAAAACATTGAAAATTATAGTTAAAATTTTATATTATATTTTATCAAATTTAATCTCTATAATTATTAGAAATTAATTTAAAAACAAACCCACAAAATTAGATGAAACATAGGTTTCTAGAAAAAATATATTTCAAGTATAAAAATGATTTATACAAAATTCAATTATAATACTGATTAAATAAAATTAATTGGATTTTTTTAATAAAAATTATGTAATTATAATTTAAAAATATTATAAAACAAAATAAGACTATGTAAATACTTTAAATGAAAATACATTTCTCTATAAAACCAGTATTTTATCGTTATTCACTAAAAAATTAATCATTCCCTAAAAAACACATTAATGTATTATTTATATTATTGTTTAAAAAAAGATATCATTTTTATAAAATATATTTTATACAAGTGGTAGAAATTAATTATAATTTTTGTGCAAAAAATGTGAAAAAAATAATTTTTGAGAAAAAAATATATTTTTAAAGCATAAAATGGCCTTATTCTTATTCATTACCAAATAACAAAAATTAAATGAATATTAATTTATTAAATTTAATATATAATATAATTATTTTATTATAATCATTTATTAATAATGATAAATTTAATCTATTAATATAAAAATACATTACACACATCAAAATAGTTTTATTGAAAATATCTTTTTTACCTTTAAATGATTTTATCATCATTTTCCAAAAAATTGTATTTATATATAAATAATGGATATATATCTAATATATATATATATATAATTCATATGTGTCCAATGACCATATATATAATGATTATGTTTTATATTTTTTTCTATATCCTTACTTGCTTCACTAAAATTTATCCATTTACTTATATCTCAGCATGTCTATTGTATTAATAATTATTTTCCTTGTTTATATGGTTGCATTGGGATCACAATATTCATTGTTAACCACAAGGATAGTTATTTTATATTTATGATATTTTTCTATATTTTTTCATTTACTCCACAAGTACTTTTATTCATTTTGATTCATATTGTAACAACATAATCTAATAGTGTTGAAATGACATTGTAATATTTTCTTTCAGTAAAAGTATTAGAGTTCATTTTAGTTTTATGTCATGTGTATCATAAGATATAAAAAATAACATTGTATAAATTATATTCTAAAATCTTGGATTTTTGCATCTATAGATCCCATTTTACACTTTATATCAAGAACTCTCTTTATTAATGGTATTGAGTGTTTTCTTTAAATTTATATTATTTGATGTATTTTGATTTTAATTTTAAAAAATTATAAAGTGATTTTTCTTTAATAAAAATCATTTCTTGAGTAATAATGATTCAAATTTGACTATGGTTTTAAAAGATGGTTTTATTCTTTTCTAAGATGATATTGCAATGCCTTTATTAATTCTTTTCTAGGGAATTAAATTTATGGGTTTCACTCTTAACAAGATTTTATTATGTCAATGATAATTCCCATCCTCTATAAATAATTTATTTATATTATATGTATATATTTTATCTTTCTACCTATTTTAAAATTTATATTTTAAATCCAAATTATGTGTTATCTCATGTAACCTTTATAATTGTCTTTCCTCTTTTCAAAAGTATGTTTTATTATCCGCATTCACAAGGTAGATTAGAAATAAAAATGTTCTAATATGTTGAAATATTTTTATTTTATGATTTTATGTTTTATATTCCACTCCACATTTTCTCAAAATAACATTTATTTATTTATTACTCTTCCATTATTGAAGATTATATTTTTAAGTATATGTTTTCAAAATAAATTCACACAGAATTTTTCAAATATTTATATCTTTTTTAAGGATCCATTTTTTTATTCTTTTTGAAAATAAAAATTTTTCAAAATGTTTTTAATTCATCTTTTTGAGATTGTTAAGTCTTTTTTAAGGTGCCATTGTGGAAGATTTTTTTAAAAGTAATTTTTAAAAAAAATCAATTAAACTTTCTAAAACCTTTATGTATTTTTCAAAGAACCATAATTAAAGGTTATATTTAAAATCAAAACATTTAAACATGTTTTTACATTACCTTTATAAAACCTTTATATCTTTCTTTCAAGGATTTATTTTTGATATTTATTTTCAAATAATTGTTTTGAAAATTATTTCTTTTAAATTTATCAAAATTTATCATTTGAAAACTAAAATATAAATTCAGGTTTGTTAAATTATTTACATCAAAATATCTAATTTTTATATCTCGTTATGTGATACCTTTTGTAAATTATATAAAACCCATTTTTTTCTTTTGGTTTTCATGATATGATGAGTGATTTATATCTTATTGCATATATATATATATAAATGATGTTGGGTGGGGTCTGATATTTTTCTATAATATATTGGTTAAGTTTTCATGTTATATGAGATGATTAATTATCATATGAACGTGATGGAGGTATCATTTTTAACATTTTTGATGTGTGAGATTTATGAGGGTATACTTTTTCATAGGTTTTTTGTGTAAACATGTTGTTGTTATCTTTGTTCAAAAGTTAATTTTGTGAACATGATATGGGTACCTATGTTCAAAAGTATGGTATGCGATATTTAATTTCTAAAATTATTGAAATATATTTATGTTTAGATTGGTTCACCTCACTTGGTATCATACCCAGTTGTAAATTATGTGTTTTTAGAATTTGACTAAGCAGTGTAAGTTTGGGGAACTACACATCACTTAAGTAATACATTCAAATAGAGTGATAAATATTTAAATTACTTTTATGTATCGCCGAGTTTTCCTTTATAAAACTCACTAAACATTAGTGTTATCCTTACATGTAAAATATAATTTCTAAGTGACCCTTAAGCATTACATGGATTAACTTCACAAGGCCAAAAAAATTGAATTTTACATTATTTATATTTTTATGTACCATTACACAAGTCATATATTTCCTTTAAATACATCATAATAAGTTTTTCCACCTTTATATAGCTTGTACAATATTCAAAAATCAGTTTTTCTACTTCTCTTCAATGTTCAAGCATTAAATGTGATTCTCAAATTACATTAAAACAAAAAATCCAACTCCAACTCAGATGAATCATCATGAAAAACATGAGTTAAAATAAGATTTATATATTGAAAATAACCGAAAAATATATGTTTATGATCTATCTTTGGTTCAGTCCTTCAACCATGGGCTCAAAAAACTTTTGCATTTTATTTTTTTGGAAACCATGGGAAAAAATCACTTTCAAACATCAACCAGATAGCAATGAATAATTATTCATTAATTATAGGTCTATTTAGGTAACTTTTATTTAGGAAACAATAACATTTAATAACAAAATCATGATTTCAATAAAAATAGGGATTTATAATAACACCTCTTACACATATTCAAAATAAACCATTATGACACAGATAAATGAGATGATACCACTTGAAATTGATTTAAAAATAGATAATTTCTTTTTTGATAAAAAATTCATCATCACCATTATCATATTAAAATATACCCATGGAATATATATTACAAAAAATCCTACATGAAATTTAATAAACTATTAGAATAGTTCACATATGGACAAATGTAAAATTCAATGCTTTTACATTTTATAAACTCTTCCAAATTATATGTTACCCTTAAGAGATTACATCCCTTAAAGGTAACACATATCAATATATATTTAAAATAAATTTTTCCTCCCCATTTATGGTTTAAGTAATGAATAAACATATAAATAGAATTATATTGTCATCAATGATCATATAAAAATGGATTACTCACCTTATAATGTTTTTCTTCCACATTATTGATACACTAAACAATAAATATATAAAGAAATTTTTGTTGTATTTTCCCCCACTTGAAAAACAATAATTCAAGAATAAGGAAATAACTAACAAAATATCACACCATATCCCTCTAAATGGTGATTTTGAACTCCTAACATCAACCAAAAATTTAGAAATATATCTATAGATAATTTCTTGGTGAAGATATTGGTTATTTTCACCATTGTTGGAAACAATTTGTGATTCAATCCATTTCTCTCCAAAATATCCTTTGACGAAGTAATATTTGATATTAATGTGATAACTTATTGCATGCTGAATAAGATTATTTGATAAATTTATGGCACTTTGATCATCACAACCCAAAAGTAGTGGAATTTTCAATCTAACTTTTAGATATTCTAATTGTTTCATCATCCAAAATAGATGGTTTTTCCATGTTTAATAGCCACATATTCTACATTATTGGTTCTCAAGGTTACTAAATTATTCTTATTGGTGTTCCAAAAAACAAACCTCTCAACAATGAACAAAGCTCTACCATATGTGGATCTTCTTTCATGAACACATCCTTCTTAATCTTCATCTATATAGTCAAATAGATTCAACCTTATCTTATTATCATATTTCAATATATACACTATAATTCCCTTAATTTACCAAATAATAATTTTTTATAGAAATTATTTAGGACCCTTTTTTTGAACATTGATACATGGTAAAAATCATTAAATAAAAAACTAAATATGGACTTGAATCTCTGAGATATTACAGACTTCCAATCACCTTTCTTGATTTTTTAGTATCTACTTCATTTCCTTTATTATATTTGGATATCTTGATTCCCAATAACGTTTGGTGGGAATATGTTTTTAATCCTCTATGTTTAACCTTTTTAAAAGTTCCTTAGAATAATTCCCTTATTAAAGAGAGATGTAATCTTTCTTTTGAGAAATTTGTAGGACAAGAATATATCTCATATCCCCAAGAATGGATATTTCAAAAATCATCCTCATATACTTTAAAAAATATTCAAAAACCCATTTTTCATTTCCAATAAACATTATATTATATTAATAAAAAATAATAAAAATAGATACATATTTATCATCCTTAATGTTGAGATTGCTAGCCACTCTTCCCTTTCTAAAATTTAACTTCTTCATATAGATGTTTCCATTAGAATACCAAACTCTTGGGTATTGATTCATCCCATATAAATACTTATTTAACCTTCAAAAATAATTCTCATATTCTCCAAGAAGTAAATCACAAGTTTTCCCAATATAAAAATGCACTTCTAACTCACCATTGACAAAGAAAACTTGACAAACATTTGAAATATATTGTATTTACTTTTGTGTAGTAATAAAAAGAAATATTATATTGGTTTTAGACATTGAAACTAGTGATAATCCTCTTAAAAGGAAACCCCTTATGCATATTAATAGCCTTTTCACACCAATATTTCATTATTTATTATCACTTCTCCCTTTTCATTCATCTCATTTTAGAACACCCACTTTTTTCAAATCACATTCTTTTCATTGGGTTTGGGAACTAATTCACAAATATCATTCTTCTTGATTTATTATAATAATTCATTCATGTATTAATAAACTCTTTATTATTTAATAATTATTTAACATTTTTAGGTATAACTTGAGAGAATAGTTATTAATGAGTTGTTTTCCATAGATTATCTTACTTTATTTGAGCTTATTATGACTTTCAAAGAAAATTTAGACTCGCAATAATCTTAACATCCATGTATGAGATGAATGGTATTTTTCATCATCACTTTAAATTTATGAATCACCTTTTATAAACTGTATATATTCAACGATTTCATTATTTTATGAAATTTGTTTAGATTTAATGAAACATAATTACCATTACTTAAGTAACTTGATTCATCATGTATAACATACTTTTTTTAATATTCAAAGATATTCATAGTAAAATATCAACAACTCTTTCATTTTATTTATTATAATAGTGGTAACCTCTTCTAATTGGATTATATCCTATGATGATCTAATTTACTACCTGAATTTCAAACATTATAATAATTTTACCTTTTACCTTGATAACCCAAGTGTTGAAAAACACAAAAAGATACTTCAAACATAGAAACCATTTTAATACATATCATATGGAGTAATATTAATAAATGTCCTATGTAAACCATTACTTTTTATGTGAACCAAAGAACAAATATCAATCCACTAAACATTTTGATATATATCATGTTCAACCATCATAATCTAAGTCATCTCAACCAAACATTTGTTCTTCTATTTTTCTATATAATTTTATTATGGTGTGTATGGTGAATTTATTTCATGTTGGATTCCATTTTTTTCAAAATAGGTTTCAAACATACCATTTGAAAACTCTATTCCATTATCTGTTTGGACACTCTTGAGAGAAAAACTACACTCTTGTTCTACTCTTCTATAGAAAATTATAAAACCTTTAAGGCCTCAAACTTGTGCTTCATAAAAAACTCAAGTAATAAATGTTATATCATCAATAAAATTAATAAATTTATTATGGACCATAGTTTATTTATTCCTCATTGGAAATAAAAAATCAAAATTAATAATACATAAAGGTTGATTATATTGAATCTCCACATTCCTATGTGAAGAGTTTACAATCTTCCCTTTTTTTCATGTCAAACACATCTAATATATTTGTATTTTAAAAAAGTACCATCATGAATATCTTTCCCTTGGTGATCTGTTTTTAATATTTTTCCAATGATGGAAAATCATTGATTATAAACCTCATTATTTTCTTTCATCTTTAGATAGCATGAATTTTCATTATCACCCACGATAAAAAAAAATCATTGTGTGAGATCTCGACATTTTTTGGAGTTGGATTAGGATTGTATTCAGGAACTATTTTTTCCATATTTGAGTAATTTTTTTATAACTTGGGGTGTGTTTGGGTAGAATTTTCGGAAACTATAAGGAAAACATATAGTGCATAGTTGGCGCACAGTTAGGGAAAACGGTGTGCCCCGACCAAGTAAACCGTGAAATTTTGGACAGTGGGTAATTTCATAGTTGGTGCATGGTTTTTCAGGTTGTGTACCCTATTAGTATTAACTGTGCACCTCTATAATAATAGTCACATGTTTGGAGCATAGTTAGGGAAAACTGTGTGCCCCTTCCCATTAAACCATGTACAGTAATTAATTAAGCTATAAAATTATTTTTAACATTTATAAAACCCCCGAAAATCACTTATTTTAACCCCTATTCAACCCTAAGAGGTATTTCTCATTTTTTGAGAATTCTAGAGGGATTTAAAGTCCATATCATCTCTGTTATTTTTGATTTAAATCCTAGATCAAAGATCTTCTCCTCTCCTGGTAAGTAGATATTATCCAATTTCTTTCCCATTTATCCTTGTTCACTCTCTTGTTCTTTTGTGTGAAGTAATAATCTATTTTTCTAGATCTAGATATATATTTGGTGAATCTTGTTCTAGTATTGTAGATATAGATTTATAATTATAGATATCATGTTTTTTTATCTTGATTTAGGGTTTTGAGATTCGGATCTAGATATACATCGTTGGGTTGTTCAATTTTTGGGATTTCTGTTGGGCGATCATTCGTCAACGAGTCGAGCTATTTGGTATAATGTAAAAATCTCATAGTCATTATTTTAATTTCTTGCATGCAATTTTATAATTTATAGGGTTTTTTAGCATTTGAAAACTCCTCAATTGAATTAATTAATATGGTCAATGAATTAATTGAGGAATTGGGGATTCGATTGAATGGTTTAATTGTGGAATTAAGATAATTAATTGATGAATTAATTATCAAAGCATTGAATTCTGAAATTTGGTATAATTAATTTATATATTAATTATTGGAATATTAAATTGTGGGACTAAGGATTATTAATTATTGAATTAATTACCATAATGTTAAATTTTTAATTTTACAATAATTGATTTGTGTATTAATTATTGGATGTTGAGAAGTTAAATGATTAATTAATTGTAAAATTAATTAATAGTCCTTATTTTGATAATTAATTTCGGAATTAATTAAAGGAATTTGTTGTGATTAATTAATTTTATAATTAATTAATGGAATGGGATTAATTAATTAATGGTTGAGGAATGGGGTGTTATACATGATAATATATGCCAATGATAATGATATAAATGCATGATTGTTAAATGGGGTTTTATATATAATGATCTATTCCAATGATATGTATGCATTGTTGATAAATGGGGTGTTAGATGTGACTTACTACACCAATGATATATATGCATGGTCGATAAATTGGGTGTTAGACATAACGATATACAATAATGACATATATATATATATATATATATATGATTCAGAACTTGGGTGTTAGACATGATGTTCTACACCCATTATATATATTTTATCATTGCGGTATGGCTGTCATCAGAAACCCGGTGGTCTATCTGGTTTAATAAATATTAATTGATAATGTGATAATTTTTTACTTATTCCTTTTAATTATTTCTTTATACAATTCCATACATTTGTTATTGACTAGGATTGTTTTAGACATTATTGTTAGTGGCCTACTGAGTTGTACTCACACCCTACTTGGGCTTTATGATCAGTATCTTAATAGACTTTATTATTGTAGGACATGTTAAGGGAAAAAGGCCTTATGTTAGATGACTATTTTGGTGATGGAGCCTAGATAAGGGAACTGTATGTGATTCGGGGCTCTCTTGGGAGTCTTTTGTGTCTATATATTTCCAGTTTCATTTTAGACACTTCACAGGTACATTATCATGGCTTTTTTTCTTTAATGCAGATATTGCATTTCTTACTTTGATTTTCTTGAAATATGGAACGGTTTATGTATATATATGCTTTCAATATTGTTTATTATTTTCGCTAGAGTATTTCTCTGATAAAAGGGAGTATAGTCTCCCCATGATCAACTTATTATACCCTCACTGCTAGTCAGTAGCCTCTGAAATATAGGGAGGCGTAGTTAAGGTCATGTGACTAACCATCTCGGGGTACTGGTGGGTGGAACCAGGTTCAGGACGTTACAAAGTGGTATCATAGGGGTTCTTCTCTTTTAGTTTTGTCTTACTATTTGGGTAATGGTATATAGAATAAAAAACGAATTAGGGCCTGGACATGAGATCATGAATGGGAGTTGTAAACCCATGTATGGGGGAAACCCAAGTTCCTTGTGTGGGATTGTTGTTATTGCTATTTTCTATTATAGTTGAATATTGTTTCACCTTGGGTGGCGCACTTCTTGTGTGATATGAAAAAAAAAATTGAATTTTTTTTAGAATTGACTTTTGGCCCAAAATGGAATGACATTTCAGTCTTCATGCATCATTATAGGCACTCAATATTATTTTTTGGCATGCATAATTTTAGACATGCATGGGAAAATGGGTTTTAGGTATGTTGTTTAACTTAGATGGTTTTTCCTTGCTTGTGAAATCGAATAGGAAAATGGTTTCTAATGAAAAATAAAAATGGAAAATGATAGAAAAAGTGATAAATAGGTGTATAATGAAATTTGAATAATGATAATTAAAATACCCTTTGTTAACAGAGACTTTAGTGTAGGATGATTAAGGGTAGAGATAGCGCCTCAGTTTTGACCGCGTGGCGAGATTTTGGGAAACGTCTCACTATAGATTTTTGTGATTTTACTCTTAAGTAAATGTGTTAAAGTTATGTTATGAGTCCTAAGACATGGGTATATAATTTTAATAGATATTAGTCCTTAATTAATACTATTGAGAGGATGATATGAGGATATATCTAGAGATAGTTTACCAGTAGTGGAACCTGAGGCACCAATAGTGCCGAGTGAGGAATCATGGGAGAAATTTCATGAGAACTTTTATTGCTTCATTCAATTCAATTAAAGAGACCTAGGACAGTTTGTGAAGGTATTTCCTAACTTGACTATGTATTTATAGAAGTATCACCCTTATACTTTTACTAGATAGGGTGGACCTGAAAGAGATGAGTTCTCGATTGAGCCTATCCTGAATATACTTGACCATTAAGAGACAACTACTGAGTGGAGGGTCATGTTTTCTACTTATATTAAATGAGGATAAAAAAACGCCGGTGGGATGTCTGTGGTCGGACTGGACAAGATGATGGTATTCTATGGAAGGAATTCTTAGAGAGGTTCTCGAATCACTTCTACCCAAAGATGTTGAGGTAGGATATAGTAATTGAGTTAATGAGTTTGACTCAGTAGATAATGATTGTGATGGATTATGATAGACGAATTACATATTTTTAGTTCTTTGTTCTATCATTGGCAAGAGATGATTCTACTTTAGAAAAATGATTTTAGGATGGACTTAAGTGTGAAATTAAGTCCCAGGTAAATATATTCAAGCTGAAGAAGTTTTGTGAAGTGGTTAATCAGGATCTCATTACTGAGGGGAACATAAAGGAGGATTACAATGGAAAATAGGTGGTTTCTTCTGGATAATATAGATGTGCATATTCTAAGATTTGTAAGAATTTTTATAATAGTATTATCCAGGTTAGTGGGAAGCAGAGTCGCCAGTTGGGGGATCTATTACCCAATATCTTACCTAAGTGATTTTCCACCAGTGTGGTTAGCCGGGAAATTTTTTAAACATTATCCCTGACCACTACTAGAGTTCAAATTTTATGGAAATATGGGACATATATAGAGGTTCTATAAGAACCCATGACAGATAGTTTCTGACGGAGGAGTTGGACAGAACCAGTTTATGGGAAGGGATATTCTACACCATATCAGTCTGCAAGCTAGAGATATATTGACTGAGGATATAAAGGCAGTGGATATAGTTCTTCTAGAAAAGAGCACCCACATCACCAAAGTGATGCAGATTAGGGAATTCAGACCACATTTCAAAGAAAATGGACATGACAGTTTCTTGTAGTGTGGCCTAAAATTGTTGATAGCAGGGTTAGGATACTAACAGTGAGAGGTACTATTATTATATCATCTACATTATCTAGTTTCTTATTTGATATTAGTTCCTCTCATTCCTTTATATTTTCATAACTTGTTTATAGTTTTAGTCTAGTGGTGGAGTTTATAAGTGGGTTAATGACTATAGATACACCATTGGGAGTATAGTCTAGAGACATCTTTTTGTGTAAGTAGTGTTCTCTTGAGATCAGGGAGTACCAGTTTCTCTGGTATCTTTATATTCTTGACATGTTAGGATTTGACCTAATTATAGGTAAGTATTGGCTAGTCGCATATCGAGCCTACATTGATTGTTATTGGAGGAGAGTGGTCTTTTCATCTCCAAAGGGTGACAACTATATTCTCAAAGGAAAGTGGGATATCTGAGCAGGATAAGTCGGGAAAATTAATCTACAACTAGGAGAGTTCACAACCCATATTTCTAGTCTATTGCTAGATGATGAAGGTGTGAAGTAATATGTCTTTCCAAACATAGTGGATAAGTTTTAGGGTATCATTATTAAATACTTCCAAGGGTTTCCACCTGAGATATATGTGGAATTAAATATTGATATCTTCCCGGGGGATGATCCTATACATATTCCACCATATAGAATGGCATCAACAGAGCTTCAAGAGATCATGTCTCAGCTGGAGGAGTTGGAGGATAAGGGATTTATCCATCCAATCACATCATGTTGGGTTTCTCTGATGTTGTTTGCTAATAAAGATGGATAGACTCTATACTTTTTTATTGATTACTAGAAGTTTAACTAGATCAATATTATGAACTGATATCCTCTTCTATGTATCAATGATCTATTTGACTAGTTAAGAGGTGCTTCTGTATTCTCAATGATCAGCTTGAGATCAGGGTATCATCGGCTGAGAGTTCAAACTTCTGATATACTGAGGACTAGCTTCATAAGTAGGTATGGACTATATGAGTTCTTCAAAATTATGTTTGGGTTAAAAAACAAGATAATATCATTTATGGCCTTGATTAATAGAATTTTCTATCTATACCTAGATAATTTTATTGTAGTATTCATGGATTACATCATGGTGTACTCCAAAACTCATGAAGATCATGCAAAATATCTTGAAATTGTCCTAAGTACACCGAGAGAGCATCATCTATAAACTAAGATATATAAATTTCATCTTTGGATTAATTAGGTACACTTCTTAGGTCACATATTCTCAGATGAATGTGTGTATGTGGACCTAGATAAGGTTCGGTCAGTGATTTCTTAGGAGCATCCCAAGAACATATTCAATATTTGTATCTTTCTAGGGTTATTTGGATACTACATAAGATTTATCTAGGAATTTTCTATTTTTAAGAACCACTTTCAGGCTCAAAAAAATAAGGGTATAAAGTTTTAATGGTTGGAATCATGTAAAAATTCCATCCATGAGTTGAAGAATTGCTTTACATCGGCATCAATATTAATACTACATGAGCTAGGTGGGGAGTATAATGTTTATTGTAATTCTTATGGGATTGAAATTAGAGCAGTTCTAATGTAGGGATATCGGGTTGTGGCATACGGGTCTCAACAGTTGTGGCCTTATGAATGGAACTAACCTATGAACGACCTCGATTTGGTAGCTGTTGTTTATTCTTTTAAGTGTTATAAGAATTATCTGTTGGGTGAGAAGTTTATGTTTTTTATAGACCACAAGAACATAATGTATATCTTTTCAAAATGAGATCTGAATATTTGTAAGGGGAGATGGGTTGAGTATATATAATCATTTGATTTTGAGATATCATATATGCAAGGAAAAGAAAACAGTGTTTATGATTCTTTGAGTAGGAAGACTTAGACTCGGATGGATCTGGAGTCATGTTTTGAGTGGAAGATGATTCCCTTGCCGGTTGAGATGCATGTGGTGGTTCAGCAGGGTCAGGATCATATGACTCTCCCGTTATTTTCAGTGGATTATATGATTTTCACCTGGATTAAAGATATCTAATATGAGGATCTAGAATGTTTGAACCTGAGGGGAATCTTTGATGGTGGGGAGTCACCTTCTGATTAGATCGTAGATAAGGATGAGATCATCTATGTCAAATATTGGGTTTTTGTTTGTATGATCATGTTAGAGGATTTGATGTGGGAGTTCATGCCTCAAAGTGGGAATTACATCTAGGTGTGACCAAAATGTATTGTGACCTACGATGATAGTTTTCATGGACATGCATAAAAATGAGATAGTAGGGTCTGTGACACGATGTAACACTTGTTAGTAGGTGAAGGTAGAGAATCCAAAACCGGGAGGTTTTCTATAGACAATGCCTATTCCTAATTGGAAGTTGGAAGATGTGACAGTGGACTTTGTGGTGGGTCCCCTGAAGACACCAAAGAAGAATGATGTTATTTGGTTTATTGTGAATCCACTGAATGTAGTGTATTTCTTCCTATACAAGATACATTCTCAATGGAGTAGCTAGGAGACTTATATGTCTGGGAGATAGTTCATCTGAATGGGGTACCATAGACTATAGTTTCATATTGTGAATCGTGCATCACTTCATGCATCTGGAAGGGCCTGCAGAATTCACTTGGTATATAGGTTTTATTGATTTTGGATTTCCACCCACAGATAGATGGGCAGTTAGAGAATACTATAAATGTGCTTGAGAATATTATATGGGAATCTTTTATTGACTTTAATGGGTCTTGGGAAAGGAACTTGGATTTAGTGGAGTTTTCCAATAACAAAAGTTACCAGGAAATGACGAATATGGAACTATACGAGGCTCTTTATGGTAGGCCATGTATATCACCTCTATGATAGATGGAGATATGTGGGTTAGTGTTTTTGTAAATGAGTCTCATATAGGAGACATCGGAATAGTTTCAGCTAATTTAGAAATGTATGGATATGGTTCAGAGTAGATAGAAGTTGTATATTGATAGACGTCGATGAGTTCTAGAGTTTAATAAGGGATATTGTGTATTCCTTTTCATGTCACCTAAGATGGTTCATCACTGGATATGGAGACAGGGAAAGCTGGAACCAAAGTTCTTTGGACCGTTTTAGGTAGTGGAGAGAATTGATACAACAGTGTACCAATTAGATCTTTTACCTAAATATAGTGTTATGCATGATATTTTCTATATATCACAACTACAGAGGTATCATGTTGGACCTTCTCATGTGATCGATGTGGATGAAATTGATCTTGAGGTAGATGTGTCCTTTGATGGGAATCAGATACTTGTTTTGGATCACAGTGAGAAAGTGTTGTAGGGAAAGATCATGTTGATAGTCGATGTATTGTGGAAACCTGGGTGCGTGTAGGAGGAAACATGGGAAATTTATATAGATATGCATGCTCAGTTTACTGATATTTTTAGTTGGTAATCTTATATATGTTTGGGAGTGTATATCATGGATGATCTGTTATAAAGTGGTGATATTGTAAGATACCCGTCTTTTCTGGAGTTGACTCAGGCTTATTTTCAAGTACACTTTTTTCCCTATTCAAGTAATTTTTGTTTTGGTTATAACTTGGGGTGTGTTTCGGTTGAATTTTGAGAAATGATAAGGATAAAAGATATGTTCATGGTTAGCACATGATTAGAGAAAACTGTATGTTGTAACCCAGAAAACTGTATAACCCTAGATAGTGCAGAATTGCATCATTCACACATGGTTTATCAAGTTTTGTTCCCTCTTAAGAGTAATCTTGCACCCCCAAAACAACAGGCATTGGGTTGGAACATGCTTAGAGAAAAATGTGCGCCCCTATCCAATAAACTTTGTGTGGGAATTAATTAAGCCTAAAAATTATTTTTATAGTTACCCAAACCCCCAAACTTACCTATTTCAACCCCGATTAAATTTTAAGGTGTATTTCTTGTTTTTGGAGCTTTTTATATGGATTCCAAGGTTTCTTGACCTCCTTTATTCTTAATTCAAAGATTGGATCAAATATCTTCTCCTCTCCTAGTAATTTGATCTTATCCCATTGTTTTCTCGTACATCCTCCTTACATCTCTCATTCTTTTGGTTGGAATTACTCTTCTGTTTTTTTTATCTATATCTAGATTTGGTGAATCTTGATCTATGCATGTGGATCTCAATTTATAATTAAAGAGATCTTGGTTTGTTGATCTTTATTTAGGGTTTTGATATTTAGATCTAGATTTATGTATTTATGCTACACAATTTTAGGAATTTATGTTCTGTGACCATTCATCAATGAATTGAAGTAGGTAGTCTAATCTTAGAATCCCATAGTTGTGATTTTAATATCATGTATGAAATTTTATAATTTCTATGGATCGTTTTGTAATTATAAATTCATAAATTGAATTAATTAATTTGTTCAATTAATTAATTGAGGAATTTGGGATTTGATTCAATGGTTGAATTGTGTAATTCAGATAATTAATTAATGAATTAATTATCAAACTATTGAATTATCAAATTAGGATAATTAATTGATAGATTAATTATTAGAATATTGAATTGTGGTATTAAGGATAATTAATTGTTCTGTTAATTATTCTAATTTTAAATCGTGAATTTTATAATAATTAATTTGTGAATTAATTATTTTATATTGATATGTGAAATGGTCAATTAATTTTTGAATTGATTAATGTACTTTATGTGGTTAATTAATTTCTGAATTAATTAAAGTAATTTTTTGTTATTAATTAAATATTTAATTAATTAATAGATTAGTATTAATTAATTTATGAATTAATTATTGGTTAATTAATGGGGAATTATACATGACAATTTATTCTATTGATAATAAAATAAATGCATGTATGATAAATGGGGTGTAATACATGATGATCTATGTCAATGATAAGTATGTATGGTTGATAAATGGGGTGTTAGACATGATGATCTGTGCAAATGACATATATTCATGATTGAGAATTGGGGTTCTATACATGATGTTCTACACCCAATATATATATATATGTGTGTGCATTATTAATAAATGGGGTTCTCTACATGGCATTTTACACCCAAAACATTATCGTTTTATTATGGTTCCAAGTGGTCGTAATAATGAGATATGATTTGAATATGTAACATGGTTCAGACTTAGAATTGACTGAAGGAGGTATTGTGGTACAATTTTCCTCAGAAACCTAGTGTTCTATTTAGTTTAAAAAAAATATTAATTGATGTTGTGATAACTATTTACTTATTCATTGTAATAATTTCTTTATACAACAGCATGCACTTTTTATTGAGTGAATTTATTTTAAACACTATTGTTGGTGGCCTACTGAGTTGTAATCACACCCTACTCAAGCTTCGTGATCAGTACCCAAATAGACTTTATTGTTGTGGGATAGGTTAAGGGAAAATAAACATCATTAGATTAATGATTTGGGGTTGGAGCTTGGATGAGGGAACCCGATCTGGTTTGGGACCCTCTTGGGATTCATTGGTGTCTTTATTTTCAAGTTTCATTTTAGACACTTGACACATAAATTAGCATGGAATGTTTTCTACTTTGGTTCATATATTATATTTCCTGATTTTATTGTCTTGATATGTGGCACTTTTTAAGGTTATATATTATTTCTCTATTGTTTATTATTTCTTATTGTGTATTACTCCAATTAAAGAGGGTATATTCTCCCCATGATTTACTTTCAAACCCTCAATACTAGTCAGAATACTTTGGAATATTGGGAGGCACTCTTGAGGTCATGTGACAGACTGTATCAGGGCATTGTTGTGTGGAACCCAGGTCGGGATGTAACAAAGTGGTATCAATGGAATTTTATTTTCTTTTTATTTCATCTGACTCTTTGGGAAATAGTATAAAATATAATAGGAAGAGTCAGTGATTGAACATTAGCTAATGAACGGGAGCTAAAAACCCATTTATGGTGAAAACCCAAGTTCTCAGGGTGGGATTGTTGTTATTATTATTTGTTTTTATGGTTTAATATTATTTCACCTTTGGTGGTGCACTTATTGTGTGATGTGAATATTGTTTTTGAAAATGTTTTGAGAATTGACACGTGACCCAAAATAGAATGATATTTGAGTGTCCATGCAAAATTCTAGGCACTCTGAGTCATTTGTTCCATGCATCAATTTAGGCATGCATGGGAAAACAGGTTTTGGGTATGTTTCTAAACATAACTGTTTTTCTGTGCTAGTGAAATAGAACTAAAAAATGGTGTATAGTGATAATTGAAAATGGTAAAATGATTTAAAATGTGAATAAATGGGTTTCTAATGGAAGGTGAATAATGAGAATGAGAATACCCTTTGATAACCAATACCTAGGTGTAGGATGGTTAAGGGTAGTGGTAGAACCATGGTTTTTACCTCATTGCAAGATTGGGGGAAAAGGCTCATTTGGTATTATTTTGATTTTCCTCTAATGTAAATGTGTAAAAGTTTTTTTATGATTCCTAAGACATGTTTTTGTAATTATAGATATATGCCCCCATGAAGATTCCTATTGAGAGGACGATATGAAGATATGGGTGGAGATTGTTTACCAATAGTGGAACCTGAGGCACCAATAGTGCCAAGTGATGAATTAGGGGAGAAATTCTAAGAGAATGTTGCTCGCTTTATGTAATTCATGGAATGAGACCCAGGTCGGGTTGTGAATAGAATGTCTGTCTTGATGAGGGAGTTTCAGATGAAGCACCCTCTGACTTTTACTAGAGAGGGTCAACCTCAAGGAGATGAGTTCTTGATTGAGTCTATCTAGAATATACTTGACCATTTGGATACACCTACTAAGACTAGGGTCAATTTGGATGAATATATACTATGAGGATTAGGTAAGGGTTGGTGGTATGTCCATGCTCTGACAGGACAAGTTGATGGTATGTTATGGAAGGACTTCTTGGAGAGGTTCTAGGTGTACTTCTACCCAGAGATACTGAGGCATGAGAGAGTTATTGATTTCATGAGATTTAATTAGGGGAGTATGTCTGTGATGGATTATTTTGGATGCTTTACATATTTTCACAACCTTGTTCCAGTGTTGGAACGAGATGAGGATAATTCATAAAAATGATTTCATAATGGAATTAAGTGTGAAATTATGTCCTAGGTAAATATATTCTGGTTGAAGAAGTTTTTTTAATTGGTGAATCAAGATCACATTACTAATGGTAACCTGAAAGAGGCTTCAAATGGTGGACATGTGGTTTCTTCTGAATGATCTGTAGGTATGTATTCTGAGAGTAGGAAGTTCTTTTATGAGAAATTTAGCTAGGGTAGTTGGAAGCAAAGTGGCTAGCCAGGGAGATCAATTACTCAAGATATTACCCAAGTTATTTTCCACCAATGTGGTAAGCTGGTATATTTTCATAAATATTGTACATGACCACCAGTAGATTATTGATCTTATTGAAATAAAGTACGTTTACAATGGTTATGTAGAAACCCAATATAGAAGGTTAGTGGTGGAGGGGATATAAAGAACTAGATTGTGGGAAGAGGGTCTTTTGCACCATATCAGTCTAGCAGTTGGAGTTATAATGAGTGATGTAGTAGGGGTAGTGGATGAGGTGCTTTTGAGAAAGATCTCATGTATCAGCAGAGTGTCACATCTCAGGGGAGTCAGACTGTAGAACAAGGAAAAGGTGCAGGATAGTTGCATTCCATTCAGCCTACACTTGTGGATATCAAGGTTGGACCATCGACTGTGAGAGGTACTGTTCTTATATATTCTAAAATAGTTATTTACTTATTTGATACTCATTCCTCTCATTTATTTATATCTATAAAATGTGTTAATGGTTTGATCTTTGTTGTAGAGTTTATAAGGAGGGTAATGACTATATATACACCATTAAGAGTATAGTCTAGAGACATCTGTTTGTGTAAGGTATTTTCTATTGGGATTGTGAAGTACCTTTTTTTCTAGGATCTCTGAATTCTTGACATGTCAGGCTTCAATATAATTATGGGTATGTAATGGATAGTTTCATACCAAGCCCACATTGATTGGTGCCGGATGAGAGTGAACTTTACATCTCCAAAGTAAGACAACTATATTCAATGTGGAGAGTGGGATATCCAAGCAGGTCGACCAGGGATAATTACTCAGAAATTGGGAGAACTCATAGCCCAAGTTTCTAGTTTATTACAAGATAATATTGGTGTGAAGAAATATGTCTTTCCACCCATAGTGGATAAGTTTTAGAAAAACTTTCCAGGTGAATTCTTAGGTTTTCCACTTAAGAGAGGTGTATAATTCACTTGTGACCTCATATCGATGATTTAGACAATATATATTCTCCAATACCGAATAGAACCAATAGACCTTAAAGATATCAATAATCAGTTTGAGGAGTTGGAGGATAATAGATTTATACATCCAAGTACATCTCCTTGGGGTTCTATAGTGTTGTTTTCTAAGAAGGATGATGGGGATCTACGCTTGTGTGTTGATTACTGGAAGTTAGACAAGATGACTATAAAAAACCAAAAACCTATTTTTTGTATCGATAATCTATTTGACCAGTTGAGAGGAGCTTATGTGTTCTAAAAGATCGACCTGAGATCAGGGCATCATCAGTTGAGAGTTCATATTTTTGATATATCAATTACTTATTTCATAAGAACATGTGGCCTATATGAGTTTGTCTTAATATCATTTGGGTTGAAAAAAATAGAAAAAATGTTTAAGGCCTTTATGAATAAAATATTGTATTAATATGTGGATCAGTTTGTTGTAGTATTAGTGAATTTCATATTAGTGTACTACATGACTCATGAAAATATTACCCAACATCTTAACATCATCCCAAGTACACAGAGAGAGAATCATCTATACACCAATATATTGAACTGTCAATTTTGGATTCATTAGGTAGACTTCTCGGGACACATCATCTCATAGGAAGGTGTGTCAGTGGACCCAGAGAAGGTTTGATTAGTGGTTTCTTTGCAGCAACTTAATAACATATTTGATATTCATTGTTTTTTTGGGTAAGCTGGATATTATCAGAGATTCATCTAGGAATTTTTCCATTTGGTAGCACCACTTTCAGGCTTAACCAGAAAGGGTATGATGTTTGACTAATCAAAATCGTGTGATAAGGCCTTCCAAAAGTTAAAGAATAATTTTAAATTGGCACCAATGTTGATCCTATTTAAGGAAGGTGAGGGGTTCATAGTGTATTGTGATGCTTTCGATATTGTACTTAGAGTTGTGTTGATGCATGTAGATTGAGTTATGGCATATGAGTCTTGGAAGTTGAGGCCTCATTAACAGAACTACCCTACGCACGACCTTGAGTTGGCATATTTTGTTTATGTTTTGAATTATTAGAGGAATTATCTATTTTGATATAAGTTTAAAGTGTTTATAGACAATAAGATCTTAAAGTATATATATTCATAGCAAGATATGAATCTACATCAGAAAATATGGGTCGAGTATATGTAGTCATTAGATTTTATGCTAGTATATATTCCTAGGAAATTAAAATGTGTTGATGATTCTATGATCTGGAAAACTCATACATGGAAGGTTCAGGAGTATAGTGATGAGTGGAAGATGCTAAACTTGCTGGATGAGATGCATGTAGTTGTTCAGGACAACCACAAATAGATGAATCTAGTATTGGTTTTAGTGGATTCTATAATTTTTAGATGAATCTGAGATAGGTAGTATGAGGATATGAAATTTCTGTCCTTGAGGTAAATCCTTTAAGGTGGTGAGTCACCTTATAATTGGAGCATAGATGAGGATGAGATCATCTACGTAAAGTATTAGGTTGTTGTACCTATGAACATGTGAGATGAGATGAAGTAAGAATTTCATTCCTCTAAGTGGGTGGTACATCTCAGTGTGACCAAAATTTAACGTGACCTACAACAAAAATTTTGGTTTCCAGACATGAAAATGGAGATAGTAGGGTTTGTGACATAATGTTATACCTATCAACAATTGAATTCATATCATCAACGACCTGGAGGTTTACTGCAGTCATTACCTATTCTGGAATGGAAATGGGGCAACGTGACAATGGACTTTCTAGTGGTCCTCTCAAAGACAACAATGAAGAACGAAGCTATTTGGGTAATTGTGGGTCGACTAATAAATGTAACATATTTATTTCATTTATAGGAGACATTATCAGTGCATCTGTTATGATAGTTGTATATTCAGAAGATAATCTACCTGTATGGGGTTCCATGGACTATAGTTTCATATCATGACTCGTGATTAACTTCTCTCTTCTAGTAGGGATTGCAGAAGTCGCTTGGTACATATGAGTTATTGAGTATGTATTTTCTTCTATAGACAAATGGGAAGTTGGAGTGTATTATAAAAGTTATTAAGGATATTCTATGGGAATGTGTTCTTGATTTTGGTTGATCTTGCAAAAATCACTTGGCCTTAGTGTAATTTTCCTATAAAAAAGTTATTAGGATATGATACAGATGTCACCATTCAATGATCTTTATGGTAGGACATTTATATCACCACTATTGTAATGCCCCAAACCCAAAATCCTACAGAAACTCTATTATTATAATACATTATAATGATTACAAGGAATTAAATCCTAAATGACCAATTAGTTTAGAAGTCTTGGAAAATATATTACATGCATAAACATTACATTATAATTTCTAACATAAAACACAACCTTGATAATTCTTTGAGAATGTCATTATTATCCTAGCTTAACCCTCCACATCAATCATAAAACACTTCTTGAAATCCTGGGAAAATAAAACATAAGGAAGGGGTGATTTCATATTCTTAGTAAGGATAAATAATATAGTTTAATCTACATAAATAAGCATAAATTGTAAAGGAAAGGTAAAAAACTAAAACAGCAGACTAGTAAAACATTATATTCAACATAATATGGAAACCAGAAATAAAATAATTATATTTAAACATTCACATATATATTATAATAGTTGAGTAATCACTTGTAAAATAAATAACTAATCTCATAATTATAGAATTCATAGTTCCAGATATCTTAACCACAACGTCAAGGCCTCGTCCCAAGACCATACACAAATATTCTATCAAGGACTTATGCCAAGACACTAGTTTGTCTCATGAGACCTACCGATGCATTGAGGGGCTATAATGGGCCTCACTCATCACTTAATAATCCCAATTCATTCCTCATAGGAAAATGTTGAAACATAACATAAGCATTTGTATTTAAAACTAGCATACAGAATGTTAATACTTTAACCATAAACCATGAATGGTATAAAAATAGTATATCTACAATCAAACATATCATAAAATCATAAATAAAATATGGAATATTGTATAATAATAAATCAACCTCAAACAAGTATAAAATCAAATAAAATATGTTTACATGGATGAAAATGATTCATTAAAACTCTTTGGGATTGATCGCATCACGATTCCCTACATTATTTCAACCTTACATCACTGTTTTAAACTTGTTTTGTATTTAAAATTAAAAATATTATATCAAAATGAACATCCCATTTTATTCCATTATTAAATGTTTATCACTTTTAAAATGGTAAATTATTCTTATTTTGGTGATTTTATTGGAGGAGGTGATTTAGAGGGTCGAAGATGATCCATAAGAAAAATGGGTCAAACTACATGGAATCCCAAGAACATATGTCCATTATTTTGTACATTTTGTGAAATATGTGAATCAAAATGGAATGAAATTTTGTATAAATATCCTTAACTTCATGGGATACAACTCGTTTTAATTAAATGAAGCCCAATTCATTAATTAAGGTACCATCCAAAAAAATATGACCAGGGGATAGAATCTACACAAAGTCAATGATTTGGTTCTATATTTCAGCCATATCTCAGGCTATAATCCTCCATTTTCCACAAAATTTTACATGGATATATTCAATATTCTATAATAAAACTTTAAAGTTTTCTCCATATTTATATTAGTAAATTTACCAACCCAAAACCAAGACATAAGTGGTATATCGAAATATAGGTGCCCAAAACCACTTCCCATTTTGGCTATAAATTGGCACTTGAGGAACCCCATTTGCAAGTTCGACCAAGAAGTGAAGTGATAAAAATTTGGAGTTCTATAGGAGTCCTATCATAACCTTGTAGGTTCTGGAACTCTCTATACTCATAGGTAGATCTCTTGAAGCAAGGATCCCTTCATCGAAGCCTTTCTTTCTCATGTTGTAATGTTTTTGTTTTTATAATAAACTTCTTTGTTTCTATTTTATTTATTATATTTTCTTCTATTTTTTTAAATTATCATATTATTTATTTATCCTGTTTGTGATGGAATCAATACTAGAAATAATATTGGGTTCTATCCTTTCTAAACTTTATCACATGCAAAACATTTCTACGATGACTACACCACCCATGGAAGAGTAGATCTTTTTAGTAATAGATCTACCTATAACCTTATTCATTAATTTATTTTGAGTCAATGAGCTACCTTAATTAACTTAAATTGTTATATTAATTGATTTTTTAATTTAAATTAAACTAATCAATCAATTGAACAATAAATACAAAACACAAGATGTTGAAAATTGTGTAGATTGTGAGTGTGTGATCTTAATCGGTAATATAAAGACATATGAGTTCAATTTGTAGAGTTAGAAAATAATCCCTAAACTCAATTAGTCCTCATTTAAATAATTTATATGTCTTAATTTACCACTTAACATAATCTATCCTTATAACATCAATCAAAGCTAGGGGATGTGATTGCATGTTCTGAAGATAGCATGGGGTTTAATTCACTTCATCTTTGTGGTAAAGTTAATTCTTGTAGGGTTATAGAGTTAACAAATTAGGGATAACAATTAAAGGTATATTAATTTAAATGATAATAATTAATAAATTAATTAAGAGTTTGAGTTAGATCGATTACTCCTTCTAAAAATATTTTCTTAAAAAACATCTTCCCATTGTGTTTTATTAATCAAATTTCATTACAAAAACAAAAACAAAACAAATCTTCCTATATTAGTATTATTATAGATTTATAACTGAAACCCCACATCCATTTAATTATTTTTCTTCTTCCCTTTTATTTTATTTTCAAAATACCTTTAATATGTTGTTAAATTTACTTCCTCCATTGAGATATTACCTTAGTCATCCACTATAATGCACCTAATTACCCTAAAATCACACTTAATTTGTGAGCACCCACGATAGATCCATTAAAATTGACATCATTTCTGGGGAGGCAAGTATTTTATTCAACTAATTAGAGGGGTATTTTTACTTTTATTTTACTAGTTTTTATCTTCATTCTTCCTTTTTCTTTCCCCTTTATCTTTTATTTTCTCTCTCTCTTTATTCTTCCTCTCTCTTTTCTTCTCTATTGGACCATCAATTGAAAATTATTCTCATGATATAATGGTCTAATTTTATTAATTTCTAGGATTTATGACACATTCTCATCCCAAGAATCTCCTTGATATAAACCCCGAGATTGAGCGCAGCCTTAGGGCTCAAATCAACAAATCTTGGTCTACGGGAAGTGTTCACATTTACCCAGCTAGGGAATTACTACACTATAAAAATATTGAAGTTGGAAAAACATATGAATTTAATAAAAAATAATAACCAATGGTTGAAAAAAATAATGAACTTAATATAACCATTCGATAAATAGTTTCACCTGACATTTGTTGGAGTTGGTGGTCTAGAACCAACTACTTTGTACTTTATTCATTTAAATAAAAGCCTTATAACATCTTGATTGTTCTTCTGCATGACATGTCATGTGATAATTTCCTAAGGACATCTGTTGCATTAAAGGGTCGTATCGGATCCCTGCTATGAACAATGTTCTTGAATTTATGTTCTATGGCCGGATGATATTATTTGAGGGACACAAATAATACAGGTCATTAGGGGTGAGGAATCATAAAACTTTGAGGCACCTTCTCATGGTGTGCTCCCTTGGTAATATCCAGGAGGATATTATGAGAACGAGACCCGCCAGTAGGAAATCCACATTTCATAGTTTCATTAGATGTTCCTATCTGCGGACGTGTGTATTGGTCCTTAGACTTTAAGATTATTATTAGTGGGTATTACAACTCGCGCACTTAGATGTATTGACGAAAACTGTGAAGACACACTATTCGCATCGAGGTAGGATACGTTGGGTGCGTCAAGAGTAATACCACATTAATAGATAATGCGAGAAAGTTTTTGTCTCTTCCGTTCCATAACGGCAGTAGATATCTCAGGCCCTTTGATGTAATTGATATAGCCTAAATAAATCCATGGCAATGGTAAGGTATGGGAAAGTTCAATTCCGGGAAGTCAAAGAAAGAATAATCAAGCACATGGGTTGATGGAACTAGTATGCAACCCTCTTTATTGGAGATATCGAGACAAAGGTATTATATTACACGGTAAGTGTTCATAGGAGGTGACACGTCATTGCGACGTTAACTTCTTTCTCTATGGGTGCCTTGGTGTGTTGCTAGACTCTAACCTTGGACTTTAGGCAGGCTCAGCCTAATGCCACTGAGAAAGAGGCCTAGAGGGTCACACACTAAGTGTGTCCATGTATCTCAGTTAAATATTAATTTAACAAGTTAAATAAATATTATTCTCGACTGTAGTTTAATAATTATTTAAGGATGTATGATCACATTTATTTTGACACTTGTTATTCGAGAGAATATATATTGTGGACGAAATAATATAATTATTAGTGAGTAATGCAGTTACATTTATTTAAGAAATATATAGTCATTGCTCAAGGTCTAATAAATGTGGTGGAGAAAAATGGAAAATTAAATTACACGCTATGAATATTAAATATACACACCGTGTAGTTTTATGGAAAACAAGTACATTCCATGTATTAATTATTACACGCCGTGTTGTTTTTCCAGTTGGGATTTTGAGGATTTAATATTGTTTTATTAAATGATATCTATTATAATCAGCATGGACGCATGTCAAGGAATTAATAATTCGACATGGGGGTTTTCAATAAGAGTTAATGAAATAAATAAAACACGTAACGCGTTTATTTATTGTCATAACTCTATTAACCTCAAACCCGATTATAAATATTATCGCAACCCCAACATTTTGAAGAGAAATTGTTGTGCACATCGGATTTGGAAATACTCTCAAGACAAGAGAGAATTCCCTTTCCACCAAGAACGCCCTCAAGTTACGAGAGAAAGATCCTCCACCGGATCAAGGCTGTCGAAGGCGGACATCGCAAGCGAAGGTTCTTCCGCGCTAGCACCCAGAGATCCCTTCGGCGACATCCTGAGATACGTGACACATGTGTGGATCACCGCTAGAGGAATCCTACACTTGGATTCTATGACGCAACGACGGTTCACCGAATCGTGACCGGACACATCAACGAAGAAAGAATTCCAACGAGGTAATTCTTATGCATTAATTACATTAATTATAATCAACATATAATGATCCTCCTCAAGGGTTCCGGGAATCTTATTTTCTTTTCATTATTCATTATATTCCGAAGATTCGGCGTTTTATATCGTGGTGGATCTCGGATTGAACATTGTTTAACGTTAAAATTAAAGTTGGGCAAACCCACCAACGTGCTTCCGCTACGCCTGGAACCTACAAGTGGTATTAAAGCGGGGTCATATCATTGATTATAATTATTTATTTTTTCGTTGGTAATTTACGCATTTCATAATTTAGTTATTTCAATTCAAGTTTAATCATTCTGGAAATCTGAATATTGAGATCTATTCCTCCTCCCTCGTTTCTCGTTCACCTAACAGAAATGATTTTTTCTTTTAATTTTGATTAAAATAAAATAGAGGAACTCATCCGGAGGAGCCAAATGTTTCTGGCCGTATAACACCAGAATAAACGGCGTGTATTCAGAAGTACACATCGTGTAGTCTATGTTCAATGCATTGATTGATCCACCAAATCAGGCCATGTATTGGATTCTTTCTAAGAATTTAAGACATTGTGTGTTGACCAGAAATAGGTGGCACACGGTTTCCGGAATACACGTCATGTGGTCCAATGAACATGGCGTGTAGTCCCTTCGGGTTAGGGTTGGGTCGTGTACTCCGTACACGGCCGGCCTGGATGGAAACTGTGTAAGGCAGAAAATACACGGTGTGTGTCCCACTGTACATGCCGTGTACTCCAAAAATTTCCAAAGTACATTAACATGCCCTATCCCCGGGAGTGTACTTCGGATGGATGGTGAAGAAAAGTACACGCTGTGTACTCACCCAAATTACACAGATTTTTTAAAATTTATTATTATATTATACAAACCCTTGAGACGTGTCCCATGGTGCAGGCGTAAATCTGAGGCACAACACGTGATAGGTGTTTTATATATATGTTTTTAATTTCACATCTGCGTAATAAATGGGAATTCACCGGGTTGCCTCCAATGTACAAGTTACGTATAAGGATAATTTTAAATGAATTTATTTGTTTAAAATTATGATGGATGAGAATATCAAGGAAATTCAGAAAAGGTATTTAAGATAAAAGGATTGATTACTTAAAGAAAATTAATTTATTCGAGCGTGATTTATCTTAAACAAGAATGATTAAAGAATTGAATTCTAGTTTTATTTATGCACAAATATCATTACATGTATGGATGATCATGATCTAGACCGAGACATTTGTATGTTAATGGTTTCTTTTAATTTATTTATTTAAATTAAATTTGTTGGTCTGCGATCCATCTCCTCATTAATATGTAGGGACTGCACATCCAAGGATTCTTTTATGTAAAAACCCCTTTTACCCCTCACCTGCATGTGAGATAAATGCATATGTAATGGATGGAGCTCCCAATCTAGTGGAGGTGGCTCAAGTCAGGAGCCAAGGTGAAACCAATCCAAGGATATACAAAGGTGGACAGGTGGAAAGCTGTAAACATGAACCCAAAAGGTTCAATGTGTTTCTCCCCTAGGTCTTGGGTTAGTTTATCAACCGCTAGATAAACTAACCAATAGAAAATCTCATGATCATACCATTTATTTTATTTCTGTCAGTTTCATGGTTTATTTATTATGGGTGTGTTGTCATGATCACATAATTAATGAATTAAACGAGCATGCAAGATGGAACTAAAATAAAACCGTCTTATACGTAAATATTATCTTAGAAATGGTTAATCACTTAAGTATATCCCACTTAATATTAACAAACATGTAATCAAAGATAATAAAAATGGCAATTTATGTATAAGGATAAAATCCCTCAAAATAAATATTAAGTCAGCATAGCCTTCCATAATCTTGGTTAGAATCGAACCATAGTTCAAAGTGTTTGACCAACCCTAGTTGGGTTTCTTTCAATTATATGAGAATTCTAATTCAAGGTTTTGGGTTTACTTGACTTGGTTCGCATCAAGGGTTCACTGCCACAGCAATACTTGGTGTGACCAAGAGGCAAAGGTTGAGGAAATCTAAAAAGGATTTCAGGATTGGGGAGTCCACTCAGCGGATCAAGGAGTTGCGAGTTAATTCAGTTGGCATTTGGAATGCCTATCTAAAACCCTTCAAGTTTCTTGACCAACCCTAGTTGGGGTAATGCGAAGGGAAATATGGATCCTTGCCACTAGAATATTCACGCAACAAAATATTCCAAAGTCAATGGTGAGGGATATTGGATTTCAATAAAATAGTGGGAGACTAATAAGTATTAATTTATTTATTTGTCTCAAATTTTGTAATAAAGTACTAAACCTTTTCTCATCTTAAATTGTAGAAATGACAAGAAAATGACCTCAGACATATCATTGCGTACTATACTCAAAAAAGAAAACCTTCTCACCGGTACCAATTTCCAAGAGTGGTAGAGGCGTTTATGCATCGTCCTTCACCACGAAAGGAAATTATATGTGCTGGAAGAGCCTATTCCAGTTGCGCCTGGGAAAGAGGCTAGTGATGAGGAATTATGTCTCTACATGAAACACATGGATTATTCCACAGATGTCTAGTGTTTCATGCTATCATCCATTTCTAATGAGCTCTTGAAGCAACATGAAAACATGGACGCGTATAGCATGGTGTCTCACCTTAAAGATCTCTACCTAGAGAAGGCGAGACAGGAGAGGTATGAGATCTCCAATTCTTTGTTTACCATGAATCTTGGAGAGTCTGCGCCATCTGGGCCTCATGTAGTCAAGCTTATTGGCTACACTGAACGATTGGACATCTTAGGGATTAAATTCCCAGATGAGTTTCATACAGATCTCATCCTACAATCACTGCCCAAGACCTTATCTAGCTTCATTGTCAACTATAACTTGAGCAGCAATGAGAAGAGTCTATTGGAGCTTCTGACCTTGATTATCCAAGTAGATAAGGACATGGGGCATGACAAACCCGCGGTCCTTATGGTGAACAAGAATATGAAGGACAAGGAAAAGGGGTCAAAGACTTATAAACGGTCTGAAGCCCCCGAGCACCGTCCCTCCAAGAAGGGGAAGATCCAGAAGCAGGGCAAGGAAAGGGAGGCAGTGTGTTTTGCATGTGGCAAGCAGGGCCACTGGAAGAGGAACCGCACCCAGAAGTGTGGGGATGCTAAAGGTGTGTTTGTTATCGAGTGAAATCTTTCTATTTCTACACATTGGGTATTAGATACAGCTTGTGCGGCTCACATCTCTATTCAAATGTAGGAACCAAGTAGATTAAGAAAGATCACCAGAGGAGAGGTGGATCTTTGAGCTGCCAATGGCGCAAGGCTGGCTGTGTTGGCTATTGGCGACTACCACCTCTCATTGCTAACTGAGATGATTTTGGTTTTACATAACTTTTATTATGTGCCTAGTGTTACCAAGAACATAATTTCTGTATATTGTTTGGATATGGATGGATTTGTTCTCAAATTTGGAAATAAGGGTTGTCTCTTTTATAAGAACAATGTATTTTATGGTATGACACATTTAAATAATGGTTTGTATGTATTGAATTATGAAAACCAAGTGTTGGCAATCAATAACGAAACAAACTCACATGACTTATACATCACCCAGTTATGGCATCACCGCCTTGGTCATGTGAATGATAAGCGTTTGACAAAGCTCTAACAAGATGGCTATTTAGACTCTACTGAGCTAAAACCACTTGATAGATGTCACGCTTGTTTACAAGGAAAAATGACCAAGCCGCCTTTTGGTGGACAAGGTGAAAGGGCCACAGAGCTTCTAGTATTGGTACACACGGATGTGTGTGGACCATTTCCAGTAGAATCTAGAGATGGATATTCGTACTTCATTACTTTTACTGATGATTTGAGTAGATATGGCTATGTCTACTTAATGAGGTATAAGTCAGAGTCCTTAGTGAAATTTAAGGAATTCAAGAATGAAGTAGAGAATAATCTTGTTAAGAAGATAAAGAAGCTTAGATCAGATCGAGGTAGAGAATATCTGAACCAAGGGTTCATCGATCTTCTATGGGAGTCTGGGATTCTATCTCATCTCACTCCTCCTTATACACCACAGTGGAATGGTGTTAGTGAAAGGAGGAACCGCACCTTGTTGGACATTGTGAGGTCGATGATGATCCATGCGGATCTTCCATTATCCTTTTGGGGATATGATTTACAAACTGCAGCATACACATTAAACCGAGTACCAACTAAGGAGGAAAATTGAATTCCATCTGAGTTATGGAATGGAAGGAAACCCACTTTGTCGCGCACACGTGTATGGGGATGTGAGGAATTTGTTAAGGCCTTCTCAGGAAAAAAACTAGCACCCTGGGGCACTAAGTGTATCTTTATAGGATATCCCAAAGAAACGAAAGGATATTACCTATATAACCCTCAAGGCAAGAAAGTGACTATCGCCAGACAAGCCATATTTCTTGAGAGGGATCACATCCTCAAGAAGGATAGTGGGAGCAAGATTGACTTCGACGAAGTTGATGCTCAAGATACACAGGAGTTGGTACAGGAACAAGTTCCACAGGTCTCTGTGGAAGAGGTTCCAGAAACACAAGTACTGCGTAGGAGCTCAAGAGAGGTAAGGGAACCCGAGAGATTTGGTTTCCTAGTCACCGAGGATGGTGAATCATTATTGTTGGACAATGATGAACCTCTCTCCTACAAGGAAGAAGTAGAAAGCTCAGAAGCTGCAAGATGTCTAGAAGCTATGAATTTTGAGATGGATTCAATGTATCAAAACCAAGTTTGGGTTCTGGTCGATGAGCCAGTTGATGTAAAGCCTGTTGGATGCAAATGGGTATTCAAAGGAAAGATAGACATGGAAGGTAAAGATAGCACCTATAAAGAAATGCTAGTGGCTAAAGGATTCAGATAGTGTCAAGTAATTGACTATGATGAAACCTTCTCGCAAGTTTCCATGTTTAAATCCATAAGAATCATACTTGCCATAGCAGCTTACCATGACTACGAGATTTGGAAGATGGATGTCAAAATAGCATTACTTAACGGGAACCTTCAGGAAGATGTCTATATGACACAACCAGAAGGGTTTGTGACACCAGGTGAATCCAAACAGGTTTGCAAGTTGCATAAATCCATTTATGGATTGAAGCAAGCATCCAGGTCATGGAACATTCGATTTGATGAAGCCATAAAGGAATTTGGTTTCATTAATAACAAATGTGATCCATGTGTTTATCAGCGGTTTAATGGGAATACGGTCATCATCCTAGTGGTATATGTTGATGACATATTGCTTATTGGAAATTACATACCATCCTTATAGTCAGTTAAGGACTGGTTGAACAAGTGTTTCTCCATGAAGGACTTAGGAGAAGCAGCCTACATTCTAGGGATCAAAATCATTCGTGACAGATCCAAGAGGCTTCTTGGACTAAGTCGGGGTATATACATTGACCAGATACTAAATAGATTTAGTATGGAAAAATCCGAGAGGGGATTTGTTCCAGTGTCACATGGATTACATCTTTCTAAGAAAATGTGTCCCCAGACACAACAGGAGAAAGATAGGATGAGAAAGATCCCATATGCTTCGGCTATAGGATCCATCATGTATGCCATGTTATGTACCAGGCTTGATGTTGCCTATGCACTGAGCATGGTAGGAAGATATCAAGTAGATCCAGGAGAATAGCATTGGACTACTGTTACGACTATCCTTAAGTATCTGAGAAGAACTAGGGATATGTTCCTGGTGTATGGAGGAGACGAGGAGCTTTTCATCATAGGGTATGCTGATGCTGGTTTTCAAACAGATCAGAATGATCTGAAGTCGCAATCTGGATATGTTTTCTATCTCAATGGAGGATTTGTGAGCTGGAAGAGTTCTAAGCAGCTAGTTGTCTCCGATTCTACAGCGGAGTCCGAGTATATAGCGGCTTCTGATACAGCCAAGTAAGCCGTCTGGATTTAGAACTTTGTCCAGGAGCTTGATGTGGTTCCTAGCAGTAAAGATCCCATTACATTGTATTGTGATAATATGGCAGCTGTGGCTCTTGAAAAAGAACCAGGGTCACATCAACAGACAAAGCACATACTCTAGAAATATCACCTATTGAGGGATTTCTATCAAATGGGTGAAGCTTCAGTGAGAAGAGTGTCTATGGAAGAGAACGTGGTGGACCCCATGACTAAAGGCCTATCTTAGCAGAAGCATGAATTTCATGTGAGAGATAGCGGGTTAAAGGTGGTTAGTTGTTGGCTCTAGTACAAGTGGGAGTCTGTTGGAGTTGGTGGTCTAGAACTAACTAATTTGTACTTTATTCATTTAAATAAAAGCCTTATCACATCTTGATTGTTCTTCTGTGTGACATGTCATGTGATAATTTCCTAAGGACAGCTGTTGCATTAAAGGGTCGTAGTGGATCCCTACTATGATGAGAACCCAGAAGTGTTCTTGAATGTATGTTCTATGGCCGGATGATATTATTTGAGGGACACAAATAATACAGGTCATTAGGGGTGAGGACTCATAAAACTTTGAGGCACCTTCTAATGGTGTGCTCCCTTGGTAATATCCAGGAGGATATTATGAGAACGAGACCCGCCAGTAGGAAATCCACATTTCATAGTTCTATTGGATGTTCCTATCTGCGGATGTGTGTATTGGTCCTTAGACTTTAAGAATATTATTAATGGGTATTACAACTCGCACACTTAGATGTATTGAAGAAAACTGTGACGACACACCGTTCGCAGCGAGGTAGGATACGTTGGGTGTGTCACGAGTAATACTGCATTAATAGATAATGTGAGAAAAGATTTCTTCGTTCAGTTCCATAAAGGAAGTAGATATCTCAGGCCCTTTAATGGAATTGATATAGCATAAATAAATACATGTCCATGGTAAGGTATGGGAAAGTTCAATTCTGGGAAGTCAAAGAAATAATAATCAAGCACATGGGTTGATGGCACTAGCATGCAACCCGCTTGATTGGAGATATCGAGACAAAGGGATTATATTACACGGTAAGAATTCGTAGGAGGTGACACGTCATTGAGGCGTTAACTTCTTTCTCTATGGGTGCCTTGGCGTGTTGCTAGATGCTAACCTTGACTTTAGGCAGGCTCAGCATAATGCCACTGAGAAAGAGGCCTAGAGGGTCACACACTAAGTGTGTCCATGTATCTCAGTTAAATATTAATTTAACAAGTTAAATAAATATTATTCCTGACTGTGGTTTAATAATTATTTAAGGATGTTTGATCGCATTTATTTTGACACTAGTTATTCGAGAGAATATATTGTGGACGAAATAATATATTGATTATTGAGTAATGCAGTTACATTTATTTAAGAAATAAATAGTCATTTCTCATGGTCTAATAAATGTGGTGCAGAAAAATGGAAAATAAAATTACACGCCGTGTATATTAAATATACACTCCATGTAGTTTTATGGAAAACAAGTACACGCCATGTATTAATTATTACACGCTGTGTAGTTTTTACAGTTGGGATTTTGAGGATTTAATATTTTTTTATTAAATGATATTTGTTATAATCAGAGTGGGATCATGTCAAGGAATTAATAATTCGACATGGGGGTTTTCAATAAGTGTTAATGAAATAAATAAAATGTGAAACGCGTTTATTTATTGTCATAACTCTATTAACCTCAAACCCGATTATAAATATCCTCACAACCCCAACATTTTGAAGAGAAATTGTTGTGCACAACAGATTTGGAAATACTCTCAAGCCAAGAGAGAATTCCCTTTCCACCATGAACTCCCTCAAGTTACGAGAGCAAGATCCTCCATCGGATCAAGGCGGTTAAAGGCGGACATCGCAAGCGAAGGTTCTTCCGCGCCAGCACCCGGAGATCCCTTCGGCGATGTCCGGAGATATGTGACACACGTGTGGATCACCGCTAGAGGAATCCTACACTTGGATTCTACGACGCAACGACGGTTCACCGAATCGTGACTGGACACATCAATGAATAAAGAATTCCAACGAGGTAATTCTTATGCATTAATTAAATTAATTATAATCAACATATGATGATCCTCCTCAATGGTTCCGGGACTGTTCTTTTCTTTTTGTTCTTCGTTCTATTCCGAAGATTCGATGTTTTATATCGTGACGGATCTCAGATTGAACGTTGTTTAATGTTAAAATTAAAGTTGGGAAAACCCACCAACGCGCTTCAGCTGCGCCCGAAACCTACAACATTAACTATCAACCTAATTTTATTACATATCCAAACCTTGAATAAAACATTGAACTAAAATCTGGGTTAATTCACCTGCTTTCAAAATTTCACAGCCTCTCTTGTGAGGATCCCAACAAATTTTTAAAAGAATTTAATGTGTGTTTATCAACCCTTATACCAAGAAATGTCTTTGAAGATCAAATCAAACTAAGGGTATTCCTATTTTCACTTTATGGAGTTGCAAAGGATTGAATGTATTATTTACCACCTAAAGATATAACATGTTGTAATAGTTTGAAACTTTATTTCATTCAAATATTTTTTCCAGCATCAAGGACCAGTTACATTCACAAAGAGATCTCTGGAATCAAGCAAGACCAATGGAAGTCAATGTATGAGTACTGGGACCGATTCAAGAAGTTTTGTGTTCGATTCCCACATCACAAAATCCTTGAGAAACTTCTCATAAAATACATATATGAAGGAATCACACATATAGAGAGACGCATGGTGTATGCCTCAGTAAGAGGGGAGTTGGTCGACAAAAAAATAGAAGATGCACGTGCATTGATCGAAAAGATGGCACAAAACTCCCAACAATTTGGTGATCAAGGTACACCATATGTTAGATGAGTACATCAGGTAAGTCCATTCTCTCTTGAAATCATTAGATTGATACTAAGTTGGAAGAATGGAACACTATGGTGAGGCAGATTTCTTTGGCTCAAAAGATATCCCAACCCACTCCTATGAGGCCATGTGGCATTTTCACTGAAACAGACCACCCAAAGGACTATTTCCCCCAATTACAAGAGTAAGAGGATTGTGCAGTAGTGTTCCCTGGGAGACTATATCAGCAGTAAAAATAGCCACATCCCCAAAATAAGTTTGATTCCTTTTCACAAACATAAAACCAAGGGTGTAAGGATCAATGGGATATTATGTATGGCTTTGGAAAACAACAAAGACCCCCTTTCAACAAAACTTCCAACAGCCTCCACCTTGCCAGTAGGGTTTCAAACAACACCAAAGTTGATTTGAAACCCAAGAATCAACAATCCAAAAACAATGGAATCCCCCACCCAAGGAAGATTATAACACTTATTCTCTTTTGAAACAAATTGTTCTTAATCATTATAATGATCTGAAGAGTCAAGGTTCAGAGTTAAGAGAGTTGAAGACTCAAATGAGCCAAGTTTCTACTGCCCTCCATTAACTGGTAAGTAAGAATTCAAAAATTCTACCTTTCCAATGTACACTAAATCCCAAGGGGGTTTTTAGTGCCATAACATTGGGAAGTGATAAGCAAAAAACTGATACATCTGCACCTTCCATTCCACCAGGATTCACCTCAACTCTGTAGAAGCCCCATTCAAGAACCACTGATGAGCAGCCCAAGGATAAAGACAAAGGTAAGAAATAGATTGATGATGTTCCTCCAAATCCCCTTCCATTTCCAAACAGAGTTGTATAAATGAAGAATATGGCTGAATAGGCAATGTAAAAAAGAAATTTTGGATATATTCAGGTGTGTTGAGATCAACATCCCTCTACTTGAAGCAATAAAGAATATCCCAAGTTATGTCAAATTATTAAAAGAAATTTGTACCAATCGAAGAGGGATCAATAGAAATGAGAGGATAAATCTTGGAAGGAATGTGTCGGCACTCATTACACCAAATATATCAATGCAAGAAAAAGTGAAAGAATTCAGGTACATTCACCATCCCATACACCATAGGTAAGTTTCACTTTTCTGATGCTCTTTGTGATTTAGGAGCTTCCATAAATGTGATGCCTCAGTCTTTATTCACTTATTTATAGGTTTCTGAGTTGAAGCCGATGAGAGTAGTGGTTTAGTTGGTGAATACAGCTATAAAATATCCAACATAAGTCCTTGAGGATGTACTTGTTAAGGTAAAATACATGATCTTTCCAGTAGATTTCTATGTGCTTAACATGGAGGATGATCAGGTAAGTTCCCATGCTCCCATTATCTTTATTAGTCCCTTTCTCAAACTGCAACAATGATCATAAATGACTATAATGGTATACTTATGATGGATTTTGGAGATGAATATGTGATATTTAATTTTATGGCCTCCATTAAGTACCCCTCATAAGACCATTTTACTTTTGTTATCTCCCATTTTGAACCACCAAATAAAACCCCATGGAATTCTATTATCCCGTGCTTAGGTAGATTGTGAGTATTGGTTCTAGTTTGATTTCAAAGATCACTTACACACTTGTTTATAATGCAAAACACTCTCTTAGAATTTATTTTGAAATGGATTCATATTCTAATTTTGATAATTCTCACTTTGATTATAACATGGAGGCCGATTATGTTGATGGTTTTGAAGAATTACTCTCTAATTTTGATAATCATTATTTTGTTATTAATGTTCATTGTGCACATATTTCAGTTCCTTCAATTTACCCATCTGTACATCACCTCCTACATTGGAACTCAATTAATTTCCACTAAATCTAAAATACTCATACTTTTTAAGTGGTGAGAAATTACTTTTTATCATTTCTAACAATCTCTTTTTTGAAAATGAAGAAAAAATTTTGAATATTTTGAGGGAAAACATTAGGGTAATCAAGTAGACCTTGGGTGACATATCTGGTATTAGCCCCTCAATTTTCATGCATGGGATTATTTTGGATGATAGGGATAAACCAATGAGGTAGCCACAAAAATGTCTGAATCAAACTCTTCTAGAAGTTGTTAAAAAAGAAGATGACAATTTTCTTGAAATAGGTATAATTTATCCCATTTAAGATTCTCAATGGGTGAGTCCTATTTAAATTGTTCCTAACAAAAGTGGTGTTACTTTTGTTAAAAATGATAAAGAGGATTTAGTTTCAATGAGGGTGAAAAATAGTTGGTTTGTGTATATTGATTATATGAAACTAAATCAATCCACTCACAAGGACCATTTTCCCCTCCCATTTATTAATCAAATTCTTGAGAGACTAGTTGGGAAAACACATTATTGATTCTTGGATTGATTTTATGGATATTTTAAGGTTTCTATTGCTCTAGAGGATTAGTACAATACAAAATTTTCTTTTCCATTCGGTATGTTTGCCTACCGAAGGATGCGATTTGGAATTTGAAATTCCCCAGGTACCTTTGAGAGATGCATGGTGTGTATTTTTCTGATTTCAATAAGACCTACATGGAGGTATTTATGGATTTTTTTAGAGTATATGGGTCTTCATTTGATGATTGTATCTCCAGTTTGGGAAAGGTCTTGAATCATTTTATTGAGAATAATCTGGACATAAACTTTGAAAAGTTTCATTTCAGGGTAGAGTATGGGATTGTCTTAGGGCATGTAGTGTCAAAACATGGGATATAGTTTGATATATCTAAGGTAGATATTATTTCATCCTTACCTTATTCCTCATTTGTGCGTTATTTTATATCTTTCCTAGGGAATGCAGAATTTTACCGGCACTTCACCAAAGATTTTATTAAGATTTCTCTTCATATGTCGTGATTACTTTAAAAGGATTCTGATTTTGTATTTTATGATTCTTGAGGATCTTCCTCTGATGAGCTAATTAGTTTCTAACCACTCCACCAATCATACATCCTCCATGGTGGGAGCTTCCTTTTTAGAATATATGTGACACCTCCAACTTCGTAGTTGGGGATTTCTTATATCAGAGGGTGGAGGGACATTCACATGTGATTTCCTATGCATCGAGGACACCGAATTAAACCTAACAAAACTAAACAACCACAGAAAAGGAGTTTATTGACATCATATTTACTTTAGATAAAATTTTTTCATATTTCTTGGGATCCAAAGTAGTTATTTTTTTAGACCATGCAGCTCTTAGGTACCTCTTGAAGAAGACATATGGAAAGCCGAACTTATCCAGTGGATGCTCCTTCTTCAAGAATTAGATATATAGATAAAGGATAATAAGGGTTTATAGAAATTGGTGGTAGACCACATGAGTAGGCTTAATCACATATTAGAGGCTTACACCTTGGACCAATTACCACCTAGGGACACTTTCCATGATAAGCATCTTTATTCCATCTCAGGTACGCATCCTTGGTATGCTGATTTGGTTAACTACCTCTTTGCCTTTGAAATTACTGCAAATTTAATGAAACATCAGGTCCAAGAGTTAAATATTGAGTCAAGATTTTATGTTTGGGGTGATCCATACCTTTAGTGCATGTGTAGTGACCAAGTTATTAGGAGGTGTGTTCCTGATCATGAGTTTTAGTCTTTTTTACATTTTTTTCATACACTTGCTTGTGGAGGACAATTTAGTCCCTAATGAATACCTAGGAAATTCCTAGACTTTGGATTTTATTATCTTAGATTATTTCATGATGTTCTTATGTTTTCTAAGTCATTCTCATGTTTCCAACACACTAGGAACATTTCTAGTAGACACGAGATTCCCCAAAAACCCACATTATTCTGTGATATTTTTTATGTATAGGGCATTGATTTTATGGGTCCTTTTCCTAGTTGATTTTTTTTTGAATATTTTGGTTTCTATTGATTATGTGAGTAAATTAGTGGAGGATAAGGCCACTAGGACTGATTATTCTAATGTTGTAGTGGAATTTTTTAAGACAAATTTTTTTTTCACATTTGGAGTACCAAAGGCCATCATCAGTTACCAAGGATCACACTTATGCAATTGGAATTTGGACTTCCTCCTTTGTAAGTATGTGGTGACACAAAAAACATCAACACCATACCACCCCAAACAAATGTCCAGGCTGAGGTTTCAAATCATGATTTGAAACAAATTTTAGAGAAAATGGTGCAGTTGAATAGGAAGTATTGGAGAAAGTGATTAGATGATGCATTAGGGATTATAGGATAGCATACAATACACCCATCAGTATGTCCCCATTTTAATTTTTTTTTGGGAAATCATGTCATCACCCAATGGAAGTTGAGCATTGGGCATATTAGGCTACAAATAAATACAACATGGATTTTTCCCAAGCGGGAATTCAAAGGAATTTTCAAATTCAAGAGCTTGAGTATATTTGAATTTCATCATATGATAAATCAAGGATCTTCAAGTAAAGATAAAACGTAGTTCATGATATAATGATCCAACAAAGGGAGTTTCATGTTGGAGAGAAAGTCCTACTCTAAATTTCATTACTAAATATAATGTCGGGTAAGTTGCATTACAGATGGTTAGGTTATTATATCATATCTAATTTTTTCCCTATGTTGCAGTGGATATCACACAAGAAGACACTAGAAGAAGTTTTACTGTCAATGGGAAATGTTTGAAGCAATATATTGAGGAAATTTCTATTAATGCAGTGGATTTCATAACATTGCATGACTCTATTATCACTTGGGAATGTTAGGCTATTCCAGAAACTTTCACTTTTATATTATTTTTCCTGTTTAAAATAATGCATTTCATGTGAACATATCATCCCATGGGTTCACATTGAGGACAATGAAATATTTTAATTGTGGGGGAGGGAATGTTTTTAGTTTCGTAATTTCAATTGTTTTTCTGTTTTTCAAAAAAAATGTGTGTGTGTTTTTTAAATTTTTGAGTGTTTCTGAAACTTTTGAGATGAAATGATTCTAATCGCCCTTTTAAAATCCATATCAATGTGTGAAACAATTTATCCCATTAAACTTAACTTAAATGAATGCTGAAAATGACTTTGTTTCGTGTTCAAATATTTTGGAATTTCATGAAAAGTACTCAGAATTTTGAATCCCATGCTACATCTCACTGTCTTTATATTTGAAATCACTTTACCATGAGGCTTCTGAACCATTTTTTCATATTCTTTACATTCACCTCACTTCTTGAGAGAACAAAATCATGCATGATTAAACCAGAATTTGTTTTATTCCTATAAAAACTTGAGGGATAGAGCTACTTAGTTTTGAAATGATTGAGGAATTTCATTAGTTTTAAAGACCCCTTTTCTAATAATCCTTTTTATAATGGCCTACCTTTAACATTTGATACTTTTAGACCTTATAATCCATAAACATCTTATTAGGTTATCCACATTACATGCCAATTTTCTCTATCTGACCTTCTCTTGATGCAAAATTTCATGATCTAGTTGAACTTAAGTGTGGGGGAAGCTATCTGGTATTGTGCTACCTCATTTGGTGATAATTTGGGAGGAAAATAAAATCTTAAAGAGATGTTTTTTCTGCTAAAAAAACATTCTGTCAAAAGTTGTGCCTTTCTAGATCTGAATTTGTGCCTTTCTGGATTTCTAATGGAGAAAGAAAGTTGTTTCTTTTTTAGAGCTTATAAGAAAAATTATTTTTGAGAAGATTGAAAAGATTTTTGTTAAAATGATGAACTACATGAACATTCCTTGAGTTTTCATGATGAAGGAGCTTATTTTCTTCTAATAGGAGTGAGGAGGAGACTGTAATTGATTGAAAATTAGAATAATGTAGTTTTCTTGAAAAAAGAGTCAAGACCTCCTCAGTCAACCTTAGAATTTTTCACATCTAAATCCTACCAACTGAAATCCTAAGAACAGCCATGAAAAGTCCTCATGATAAACATATTTCCTTGACTCACATTTGATATAGATGTAGGAATTTATCAATATTACAGTGACCCTTATATGAGTTTAGATGAAAAAGACATTACTAAAAAATTCAAATTTATATGATAAGAGAAAATGCATGTGAGGTAAGTTTTTTGTGTGCATTGGAGGATAAATTAATTGGAAATATATTGAATTATATTAATTAATAACTTGGAATAATGGTTTTTTAAGGAGGCATGATATCATTTTTTTTATTTTTTTAAATTGGTATATCTCAAGGGAATGTGTTTTAAATTTCATTTCAGTTGGTATAATTGTTTACTTGTCACAATTTTTTAGAATACATGATTTGAGTTTTTTTCCTGGAGTGCAAAAGGGAAAGTGTGGGGGTGTGATCACATCATGATTCACAACTTTATTTCACCATTACGTCAGTATTTTAAACTTTTTTTATATTTAAAATTACAAATATTATCTCAAATTTAACATACCATTTGATTCAATTAATAAATTTTTAACACTATTAAAAAGGGAAACTATTCTTTTTTGATGATTTAGTTGTAGGAGGATGTGATTTGGAGGTTCAGAGATGATCCAGAAGAAAAATGGGAAAAAATGCAAGGAATCCCAAGAACATATGTCCACTATTTTTTTTCATTTTGAGAAATCCATGAATAAAAATGGGATTAAATTGTGTAGGACGCTCCATAAATTCATGGTATATAACTCATACCAAGAAACCAAATGCCAATTCATCTATTAAGGGGTCCATTAGAACCAATCTTTCTAGGGGACAGAATCTGCATGAAGTCAAAATTTTGGTTCTATATTTTAGCTAGATCTTTCATGTTAATCCTCCATTGATACGAAATTTTACATGGAGACATTAAATATGATAACCTACAACATTTCTATTTTTCATAGTCGATATAAGGAAATTTAAAAACCCAAAACTGAGATACAAGTGGTATCTCAAAATCTGGGTGCCCAAAACCAATCCCCATTTGGGCTATAAATTGGAACCTTGGGCACTCCATTTGCAAGTCTGTCTAAGGGGTGAAGTGATACCAATTTGGAGTTATATATGAGTTATCTCATAACCTTGGAGGTTTTGTAACTCTATATACTCACAGGGAGATCTCTTGAATCAAGGATCCCTTTATCGAATTCTTTCTCTCTTACTCATGTTGTAATGTCTGTGTTTTTATAATAAACTTCTTTGTTCCTCATTTATTTCTTCTATTTTCTTATATTTTGTTCAATTATATTCATATTTACACATCCTATTTGGTCTGGAATAAATAGTATAAATGATATTGGTTTTCACCCTTTTTAAACATTTTCATATGAGAAATGTTTCTACGATGGCTACACCGATCTACCTATAACCTTCTTCATTAATTTATTTTAAATTAATGAGATACTATAATTAAATTAATATGATATATTAATTTATTTTTTAATTTCAATGAAACTAATCAATCAATTTAACAACAAACACAAAATATTCGAGTTTGAGAATTTTTTGAATTGTGAGAGTGCGATATTAACCGGTAGTACAAAACCACACATGATCCATTTGTAGATTTCAAATGTAATCCCTAAACTCATTTATTCCTCATTTATAAAATAGATATATGCCTTAATTTAACACTAACCATAAGATATAATTATAAAATCAATCAAATCAGGGAGTTTTGATTTCATGTTGTGAAGATAGCATAGGGTTTAATTCACTTCATCTTTGTTGTAAAGTTAATTATCATAGGGTTTAGAAGTTAAAATATTAGGGGATCAAAATTAAGTAGATATTAATTTAAATGATAATTATTAATATGTTAATTAATAGTTATAGTTAGATCAATTACTCCTTCTAAAAATATTTTATTAAAAAAAATTCTCGTTGTGTTTTGTTAATCAAAATTCATTCCAAAAACAAAAACAATAAAATCTTCTTCTATTAGTATTCTTTTAGATTTATAATTAAAAAACCCCATACTTTTAATTAGTGTGCTTATTCCCATTTATTTTATTTTCAAAATCCCTTTAATATGTTGTTAAATTTACTTCCTCTTTTTAGAGATGACCTTGGTCAGCCACTCTGTTGGACCTAAGTACCCTAAAATCACACTTAATTTGAGAGCACCCATGACAGTGCCTTTCAAAGGGAAATATCCCTTTTTACTTTAAATAATTTAAAATTTGTGAAATTTTAAAATAAAAAATTTCTTTTGAAAATAACCTTCTAAGATTATAAATAAAACTTCAAAATAGTAAGGGGACATAATGGAATAAAATATCCACTTGCACTATATAAGTTAAAAAGAACATTCTTTCCTTAATTTTTTTGAAAAGGTCATAAAGTACCTTATTTGGAAAATGAACGAAAGGTTCCTTTCAAAAAAATTTATAATAGTAAAACATGGGTAAAAATGAATTTAATAATCCATTTTATAATAGTAAAAAAAATTGTGATTTTTTTTAGAAAACATGGAGTTTGATGATAAATATTTCCCATTAGATACTTACGCATCAACAACCTCGAATAATAATGAGATTGTGAAATTAACCCTTACCTAAGATCTTATATTCTACGTACATGTCCAAAAATCATGTATAATATTTATAAAAAGAATATTAACTTATATCAAAATCAAAATAATATTTATGATATCATATATGATTATTTTATGACTGTATATTACCTGTTTATTAACAATTCCAAGTTAATGCAACATTTCGGGTAATAATCACTTTGTTTCTTGTACATATTTTGACTTGTTATTCTGGGTCATATTATATAAATCATGATTTACTTACTTAAATAATGTATAATATTATTTTTATATCATATATATTCATAATATAAATATATATAATAGATATATTTATGAAATGGAATACACTGTTCATGGAGACAGTAGGTCGTACGTATGCATGAATGTTGTTTCCGTTTTCTTATCGTATTGAATAGATGTATGTTAATGACATATATATACATACATAAATATATGTATATATATATAATCTAAAACTTTCCTTATTATTTCATTTATTTTATAATTATTCATAATCTATATTTTTTATAGTCATTCTTGGATAGTGAACGTGGAAGATGAGTCTCATCGCGTCGTGGAGACTGTAAGTCGTACGTACACACGAGCGACAATATCATTTCATTAATAGTTAAATAGTATGGAATTGAATGGAATATTAATTTTAAATAAATAATATCATGTTATATTTATTATTTAATTCATTTATATTCATAATTATACGCATCGAAGTAAAGTATAGATGAAAATGAGTTTATACTACGGCGTGGAGACGGTAAGTCGTACGTACACATGCATGGTGATATTGTTTTTAATAGGTTTAGTAAAAGGGGGAATAAGGTTTTACCATAATCATAACAAAAAATAAGCATATATTATATGATGGATTTATTATTTTAGTGTGATAAAAACTTAGGAAGAGAAAGTAGAAAAGGAAAAAAACATTGAACGAACGGAAAAAACGATTACCTATTCTTCACGTGTCTCCTTTTTATTTGTACAAAAGGACTACTTAATTTAGTTTTCTGCCCAAAGTGTGGCCTATAGTTTGAATTTAGGGAAGTTGGGGTGAGTTTTGGTTAGGTTTTGTCTAATCCAAATGGATTTTGAGGTGTGAATAAAATATAAGGAGAAGTTAACTTTTATAGGAGTGGTGAGGGACACTTTAGAAAAGTCTTGAAATATTAATTTATTATAAATTTATTTTCACTTTATAATGTATAAAAATTGATTTATTTAGATTATAAGATGAGTATAGGTCTAAATCCTCTCAACCAATAAGTTTTAGATGAGTTTAGGTCAAAATTTAACCTTATTTTTTTGGTTTAACCCTTAGTTAATTAAGTTAACTTTCACCATGTCTTCTTGTATTTGCATACTATATAGTTAATATAGTCACTATAAAATGACAAGAGAATCTTAAGTGGATCATTAATGAAAATTTTTAATACTATTTATGTAATTTGGCCTAATATTATATTTTTATGAATATTATATCATTTAAAAAAATAGTGTTAATTTTAAAAGTTTATTTATGACAATTTTGACACTATTTAGTAATTTATTTTTGTTAAAGTAATAATAGCTTTATTCATTATAAAAAATAATTAACTCATACCTAACATATCAATTTTATCCAAAAAATAGTTTATGGCCTCAAAAAACTCCAATTATATTTATTTTAATAATTATAATATCATTTATTTCAATCATTCATTAATAAGATAATCATTACATCATCATTAGGTCGTAAATAAATGTATTTATTTAATGTCTAAGAATTATAAATAAAATACCATGATGTAGGAAATATTTTTATATTTATAATGAATATTTATAGTTTAAGTTATCATTTATATAAACCAAATTAAAAAAATTAGTTAAAAGATACATGTTTATGTTATATTACCCTTTTCTTTAAATTAAATATTATAAAAGGTCATTATCACACCCAAGTGGCTCCATGGGGTCCTACAATCTACCTAAGGATGATAATGGTTGGTAATATATCATAAAATAGTATTATTATATGTTTTAGGGTAGTTTTATATTATTATAATATTATTTTTTACCCATATTTAATTGATTTACCCTTTAACCATGGTGAATAAAAATAATTACTAAAGTTACTATTCATAATGACAAAAAATAAAAGGTAAATATTAAAATAATTTGGGAATTCTACTTCCAAATATGGGATAAATTTTTACAAATTAAAAACATATAATTGGGAGAAATTTATTTAAAATTAATTTCTGTTGTGAAAACCAGAGAGTGGGTTTTTTAAGAAGTAAAAAACTATCAAAATATTGACATGAGTTTATGTCAAATTTCAATATGAAATTACTTCAAATGAAATTTTTTGGATTAAATGATAAAAACATAATCCAATTACACTTTAAAACCAACTAAAAGGACAATCTAACTATATAGATAAATTAGATGAAAAATCAGTTTTGAATTAAAATGTAGTATTTCCCACTATTCATTAGAATATGGATTTTATCAGAAAAATACCAAAAGTTTATCCAAAATAAATTTTTATGTCCCGATTCTAGAGAATAATATAATTTTTTCAAATTTAAAATATAAAAGTGTCAAATATTATATTTAAAAAATGTCTTCTATGAAAAGGCAGAAAAACTGAATTTTTTTAAAAAAAAATCTTTTATTTAAAAAATTGAATTTGTTCTTATATTATGTATAAAAAACACATAATATGAATGTTAAAATTATTTGTGATATATATAAAATTAATTTTTTTAAATATAATTAAAAACATCTTTTTAGACAGCTGGTTTGATAGGTCATGGTGTGCTCGAACTCGGTGTGGCGTGTACCACAAGCTAAAATGGTGTTGTGTGTAGCGCGAGCTTATCTTGGTGTAGCTTACAACACAAGATATGGAATTAATTTAAAAATAAAAATACCATGGAATCTTTGGGTGTTACATTATCCCCTCCTTTAATAAATTGTATCCTCATGATTTTTAAATTTGGGTTCGGTAACTAAGGTTTGATTAATCAAAATCCCTTTATTGAAATATCACATCGGAAAAATTGGTTGATAAAACTACCACTTTAAAATAGATAAAGGAGAGTCGGAAGGTCACCTGATATATCATATACTAGGATTCCATGTAAGAAAATAAGTATATGGAAGAAAAAAATAACAATCATGTTTAGATTGAGAGCGATTGAGAACATGATTATGAAAAGGTTAACAACCATAAAGGTATAAATTTGTGATGATCCAAGGGGATATTATATTCTTCACAAAATAATGTACAAGGAAAAAATTTTTGGTTTTCAAGATCATTTCCCTAAAGTTAAATAACATGAGAAGAAATACTTACTTGATTTCACACTACTAGAATTTGAGGTATTTACGAAGAGCTATTTACGACGAGATCCTATTGCAAATGCTCTTTTGCGACGGAGTCTAATCGCAAATAGTCTATTGCAGAAAACAATGTCACAAATAGTTTTTTTGTAACGGTCCCATCATGAAAAAATATTATTTGCGATATGACGATTTATTATCACAAATAACTCTCTGATTATATATATTATATATATAAAAACCTGTTGCGATGGTCCTGTCAAAAATGGTATTTGTGACGGTCCCGTTTTTTCATCATAAATATTTTTCCAATTATATATATTATATATATAAAAACCTTTTGCGACGGGCCCTTAGAAAAAACATATTTGTGACGGGCCCAGATTTCCCATCGTAATTTTTTTTAAAAAAAAATATATAAACCATTTGTGATGGGTTCCCATCGCAAAAGGTCCCATCACAAATAGATAACAAAATAAAAAAAAATATTCAATAAAATTATGATAAATTAATATTAGAAAATAATATTATTATTATTACTTTTAATATAAATAATATAATATAATATAATAATAATACAAATAATAATAATATAAAAAATTATATTATTATAATATTAATAATAAAATAATACTAATAATATAATAATGTTATTATTATTATTAATATTTATGAAAAAAATGATATTAATATTATTGAAATAAAAAAAATTATAAAATATTAAAATTCTCAATATTCGCAAAAAATATATAAAATAATAATAAAATGTCATTTTTATTATTAGTCAAATAAAAAAACATTAAAAAAATATAATACTAATAATAAATAATAAAATATAAAAATATTAAGAAAAAATTGATGGAAATGGCCACGCATAGCTTCACGCATGCTATCATCGATCGGATACCATAAACCCTACAAATAATTTATAATATCACGTTATTAATGAAATAAATTTCAAAATAAATATTATTTATTTATTTACTAGCCAATGATTGAACATGTCGAGCTGCACATCAATGAGAATCTATTCTCATGTGATCCATGGCTGAGAAAAATAATTTTGCAAGATAGTTCTCCCCTATCCAGCAACTATATGCGCAAAGCTATGAAAAAAAACAAATAATCAAACAATTAGTATATAAATTAATTAAGCTAACTCAAATACACAGGTTACCATACCTCTGTGTGCGTAGATCGAAGCCAAGATGTGGATGTCGCTCGGGGATAGGGGCACGAATCATCAGTCATACAAGATCGCGCCCCCTCCACGTACCCCCTTAACCGCCAGTAGGCTGAGGGTCAGATGATCTCAAATCCTCCTCATCTAAAGGTAGCTCACCCTCCTAAAAGTGACAAAATACATCATCATCCATCTAAAACACAAAATGATTTTTGTTAGTGTTGGGAAAAAATCCCTCAAGGTATCATTGAAGCATTTTTGAGGTGATTGTGTTTGTTGACAAAGTGGACATCTGTGTTGTGATTGATGACAAAGAAAACCATGACATATAAATTTGTTGACAAAGGGGATTTCATGGTGACATGTCGAGTTCAAGGGATGTGGTTAATGATCCATGTTTGATTCAATAACCTAGACAAATTAATGGATGATCTAGAGGTGGTACAAAAAGAGCAAATACAAGGTGGCGTCGTTTTCCAGTGTTTGCCAAATTTTTGGGCCTGAAAATTGACAAATGAAGAAAACTGGTTTTTGGAAAAGGGACTTGCGCACAGTGTACATGAAGGCTTATAAACTTGTGCGCCATATGTTTTTCAAGATCAGAGCATCAAAATATGGCAAAGAGATAAGGGTCGCGCAAGTTTTGGGTTTGGTCGTGCAAGTGATTTGAAAAGTGTTTTTGGAAAAGGGACTTGTGCGCCGATTACTTGGAAGCTTGTGAACGTGAGCGCCTATTGTTTTTCAAGATCAGAACATGAAAATATGGCAAAGGGAGAAGGGCGCCCATGTTTGGATGTTGGTTGCGCAAGTGACTTTCAGGGGAAAGGACTTGCACGTCGAAACTTGCGCGTTGAGGGGATACTTGTGTGCCGTCACATAGGGTGTCCAAATGCCTATAAATATAGGACCACCCCTCCTCATTTTTCAGTGAGTTAAATAATTAAAAAAATTATAGCTCCTGTCGCGCAGGTGTGGTGGTCGCGTAAGTAGTGTGTGGTCGCGCAAGTGGACATGCGCGCCAGTGTTTGAAGTTGTACGTCGGTTGGTAGTTGCGTGCTAATATTGGTTTGGGGGTAAAAGGGGTTGAGTCGTGCATGTTTGGAGTTGAAAAAGATTGTTCTGTGCAAGTGGTTAAGGTATAATTGCGCGCCAGTTGTTACTTGTGCACCGATACTTGCACACCGGGTTAGACTTTCACGCCAAGTAAGGTTGATTCATGGCGGCTATTCAGGGCTGTGTGAAATATGGAAGGTTTCCCGATACCTTCGGTGCAAAGTGAGATTCATCTACGGGTGAAAGTTGGACTTCAACAGAGCATCTACATACAGAGTAAGACGCATTCCTTCATGCTAATGAAGAGACCTACAAGTATATAAACTGTGAGTGGATCCTTTCCGAAGCAGTGAGCAAAGGAATAAGAAGAAGGTGATCCTCTCCACTGGTAGTGAGCTAGAGAGAGAGAAATAGGGAGTGAACCTTGGGAAAGCAGTGAGCTGACCCTAAACATTGTAAAGGCAGTGAGCCTAGGACAGAGTGACTGTGCCAGAACTTTTGTAATCCACAGCTAGTAAAGTTTAGTTGAATTTGGTACGACCGAAATCTTGTCGGCGTATGCTCCTTGGATGTATCCCTTAGTGGTGAACCAAGTAAAAATAGATGTGTCATGTGCATTCTTTACTTTCTGTTTATATTGTGAAATAGGAAAGAGAGAGAAGAGTATTTTGATTAACAGTGAAACAAGATCATAATGGTCTTTAATTTTAAATTAGTAATACCCTGATTCACCCCCCCTTAGGGTACTCAGCCTTGTGGACCTAACCGTTAGAAAATAGTTAAAAATAACTATTATATATAGATATATATTAATTATGATTATAACCAGCATTTAATTTTGTCGATTTTCACCTTCATCATCATCTTCATATATGACGATGTCAATGTCTTCATATTCCTCCTAAGAATCATCAATATCTATATGATCTTCAATTTCATTATCTCTTTCCATTTCAGATTCATTTGAACATCATTAACATCATCGTCATTATTGACCCTTAATTGTGGGTTGTCATCATCGATATTCATGTCTCATTGTGAAAAAGATGTATTTTGAGTAGTCTCTTAAAAAATTTCAATTTCTTACACTTCAGTGGAACCACATTCACTTTGAGTAAACTGATTTTCTAGAGATTTCATTTTTATTATGCTCCACCAATCACTCAAGTCTCTTGAAGTAGCATAGTAATTTGTGAAATAATTTTTATGTACTTGTTGAGCCAGTAAAAATGGTTCATTAATTACAAGAAGAATTTTATAATTAATATCAATAATTCCAAGATTCATATGAACATGCAATCCTCTCTCAGTATCCAACCATCGATATTTATACATCATTATGTAATTTTGTCCTAGATAACATAGTTCAATAATTTCATCCAGCATTCCATAAAATTCAACCTCAGTTTCACTATGATGAGATCCTCTCAAGAAAACTTTAATGTTCATTGTTTGATTTATTACCCATATGCACGTGTATGAAATCAAAAACCATTCACCATATATGCATTATGAGATTTAACCATTTTGGATGGTGGGTTCCTCTAAATACATAGTCGTTTATCAATTTTATCAGCATGTTGAGACACTTTAAAATTGGTAAAATAATTATCAATATAATAAATAATAATCTGTATTGATATGTTAAAACATAAATAATTTATGTTACTAGTTTTTGAAACCATTGGGAAAAAATTGCGATGTTCTTTAAAAGAAACTGTTGTGATTTTTGGAAGTTGTTTCTTGATCATATAACCTAAAAATAAAATAAGTTTACTTACTACAAACTAAATTATATAATAAGTTATAGAAGCGCTCATAGTACAAATGATGTCATTTATTCGAAATTGAGAAGAACATATGTATGATCTCTGTGGTGTTCATCATCTGAAAGCCATCATTCATGAACTCCTACGAAGAAAATCTCTGGATGATTAAAACCTGATAATTGATTTCTTATTTCATCATAAAAATTACCCTCATTATATCCCATGTGGTTTTGTTTTGATGGATATTCAGATTCAAAATAATGATAGCATAAAAAGTAAATTCCTCTTGCAAATAAGCTTCAACAATTGAGCCTTCATCTGATGCTTTATTATGTACTTTTGTCTTCAATTTATGCATGCATCTCTCAAATGGGTACATCCATCGAAACTGTACTGAACCTCCATAATTTTATTCATGTGGAAAATGTAATATCAAATGTTCTGTTGAGTCAAAGAAAGTCGGCGGGAAGATTTTTTCCAGTTTACATAAAATTATAACAACATCTTCTTCTTGTTTTCTTAGTGTATCATAGTCTGTTGTCACCTCAAAAATTTCTCTAAAAGAATATGATATATCTATTATCGAATCCCAAATCATATAATTCAACAAACCTCTTAATCCAATCGGCATAATTATTTCCATTATAACATGAAAAACATAACTTTTTAATCTGGTAATATGATCATTCTTAACACATCTGCCCAAATTGGAAGCATAGCCATCTGGAAGTCTCAAATATGCAATCCACTAACAAAATAATAAGTGACTCTCTTTGGATAGTGTATAAGATTCTTTTAGCTTCATTAACCTATGTGATCTAACATTTTCAAACAGTTCAAGTTCATGTTGCCTATAAATTTGGGCAAGATCTAATCATTTCATTACATTATCTTTGGTCTTACCTAGTGTATCCAAAACTGTATGAAATAAATTATCAAAATAGTTCTTCTGAATATGCATGACATCCAACATGTGGTAGACCAACAAATCATACCAATATTGAAGATCCCAAAAAATGTTTCATTTTATCCAATTGTGTTATTTCCCAAAGCCATGAATTTTATGTTGGTTTATTGTTGGACCAAATATGATGAGAGGTGATGAAAATACCACTAATTTTAACTCTATACCTGATATCATTTTTGGAGGTCCATCCCTTTCAATTGTGCCTTCTCTAAAATTAGATTTGTTCCTCCAAAAAGGATGATTGGTTGGAAGAAATCTGTGATGATAGTTAAAATAGCAAGGTTTTTTTCATTGATGAGCATAAATTCTTTTTCGTCTCTTATACAGAAAGGATGTGATTTTGAACCATGTGTACTCCAGCTTGAAAACATTATGAAAAATGTGGTTCTATGAATGAGTATCCAATATCATGTGTACGAGATTGGATATGCATACAAAGAAGCATATTTTTAATAATGTTTTGAGTTTGTGAGAGTTTAAAGGAGAAGAGACATCGAGCAAAAGGAGTTTCTCCATTCCACTAAAAATCGTTCCAAGTTTTTTCAATTTATTACAATTATCCCTATTTATTTCTAATTGTTGTGAATTATTGGTAATTATTGCTAACTATTGCTAATTATTGCTAATTATTTCTAATTATTACTAATTATTTCTAATTATCGCTAATTATTGCTAATTATTTCTAATTATTGATAATTATTGATAATTATTGCTAATTATTTCTAATTATTTCTAATTATTTCTAATTATTTGTAATTATTCGTAATTATTTCTAATTATTGCTTATTATTGGTAATTATTGTAAATTATTTCAAATTAATGCTAATTGTTGTTAATTATTTCTAATTATTGCTAACTATTTCTAATTATTACTAATTAATTCTAATTATTGCTAATTATATCTAATTATTGCTAATTAATGCTAATTATTAGTAATTATTGCTAATTATTGCTAATTATTGCTAATTATTTCTAATTATTGCTTGCTAATTATTGTTGTTAATTATTGCTTTCTAACTATTTCTAACAATGGTTAACTATTTCTAACTATTGCTAACTATTACTAATTATTGCTAATTATTACTAATTATTCCTAATTAATACTAATTATTACTAATTATTACTAATTATTTTTAATTATTACTAATTATTACTAATTATTTCTATTTATTAGTATTTATTAGTATTTATTAGTATTTATTAGTATTTATTCCTAATTATTGCTAATTCTTGCTAATTATTGCTAATTATTGCTACTTATTTCTAATTATTGCTAATTATTGCTAATTATTACTACTTATTTCTAATTATTTCTAATTATTGCAAATTATTGCTAATTATTGCTAATTTTTTACTAATTAATGCTAATTAAAACTGATTATTACTAATTAATACTAATTATTACTAACTATTACTAATTATTACTAATTATTACTATTTATTACTAATTATTACTAATTATTACTATTTATTATTATTTATTACTATTTACTAATAATTATTAGTAATTATTAGTATTTATTAGTATTTATTACTAATTATTAGTATTCAATAGTATTTTTTACAAATTATTAGTATTAATTACAAATTATTAGTATTTATTACTATTTTTTACTAATTATTACAATTTATTCCTAATTATTACTAATTACTGATAATTATTACTAATTAGAGTTAATTACTATTAATTAATGCAAATTGCCGCTAATTACAGCTACTAATTACTAATTAGCGCTAATTATTTATATTCGTTACTAATTATCATTAATAATTCATAATTACAACTAATTATTAATAATTAGTACTAACAATTTCAATTTATTATTACAAATAAATATTGATGACAAAAATAATCTAAATCTAATTTAATTACAACTAATTAACAATAATTAAAATTAATATAGAATAAATAAATATTAAATTAAATAAAACACAAATACCTTTAAACTTGATCATTTATAGGTGTAGACGACTTCAAGACTTGTTCATAAAAAAACTTCAACTCAGAGAAATTTTAACTCTAAAATTAGATTTTAGAGAGAGAAAGTAGGAATTGAGAGGAAGAATGAAAAGAACGGATGGGGATATATATAGGATAGATTATTTGGGATTGTACTATTTGCGACAGGTCCCATCGCAAATACCTTCGGCCGCATTAATTACTGTCGGCGGTTAAAAGGGTATTTGGGATGGGACCCGTCGCAAATAGTAACCTTCCGACACAGTATTTGTGACGTGGGAAGATCCGGTCACAAAAAGTATTTAATGCTGCATGGTATTTGCAACAAGGGGTGCCTTCCCATTTCCAATAGTATTTACCGCCGCTGGGTATTTGCAATGGGGAGGTCCCCCGTCGCAAATACCCTTCTTGTGGTTTGGCGCGCAATTCGTGCCACACCACGCCAAACCTTTTGCGACAGGACCCCTAATCCCATCACAAAAAACTAATTATTTGTGACAGGGTTAGGGGCTCGTCGCAAATAATCTCTTGGAAGGGCTATTTTGTGATGGAAATAGATCTTGTCGCAAATAACCCGTCACAAAAGGCCATTTTTTCCGTAGTGTCAGTACAATCTCACCGTTGGTCATGCCTTGAACAATTTCCCCTTCATCTCTTATTCAAAGAAATGAAGTTAAATTTATCATTCCTGAAGTGTTGGAAGATCATGAAATCCATAAATAGAAGATAAGTCATTCCATCTATCTCGACAAAAAAAATTATCACAGGTTACCACATATACATAATTCCATCAATAGTGAGATAATGCATTAATCTAACAAACTTCAACCTTAGTATAACTTATACTATCCATAAATAGATAACCTTACAATCCATCTAAAAACTGAAAATATACAACTTTAAAAATAGGTGAACCAAATCACCTTAGCATTTATCTCTCATATCTTATAGGGTAGTTCTTGGTTGTCACATTCCAAACATATGAACACCTTCATCATGTATTCTCTTAAGTCATGGTAACAACCTGAATTATCATATATCCTTATTGAAAACATGAATGTTTCCTTGTTCCAAAACATAGTGGATCATTCCTTAAGTCCCAAATTGTTGTATACTTCATCCATGATATCATAACCCTCTTCTCGACAAATCCATAATTAGTTCTCATGAAACTAGCATCATCCAATTTACTTATTCAAATCCAACATATCTTTACCCAAACATCATTATCTTTACATAAGGAATATATTAAGTGTTATATTTACCTTAATAATATGTTATCCAAATATAATCTTACCCTTAAATCAATTTTATTATCCATTATAAATATTCAACATATTCTTGAAAATCCTTAGTGAACAACATAAACTGAATACTCCTTATATAATTCACTATTCATAATTCTTGGATCCAAATACATAAATAATTCAATCTTTCCAATTTAATGGTTGGCATGGACTAGGTCCTTCATTGTTTTAGAATTAGATTCTAATGTTTGGGCATTGAGTTGGTTAATTCCCATGATTTCCACATATGAGACAGTGAACTCCATAACAATCGATCACTCTATGACCCTTTTTCCCACATAAATAACATCTTCCCCTCCATTTGAGGTATTCCTCAAGGTTTTTCCTCCCTTCCTCTTGTCATGTAGGAATCCAAATATTCTTTCCTCTATGCTCCTTAAAATTTAAACATTTATAAATGTCCATCTTCCTCTTATGCAATGTGTTAGGAAAGTCATCAAATATTGCATTGTTAATTATATATAGTTATAACTGATTTGGCATAATCACAATATCTTTCTCTCCGGTCATTATCCAATTTTGTTTCTCAAAATCACCAGATTTTCTATAAAACTCAATGTTAATCCTATTCCTTCTAGTTTCCTCCATTAATTAACACCTGAAAGCACTGGGTGAGAAACACATCTCATTGAAGAAAACCACATAATCAAGGGAAGGTAATTTTAATCTATAATATCTTTGGTTTAATACTAGTTTATCCATTATCGTTACCAAAATTCTAATGGGTTATTCTATACTTATCCTCAAAGTCTATCTTAGGGTTATGATCCCTAATCTATGTTATCTAAATCTATTTCCAAGGTTGTTGATAAACTTCCTTTAATACCAATTGTAATTCCCCAACCCCATAAGCCCAGAGCTAGTGCATTGTTTTAATACATTGGCATGATTAAAAAGAATCAAATCCCAAAGGACCAATCTATTTACCAGTATTGGAAAATAGATCACATACATGAACTTTACATTACAATTTCTAACATAAAACATGTCATAGATAATACTTTGATAACGCCGTTATTCCTCAATCTTAACCCTACATATCAATCACAAAACACTTCTTCACATCCTGGTTAAATAAAACATAATAAAGAGGTGAGCTTAGATGCTCAGTAAGGATAAACAATATAGATAAAGCTATCAAAAATAAGCATAGATTGTTAAGGAAAAGTTCAAAACTAAAACACAAGCCCTTTAAAACATTATATTCAGCATAATATGGAAAGAATAAATCAAATAATTCCATTTAAACATTCACATGGATATTCTAATTGTCTAATAATCACATCTAAAATCAATAACTAATCTCATAATGAGTGAATGCATAATTCCATACATCTTAACCATTAACTCAAGGCCTCTTGCTAAGACCATACACAAATATTCTGTCAAGGACTTATATCAAGAAACTATATTGTCTCTTAAGACCTACCTACACATAGAGGGGTTATAGTGGGATCCTCCCATCACTTACCAAGTCCAATGAATTCCTCATATGAAAAGGTTGAAACATAACATAAGCATTCGTATTTAAAACTAGCATAAGAAATGTTAATACTTTATCTATAAACCATGAATGGTATAAACATAGAATATCCATATTCAAACATATCACAAAACCTTAAATAAAATATGTAATATTGTATCATAATAAATAAACCTCAAACAAGCATAAAATCCAAAAAAGGATGTTGACAAATATGAAAATAATTCATTAAAACTCTTTGAGGGAAATATCCATTTTTTACTTTAAATAGTTTAAATGTTGTTCGATTTTAAAAAAAATACATTTCTTTTGAAAATAAAATTGTAAGTTTGTAAGAAAATCTTCAAAATGGTAAGGCGAAAAAATGGTGGAAAATAGATACTCATGTTGTATAAGTTAAAAAAACTATATTTCCTTAATTTGTCGAAAAGGTCATAAAGTACCTCATTTGGAAAATAAACGAAAGATTCTTTAAAAACATTTTTTAAAAATTCAAACATGGGTAAAAATGACTTTAAACATCCTTAGGATAATAGAAAAAAAATTATGAAAATATTTTTAGAAACATGGACTGGGATGGTAAAGATGTCCCAGTAGATACTTACGAATCAACAACCTCGAATAATAATGAGATTGTGAAATTAACCATTACATTACATCTGATATTCTTTATACATGTCTAAAACTCCTATATAATGTATGTAAACATATTATTAACTTATATCATAATCAAAATAATATTTATTATATCATATATGATTCTTTTATAACTTTATATTACCCTTTTATTAACAATACCAAGTTAATGCAACATTTCGTGTAATAATCGATTTGTTTCTCGTATATGTTTTTACTTTTTATTATTGATAATATTACATAAATCATGATTTACTTACTTTTAAAATGTCTAATATGATTTATATATCATATATTTTCATAATATAAATATATATAATAGATAGATATATTAAATGTAATACACCATTCATGGAGACGGTAGGTTGTACGTACGCATGAATGTTGTTTCCGTTTTATTATCATATTGAATAGAAGTAATTGAATGAAATATATATACATATATATATATATATATATATTATTCTAGTAGCCTTGTTATGTCATATATTTCATAATTATTCATAATATATATTTTTTTATATTCATTCTTGGATGGTGGTCGTAGAAGACGAGTCTCAATGTGTGGTGGATATGGTAACTCATACATACGCACAAGCGATGGAATCATTTCCTTAATGATTAAATGGTATGGAATTGGATAAAATATTAATTTTAAGGAAATAATATCATGTTATATTTATTATTTATGTCATTTATATTCATCACTATACCTGTTGAAATTAAGTATAGATGAAAAAAGTTTAGAATGGTTGTCCCATAATCATAACACCATTTCAGAATATAGTAGATGCTAGAGTTTTTATTTTAGTATTATAAAGAATTATTAATAGTAATTATAAGAAGAAAATAGCTTTTAAAGAAAGGATAAAATGATTACCTCTTCTTCGGATGTCTCGTATTGAAGTTCACAAAAGGACTCGTTAAGTTGGTTTTCTGCCCAAAGGGTGGCCTCTAGGATGAAGTGACGGAATTTGGGAGGAGTTTTGTTCAGGTTTTATCTGAGCCAAAGGTCTTTGGAGGTGTGAATAAAACAGAATAAGAAGTTCCCTTTTATAGGAGAGGTGAGGGACACTTTAGAAATGTCTCAAAATATTAATTTATTATAAATTTATTTTCACTTTCTAATTACTTAAAAGTAATTTATTTCGAGTATAAAAAGAGTATGGGTCTAAATAATCACAAAATATAGGTTTTATATGAGTTTAGTTTATGAATTTAACCTTATATTTTGGATTTAACCCATGGTTAAATAAGTTAACTCTTATCATGTCCTCTTGTATTTTTATACTATATGGTTAATATAGTTACTACAAAATTCCAAAAGAACCTCAAGTGAATAACTAATTATATTTTTAACACTATATAATTCATTTGGATGAATATTATATTTTTATGACTATTATATCATTTAATAAAATAGAGTTTTTTTAAATCATTTATGTCGATTATGACACTATTTAGTAATTTATTTTTGTTAAAGTCTTAAAAACATTATTCCTTAGAAAAAAACATTAAATAATCCCTAACATATCAATTTTATCCAAAAAAATTGTTTATGGCCTCAAAAAACTCAAATTATATTTAGTTTAATAATTATAATATCATTTATTTCAATCATTCATTAATAAGATAATCATTACATCATCATTAGGTCGTAAATAAATTTATTTATTTAATGTCTATAAATTATAAATAACATACCATGATGTAGGAAATATTTTTATATTTATTGTGAATATTTATAGTCTAAGGGATCATTTATATAATCCAAATTACAATTATTTTAGTTAAGATATACATGTTTATTTTATATTTCCCTTTTATTTAAATTAAACATTATAAAAGGTCATTATCACACCCAAGTGGCTCCATGGGGTCCTAAAATTGACCTAAGTATTCCTATGATCGTCCATATATCATCCAATAGGATTAGGACATGTTTTAGGGTAGTTTTATATTATTATAATATTATTTTTTTCCCCTTATTTACTTAATTTAACATTTAACCATGGTAAATAAAAATAATCAATGAAGTTACTATCAACAATGTCCAAAAATAAAAGGTACTTATTTAAAAATTTTGGACCTTATGATAAAAAATATTGGATCCATTTTCTCAAATTAAAAACACATAAATTATAGAAATTAATTTAAAATCAATTCCTATTGTTAAAACCAGAAAGAATGTTTTTTTAAGAAATAAAAGCTATCAAAAGATTTACATGTTTTTATGTCCAATTTAAATGTGAAATTTCTTACAATGAAAAAATTTGGATTAAATGGTAATAACATAATCCAATTACACTTTAAAACCAATTAAAATGATAATCTTACTATATAGATAAATTATAAGAAAAGATGGTTTTGAATTAAAATGCAGTATTTCCGACTATTCATTAAAATATGGATTTTATCAGAAAAATACCAATAATTTATCCAAACTAAATTTTTATGTCCCTATTATAAATAAGAATTTAATTTTGTCCAATTTAATATATAAAAGTATAAAATATTGGATTTAAAAAAGTTTTTCCATGAAAAGGCAAAAAAAACTATACTTTAAAAAAATTCTTTTATTTGAAAAAATAATAATTTTTCCTTATATTATATCTAATAAATACATAATATAAATGTTATAATTATATGGGATATATATAAATTTTAAATTTTGGTTAATACAATTCATAACCGCTTTTTAAATGGCTAGCTTAATAGGTCATGGTGCGCTTGAACTCAATGTTTCATGTAGCAGAAGCTAAGATGGTGTTGTGTGTAGTGCAGTCTTATCTTAGTGTATAGTACAACATAATCTATTGAATTTATTTAAAAAGAAACATACCTTGGAATCTTGTAGTGTTACAGCTATATTGGATGGAAGAAAGTGAGTCAATGTTGTGGGGACCAAGTCTCGTGTAGGAGACTTCGAAACATGTGTAGCTAATACAGAAACGTATGGCTATGACTCTGAGTAGAAAAAATTCTTATGATAATAGATGTCAATGACCCCTAGAGTTTAAATAAGGTTATCATGTATTTCTTCAGGTGTCATCTAGGTTGGGTCACTATAGGATATGGAGATAGGTAAGTTGTCACCAAAGTTCGTTGGATCATTTATGGTAGTGGAGATAATGAGGTTTGTGCCATACTTATTGGATCTTCCACAAAAATATAGTTCTATTCATGATGTTTTCCATGTATCAAAACTATGGTTGTGTCATCCCGGACATACTCATGTGATCGATGTGGATGATGTTGAGCTTGAGGTAGATGCTTCCATTGAGAGGCATCTGATACGTATTTTGGATCATAGTGAGAAAGTGTTGTGGGGAAAGACTGTGTCAATGGTTCATTTATTATGGAAACATGGGCATGTGTAGGAGGGAACCTGGGAATGGGAATCAGATATATTGGATTAGTGGCCCGATATTTTTGGTTCAATATCTTAGAGATGCTTTGGAGTGCAGCTCAAGGATGGTTTGTTACAAGTTGGGGAGATCGTAAGATTTTGACCATTTATGTAGTTGACTCGGGCTTGTTTCCAGGTAATATTTTGTCCTTATTTGATTTATTTTTGTTCATATTATAACTTGGGGTGTGTTTGGGTGGAATTTTGAGAAAATATGAGGAAAAATGGTCGTCCACGAATGGTGTATAGTTATGGAAAACAATACTCCCCAACCCATCAGACCATGAAATCATAAACAGTGGGAAATTTCATGGTTGGCACATAGTTTTTCAAGTTGTGTGCCCTATTAAGAGTAACTGTGAACCCCTAACATAATAGGAACACAATTGGCACAAGGTTAGTAAAAATATTGTTCCCATACCTATTTAACCATGCACAAGAATTAATTAAGACCTACAATTATTTTTAAAAGTCCTTGAACCCCAAAAAGTCGCCTATTTAGACCCCCCCCCCCCATTCCACCCCAGGAGGTATTTCATGTTTTTTATCTTTACAAATGGATTAAAAGGCATTTAGTACTCTGTTATTTGTGATTCTATACCCATATTGAATATTTTCTCCTCACCTGGTAAGTGGATCCTATCTCATTGCTTTCCCGTTCATCATCCTTCCTTATCTCATTCATTTGGTGGGAATTAATATTATATTTTGATAGATTTAGATCAATATTTTTTGAATATAGAACTAGGAATGTGGATCTGGATTTATAATTAAAGATATTTTTATTTTTTATCTTGATTTAGGGTTTTGGGATTCGAATCTATATCTACATCATTGTGCCGCTAAATTTTGGGGATTTCCATTGGGAAATCATTCATCAATGTATTGAGGTAGGTGGTCTAATATTCCAAACCCATATTTGTGATTTTAATTTCATGTATTAAACTTTATAATTGCTAGGTTTCATTTAGAAATTGGAAATTCATAACCATATTCCTCATAAATATATTCTTTAGTTTTTTATTTTGGATAATTTAACATAAAATTCCTAATAGAACCACACCTAAAACATTCCAAATGGATAATTTACTTATACATTAATTTACCACTTCTTATTTTTATGTAGATAAGGGATATAACTTCATCAGATTTATATATCACGACGTTATCATAATCTAAACAACATGAGTCTTCATCAATAACAACCTTCTTCTTAAACTTCTCAAGTTACAAGTATTTGAATACAATATAAATTTCAATTTTTCTCTTTTTCATGACATAATTATCTTTCTTCATTTAATATGATTTACAAATTTTTTGCAAGGCATCAATAGAGGTATCACCAAGATCTTTTTCATCCAAAGTAGATACTTTTGTATCAAACTTTTTAGTTAAGATACACAATATCTTCTCAGTGGTATTAGAGTATTCGGACTTCTAACAGTATCATCTGATCATGCTAGAAAATTCATTAGCCATTATGAAGAAAAATTCAATAGTCTCATCATTATTATTTTTGTGATATTCATATTTAAGTCTCCAAAACTTAAATTTATCATCCTTTAATGAGGTATTTCCTTCATAGTTACTCCTTAGTTTTCTTAATTACCTTTATCTATTTTAATTACCTATAATTTCATAAATCCATTTTTTGAAAGAGAAGATAAAATAGAATTTATAGCATGACCATCATTATCTATATTCCTTTTTCTAGCTACTATTATGGTAGAAACTTCATCACATGGGGTAAATCCCTAAGTTATAGCTTCTAATACATAATAATCGATAAATTGGAAAAATGGAAACATTCTTTCCTTATATGCAGCAAAACCATTCTCATAAAATGTTGGAATTCCCTTTATGTTCACAAAATTATAATTATCCATAAAATATAAATGATATTAATTAAAAATTATTTTTCTATAGAGAGACTCAATATTCCCATATTCAAACAACCAACAACAAAAAAAGGTAACATGGCTCTGATACCACTTGTGGAACCACATAAAGGATCAATAAAATATCACTAAGTTGGGGTAAAATCAGTGATTAATATTCTTTTTAATTTTATTCCAAAATAACCTTTATTTCCTATTATATTATAATTATCATTACTAACCACACATGAAAATGCATACCAATGCAAGGGAAGAAAATGGATTTATAAGCTTCACATCTCAATGTGAGAATATTTACCCTTTATGTGATATAGAGTTCTTCAAGATCACACCTCCGACAAGAATCATCTTGTGAGTACAATAAGTAGGATATAACCTTGAAACTCAAGTTTTCATGTTTCTTTACTATGATTCAATTAATATTGCACACTAGTGAATCATACAAATTATACTGATCAAAACATTCAGTAACAAATGATATGAATTCTACTTATAGACTACTATCAAGTTATAATATGTGTTTATTTATTATTCTTCTTCCATTCTTACATGACATCAATAATTATAATCAATTTTCACAGAAAAAAGTACATGAAAAAATTCAATGACTAACTATATCTCCATCATGAAAAGAGTTATTTTAAATATGTATATGGAAGAAATTACTACTGTAGAGTCATGAGATCAGTGAATTTACTAATAAGGGTGAATTAATGATTTATAAATCATAATATGTTTTTAAAACAAACATTTAAACTTATTAAAGTGAAATGATTTGTTTTCTTACCACACACATGATCAAATCATGAGCGATTTACATGGTTCACTACATAGTGTGAGTAGTTGGTCTAGGGCATGATGTGGTAAACCCAATTATCACAAAATCCACTAGTAATATTTTGTGAACCATTGTGAGTAGGGTAAAATAGTTATATCTTACTTTACAAGTTTTCTGTATATTTTTGTGCACCCCACACAATTACAATAATACCAAATAGGTAAAAAATCAAATAGTTTTCAAAAAATGATTGTTATCATGTTATTCATGTGATGAGATCTTTATTCTATTCTACACTTGAATACAAACAAGGAAACTTTTCAATTTCCATGCATAACACTACATGTGAAAACATCAACATTTGACTATATATCTATCATGAAATTTTATTTAGAATATATGATATGTAGTATTTACTTATTTCTCTCCCTTTCTATATTTTGAACTTCATGACCAACTCACCTGGTCGGTTTCATCAAAAAGTGCATGCACACACACCTATTTTTTAAATAAATATATATTTACATGATATCATATAAATAATGTTCCAGATAAATTGACTTATTCTCTGGTATTCCACCTGTAAAAATGAATTTTCATATACAAATTTTAATTCTCCTAAAAATATATCTTTAAATTAGTTAAAAAAACTATCATTATTCCCTTCAAAATTGATATAATAACTATTGGTAACAAAATCCCCATAATCTTCTCAATATTCCTTTAAAAATATAGACCTAGAATTTTCATAGATAGATATTACATATTTTTAGATAAATATTTAAAACATTATAGAAACACATTCCTAAGGACCATAATAGTTTAGTGTCCTTGGATACTGGGTACAAAATCATCTAATTTGGTGACATATATTAAACATATCCCACAAAGGTATTTCAATTTAGTAATCTTCACAAACATACCCTACTCAATACCTTCCTTCATAACCTGTGGAGATGAAACATAAGAATGGGAATCTCAGATTCTCGGTAATTTAAAAAAAAGGTAGATGTGTAAGAATAACATGAATATAAGGGTATGAGAACATGATCATAACATATGAACACCATACCCTGCATATCAAAGATCAAAACTTGATTCATGGATTAAATATTGACAGTTCATAAGACATAAATTATAATTAAATCAAAGAAAATGAGACATAAGATCATAAAATTGGAATAAGACATAGAATTGTGGCTTACACATATGTATAGAAAATATTTTTCTTATTAGTGAAGGCTCATTGGAAAATTTTATTAAGGCAGTACAAGGGAGACTACACCTCCTAGGAGACACACACCACCATCCCCAGTAGAATATATTTTCTCATATTGAAATTTTTTCACTACTAAAACCATTATGGTAGTAATGGTTCACTCCCAAGACCATCATAATAGACATAAATCTTTACTAAATAGAGTACACTTCCCATTCCAAACATGTCTATCTTAGGATATATAAACTTTACCCAATTCATTGGAGGGAGATATATGTCCCTCCCATCATTGGTTATAATGTGACCACCATCCTTGGTTATAACGTAAACACCATCCTATGTTATAACATAACCAATATCCTTAGTTATAATGCAACCATCATCCTTGGTTATAATGTAACCATCATCACATAATTAAAATAACACATATGTGTGCCACCAGATCATAAACAATTCATCATATCAGAACACATAAAATTAAATTTGTTTCATAAAAATTTCATTATAACATAACCTATGTAAAATAAGCATGATTCATAATCATTTTATAATTTCATTAATTCATAAACCATGAAAAAATTAATAGGTTTCATAATCATTTTATCATCATATAAATCGTGGAAGATAAATTGGTTTCATAAAAATATTTTCATCATAAACATAAACAATTTAGAGAAAGAATAATAATTGAATCCTTGGATCATATCCACAATAAATAATAATTAACGTCAAAGGATTTCATATTGTATGAAAAATTATTTTGAAAGATAAATCTCTTGGAACAATTCTTGATAAAAATAACCTTTCTTTGAAAATCATTTTTTTAACTAAACATTACAAAATATTTTCAAAATATTTTTCTTCGAAATTAAACTTGAAAACTTATAGAGGAATCATTGAAAATAATTTAAAAAATTTATTGAGGAAAATATACTTTATAATTAAAAACTTTTCAAAATATAAAACATTTTGAAAATAAATTTCATTGAAAATAATCTTGAAAATTTTTAAATTAAGATTCAAAGAAAATAATGTTCATAATGGTGGGAAATTATATTCATGTCATACACATTGAAAAAAATATTTCTTTTACATTTTGGGTAAAATCCAAATGTTCAATGTTTTTAAAAATTACATGAATATTAATTTTAAAACATTTTTTAAATATAAAAACATTGGAAAAAATTCCTTTTATAAATCATTTGAATAATGTTAAAAAATTGAAATGTTTTTTTAGAAAATATGGTTTTGTAAAAAAGGATTTTTGACTGAAAAGACTATTTTTCTTATAAACATTAGTTTTGAACTCTTGAGTACATAAAGAGAATAAAATTAAGGGGAAATATATATTTTCATGAAATAACCAGATGAGAATAAAATTTATGAGTTACTTGAGAGATGGATCATAATATTCTATCAGAAAAAACATGATCATAAACAATCCCGATAAAGAATAACATCGTAACATAAAATATTTACAACTTTGGTATCTTTAAAATGTAAGAGAAATGAAGGAATATAATTAAATGAAACTAAAAATATAATTTTGGATAAATAAATTCATGATATTAAATGTCAAAGGGTCTGTATATTAACCTCATACAATATGTTAGGTGTATAACATAATCATATATCAACGGAACTTTGTGAAACAAAATCCATTAATAATTTGGTAACTTTTGAACCATAAACCCCATAAAATAGAGATAGAAAAATGGATATGTAATTACCAAAAAATTTAAATATAATTATTATAAAATACATTCATGGGAATTATATTCACCATATAAAAGAAACATGTAGTGAATATGGCATTTGTCTCATAGAAAATAAAAGTGAGATGGAAATCCCTTACTATAAGTCTCAACTTCCTTATCACCCATTTGAACCTCCTATATAATAAACATAAGTTTATTATACATTTATTAATAAACTATAATTATATATATCATACCATATATGATTTACTTATTTCATGTTATTATCCTTTTATTAACAATACCTTGTTAAGGTCATGTTTCAGGTAATAATCACTTTGTTTTTCATATATATCTTGATTAGTTATTTTTTATCATGGTTCCATAAACTAGATAATAATATTAATGAAATAATTTTCATATTTATGCATAAATTATAATTTTCAGACCAATAATTAAATATGGTTTTTGATAAATGTAGTATGTTATGATCATAGAGATGGTAGGTCGTATATATGCATGAGTAACATTTCTATTTTTCAATGATAAATATGGAAAGGAGGTATTTAATAAATTATATTTAAAAAATGATCATAATATAATAAATAAAATATTTTTTTCAAAATATACTTATACATATGTGGTTTGGTGATGAAAAAAAAGAGTCATGTCACTTCGTGAAGGCAGTAGTCTACATGTACATGAAGGACGTTATCAAGTGAAAATGTAAGAAATAAAATAATATATTATATTTTAAGAATAATAAATATTTCATTAATATCATAATTAACTCATTTATATAAAATATATTTATATTTTTATGTAAATAGTTAGTGAAAACGAATTACATTGCTTCGTGAGGCGGTAGTTCGTTGTACACATGAGCGACATTATCATATCCCTTATGAAATAGAAATTAAAATCATATATATGATATAATGACTTGAGTGGTATAATTATTCTATAAATATCATATATATAATTTATAACCATCATCATACCCAACTTTGATAGGTGGTAATGGAAAAATGAATGACATTAGTTCGTGAGGCAGTAGTTCGTTGTACACACGAACGATGATTTTGGAACCCATTTTATCGAAGTAAAGATGGTTTAGAACATTTAATTAACATAAAAACATATAATTATTTATAATATACTGATTTTAATATATAATTGTGGTTTAATAAGAAATTAATTAGGAGGGGGGAGAAATAAAATAAATACGATCATTGAAGAACATTACTTCTTCTTTAGGTATCTTCTTTAGGTTTCCACAAAAAGCCTTCCTAGATAGAATTTTTGTGAAAATAAGGATTAAAGGATAATATGAGGTAAGTTTTTAAGGTATTTATCTAGTTAATGGATGAAACAAAAAGTGTTTTAAGGTTTTAATAAGAGATGATATGGGTGGCCTTTTATACGTGAGGTGAGTGGCACACTTGTATTTTTTTTATAAGAAAAAGGTGTACCCAAGTTTTTCACATTCCAAAAGGGTTTAAAATGGATAATTATAGATAATTAATCATTATAGAGTATAAATAGATCCATAAAATATATTTAATTCTGGTTTTAGTTAATTTTAACCATTATCTTTTTAGTTCAACCCATAGTAAACCCATTTTCACCATAACCGCGACAATCAATTTTTACTATTTTCCTTATTAATTTTGGTCAGAAACTTAATTGACCTTATTAGATAAAATAAATTATTATGATTCCAAATATGGAATAAATTTTTATAAATTCATTTCATATGATTTCAAAAATATAATATAAAATTAAACTCGTAGACGCGACAAGAAAGTAAGTTTTTAAAGGGGGAACGTTTAAAAGTTTACCAAATTTTTATAACAAAATTCAATGTTAAAATGATTCCAATGAAATAAATGAATAAATAAATATATAATTTAAATAATTTTACCTTAATAGTATTTTAAAATATAATTTAACTTAATAAATAATTTAAATGAAAAGGTAGTTTTCAATTAAAATTTAGTATGTTTCATTATTCATCAAAAATTATCTTTTTAGAGAATTATAAAAAATTCACCATAATATAATTTTGAAATTATGATTTAAAAAATGATCATTATTTTATCAAATAAAGTTTCTAAAATTTTCAAAAATTATTATTAAAATAAGTGTTCAAAAAAGGAGACAAAACTACTTTTTAGAAAAATACAGTTTTAAGCGTAAAACTGGATTTATTTGTATCTCTTGTCTATAAAACACATAACATGAATGTTAGTTAGTTGATAGAATATATAATATATACATTTAAATTAAATAATTCACTAAAAGTGTTTTTTTTTAATTTATTTAGGTAAAACATAAAAGTAGTTTTTCCAAAAAATATTTCCTTTATGCGCAAATAGTTTTTATTTTAATTTTTAATTAATTGGTCATAAAATAATTCATTATATATACATGTGTAAACTATATGTTTTTAAAGTTTAATTAATCATATTAATACACTCCATTCCAAAATCTAGGAGATAACTATCATTTTAAATAATAATATTTTAATAGTATGTTAGGTTTCATTTAAACTTAGTGTTGTGGGTAATACAAAATAAACTTGGTGTTGTGTATAATGAAAAATCTTTAAAATATTAAATTAATTTGAAAAAAATAACAAAATTTTAGGGTGTCACATTCTACCCCCTTAAAATTAATTTCACCCTTGAAATTTATCTATATCATAAAAATATTATCATTTGAAAATTCCTTCATAGAAATCCATATTGTAAAAATGAATAATAAAACTTCCCTTAAAAGGGTAAAGTTGTAAACATAAAGGTTACCTAAAGTACTAATGAATAGGTTTCAATATAATATAAAATATGTTTTAAGTGTGTATTTTTTTCATAAGAGAAAATCATAAATAATTATAGAAAGTTATGGAGATTATTGATCACAAGAAAGTGGGAGATCTATAGATGGTTAGAGACCTCAAAACCATAGACCAAAGAGGCATCAAAAATGTCATTTATTTCATAAACAATTATGATAAGAGGACAAAATTTTATTTCAATATCCTTTTCCTAAATTTAAATAATTTTCATGATAATATATACTTACTTGGTTTTATTATATTTTATAAGCACAATATCACTCTTTGGTTGTGCTTTGGTGAATTTTCACTTCATCTCTTACTCCATGAAATGAAGGTGAATTTGTAATGTCTAACGCACTAACAAATCTTATAATCCTTAAATATATTGATAAGTCATTTCATCTATCTATATTTGTAAAAATGGTAAGCACAAGTTATCCAATATACATAAATATTTAAATGGTGAAGTAATACATTAATCTCCAAAGCCTTATACAGAGTTCAACTTAAACCATTCCATATATGGTTATCCTTAAATTCATTCCAAAGTTCAAAATGGATAAATAAGGTCGCTAAATTTCTTAAAATAAGCTTAACATTAATCCCCTATATATCATAAATTAGCTCTTGATTTTCACATACCAAACATGTGAATACCTTCATCATTTATGCTCTTAAAACATGGTAATAACTTGAATTACAATAAAACCTTATTGAAAAGATACATGATTCTTCATTCCTTACATAATTCACAAATTATTTGATATATTCCCTAAATCCAAAAATACTATAAAATCTATCAATGATAGCATAATTTTTTTCAACAAACCATTAAGGTAATCAGTACTATCCAATTTATTTATTCATTTCCAATATCTATTTATCCTAACATAATTATCTCAACATCTAGAACATATTAAGGGTTTTCTTTCCTTAATAAAAATATCACTTTTACATTAAATAACTTTTCTAGTCCATCAGTACCATTTAACATATTTTTTAAAATTCATAATGAAAAACTTATACTAAACAATCATTATATATTTCATGATTCATATAACATAATCCTTGAATTCAAATACATTAATTCTACAATAATTCCACTTTCTTATCAACCCATTAACTAGGATTCATAATCATATTCCTTAATACTTATTTTCATTCATATGTCATTCATAGAATATTTATTATCTATAGTAAATCCATTAATCATACAACCTTCTTAATTATCTTAATGAGGTTTCCCATTAGGACATCTATTATTCATAATTCCTATACTTCCACATTTAAAACATTCATCAAACTATGATACCTTAAAGAGGTCATTATTCTCATCTATTTTATTAACTAAACTTTTCATTTTTCATTTGCAGTTACTTTCTTTATTCCCTTCATGTCCAAACCCAAAATATCTTATCATTCATATAAGATATTCCATTGAGTTATTCATCCCACATTCTCGATATATAGGAAACTGAATATTCTTTCTTCCATTGGATCCACTAATTTAACTCTCAACAGATATTATCTTTATATTATTTGTTGATTCCAATAGTTGGTTAAGGTTAATGTTGTTAATCATGTTCCATTATCACTAGTTATGAATAATAAGAACATCCTTTACTCAGGTCATCATCTCATTTGTCTTCTCATTAGCAAATTATCCAGCACATTCAATGTTGACCCAGTTTCTTCTAGTTCCCACCATTGACTAAAACCAAAAATAATAGTGCGAGAAATACTAATCCTAGATTAAATCCACATAATCATGAAAACCCACTTATAGTATGTCTAAATCATGACACATTATTTTAAATATATGAAATATTAGGATTAAACTAGTTCATCCATGATCAAAATATACTTAAATCCTTCCTGATGGTTTTTAAAATAGTTTATGTATTTCCAAATCATATCCCTTAGGAGTGTAAAACTAGGTGTGTAGTAAGGCTCACTTTCATTCACTAAGTGATGATTGAGTCAAGCTCGAGGTTCCCTTTTTAGAGTTATTACCCTTAGGCCCCTCTATGATAGAGCCACATCCACTTGTAGTATCCAAACATGGATGTAATTACTTTGAAATCAATTTCTCTATCCTTTAACAAAATTCCAGGACATTTTACTAAACTTTAACTCATAATTATACTTCTCCTTAGATACATCCCAAGACATATCCTTATAAATATCTCTAGGGTTCTCACTAAATTTTTCTCATCCTAGTTTCAAAGTTTAACTAAACCTTTTTTTATACCAACTATAGAGACCTAGTCTTTCCATATATAGATATTACATATTTTTAGAAGAATATTCAATATGTTAAACAAACGCATTCCAGAGAACCATAATTATTCAGTGTCTTTGGAGACTAGATACAAAATATTCAAATTTGGTTAAAATATTCAGCATATCCCTTAAATATATTCCCCTTTAGTAATCTTCATAAACATAACCTACATAAAACCATTCTTCATAACCAGGGGAAAGGAAAAATAAGAAAGGGTGATCTTAGATTCTCTATAAGGGTAAACAAGGGAGATATTTAAGCATAATATTAATATTAGGGTATGGGACTATAACCCTAACAAATGAAAATCGTACCCTACATATTAAATATCAAAATCTTGTGTCATGGAATAAATATTGTCAGTTTATAAGACATTAATGATAAGGATATCAAATAACACGTGGTAAGAGAGCATAATATTGGGAAAATACATATAATTGTGGCATATACATAAATATTGAAAATAATTTCCTTGGTAGTGAAGTCTCATTACCAAAACTTATTAGGGAAGTGCATGGGTGGCTACACCTCTTGGGTGGAAAAAACAACCATCCCTAGTGGAAACCCTTTCCTCGTAGAGGAATGGGTTTACTCCCAAAACCATCATGGTAGTCAAGGTTGACTTCCAGGACCATCATAGGGGAAAAATTCCCTTATTGAACCTAGTTCACACCCTATTCTATTCCTATCTATCTCAGGATATATAAATATTTATTTAAGTCATTGGAGGAAGATATAGGTCCCACCCATAATTAGTTATAATGTAACCACCATCCTTGGTTATAACATAATCAAAACCCTTAGTTATAACATAACCATCATCCTTGGTTACTAAATAACCACCATCTCATAATAGAAATCATACATATGTGTTCTATAAGATCATAAAACATTAATAATATCATAACCCATGAAACGAAATGGGTTACATAATAATTTCATCATAATATAAACTATGGAAAGTAAAAAAAGGTTTCATAATCATTTCATTATTTCATCAAAGCATAAACCATGAAAAAAAGAAGTGGTTTATATAATAATTTTATCATGATATAACCCACGGAATATAAAAAGGTTTTATAAACATATTTCCATCATAAAAACAATCTATTTAGAGAAATAATTGTAATTAAATACTTGGATCATATCCCCAAAAAATAATAAGTAACATCAAAGTATTTCATCTTTTATGGAATATAACTTTACAAGATAAATCTCTTGGAATGTTTCTTCAGGAAAATAACATTTATTTGAAAAAAAAATTCCAAAAAATAAACTTTATAAAATATTTTGGTAATCCGTTTGTTTGAAATTAAACTTGAAAACTTCTAAAGGAATCTTTAAAAATCATTTAAAACATTTCTTGTGTAAAATATCCATTATACTCTAAAAAAATTTAAAAGATAAAACATTTTCAAAATCCTTTTATTTGAAAATAAATTTTAAAATATTTACAATAATAATTAAATAAAAAAATTCATGATGTTGGGGAATTTCATTCATGGAGTGATGTTAAAATAAATATTACTTTCACATTTTTTGTAAAATCCAAATATAGATTATTTCTAAAGATGGCATAAAGATTACTTTTAAAATATTTTGTAAAAAATAAAAAATAAAAAAATACTTTAATAAATCATTCCAATAATGTTAAAATAATTTTTGAAATTTTTTAAAAAAACATGGTCATAAAAAAATGGGTTTTCGACAGAAATGAGGATTTTTATTAAAAAATATCTGTTTAAACTCTTGAGTATATAAAGAGGATAAAATGAAGGGAAAAAATTATTATAATGAAATAATCATATGATAATAAAATTCATGAGTTTCTTTATATTTTTATCATAATATTCTATTATTGGAAACATGATTATAAACAATCCTAATAAACAATGAGATTGAACATAAACATTTTACAACTTTGGAAACTTTGAAACATAATCCCCATGAGATAATATCATTAAATGAAACTTAAAATATGGTTATGATAAATAAATTCATTATATTACATATAAAAATGGTTATATATACTACTTTTACAAGATTATAGGTGCATAATATAATCATATGTCTCAAAAAAGGTAAATTGAAAAACAAATCCTTACCAATTTGGTAACTTTTGAAATGTAAACCCCATAAAAGAGAGAAAATAAAATTGATATGTAAATAAAAATAATTTTAATTATATTAATCATCAAATATATTAATTTTCATTATATACACCACATAAAAGAAACATGTGGTGAATATGGAATTTTTCTCACAAAAAATAAAAGTGAGACGGGAATCCATTACTATAAGTCTTAACTTCCTTTAAAGTCCTTAAAACCTCATTTATGATAAATATAAGTTTATTATTTATATATTAAAAAACCATAATAAAATATAATATCATATATTTTTTAATTATTTCATTTTATTTCCCATTTAGTAACAATCTAATGTTAAAGTCACATTTTAGCTAATAACTGCTTTATTTTTCATATATTTCACGATTTTCTATTTCCGACCCTCTTACATAGATCATGGTTCCATAAAATCCAGAATAATAATCATGTGATAATATTAATATTTATATGTCAATTATAATTTTAATACCAATCATGAAATAGGGTTTTTGGAAATGAAGTATATTATGATCATGGAGATAGTAGGTCGTACGTATGCATGAGTAACATTTCCATTTTTCAGTGATCATTATGAAAATGAGTTAAGTAGTATTTTATATGTAAATAATGATAATAATATCATAAAAAAAATATTATTTCTTTAAATATACTTATACATTTTATTCATGTGGTGTGGTGATGAAAAAAATAAGAGTCACATCACTTCATGAAGGTGATAGTCCACACGTACACAAACGATGTCATATTCTTTCAGTAAATGTAAATGTAAGAGATAAAATGATGTATTATATTTTAATAATTATAAATATTTCATTAATATCATTATTATTTCATGTATATCTCATATATTTATCCTTACATGTAAAGTGTTATTTAAAATGAATCACATCGTTTCATGAGGTGGTAGTTCTCCGTACACTCGAACGACATTGTCGTATACCCTATATAATGGAAAGTAAAAAAATGTCTATATGATATAATTAATATAGATATATAATTATGTTAAAAATTTAATATATATACTTTATATCCATCTTCATACCAAACCGTTATAGGCGGTAATGGAAAAAAGAATGTCATCGGTTCTTGAGGTGGTAGTATGTCGTACACACAAATGGATATTTCATAACAAATTTGATGGAACTAGATATGGTTATAGGTTATTCACATATCATAAAAAATATAATAATATTTAATATACTTATTTAATTATATAATCATGTTTTACTAAAAATTTAAGGATGTGGAGGGATAAATAAAATAAAAATGCTCGTTGAAGAACGTTACATCTTCTTCAGGTATCCTCTATAGGTTTGCACTAAAAGACTTCCTAGGCCATATTTATTCCCAAATAAGGCTTACAGGATGTGATTAGGGAATTTTTTAAGGTATTAAGAATGTTTTTTTCCAAGAAAAAAGGGTTTGAATGTTTGAATAAGAGAGAATAGGGGTTTCCTTTTATAAGTTAAGTGAGTGGAACACTTATGATTGTTTAAAAGAAAAAGGTGTACCTATGTTTTTAAGAGTCCAAAATAGTAAAAAATGGGGTATTATATATTATTATACATAATAGGGTATAAATATTACCATAAAATATATTAAATTTGTGTTTTTAAGTAATTTTAAACCTTATATTTTTATTATAATCCCCCTTTAAATCTATTTTACCGTAACAGTGGTAATTAATTTTTATTATTTTCACTTTTCATTTTGGTAAAAAATTAAGATCACCTTATTATATAATATAAATTGTAATTATTTAAAATATGGAATTATTTTTTCCAAATTCAATTCAATTAAATGTAAAATATTAATTTAAAATTAATCCTGCAGGTGTGACGAGAAATTCTGTTTTCAAAGAAAAAAAATCAAAAGATTACCAAGTTTTATATAATCATTCAATGTGAAAATTATTAAACTAAACTAAATTTTATTAATAGATGCATAATAGAATTAATTTTACTTTAAATATAATTTAAAATATAATTTAACTTTATAAATAATTTAAACAAAAATGTAGTTTTAAATTAAAATTCAATATTTTTCACCATTCTTCAAAGAAATTAGCTTTCTAGAAAAGTCTAAAAAATTAATCCTAAGATAATACTGAAATTATGATTTCAAAAATAATTTTTATTTTATCAAATAAATATAAAAAAAATAAAAAATTAGATTTAGAATAAGTGTGCAAGAAAGGTGATAAAATTGGTTTTTAGAAAAACACTATTTTTAAAGGTAAAATTAGATTTATTCTTATATATTCTATAGAAAAAACATAAGATGGATATTTTTAAGTTGATTAAATATATAATATATAAATTTCATCAAAATAATTCTCTAAAAGTGATCTGTTTAATTTATTGTGGTAAAATTTCATTGTTTTCATAAAAATAGTTTTTCAGAACATGATTTTCTTTATTTTCAAATAGTTTTTACTTTCATTATTAATTAATTGGTCACCAAATAATTGATTTTACAAAAAAAAAATAAAAAATATATTTTCATAATTTAGTTAATCCTATTCATACATTCCATTCCAATGGTTAGGAGATAAATATCATTTTAAATAATAATATTTTAATAGTATGTCATGTTTTGTTTAAACTTAATCTTGTGTGTAATGAAAGCTAAACTCAGTGTTGTGTGTAATGAAAAATATCAAAAAAGTTAAATTCATTTTAAAAAATATTTCAGAAAATCTCAAGGTATTACAAAAAAACATCAATCATGAATGTCCTCTATGATAAATTCATTTTAATTTATTTATCTATAAAAAATATTTACAACTACTTGTAAATACATGGCTTCATCATTGATGAATCAAAACTCTTAAGTTATTCTATATTATTCAAACTTGTAATTCTTCCTCTTTTCTCTATGATAATTTGCATTAATTTAAATTTCATATACATGCATTCAATAAAATTGATCATGGTAGGAAAAAAATCATAACATACATCATGATTTCTTCCTTATTTCATCTTATTTATACAGTGTGAATCAAAATAGAATAGAGTACAATAATATTTTTTAACATTAAAGAAAACATCTCTTAACATTGACTAAATTTTTCATTATTTTAATGTATATAATTATGGAAAAACTAATTTTTTTAAACTCTATCATCCTAGAAAAATTTCCAAGTTTAAAATTATTATATTCTAAAAGATATAATTTCTTCTTGAAAATAATTATGTTTAGCTTCAAGAAAATTACATTTTCCTATAAAAGAATTATATTTGGGTTCAAGTCATATTATTTTCCCAAAAATCCATTTTCATCAAGAATCCTAAAAATAATTCCTTCTCTATTTGTAAACAAGATGATAAAAGTATCATAATATTTAATATTTAATGGTTAGTTCACTTTGTAATGTCTTATTAAATTTAATCAGAATATATTATATCTAGAAACTCAAAATTTTCACCCAGTAGATTCAATAAAATATATTTTATTGCATATACTGTATGAATTAATAACTTATTGTTAGTTATAAAAGTGTCTATGATTGATTCAAATGACTATTAATATTAATATCATGAAGAAGTCTTGATTAAACACATGATCAAGTCCAACTGACTATACTTTCCTTAGTTTGGAAATTCCAATTCTGCTTCAACTCAAGCCAACACCACCTCAAACTATCTCCATCCTTTTTAAACCAATCACAAAATCATTTTAAATATATTGAAGATATTTTATCTATATACATCATCTCATTTACTTTATTTCCTTAAATAATAACTTCACAATCATCATAATTAGTTTGAATATGATATATGTGTTGATAATAGAAGAAGACATAAGAATCACATCCACTAAAACCTATTCTAGTCATTCTTATCTAGATGAAAACCAAAACATATATGAATATAATTAATTAAAAGTATTTGTCTTAATAAATTATTCTTCAATTATTTCTACAGTGAACTTCATTAAAATATCCCTTAGTTGGTTTATTAACAATTCTCATGAAAACCACCTCTCTCTTCTTCCCTGGTGAATACTTTTTCATAGAATATCATGTGAAATGTATTTCATTACATAATCCTTATTTTATACTCTCCCAGATATAATTTTATTGTTACAAAATATTTAAATTTTAATTCTCCTTAACACTCAAATTTATATCTTCAAAAACTTACATATCTCCTTTTTATAACTATTTCAATAAATATTTACAATAACTATCACATAAATACACCTAAATATAGAAAAAATAAAACATAATTATGGATATTCATTTCGCAACACTAATAATTCTTTGAATATATCTATATATATTCATGACACAACCCATTAAATGTGTGACATGGATTGCTAGAATAACTGCCTCAATGAAAATCCATGATTGTGATATTTATCTTAATGAAGAGAACAACGCTTATAATTAAATGATATACTTCCTTAAGTAAAACCATATAAACTTCTTTAAATAACTTCTTAAAATTCCCAATAAAGTTTAACCACAACATGGTGTCATGCGTAATTTTGAATAAGGACTTCAGTAATACACCACTACATTCTTATCTCATCACCATGACACATTTCTCCTCATTTGGAACCATATATACTAATTTAATCACTTAAACAGTGTCTATTTAAGGTGAACCATAACATGTTAAATCTAACACCATTCCATGAGTAAATACTCCTTCCAAAATTTCCACCAAATATATACAACACCTTGTTTCTCCCAATGTTATAATGAACCATCAACTTCTCCTGAAAATGATTATCATGGATACACCATGGCATGGTTATCCCCATTTAAATATTTGAATGACTACCTAGTATACTATTATTCTCAAAACAGCCCTAAAAAATAAATCATGACATGGTCATCACCATTTTTGTTCTCTTCTTCCTTTATGGATTTCCTTTACATGGAATTGAATTATATTTACACAAAAAAATTACACCCTTTTATAGATCTATGGATTTATGAATTAACCTTACTAAAATGGATTTTACCTTTACATGGATCGTGATTTAGTGTGACCATTACACAACTTACATTTACCTTTACATATATATCAGTTTTTATTGTTGACTATTATGTATCTCTATGAATATATTTTTATCGAGTTAATAATTTTTTAATTACCCTTACACATATACAAAAATACCATTAACTAGATCACTGAACTTCAATGTTACTCTTAAATGAAAATTGTAATTTCTAGGCGACCTTTATGAAATATAGGTATTACCTTTACATAGACTTGAAAATATAAACCTTCCATTATGAATAACCCCATATACCATTATTTAAATACTCCATTACCTTTACTTGGTTCATCCTGTGGATGATCATTTTTACATATCCCCTAAAATATTCTCAAATCAGTTATATCACTTCTCTAAAATATTCAAGCTTCATCAATGGTCCTTAATTCGCTATAATAATCAATTATAACATTTTCTAAAATGAATCATCTTTAAACATCTAAATTAAAATATGATTTATATATTTACAACAAAATAAAACATAACAAAAACTATCCACTCCATATTCTCCTCACTCCTTCATCAACCATGGTCTCAATAGGAATGAGAATTCAAAGATTCAAGAGGTATCAAGCACCTTGAGATACATCATTCTGCATTTAAAATGGATAGTATGAACATGATTTATGAGAGAAACTAAAGGATTAAATCACATTTTCTTAGTTTAAGGGACCTAGATATCATTAGTACGAACATATTGTGTACCCCACAAGATTTTTTGTATCTTCCATTATTTTATCCCAAATATTTTCCCATGCCTTAGATAGGGGAGACTTAGAATGTTAGAACTTGTTTTTTACTCAAGTTGTTCTTTAAAAGTTTAAAACCAAAATTCTTTAATGAATTTTACTTTTTTATTTACTAAGAACTTAATTTTTCATAGATCATCTAATAAGTATGTCTTATGAGTGAAGTCTAAAATTTTTCATTGGTAACCCTTTACAGGTTTTCCACTTAGAGAGTGCTTTTTCAATTTCTATTAGAAGTTTAAGGTTATAAAATTTAAAAAAAATAGTCTATGTTTAAGATCAAACAACTTTGACTAAAAGGAAATGTAGATGGTATAACAATATAGGTAAATCCAATCCTACATGAAAGAAGAGTGTTGTGTCACTAATGTATGAAGATATAAGTGAAAATATATAAAATTTGGGATCATGATGTTTGGAAAAATATTTTATGTGGTTTAGGGTCACATAATAAGGACCACCAAAAGGTTTAATATTTATATGTCATGTTTCTGATTTAAAAATAGGTATGATGCATGAATTTGTAACATCAAGAGAACTAAAATTAACTTGAATATTTGGATTTTGGAATTTGTAAACCATAACTCATGATTTTCGAATTAGGGGGTGGTATAGAACATATACACTTGGGGTAACTATGAACTAAATTCAATTGGAAGGTTCTTCAATGATGTTTTCAAGGCATATATAGACTAGAGGGCATTCTCCCCATAATGAAGATGCCTAAAGGTGATAGGGACAAATATGGTAGAACAAATGATCATTACCAAACATAGTTGTACCTTTGAGTTAAATTCATTTTTTACCAATATACATGGAATGTTTATTGTAATTAAAACACCTAAATAATTAAGTAGGCTTATGGAGAGAGGGGTATCCAAGAAGAGTTTGGACACCCAAAAAGCCACTCCATAGTGTATTGTACATAGATTTAGGGTAAAGAGTTATGATATGGATTTTATCTTTATTTTTACTATACTAATGAGTGTAGTGAGCATATCCTTTGTTTTTATTGGGATATACGGTGTAACTTATAACATTTATTCCTTCTTTTATCTCCTTATAACCTTGACTTAGGTCATAAGAAGGATATTGTTATTATTAGAGTCTTAACTTTTACTTAATATTCACTTTATGATTATTCAACCTGATATATGTTAGGACTTTTTCATTTATATTTTAAGGTTTATTCAATTTATAATATTGTATGGTAGGGTTTAAGGTTAAAAAAATTACCAAATTTTTCTAGGTTCAAAGGTCTCATATCTTTGACCAAAAGGTGAGGTAGTCAAACTAAAAAGGGCAAGCCAATTCCCAAAAAAAAATTATAGGGCCCATTGCTAGTGTAGACTACCTTGATAGTTTAAGGTCACGATGCATGAATTGGTGAAAAGTGAGATAATATATAAAGAAAGGGAAAAATAAATATCAATGTGAATGGAGAGCCTATTGCTATTGGGCCATCTCAGAGTTGGGTGCACATAGTTTAAGGTCATGGTGGTTGGGAAATCAATGTATAAAGTTTATTATCAAATATATTTGACTATAAAGGGTGAGATAATCAATATAATAAGGATAAGAGATTGTAAAATGGGAATTAGGATCCCAATACTAGTAATGATTATCTCACTGGTGAGTGTATAGAGTTTATGGTCATAATTATTCCCTAAAAGGTGATATAGACTATTTAGAAAGGGTGAGGTAAAACTCGACATAAATAAGGAGATCAAATCTTTTATAGATCATCCCATGTGGAGGTGTAATAAGTTTTAGGTCATATCACTGAGACTAAAAATATGGGGTGTGATATAACAACCCAAATAAGACATGGTAGATAAAAAATAAACCAATACCACTGAATAAATAATGAAAAAGGCATAAATCATGACCTAAATAATTTTGACTAGGAATATGAGATGGGATGAGTATCCTAAGTATTACTACTTACAAAAAAATTAATTAATAATTCCAAAAAAAAATATTTATAATAATATAAAGATTATAGGGACTTCTTCTAAGGGTGAACATTTCTTTTAGTTGGAAGGGATGTATATGTTGGAACTAATGATCATTTCTAAAAAGAGTCATCCCTTGGAGATGAATTCACTCATTACCAATATCAATTAAAGGATTATGGGGATTCAAATACTTATGTCATTAAATATGATATATGGGGGGAAACATCCAAGAGGTCTTAGAAGCATCTTAGTCCCGAGATAACCATGATGAGGTTGTTTTGGAATGATGATAGTAGAATGGGGATGGTTGATTATTTTTTTGTGGGACTAAAATATGGTATATAGAATTAACAGTGTAACCTAGGATTTGGATAATCAATCCATGCATAGTTCTTATTATGTATAACCATTATATTTATCAAGCTAAGGTATAGGGGAGAGGTATTTCCATTTATTGAAATGGGATTAGAAATTGATGAATCCCCATGACCACACCCAGGGAACTACTTCGGTGTGCATCCTATCATAGATATGGGGATTCCAAATACTATGGTTATTGATAAGGAAGGGTGTTATTTCTCGGTGTAGTGTTTAATGTTTTGTTCCCCCTTACATACATATAGTTCTCATGTATGGTACTTGAGTTATGTGGAGTGGATCACTATATGTATTTTAAGGCCCTGTATGATGGACTATATACCATATAGTTTATTATCATTGGACTAGGATGAGTGGGGTTATTTTTTAATTTTATTAATTGATAAAGTCCTCAATAATACCTATATGAATTTATCTCTCATGCAAGGGAGAATGGATCTCATTGATAGAACAATGAAAATATTTTGAGGAGTCATATGTAGTAGAAAATTATGTTGTGTTATTAGATATAGTTAAATGATAGAGAAGGTGGTATGTAGATTAAGGTCATACAACAAGGACCTTGGGTGTATGGTTTAACATCCTATAGTGAGGATGAGTATAATATAGGGAATTTTATTCTCAGTTTTGGATAATAAATTTATACTTTTATGTACATAAAAATAATATTTGGATCTATAAATCATGTATTGAATTCTATATTGATGGGGATATACATATAGGACAAGGATAAAGGATCCAATAATCACTACATATCATGAAAAATCAAGAATCATTCCACACATAGTTCTTGAAAAAGGTTCTCTATATAGGTTTAGATCATGTAAAAGAGGAGAAGGATGAAATGTATAATAAACTTGATTCTAGAATTAAGGATACAAATAGATGTGAATAATAAATAGACTCACTCTCATGTTATATGAGGTGTGAGTGGAACTCATGGTCGGCCAAAGATAAGATATCATGCCATCACTATGTGTCCTAAAACCTCAAGAATCATTTCAAACATAGTTATTGGAAAATAAACTTATGTATATTGGTCTCTTATATAGAAGTGGGTGCATTTTTGTCCTAAAATATTTTCATGGATAAATAACTACATTCTAAGGATAATATATAGATATGGATCTTACGTAGAGGAAGCTAGGTTTCATAGGGTAAAGCACTATGTTGGGTTTTGACTCTTGTAGGATAGACCACACATAATTCAGTTTAACATCTTGTGACAAGGACTCAAATGATTTATCATTTAGATTCATATGTTGGGGACCTAGTTTGGATTCACAGGTGGGTCCAATATAAGATATCTAGGTTTTACTACATATCATTATTAAAATGGAATCAAGACACATATAATTATTATAATATTGGGAAATTGTAAGATCACCTCACCTTTGTATAGATCTATGAGACAGAATCCATCATGAGTATTATATGGGTTTTAGGGGAAAGATTAATTGGGGTTTTTTATTGATTTTATAGCTATTTATAGTGGTTTAGACATAACTATATATCCTAAAATAATCTAGAATCATTCCACACATAGTCCTTATAATGGGAATTTTATCTTTGGGTTTTTTAATAAATAGAGGAAAATAATATACACTATGAAATATCACATGGATATAGATATCATATAAGGAGAATAGGTCTCACATACCCTCCCAAATATATTTAGATATTATGTATGGTGGACCTTACATTGTACAGTTTTATGTCATCTATCTAATATTGGATCTGATGCCTTTAAAGATGATGTGACTCTATAATGCTAATTGGGGTAATCGACCAAATCTTCTAATCTCATGTGATTCATGATCAGTGAGATAAATAAATTACAATTAAAATATTAATCATATTACATGAGAGAACATGTTAGGGGAAATGATATTTTCATATAGTTTTATGTTATGCAACATGGAAAAAAAATCATGCAGTTTAGCCTCATGTGATTAGGATGTAAATGATCTGCAGTTTATAGTCTTGTTGCTTACACATGGGTTATGCAATTTAATATCTTCCATTTAGGATGGGAGGGGGATATTTTTGTTAATGGGTCATATAGAATAGTATTCTCTAAGTAATATTGTGTAACATTAGACAGTGATGGAGTCCAAATAATATGGATGAATTATATAAGTATGGGGAGTATGTTTTCTTAGTATGGACTCATAGATGAAAAATAATACACTATGTACTCTAACATAAATATATCACCTATATAAGGGATCTTGTTCCCATTTAATAGACCACTTTAATCCATTTTAGGGTCATACAGGACAAACAATTTTTTATTCTATTTAATTCTAGGTGATAAGGATGTCTTCTAAGGAGTTTAATGAAATACAGAATGGACTCAGATATCATATTATTCAATGTCATGTGACTAGGACATATTCTATATAGTTTAAATATATGGTGTAATGGACTTCATTATATGCAGTTTCACATCATGAAATTATTGAGTTTTTACTTTCCACTTTACTTTAACATGTTTTGATAATTAAAAATATATCACTGTATTTGTTTGTGTTTTAATAAATCAAAAAATCCACATTTTATGATTTTGAATCATGAAATATTTGTAGAATAAAAGAATTATTAATTTTTAAATTTTTTATCATTTTATTATAATATATTAATGTTTTTTTGTGTTTCATGTGAATTTATTTTGGAGAAAAATATATCTCAAATAGAGTTGGGTGACAAATCGCAAACTGAAGTAATTGAATAAAATTTTTTATATGTTTTTAGTGATCGTTAAAAATTATAAGAATAATTCTTATGGTTTTAGAACTCATACTTTTATTTTTATAAAATCATCTTTACACACACTTAAAAATGATCCATATGATCTTATAATATTATATTTACATATTAGATAAATTATGTTTCTGTATCTATACATTCATCTTTACAGAGTTTATTATTTGTAAATGAATCATTCATATGAAAAGAATGATATTTACACAACACCAAAATGATGTTTCCATGCAATCATTCTTATAAAGTTAAAATTTATTTTTACATAGAACATAAATTATTCTTACATAGTATAAAATTTTTAAGACTAAAATTATTCTGACATTTAAGACATAGGATTTTTAAAAAGATTGATTTTTCATACTATAATATATTTAAATATTTATTTAAACTTATTATTTACAGTATATTTTAATTTGAATAGTTATATAATATTAAATATATATGGTTTTTCTTGTATTATTGGGAATTACATGTAATTTTATGGTTTATTTAGTGTAATATTTATTATTGTGATTAAATTTTTATTTATTTAATTATTTTAATAAAATTATTACTGTATAGTGTCTCTATTTTAGAAATTTTTTTAATTTTTATAAAATATTGAGATAAGGAATGATAATATTTATTATTAATCATTTATTATGATTAAATAATATTAATTACATGATATATGAGGTTTGAATGAGAATATATGAAAATATCTTAAGTAGTTTGTTATCATTAAGGAAGAGAGTCAAAACTATTGCTTTAGAAAAACAAGTACTACAATGGGTATGTTTCTTTTAGGATGCTGAGAATATAGTTCATTATTTTCAATGATTTCATTAATGAATAAACACTATAAATATATTTTAATTTGACATATGAAAATTACTTAGGATACATGGTCGAGTATTGTATAGATGGGCATGCTACTCTACTATGTGATTCTTTTTGGATAAACTCAATCATAAAAGTTCCCACTACCAAAGATATAAAATCTATATCCTCCTTGTCATTCAAAACATCACTATATAAAACAGTTTCTATTGTATTGTATTCTTAATAAAATTTATCAATATGTAGTTTTTTGTTTATTATTTTCCATTCAAAACCATGAACATAGTGCTAGGTTATACTTCCCCTATAAAAGGTATGTATTGGGTTGTGCCTCTGAGTAGAAAAAGAAAGGTCACTAGTTGAGACTTGGTATTTTAGAGTTAGGGTTTTTTATTATGCCTTATTATTAACAAATGAAAGTTTAGTTCTTCTTCCACTTCAAAAGGATGGTTTTGGGTTGTGCATTATATTCTAAAAAAGGTAGGACTATTTGAGTTTAACTTTAGTTATGAAATTATTCTAAACAAATGGGTTTGTGAATCTAAGTAGGGAAAAAGTTAGTTTTAAAGGTTTATAAATCCTATATAAAAGATATGTAACTTTATAGTGGGTTATAAACTCTCACACTAAAAGTTTAAAGAGTTTACACATGATCATGTTTTTTATCAGGTCCTTAAAAAGGATTATTAACTATATTATTTATTTTTATATTATTTCTAATTGTATACTATACTTAACAGTATATAGAAAATATGAATTTGAGTTAGTGGGAATAAGTTATAATGATGGTCAGATTCCTCATAGACCACCAATTTTTAATCTACTTACTATATTTATTATAAATAGAGTATGGAAATATACCTTAACTAGTTTAACATTGATCATTGGAACATTATAGTAAAACCTTACAAGTTACCAAAAATTGAGAATATTACATTCCATTAATTATATAGATGATAAATTAAAAATAATTTTACTTTATATACTTAGATATGAATTTCAAGAAATTAAAATAGGTGAAGATGAAATTATTTATAAAATATTTCATCATTTTACAACTACTGTAAATTGTATGAGTACCTTATGAGAAGTACTGAAAAATAAAGTTCTTGATAAAATAGCTCTCACGTATTTTCCTAACAAGTGACAAGATAAAAAATTGGATATTAATAAAATAAATAACAATAAAAAATAATCACTTAATTAACATATTGTATCTTTACTATAATAGGAATTAGAATGTAAAAATAAAGCTAATGAAGAAGTTATAAAAATCAAAAGTATTACACTTAAGTAAAAAATTGATAATTATTACTCATTATATTCTGAATTATAAGGAAATATTGGTGATTAAGTAGATCAAGTTTACAAATTAATTTAGAGAAGAAAGAAAGTATACTAAAAAAATAAATAAAATGGATTATCCTATAGAGGGTAACAATAGTAGAAAAAATGTAATGTTGTACAACATGATGATTCTAAGTAAACTATTATGATTTTAGAATAAAGGGTCATACAAAACTTGAATTCTTAATGTTAAAATTAAAAAATAAGAGGATAAAAAAAGTACAAGAGATCACTTATATCCTTATAGGTCTATAATGAATACTCAGATTATTTTGTTCTAAAAAGTAAATAAAAAATCCATTCCTAATGACTTCTTCAAATAAAGTTTATGAATCTAATTATAACTCTAAAAAATATGTTTATGTAAAACAATCAGTTCATGATTTATATGATTAAATTGAATAGTTACAAAATGATGTTTTTAATATTTCAAAACATGAAAAAGAACTCGAAAATAAGCATAAGAAACTTGTTGAGGAAAACATGATCACTCTTGAAGAAAATTTATAAATAAGGAATAAAACTTCTTACACTAATGAGAAAATATATTCAAGTTTGATGTTTATTCCAAATTCAAACTATATAATCAAGTATTGCCTATCTAAAAATTATATGGTAGAAGAAAGAAAATTTATATCTATTTTAGAAAAAATGGAAAATGAAAAGTGTTATTTAAAGCATAAAACATAAACTATAAATATTTTTATGATAATGAGAAAATTATTAAAAATGATATTGATGAATAAATTGGAAACTAAAATATTAATGGAATTTATTATGATAAAAAATACCCAAAATGATAAAACAAATTGTCAAATGTTTAACAGCAAGTGTATCTATAACTAATTGCTTTAGATGTATAATGATGTGAAATTATGAAAGTGAGTGTTCTATAATATTTTCATAATATCATGGTGACACTAAAGCCTATATTTTTTAATTCATATCCTAAATGTTGCTTTTGAATAAAATTTGGAAATTATTTTGTGTTCATAATAAATATTTTTCTAACCTGATTGGTTCTATGTTTTTACGGGCACCAAAATTTTCTTAAATATGTCATTATAGGATATTTATCTCGGGAGTTTGTGAATGTAAATATTGTATAAGGATAATGGATTCTCCAATAACATGAAAATGTATGAATCAAAATTTATGTCATACAATAAATCATAATGAGTTAATGTTACTTTTAGTGATAATCCTGAAGGTAATGTTCAAGGTTTTAGAGAGGTTGAGATTTCAAAATTTGTTATCATTTAAAAAGTTTTATATGATTATTTTTAATTCATAATTTTATTTTTAGTTCTTAATTAAGTAATAATCTAATTTATATATTTTTTCAAAATGATAAGTTTATATATTTTTAAAATTAATATTTCCTATTTTTTGAAAATTTAGAAGACAATATATACTATATCAATTTTGATGAACTTAAAAAACCAAAATGTTATGTGTTTAAGTGTTATATAATAATGTAAAATTTTAAATAATATGATCCCTAGTCTTGATAAATTTATTATATTTTATAATCCAACCAAACACCAAAATTTTTAGAGATTCCTAAATTAAAGTTAGAAAACACCAATATTTGTAAAACTTAAAAGAAAGGTAAACAAAATAAATAATTTTTCATATCTATCAAGGAAGTTTAAATTCTATGACATCTAAAACCAATTAATTATGATTTATTTAAATATATACAATCTTTTATTATTTTTTACTAAATATATGTTTTTTAATTATTTTATATTTTGGTAGATATAAATGAGTTTATTTTCTAAATCATTAATATGAAATTGTTTCAAAGGTTTATTCTTATTGTAAATTAGTTCAAAATTAAAAGTGTTACTTAATCTTTTCAATTATAATTTATAGAGTTAGAGATTTTATAAAATTTTGAATTTGAAAAAATCAGTGAAAAAAACTCATATTCTCATATTTTTTTAATCCCCTAAGAAACCATAATAAAATTTCACTATTGAGAAGAAACCTATAACATTAAATGAAATGAAAATAACTCTGCTAAATGATTTTAAAACAAGTAGATGTTTTATGGGTAAAATATATGAATAAAACTTTATATGTTCCTAATAGAATTATTTTAAGACTTACTTTAAAAAATACACATTAAGAACTTTAGAATATAAGGAAACAAAAATATAGAAATTTTAGAGAATTTTGGTATAAATTTTAAATTCTTAAATTCATTGATTTATTAAATAAGATTGATAAAAATATGATTATGTAATTTGGGTCAATCAAATTCTATTAAATCCTATACAATTTATAATAAAATAAACATAGTTTTTCAAGAGTCTATATATGTCAAATTTGATGAAAATGCATTAAAAGAAAACAATGATGAGTTATACCTTATTAAGAAGAGACACAAAAATTTATATTTAATGATATTAAACCTAAAAATGAAACTTCATGTGTTTTGGGGAATATTTTCCATCATGAAAAAATTTGGAAATCACATAGAGATGACCTTTTAGATGAAGTGATTGGAAATGTTTTTTTACGAATTAAAATAAGAAATTTATTAAGGAATTTTTATCTCATTATTATTTAATTTTTTTATTTTGTTCCAAAATATATTAATGAAGAATTAAATAATCCTAACAGATATTTTAAATAAGTATAATTAAATCTGTTTTCGAGAAATAATGTTTTTACATCAGTTAAATTTGTAAATAACCAACTAGAAATGAGTACTATATGGATTTTTAGAAACAAACTTGATGAATCAGAAAATATTATAAGAAATAAATATAGATTTTTTATAGAGTTATATCCAAAATAATAAGGAATAGATTACAATTAATCATTTTCACCAGTTTATAGATTAAGTACTATTAGAATTTTGATATCTTATATATATTTATATGGATTTAAATTATTTTAAATGAATATAAAAAATTATTTTCTAAATGGAATTATTTATGAAGATGTATATGTACGATAATATTATGGTTTTTAAAATTAAAATATTCCTAATCAAGTTTTAAATCTTTCTAAACCACTTTATAGGCATAATAAATCTCCAAGATCATGTTATGAAAGATTATCTACATTTTTTAAAAATGGTTTTATAAAATGAAAGGTTGTTCCATCTTTGTTTATTAATTAAATCCCTAATGAATTTTTTTTATTTAAATTTGTATGGATTTTATTATTTTTTGGATATTCATTAGATAATTTGTGTAATGAATTTCTATAATTATGGATAAGATGATTTTATATGAGTCTTATGGTATAAATAAAATTATTTCTTAGCGATAAATTTTTTTAAAGTAATGATGATATATTTCCAAATAAATATAAATAATTTTAGTAACATGTCAAAAAATTTGATTTTGATTTTCATAAAAGTTCAAACATCTCTATTAGTACATCAATTAAACTAGAAGTTGATAAATCTATAAAATCCATATATGATAAACTTTAAAGAGGTATGATTGTTACTTTATTGTATTTAAGTAATTATTCACTTGATTTAATGGTTAGTTTCAATATTTTATCTATACATCAATGTGATACTAAGAAAATTCAATTAAAATCTATGAAAATATTCATAAAATATGTTAAGGGTTCTTTAATACTTGATTTATTCTAACTTAGAAAAACTCCTTTCTAATTAAAATTCTTTTCAAATTCTAATTTTAGTGGGTATAAAATAAGTAACAAAAGTACAAGTGGAATGTTTCATTTTCAAGGTAAAATTTTAATTTCATGGATTTTAAATAAATAAATTATTATTTTTATATCTACAACTTGTTCTATGTTTATAACTTTTGTAATTATTTATGCCCCATCTTTATTAATTAAAAAAACTTAACTAATTTTGATGTATTTTTTTTTAAGTTTCCAATTTTATGTGATAACTCATATATTATTTATATTTATAATATCCCTTTAAATTAGTAAAAAATATTATGTTAGATATTATTTTATTATTGATCATTTACAAGAGGGGGCAATATGTTTGGAATAAGTTATAACCGATTATCAATTAGAAGACATTTTTACTAAACCAATGGATATTTATATGTTTTAGAAAATTATGTTTGAACATGGTATGTTGAAAATATTATTTATATATATTAAAAAGAGAATGGGATATTTTTTTTTATTATCTTATGAAAAATATTTGTTTATATAGAATTTTTTGCCTTTTATAAAGTCTAAAACCATTTCACTTCTCAAATCACAATTTATGAAAACTATATTAGTTTTAAATTTATCATTATTGTGACATGATGTTATCATTAGTCAGAAATCGTGATTAAAAATATTTTATTTTATTTTTTCAAACATATAATTAAATACAATTTTTGATTTTTGAACATTGAGCATGAAATTTATTTATATTTTCTGGTTTACTTCCATGATTAATCACTATTGGTTAGTTTTAAAAATGTTAGAATATATTCATAAATTTTAATGGATATTTATAACTTATAAAATATTTTTAAGGAGGATTTGAAACTTTTTTTTTGCAATTATTTTTTTAATTTGGTATACCCAATTTTGAAGATGTTACTCTTTAAATTAGGGACAAAACATTATATTAAGAGAGGGATTCACTATGTTTGTTTTCTATCTCCATACTTTTCTATTTTTATTTAATTATTTAATTGATTATATGTTTAAAAGGAATATATTTAGGGAGGGATTAACTTATAATTCTACTCTTTCATGAAATTTGTTTCCATAGATCTTAAAAATTATTTTTAAGTATGTTTTGATTATGTTGAAAATTAATTTGATCAACAATATTTTAAAAAGGGGGTATGTTTTTTTACAATAATGTTTTGGATAATTTAAAAATGGGGAAGAAGTTTTTATAATTATATTTGGTTTTATAATTATCAATAATGTGGATATTATTTAGTGACTCCTTTCCATTTCATTTAACTATGTCTAGATAATTAGAAACACCTCACTAAATCTATTTTTTAAAACAAATTACCAAATCCTCACTTGATTATTTTGAATCATGAAATTCTTGTAGAATAAATAACTTATTAATATTAAAATTATTTATCAATTTACAATGAATTCATCTATTTTTTCTTGAATCTGGTGAACCAAATTTATAGAAAAAAACCATCTCAATATGTTTTGGTTTATGAGTCATATACTGAAGTAATTTACATAATTTTTTCCAATGTTTTGAATGTTTTATACATATTATAAGAAGAAATATTTTAATTTTTGGATTTGCCTTATGGTTTTATAAAATCAATATTACACACATTTAAAATTTATACTTAATCTTATAAATAAGTTCATCTTTACATAGTAAAATAATTATTCATACATAGTTGTTATTTTAACCTTAAAAGTTTATTTTTCATAAATGAATCTTGCATATGAAAAGAATGACCTTTATGTAAGGAAAAAATAAGGTTTACAAGAATTCATTATTATGTATCTCAAAATAATGTTTACGTAGAACTTAAAATGATTCATATATAGGATATTATTTTTATATAGAAAATTATTTTTATATTTAGGTATTATGATTTTTTGAAAAATGGGATTTCAAAATTATAATCTTTATAAATATTTATTTTTATGAATTACAATATATATTAATTTTTTATTTGAATTTAATATTAATTGGATATTTTTGGTTAGGGAATAAGTCGAATTACAAGTAATTTTTATTCAAATTAAATTGAATATTTATTAGACTAATTAAATTATTATTAATTTAATTATTATAATGATATTATTTTCATACAATTAGTCTATTTTATGAGATGATTTAATTTTTAAACAATATTGAGATAATCCATTTGAAGATTTATTGTTAATCATTTATGATTAGTGAATCATGGAAATTGTGTGATCAAGGAGGTTTGAATTAGAATAGCGAACAAATATGAAGTATTTCATTACCAATAATATAGGTCGTTGGGGTTGCTACATTGATAAAATAAGAATTACAACAGGTATATTTATATGAAGATTATGAAAAAACAGCTTTTTATTTTCAATTATTGTATGCATGAATAAAATATATAAATTTATTTTATGATAAATAGTTCAAATATTCTAGGATACCTTCTTTAACATATAGTTTTGTACACATGAAAGTTTTTCTCTAATATGTAATTATTTATAGCTAAACCCAATCCTAATAGTACTCACTATCAAAATATCAATTCTATATCTTATATGACATTTATATTTTCACTACCTTAACTAGTTTTTATGGTTGTAAATTCTTCTTGTATTTTTTTTGTGTGTGATTTTTGGTTCACTCGTTTTTATTTAAAAGAAGGACCTCAGGGTCATGTTATACTACTCGTGTAGAATGTATGTATTGGGTTGTGCCTCTATATAGAAAACAGAATGTCACTGGTTAAGACTTCATTCTGTAAAAGGAAATTATTTTGGTTATTCTTCATTCTAAAATAATATAAATTTGGTTTTTCCTCCACATTAAAATTAAGGTTTTGGGTTGTGTCTCAAGGTGATAAAAAGGCATGACTATTCACCTTTTTCCTCTATTTGAAAAAAAATATGGAAAAATTTGGTTTTCTATCTAGGATTTCAGAAGTTGGTTATAAAGGGATGTGACTCTTTTCCAATATTCAAGTCACCTTTTAGTTCATGTCGCACTCTCATATTAAGAGTCTGAAGAGTAGAAGTATGATCACATTAATCCAAACTACTATAAAAATGTGTGTGTTCTATTTTATTTTTCCACTTAATTTTTATACTAACTTTGATAAATAATTAATATTTTATAAATAGTTTAATTCACCACCATCTTGACCATTTGAAAATTAACATAAAATGACCGAAAATTATTGATTACTTCTTCTATGCAGTTTAAAAACATAATATAATGGACTCATATGCGGTACAATTTAATTTTATGTAATTAAGACATCTTAATTATAGTTTAAAGTTATGGTGGAATAGAGTTCATACTATTTAGTTTAATGACTTTCAGCAAGGACTTCCTCTAATTAGTTTAAATTCATGATATAAATGACTTCATATTATAAAATTTAACATCTTGTAGTGAGGGTGAGTATAGTGATAGAATTTTTTGGTTGGGTGATGCACTCATTTTAGTATGAAACTTTTTAAACAATTTTTAATACTTATGAATAGTTATTCATGGGAATACCCATGTAATTATTTTTTGTTTAAAATATAATAATGCAAAATTAAAGAATTAAAATGGGTATTTTTAATTTTTATTTTAAAAAATATTATTTTTTAGAGATCTAATAAGTATAAAAAAGTTTTTATAGGTAAAAAAATGGGTCAACCCAAGATTATCTTTAACTAGTAGACCATTTGGCCACCTATCCATCCCAAAAGGATCGTACATCCATGATAGAATATTGGGATAGCTTGCTCAAGTGGAAGAGAGTAGATCAGGTTTTAAGGGAGGATCTAGCATAGTAGTTGGGCCAAGGCCCACATCGGCCACATGTTTCGACATAGTCCATTTTGACTGTTATCAAGTGTTTACAGGAGCCCATCCTTATATTAGGCATTCTAACCCATGAAGAACATGGTATTTCTTATTAAGAAGTTCTCATATGTGCACAAAATTGATGTGGGGTGGTGATTATTTTTGTTTCTGTTAAAACATACAAAAATGATGTTGTCCTACAAAATTTTTTCTCAGCCTTGACTTAGTAATTTCCACTTAGCCACCTCTACTGCTCAACATTGCTTGATTTCATCTTTAAATCACCATAACCACCATGGTCAACACTATAAATCTTAGTATCATGATGAAATTCTTCTTCTAAATCATGATACTAACCTAGATCTCATCATCTTCTTTGAAAAATATCCATGGAGCTCCTTTTGAACGGGAGTATTCCATGCATGATGAATAAGATCTCCATATAGCCACTCTGAAGGTCGGATGGCATAGCTGAGAAGTGTTTCATCATTGCCACCATCTTAATTTATAGAAGGAAATGAAACAATAGTGTTATATCATGGTGTTGGACCTAAATCGTTGATCTGTCTAAAATGGTAGTATATATGGATTTTGTGTAAAGATTCTGATATAACTGTAGAGAATAGTCTATGTTGTAGCCATGCTAAAGTATTTTCTATAAGGTTGGACACTGCATCATGGTGTTGTACTTGTGATGTAGAGATCCCATTTTAGGAATTAGAGTGGTTTTGAAGAAAATAAGGAAGTTTCAGTTGTGGGTTTTATGTTGCATCGCAGCTATGTAGAGAAGAATAGGGTTGCACCATGGAAATAGCCATGCACTATAGAGTTTATCGAATGGTTAGAGAAATTTTTTGAAGAAATATGATATAAAGGGAGGCTCTGTAATGGTCTATTTACTATACTATGGAGGTTTTTAAAATGGAAGTGGTTAATTTTGATGAATAAATGCTAACTTCATGGTGTTGTTCATGCTACCCCGCAACCCATGAAATAGTCCATGAAACCATGAAAATATACATAAAAGATATCTTACCACATAATAGTATGTGTCTTCACTTAAAATTTAAAAAAGCCTGATATTTTAGCCAATTTATTATGGGGATTTAAAATATCTATAGTTAAATCCAAGATCCCAACTTAAGTTTCAAAAAAATGGAAACGTTGACAGATACAAATGAATATAGATAGAGTAAACCCCTCTATAAATATGAAGGGATTCACCACTAACAGAGGGATAAAAGTATAATCTATAAGGATACTTATCTAATTTTATACTATTTTATTTTTTTGTTTTAGATTAGTTTATTTCATGTAATTCATTCCATTTCTAATTCAAAGTTTTTACATTGTTTTCTTCTACTATGTCTCTTACTCTCTCTCATTCTTCTTCTCTTTCTTTATTATTCCAGCAATGAACTCTTACTTATAAAAATAGAATACTAAACCTAGGATTGTCTTTTGGGGAGGATATATGATTCTTGAATTTTGTACTTTTAATTCTTTAAGGTTTTGATCCTATTTGTGTTGGATGAGGGTGATATGTACGGGTGCCGCAATTTTACACCACAACATAAATCATGATTTCACTTTTATTATATAATTTATAACTTTTAACTCCCTTATATTTTATAAAATATCTTCACATGATGGAGTTAACATATTAAATGGATTAATTGGAATACAATGGAGTCGGGTCTTGGAATATGTCATACTCTCGATTGTGGTGTGTCATCAACCTTAATTATAGGAGGAGGTGGAATTCAGTTTTCCTTGGAATTCAATATTTCATTTCCATTAAATATAATAATACTATTTCATGAATGATATTTAATTATTGAACTATCAAACTAAATTTAAAAAACCTATATGTATAATGAAGGGACCTAAAACAAAACCTTAAGGCCCATTACTTTATTTTTTAACCCCCATTATGTGTGCATTGCATGTTATTTTAGTTTTTCATCCACTTTATCTATTTCTTTCCATTGTTTTATAAAATAATAAAAACATAAAAACAAATTTGTTTTGGTGAAATTTAATTAGTAAGTTAATTATTTTGATTCTCCTCAAATGAGATGAGTCTTGTCAGCCATTGTTTTATACTAGGAAAATAAAAATGGTCATTTTTTCACACCCTATGACAGATGTGAATAACTAGACCTAGGAAAACACACCTAGTTGTTATTGTGTATCATTTAAAGATAGGAATCAAGACATACATATATCATAAATAGGGTTTTTCATTCACCAGATAGAGCTATCTGGTGTTCAGTTAATTAGATATGAAATGGATTAGTGTCATGGAAAGAGATAGAAGGGAACCCAACATGAATATGATCTTGATTCAAATATGAGATGAGACAACTCTTTCCATGTGAATGGTGTTTGAATAAAACTCAACATGTTATGGAATGCCTATATACTAGAAATCTTCCATGTAGATCTATCTCATATATAAAAGGGGGTCCATATAGAATGTCCATATGTCATATATTTTCAAGGAATGATACAAGGATTGGATGCAATATCATTTAACAAAATGTGATTATAATATCTTCTAATCAGTTTAATGTATTTTGAAATAGACTTAGGTGTAGTTAAATTTTACACTATTCCATTAGGATGATCACGATACGCAATTTAAGGTCTTAACACTAGGACTAATGTGAACCCAATGAGAATTCATGTGAAGTAATACTTGAGAAACATAATGTTGTTTTCTAGATTTATGATCACTCCATCCATCATGATAATGGAGTAGGATCCATTGTATTAGACCTTGTGTATGGTGTAAGGTCCCTCCCACCCTAGTTTGAACTTTAGAGGCTTCTTCCCTAGTATCATAGGAGTTCTAAGAGCTAGCGTCAATTATCCTTGAATAAAACAATATAGATTAACCTTCTTTTTGAACTCTCATGCAACCTAGTTCTAATATATTTAGAGGTTTTTCAACATGTGTAAACATTTCTTATAGAGATACTCTAGATTTTCCATTCAGATACAATATAGTAGATCTTAAAATATTTGATTCTAGATAGAAATATTAAGTAACCAAAACTATCATTGAATGAAATTATACCTATATAAATATCATGTAACATCTATTATATTACCTTTAATTATCTTTGATAGAATAACTTTTTAAAAAAATCAATACCAAAATCATTTTTATAAAAATAGCTCAACACTATAAAGATTACTTACACCTAGTTTTTAAAATAAGTAAAACCTAACTTTTATATGTGTGTGTGTGTGTGTTGATTATAAATGAGGAGTATAAATAGTTATAGTTATGTGTCATCTTATTGGTCATTCATTTAATGACCTAAATTTAATTATTTAGGAAATTTGGTGCAAGTGTAGAACAAATTATGGACAAGTCAAGGGTTTTCAACTCAAATTCTACTCTTTGAGACATATTTGTAATTTTTTACCTAATTTCATTTATGTGGTGTTTATATTTCTTATTTAAGATATAATATCAATAATTATATTTTAATAATTATATTTGAAGTTTAATTTAAATCCCTCTATTTCAAGGGGTTTTGATTAAAATGGTACTCATTACACAAGAGTTCTTTGTCTCGAACATTAATTCCTTGAGACATGTTTATGTTATACTCCATATTTTATTCCGAATGGTGTATTCATTTCCTATGGATGTATCTTTTCTATATAATTTTTTTATATATAGAACCATTAATCCTAATTATTTTCTTTTCATCAAATGGATTTTGACTCAATTGTTACCCCGGTTGTAAATATTTATGGTCACTCAGTTTTCATTCTCTGGGTTTTTATCATCATCTTATATTTAAAATTTTGGTACATTATACCAATTGATTATATTATATTTTATTCTCTCTTTTTCTATTAATTTCATTTTCTACCACTTGAAAAAAAAATTAAAATATTTCTTTCTTCAATGAATATTTTTCTCATAGGGAATACTTTTAACTCAAATATCATTTCCTTGAGTTATACTATTTCATCATGAACTTATTTCTTCCATGATTGTGTTTTTTCACACTAATATTTTATTATATTATATTTTAAATTTTAATTTGAGAACATGATGTTTAAAATTAAGGTTCTAAAATTCATTTTACAATGTATGTTTTAAATAAGTTTATTTTTCAAAATATAAAAAGTGTTTTCCTTTCCTTTTATTATCAAAAATTTTACCTTTGGATCCACATTTCGAATAGAAAACATTATTTCATTTTCAAGGCTACGTTATAAGAGATTATTTTTAAAATTAAAATCTTTCAAAATATTTCAGATCACCTTTTTAAAATTTACCTGTAAATGTGAGATGTATGTTTTTATTTTATATCAATGTTAAAAATGTTTTTAAAAATATCTTTTATGTTTTCACCTCTAATTTCCTTTTCATATTCAAAAGGATTTAACTTCAGGGGATTCATGTTATATTAATTCTTCCTTCATAAAACTATATATTAATAATTTTTAGTAATGAACTTGAGGTATCAAACAATTCAATTCTTCATCCCTACTTGCGTGATCCTATTCGAAGAATTATTTTATAATGATGATTTTCATATATGCTAACATCCATATAAGTTTCCTTTATTACACTAGGTATATGTTCTTTTTCAATCATACACCTACTTTTTATATATGGCTTATGATCATGTTATTAAATTATTGAATTATTCATATACTCATTTCCCTATATGCTGTGAATATCACATTTTAAATAATTCAGATTATAAGATGTTCAAATAGAATTAATGTTACTATATTGACATGGAGAAAAGTATTATCATTCCATATATTTTTATTCCAAATATGTATTATTATTTTAAAGTTGATTATTTATTTTTTCTCTATCTAAATTCTTTCTCTAGAAGGGTTATAATCATTTTATCCCTTTTATTGATATGGGGGATGTATTGGTGTTTAGTATGTTATTATTTCAATACATATGATTATTGTAAAAATTAATTCTATATTTTTTACTTATTATGACATAATATGAATACATTAGATTTAAACAACTAATAGTTTGTTTCCATCATTGTATAAAACCTCAATGCATATGTAGGTCTCATAAGACAAGTATTTTTTATTATTTTGTTGTGTTCCTTCCAAGAACAATATATTTCCATAATTGTATGATCATGAAAATTATGATCATGATGTATTGGCTTATTGTATCGAATTAGTTGTCCAACATTATGAATTTAATCATTATGAAACTAGTTAAGTTTATTTATTTTTTCTATTTATTTTCATTTCTATCCACAAATATATTATGTTCATATTTTTAGTTGATTTTCAAATTATGGTTATTACTTACACATGAAATAATATTTATACCATGTTTAAGCCATGATTTCATCAGTTGTATATTTTCACTTACTGAGGATTTGATCGCACCCCTTATTATGTTTCTATTTAACTAAGTTATGAATAAAACAATTACACATGATATGTATAAAACATTATCTAGTGGGATATGTTGAAGACTTATTATGAATTAAGTAGTTTTTTATAGTTGAAAAAATTCCTTTCATTTAGAAATATATGGGAGTTATTATTTTACGTTTAGTCTTAATTTTCTAAAAATATAAACCTAAAAGGTCTTAAAAATATATATGATGTCATATTTTTTTATTTCATGTAAATATAGAATGGTTATGTTGGGGAATAAATAGTTGTTATCGAAGACAATATATAAAGTATCTTTTTATGAGAATCAGATTCGAGAATGTGGGTCTAAGGAATCACAATTTGTATTAGAGTAGGGTTTAGATAAATTCAGATATTATGATGTTTTATGAGGATAATGTAAGGGGTGGTAAGATAATATTGATCATAATTTAAAGTGTATAGATAAATTATTATGTTAGTTAATGTAGTATTGAATATTTTGGGTATTAGGATAAGATAAATTTAATTAAAATCCTTACAATAAGTCTAAGTATAGGATGATATCATAGATTTTTGGTAAAGTATTAATTATGTGATTTTATTAGAAATTACAAGATACTATAAGTTAATACAGGAACTAGAATATATGTACCTTGTCGTAATGACCCTAAAAAGGGTAGATTGGGTATTAACTCGATTTTAACCTTGTGCGCAATAAAGATTCATGACTACACACCTGGTTTGACACTCCCAAGTGATATGATTTGGTTATTCACATTATCTTTATAAAATAGTGTGGGAGATTTAAATATTCTAAGGCTAGATAACATAATATGAAAGTTACCATAAGTAACATAGATTGAAATGTAGATATTCCAAAGTTAAGGAAGATATTAATTGATATGTGCTTTCCAACATAATGGATAATTTGGATTTTGAGGCCATAGATATCAATGTTTTTGGGTTTATAATATTTTAATAATGTTTATTGTAATTTGGGATCTCTACATTTTGTATTTGGTTAATAAGTATTATAGAACACAAATAAATGTAACCGAGGTTGAACCAGGAATGATATAGGTTAAACTAAGAGTGATATAGTTTGAACAGAGTTTGATATAAGTTTATTTTTAAGAACTAGAGGATAAAATGGTAGTGTTATAAATATATACATATTTAGGTAAAGTTATCTTATTTTTATTTATGATAATTCTCTTATAGTGATCTCCAACCATGTTTACTCTTTTGGTTTTAGTGATTTATAAAACCTGAAAGAAAAAGTTGTTAATATATTCTATGGATAATGTGGAAATTATCCCACTAAATAACCTAAATGGATAAGGATTATAATTAGAAATATTTTTATTATTCCAAACTGACTATCAAGAATTCTGATTAACAATATGAACAATGTTGAAATTCCAAACACACCAAAGAAGATAAGGGTGGAATCTTATTGAATTTAAAGTGAAAAATATGATAAAGGAAAGAACATTAAATTTTATACATATTAAAAATATAGGAATAATTATGGGGTAAATTTCATTAAAGGTTTAGGAAAATTCTATAAATGTTAAGATGATAGTTTTCATTCTCACAAGTGTAAGTGAAAGAAAGGAGATACAAAAATATGTTTCTTTAATTGAAATAGAGTTGAGTATTATGTGACTCAATGTCCCAATCAGGGCGCCAATGAGGAAAATAGTCACCAATAACCATTAAAATAAGGAACATCCAATGAAACTAATACTAGTGTAGTGGATAGTGAGTTTTCACTATAGATTTTCTAGTGTCCCATGTCATGTAAGTTTTCACCAACCATTGGAAATTGAGTTATAAATAAAAACCCCTAGTTGTATTATTATCATATAAATAATTTTCAAGGTTTTTGAGAAGTTATTCCTTATATATCTAGATACTCTTTCAATATTTTAATTCTATGTGAAAATTCTAATGGGTTAGATCTCTTTAAAAAGATATCATAATAATTGTTCATATAGATAAATCTCATTCTATATCATAAATAAACCCATTATTATATATTGGTCTGTGGTTGATTATGATTTACCTATAAAAATTGTTCAAATATTATGAGCCAAATTATGAGTGTTCAATTTATTTATTGGGGTAGAATGTAAATGCATGAAAATTTAATATATGAAAACCTTTAAACAAGCCAATGTGTTTGATAGCTTGCTCCACAGGAAACACCGAATTAAAAAACATGATATTTCTATACCATTAACAACTAACTTTTGAATTATATAGAATCAATAAGAGTAACCAATTTATTAAATATTTATATAATCAAAATAATGGCTAATTTTAATATGAATTAAATTTAATTGGTATAGATAAAATGACTAATATGATTATTTTATAATTAAAAATGTATTTTTCTAAACATTCCTTTTTTATGTGATGTGAATTTATATTTAAAGAAACTTTATGATTAATTATGATAAAATATACTTAAATTAAAAATTGTTTATTACTAACTTATTCAGTATAAAATAAAAAATATGAAAGAGAATGCTTAATATTCTAAAAAATTTATTTTCCTATAAAATAGTTTTTCATTGTATCTCACTTTTTTATTTAATAGTTGAATTTAGATAATTTAGAATTTGGATTTTAAGAAATGAAAAATAAAATTGGATTCATCATAGTAAAATCTTTTTAAGATGAATTTTTGGTATTTTTCTAAAATGATAGATTTTTAGTTGAACAGTGAAAAAATATCATTTTTACAAATATCATGACTTTTATAACACTATTAGTATATAAGTATTAATTATAAAGTTATGATACCTCTTTGTAATAAAAAAATCATTTTATAATTTACTATATAATTTTAAAAATGTTTATTTTAATTTACAAAAACTATATTTGACTTTTTATAAATTAATTTTTATTTTTAAAAAATATTATTTTAATTCATTTTATTTTTATTATTTTAAAATTAATTTTAATAAGTCTTATAAACTTATTATATTTTTAAATAGATTTAAAATTTTAATTAGTAGATCCAAATTATGTAATAAGTTACACTTTATTTTTGGATAAATTACCTTTGTTAAAAATAATTACCGTGATAAAAGCTAAAATGGTTAATGTAATAATTCAAGGGATAAATGGATAGAAACATGATAAACAAATGTCTCTAATTTAGTGGATGAGAGATTATATACTTTATATCACACTCCAAAAAATTATTTTCTATTTTTAGAGTCGCTTGATGAGTTAAAAATGTGCTCTCTTTATATTAAGTTGAAATATTTTTAAAAATGTCATTCTCACTACTTATAAAAGTAGTCTCTCACCACCCCTGAAATAACACTCTAATATTTGGTTTTCTCATGGAAAAATACAAAATTTTCTTCCCATAAAATCTTATTTATCTCTCATAATATTTTGGTCACAATATATTATCCTAAACCCTTCCTTTCGAAGATATCCTCCAAGAGAAACCCAAATTTCTCAACATAAGTTTAATATTTTCTCTAACATATACTCCTTTTTATCTTTCCATGTAATGTTTATTTTTCTGAATATTATATAATTAATTTAGTGTTTATTTTATATTTAGTTTTTTTATATTTTGGTATTAAACATTAAGCACGTCTTCCCTTCCAATTAGGAAAAAATGAAACTGTCATTCGAGCGATGTGCAGACTAGGGCCTCCATGAAGAAATGTGTTTATCTTTCCTTCAGTAACATAAAAGTATGTTACTAATAAAGATTTTAATATTAAATTATTATATTTATTATATATTTTATACTTTTAAATTATAAACTATATTACTCTTTTTCCCTGTTCTATAGAAAACAGAATCATCATCCATGCATACGCATGGACTACCGCTTCCATAGAACAATTGATTTCATTTTTCTTGTCATTACTATCATTAATTTATAGTCCTAAGAATTTTTTTAATGGATAAATATTATTTTCATGTAATCATTAATGTTTTTTATAATAAACTATATAATCTATTGATGATGTTATCAACAAATGATCATCGTTAATTCAATCCTTTAAAACAAGTGTTCGAATAAGAAAATATTCTTGTCCATATTATATACTATTTTCAAATCCATTATTTGTTATTATACTTCCTTAAAGTTATGATATATCACACTAATAAATAGTAAATAATATCATTATTCTTATTTTATAATTATTTTACAAATAAACCTCCACATAATCATCTATTAATCATGGTAGGTTCATGTTTTGGTCGAATTAACCACCTATTTGGACAATACTATGCATTTGTATCATGGATGAATATTAGAACATATATATAGGTATAATATGATATAAATATTTAAATATTTTTTTTGTGTTATTTTAAGGTTATATCAACTTTTAACTCATTAATTAAACACATTGTGTATGTTAAGAGTCACCTAAATGTGATCATCGCTGATTTAATCTTCATAGAATCTAACCAAAACTAACATGGAATAATTTATACATTTTCAATGTGGGTTTCCAAAAAAAATATTTTTCAAATATTAAAAATGGTTTTTCCTTTCCTTTTACTATCAAATTTTTTACCTTTGGATTCACATTTCTTATAGGAAACTTTATGTCATTTTCTAAGATCAATTATTGTATATTCTTTTTAAAATAAAATATTTTCGAAATATTTAACTTCACCTTTTCAAAAGATAATTAATATTTTCATTTTCATATTAAAAAGTATTTACCCTCGTAGGATTTTTGTTACATTATTTTTTTCTCTAAATAAAATATGTATCTACAGTTTTTGGGATTGAATGTATGGTATCAAATAATTTCATTCTTGATCCCTTATTGTGTGATGTTGTCTGAAGAATTATTTTTCAAATACTTTTTTCATTAATGTCAATATCCTTCAATGTTTCCCTTCGTATACTGAGGATATTTTATTGTAAAATTTTCAACATTATTTCTATTATTGTCTTATTATCATGTTATTCCATTATTGAATTAGCTATATACTCATTTCACTATATAGGGTAAATATTACATTTTACATAATCTAGATTGTATAATTTTCAATTATAATGAATTTTATTCTATTAACATGGGGAAAATTATCGGTGTTCTATATTTTTTTATTCCAATAAAAATGTTTATTTTTCAAGTTGACTTTGTATTGTTTGACTATCCACCATCTTTATCTAGATGGTTTATAATCATGTTATACATTTTATTAACATAGGTAAAAGTAGTGTCATTTTATATGTTGTTATTCCAATACAGATGACTATTGGAAAATTTGATTATATATTGTTTACTCAATATCGCTTTTGATGAATCAATTTCACCTGAAAAAGGTGATGGGTGTGGCCTAGAATTATATATCCCCTTAATGAATCTATAGGTCTCATGAGAGATACATTTTTGTGTATTTTGGTGCATAACTTCCCAAAATAAGATATTTCCTTAACAGTACGATCATGATGTATATGATCATTATATTTTGGCTTATGGTATAGAATTATTTTTTTGAATTATTCATTTCATCTCTATTTAACTAATTATTGTTATCAGTGTGAGCAATTTAGTTTTATTTTTATACATGGATACATTATGCTCTTATTTTTAGTTGAGTATGGCATTTTGAATATTAATTACACCTAGAATAATATTTATGTAATATTTATTCCATGATTACCTTAATTGTATATTTTACCATATTGAGAATTTGTTCTCACCATTTCTTATGTTTCCATTTACAATGATTATGAACAAATTAATTACAAAGGATATATCTAATAAGAAATATTGTTATCTATTTTGAAGAATTTTTATGGATTATATAGTTATTATAGTGTAAAAAAGTGACTTTTAGTGGATAAATACATGGGATTCATTATTTTTATTTAGTAATAATTATTTAAATCTCTAAAACTAAAAGTTATTTGAAATGTATGTAATGAAATATTAGTTTTATTTAATTTAATTATTGGATAGTTATGTTTGGGAATCTATATTTGGTATCAAATATAATAATTATTGTATATGTTTATGAGAACATGATATAAGATACTGGATTTGGGGTTCCACATGATGTTGGTGTAGAAAAACATTTTATTTTTTTATTCATCCAAAGCATATTGATTATATAATAATTTTTTATTTTTTGGAGATCATAGATTCTAATTTTGACATTGATTTTGGGAATGAACACATTATTTTTTGTTGTGGTCCATATATTTATTGCACATCTATTTATTATACCCTTCCAAATCATATTCATGCTCATATTTATTTATGATTTCAGTACCAATAATATTTATTGATGTATAGAATGTATTTGGGATCACTTCCCCGCCCTCCATGGAGTTGAAAGTTGATTCACCACCCCTAAAATATTTTTCACGTGATGGGTTATGATCCTCTATAACATTTTCCTTCTTAGTTTTTCATTTTTATTCACAACACTTGTGAGGATCCATGTTCCCTCATTGATGTGTTGTGAATTTAAGGGAGTCTCATATGACTCTAATCGATTAATCTCTTAATAGGGGAGAAAGATCAACTAATTGGAGGAATTAGGATGCCACTTCTCCTTATGTATCCTCTCACAACCTTGAGAATACTAGTTTTCTAAGTTTGTGAGGAGGAATTGGTAGAAATTATCTTATCCTTGAGGGCTATAACCCACTCAGTTCCACCATAATCATACCATAAATCCATTACATCTTTGATTTTACTAGGGGTGGAGTTTGTGGAAAAACATCCCCCATCCATATAGGTCGGGGTTTCCTCTGTATGGATATAGAGGTAGATCCTATTGCAGCCTTCATGATTTGATAGAAATTTACTTGGGTATAGTCTAAATTGAACACCTTTTAAGGGTGAGGTTTCTTGTAAATACCAACATTTCCCTAGATTCTAAATTTTATAAGAAGTTTGAATTTTTGGGATCGAAGGCTCTTGATGGGTAAAATGGTCATTTTCCCCATAATAATGATCTCAGATAATTTTTATGGACACACTGTTGGTTCTGTAATATTGTTCTTACCCTAGGATATGAGTTTGGTATAATTCTGAATAGTTAGATCTTTGGAGGAATATTTAATATTTAATAAATTAAATATTAAATAATCTTTCATGTGTTTAGGTTCTGATAACTCTTGAACTGAGTGTCATATTCAGATTCTTACTCTAAAATTGAGTCATTAATTGGGTGTTTTTCTTACGTGTGGTATAAACCTTCTTCGGGTTCCGTGACTTGGGTCAAGTGTTTAAATGGTAAATTAATCAATTAATTCAGTAATTGATTAATTAATTATTTAATTAATTAAAATAGGTAAAACTTCTCTTCCCCTCCTTTAGGATTCTCACACATGATAGGATAAGGTGAGGTTTCTCCCTTGCGTGATGCTAGACTGAGAGGATAAGGGGAAGAACATGCCATCAGACTGCATCCATGATGTAGATCAGGATTTGATTAATGTGCAGTGGCTTCTGGGAGAAGATTGAAACCCAAAGCTTTAGTGTTTTCACCAAGAGGTAGGAAGTTTTTTGAGTGTTATTTTATAATCCTTGTAGATTAATTTTTTCCAAGATTCAGTTCCATATTATAAATTTTAAGGATGCCTTGGGGGTTTTTTTGTACCAAATCGGGGAAAATTGGGGTTTCAGGAGGTTCGTAGAGGTTTACCATTCAGAAACCCTGGCTACACTACGTGTGGTTTTAAGAACACATTCCTTGTGTTCTGCAGTTTTTGGGAATATGGAGTTTTTAGATAAAAAATCTATGTACTTTAAGTACACTCCTTGTATAAGTACATGGCCACATCCCTATCCATGTGGTAGAGTACATGGGTAGGTAAACTTTAGAAAGTACACAGCATGTACTTTAGTTACATTCCATGTAGTTAAAAATGGCCATATTCTTGGGAAGAACATTGGGTGAGGTGTACATAGACATGTATTAGTACATGTTAAAGCATCATGTACTCCATGTCTACGTACTATGAGAAGAGAAGAACCCATGTTTCTTTATCCATGTATAATTGCATGGCCAGGTGTAGAGTGGAGAGTACATGTTGCATACTCAAAAGTAAACACTATTTATTTTTTCATCAAGGATGATTTTTTGATTTTTTATGCTCCGAATTTATAATTGGACTTGTGAGTAATCTATTCTAACCAATTTTTCAAGTATATAGAGATTGTGGAAACTTCTGAGTATTTTGAGGACTTATGATTGGTGATTTGGGCAAGTAAAGATATATATACCACATAAAAGTGAGTTCAACTATCTATTAAGAGTGAGACATGGGATAAGAACTGAGTGAGGTTCATGAGAATGGTTAGAGGAAATGTGAAAAATTCTTTTGATACCTCTTTTTCTATTGGGATGGGATTTTCCTTAGTAAGTAGGACCGAGTCATGACACGATGTGGTGGATAAGTTGACTATACATTCCATCCTATGGTTTCTTGGAAAGGGGATGGACATATGTATTTTACCTTTATGTGGACTCACTAATATTAAGGTATGTGATCATGTGAGTTTCTAGAGACCTGGGTTTAAGGATGATTACCCTGAGATATGGGTAATGGCCAAATATTTTTTTTGTTAGGATTATAGTTGGTTAACGCCCTCGGGGTTGTTGTGATGTGGTTGGGATTCCACATTTGGAGCTTGTTTTACTAAGATGGGATAATTTTGTAGAGATATTTAGATGTGATGGTCTATATGTTTTGTTCTAGATATATGTGATTGTGGATGTTGGACAGTATGCTTTGTATCAGTACTGATTGTTTTTTATGGTATGAATAATGGAATGAGGCTCCATAAATGTTATTTTTTAGTATTGTGATAGTGATGCATGTTTGTGTCTATTTATCTATATGTATGACATTATGTACTAGAATGACTCTCTAGGAACCATGATATTAGGTTTCAGACAGACACTCTTGAGACCATGAGATTAGGTGCCAAAATGATGCCCTAGGCACATGAGATTAGGTGTTGGAATGACACTCCAGAAACCATGAGATTAGGTGCTAGACTAACGCTATAAGAACCATGAGATTAGGTGAAAAATGATTTTTTTAGAAACCATATTATAGGATAGTGGACTGATGCTCTGTATCCTAGGATTTGGTGATAGACTAACACTCCAAGAACCACTAGTGATATATATTCTACTTGGATTAAGATGATAGATTGATGCTCTGTGTTAATGGTTTGAGTTCCAGACGGATTCTCAAGGCACTGATTGTATTTTTGGTAGTATGAATGGTGAAATAATGCTCTACACCCATGGTTTGAGTGCCATACTTATGCTCTAGGCACTGATTGTATATTGGGTGGATGGATGGTGGACTAGAACTCTATATCTAGGGTTTAGGGGTTGAACTGATTCTTCAAGAACAACTATTTGAGATACTTAGGTGAGATAATAGGCTGATTCTTTGGTTAGGGTTGTACATCATCATGGGATGAGTATCTAAGACTGGTTTTTCTAGTAATCGAGTAAGAGATAATGAGTAAAGTCATGATCTTTGGTTGGGTAATCTATGGGAGTATAGTCTTGTGTATTTTTGAATGCATGGTCATCAATACATTCCAAAAGACACCCCAACATTAGACAATGAAGGTATGGTTGAACAAATTCATGGACATGAAGAATTAGAGTGTTTTAATTTGTATTTGTTTCATTTATGTTTCATCTAGTATGATCATATTTCATGATCATTCACTCATGGAAGTAGGTTATAGGTTTTCCATTTGGGGTATCCTACTGGGATTTATTTTTCACCCCCTATACATGCACATCAATGTACATAAAAACCTTATGTTTAATTTTATTTTGAGAATAGATGCATGATGGATTGGGCTGAGGCTCAATATTTCATGGTTGAGTGGGATGATCATGTAGAGTCTAATGATCAGGCTGAAGTATCTTTACAGGGTACTAGAGACTGGGTATGTGACATGGGTTAGAGTTGGAATTAGGGCATGATGTAATTATTTTTCATTTGTTTATTTTTTATATATGATTAGCCTAATGAGAAAAATATCTTGTATGTATTTCGTAGTCATTTGGACCTCTACGTTATTATTTTTATTACATAATTTCTCAGTTTCATATTATTTATTATTCCCTATTATATGATGTGTATAATTTTTGGTTATTTACTTCGGGTTGTGCACTCTGATATGGGGGTATAGTCTCATCAAAGTACCATTTTAGGCCCCCTCTACTAGTCGGAAGCCTGTGGAATATTATAAGGTACACTTAAGGTAACATAAAAAACCAAATCAAGGTACCGGTTTAGTTGCATCGGGGCCAAGATGTTAAATAGTGGTGTCAAAGGAGTTTCTTTCTTATTACTTTACTATTTGAGGTTTGGTAGATTGGATATATAAGAATGATTAGGAGCCTATGGTGAATTTCATTGGGTGTGTCTTGAATGCCTATTGAGATACTAATTCTAGATTATTAAGGATGGTATTGATATTCTTGGTTTGTGATGCTATAGTTGTATATGATTTTCACTTCAATCAATGCACATTTTGTTTGGATTTTATGGTTCATGATGGATTTCAGGCTCTTGTCTTGTTGGAAATAGGTTTGTATTTGATTTGAATCTTGGTATTTAGAGTCATTAGGAATCTCATACATCATTCTAGGCATATAGGATCAACATGTTACAGGTCTTATAATGTTTGATTTTATGTATTTCCTTCTGATGATAGGTTTTTTGGATCTTTGGTGAGATTCTATATGATAAGGATGTTGATATAGTCCATGTGAAAAGTAAGTGTACTGTCCTTGGTGGGTCAATATTGTATATGTATATGCCCATTGGACCCTGTTGGGTGATTTTTATTTGAGTTTGGTTGTGATTCTTGGTTCTCTACGGAGTGGTCTAATATACAGATGCTTGGAGAGGAAGGGTGCCTTTGTTCTAGTTGGTTATCTTGGATGACGATGTTCTTCATATGTGATACCCTAGATATATGTGTTTTGGTATCATGATGTTGTGTGATAGTGGGACAGAAGCATGTTTGAAACCCCATGAGAAGTTTCCTTATGTGAGTTTTCTTAGACTTATATTGTTGGACCTAGTGACTTGACATAATACTTGACCAGTGGGGCTAGGTGGGAGATCATGGTGACCTTCATTGATGTGAATATTTTTAGGGAGTTAGTGTCACTTTATTTTGAGGGTTTGACCTAGATGAGTGTGTTTTTGGGTGTGTGATGCATAAGTGGATTCAATGGGATTTTAAAAAACATGCATTAAGGGTGTATACGGTTTTATGTTAGGCCGGTTAGATGAATTTTTTTAGGATCAATTTTATTCTTATGCTTGAAGATTTTGTTTCGTTTTAAGATGGGTAGGTTAATTTAGGTTCCTAGCCAAGGTAATGGTTGTGAAAGAAGGATGTGCCTAGTGGTTATGATCAATATCATGAGAACATGATATTCACAAGGTTGTGTTGTTAGGTCTTGTGAGTCGAGTTTTTGTGAGATGCGACTCGCTGGAGTCGGAATCAGTTTTTCTGGTTGGGTTACACATGATCATGGAATAGTTAAACATTTATGATATCTTGGAGTCATGAACATTTTACGACACACTATGGAATTTTGTTTTTGTATTGGGTTCTATATAAATATACTCTCATGAGGTTAAAATTAGGATACATCCATGATTAGGCTATTAACTAGCGTTGGTGTGATAGTACTCTTGTGGGAAGATAGGCCCAGGGTGTTAAATGGAATTGACATGTCCCTACAGATAATGGTGACATCAGAAATGCATGATTTATTTGTGGTATTCATCAAAGACTTATTAGTGTACTTATAGTATGTATACAATCATGGGAAATATCTTGATATTATCATAAGTACACTAAGAGAGCATCAGCTATACAAAAATCTATATAAATGTTTCCATGCGTTTATAAGGGGACTCTGAGGAGGTTTTTCTCATGAAGTGGTGTATGTGAAGTCGTCAGGTGGAGAGTGTACCATCCATTGTCATCGAGTGAGGTCCCTATGAATGATAAGATACCAAAAAATACCAATGTTTATTGTTCATATATTCTGGGAATGGGAGATAGTTGATGTTTTATTTTGTCACTCTGGTGGAAACAGGAAAACCATGTGTAGTTTTAAGGTTTGTTTGTGATTGGAGCATGGGATGTGAAGATAGAACTTGTATTTGAGGCGATAGTAAGGATACTTTTATAGTGGGGATTATTATATCAGTCATGGTAACATGAACCTCATGTGGATATGGTCAAGGATTTAGTGGGAACCACATCAAGCAGTTTGGTGGACCATTGAGGATGTGTTTTGAAAGGCAACTCTGATAGTGGGAAGCGTTGTGAATCAGAATCGGTAGTTGTGGGTTAAGTTCAATGGTGGGGAGAACCATGAGTTTGATAATGATTTATAAATGATATTGTGACATCTCATAATAGACAGTTGTGGTTAGGCAATGTCTTAGTGGTTTTTCGGTTTTGGAAGACCACTGAGGCTTCTTGAGGATGAGAAGTTTTATGGTGGGGAGATTGTAAAGACCCACGTTTCCCTAGATTATAAATTTGAGTTTAAGTTTGAATTTTTGGTATCAAAGGATTTTGAGGGGTAAAATAGTAATTATACACTATAAAATGATATTGGATAATTTTTTTGACCACTCTGTTGGTTATGGAATAGGGCTTTTACCCTAGGATAGAATTTTGGTGGAATTTCGAATAGTTTGAGTTTTAGAACAATGTTTAATATTTAATATATTAAATATTAAATTAGTTATGTAATTTTGTGTGGTGATATCTTTTGAATGGTATTTCATATTTAGACTTTGACTCTACAGTTGAGTCTGAAATGGGGGGTATTTTTAGGTAAGGTATAAACCCACTTCGGGTTCTAGGACTCAGGTTGAGTGTTTAAATAGGAAATTAATTAATTAATTAAAAGAGGTAAAACACATTTCCCCCTCCCTTTGGATTCTCATACATGATAGTAGAATGGGTAAGTGTTCTCCCTCAGGATACGTCATACCGAGAGGATAATGTTAAATAGATGTCGTGGTAATTCATCCATAGTGGAGATCGAGACCAGGTCAAGGTGCAATGGATTCCTATAGCGGATTTAAACCCAAAGCTTCAGAGTTTACACCATGAGGTAGGACAGGTTTTTAATTTTATGTCATTTTCCCTGTAGATTATTGTTTTCCATGTTTTATATCAATATTATGATTTTTAATGACCCCTTAGGGATTGATCTGTACCAAATTGGAGAAAATGTGGGTTTTATGAGGTTTTTAGGGGTTTCCTGTTTGGAAAACTTGACTACATCGTGTGTGGTTTTAAGAACACATGTCATGTGTTCTTAACATTCATAAAAGATTTAATTTTTAGAATTAAACATCATGTACTTTAAGTACATGATGTGTAGTAGTACCTGTCCATGTGGAAGAGTACATGGGTAGATAAATTTTGGAAAATACACACTATGTACTTTAGGTACATGCCATATAGTTAGACATGGCCATGTACTTGGGTAGACACCCCATTTGAGGGGTACATGGTGATTTAGTAGTACATGGGAAGACACTATTTATCCATTGTCCATGTATTGGGACATGGTCATACCCCATGTTTATTTGTCCATGTATAAGTACATGGAAAAGTGTAGAGTTGAGAGTATACACTATGTACTTGGAAGTACATTCCATGTACTTTTTCCAGCAAGGGGGTTTTGGTTGTTTTGTGCCTAGGGGTCTGAATTTGACTTGTGAGTAGTCCATTCTTAGAATTTTTTCCATTAGATACTGATGGTTAAACCCATGGAGTTTTTTGAGGACTTCTAAGAGGTGATTTTGGGAAATAAAGTTATGATAGATATGTTTCTCGCTTGAAAGTGAGTTAATATAACTCTTGAGAGTGATATATGGGATGAGACCCAAGTGATGATCATGAGAATGATTGGAGGACATGGTATGAGTTCATTGGATACCTAGTTTGGTGTTGGAATGGGATTTTATTTTCTTAAAGGTAACGATTTGTGACACAAGGTTTTGGATAGGTTAGGTGTACGTAACAACCTAGGGTTTCCTACAAAGGGGATGGACATAAGGATTTTACCCTTATAAGGACTCAATACTATTTAGGCTTGAAAGTTCATGAGATTCTATAGAACTAGGTTGAAGGATGAGTTGCCCTAAGAGATGGGTGATGACCTAAGAGTTTACTTGTTATGATGAGACTTGGTTTACACACTTGGGGCTATTATGATGTGGTTGGGATTCCATGTTTGGAGCTTGGTTTAATGAGATGGGATGAATTGGTAGAGATAGTTAGGCGTGATGGTCTACATAGTTGTTCTGGATGTTCGTGATTGGGGATATTGGATAGGGTGATTTGTATTGGTACTGAAAGTTATTTATGGTATGAGTACTGGATCGAGGCTCTAGACGCACAGTTTGTTTTTATTAAGTATCATGGTAGTGATGTGTGTGTGTGTGTGTGTTTGAGATTATGTGTCATACATTCTCTAGGAACCATGAGATTAGGTTACATACTAACTCTCTAGGTACCACGAGATTAGGTTCCAGATTAACGCTCTAGGAACCATGAGATTGGGTGCTAGATAGATACTCTAGGAACCCTGAGATTATGTTTTGGACTAATTCTCTAGGCACCATGAGGTTAGGATACATAATAACGCTCTAGGAACCATTATATTATGTTCTATACTGACCCTCTAGGAACCTTATTATATGATATAGAATTGAAACTCTGCATCCAAAGATTTGGTACCAGACTAATGCTCCAAGCACCACTAGTTATAAATATTCTGAACGGATTGGGATAGAAGACTAATGCTCTGCATCCATTATTTGAGAAGAATCTTAATTCTCTAGGAACTAATTATATTATGGGTGGTATGGATGGTGTAATAACACTCTTCATCCATTTTATGAGTTCCATAGTGATTCTCTATGCACTGGTTCTATATTGGGTGGATAGATGGTGGACTTCCGCTCTACATCCAGGGTTTAGGTGTCGAACTGATGCTTTGGAACTACTATTTGAGACACTTGGTGAGATTTTAGTATGATGTTCTGGGTTTTAGTTTTACATCATCATGGTATGAGAACCTAATATAGGTGTATCTAGGTATAGAGTAAGATATAATGAGTAAAGTCATGTGGTTTTTTGGGCTATGATGGGATTGGAGTCATGTGTTGTTTTTGATACACGGTCATTGAGACATGATCAGAGACACCGCAACATTATCCAAAGAAGATATGGTTGAACAGGTTCATGGAATCAAGGATTTAGGGTGGATTTATATTTATTGTTTCATTTATTTTTTCAACTAGCCCCAGCATATTTCATGAGCATGCATTTCAGGAATCAGGTTATAGGTTCACTATTGGGGGTGGCCTACTAAGATTTATTTCTCACCCCCTATATGTCCACCTTACTGTATATACAGAACTAATGTATGCTATTAGGTTGAGAATAGATGCATTATGGATAGGGTTGAAGACCAGGATTTCATGTTTGATCATGATTCTTGTGTGGAGTATGGTGATCAGGATAGAGTCACTCAATAGGGTACTAGATATCAGGGATGTGACATGGATCAAATTTGGAAGTAGGGTCTGGTGTATTTATTTTTCAGTTTTTATTTAGTATATTCAATTGTAATATTGGATTATTGATGTTGTTTTAATTACATGGTTGTTCAAGACTCTACTATATTTCATTTTATTATAGCATGACTCAGTTTCAGTTTACTTATTTCTCCTTATTATCAGATGTGTATGATGTTTGGTTATTTACTTCATGTTGTGCACTATGATATGAGGGTATATTCTCCTCAAAATTCCATCTTAGACCCCCTATACTAGTCGGAAACCTCTGACATATGAGGCGCCACACTTTAGGACACGTAACTAACCAGATCAGGGAACTAGTTTAGTGGAATCCATGCCAGGATGTTGCACTTCTTAACATTGGAGGATAGTCTAGGGTTGTCGAACTGGCTTGCCTCAAATGGTACCCCTACTTAACCTTCATGGAGACTTGATATGTGAGTCTTATAATATATTGTTCTTACCAAATTCTCTATTTTAGGTACTTAGATATGGAAATATTTTCCTAGTTTAACCAACTAGAATTTACCGACACTAAGAATGTACCTAACCAAGAGTGATGACATTTCATGGTATGCTCCCAAGACACTTTGACTATTTATCATGTGGGGTGATGTTTAATGAGTTATGTTTACCCCATCCTATGATATTTTTGTTGGATTGGGTTCTAATGATCAACCATCACAGATCCTTCAAAATTATTAGGCATGCATATTGGATTTCATTGCACTGCCTTCCTGAATTTGGATTCCATGAAGATGAAATAGCATTCAAGCTTATTAAGAAAAAAAAGTTATCTAAATGCCTTAATGTGGTTAGAGTACTCCCCATAAGACAAGTAACTCATTTTTAGATCATATAGAGTCATCCAAAAAGTTAGTTTAAGATAGTTTATTCACTCTTCTTTCAATGTAATTTTAATTTCATACTTGGAAGTATCCATTAGATATAACATTACTGATAAATTGTCCATGGACATTATATTCCACATAAATTAGGTATTATCATTATACTTATAAAGGGTTTCCCCAGCCTGATCAGACTATAATGATAATTTCCATACCACTATGAGCACATTATAAAAACCTTCAACTATGTTAGAGTATAAATATTAATGGGGAGGATACAAATGATAATCACTACCCAATAATTATCTTGGCTAGGATCATATTTCAAAATTAAATGATGAGTCACTTAGTGTGGCTAGCCTTAAACACTAGAGTTCCTATTAATATGAGGGAATCCTTTGATCAATTTCTATATAAGTGGGAACTTAATGCTAAGATAATATTTCATTTTGGGGAGGACCTCTAGAATGGAGACAACAAATAAAACCTCCATGGTTATATTTATATTTTCAATAAGGGGGAGGAATCTCTCCCTTGATTAATATCATGCTACATAGAGGACTTCTGAAACATATGTCCTATAGAGGACCCCCAATGTGGAATATATGGTTTTCATGTGGAAGACCCTCATAACCAAAAAATATTAACGTGTTGGGATAACCTTCTTCACCATTTATATTTTGGATGAGAGGATAACTTTCATAGCTGACACAATGAGAAAAGCTCTTATGAATAATCTTCATGTTTCCAAATAGAGGACCTTTGTGGTCAACACTCTAGGAGGACATCGATATCTTATGTCCATATTATAGCATAGAGGAACTCCATGAATTAAAATAAAATCTTCTTATAATTTTGTTGATTTAGTGGGTAATTGAGAAGTGATTGAAATACATTGAACATCATTAACTATGCTAGTATGGATTGGTACAGTAACATGAGTCTTTCCCTAGTTTGCATGATTCCCTTGATGTGTCCTCCTAAATCTTCAGAGTTGGGATACCAGGGATAGGACATTGATAATAATTAGAGAAAATAGTGTAAAATATAGGCCTGATGTATAGTAAACCACCTAGGAATATTTATACATATCATCATATTATACTGGAAAAATTTTATGGGTGTTTTTTGAAATATGTTGGCCTACCTTGAATAGTTTTGAAGAATAAGGGATATGATCCCACTTTTGGTCTTTATTTATTTCAGGGATATGCTAATAAGCATACTGAGTGAGGGTAATAATATAAGTTTTTTTCTCAACTGGTTCCACCATAATATATTTATGAGCTTTCATATGTGTAGAAATATGTGACTGTCCTAATGTCATTTTCATAACATGTCTTTTATTCCTTCTAGAGGAAGTAGGAATATAATATTTATCTTGATTGAATAGATAAATATTTCGATGTTATACTTCAATATTTGAGGGAGTAATAATGTGGTCCAACAGCCTGGTGGACACTAGGATATTACAATAATAAACTTTTTCCGCAAATATGATATACTTGCGGCATTTCAAGATGTAAGAAATGACATAATATTTCCCATTAATTTCCACCAGGATAACATGGTGTACTTCCTTAATGGGAATGGGAATAAAATATTTCTCTTCAATGGGAAGGGTAATATAATTCCACTTTTTTCCTCTAATTGTCATCATAATGTGGAAATGAGCTTCATGAATAGGGTTGAGGTTATGGGATTTCTTCCCATCGGTTAACAGATTGTATTAACATGTTTTGCCTAAATATTCTATGATATGCTAATAATATTTCCTAGTATGGGTGGGAATAATTTAATGAACTTTAGTGACGGTTAATATTTTTTTACCATCTTCTTTAATGGGTATGGTGATATAAGCATATTCCCAACCATAGACAACCTACTACCCCTAATGGGACTACCTCATGGGTGCCTAGGTCTGAGTGACTAGGGTGGAGATGTCCAATTAAGCATCCATAGATGATTAACAAGGAGTAGGGGTCACGTGATATTGATGGAATTTTCAATCAATAGGGTCCCTCATGGGTTTCTCCTCTATCATGGTGAGGATGCATCTATCCTATTAATCCATCTACCTCAAATAGGTAAGTTTGGTGTTGTGTTACTCTGAAGACAAGATTTTGAAGTTTTTATATGTGGAAATTGATGTCATTAGCTTCAATAAATTCCTCTATTTATGAAGTGATATAAAAGGATTATTTTCCTAGAGGCTCTTTTCAGTTTCCTCCATATTAGGGATAATACCATTATGGTGGATCTTCCTAATAGAAAAAATATTTTCCACTTGCTGTTAGAGATTCTAAGTTAGTGTGTGTTTTCTTCTATTCATTGGGTTTTATGATCTTGAAGTGGATAGAGTAAGCATGTGATGCCTCGGGTATTGAGAAGTATCTTGATAGGCATCAGGATGGGAATTTTTCCTATCTCAATGGCTTGGAGCATGATGATACCAAGATGCATGATATAATTGGTTTGGATTGAAGAGAGCACTTCACATGAGTTACTAAAAAAATAATACCATGGAGGTCCTAAATATAATAACTGGTCAGTAAATAAGAATAACAAAAATCTCTAATCCAACATCAAAAATACAATCATATTTGATTGATCACATTCATGGCTAAAAAATTCACTATGGTTTCACCCTTTAGTTTATGGCGGAAGCCCTGATTCACATTCACATCGATCATTTTAAGCCATCATGGCCCTAATTTATAAAAGGAAAGTAATCAATGGTACTTTACCATAGACACCTTTGAATGATAATTGTTCAAGATTATGGGTGGTCAAGTTAATTCCATACAATTAGGTGGAATTATTTCCTAATCTAATAATCTCTTATAGATTTAATATATGCTCATGAATCCTTCACAAATCTCACTATAGGACTGGATACTACAATGCTAATAATATATTCAAGACAGTATACTTATATAAAAATATATATAAATTAAATCTTCTAGGTCTTAATCATATTAATTAGTGATATTATGGTTTAAATCCACATAGTTGGGAAGTATAGATTTTATCACTATCCTGTTAGGGGGTATGAATTTATGGTTTTGGGGTGGGTCCCCTAAGAAAGTAGTTCATATATATCTCTTAAAATGGAATCAAAACTGATGTAGTTCAATTAAACTTAGTAGTACATGTCATACATATTAAGGTCATGTGAAAAATACCATTGTCGCTTCTTTTAAGGTCATACAATCATGATCATTTCCAAAAAGTTTAAAGTCATTTGGTGTGTACTTCTATGTGAAATGTTCCTAAAAATGGTTGGTGTGGGACTTAAAAATGATCATCCCTTTCTATATATTATTTAAAATAATATGGCCCTTTGAGGAAGGTTGAGGTTTCATAGGAAACATGGTCCCATGAGTTATGTGATTGATTTTTTCAATGGGAATATAACCCACTGAGTGGGGTTGTAACTTCATCGAGAATATGGATTAATAGGAATGGTTCCTAGGGAATATATCCCTAGTGATTTCATGAAGAATACTGTCCCATCAAAGTAGATCGATAGGTAATATGGCCCTATTAAATGGAATTATGGTCCCACATGTAATTTATACTATCAAGGAATGATATAGGTGATTTCATGAAGAATATGAACCGATAATGATGGGTTTATAGGGAATATGGATCTAGTGAAGATAAATATGAGAGTGATGGTGTTGGTTTTGAGCCTCATGGATGCATATTATGTATCCTGATAAAATAATAATCAAATCCCATATTGTTTGAGTTTAAAATTTTAAGGTCATGTGATAGGACCACACCATGTAGTTTAATTATTTACTATAAGGATATTTTCATTCAATTTTACATTGTATGACTATAATGTTTATGTTGTGAAAGGTGGCCTATTAGAGTATTGGGTTGGAATTATGCATGGGTGTCCCATTTAGTAATACTCACATGGAATGTGTATCTTTTAGGGGGTTTTCACAAAAAATATATCCCTATGGAAATGAGTTGGGGCTCATGTTTAGGCTACCATAGGAAGATGGATTAGTGATTATACCTTATAGGAGAGAAATATTTGGTGTTTTCTTCATTTATTTTGATGATTGGATAGTTAAGAAAAACTATATTCTCTAGGGATATGGTCCCATGAGAAAGAGGTTGAGGATTGTGCATAGGGTATCCTAGTGTATCTTCCTCATTTAAGTTGATTTTCAGAAAAAAAAAGGATAACCAGACGCATGACGTATATAGACCTGTGTGGAAGAAACTAAGGATTATGTGTGGGCTTCTCAGGTATGGATATCCCTTGTTCATTACTATATCCTAGTGATGAAATCATAAATTGTAACATGTTTGGAGAATACACCTAAGGAGGATACCCAAAGGCCCTTGTCTCATTAAGTGGAGAAGTCAAGAAAATCCAACACTTTTATAGTTAATATGGACCACAAGATCTAATTGTTGTCTCACTAGTATGCCCAGGGCTATAATTTTCATTATAAAGGCTATTAATTCCCATAATAACCCAATTTTCTTCAATCCATACAGCTAAAAAACCTGTTATACTCCCATTATCAAGGTAATAAATGATCAAAATATCACATTTTGGCATGACTGATGACCTGATCATGTACTTATTATAGTTTTGGAGGAGGCCTTGAAAATTGGGTGCCTATTTTGGAGACCTGGGTGAAGAGATACTCTACCATTGAAATTAATTTGGTCACATTAACTAATTTTTAGAGCAGGAGAAGGTGTCTAACTAAAGTGGACCTATGTGAGGAGGATTTCCTAGGTATATATCATAGGTGTAGTTTCACACAAGTTTAGTTTTTAAAAAATAGTTTTTAACTAATAAGTTGTGGGGAAAATTGGATTTATTTACTGATGGTTGGAGGGAGTGTTCACACTTGTGATGCTAGGGTGAAGTGGTCTCTTTTGTGATTCTTGGGTGAAGTGGTCACCTCTGTAATGAAACATGGGTGAGGCTTCACCCTAGTAACCAAGGATATTCACATATATCCTTAAGAGGATAGTTCTCTATGTTGTCACATAGTACGGTTCCTTCACCATAGTATTGAATACCTTGGGAGTAAGCTATCTCGTATGAAGGTTTTTAATGAAATAAACCTTTAGGTAACACAATTTCTAGAATTTTTGGATTAATTTCTCTATACTTTAAGCTTATTTAAGAAAATAAAAGGGGATAGAGACTAGGGTGAGAAGAGCTACGGGGTTTTGCTTTTTTATCCAATTTTTTCAAATAACAACCCACTAGGGTCATATTTTTAGATAAATTTGGGGACCTGGGTGTCTAAGGATTGACGTACTAGTGGACATGGGCATACAGGCTAGGTGTGGTAGGTTAGGCATGTTACTGGACTTTGGTGAGCAAGTAGACTTGGGTGTACAGGTCTACTTGGGAACCTCCTAAGATACTTGAATGAACAACCCTATCTGCACTCTAATGGTTTGGTTGAAATTTCCTAAGTGAACATCAATGGACCAAAGTGAACTTATGGTACCTTCCCTTAGATATTATCTTCATCATTTCAATGTATTCTTTCTTTTCCAAAATAGAGTGATAATAACTCTATTGTGTAATTATTTATATATTTTATAAACATATAAGTAATGGATTTAGTTACACCACATGTAACTTTAGGCCATAACTCTCCCATGAATAATTAATTATACCCAATTTTGTTGGAGTTTCAGTGAACTGAATGAATTGTGGTTGTGAGTAAAAATTAATAGAACTATTTGATTTTTTATGACTTATCCATGTCATAAGATATGACATATCCATACAGTTAGTATATGATATATTATATCATATAAAATAACTATGTATGACTCATCTTATAATATATTTATATCATAGGATAAGACATAATAGGCATGAAAAATATCCCCTTTTCCTATGTACTTGTCATACTCTATGATAAGCCCAATCATACTATTGATATCTTATGGATTTAGGGAATATTCCATTAAATTTATTCTTATATCATACTTATATATAAATATAAACAATTTCAAAGAATGAAACTCCCTATATTTATGTATATATAATTGAAATCAACTATAAAATAGGTAATTAAATAATGAAAACAAAAAATATATCCCTAAATCGAATCTTCTTTCACTTGAATAAATAAAAAATGAATGGATATCATGTTAACTTCTCCTGGAAAAATAAAAAATCACTTCAAGGTTCCATGAAAAAATGTTAATGATATTCAAATGAATATAAAATATTTTCAATAAATTAATATTAAAAATAAATAAACACAGTCCAATAAATCAAATAATGAAAACTATAAATATTTGAACACTAGACATAAGAGAGACTTACAAATAATTCTCATACCAACATAATAAAAATAAAAATATATAGGGTATGTTTTTTACCAAAGTAAAATATATCACATTAGATAATAGAGTGCTTTAGGTCCCATTATATTGTTCACGCTAACTTTGGGAGCCCAAACTGAGTGCCTTTTTTAAATATTGGATCTCATAAAACATACAATGGAAAATGAATTATTCCCCCAAAGTGACATTCTTAATATTTTATGAAAACCAAAATCATAATTTACTTGTACAACACATAAAAAAAATTAACATCCAAATATCAAAACTTTTAATAAATTTATTATAAAATTTCATAAAATTAATAGGATGAATAAATATTACTTTTAAAATAATATTTCAAGGTATTGGATTTCTATAGAAGTATCTTTGTTCAATGATTTTAGATAATCCTATTTTTATCTTACCATTCTCTTTATGAACTACCTTTAATCAACACCAAACTTTTTAATAGATCATGAAGAAGTGTTATTTATCTTTCCATTATATTTCTTTGACTTCTCATTTTTATATTTAATCTTTAAGACTATATAATCAATATTATTTTTCTCTTTAAATATTTGTAGTCATTTATTAGATTTATATTGACATCCCTAATGGTACAACATAAAATTTTAACGCGTAAACATTCATTTATATCTCTTTAGTAGTAAGATTATTATGTATTGAATCGTTGTTAGAATCAAAATCTAAGACAAAGATTTAATTACTCACATCATTTTTACTAACAATCAAATAGATATTTTCATATTTCTTTGTATATTCACCCATGTTGATTGACGAACATGACTAAGATGGTGAAATTATTATTTTATAATATTTATCATTGAAATAAATATTACCAATTCTCAATTTCAAATTTATCACTTGAATCTAAAATCTTCACTAATCCTACATAAATCCATGTTTTTATTTTCTTTATTCTTGAATTTCTAGTTTTCTGTTTTATTTTTCATCCTTTAATAGTTAGGTTTTATGTATCATTTATTCATATACTCATATAAAAGTTAGATTTTAATTAATAAAATTCATATTCAAACTATCATTATTCTTACATCTTTCTACATACTTCCTATAATATTGTTTATAACTTCTATATTATTTCTATTTAATTCCATTGCATATGTTGAGACTATTTTGTGTGTATTGTATTTGTTATTAATTTTTGTCAATAGTTTTCAATGAATATTAACGGTTTATGTTAATATTATTGATGAAAATTATCATTGAAGTAAATTGGATATTTTAAGCATAGTATAGAAGTTGGTTGATATTAATTCAATGTTCTTTCCTTACAAATTTTTAAATATTCATTTATTATTAAAGAAAAAATTTCTTGAATATGGGAATTTACATAAAGAATTTATAATGATGACTCTTATATCTCTAAGATGATCAAATTAGTGAACGTTCATCCATATTCATGTGGAGTAAAAAAATATTTATGAAGTTTAATGAAGATAAGTAAATTTTGGAAGCTGGTAGTTAGTCTATGAGGATTTTGTTACTATTATATGATATTTTTGGGAGAGTTGAGGAGTTGGAAAAACTATTTTTCAACTTACACCAACACTTCCACCCAAGTAGCTAAGGGAATCATAAGATACCCCATCCAAGATTAATAATGGTATCCAACACTAAGTGTCCATAGAGGTCACATATATGAAGCATAGTCAAGGAAATGGAGTTTTGGGTTCTTATCCTACACTACTCTTATTATCAGGGTATATCTCTATAGATCACCAACTCCTATAGGTATTTCATTAGATGGATAAAGGATCACTTGGGATTATCAAAAAGTGTCATGCATAACTATTTTTCTATTTTTGATTGTGAAATGTTGGATAATGTTCATAATTAATAATTTTATGTAATATCATGCTAAAAAATCCATTTCATATCATTTTATTCCTCACACAAAAGAGCACCACATCATAGTGGTTAATAAAAATCGGTGAATTTATTATATAATAATTTCAAAAACACAACCTACACTGAACATAAAATTTTTTAAATAATTTTCATCGAAGAAATATTCTACTTAAAATAGTGAACATAGATAATCTGTGGAAGTCTCCATGGTTTTATGTTGAAGAGTAACTGCTCTGAGAGTCAAAATGTGGATCACCACATGTGCTGTATCCATCGTGGGTGTGTTTAGAATCACCCAATGAAGAAAAATTCTAGGTTGTTTTTTGTAGTGTGAAATTGGGAGATACATATAAAGATAGAGGCAATGGACTAAGAGAAATTTACCTATACAAAATATTGAAGGAAATTACGCCATTATTCCTCTTTGATGAAAGTTTTGAGGAGAAGAATCGACTGGGTTATTTTTCAAAAATTGAAATGGGAATCTATATGATACACATATTTTTTGGGGTGATATGGATTTTCTTATATAAAAAAATGATTAGATAGCACATTGTGGTTCACTATTATTAGTTGTTTTTATAATTCCTTGAATATATCTATTGTTATATGTGAGGAGTAATATACCATGGAATGAGTCAAGGAGTGAGTTCAATATAAATGATTCTAGGTGACCTATTTATAATTGAAGATAAATATAATTATTGGACTATCATGATTTAGTCATGTTATGAATGAACAAGATATTGTAGATTTCTTTGTGCCACAAAGGATTCCACGAACACAATAGGTTCAGGAATACAATTAAATTACATGAAGATCCCATGTTTATAAAGATAGGATGTTAACTAATTTTAAGGATAAAGAAATAAATGATAGTTACTTCATATTAAGTCTAGTTATAGATTATATAGAAATTTATGTACATGTTTTAAAATTTGAGTCTTCATGGCAGTCAAAGAAAGATATTCCATGTGATTTAAAAATATTGAAATGTATGAAAATTTGAATTCATAAATTCTTGTGGTATTATGAATATAGAAAACAAATATATAAGTATCTGAATCCAAAAATGAAGTTTATATTGATAAAATAATTTTATATATATGTTAATTTATACTTTTAAACAAATATCTATATTTATTGAAATTTATAAATTTCATAGAAAAATAAACATTTTTACCATTATAAAAATTACTTAGGACTTTATTAAAATATATTATCATCTAAAAAAGGTTTTTTAAGATTATTTCATGAAAGTAACATTTATCTAAAAACTTTAAATTTATAATAAAATACATTTTTAATATAATTTGTTTATAGTCTCCTAAAATGATACAATTTTGATCATAATATTAAATAATACCCTTCTTATTCCTAGTTTTAGTTCTCCATAATGTGTAAAGTTATTATGAAATATAAAAGTATTTTTTTATTTTTTTTAAATAAATAAGATATGAATTGGTCACCCAATTCATGACCCACAAGATATTTATTAAAATAAAAAATTAACAGTACAATAACAAGGTGTAACAAGATTACACTATCAAGGAATTAAGGAAAACACAATTTCAAGATAAAAAAGACACATTAAAAAATTACAGGTTGTAATATACCCAAATAGCATTCCACCTATTCAGAAGTCCCCAATTCAGAAAAGAAAGCTTCTCCATGTGTACACAAATCCCTCATAATCAATTAGTTGTCACCACCAGGATGTGAAACAGAAATAGAGAGAAACAAAACATTGCATAAAGACTTCCCAAAGAATGTTGGATCTCAAAATCAAAATCATACTTCAAACAAACATCCAAAAGTTCAATCAATAAGTAAACCACCATTCATCTAATGAATCAATTGTAAAACTAATTCCATTTTCTCATAATAAAAAATTAATTATAAAATAAGAGTTATATTAATGACATAATGGAATTTTGGAGGCGTTACTTCCTGCCCCCTAAAATAAATTACATTCTCATAATTTTATCTTATTAATTGATAGCATTTACTTTATACAAAAAGATCAAGGTCTTACTTAATGTTGTTGATATTTAATTCATCCTTTCATTTGAATTCCATAGCTCAAATATAAAATGGTCAAGTCTATAGTGGTATTTTCTTATCTAAAGATATGATATAATTGATCTTTTGAGATTAATTAGTAAGGACTCCAGGATTCATAAAAATTGTAGAGAAATTAATAGTTGTTGGATATATCAAATAGTTTCGTATAGGTGAGATGAATATTTTAAAAAAAATGAAATAATTCAAACTAGATTTTTTAATAATATTTATTATTAAATTATATGGAAGGGATAAGAATGTTTTACATGATTTCCTTTTTTCAATATGATAAGTTATATTTTGAAAAGAAAATTTTAAAACATAAAATTAATTATCTATAACAAAATTATAACATGTTTAATTGACTCTTGTTTTTATCCATTAACTAAAAATAAAAACTTAAATAAGAAGAAAGATAATTTTAATAATATAAATTATTATAAAGGGGATATAATATGATGTATGATCTAAATTCCCATAAATATTAACATATGACACAATAATCATAAAAGTTTTCCTCTTGATTAAATCAATTCATTTTGGGTCATGACATGATAATTTTAGAAAACATCCCACATAAACTGTACTCAAAACAAGACAAAAATAACTCTAGAGTAGTGGATCATATTTATAATAGGGTCTCTACATAATATCCTTGGTTTGTATATTACATGTTCTTATTTTATTTATTAACCATTTGATTAGGGAATTGACTTGAATACTTCAAAATTTCCCCACATCTAGGACGTATAACTGTTAGTGGTGACTTAGGTTGAACCTTTTTCCCATCCATCAATTCACCTAAACTCTTCATTTTTCTTAAGCAATTAGATGATTTATTTCCTCCTTTTCAACACATAAATCAACTTCTAGTTCTTTTAATACATTCTCAATGTTTCCTCTTCCCACATTTTTTACATGTATGAAATTTAATATTTTTTTCTTTATCATATTTATCTCATGAATTTCTATGAGACGTTTTCCTTCTCTACTATGTTATATTTGGAAACTCATATATATTCCATTTTTTAATATTAATACATGGTAACTAGTTATGTATAAACATGAGATATCTTGCTTCAACCCCCCCCCCCCACATATTGGTAAGGATGTCATTACATTGTTTTTTGCATCTATTTTTTGCATAAGTCCATCTATTTATTTCCATTTTTAATATATGGATAAAACATAAGTGATGAATTAGTTAAGATTATGAATATTATAATAAAAATTCTAAAGGAAAGGTTAATATTAAAATTTTCTAATATCATGCTTCTATGATGGTATAATTAAATCTTAACAAAAAATTTACATTATTTTTATATCATTAATTATGGTTTGTATAAGTATGTGATTAACCAAATCATGTCCTTCATGAGTGTCAAATAGGTGTGAAAAAGGTCTATTTTTGTGCCCTAGTTTACAATCAAGTCATTCTCAAGATAGTCTTTTAGGGTTTATTACTCCTAGTTACATATATTCTAGAGCTACTTCCACTTATAATATCAAAACATGGATGAATTTTATTGGAAACCGCTTAAATAATACTTCAACAAAATACCTGAATATTTTCCTATATTTAGACATATAAATACGATTTTTACTAAGTTTTTATAATCCTAATTTCCCAATATAAATAAACTATCCTTTGATACCAACTATGGAAATATTCCTTTTTAATTCATAAACCTTTCGTTGCATGGTATAACATTTAACAATACATATGATTTTTTAGGTATAGTGTCTTGGAAATAGGAACATTATACATGAAAATGAAAAAAGATTATTTGTGCTTATAATATACTTGATTGAATTATTAATAGATTTTTCTTAAGTTACTTTTACTACCTCTCGTATCCTAGGTACATACAACAAATAAAGGGGTGATCATAAATCCTAACATGAGTATAAATAAATGAAATACATGGCAAGTGAGAAATAAGAATTTAATTATGGCATGAACATATGAACATCAAAAAGATAATAATATAAATAACATGAATAATAACATAGAAATGTGGGTAAATTATAAGGAAAACTAAACATTTATAAGAATATCCTCAAGGTTTATCACCAGGGTGTCATAAATCATAATTACCAAGGTTTTTCACCAAGTCATCGTAAAACATATCATCTCTAAAGATCAATTATTAACCCAATTAATTAAATTGATATTATGGAACCCCATTAATATTTATTAATTTATGTGATCCACATTGATCATAATAAATCATTTCATGAATAACTTGAGGAGAATAAATAATGTGTTTCATATTAAAACATTGAGTACATAAGTGCTTATAGACTTAAACATTACATCATTTTTAAACCATATAAAAGGATGTGAGTTTCATACATGTAAATAAATAAATAAATATATTATATTTACATATATTTGAATTATTATGGGTAAAAAAGAGGTTTTGGTATTCACAATATAATAATATTTCTTGAAAAATAGAAAAATTTGTGAAATGATTTTGGCAGCATAACGGTATACAACATGAATTTTGGAAAAGGCATAATGAAGGGGAATGTAGGTATACCATTGGTAAAACACATTTTTGGAATTATTTTTATTTTTAAAATTGAATGAAATAAAATAATATTTTACATTTATAAGGCTCACAAAATAGGAGTACTTGAATGAAAATGGGAGAATAGGAGAATTCCCTTATCTTGAATATTGTCTTCCAGAAACTTGAGGATGGACCTTTGAGAACTTTAAGAAACCTTGGAGGGACTCTTTGGATGCTTAAATGACCATAAATTCGTGCTTCATAGAATTATATTGGATATTATGGGTGGCAATGGGGTATTTATACTTGAGGAGGGGTGGTTTTAAGTGAATAAATAACGATTATTTTGTATTTAAGGCTAAGAACTATTGTGTGGCACTAATTCCAAATATTTTTGGTTGAAAATTAATTTTTTAAAGGATTTTTATGTTTTTACAATACATAAACCACTCATTTAATTTTTAAATTTTTAGGTATTTTAAGCTTTTACCATTTAACTTTAACTCGCCATATTATTTTACTTATACTACGGTAACTCTTTTTTTACCACGATAACTTTTTCTGTCTAAGAATAAAATCTACCTTATTAATTAATTTAAACCTATTAATTTAAAATATTTAAACCTTTTTACTTGAATCAATTTATAAAATTGATAAAAATCAATTCTAATGTGATATGTGCACAACTCACAAAAAAAAATTAAGAAATGATAAAATCATGGATTTCAAAATGCTAAGCATGTGTTTCTAAATATAAAACACTATATAATATTTTGTTCCTTAAAAAAAATTTTATCAATAATAATTATTAATAAATTCTAAATCTTGATCATATCCTAATTATATCATAAGAGTTATTGTATTTTAAAAAAAATAGTATTTCCACTTTTTAACTAAAAAAATAAACATTTTTAGAAAATTTCCATAAATTCACCCTAAGTTAATTTTGATGTAATTAATCCAAAAATGAATTTTATTTTTTCATAATAATTATATAAATATGTGGATATAAAATTTTGAATAAATATTATTTTATGTTGAAATTTAGTGATTTTATAGAAAAATAAACATTCTGGCCACTATAAAAATTACTTCGGACTTCATTAAAATATATTATCTTGTTAAACGTGTCTTGTAAGATTATTTCATGAAATTAAATTTTATCTAAAAATTATAAATTTATCATAAAACACATTTTTAATATAATATGTTTATGGTCTCCCAAAATAATAAAATTTTGATTATATCATTTAATAATCCCCTTACTATTATTAGTTATTGTTGTTCATGATGTGTAAAGTTCTTATGAAATGTAAAATTATTTATATGTGCTCATAATAAAATATTCATTATAAAATAAGTTTTTTATTAACAACATAAAGATTTTTTGGGTGTTACAATAGCCACATTATATTTTTTATTTTAAATGTGTACCAAATGTATAAATATGATAATTATGACGTGTTAAAGACTATAGAGTTAATGTAACAATAACCCCTTTGACCACGGACAATGCACTAAGGTTATTTTGAGGTTATAAATTGAACATCCTCAAAAGACCCAACTTGAACTTAACCATTTTAGTAACTAAATAAAAAATGATAACAAATTAACTAAAGGGAATAATGATAATGGAATGAACATGAAACATGTTCTTAGACATATAGAAAACTAAAATAAGTTTTCTACTCAGGAGGGAAGATATATGAATGAAACAAATAGAGACTTGAGGTGAGGGATTTTCCATTAAAATGTTGTATAAAATGTTATAAATTAATTCTCCCCTATATCCAAGTTTTTATTATTTATAATTAAAATGATGTGATTGGTCATTTTGAGATATATATTACCTTTTTAAAAAATTATTTAAAAAATGAATCATTCTAATATTTTTTGTGTGAGTTAGTTTTCAATTTTTACAAAAATATAAAAAAATAATGTTTTTCTATCGTATACATATTGATCAATGTTTTCTATTGTGATAGTTATTATTTGTTGTCAATATTCTTCAACAAGTTGACATGGATTTTAAAATTAGACTATATTCCTACTATTTTAGGAATTTTTTAGTTTTAAGAGTTAAGAGAAGGTATATTTCTCATTATTATTATAGGAAAATGGAAAGTGTTTTTCATATGGATTCAAATGATTTTTAAGGGTTTTATGATAAAAAATGTAACTATGAATTTTTTTATTAATGATAAGGTACTTGATCATTATAGATGTTTATTATGAATGGGACTAATAAATCGCATGATAATGGGTGAGCCAAATATAGTTCTCTAATGAATTTTGTAATGATTTAGTTTTCCAAGGTTAAAAAATGAGAAAGATAGTATAGTAGGTTACTCCTATAGAATTAATTGGGATTTTCTTATCCTGGCATGGGTTAAAAATGAGTGAACATGGGTTATGAATATGATACTCTAATATACCTATATAATTATTTAAAAAGTGTGTTTTTATGGAAATTTTTTAATTTCATTAGGTAATGAAAATTTATGAACTTTTAATGGATAAAGTTTTTAAAATGTTTTCATGAGTTCCCACATGCCTCATGATGCCTTCATGGTTTTCCTATGATTAATAATGGATTACCAAATGTTTTAGTTGAGAAAATATTTATTTTTTACACATTTAAATGTTTTATTCATATGATCAAGTTTTATTGAGAAAATGGTAAACGCCTTAATTGGTTTTCAAGTTTTTTACTAGGCTAAATATATTCATTTATTTTCATATCCCTTATTGGGATTTTTTTCATTATCTCGTGTTTTCAAAAAAAATATTGGATTTAAGAATGTGTATAAATTTTGGCATGGTCAATATTTCAACTATCATGAGTTGTTTTAACCAAATACATTGTGTCTTCAATGAAACACGAGGTGTAGACTTAAAGCCTTATTTTTTGAAAAAAATGTACACTATGTGAAATTATACTCTTTATTATGTAATGTTTTTCCTAATTTTCTAAAACTCCAGACTGAAAAAATCTTAAATATTATAGAAAATTTAACCCTTTTATAAATCATGAAATTATGAGTTGAATATGTTATGGGCCATTATGGTAACTTTTCTATAATCCTTCTACTTTTGTATAACTATACATTACAGAGTTCTCTTATCCACATATGATGGAAATGTGAACCACATAAATCCAAAAGTGCCTTTTACGTTATTCACTACTATAAATATTCCCTTTGATAGCAATAAAAATGGTTTTATCATCACTAAAGAAGCACTGATAACACGAGTGATGTTAAAGTGTTGGATTTATTAGCTCTCAAAAAAATCATTGATAAAGGCCCCCTTTAATAGTGCTAAAAAATGTTAATAAAGGGGGGTCTTTATCAGTGATTTTTTTAGCACTGATAAATAACCCCTTTATCAATGCTGAAAAAATAATTGATAAATGATTTCTTTATCAACACTTTTTTTAAGCGTTGATAAAGGGTAAATTGTTTAATTTTTTTTAGATATATTTTTCATCCCTTTGTCAGTAATTCCCCCCACCCCTTTATCAGTGTTTTTCACCCACTCTCTAACCACCTCTTTATTAGCACTCATAATGGGCCTTTATCAGTGCTTTATAAAATTACATTATATTGTATGTCACACCCCAGCCATGGTTTCCTTTTACTTTTTGTTTATTTCTTGGTGCACATGATTTTTTTTAGGTTTGGGTCCAGTTTCTAGAGAGATTTTTGAATTTTGGATTTTCTTTCTTAGGTAAATGGTTATAGGAAACCATATGTCATCCTAGTAGAAACTAGACAGCCTTGACAGTGGGGTTTTCTAGGGTGCACAGCTGGGCACATAGGCATACTCTCTTCCCTAGGAGCCCATTCAGTCCATCTTTGTTGGGACAGAGGAAACAGTATGGTTAGAATACAGTCTGGAAGACCATGCATCCAAACCATGCGGTCTTCCTAGAGTTCAAAAAATAGAAAAAAAAATAAAAGGAAATAAAAAGGAAATGGAAATAAAATATATAAAAATAAATTCTTAAATAATTATATTATTATTATTATTAATAAAAATATAATCTAAATGGGGTCTCCTTTCTACCCCTTTATCCCCATCGGCAGCGCATACCCCTTTCCCTCCCCCTCTCTCCCATGACAGCCACCACTAGGAGGGATCTTGGATGTGCATGCACCTCCTCCCCTATCCCTCTGGTCATCTTTTTCCTCACGATATTGGGCATGTTCATCTTCGGTGATCCTCTTCTCCCCTCCTCATTCTTTTCTTAGTTTTCTTTTCTTCTGTGTGGTGTACACGCCATGGCTGAACCCTAATTCATTTTGGGGGTTTTTTTTTGGTCTACTCGTGATGATTAGGGTTCTGAGGCACCATCTAGGATCGTTCTTTCTATGGTTGAAAAAAGAAGAGGGTTTGACATGGGTTTCGGGTAGGTTTTGTTCCGTTTTAATTCTTTCCTGAATTTTTAATTATGGTTTTCTAATTTTTGAGTTTATGATATTTTTCTAGAGTTCATTGGACCTTATTGTGGTGGTTTCGGATTGAATTTTTCAAAATATACTTACACAGGTATTCATAGGTAGGCATATAAACATGTAAGTTCCCCCATTATATAAATATTCTCACATGGAAGTATTAATATATATATTGGTGTTATGTGTGATTATGTGTAGATGTGAAAAATGAATATGTGTGTAAGTTTAAAGGAGTAATAGATGTATAAATATGTATGTAAGGACTCCATTATACATATTTAGCCATGAAAATATGTACATAGGATATATGTGTCCTTATATATGTGTGAAAGTGAATATGCATGCAAGCAGAAAGGGAAGACCATAGTTGTCTCCATCAAAAGAAGTGCGCCTTGAGTTTATGGTAGGTTCCCTATGCTTAAACATTTAATTTTAATTTCATAATTACATGATTTTTTTAAAATATATGTTCTATAATTATGTAGAATGTATAGGCTTTGTGAAATGGTTTTTATTGTTAGAAATGATTTTTCTTTTGTTTTTCATAATTTATATAATCTTCCAACGTGGGTTTTTCATATTGAAATATGCTCTAAATATTGTTTTGGAAAATGTAATGTATTTTTAATACAAAATTAGTCTTAAATAATATTTCATTGAAATTGGTTTCCTAAATGGTTTTGAGTGTGAAATGGGTATTTCCAACCATGTTTGGTGTGTGTAAAATAGTTGTAAGAGTTGACTTGAATAAAAGTGGATTCGTGTGTGGTTTAAAAAAAATAAATTTCATGTTTTGGTATGTTTATAAAGGAACATGTATTTTTATCTGAGTTTGAGTTTAAATGGTGATTTTACCTTTTCAAAGGTTTCTTGTTACATGCTTCTTCAATTATTGTAGTGGAGATTATGTGGAAAGTGATTTTTATTTGATATTACAATTGGATTAATCACATGGAAACCTTGGGTGCCTAGGGGGTAGAATACGTCTAGTAAATTAAACAAATCAGTAGGTATGAGGCCTGGTTCCCCTAGTAGAATTGTTGCTACAACACTAACTAAACATTTTATGATGATCTAAGACCACTAGACTATGGGATGTGTTCCCCTCTAGTGGATTGTGCATGGGGAAGTTTTGGTTTTTGGTATATTATTAGAGAACACTAGACCTTGGGATATTCTCCCCTATAGTGGCTAATGCATGAGGAAGCTATTAGTTTTTTTATATGATTAGAGACCACTAAACCTTGGGATATGTTCCCATATAGTGGCTTGTGCATGGGGACACTATCATTTTTTGTATGTATTTATCATCGAGGTAAAAGGATCCTAGGAATCCACTAACCCTAGATACTTAGGGATTTCCCATGGTGCTCATGATGTGATTTCCATTTTAGTTTCTTTCATGCTTGTTTCCTCCTTTTTGAAAACCATGTTTTAATCAAAAAATTTCCTTTCATTTGGAAATTTCTATGCATGCTTGGAAACTATTTTTTGGAAATATGATGGAAAGAAAATGGTTTTTCTGGAAAATGGAATCCTGTTACTTGAATTTGAAAAGAATGGAAAACCTTATTTTTGCACATTATATTATATAAATGGAATGTATTGGTTTTATTTTTAAATATAAGGCATTGTGAATTGTTTATTTGGGAATTCCTACTGAGTTTTAATACTCATTACTATAGAATTGTTTCTATTTTTCGTTGATGGTGCTTCTACGATCTCAAATTTAGTTACCTTGGTGCAGCGTTGGTTTAGTGGTCGATGGTGACCTATAGGGCCACATGGAGATATGTGCAGTTTTATTCATTTCCACTGCTAGTGTTTACATTTTTAATATTCAGTTTATATTTTTCTATTTTTTATTTTTTTTAATGGTAAAAAGCATTCCAAACTTCTTTATCTTTATGCTCATCACTGGTTTCCAACTCTGGAGGATCGAGAACGTCTATCATACCTTATTGTGAGCCAGCTAGGGTGACCGATTTGGGGTTGACCAGAGTTGGTTCGTGACATAATGGTATTAGAGGAGGAATTTGTTATTTGGGATGTCAAGTAGATCAAATATTGGATTGTTGGGGATTAGGAGGTAGGTCGTGGGTCGATTCCAAATCAACACCACTAATGATGAGACCAGAGTCACTAGGGGTAGTTGAGTTTCGCGTCTTTATTTTTTGGTTTTGGGTTATGTTTTTAGTGTTCATTTATTTTTATGATCTTGTTTATATTGGGGGATGAAAGTGGAAGTGAGTTGGTGCTAAATGGTGAGCAGACATGGTGTAGAGAACCATATAGTGCTCACATGGATGGTTCAATATGCTTCTAGTGGTTGGTGCATACTTCATTCATGGTCTTCTAAACCATGTTTTTGGGGTATGCATGACCACTAGTCCCCTTTTTCAATTATTTTGGTATTGGAAATGTTTTGGTATGATTTGGGTTAGTGTGTGTGTATTTTTAAATGAAAATGATTTCTAAAAATGGTTTTATAAATGATAAAAATGGTTTTTAAAAGAGAAATTGATTTGGAATTTTGAAAATTTTGGGAAAATGTGGAGGAAAAGTGAATTGGGATTTGTTAAATGCTTTGTTTTGATGATAAAATGGTTTTTATCACCCTTGGTAATCCCTATAGATGTTCACATATGTGTGTGTGTGTGTGTGGAAAGTTCATGTTGGAATGTATGTGTGGACAATATAAGTGGAAATGGGATGAAAAAATATGTGATAGTTAATAGGATGTCATGAGTGAGTATTTAAAAATAAAATATTTGAATTGGTTTTCTAAAGTTGTTTCCTGAAAGGGAAAATGGTATTCATTAAAATAGGGGTTCTTTTTTAATGGGATTTATAGTTTTAAGGGGAAAATTGTGGTGGTGTTTTGAATTTTAAAGTGGATGTGATGAAATGATTTTGTAAATGGAAAATTATCTTGATTTTGAAAGGAGAAATTGAGTTTTAAAATGGGTGAATTTAGAAATTATGGTTTTTAAAAGAGGTTTCTTGTATTTTTTTGTGATGTTTATGTTGTTTTGTTTCGGTTGAAATCTTATTTGGTTTTGATTTGGTTTGTTATGTGTTGGTTTATGATTTTGGTGTTTATTTTAAAATATTAATTGGTTGAGTTTTATTTCGTGTTGATTTTATTTTGTGCCTTATGTTGTAGAGATTATAATGCCTAGAGAGACCCATAAGGTTTCTAAGGAGTCTCTTCTAGTTGTTGGACCTGCACAGACTCCTATTGGAGTTGTGGAGTCGAGATCTTCTCAATTGTTGCATGTTTTCTGTAGTTATCGAGGTTCATTAAGGACTGTGGAGTGTCTTGAGGAAGTGAGGGAGAAAAAAGTGTCAGATATTTTGTATGCTCGACAAGTTCATTTGGAGGTGAAGGGGTGTGTTGACCATTTCAATGAATTGGTTTCCTTTTCTCGATAGATAGTGTCGAGCGATCAGTTAGAAGTTCCTACTCTTGTGTGGGGTCTATGTCTAGGGTTCAAGTATCGGTTCATTTTTGTGCTTGGGGAGGTTCCCTATTCAGTGAGGAGTGTGAACCAGAGGAACCTATTATGGGAAAGTATTCTTGTCAGATCCTACCTGTAATTTGTTTCTAAAAGAAGCATTGCCAGTAGATGATGTCTCGGTATGAGGTTATTAGATCTTGAATTTGGTGTAGTAGATGTTTCAATAAATCGGGGCTCCATCCATCAGTATTGGAGTGAATATTTTCACGTAGTCCGGAATTTCCAGATGTGAGGGATGTACATCCAAGATGTAGCCTTTGACATCGGAGTGAAGTCCATTAAAGTTTTTCTCTGTTATGGTTTTTTGTCATTGGAAACCTTTTTTTATGATCCTAGTAGCCTCTCTTGAAATTTATATGATTTTTCCTTATGTATTTGAATTTTTAAATGGTTATCCTTCCCATGAGTAGATTTTGGATTCATTTTTTTCTTATTCTAGAGATTCTTTTGTCTTGTGGAAATAATGAATTGTGGGTTGGTTAGCCACTTGGTTTGGATCGGGTCCCCCTTGTGATGGGGTTTAGTTTGTGTAGGGAGTTTCTAGGTTGTTCAGTGTTGGGTTTCCCATATCGGTTTGTGTCAGTTGGTCTTATCTGGTCGATTTTTTAATGTTGGGGAGACCCACCATGGGTCTTGTTATGGTTTCTTTTAGATTTGGTTGGTGCTAGTTGGTTTCTTGTGGTGGGGAGACCTTTATCTTCTCTCCATGTTCCTTCATATTATTATTCTCTATATATCTTTTCAGGTGTGACTTATAGAGTTAAAAGATCACACTGATGTTCGTGGTTTCATTTGGATTTATTTAGTTTTGGGATATGGATATAATCTTCATTCGTCTACGTGACTTTCTAAGGGAATAAAGTTTTTTGTGGTGGTGAAAATTGTCTCACCTCGACCACAATTTCCATTTATTTTTTGTTTATTTCTTGGTTCTTGGTATTTTGGTTTTGGTTTTGGTTGAGTTTTCAGTGAGAGTTTCAAATTTTGGAGTTTCTTGCCTAGGCGCGCCATTGGCACATGGTTAGGGGAAATTATGTGTCAGCCTAATGAAAAATGTGTGTCTTAGATAGTGGGGAAATATAGGGTGCATGCTAAGGCACACGGGTGTGCACTCATCCTTAAGATCTTGTGAAATACCTCTTCATTGGGACAGAGGAAACCACATGATTGGTGTATGGTCTAGTAGATCGTGCGGCCAAACCGTTTGGTCTGCCCAGAGTTCAAAAAAACATAAAATAAAATAAAAAGGAAATGAAAATAAAATAAATAAAAATAAATTATTTAATATAATAATATTATTATTATTTGTATTATTAATATTATTTATAATAAAAACCTAATCTAAATGGGTCCTCATTTCACCCCTTTTTTTTCATTGGTTGCATACCCCCCCCCCCCTCCCCCATGGCCAAGAGGGATCTCGGTCATGAGTGCACCTCCTACCCTCTCCCTCTGGTTTTCATTTTTCCTCCCAATATTGGGTGAGTTCATATCTGGTAAAACACTTATCCCCTCCTCCTTTTCTTGGTTTTCTTTTCTTCTATGTGGTGCACACGCCATGGCCAAACCCTAATTCATTTATGGGGTTTCGTTTTGGTCGATTCTTGATGATTAGGGTATATTGGACCAGTTAAGGATCGTTCTTTTCATAGTGGACAAAGTAATTGGGTTATCCATGGTTTTCATGTAGTTTTTGTTCCTTTTTAATTATTTTCTCAATTTTATATTAGGGGTTTTGTGATTTTTTAGTTTCTGGTATTTTTCTAGAGTTCTTTGGACCTCGTTGTGGTGATTTCAGGTTGTCGTTGTCAAAGGTGACTTACATGGGTATGTATAGGTAGGTATATATACTTTTAAGTTCCCCCATTATATATATACACACATGGCAGTATGAATATATATATTGGGTCTAGGTGTGCTTATGTGTATATGTGAAAAATTCATATGTGTGTAAGTGTAAAGGGGATATGCATGTATAAGCATATATGTAAGGAACCCCTTGTGCATATTTGGTCCTAAAAAATTTACATAGGTTCTAGGTTTCATTCTATATATATGTGAAAGTTCATATGCATGCAAGTAGAAAGGGAAGACTCGAGTTGTTGTCATCGAAAGAAGTGCGCCTTGAGTTTGAGGTAGGTTCCTTATGCCTAAACCTTTAATTTGAATTCCATAATTGCTTGATTGTTTTGAAATATATGTTCTATATTTATATAGTATGTATAGTCTATGAAAACTATTTTTGGTTGTTATAAATGATTTTTCATTTTTTACATAATTTATCTAAGATTCCAATGTGGGTTCTTCCTGTTAAAATATGCTCTCGACCTTGTTTTGGTAAATGTAATATATTTTTAAAGAAAAATTAGTCCTAAATGATATTTAATTAAAGGTGATTTCCTAAATCGTTTTGAGTGTGAAATGGTTATTTTCAAATATGTTTGGTGTGTGTAAAATAATTATGGGATTTTACTTGAATGAAAGTGGATTCGTGTGTGGTTTAAAAAAGGGGGATTTCATGTTTCGGTAAGTTTAGAAATGTGTATGGGTTTTGGTGTGAGTTTGAGGTTAAATGGTGATTTTTCCTTTGGAATGGTTCCTTGTTAAGTGTTTCTTAGAGTATTATAGTGGTTATTGTTTGGAAAGGGATTTTTATTTTATATTTCAATTGGATTAATCACATGGGAACCTCGGGTACCTGGGCGGTAGACTAGGTCTAGTACGTTGTGCGGATCGACAGGGCTGAGGCTCGATTCCCCCTAGTAGGATTAATGCTACAACACTAACTAAACATTTGATGATGATCAGAGAAAACTATACCTTGGGATACATTCACCTCTAGTGGATCGTGTATGAGGACGTTGTTGGTTTTGGTATATGATTGGAGACCACTAGACCTTGGGATATGTTTTCCTCTAGTGGATTATGCACAGGGACGTTGTGGGTTTTGGTATGTATTTATCACTGAGATACAAGGATACTAGGACTCCACTAACCCTAGATACTTATGGATTTTCCATGGTTCTTCTGATGTGATTTCCATTTCTGTTTCTTTCATACTTATTTTCTCCTTTATGAAAACCATGTTTTAATCTAAATTGTTTTCCATTCATTTGGAAATGTCTATGCATGCTTGGAAACTATTTTGGAAATGTGATGGAAGGGAAATGGTTTTTCTTGAAAATGGAAGCCTGTTTTTTGAATTCCAAAATAATGGAAAACCTTATTTTTGTACTTCTTATTCTCACACTAACATGTCTTGGTTTTCTTTTTAAAGGTAAGGCATAGAGAATAGTTTATTTGTGCACACCAACTAAGTTTTAATACTCACACCTATAACTTTATTATTTTTTTATCTTATGGTGCTACTACCATCTTGGATTCGGTCACCATAGTGTGGGGTTGGTTTAGTGGTCGGTGGTGACCCGCGGGGTCATGTGGCCGTATGTGCAATTTTATTCGTTTTCACTGCTAGTGTTTACCTTTTTATTGTTCAATATATACTTGTTTATTTGTCATTTGTTTATGAGTGAAATCATTCTCAGCTGCATTATCTTGATGCCTGACACTAATTGTAAGCCTGAGAGGATCGAGAACGCCTCTTGGGCCTTGTTGCGGGCTGGCTCGGGTGACCAGTTCGGGGTCGACTCAGGTTGGTTCATGACATTGTAGATCTGTCGCGCGTGCTTGGATTTGATACCTGCACTTCTCCTTTGAAACCCGATTGTCTTTACCACTGCCCCAATATTTTTTGTTTTCTATTTTATGATATTTTTATTTATTTATATATATTTACATATATATTTTTTATTCATATATTTATATAATTATTTTTAAATACATCTATAAAAAATATATGTTTGTGTGTGATATATATATATATACACTTATATTTATTTAGATATTTTATATATTATTATTCATTGACATATATGATATTATACAATAAATATATATCCATTTATTAATACACACATATGTATATATAAACATTATATATATATATATATTTGTATAAGTATATATATATATTCATATATTTTTATAATGGAAAAAAATAGTTATATGTTATTTTAAATACATTTTTAGAATATTTTTATATATTGTATATCTAAATATAATGTTTATATATTTACATATTTAAATATAATTGTATGTTTACATATAAATTGTTTATAAAGTATTTATAAATATTTATTGTAAAATACATTTATATACTATATTTATTGATAATGATAATGATTTATTTATAAAAATACATTTATATATGATGTATATATACATAATATACACTCACATATTAACACACACCAGTATACATTTATATTTCTCACATACACGTACAAATATTTACATAATATGTATTTATTTACATATAAGAATATACATATAAATATATATTTTTTATTGACACACATGTTTATATATAAATATTACTTGTATAGGTATATACATACATATTAATGCAAGTAAATAAAATGGATAATTTTTTATTTTAAATAAAATCAATAATAAATATTTATTTACGTTTGGTTTATATATTTAAAAATATATTTTGACATAAATATGTTTAAATATGTATTTATAAAATTGATTTATTATAACAAAATATAAGAAAATATGAAAATATTTAATTATAAATAAAATTATATTATGAAGAACAATAAAATTTTAAAATCATAATATTTATATGAATGTAAGCCTTAAGAATAAATTCATCCACCACTGAAAATTGACAAAAATACCCTCTTAAATGAAGCTGAAAGACTATCGAATATTAAAAAAATAGGGTATCCCAACTAAAAACTTAGTTTTGATGGTCTTCTGGAACTTTTTTGTCCTCGAAAAAAAAAGTGATTGAGATTACTCACCGATCCTCAAGGCATAGATCTCTTCACAGATTTTGATTTAATATGTGGTAGAATTTATATGGGCACCTAACTACCACAAATGCGGCTAATGTAACTGCTCAAGTTTTATCAGTGCTAATCAGAAAGCGCTGATAAAATGAGGACTTTTGTCAACGCTAGAAAAAAGCACTGAGAAATCTACCTTTTATCAGCACTAATAAAAGTCCCCCCTTTATCAGTGCTAACTAAGAACACTGACAAAAAAAGAGGCTTTATCAGCGCTAATAATAGCACTGATAAAAAATTTTAATAGAAAATATTATTAATTTATATAAAAATATTTTAATTATATTCAAAAATAATTTTTATATGTATACATTAAATAAAAAACACATGTTTATTATGTTTATTATGTTTATGTTTTAATTATGTTTATTATGTTTATTAGTTCTAATTATATCTTTATTATATATTTATTATACTATATGTTTATAATATTATATATAAATACGTTTTAATATATATATATATATACACAAATACTTATTAAGTATATATATATATATAAATTTATGTTTCCAAATGAATGTGTCAATTGATGCGTACGTTCATATTCTCATGAATATATGTTCATTTTTTACCCTAATGTAGGCCATATATACTATATTACTATATATACTTGGTGTATTCATTCATTTCTTATATATATGAAGCTTTATCTTCTCATAAATACTTAAAATCATGATAAATATATTTAAATAAACAATAAATTTTTTTATTATAATTAAAAATATAAATACTTAGTTATATAAAATTGTATACTTTTAAAATATATTATATATAATTATAATTATAAATAACTAATTAAATATAAATATGTTTAAATAATTATAAAATTACAAAATATTTTTTTAAATTATAAATATATTTTTATGAATACGTTTTGAATATATTTATTTATAAATATATGTCTTTAACGAATATATACATAGACACAGACATATATATATATATATATATATATAAATACTTATGAAATTAAAATTAAAATTAATATATCAATTTATATTTATATATATTTAATTTTAATTTAAATTAAAAAATTATATATATTTATTTAATTATAATTTATACACAAAGACGAACATAAATATATATATATATATTTATTTAAATATTTAATTATGATTTAAATTATTAAATTATAATAAATATATTAATTATATATTTTTATAAAATTATAAATGTAATAAATATATTGGTTATAATTTTATAATTATGAATAAATGGTATGTTTTATCAATGATAATTAAGAAGTGATGATAAAATATACATTTATCGGCGCTAAAAAGTGCTGTTAAAGTCATGTTTTATCAGCACTTTCAATTGTAGAACTAATAAAACATACTTTTATCAGTGCTTTTTTAGCGCTGATAAAGGCATGTTTTGTTAGTGATTTCAATTATAGCACTAATAAAACATAATTTTATCATTTGTTTTTATCTAGTGCTGATAAAAGTGTCGTTGGGTTTTATAAATAAACCTTAAGTTTCTCTACCTTCCTCGCACCGCTCAAGCTCTCGCAGAAGTCGATCCCTGCAACCACCACCACTGCCTCCTCTCATGCCTCCTCCTCCACCTCAGCCACCGACTCCTTCGCTGCTGTGAACTGAGATTCATCACACGACTCTCCTATGTTGTGCCTCTCCTCCACCAGTGGCTCTCCTCCATCGCGCCTCTCCTTCATCGTGGCTCTCCTCGTCAATTGCCTCTCCACTGTCACGCCTCTCCTCTGTTGCACCTCTCCTACACCGTGAACGCACCTCCACCACGTGCTGAAACACACCTCTATGGTTATTTTTTTTCTCTTTATCATTGGGTATAATTATTATAGTTTGATATTGATAGTGATGTTGTGAATTGTACGGGCTAAACGCCCCACTAAAAATCATGGACGTTTGTGGTCTTTGTTTGTGCACTAGTTATTTTAGGTAAAATTAAATTTTCCTACACCGTATTTTGAATTGGTTAATTTAAAAATATTTAATGCAATGTGGGTTTTCATCATGGTTATTTTAAAAAAATCAAAATGTTTTCCCATACATTCAAAAATAAACTTTTTGTCATCCACTCATATTTTTTTTATTACTCTTACGTATTTTTCATGATTATATTTTTAAATATTCATTTGAAAATTAAATGACTTCAAAGTGTTTCCACATGTTTTATAGAAAAAAAAATATTTATTTATTATGTTTCTATTATAAAAATTATTTTTGAAAGTAAAAGTCTTCAAATTATTTCAACTTCATTTGCTAAAAACATTATACATTTCTCAAGTTTCCATTATCGATGAATGTTTTTTGCAATTGACCTACATGATCCTGCTCCAAAGCTTCTTTGAGAACCTAAACCACCAACTAGGTCTCTTTCCTTGTATAAAAACATCTACTTGATATGTCCCAACTATAACACCCCAAACTAAATCACCAGGACTGAGCTGAAGTGTCACATGACCTTATGTATGCTTCCCTTTACAAAATATATTTCCAACTAGTGGTTAGGGCATAAGTAGAGTAGTGGGGATACTATCCCCTTAGTAAATAATAATAATTAGAGTATAGAATATTATAAATAATAATCAAAGTAAAAAATAGAACATAAAAGGAAAAAATAAGAACATATAAAAAAATGTCAACCCATGCTATAAAAATATGACATAAAATATCTAGCGCAACAAGTCAAGAGGTCCCAATATTTGGTATAATTATAAAAAATAAACAAGAAAAAATAAATAAATAGATAGATATATCTATAAGGATATTGGATTCTATCCTGATATCACCTCGATTAACCTACTCCTCTGGTATAATTGCCCTAAGCAGGGCCACTGCCCTCATCTGAAATCCAGGTTAAAGAAGTTTGCACAAGCATTGAGATGCACGTGTAGGGTATGAGTATAAAACATAGTTGGAAAATATTTATATGTTCCTAACATAAAAAATAGTTATCTATAATTGTATATGATTTTAATAATGTAAATTCACAAGTAAAGAAATATCATGTTGGTTCATCGTGTGCTAATCAGGCTGCCACGAATCACAACCCTACTAGCTTCGACTCCATATCAGAATAAAAGTTATATCTAGTTTCCATGAATCTCATAATAGGCCATATAGATAATTTAAGTCTCATAATAGGTCATAATTACATCATGAAATAGGTTAATCTATAAGTCCATCATGCCTCACCAATTATCGCAAGTTAATCCATTAAGACATAATTCCCCACCAACTATCTCAGGTCAAGCATGACCACTAGTCCCCTTTTTTCAATTATTTTGGTATTGGAAATGTTTTGGTATGATTCGGGTTAGTGTGTGTGTATTTTTAAATGAAAATGATTTCTAAAAATGGTTTTCTGAATGATAAAAATGGTTTTTAAAAGATAAATTGATTTGGAATTTTGAAAATTTTGGGAAAATGTGGAGGAAAAGTGAATTGGGGTTTGTTAAATGCTTTGTTTTGATGATAAAATGGTGTGTATCACCCTTGGTAATCCTTATAGATGTTCACATTTGTGTGTGTGTGTGTGGAAAGTTCATGTTGGTATGTATGTGTGGATAATATAAGTGGAAATGGGATCCAAAAATATGTGATAGTTAATAGGATGTCATGAGTGAGTATTTAAAAATCAAATATTTGAATCGGTTTTCTAAAGTTGTTTCTTGAAAGGGAAAATGATATTCATTAAAATAGGGGTTATTTTTTAATAGGATTCACAGTTTTAAGGGAAAAAGTGTGGTGTTATTTTGAATTTTAAAGTGGATGTGATGAAATGATTTTGTAAATGGAAAATGATCTTGATTTTGAAAGGATAAATTGAGTTTGAAAATGGGTGAATTTATAAATTATGGTTTTTAAAAGAGGGTTCTTGTATTTTTTTGTGATGTTTATGTTGTTTTGTTTCAGTTTAAATCTTGTTTGGTTTTGATTTTTTTTGTTATGTGTTGGTTTATGAGTTTGGTGTTTATTTTAAAATATTAATTGTTTGAGTTTTATTTCTTGTTGATTTTATTTTGTGCCTTATGTTGTTGAGAGTATAATGCCTAGAGAGACCCATAAGGTTTCTTAGGATTCTCTTCTAGTTGTTGGACCTGAACAAACTCTTATTGGAGTTGTGGAGTCGAGATCTTCTCAATTGTTGCATGTTTTCTGTAGTTATCGAGGTTCGTTAAGGACTGTGGAGTGTCTTGAGGAAGTGAGGGAGAAGAAAGTGTCAGATATTTTGTATGCTTGACAAGTTCATTTGGCAGTGAAGGGGTGTGTTGACCATTTTAATGAATTGGTTTCCTTTTCTCGATAGATAGTGTTGAGCGATCAGTTAGAAGTTCTTACTCTTGTGTGGGGTCTATGTCTAGGGTTTAAGTATCGGTTCATTTTTGTGCTTGGGGAGGTTCCCTATTCAGTGAGGAGTGTGAACCAGAGGAACCTATTATGGGAAAGTATTCTTGTCAGATCCTACCTGTAATTTGTTTCTACAAGCAGCATTTCCAGTAGATGATGTCTCGGTATGAGGTTATTAGATCTTGAATTTGGTGTAGTAGATGTTACAAGAAATCAGGGCTCCATCCATCAGTATTGGAGTGAATATTTTCACATAGTCATGAATTTCCAGATGTGGGGGATGTACATCCAAGATGTAGCCTTTGACATCGGAGTGAAGACCATTAAATTTTTTCTCTGTTATGCTTTTTTGTCATTGGAAACCTTTTTTTATGATCCTAGTAGCCTCTCTTGAAATTTATATGATTTTTCCTTATGGATTTGAATTTTTAAATGGTTATCCTTCCCATGAGTAGATTTTGGATTCATTTTTTTCTTATTCTAGAGATTCTTTTGTCTTGTGGAAATGATGAATTGTGGTTTGGTTAGCCACTTGGTTTGGATCGGGTCCCCCTTGTGATGGGGTTTAGTTTGTGTAGGGAGTTTCCAGGTTGTTCAGTGTTCGGTTTCCCATATCGGTTTGTGCCGGTTGGTCTTATCTGGTCGATTTTTTAATGTTGGGGAGACCCACCATGGGTCTTGTTATGGTTTCTTTTAGATTTGGTTGGTGCTAGTTGGTTTCTTGTGGTGGGGAGACCTTTATCTTCTCTCCATGTTCCTTTAGATTATGATTCTCTATATATCTTTTCAGGTGTGACTTATAGAGTTAAAATATCACACTGAGGTTTGTGGTTTCATTTGGATTTATTTAGTTTTGGGATATGGATATAATCTTCATTTGTCTACGTGACTTTCTAAGGGAATAAAGTTTTTTGTGGTGGTGAAAATTGCCGCACCCCGACCACAATTTCCATTTATTTTTTGTTTATTACTTGGTTCTTGGTATTTTGGTTTTGGATTTGGTCGAGTTTTCAGTGAGAGTTTCAAATTTTGGAGTTTCCTGCCTAGGTGCGCCATTGGCACATGGTTAGGGGAAATTATGTGTCAACCTAATGAAAAATGTGTGTCTTAGATAGTGGAGAAATATAGGGTGCATGCTAAGGCACACGGGTGTGCACTCATCCTTAAGATCTTGTGAAATCCCTCTTCATTGGGACAGAGGCAACCACATGATTGGTGTATGGTCTAGTAGATCGTGCGGCCAAACCGTTTGTTCTGCCTAGAGTTCAAAAAAACATAAAATAAAATAAAAAGGAAATGAAAATAAAATAAATAAAAATAAATTCTTTAATATAATATTATTATTATTATTGGTATTATTAATATTAATAATAATAAAAACCTAATCTAAAGGGGTCCTCATTTCTCCCCCTTTTTTCCATTGGTTACATACCCCCCCCCCCTCCCCCATGGCCAAGAGGGATCTCGGCCATGCATGCACCTCCTACCCTCTCCCTATGGTTTTCATTTTTCCTCCCAATATTGGGTGAGTTCATATCTGGTAAAACACTTCTCCCCTCCTCCTTTTCTTGGTTTTCTTTTCTTCTATGTGGTGTGCACACCATGGCCAAACCCTAATTCATTTATGGGGTTTTGTATTGGTCGATTCTTGATGATTAGGGTCTGTTGGCCCCGTTAAGGATCGTTATTTTCATAGTGGACAAAGTAATTGGGTTATCCATGGTTTTCATGTAGTTTTTGTTCCTTTTTAATTATTTTCTCAATTTTATATTAGGGGTTTTGTGATTTTCTAGTTTCTGGTATTTTTCTAGAGTTCTTTGGACATCGTTGTGGTGGTTTCAGGTTGTTGTTGTCAAAGGTGACTTACATGGGTATGTATAGGTAGGTATATATACTTTTAATTTCCCCCGTTATATATATACACACATGGCAGTATGAATATATATATTGGGGCTAGGTGTGCTTATGTGTATATGTGAAAAATGCATATGTGTGTAAGTGTAAAGGGGATATGCATGTATAAGCATATATGTAAGGAACCCCTTGTGCATATTTGGTCATAAAAAATGTACATAGGTTCTAGGTTTCATTATATATATATGTGAAAGTTCATATGCATGCAAGTAGAAAGGGAAGACTTGAGTTGTTGTCATCGAAAGAAGTGCGCCTTGAGTTTGAGGTAGGTTCCTTATGCCTAAACCTTTAATTTGAATTCCATAATTGCTGGATTGTTTTGAAATATATGTTATATATTTATGTATTATGTATAGGCTATGAAAACTAGTTTTGGTTGTTAGAAATGATTTTTAATTTTTTACATAATTTATCTAAGATTCCAACGTGGGTTTTTCCTGTTAAAATATGCTATCGACCTTGTTTTGGTAAATGTAATATATTTTTAATGAAAAATTAGTCCTAAATGATATTTAATTAAAGGTGATTTATTAAATGGTTTTGAGTGTGAAATGTTTATTTTCAAATATGTTTGGTGTGTGTAAAATAGTTATGGGATTTTACTTGAATGAAAGTGGATTCGTGTGTGGTTTAAAAAAGGGGGGATTTCATGTTTCCGTATGTTTGGAAATGTGTATGGGTTTTGGTGTGAGTTTGAGGTTAAATGGTAATTTTTCCTTTGGAATGGTTCCTTGTTAAGTGTTTCTTAGAGTATTATAGTGGTGATTGTGTAGAAAGGGATTTTTATTTGATATTTCAATTCGAATAATCACATGGGAACCTCAGGTACCTGGGTGGTAGACTAGGTCTAGTATGTTGTGCGGATCGACAGGGCTGAGGCTCGATTCCCCCTAGTAGGATTAATGCTACAGCACTAAATAAACATTTGATGATGATCAGAGACAACTATACCTTGGGATACATTCACCTCTAGTGGATTGTGTATGAGGACGTTGTTGGTTTTGGTATATGATTGGATACCACTAGACCTTGGGATATGTTTCCCTCTAGTGGCTTATGCACGGGGACGTTGTGGGTTTTGGTATGTATTTATCACTGAGATACAAGGATACTAGGACTCCACTAACCCTAGATACTTATGGATTTTCCATGGTTCTTGTGATGTGATTTCCATTTCAGTTTCTTTCATACTTATTTTCTTCTTTATGAAAACCATGTTTTAATCTAAATTGTTTTCCATTCATTTGGAAATGTCTATGCGTGCTTGGAAACTATTTCGGAAATGTGATGGAAGGGAAATGGTTTTTCTTGAAAATGGAAGCCTGTTTTTTGAATTCCAAAATAATGGAAAACCTTATTTTTGTACATCTTATTCTCACACTAACATGTCTTGGTTTTCTTTTTAAAGGTAAGGCATAGAGAATAGTTTATTTGTGCACACCAACTATGTTTTAATACTCACACCTATAACTTTATTATTTTTTTATCTTATGGTGCTACTACCATCTTGGATTCGGTCACCATAGTGTGGGGTTGGTTTAGTGGTCGGTGGTGACCCACGGGGTCATGTGGTCGTATGTGCAATTTTATTCATTTTCACTGCTAGTGTTTACCTTTTTATTGTTGAATATATACTTGTTTATTTGTCATTTGTTTATGAGTCAAATCATTCTCAGCTGTATTATCTTGATGCCTGACACTAATTGTAAGTCCGAGAGGATCGAGAACGCCTCTTGGGCCTTGTTGCGGGCTGGCTTGGGTGACCAGTTCGGGGTCGACTCAGGTTGGTTCATGACATTGTAGACCTGTCGCGAGTGCTTGGATTTGATACCTGCACTTCTCCTTTGAAACCCGGTTGCCTTTACCACTGCCCCAAGATTTTTCGTTTTCTATTTTATGATATTTTTATTTATTTATATATATTTACATATATATTTTTTATTCATATATTTATATAATTATTTTTAAATACATCTATAAAAAATATATGTTTGTGTGTGATATATATATATATACACTTATATTTATTTAGATATTTTATATATTATTATTCATTAACATATATGATATTATACAATAAATATATATCCATTTATTAATACACACATATGTATATATAAACATTATATATATATATATATATATATATATTTGTATAAGTATATATATATATATTCATATATTTTTATAATGTAAACAAATAGTTATATATTATTTTAAATACATTTTTAGAATATGTTTATATATTGTATATCTAAATATAATGTTTATATATTTACATATTCAAATATAATTGTATGTTTACATATAAATTGTTTATAATGTATTTATAAATATTTATTGAAAAATACATTTATATACTATATTTATTGATAATGATAATGATTTATTTATAAAAATACATTTATATATGATGTATATATACATAATATACACACACATATTAACACACACCGGTATACATTTATATTTCTCACATACGCGTACAAATATTTACATAATATGTATTTATTTACATATAAGAATATACATATAAATATATATTTTTTATTGACACACATGTTTATATATAAACATTACTTGTATAGGTATATACATACATATTAATGCAAGTAAATAAAATGGATAATTTTTTATTTTAAATAAAATCAATAATAAAAATTTATTTACGTTTGGTTTATATATTTAAAAATATATTTTGACATAAATATGTTTAAATATGTATTTATAAAATTGATTTATTATAACTAAATATAAGAAAATATGAAAATATTTAATTATAAATAAAATTATATTATGAAGAACAATAAAATTTCAAAATCATAATATTTATATGAATGTAATCCTTAAGAATAAATTCATCCACCACTGAAAATTGAAAAAAATACCCTCTTAAATGAAGTTGAAAGACTATCGAATATTAAAAAATATAGGGAATCCCAACTAAAAACTTAGTTTTGATGGTCTTCTGGAACTTTTTTGTCCTCGAAAAAAAAAATTGATTGAGATTACTCACCGATCCTCAAGGCATAGATCTCTTCGCAGATTTTGATTTAATATGTGGTAGAACTTATATGGGGACCTAACTACCACAAATTCGGGTAATGTAATTACTCAAGTTTTATCAGTGCTAATCAGAAAGCGCTGATAAAAAGAGGACTTTTATCAACGCTAGAAAAAAGCACTGATAAATCTACCTTTTATCAGCACTAATAAAAGTCCCCCCTTTATTAGTGCTAACTAAGAACACTGACAAAAAAAGAGGCTTTATCAGCGCTAATAATAGCACTGATAAAAAAAATTAATAGAAAATATTATTAATTTATATAAAAATATTTTAATTATATTCAAAAATAATGTTTATATGTATACATTAAATAAAAAACACATGTTTATTATGTTTATTATGTTTATGTTTTAATTATGTTTATTATGTTTATTAGTTCTAATTATATCTTTATTATATATTTATTATACTATATGTTTATAATATTATATATAAATACTTTTTAATATAATATATATATACACAAATACTTATTAAATATATATATATAAATTTATGTTTCCAAATGAATGTGTCAATTGATGCGTACGTTCATATTCTCATGAATATATGTTCATTTTTTACCCTAATGTAGGCCATATATACTATATACTATATATACTTGGTGTATTCATTCATTTCTTATATATATGAAGCTTTATCTTCTCATAAATACTTAAAATCATGATAAATATATTTAAATAAACAATAAATTTGTTTATTATAATTATAAATATAAATACTTAGTTATATATAATTGTATACTTTTAAAATATATTATATATAATTATAATTATAAATAACTAATTAAATATAAATATGTTTAAAAAATTATAAAATTACAAAATATTTTTTTAAAAGATAAATATATTTTTATGAATACGTTTTGAATATATTTATTTATAAATATATGTCTTTAATGAATATATACATAGACACAGACATATATATGTATATATAAATACTTATGAAATTAAAATTAAAATTAATATATCAATTTATATTTATATATATTTAATTATAATTTAAATTAAAAAATTATATATATTTATTTAATTATAATTTATACACAAACACAAAAATAAATATATATATATATATATATATATATATTTAATTATTATTTAAATTATTAAATTATAATAAATATATTAATTATATATTTTTATAAAATTATAAATGTAATAAATATATTGGTTATAATTTTATAATTATGAATAAATGGTATGTTTTATCAATGATAATTAAGAAGTGATGATAAAATATACATTTATCAGCGCTAAAAAGTGCTGTTAAAGTCATGTTTTATGAGCACTTTCAATTGTAGAACTAATAAAACATACTTTTATCAGTGCTTTTTTAGCGCTGATAAAGGCATGTTTTGTTAGCGATTTCAAATATAGCACTGATAAAACATAATTTTATTATTTCTTTTTATCTAGTGCTGATAAAAGTGTCATCGGGTTTTATAAATAAACCCTAAGTTTCTCCACTTTCCTCGCACCGCTCAAGCTCTCGCAGAAGCCGATCCCTGCCACCACCACCACTGCCTCCTCTCATGCCTCCTCCTCCACCTCAGCCACCGACTCCTCCGCTGTTGTGAACTGAGATTCATCACATGACTCTCCTATGTTGTGCCTCTCCTCCACCAGTGGCTCTCTTCCATCGTTCCTCTCCTTCATCGCAGCTCTCCTCCTCAATTGCCTCTCTACTGTCACGCCTCTCCTCTGTTGCACCTCTCCTACACCGTGAACGCACCTCCGCCACGTGCTGAAACACACCACTATGGTTAGTTTTTTTCTCTTTATCATTGGGTATACTTAATAGTTTGATATTGATAGTGATGTTGTGAATTGTACGGGCTAAACGCCCAACTAAAAATCATGGACGTTTGTGGTATTTGTTTGTGCACTAGTTATTTTAGGTAAAATTAAATTTTCCTACACCATATTTCGAATTGGTTAATTTAAAAATATTTAATGTAATGTGGGTTTTCATCATGGTTATTTCAAAAAAATAAAAATGTTTTCCCATACATTCAAAAATAAACTTTTTGTCATCCACTCATGTTTTTTTATTACTCTTACGTATTTTTCAAGATTATATTTTTAAATATTCATTTTCAAAATAAATGACTTCAAAGTGTTTCCACATGTTTTATAGAAAAAAATATTTATTTTTTATGTTTCTATTATAAAAATTATTTTTAAAAGTAAAAGTCTTCAAATTATTTCAACTTCATTTGCTAAAAACATTATAAATTTCTCAAGTTTCCATTATCGATGAATGTTTTTTGCAATTGACCTACATGATCCTGCTCCAAATCTTCTTTGAGGACCTAAACCACCAACTAGGTCTCTTTCCTTGTATAAAAACATCTACTTGATATGTCCCAACTATAACACCCCAAACTAAATCACCAAGACTGAGCCAAAGTGTCACATGACCTCATGTATGCTTCCCTTTACAAAATATGTTTCCAACTAGTGGTTAGGGCATAAGTAGAATAGTGGGGATACTATCCCCTTAGTAAATAATAATAATTAGAGTATAGAATATTATAAATAATAATCAAAGTAAAAAATAGAACATAAAAGGAAAAAAGAAGATCATATAAAAAAATGTCAACCCATGCTATAAAAATATGACATAAAATATCCAGCGCAACAAGTCAAGAGGTCCCAATATGTGGTATAACCATAAACAATAAACAAGAAAAAATAAATAAATAGATAGATATATCTATAATGATATTGGATTCTATCCTGATATCACCTCGATTAACCTACTCCTCTGGTATAATTTCCCTAAGCAGGGCCACTGCCCTCATCTGAAATCTAGGTTAAAGAAGTTTGCACAAGCATTGAGATGCACGTGTAGGGTATGAGTATAAAACATAGTAGGAAAATATTTATATGTTCTTAACATAAAAAAATAGTTATCTATAATTGTATATAATTTTAATAAAGTAAATTCACAAGTAAAAAAATATCGTGTTGGTTCATCGTGTGCTAATCAGGCTGCCACGAATCCCAACCCTACTAGCTTCAACTCCATATCAGAAGAAAAGTTATATCTAGTTTCCATGATTCTCATAATAGGACATATAGATAATTTAAGTCTCATAATAGGTCATAATTCCATCATGAAATAGGTTAATCTATAAGTCCATCATGCCTCACCAATTATTTCAAGTTAATCCATTAAGACATAATGCCCCACCAACTATCTCAGGTCAAGCCGCAAGTCCATCATGCCTTGCCTCTAGTATTATGTCAATCCACAAGGATATCATGTCCCGCTATTTTCAATTCAGTACCCCCACCATAATAATCATGCATCACATTGCACATTCTGCCCCTCAAATGGATTAACAGAGCCATGAAGGGTCTATATGTCACCGTGATACCAAATAACATAAGTCTACACCTATTGACATATATACAAATACAATCCAAAAAATGGAAGTCATTTATCTATACACATGAATAAACATGTCAAATTAAGAGAGGTATCATGGAACACACACACACACACACACAAAATAATGTCTTATTAAGAGAGGTCTCCTGGGTCACACACACACACACATATGAATTTCATACCAAGAAAATTATTATGGTAACACACACAAATTCACAAGAAGTTTTTATCATAAAATTATATATAATTTCTATAACATGATAAGGAACTTCCTACCTTGAGAGTATCGAATCCTAACATCATGGATCTCCAACTAAAATGAGCTCAAACACCAATGATCTCTATAACCAACCCCAAATCACCACATAAGGATTCAAGAGTGAAGATACAAGAAGAATAAAATTTCAAGGGGTAAGATCGGTTTATACTTAACCAAAAAGATCCAACATAATGATCAGATCTAGATATATCTGATAAAAATCTAGAAAAAATGTATTTCTACCTTTCTTTTCTTTGAATATAGAAGGAATCACATTATATCATGTCAAAATTACAAAATATGACCATAATAGTCAGGATCTTGGGTATTTATTATGGAGAAGAGAGAAATTATTATATGAACAAAAATAATAGAGGGAAAAGAAATTGCTTACCTTGAAATACCTAGGACTGACATCTATATATCAAATATAAATGCTCTATATAGGGAAGGAATTCACCAAGAGTAACCACTAGAGTCCCTAAGTTTGAGATCCCTAGGTATAGGAAAAAGAATGAGGGGTTTTATGGAGGTTTTGAGTTAAAAAATCCAATTTTTGGATTAATTAATCCCACGTGAATGGTTTGTTCTCACTTTTTATCAAACTGTGTGCCAACCATGTAAGGATCATGGCCTCTTTAGGTTACACTCATGGTTTAGTTGCAGGGTTTGGTTAACCGTGTTCCAATCATGCTTTTGTTTTTGTTTTGAGTTACATGGCTACTTGGGGAATGTTACATGGTTTGATCTAACTGTATTCACATCATGTTTCACCCTCCATTCCTCTTTAATAGGCTACATAATTTGTTAAGTAAAATAACATGGTTTACCTTAGCCATAATCCCCCCTAAAGGCTTTTAAAATCCTCTAAAAGCACCTATCAAATACCTGATACTTAACCCAAACAAATAATAACTAAAATAACTTAAAATAAAGGATGAAAATAAGGAATAACACGCCTATAAATTCTTATTCCATTACAATATACCCCTATAAGGACTTATCATCCCTAATAAGTGTCTTTAGAGGTCTTTCTCGACCATCTTGGGCCACTGAGCCTATGCATCAGACTCCTGATTCCAATATTCTTCTTGAATACGCCCACGATTCAAAAAACTCAAATGTTAGGCACCATATTCCTTCTCAATACCTTTTCAATCCAATCAATAATTCATAGTATATTTTCTCAAATGATTCATTTACCTCTAAATCAAATTCATCATTATCAATCACATATGAAGGATCCAACTTATACTTTCTAATTTGAGATACATGGAACTCATCATGGACACCTCGATGTCATGTAGGAGGATACAATTGGAAATACACCATCCTGATCTATTCCACTATCTTGAATGGTCCCACAAACAATAGTACTAACTTCCCCTGCCTCTATAATCACTGATTCCCAAGTGTAAATGTCTAAATAAAACTTCATTATGAGTTTTCACATGATTCAACCCATTAACTAAGTGAAAACCCATACTATCTCCCATCACCAAGTTCCCCTAACAACCCAAACCCCACTTCATTGTATGAAATCATTGATTCATTCTTGATATCCTCTAATATATACCCTTACATGAGTATATATTATCTATGAGTGTAACTCAGCCACTTATGCGCACACACAAAACCAACCACCTCTACCTATGGATTAGGTTCACCTACACACCACTCCTAATGTTCACTAAAAAATTCCATCACTACCAAAACATAAGCATAAAAATATCTCATTGTCAGCTGAATATTGACACTCATAATCATTGCCAACAACTCCTATACATCCTCACATCACTAAACCTAATGGAATAACTCAAGGATCCATCCACTTACCCAGACATGACTCTTACACTTTGACTCTTCACATCCTCACATGGGATTTTCAGTGAACAAAAAAATTATAGGATTTTCATGAACCACAACTAATAATTACTCAAATTATAAACTACCAAGATGAGTTAACACCCATAATGAATTTCCAAACTTAGATTTCATCACCACACTATTTATCCTTTGATAGGCCATAAATCATATTATGATTTTTTTCCATGTAGTGATACTTTAGTTACAATTTATACGTTATTATGATATGATTTATTTTAGAAAATGAGAATTATAATATTCTATGGTTTCTTAAGTTCGTGTTATGTGATTTTTTTTTGAATTATTTAAGAAAACAATTATTTTTTCATTTCAAGCATTCTTCTCACTCTTTCTTCTTTATCTCCCTCGTATCTATTCTCTTCTCTATTTCATATAGGTTTATCCTTCTCCCAGGAACTGAAATTAATTTTTCATGAGGATTTAGGGATTTAGGTTTTTTGAGTGTTTTCCATTGAAGGTGACATGTTGTGTATTGGTTACCATTCAGTTTAAAGTAGGTGTTTATTTTCTATTCTTTTATTTTATAATTCATAGAATGTGTATACTTTATAAATTTATTTTCAATTAAAGTATAGTAATATATGGGTTCTTTGGTGAAATTATAAATTTCTTTCTTAAATTCTAGGCTTGGAATAAGGGGTTTTTCATAATAATTTCATGTACTATTTTTAAATTAGATTAATTCTCATGAAAATTGTTTTTGAAAATGTTCATAGGGTCATTTAAATGTTTTTTAATGTAAATTCAGGTCTTATGTCTTTTTCGGTTTTTCAGAGGAATTTTTCATGTCCTTGGAGAATGGTTTGGAAAGAAAAAGGGATTTTTTTCAAGTTCTTCCAAAATCATTGAAATGATGAGACATTAAATAAGGGGAGTGAGACTCTACATACTAAGTTGGTTTTCATGTGAAGACCCATTTTTCACTTTAAAAAGTAAATGGTTTATTTCTCATGTGACCCTTAGTGATTTCCCCTATACTTGTTTCACCAGTTATGGGTTATTGATTATTTATATGATGGATGTATGATGTGAAAAGGGGATGTTATATGTGATGGTATTAGAGGTGAGGTGTGAGACATTTTTTGGTAATTATCTTGATTTATTTCTCACCTCCATGGTTGTTTTTTATGGTAACATGGGTGTCTAGGTGGGAGGTCTTGATTCATGCTACCCTAGTTGGTACACACACTTCTATTATTCCCCTAGTTGTGTTTAAGACAGGGCTAGTGGGAAGGTTTCATTATGATGATTTAAGTATGGTTTAATTGGGTGGATCATGTTATTGTTGGATGAAATATATATCAGATGTCGGTCCATGTAGTTATAGTGTCGTTTTTGATTGTCACACACTAGTACCTAGGGTATATCCCATAACATTTTGTTCATTGATTAGTGGTTCTATATATAGGATTAAATTATTATATTTATTACATCCCCTTATTCTTGTTTTAGTAGTGTAACTATTAATATTGGTTTTCTTTACTATTATATTGTTCCTTGACCAAATGGTTTCCTTCTTCATTGTGAATTTTTTTTCTCCATTTGATATGGGTTCTTTATGAGATAATGAATGTTTGATTTTCAAGTGGCAAAAAAATTTATGTATTATGAGATGGGTAGTACCTATATTTCCCACCAATGCATTGGGTAAAAGATTATATATCATGATATATAAATGTTATGAGAATAGGTTAGTAAGTCTGTAGGTTCAAAAAGGGTGAGTGTGATTGTGTTAATCTCTACTCATAATAACACATGTAAATAAGTTAGCAAATTTATATGTTCACATGTGAGTCTGATGGTGTTAATCTCTAATCATAAATTTAAATGTTAATATGGTTTTGGGTAGCCAGTGGGGGGTTGAAACACCAAGTTCACCCACTAGTGATGGGTTAGCCAGTCTCTAAGGTTGATGGGAGGAACAATGAAAACTAGTTATCAGAGCTAGATAGAGGGTGTCTTGAGATAATAAGGCATGTGGCCATCAATGATTTTCCTTGCCTAGATAGAGGGAAGTGACAATGACATCTAATAATTTTGTCAGGGGTTCACTTTTAAAATGATTCAAATGTTTTGAAATGTTTCTTAAAAAATTATATGCATTCAAAATACCCTTTTTTGGTTTTAAATTTATTTAAAATGGTTTAAAAAAGAATTGAGGTTTTGAGAAATGATGTTTGGAACTAATTGGTTTATTTTAAAAATTATTTGTTATTTTAAAGAGGAATCTGTGTAAATGGTTGGTTTTTTAATGGGATTTCGACTTTGATTTTATAAATAGTTTTCAATGGAGATTTAAAGTCTATAACTTTTTTAGCCTTGTTTAATTTTTATATCAATGTTTTGTGTATTTATTTTGTTAAATATTAATATCAACGAATCAAATTGGATTGATATGAATAAAGAATGGATGGATGTTAATCATCTGACAAAAGAGTATGAAGATGGAGTGAAAGAGTTCATCAAGTTTGAAAAATATCATGCATATGATCCTTCTCAAATACTTTTTCTATGTTTACTCTGTTTTTATTCAAGACTAGTTAGTCCAGAGGATTTAGAAGAACCCTTGATCTTTCACGGAATAGATCGAAGTTATAAATGTTGAAATAAACATGGGGAAAAAGATAATGTAGCTAGTGACTGGGATAACACTGCGTTATATGGATCATTTGATATGATTAAAAGTGTGGACAATAAAAAAGACCATATCGAGGACGTTATTACATATGTTCATGATGATGGAGATCGTATTAAGGAAATGACAAGGACTGTTGAAGATGAACTTTGTGACTATCCAAAATTGTTTGAGCAGTTAAAGAGTTGTCCAAAGATTACATTGTATGATGGTTGCACTAAATATATAGCATTGTCATCCATACTGAAGCTGTATAATTTGAAAGCAGGCAACGGATGGAGTGACGCCAATTTTACAAAATTACTTGCTCTCTTGAATGACATGCTCCCAAAAGATAATGAGATCCTAATCTGAACATATAATGCCAAACGAATGCTATGCTCGATGGGTATGATCTCTAAAAGAATACATGAGTCATTTGTGACATGTAAGAATCAACCGTACCTCAACACAATTCACAATGTCATCGGTATGAATCCAAATGTGTCTTTATTTAAAATTAACATTAATTCAAGTAGAAAAACAAAAATGACATACTGAAAACTGAGTAAATGCATTCTGATTGTTTTGATACTTTAGGACAATGATCTATCAATCATTTGTGACATGTCAAAATCAACTGCACCTCAATCTGGCACATGTTGTCACCAGTATGACTCCAAATGTGTCTTGTTATTTAAAATTAACATTAATTCAAGTAAAAAAACACAAATGACATATTGAAACCCAATAAAATGCATTCAGATTGTTTTGATAGTTTAATAAAATGATCCATGGGTCAATTGTAATGTGTAGGAATCAACCCCACCTCAATCCGACGAACGGTATGACCGGTATGAGTACAAGTGTCTGCTATCAGTTTAAAATTTACATTTTAGTTCAAAACATGTCACTCAATGAAAACAAAGAAAACGTGCTCAAATCATCTTCCAAATTAAGGAGAGAAATTCTTAAGTCCTTTGTGATGTGTATTAAGAAGTATCATGTCAAACCGAAACACGATGAAACCGATATGACTCAAATTGTATGTTGTCTGTTTGAAATGACATTTTTGTAAAAAAAATAACTAACATACTAAAAACTGAGGAAATGAATTCTGGTTGTTTTAATACTTTAGGAAAATTAATCTATCAGTCATTTGTGACTTGTAGAAATTAATTTTACCTCAATACGGTGCACGGTGTGACCGGTATAACTCTAAATGTGTCTTGTTATTTAAAATTGACATTAATTCAAGTAAAAAAACACAACTGACATACTAAAAACTGAGAAAACATATTCAGATTGCTTTGATACTTTAGGAAAACAATCCATGAGTCAGTTGTGACGTGTAGGAATCAACCCCACCTCAATCCGACAAATGGTGTGACCGTTATGACTAAAAGTGTCCACTATCAGTTTAAAATTGACATTTTAGTTCAAAATGTGCCACTCATTGAAAACAAAGAAAACGCAGTCCAATTTTCTTCTAAATTAATGACAGTGATTCGTAAGTCCTTTGTGAAGTGTATCATGTAGTATCACATCAAACCGACGCATGATGTGATCGAAATGACTCTAATTACATGTTTTTAGTTTGAAATGACATTTTAGTAAAAAAACACAACTGACATGCTGAAAACTGAGGAAATGAATTCCATCTATTTTGATACTTTAATAAAATGATCTATCAGTCATTTATGATGTATAGGAATCAATCACACCTCAATCCGATGCACGGTGTCACTAGTATGACTCCAAATGTGTCTTGTTATTTAAAATTGACATTAATTCAAGTAAAAAAACAAAACTGACATACTGAAAACCTAGCAAATGCATTCATATTCTTTTCATATTTTAGGACAATAATCCATGAGTCATTTGTGATGTGTAGAAATCAACCCCACCTCAATCTAATGAATGGTGTGTCCGGTATGACTAAGAGTGTCCGCTATCAGTTTAAAATTGACATTTTAACTCAAAACGTGTCACTCACTGAAAAACCAAGCAAACACACTCTTCTTTTCTTCCAAATTAAGGAAAGCGATTCGAAATCCCTTTGTGACATGTCTAAAGTAGTCTCACTTCAAACTGATCCACGATGTGACTGGTATGACACAAATTGCATGTTTTCGGTTTGAAATGACATTTCAGTAAAAAAACACAACTGACCTACTGAAAACTGAGGAAATGAATTTTGATTGTTTTGATACTTTAGGAAAAAAATTTAACATTCATTTGTGACATGTATGAATCAAACGTACCACAATTCGATGCACAATGTCACTGGTATGACTCCAAATGTGTCTTATTATTTAAAATTGACATTAATTCAAGTAAAAAAACACAATTAACATACTGAAAACTGAGAAAACACATTTGGATTGTTTTGATATTTTAGGAAAACGATCCATGAGTCAGTTGTGACATGTGGGAACCAACTCCACCTCAATCTGACGAAGAGTTTGACCAATATGACTAAAAGTGTCCGCTATCAATTTAAAATTGACATTTTAACTCAAAATGTGTCACTCTCTGAAAACCAACAAAATGCACTTCAATTGTTATCCAAATTAGGGACAATAATTCGTAAATCCTTTGTGACGTGTATGAAGCAGTCTCACGTCAAACCAACGCACGATGCGACTGGTATGACTCAAATTGCATTTCTCGGTTTGAAATGACATTTTAGTAAAAAAACACAACTGACATATTGAAACCCGAGGAAATGCATTCTGATTGTTTTGATACTTTAAGAAAATGATCCCTCAGTCATTTGTGATATGTAGTAATCAACTCCACCTCAATACGACGCACGGTGTGACCGGTATAATTCTAAATGTGTCATTTTTATTAAAAATTGGCATTTTTTATGTATTATTCATATTAATGTTTAGTTTATTTCTTTATAATATTACTAACGTAATATTTGTTTTCTTATATAGGTGGGACATTTTTCTCGAGTTGGGATGATTTTTTCGGTGACTATAACCATCAGAGGACATTTTTTAGAGGGGACCACAGACGTCAAAAGAGAAAACATTAATGTTTTTAACTGTTTGTTGGATAATTTTAAATGTAATTTTATAAAACATTGTCCAAAATTATATAGAAGTATTTTTTTGGTATATACCATGAGTGAATTTTTTTGTATTCATGATGTCAATTAAATGTATATAGCATTGTTTTCCAAATCATTCTGTGCACTGCTTGTTTTTCATCATTTGCATTGTGTATGTGGTTCTTTTGTATATACTATGAGTGGTTATTTTTTAGCAGGTTTTTGCTAGTTTTGTGCAGGTTATCTTTGCTGGTTTAGTGCTGTTTATTTTTTGCATGTTGGCTGGGTGTGTTGTTATATAAACAGCACACCCAGGTAGGGAAGCTTTTATCAGTGCTTCAAATTGTGCTGATAAAGGAACACTTTATTAGCACTAATTGAAGCGTTGATAAATATGGACTTTATCAGCGCTATTTGAAGCGTTGATAAATGGGGACCTTATCAGCGCTTTGAATAGTGTTGATAAATAGGACCCCCCCCCCTTAATATCGGCTCTATTATCATCAATTTTTTAGCGTTGATAAGACCTTTTTTAGTGGTGATAAAAACCTGTTTTGTGGTAGTGTCTGGATCAAAAGTTATGATCATTTGAAGTTCAAGTCATGTTTTCGACTTATCTTAGATTGTTCATTTATTCATTTAATTTTTATGTCTTCCAATTATAATTAAATGACTATTACTTGATAATAATTAGATAATTATTAATTAATAATATTTTTTAATTATTTTTAAGTCATTTTCACTAAATATCATATATGTTGAGTGTAAATGTGTATTTAGACTTATCTAAAACTTATTTAAAAAATATATGTTATGTTTATATCAATATAAATATGTTTATATATTTATATATTATTTTTAATGAAATGTAATTTTTTTATGAAATGTACCCTCTTTCAATTGCAGTTGGGGGCTTGCCTGAGTGTTAAAGGCTCCCTATAATCATGCATCAGAACCGGGTTCAAATTCGGGTGAGAGCGAATTTCCGCTAGCAGGCATGCCGTAGGCATGGTGCAAGCATGACACATGGAGGTGGTGACGTAGGCATGAGACAGACAGACAGTGACGCAGACATGATGTCGCACTGGGCCTTCGGGCCAGTTTGTGGGTTGTTGGGCCATGTAATGGGCTTATTGCCTACTGGGTCTTCGGGCAATGTACTGAATAAATAAGGTTAGATAGGTGTGTTATCCTTTAGGGGAGCTATGACCCGTCTTTTTGGCATCTGTGTGTGTTTAATGTAATTGTAGCCACAAACACCTAATATATATATATCATCTATCAATGCTAAAAAATGATGATAAATAGGGGTCTTTATCAGCGCTAATAAAATAGGGCCCTTTATTAGAATTTTTTTTAGTAGCGCTGATAAATGACTCCCCTATCATTGTTTTTTTTTTAGCGCTGATAAAAGTCAATTTATCAACGTTTTTCTAGTGTTGATAAAAATATCATTTATCAGCGCTTTTAGTTTGCGTTGATAAAAGCCAACGCTGGATAAATTGAGATTTGTAGTCGTTTTTTGTTTTTTTCCTTTGCTTGTTTGTATACTTATATGCGTGTTTGTTGGAATACTTAGTGCGTGGTGATTTAGGATGCGCCTAAATTCCTAAGTTCCTGCACTTCAAGTAAGGTATGTTTGGTGTGTCGGATGCGCGTGACTTTAGGAGGATGAATTTCCGATGGATGCAAGGTCTTGCTTTCTATAGTTGAACTTTCAATGAATTCAAGATTTACTCTTGTGCTTCAGCTCCCCCAACATAAACGAGTTAGAGTTTTGTAGAACTAAATGTGACGGGCTCGGGCATCTCAAATTTAATTGGTATTGGACTCGCTGTCATTCCTAGTTTAGTTCATATGAGATATGTAAAATATAATTAGTTAGTCTGAGATCCATGGGTTTTAGATTTCTAAATGAATTTTGAAATTTTAATATTATATACAAAACATAAATAAGATAGGGTAATAAAAGAATTATTTTAAAACACAACAGGGTATGATTTTGATAATCTGTTAAAAAAATATAGGAATTTGATCACATGTATCCTAATTTGGCGGTGGGTTCGTCATCCTGGGTGGAAGACAAATTCGACAGCCCACCGCTGGACATGCGCGCAGCTCATAGGGTGCCTCCGCCGTCCAAACCACGCAAATGAGTTTCATGAATGGCGTGTGCAACACATGAATTTTGTCGGCCTCCCCTCTCCCGCCTTCTACGGATACCTCCGCCATCCTCAGTGCCTTTAATCTCCACTCTTGCTTTTGCTTCCCACCTCATCTAATCTCCTCACAATGACGCCTTCCCTTGCTACACATGTTTTTCTTCAGGCCCACCACCGCTTCCCTCCTTGGGATATACCACCGCGCCTACCTACAAGTCGCTCCACGCCATCCTCACTACCTTTAATCCCCACTCTTGTGTCCGCTTCCCTCTTCACAATGAGGATTTCTCCGGCACCCGCCGCCGCCGACCCAGCCAACACCACCAAGAGAGCCTGCCCAACGGCGGCCGCCATTCATGTTCATCACACGCACCATCCTTTCACAACAACTGGCACCGTTATGTTCCTCTCATATATCTCTCTCTCCTCCTGTTTCTGTGTTTTTCTCTGATGCGATAAGGCACCGGAAAATGCAGGATGCCCTTCCCCAGGAAGATATACGTAAGATCGAGCACGTCAGGCAGCTGCTGGCATCCCAGGCAGCAGTGGGGAAAGGTGGGTGGGTTGAAGGGCTGGAGATGATCGATGCCATCCAACGCCTTGGGATCGACCGCCACTTCCGACCTCAGATCGGAGCACTCTTGAAGGCACAATACCTGAATTGCCGCAGTGGGGACGAGGAAGATCTTTACGAGGTTGCGCTTCGGTTTCGGCTGCTAAGACACCAGGGCTATCACTCTCCTTCAGGTATGAATCATTTTCGGAATAAGTGAGCTTTGTTTATGGATGATGAATGAGAGCACCCTCTGCATGCAGATGTTTTCGATAGATTCATGGACGATGAAGGGAGGTTCCATGAACGGCTCTTCCAGGGGAACATCAAGGGGTTGATGGAGCTGTACGAAGCTTCATATTACCACATACAAGGGGAAGATATACTGGTGGAAGCCAGAGATTTCAGCAGGAGGATGTTAGAGTCCATGATGGGAGAGCTTGATCACGAACAAGCAGAAGCTGCACGGACCGCACTGGGGCATCCCCAGCACAGGAGCCTCCCGATATTTACCTCAAAAAGCTTCCTCAGTAGCAGTAGGCATGGAGAAACCTGCAAGAGTTGGATGAAGGCTCTGCGAGAATTAGCCGAAACGGAGTCTAGTATGTTTCAGTCGTTGCACCAGAGCGAAGTTCTTCAGATATCTCGGTATGTTCTACATTAACATCTACGATCCGAAAAAATACTGTGTCATTTACAGAGCTCATTTTATATTATTATTTTGTAGCCTTTTAGCGGACAACTTCTCTATATAATTGTTTTCATGTCCGGGCCAAAAAAGGGAATTATATTACTGGATGGTAACATAGATTCACACCGTTACCGTTGCCAGGATTAATTATTGCAATGATGCCTATATCCCAAACTGCACTTTTACATTATCTCACGATGACAACTATCAAATGAAAATTGCAATTAATTGACATTGTTATTTAAAATGAAATGCAGATGGTGGGACAACATGGGTTTGGCCAAGGAATTGAAGCCCGCTAGAAATGAGCTCCTAAAATGGTACATGTGGGCCACGGTTGCTCTGGAGGATCCTGCATTATCAAAGGAAAGGATGGACCTTACCAAGCCCATCTCCCTAATATTCATCATCGATGATATTTTTGATGTGATGGGGACCCTCGATCAGCTTGTCATTTTCACCCGATGTGTCAACAGGTAATAAATAGTGCTTGATACCCATTGAATGGATGGGGACCCTCGATCAGCTTGTCATATTCCCATTTTCACCCTATTTTTCTATATATATTTAAGCATTTAGTGAGGTTTTTTTGTAGATGGGAATTCTCCGATCAACTTCCACGATATATGGGAATATGTTACAATGCACTCGATGAAATCACAAATGAAATCGCCCGCAATGTTTTTAACAAAAATGGATGGAACCCACTGCATTCTCTGCGAAAGGCGGTTCGTTTAGACATTGATGTTTCAAAAAAGTTGATTTTTTTCCCATTTATCTGTGATTTGGAGTTGACATGTGGAACCATTTTCTCAATTTTGTTTATATATCAATCATAGTGGGCCAATTTATTCAATGCCTTTCTGGTGGAAGCAAAGTGGTTTGCATCGGGTGATTGTCCGAACGCAGAGAAATACTTGACGAATGGGATTGTGAGCACAGGCGCGCATGTGGTTCTGATTCACATGTACTTTTTGTTAGATACCGACATAACCCAAGAAAACGTAGACTACGTGGATGTGATTCCTGACATAATATCCTCAACAGCAACAATCTTGCGCCTTTGGGATGACATGGGGAGTGCAAAAGTAAGTTCATATATAATGTTTGATTTCAAACCAAACTATTCTTACATTTAAATTTTTGATAGTTCAATCATATCATATCACATGCTGGTAATGTAGTTTCTCTCAATTTAAATTCTTCTAGATCTGGATATATCCTTAATTAAAATGATCAAAATTCAAAATATTGGATAAGAATGATATCCAAATAATGGTTCTCTATAAAAATAAAGAATAATAATGTATGTCATACCATCGTTGGTGATATCATTCTAGGTTAGCCTATTATTATAATATGTGAACATTGAATTGATGAATTGCAGGATGAGAAACAGGAGGGCCACGATGGATCTTTTATTAAATACTATATGAGAGAGAAACCCAACATTTCCGAGTCCATGGCGCGCAAACATGTTGCAAAAATGATTTCTGATTCTTGGGTGCAACTTAACACAGCTTGTCTCTCACCGTCTCCATTTCCAATAGACTACAAGAAGGCATGCCTCAATCTTGCTAGAATGGTGCCCTTTATGTATAGTTACGATGAGAGTTATTTTCTCCCACTCCTACGGGAGCACATGAAGCCACTTCAAATCAACGGGTTATCACAAGATGCATGCTGACCTCCTTTGCATGTCTCTTCACACTTTCTTTTTGTTTTTTGTTTTTTTTGTTTTTCTATTTTTCTTTATAAAACGACAGTTGTGTACCCATTACTTTTTAAATAAATTGGCTGATAAATGTTATTATTTGTTATCATTTTTTTATTTTTATCATTTTTTTTATTTTTATCATTTTATAATTTATAAACTATAATCTATTAAATTCTATGATTCAAACTATTTAATAAGAAAAAATGAATTCCTTTAACTTTGGTTAACAAAATTTCCTTGAGAATTTATTTAAACCAACTAAACAATAATCATCCAATGAGAGAGTAAATGTGAAGGGTGTATGAGATGCGATGACACGAAACTGAGAAGGTGGGCGTAAATATGTGGAGAACCAAATAAAAAATCTTTAAATATTAAGTTTTAACTTTTATAAAAACCACAAACATGATCATGTTTTTGGAATAATGAAATATATCAATTCAAACAAAATATATCAAAATAGAAATTGTAGAAAATAAATCTTGAACAACAAGATATTGCATTTAACATGGTTCACTCTAAAGGTGGATACCTTCATCCATATTGTTTCATAAAATAACATTATAAACATTTTTATGTTTTACAAGGCCGTAGAAGTTAGTTATATAAATCCCAAATGAACACTGCATATCCTTATCATGGATTTCTACATATGGCACTAACAAATAAATATAAAAGACCATGATAAGAATGAATATAAGTATATCAAAACTTATGGGGAAACATTGATGAATAATCATCTTATTCCTCTTATTTAGTTCGACTAACACCCCTACTATTTTCTGATCTTACTGAATGGTTTATGTATTTTCTTAATTTTTCATAGATATGTGAAATCCATATAAGTTAATGATTCTCTGTTGAATTTATGATTCAGGTTAACCCAACATACAATGAGTAACACTCAATTTCACACATGACATTGTTTCTTCAAATTCCATACTGTAACCACCAATAGTACTAAAGAAACCTGAAAATTGAGTGGTGGACTTTATCAGTGCTTTCAATATGTATCGATAAAGCTATATTTATCAGTACTAGAAGTAAGTGTTGATAAAATTTTAACTTTATTGGCACATATTTTAGAATTGAAAAAATTAATCTAATAAAATCAAAATTTAAGAATATATATAAATTATATATATACACATGTATGTACGTATTAAAATTAAATCTTCATAAATATTATATTTATATTTATATGTCTCCTTCTTTCACAAATCATTTTTTTAATTTTCCAATAATCATTTTTAAATTGAATGGGAACCAATTACATGAAGCAATTCAAACCCAAATGACCAAATCACCAAGAAACTGTAAACCATTAGCCAACCGAACAGGCCCCAACAAGAAGCATACACAAAAACAGATGGTCCATCCCATCCAGCCATGTCAAAACTTGCCCCCATTGGTACCTGTAATAACCCATGTCCATGAGAGAGATAGAATTTAGGGGGAATTTGAATTCACTACTACAAAAACGGGCAAGGGAAGCGCGCCCTTATAACAGCGCTAAGCAAAACCGCTGATAAAGGATACCCTATATCAGCGCTAAAATTACAGCGCTGAAAAAGCTAATGTTTATCAGCGCTAGAAAAGCGCTGATAAATATGATCTGTATCAGCGCTAAAATTTTAGCGCTGATACAGTTGGTCTTTATCAGCGCTGATAAAGGTTCGCCTATATAAGCGCTAAAAAAGCGCTAATACAGAACACCTCTATCAGCGCTCAAATTTCAGCGCTGATATAGGGTATCCTTTATCAGCGCTCAAAAAGCGCTGATAAAAATTATCTTTATCAGCGCTAAAAAAGCTCTGATAAAGAGACCCTGTATCAGCGCTAAAATTGTAGCGCTGATACGGGGAATCTTTATCAGCGCTTTTCTAGCGCTGATAAATCATAATATTATTAGCGCTAGAAAAGCGCTGATAAAGCTAGATTTTATCAGCGCTATAATTTTAGCGCTGATAAAGGTAGCCTTTATCAGCGCCTTTTTAGCGCTGATAAAACCTTAGTCGACTTTTTTATAAAGTCGGTCGCACAGTGCCCTCGTTTTATCGCAGCTAAAGCCCTCGCGGAACCGTAACCCTGCTACTCTTCTCCCGAATACCGCTGCTGTGTTCGCTTCGCCGGAGCTTGCCGCCCTCGGTACACTCGCCGTCCTCCGCCGCCCGCAACACCCTCGGCCGACCTCCACCGCCTGCCGCCCTCGGCCGCTCTCCGCCGCCTCCGCCGCCCTCCGCCTCACCCGGCCGCCCTCCGCGGCCGCCTTCCGCAACCCGCAACGCCCTCGGCCGCCGCCTTAAGGTAACAATCTATGAAGAAGATGTATATGTTTTCATATAGATAGATTGTGTATAGCTGATTCTCTCAAAGTGTACTCATGATGATGTCCAGATGTTGGGAATGATCATCATTATTTTGGTATTACACCAATATGTCATCCATAAAACAACTACAATCTGGTCTAGGTACAAGTGAAATATTCAACTCATCAAGAGAATAAATGCCATGGGGAATTCGTCAACACAAATTTTATTATGAAGAATTCATAAAAACTATACATGATTTCAAAATTAGTTTATAGTATATCAGAATTTCTCAACCTCAAATGATGATAAACAAACCTTAGATCAATCTTAGAAAACAATATGGAACCCCTCAGCTGCTCAAATAGATCAAAAATACAAAGAAGTGGATATCTGTTCTTAATTTTCATCTGATTCATATTCTATTAATAGAAACACATATGTAATGTTCTGTCATCCTTCTTGGAAAATAAAACATGAGATCCCCAAGGTGACATACTCGAGCAGATGCACCCTTCATAATCTAACTCCTCTCATTGAGTTTTATGTTCCTGAATCTATTCTTGTTTCATTCTGAAAGGCGTTATATAAAATGGCTCAACTCCACGCATCAGCTCAATCATGAACTCAAAGTCTCTTTTAGGTGGTAGCCCTGATCAATTCTCATGAAACACGTCCTAGAACCAGTCTACTACTGGGGGAAATATTTCTTGTTTCAATCCATTATCATCAAGAAAAATATTCGTAAACTGGTCTATGTTCTCACCTAGTTGTGGAAGAACTGGTCCTACATGGTCTACCAAGATATCCCATTCTCCATAAAAGACATGGGCTCTACCCTTATGAGGCATGACGGTCACTCATCTACGGTAACAATCAATGTGATATTGATTAAATACCAAAAATTACATCATCACTATCTATTCAATACATATCATATCAAGCATGTATAAATCCAAAATGAAACAATACTCACAAACCATGAGGGAACATCCCTTAAGAAGACAGATGCCTTCTAATCACACCCCCAATGGTGTGTTGACCAACATGATCCCACAAAAGTACTCTAACACAAAACAGAAACCATTTACCAAGAGATAAGATATAAAATAATGAGAGGATCCCCTATTACAAGTCTCCTTTAGGTTCCCCTATTCGGTGCTCTGTACCAATATAGATCATCCATCACTACCCATATTACAAGTGTTCATGTAGAACCTATATATATGAACCATCATGATACATGATTGACACTTCACTAGTGGTCAAAGTCATAGGCCTAACATGTGACCGGACCTACCTCATTGATTGAAGATGACTAAAAACCTCTCTAAGAGAAAAATCCTCTCACATAGATACTCTATCCACCACCACCCTAGTGGAAGATATCATAATAGTGAATCCTACTATCATAATATGTACCACTAGATCATTCAATTGAAACCTCCCTACCACCACTACAAGTCTCCTTTAGGTTCCCCTTGGAAATGAGAACCTGATCCACCACCTCAACAAACCTCATAAAAAATATATTTACCTGGGACTTAATCTCACTTCTAAGTCCATCCTAATTTTTTTTTCATAGATACCTTATCTCCTGTCAACATTAGATAAAAACATTACTGGTATGTGAAGAATCTAACATAATCTATCATTATCAAACATAATTATGTCAAACATATTAAATATTCATATTTTCATTTCCTCAATGTCGTAGGTTAAAAGTGCTCCATGAACATATCCTAGATTTTCTTCCAAGTCATTCCCTCCATATGCTCATCCCAAGACTAAATATCACAGTAGATCATTGTTGGACCCCATAACATATACGCTACCAACTCTACCCTATTCTACTAAGGAGTAGAAAAGTTATCTAGAATATTCTAGATGAACTAAATTTAGAACTTATCTACCTTGGGTCCACCCTCTCCAGAAAACATCAGAGGGTGTTGCAACTGAACCTCTATTTTCAAGTCAAACACACTCGGCACTTCCAACCCTTGTCATTTCTTCATAAATTGTATAAAACAAGAAAGGTAATCCAAAAACTACTATTCCCTCTATCACTCATGATTAATGGGGGAACCTGTATCACTACTAGAATGAATCCTGAGTGCCTATACAAATCATAATAGAGATGATAATGAATTTTAAATTGTATAATGGATTATTTATTTTAATTATTCGTTCTTTATCTCACATGCATTCTAAATATAGTTTTTGTATCCTGAGTGCCTATACAAATCAGATAGAAGCTCTAGTGGATGCGTTTGGTTTCTCTCTGATAAAGGTATCTCTCATCGATTGGAAATCCTCTATCTCCTGTTATATCCTCCTTATAGAGTCATAGATAATCATCTTTTTAGTGAATCTAATATTCTTTTTTATGAATCTTGATTATAGGTTAGACTACTTGATCTCCTTCTAAGGAAGTGGTTCCCTTCTACTGTATTTGGAAGTCTTCTTTTGTGTACTTGAACCATAAATACCAATATTTGAGATTCAAATAGGATGAAGATGAATAAAGATTGGATGGATTCTAATCGTTTAACAATAGAGTACGAGAACGAAGTGAAAGAGTTCATCAAGTTTGCAAAGGATCACACAAAGGATCTTTCTCAAATCCTTTGTCCGTGTTTACGTTGTTGTTATTCTAGACTACTTACTCCAGAGGAGTTGGAAGAACATTTGATATGTCACGGAATAGATCGGAGTTATAAATGTTGGAATAAACACGGAGAAAAAGCGAATGTAGCTACTGGCTGGGATAAAACTGCGTTTTATGGATCGTCAGATATGAATACAAATATAGATAATGAAGAAGACCGTATGGAGGATGTGATTATAGATGTCAATGATGATGAAGATCGTATTGAGGAAATGACAAAGACAATTCAAGATGAACCCCGTGATTGCCCAAAATTGTTTGAGAAGTTAAAGAGTTGTGCAAAGACGCCATTGTATGCTTCTTACACTAAGTATACAACATTGTCAGCTGTACTGAAGTTGTATAAATTGAAAGCAGGCAATGGATGGAGTGATGTCAGTTTTACGGAACTACTTGCTCTCTTGAATGACATGCTCCCGGAAGATAATGAGCTCCCAAGACGGACATATGAAGCTAGACGAATGCTACGCTCGATGGGAATGATTTCTGAAAGAATACATGCCTGCCCGAAAGAATGTATATTGTTTCGAAAGGAGAACAAATCACTTACAGAATGCCCAAAGTGTGGTGCTTCTCGATACAAGAAAGATAAATCCAATCCTACGAAAGTTGTATGGTACTTTCCAATCATTCCAAGGTTTAGGCGTTTATATGGAAGTGAAGAAACTGCAAGACAATTGTCGTGGCATGCAGATAAAAGAAATAAAGATGGGTTATTACATCATCCGGCCGACTCTCCTCAATGGAAGAAAATTGATCATGAGTATCCTGAATTTGGAAAAGAGCCGAGAAACCTTCGTCTTGCGTTATCTACAGATGGAGTGAATCCTTTTGGTTTTCAAACCATCACTCATAGTACATGGCCTGTTATGTTGCTAAATTATAACTTGTCACCCTGGTTATGCATGAAGCGAAAATTCATCATGTTATCTATGCTTATATCAGGACCAAAACAACCAGGTAACGATATTGATGTTTATCTGACTCCTTTGATCGAGGATTTGAAGTTATTGTGGGACTCAGGTGTAATGTTGTATGATGCTTATAAAAGTGAATACTTCACGTTGAGAGCGATGCTGTATGGGACAATAAATGATTTCCCTGCTTATGGAAATTTGTCAGGCTATAGCATTAAAGGAACTCAAGGGTGTCCCGTGTGCGAAGAAGATACAGAATCAATTAGGTTGAAACATTCATCGAAATCTGTGTTTCTAGGACATCGTAGATTTCTACCTCATCGGCATAAGTACCGATCTTGGACGACATCATTCAATGGAAGTTCAGAAAAACGCATAAAACCGTCTCCACTAACAGGTGATCAGCTGTTTGAGAAAGTAAAAGATATGAACACTGTTTTTGGTAAACCATTTTCAAAAAACCTTACGAAAATCGGTTGGAAAAAGAGATCATTTTTTTTTGAATTACCATACTGGAATTGTTTGTACGTCAGACATTTTCTTGATGTGATGCATGTGGAAAAAAATGTATGTGATAGTGTTATTGGAATGTTGCTAAATTCCCCTGGCAAAACAAAAGATGGAATTAAGGCAAGGTTGGACATGGTTGACATGGGAATACGAGAAGAGTTGGCTCCCGTGAAAGGTGAAAATCGAATGTTTCTTCCTCCTGCTGCTTATACTCTTTCTAGGGCAGAGAGATATCAGTTTTGAAACTTCTTTAATGATGTAAAGGTTCCAGAGGGGTACTCATCAAATATCAAGAACATTGTGTCAATGAATGATTTGAAGTTAAAAGGTTTGAAATCACATGATTGCCATGTTTTGATGCAAGATCTAATTCCTATAGCTTTACGTTGCATTTTACCCAAGAATGTTCGCCATACGTTAACCAAACTTTGTTTCTTTTTCAAAGCTATATGTAGCAAAGTTTTAGACCCGGGGAAATTTCCAGCTATGGAAAAAGAAATTGTCATCATATTATGTGAATTAGAAATGTTCTTCCCGCCAACATTCTTTGATATGATGGTTCATTTGATGATTCACTTGGTGAGAGAGATTCGACTTTGTGGTCCTGTGCACTATAGATGGATGTATCCTGTTGAACAGTATATGAAGATTTTGAAAGGATATGTCAAAAATCGAAGTCGGCCAGAGGGTTGTATAGTGGAGCGATATATTGTTGAGGAAGCCATTGAATTTTGTATTGAATACCTATCTGATGTGGAAAGCATTGGTCTCCCGAAATCTCGTCACACTGGACGCATTGAGGGTGGGGGAATTTCTGGAAGAGAAGTTGTAACAATCAGTATTACAGATCGGGAGCAGGCTCATCTTTATGTTTTTCATAACAGTTGGGAGGTTGCTCCATATATTGAAACTCACAAATAAATTCTTAGGCAGTTGAATCCATCGAGGGCTGAAAAATGGTTAGCAGATACACATAATCACCAGTTTATAGGATGGTTTCAGGACCATATTTTTAAGCAGTTGGATGAAAATCCGAATTCAATTTCAGAACGACTTCGATGGCTAGCCGCTGGACCAAGTGTGTATGTATTATCTTACAGTGGGTATGTAATTAATGGTTATACATTCTATACGGATGAACATGATGAAGAGAGTACCATGAAAAATAGTGGAGTTACACTAGTGGCTGAAGCGATGCATGTTTCTGGTAGTAAGGATAGAAATCCAATTTATGCAAATATGTCATACTTTGGCATTATCAAACTAATATGGGAGTTGGATTATATGACATTTCAATTGCCGATTTTTCAATGCAAATGGATTGATAACAATAGTGGTGTTAAAATAGATGAATGGGGATTTGTGAAAGTTGATTTTAGTAAAGAAGGGTACAAAGACGAACAGTTTATAATGGCATCACAAGCGGTACAAGTTTTTTATGTTCCAGATCCCGCAAACCGAAAGTGGTCGATTGTTCTGTTATCGTCCGAAACTATTGAGGGTTCCAATGAAAATTCAGTTTAGGACGATCCTTTTAGTGGTACGTCACAATCAATTCGGAGCGGTCCCAATGCAGATGATGTTTTGTATGTTAGAGGAGACCACAATGAAGGGATTTGGATTGTCGATAGAGGTGTCAAATCTCTTAAACCTTTGAAAAAAAGAAAGAGAGTTCAGTAAACAGGTTATATTTTGTTTGTAATATAGATCTTGTTATCTCATGTTATTATCTTATCATTACAGAATTTATGTAATTTGAATGAAATGTTCAACCACTTTTGCAGATAATGACTTCTGCACATTCTGGTGCTCCTAACCTTGAGACTGAACAAGTCTCTCAAGCAGCTGCTGCTGCGGCTGCTGCTGCTCCTGCTGCTCCTGCAACTCATGCTGCTGCTACTGTTTCTCCTGATGCGGCTCCTGCTGCTCCTACTGCTGTGGATCCTACTCCTCCTCCTGCTGTGGCTCCTGGTGCTCCTACTGCTCCTGCTGCTGCTCTTACTGCTGCGGCTCCTGGTGCTCCTACTGCTCCTGCTGCTGCTCTTGCTGTTGCGGCTCCTTCTCTTAGTGTTGAGGTCCAACAACCATCAGAACATGCCGTTGATATCATAGTAGATTAACATATAGATGATGTTGATATCGATGAAATGGTCGGGAATGAAAAACCGACGTCGCAGAAATCACAGGTGCGTCGTAGTTTGATAGCCAAAATTCTTAAGGCGAAAAGCAAAGGCATCAAATTTGAAGTCGGATGGAATGCACGAGGCCAACATGTGAATCCCAACAAGGCTATGTTTAGCAGTTACATTGGAGTTGTCACTCGGAAACGCGTGCCGATTAACATAGATTCATGGCACCATGTTGTGTCCGGGTTGAAGGCTGTGATCTGGGAAGAAATTACGGTAACATTATGAATTTATTTCTTTAATTAACTAGCAAATAAAATGATGAAACAATGTCTTACTCTTCTCAATCTCTTGCAGAGTACATTTATAGTAGACGACTCACACAAGGATTCTGTACTAAGGCTTGCAGGAAAGATTCATCGAGGTTTTCATACTATTTTAACAAGATATCACCTGAAAGATTCTAAAGGTAAAATAAACCTGCACCCACCCATTGTCTATGCGCACCTGATATCCCAAGAAGCATGGGATGCATTTATTGTCCGTCGTGGGGATGAGAAGTTTCAGGTACATTGTGAGTGATAATACGTTGTTTGAGGATACCTGTATTCATCACTTTTATTGTCAATATTTCATTTATGAAACAGAAACTCTGTACTGAAAATAAGGAACGTGCATCAAATCCAACATACCCCTATCGTAAAGCAAGGATGGGGTACGCTTCATTAGAAAAGAAAACGGTACGTATTGTAAATTTACAGTAATATTGTTAGGTGCCAATAAACAACATCATAATTATCTTTCTATGTTTATATGTAGATTGATGAATCTAAAACCAAATGCACTTCTATCCCACGTCATGTGCTATGGAAGGAGGCACGTGTGAACAAAGAAGGGAAGTTAATAGATGAGAACACACAAAAAGTGTGGGAAATATGTGTAAGTATGACACGATGATAAAAAGATTTGTTTAAAATTTCTATTACATAAAAATAATTAGTTTTTTTCCTATATCTGACAGTCACAGGAATCAGCTACTCCTGTAGCTGATACAGACCTATTATCGACGGCTTTGAAGCAGCCAGAAAAATATGGTCATGTCAGAGGTGCAGGGTTTGGGGTGACACCCCGAGTATATTTTGAGAAGAAGAAAAAAATGGATGATACAGAGAAAAAATTGGAACAAATGAGCGAAAAAATAGCAACCCTTGAAGAACAATTGCAATGGCAGGGAGAGTTGCTAGCAACTTTTATGGGTGGGAAGCAAAGGGAGGACACAACTCAGGAACAACCACCGCATGAACATCCTGCCCCACCCCCCACCAGCTTTGAGGCGAGCCATTCACCTAAAAAAATGTCTTAGCCATGGTAATCAATATTCTAATAACGGTTCCCATGAAATATGAATCAGACAAACACTGATAATTTATCTGTACTGATCTTCTACAGGGTGATAATGATTGTGATTTATATCTGTCAACACCCACCTATCACCTTGTAGCGAGGGGTACAGTGTTCAATATCCCAGATGCCACACTGCATAATAGACCACTTTAAAAAGATCATCTGAAAGTGACGATTACTGTAGCTCATGAGCCAAATGCAATGCTACCTATTCCACTTGATGACGATGATATTCATATGGTCGAAAAGGCTATTGGGACATTCATTGCATGGCCGGCACAACTTGTAAGAGTACATGCAGACAAAGAGGTATTTATTTCCTTTTATTTTCAAGCTAAACCCTTAACAATTAATGAAAAGAGTGTCTAAATCAATGATTGTTGTTATAGACGGAGAAAGGAAAGGGGGTGACTAACATCGGCTCAAAACCATCTAAAGGATCGACCAATCGATCCCAAGGAGCTACTGAAAGCACAATAACACCACCTGTTCTCTTTCCACATTTACTAGCATTGAAGACTCATGTGGATACGAAGCTAAAAGATGGTTATAGTCATATAGTGATTTTCGAAGATAATATATACGGAGAGGAAAGTCAAGATTTCGTTGCTGCTAAAAATGTAAATGAAATCCTTGAAAATGGTTGGTTAGGCGTCACTGTTGTAAATGTATATATGAGGTATGTTTCCATGAATTGATTTTCTAAAAGCTGATCTAATGTGCAATTTATGACTAAATGCATTTTATATTGTTGACAGACGCATTTATGAAAAACAGTTGAAGGGATTTTCCCATGAGCCAAGATTTGGACTGGTTAGTCCTCATATCACATCAACACACCAAACAAAAATAGAGTCATCAAAAAGGGATGCAATAGTGAACGACTTGCTGAAAACATTTGAACGCAAGATTACAGATGACAGACTTTTCCTAATACCAACCATGCAGGGGTAATACTCTACGATTAAAGCATATCAATTATATTTTCACTTTTTTTATTACTTATTCCTTTTTGTGTTTTTAGGCAACATTAGTTACTAATTGCGGTGAACTTGGATACTCCGAAGAATTATTTTCTGGATTCAAAGCTAGGATATCCATCAAACCGACCATACATGATGGAGTTTGTGAATCTGTAAGACACTACATCTTACATTTTAGGTATAAACATCAAGTAATATAATTTTTATTATCTTTTACTAAGGATTCTGTTATGATAGGGCTGTGTGTCAATATCGTCTAAAAAAAGGAATGAGGACAGGGGTTAAGCATAGGGAGGCGAGCAAGTACTACGTCTGGACAAATATCAGGGTATATATAATAAAATTTCACTATCCAAACACATCTCAACACAAGTTATTTATTCTCCTAATGATCAATTTTTTTGCAGTGTCCAAAACAAACAAACGATAATGATTGCGGTTATTATGTTTGTAAATTTATGAAAGAGATCGTTTTTCATCAGCAAACTAGCATCCCTAAAGAGGTATTTTCAAAAACAACTACTAGTTCGTTTAAGTTATTTATTAATTCTTTATTTTTTTATTTTGCAGTACTACTATGACTGCCGAAAAGCCTCATACTCACAAGACGATATAGATGTGTTCAGAAACGAGTGGGCCGCATACCTGATGACAGATTGTACACAAATACAATGAAGATCTGACTTGGGGACATGTACAATTGGTGGTCATTTTTGAGAGGGGTTAAGGGGATCAGAAGATGAAATATTGTTGTATGTAAATGTTCGTAGAAAAATTGTAATTGTTATTAAATAAAACATTCTTTCTCCAATGAGTCATTTTTCCATTTTAACAGATGATATGCACCAGTAACATGCAAGAATGTTGAACCACTAAAATGGTCACTCTCTTGTTTAAAATGGACACCACTTTAATTGAAAACAACAACTGACCTACGGAAATCCGACCAGACGCATCTGGATTGCCTTCATCCTTTAGGAGAACGATCCATGGGTCTTTGGTGACGTGTACGAGTCAACTCCGCCTCAATCCGAGGCACGGTGTGACCGCTACCACCCAAAGGGTATCTCTCTTGTTTAAAATGGACACCACTTTAATTGAAAACAACAACTGACCTACGGAAATCCGACCAGACGCATCCGGATTGCCTTCATCCTTTAGGAGAACGATCTACAGGTCCTTGGTGACATGTACGAGTCAACTCCGCCTCAATCCGAGGCACGGTGTGACCGCTACCACCCAAAGGGTCGCTCTCTTGTTTAAAATGGACACCACTTTAATTGGAAACAACAACTGACCTACGGTAATCCGACCGGACGCATCCGGATTGCCTTCATTCTTTAAGAGAACGATCCACAGGTCCTTGGTGACGTGTATGAGTCAACCCTGCCTCAATCCGAGGCACGATGTGACCGCTACCACCCAAAGAGTCGCTCTCTTGTTTAAAATGGACACCACTTTAATTAGAAACAACAACTGACCTACGTAAATCTGACCAGACGCATCCCGATTGCCTTCATCCTTTAGGAGAAGGATCCACGGGTCCTTGGTGACGTGTACGAGTCAACCCCGCCTCAATCCGAGGCACGGTGTGACCGCTACCACCCAAAGGGTCGCTCTCTTGTTTAAAATGGACACCACTTTAATTGGAAACAACAACTGACCTACGTAAATCTGACCAGACGCATCCGGATTGCCTTCATCCTTTAGGAGAACGATCCACGGGTCCTTGGTGATGTGTACGAGTAACATGCAAGAATGATGGACCACATTTCTTTGGCCTTTGGACAAAAAAACCAGTAAAATCTCCAAAATACCTTCATATCATGCATGAACCAGTAAAATATCCAAAATACCTTCATATCATGCAGTTCTGAAAAGAGTCACTATTTAAAAGAAAGTCACAAATTTAGATACATCTCGAGATGGTCAGTTTAAATACATTTTGAGGGACACTACAAAAGACATTCTCAGATATGCACACATTCCCCACTTTTAGATCGTTGTCTACTACAATGATCTTCCAAACAAGATATGCATTAGAACGCTCATGATACATAGAGAAATTCACTGGCCACCTTCGAGAATGATCTGAAGCACAAACCATGACAACATTATGTTTTTCCTTGAAAATTATCTTGGTGAACTGGAATGGCAACTCACTCTTGTGATTTTGCGTCTCTACTTGTCTCTTCATGTGTGCAGCTATTTCCATTCCACTTCGCTAAGAGAATTTTCAAGGAAAAACATAATGCTGTCATGGTTTGGGATTCAGATCATTCTCAAAGGTGGGCAGTGAATTAATCTATGTATCATGAGAGTTCTAATGCATATCTTGGTTGTCCTTAAGTTTCAGCAGAATCCGAATGCGTTTGGTCGGTTTGCCGTATGTCAGTTCTTGATTTCACTTAAAATTAAGTCCATTTTTAACAAAACATAGACACTGTGAGTGGTGTCGGCCACATCGGGCCTCGGATTGATGTGGGGTTGACTCGTACACGTCACACATGAGTCATGGATCGTTTTGTAAAAGTATCAACACAATCATAAGCCGTTAGATCAGTTTGGCGTGTGTACGTAAAATATTGTCCCTTTTAAACAAATTACATACACTTGGAGTGATATCGGTCACACCGTGTCTCAGATTGAGGCGGGGTTGACTCGTACACATCACATATGACCCATGAATCGTTGTCCTAAAATGTCAACACAATCTGAAGGCGTTTGGTCGATTTCTCGTATGTCATTTGTTGATTTCTCACTTAAAAATAAGTCCATTTTGAACAAAACAGAGGCACTTAGAGTTGTGTGAGCCACAAAAGGCCTCAGATTGATGCGAGGTTGACTCGTACACGTCACATTTGAAGGTGAGTATGCACACACGATAGTTGACCTTCTTAGAGAAGAGTTTCTGGAAGAGTATAAAAGACATGAAGCAATGAAGATCATTAGAGTGTTGGAGCAAATGTGGTTACTACAAACAATGTGGAAATCGGCTTGTGCAAAGCGACCTAAGTTACAACTTGCAGGTATTGTACTCTATTTTTTTCTGGAAGGTATCAGTTTAAATTCATTTTGGAATGATCATTGCTAGCCATTGTCTTTTAGGTTTTTTTGACAGCCGAGGGGAAAGGGTGGGGTCTGCAGACATTGGAGGATATGTCGAAGGGTGATTTTGTGTGTGAATATGTTGGAGAAATGTTAACTCCCGCAGTTCTGGAAAGAGTCACTTTTTAAAAGAAAGTCACGAGTTTAGATACATCTCAAGATGGTCAGTTTAAAGACATTTTGAGGGACACTACTAAAGACATGCTCAGATATGCACACATCCCCCACTTTTAGATCGTTGTCTACTACAATGATCTTTCAACCAAGATATCCATTAGAACGCTCATGATACATAGAGCAATTCACTGCCCATCTTTGAGAATGATCTGAAGCCCAAACAATGACAACATTATGTTCTTCCTTGAAAATTCTCTTGGTGAACTGGAATGGAAGTAGCTGCACACATGAAGTGACAAGTAGAGACGCAAAATCACAAGAGTGAGTTGCCATTCCAGTTCGCCAAGAGAATTTTCAAGGAAAAACATAATGTTGTCATGGTTTGTGCTTCAGATCATTCTCGAAGGTGGCCAGTGAATTTCTCTATGTATCATGAGCGTTCTAATGCATATCTTGTTTGGAAGATCATTGTAGTAGACAACGATCTAAAAGTGGGGGATGTGTGCATATCTGAGCATGTCTTTAGTAGTGTCCCTCAAAATGTCTTTAAACTAACCATCTTGAGATGTATCTAAACTTGTGACTTTCTTTTAAATAGTGACTCTTTTCAGAACTGCGGGAGTTAACATTTCTCCAACACATTCACACACAAAATCACCCTTCGACATATCCTACAATGTCTTCAGACCCCACCCTTTCCCCTCGGCTGTCAAAAAAACCTAAAAGACAATGGCTAGCAATGATCATTCCAAAATGCATTTAAACTGAAAACTTCCAGAAAAAAATAGAGTACAATACCTGCAAGTTGTAACTTAGGTCGCTTTGGACATGCCGATTTCCACATTGTTTGTAGCAACCACATTTGCTCCAACACTCTAATGATCTTCATTGCTTCATGTCTTTTATACTCTTCCAGAAACCCTTCTCTAAGAAGGTCAACTATCATGTATGCATACTCACCTTCAAATGTGACGTGTACGAGTCAACCCCGCCTCAATCTGAGGCCTGTTGTGGCTGACACAACTCCAAGTGCCTCTGTTTTGTTCAAAATGGAATTATTTTTAAGTGAGAAATCAACAACTGACATACGGGAAACCGACCAAACGCCTTCGGATTGTGTTGACACTTTAGGACAACGATTCATGTGTTATATGTGACGTGTACAACTCAACCCTGCCTCAATCTGAGACGCGGTGTGACCGGTATCACTCCAAGTGTATGTATTTAGTTTAAAATGGACAATATTTTACGTACATACGCCAAACTGATCTAACGGCTTCTGATTGCATTGATACTTTTTCACAATGATCAATGACTCATGTGTGACGTGTACGATTCAACACCGCATCAATCCGAGGCCCGGTTTGGCCGACACCACTCATAGTGTCACTGTTTTGTTAAAAATGGACTTAATTTTAAGTGAAATCAACAACTGACATACGGAAAACCGACCAAACACATTGGGATTCTATTGAAACTTAAGGACAACTATCCATGGGTCAAATGTGACGTGTAAGATTCAACCCCACCTCAATCAGAGGTGCGGTGTGACCGGTATCACTCCAAGTGTATGTATTTAGTTTAAAATGGACAATATTTTACGTACATACGCCAAACCGATCTAATGGATTCTGATTGCGTTGATACTTTTTCACAACAATCAATGACTCATGTGTGACGTGTACGATTCAACACTGCATCAATCTGAGGCCCGGTGTGGCCGACACCACTCACAGTGTCACTGTTTTGTTAAAAATGGACTTAATTTTAAGTGAAATCAACAACTGACATACGACAAACCGACCAAATGCATTGGGATTCTATTGAAACTTAAGGACAATGATCCATGTGTCAAATGTGACGTGTACGAGTCAACCCCGCCTCAATCAGAGGCGCGGTGTGACCGGTATCACTCCAAGTGTATGTATTTAGTTTAAAATGGACAATATTTTACATACATACGCCAAACCGATCTAACGGCTTCTGATTGCGTTGATACTTTTTCACAACGATCAATGACTCATGTGTGACGTGTAAGATTCAACAGCGCATCAATCCGAGGCCCGGTGTGGCCGACACCACTCACAGTGCCTCTCTTTTGTTCAAAATGGACTTATTTTTAAGTGAAATCAACAACTGACATGCGGAAAACCGACCAAATGCATTTGGATTCTATTGAAACTTAAGGGCAATGATCCATGGGTCAAATTTGACGTGTAAGAGTCAACCCTGACTCAATCCGAGGCCCGGTGTGGCCGAAACCACTCAAAGTGCCTCTATTTTGTTCAAAATGGATTTATTTTTAAGTGAAATCAACAACTGACATACGGGAAACCGACCAAACGCCTTAGGATTGTGTTAACACTTTAGTACAATGATCCATGGGTCATATGTGACGTGTACGAGTCAAACCTGCTTCAATCCGAGATGCGGTGTGGCTGGTATCACTCCAAGTGTATGTATTTTGTTTAAAATGGACAATATTTTACATACATACACCAAACCGACCAAACACGTATATGTTTTTTAACATGCCATGTAATTTCCTATTGATATGACATGTATATTCACACAGGCAGCTGAACATTGGAGTTACCCAGGGTAAAGAGACAAGGCATGTGACCCTTTAAATGACACATAATTTTATGTACCATGATTGATCTCTTTGAACACTATATCAAGGACATATTTCATTAGGGTTGGCTCCCATGATCCTTCCTAGGATGGTTTTGGTATCTTTTCCGACTTACGGTAGTACGATCGCTTCAGCAGGACATCCTAGACATAGTTGGAGTCTCTCTGAAAGTCCTGGAGTGAGATCATATATCTATTTTTGAGGTCCAGGTAGAGTCATGTATCAACGCAACCAATCCTACCAGACATCGATCCTATATATAGAATGTTAATCTTGATGTCTCATTACAGTCCCCCAATTTATGATATGTTACCTTTTTTGTATTAATATACATAATTACTAAGGGTGATGGTTGGGAGAGTTAGGATATCCTTTTTATGTATTGCAGAATAATTCAAGGAGCACGGGCTCTGCACGATTTGTCAAAACCAAGTGGCAATCCAAGGAGAAACAATGCATAGTGGAATGTTCTAGTATTTATCTTCTGAGTTGTGTAGGAATATTTTGTGATACTATGTAATGAGGTAGTTTTGGTTTCTGGGTAGATGGTATCTAACTCATGGTAAGAACACTGTTTGGTTGGGTTGTGATCGGTTGATGACATGCTTGTGGTTGATATACTGGTTTTTGTGCAGGTCTGTGGTTGATATACTGGTTTTTGTGCAGGTCTGATCGGCTGGCTGTACTAGTGCAGGTTTTTTATTAGCAGCAGGCAGGGATTTAACAGCGCTTTTTTAGCGCTGTTAAAGCCGACATTTAACAGCGCTAAAAAAGCGCTGTTAAAGGAGATATTTAACAGCGCTAAAAAAGCGCTGTTAAAGGCAACATATAACAGCACTTTTTAGCGCTGTTAAAGGTATCCTTTAACAGCGCTTTTTTAGCGCCATTAAAGGTGATATTTAACAGCGCTTTTTTAGCGCTGTTAAAGGTGACATTTAATAGCGCTAAAAAAGCGCTGTTAAAGGACCCCCCCCCCTTTATCAGCGCTGAGCTTTACAGTGCTTTTCTAGCGCTGTTAAAGCCCGATTTTAGCGCTGTTATTGCCCGTTTTTGTAGTAGTGATTGTCAATTTAATGGACGGTCCGTATTGAGAACCAAGACTTAGAGCGGTATTCTGAGAGTTTGTACACCTTAAAAGGATGTTTTGGATGTTGAATGAAATTCGGGTGGTGATTGAGAGTAGCATGAGAGCTTTAGAGAAAGGTTAGGTGTTGGAGGCCACAACCTGCCCCCTCCGGCTCACTGGTGCCCAGGCCAATCGTCTTGTCGGCCTACTGGGTCCACCAGCTAGCTGATAGGCCATCCTATGGCTTGACTAGCAGGTTGGGGACACCAGTGAGCGGATGTCCCAGTACCGGCTAGTTGGTGACAATTAAAGGGGGGAAGGGGATTCCATTATCCCCAACTCTTAAGTTTCTAGAAGGGGAAACCCTCTTTTCTCCTTCCACCTGCTTATGTGGACTATGGGTGCACTACTAAACATGAATCCTTTAACAGAACTAGAATAGAGCTTTATCAACACAAAAAAACACTAAAAATATGAGCACCTTAAAAATCCTCAGGCCTTTTTCAATGCTTATTTTAGTGTCGACAAAGGCCCCTCTTTATCACCACCACCGCCCAGCTAACCAACACCACCAAGAGTGCTCGCGGCACAATAGCCTCCATTGATGTTCATCACATACACCATCCCTTCGCAACCACTTGCATCGTTAATCTCTTATGACCTATGTCTTGTCGGCTTCCTGTGTTTTTTGCTGGTGGGAAAAATCATTAGTAAATGAAAGATGCACTCTACCTAGAAGATGCACATATGGTCGAGCATGTCAGGAAGTTGCTGGAAGTAGTGGAGAAAGGTGGGTCGGTTGATGGGCTGGAGATGGTCGATTCCATCCAACGCCTTGGGATAGACCACCACTTCCTATCTGATAACGAAGCACTCCTGAAGTCACAATACCTGAATTGCAGCAGTGGGGATGAGGACGATATTTACGAGGCTGCGCTTTGGTTTTAACTACTTAGACAGTATGGATACCACTCTTCGTCAAGTATGAATCATTTTTGGATTAGAGAAATAAGTGGACTTTTTTATGGATGATGAATGGGAGCACACTCACATGGTGGTTCAGATGTTTTTGATATATTCAAGGATGAAGGAGGGAGATTCCATGAATGACTCTTTCAAGGAAACATCAAGGGGTTTATAAAGATGTACAAAGCTTCATATTACGATAAACAAGGGTAAGATATACTAGTGGAAGCCCGATATTTTAGCAGGAGGAGGTTAGAGTCCAGGATGGGAGAGCTTGATCACAAACAAGAAGAAGCTGTACGGAGCGCACTAGGGAATCCCCAGCATAAGATCCTCTTGATATTTACCTCAAAAGTTTCCTCAGAAGCAGTCTTCATGGAGAAACCTGCAAGAGTTGGATGAATGCTCTGTGAGAATTAGCCGAAACGGAGTCCAGTATGTTGCAGTCGTTGCACTAGAGAAAAGTTCTTCAGATATCTTGGCATGTTCTACATTAAAATCTATGAACTAGTCTGCATCCCAAAAAAAAACTATTTCATTTACAGAGTTCATTTTATATTATTATTTTGTACAGTGGAAAACTTCACTATAATTGTTTTCATGTCAACTCCAAAAAACTGAATTCTATTACTCAACGGTTTCATAGATTCACACAATTACCGTTACTAGGATTAATTATCGCAATGATGTGTGTATCCCACACTGCACTTTTACATTATCTAACGATGACTAATATCAAATGAAAATTTATATTATTTAACATTGTTATTTAAAATGAAACACAGATGGTGGGATAACATGGGTTTGGCCAAGGAATTGAAGCCCACTAGAAACCATCTCCTAAAATGGTACATGTGGTCCATGGTTGCTCTGTAGGATCCTACATTATCAAAGGAAAGGATAGACCTTAGAAAGCCCATATCCCTAATATTCATCCTATATGATACTTTTGATGTGATCGGGACCCTCGATCATCTTGTCATTTTCACCCAATGTGTCAACAGGTAATAAATGATGCTTGATACCCATTGAATTGATGGTTTATAAGTTCCTGATTCTTCAACCGAATACTATGGACATGTATTTTATATATATATATTTAAACATTTAATGAGGTTCTTTATAGATGGTAATTATCTCATAAACTTCCATGGTATATGGGAATATGTTACAATTTACTCGATGAAATCACCCAAAATGTTTTCAACAAAAATTGATGGAATCCACTGCATTTCCTATGAAAGACAGTTTGTTTAGACATTGATGTTTCACCAAAGTTTATTTTTCCCCATTATTTGTGATTTGGAGTTGACATATGGAACCATTTTATCAATTTCATTTATATATCAATCATAGTGGGTCAATTTATTCAATGTATTTCTAATGTAAACAAAGTGGTTTACATCGGGTGACTATCCAAAGGTAGAGGAGTACTTGATGAATGGGGTTGTGAGCTCAGGTGTGCATGTGGTTTTGATTCACATGTTCTTTTTTCTAGCTACAAACATAACTCAAGAAAAGGAAGACTATGTGGATGTGATTCATAACATAATATCCTCAACAACAACAATCTTGCATCTCTGGGATGACTTGGGGAGTGAAAAAGTAAGTTCATATATAATGTTTGATTTCAAACCAAACTTTTTTACACTTAAAAATTTGATAATTCAATCATATCATATCACATTATGGTAATGCAGCTTCTCTCAATTTAAATTCTTCTAGACCTAGACATATCCTTAATTAAAATGTTCAAAATTCAAAATGTTGGATAAGAATGATATCTAAATAATGGTTCTCTATAAAAATAAATAATAATAATGTATATCATATCGTCATTGGTGATATCATTCAAGATTAGCCTATTAATATAATATATGAACATTGAATTGATGAATTGTAGGAAGAGAATCAGGAGGGCCACAATGGATCTTTTATTATGTACTATATGAGAGAGAAACCCAACATTTTTGAGTCCATGGCACGCAAACATATTGAAAAAATGATTTATGATGCTTAGGTGCACCTTAACACAGCTTGTCTCTCACCGTCTCCATTTCTAAGAGACTACAAGAAGGCATGCCTCAATCTTTCTAGAAGGGTTCCCTTTATGTATAATTGCGATGTGAGTTATTTTATCCCACTCCCATGGGAGCACATGAAGCCACTTCAAATCAATGGGTTATCACCAGATTCATGTTGACCTCCTTTTCATATCTCTACACACCTTCTTTTTGTTTTTTGTTTTTTTTCTATTTTTCTCTATAAAATAACAGTTGTGTACCCATTACTTTTTAAATAAATTTTCTAATAAATGTTATTATTTGTTATCATTTGATAATTTATATTCTATAATCAATTAAATTTTATGATTAAAACTATTTAACAGAAAAAATATGGATTCTTTTAACTTTGGTTATCAAAATTTCCTTGAGAATTTATTTACACAAAGTAACCAATAATAATCTAATGAGAGAGGAAATATCAAGGGTGTATGAGATGCGATGACATGAAACCAAGAAGGTGGTCATAAATATATGTAGAGTGAAATCAAAATTCTATAAATATTAAGTTTCACTACTACAAAACAAGCCTTTAACATTGCTGATATTTATCAATGCTATAAACAAAATGCAGATAAATGGCATATTTATCAGCGCTAAAGAAAGAGCTGATAAATTTAATCTTTTATCAGCGCTTTTTTAGCGCTGATAAAGGAAACCTATATCAACATTTTCTTTTTAGAATTGATAAAGGGTATCCTTTATTTGTGCTTTATTTTTAGTGCTGATAAGGGGTATCCTTTATCAGTGCTTTATTTTTAGCACTGATAAATGGTACCCTTTATGAGCGCTTTATTTTTAGTGCTGATAAATATTTATTTCATCAGTGTTTTTTTAGCGCCGATAAAGGTCCAAATAAATAAAATGAAATAATGAAATAAATAATAAATTAAAAATGTATTTATTAAAAAAATATTACAAATTTTATCAATTAAATAATTATTGATAAAATGAATAGATTGATTATACATTATTAAATATTAAAAATTTTATTAATTAGATAATTATGATAATTAATGTTATTAGATTGTATATATTAAATATATAGATATATATTAATGTATATAAATATGATTTATATATTATAAAATATTTATGCGCTTTACATTAAATAGTCATATATTTATTGAATAATGGTTTATAATTAAAAATTAATATGAATTAAAAATATTAACTAATTGCATAGTACTCGGCATATAATTGAATGTCATTTGATTTTTCAATTTTATATAGATCGAATGTGTGTTATATTGATTTTAGATATTTGTAATTAATGCATTTTTATATATTAAAATGCACACACACACAACTTATCCATTTTTTCAAGATTGTTAAAGTGTATTTATTCTTAATTTATTCAATTTCACTCATTTTTAACATATATGCATGCACTTAAAATTAGATATTCATTAATAATGTTAAAAAATATTTGTAAAAAAATATTTATAAATAAATATATTTATAAATGTACATTTACAATATTTATACATTTATATATTTATAATTATAAATAAATAAATATATTTTAAAAATTATTTATATAATTATAAATACATAATTATATATATTTAAATAATTATTAAATTTATAATAAATTTACTTAAATAATGAATATATTTACTATATTTATATTTATTTATTAAATATATATATGTATAATTATATATATACATATAATGATATAAATATTATTTTTTTAAAAAATTTCTATAATTATAAATAAATAATTATAAAATTATAATAAATATATTTAAAAATAAATATATGTGTAACGCCCCAACCCTAGTTACCTAAAGTCGGTGCATTATTACATAACATTGACATGATCACAAGAGATCAAGTCTCGACAGACCGATTAGTTTAGTAGACTTGGAAGTACTAGATACATATATAAGTTTTACATTACATCATGAAGTAAAAAAACAACAACATTGTGTCCCCTTTGAACACACTCATATCCCTTAGCCTATCCCTATAGGCCAATCATAATATACTTCTTCACATCCTGGAAAAAAGAAAATATAATAAAGGGCTGAGCTTAGATGCTTAGTAAGGATAACAATATAGTAGAAACTATCATAAATAAGTATAAACATTTAAGACAATGTATAAGACTAAAACACAAGACTTTTAAAATTAAACTTCAACATAATATGGCAAAGATAAATAAAATAATGCCATTTAATTATTCACATGGATATTATACTAGTTGAATAATCACATGTAATATCAATAGTTAATTTCATAATGATGGAATACATAATGTTAGACATCATAACCATATATTCAAGGCCTCATTCCAAGACTAAAAATAATAATTTTATAAAGGCCTTGTGCCAATACACTAGTTTGTCTCATGAGACCTACTGATGCATCGAGTGGCTATAGCGGGCCTCGCCCGTCACTTACTAAGTCCAATTCATTCCTCATATTAAAATAGTGAAACACAAACTAAACATTCGTATTAAAACTAGCATACGAAATGTCAATACTTTAACCACAAAATATGAATGGTATAAAAATAGCATATCCACAGTCAAACATAACTCATACAATACAATATGGAATATTGTATTATAATAAATAAACCTTAATCAAGAATAAAATACAATGAATGATGTTGACATAGATGAAAATAATCATTAAAACTATTTGAGAGAAATATCCCCTTTTTCTTGAAAACATTTAAAAATCGCACTATTTATCAAGAATCCATTTAAAAGATATTTTTTGAATCAAAGTGTCCCATACAAATTTGAAACTTTTGAAAGAAATTTTAATTTTAAAACATTCAGGTTTATATAAATAAATCCTTAAAACCATTTTTAAAACATGTACATTAATGAGAAATATTTAGAAGAATAAATATTTAAAACATTTAAAATGATGTTTTAGTTAAAGATTTATTAAATAAATGAAAGATGTTTAAATAAAATAATTAAGGAATAAAATTAATCAAAACATTATAATATCATGAGAATAAAGGGATTCATGATATAATATGTCAAAGGATAGTATATACACCATATAAAAGTGAATTGGTTCATAAAAACAAAAAAGTCTCAATGGACAGTAAATTGGGACGAAATCCATTATAAAGACTGTATCCCTAGATTAAGGATAAATCAATTACATAATTATGTGTGAAAAATATAAATACACTCAATATGATTGGATATTTAGTGTATATAAATCATAGTACATTCACACGTATTCTTGTAAAAACAAAACCAATGACTTGGTTGTTTAACTCAATGAATAGAAATTGAGTTAAGATTACCCTTATAAAGTTCATATCAATGACTTGAGAATTTATAAACAGGGTTATTATGTATATCAAAAGTATATCTACACAAATGGGAGTATAAATTAGTACATAAATAAATAAATAGTGATTTCACACATAATCTTGGAGTAAAATAATCAATGAAGTGTGCGTAAAACCCAATGAGTAGAAATTGAAATTAGAAATTCCCTTACCGATTTGGAAACTTAAGAAACATACATCACATGAGAGAAGTATCATACAACGAAGATGTAAATACCCATAAATTAAATTATATTACACAAATAATACAATCATGGGTAGTACATACACCACACAAAAGGAAATAATGGCCAATATAGCATGAATCTCACAGGAATAGAAAGTGAGATGAAAACCCCTTACCTTATACTTTTCCTTAGCTGAGGGTACTTTAAAATCATGTATAATTGTTAAATAATTGTTATTAAATTATACAAGAACCACATACCTAAATATTATATCATATATGATCTTCTAATATTTCTTTTCTAAAAATATTTCAGTAGTATCATTGTTTTGGGTGTTAACTGATTCATTTTCCTTTATATGTTTTGTTATGTAAGTCATGTTTGTTATGGATATGATATATTTGAGTCATATACAGAATTATATTAAGTTATTAAAAATTATTTTTAATCATAAAATGAAAATTATTCTTGAATATTTACGATGGGGAATGAATCTCATCGCGTTCGTGAAGACTGTAATCTGTACGTACGCACGGGCGACACTATCATTCTATTGATGGTGAAATCATATGTAATTGGATGGTATATCATATATACATAATCATTAACATATTATATTTATTATTTACATCAACTATACTCATTATTATACCCATCCAAATAATTAAGTGTTAAATAACAAACTACACCACGATGTGTAGATGGTAAATCGTACGTACGCACATATGGTGGCTATGTCATTCATAGGATGGATATAAAAATGAATATGGTTGTACCATATTTATAATAACATAAAAGTATTTAGAAGGTAATGTAGTTATTATTTTGTTATGGAAATAATAAATAAATAGTAAGTGGAAGTAGAAAAGAACTTTGAAAGAGGTGATGAAATTATTACCTGTTCTTGAGGTGCTTCCTTTTGATTTGATCAAAAGGGGTCCTTAGGTTGGATTTATGATCAAAGTAAGTCCAATAGGTTGGATTGAGGGTTTTTGGGAGGATATTTGATAAGGTTTTTGCTGAGTAAAATGGATTTCGAGGTGTGAAATTAATATAAGGGGAAGTACCAATTTATAAGAGAGGTGAGGGCCACTTTAGGAAAAGCTTAAAATATTATTTTATTATAAAATAATTTTCAGTTTATAATGGTTCCAAATGAATTTATTTCAAGGATAAGGTGGGGATGGGTAGAAATATTCTCAAACAATAGGTTTTAGATAGGTTTAGGTCACAATATTAACCTTATCATTTAGATTTAATTCTTAGTTAAATAGTTTAACTTTTTACCATGTCTTCTTGTATTGTTATATTACATGGTTAATAAACTTACTATAAAAGGACAAGCGGACCTCAAGTGGTTCATTAATGAAATATATATAATTATATAATTCATTTTTCAGAACCTTATATTTTTATAAATATTATATTATTTAATAATATAGTATTTTTTTTTTAAAAACTCATTTATGTCAATTTTGACACTATTTAGTATTTGGTTTTTGTGAAAGTCAAAAAAACTTGATTGATTCAAAAAAAATACATTAAATCAACACTAACATGTCATAGTAACCTATGAAATTAGTTTAATTCATCAAAAGTCTCAATATAAATTTATTTTTATATATATAATATTAATTATTTTAATATTTCATTAATAAGGTAATTACTGCATCATCATTGTGTCATAAATAAATTTAATTTTTTAATGGATAAAAATTATAAATAAAATACCATTATATATGAAATATTTTTATCTTTCTAATGAATATTTATAGTCAAATTTATCTTATGTATAACCATATATTAAAAATGGTTTAGTTATTAAACATTGAATTGTACACTTTTAACTCTTCTTTAAATAAAATAATAATAAATGTCCTAATCTAATCCAAGTTGATCATAATTTATTCCTAAGGCTTATTTTGGTTGAGAAACACTTATCCAATAGAATTAGTACATGTTTTCGGGTAATTATAATATCATTTTTACCTTTATTTTCCTATTTACTCTTAACCGTGGTAAATAAAATTCAAAAGTTACTATTCACCAAAAATTATTTTCATCCAATTGAACCACATTTTACTTACTGATGTCAACCGTGTCTCTCATATTTTTGAAATTCAATTCACAAAAGCGGTAAAATTATGTTTTATGCAAATTTGTAAATGTACCTAGAAGGTGGGTAAAAGATGTTAAAAGGTGCAATAAAATTTTATAAATCTAATCTTATTATAAAATGACTTCAATTAATTAAATTGAACTAATATAGATATTATTTATGTATTTTTACTTTAAAATAAATTTAAATAAAAATGATAATTATTTAAATAAATGTCGATTTTAAACAATAACACAATGTTTTTCACTATTCATCAAAAATTGAATGTTTTCAGAAAAATACCAAAAACTTACCTTAAGATAATTTTGATATTTTGAATTTAAAAATGATTTATATTTTACCAAAGTCATGATATTTAAGTTTCATTAATGAATTTAAAATTAATTCTCGTTGTGAAAACCAGAAAGCGGGTTTTTAAGAAGTAAAAACTATCAAAAATTGACATGTGTTTATATCCAATTTAAATGTGAAATTACTTCTAACGACCAAAATTATATAAAATTATAAAAATATAATCTATATATACTCTAAAACCAAATAATAGGATAATCTAACAATATAAATAAATTAGATAAAAATGCAGTTTTGAATTAAAACGCAGTATTTTTCACTATTCATTAAAAAATTAAACATCTCATAAAATTACCAAACTTTCACCCTAATATAATATTGGTATTCTGAATTCAAAAATTAAGTAAATTTCACCAAATTTAATTTATAATAGTGACTAAATTTAATTTTATTATTGTTCACAAAATAACATAAGAAGTAGTTCTTTTATCAAAATAGTACTTATATTTTAATGAAACTTATACATTTCCTTATAAATAAAGTTTATTTATATGATAGAATTATAAATGAAATTTAAAAACAATTTTTTTACTATTCATGTTACTATATTTAATTGTTATATTATAAATATATCATTTTAATTATTAAAGTGTTGTTTTGGAGAAACACAATCTTCTATATAATGTAATCCAATTTAGTGTTGCGTGTTGTATAAGCTATTGAATTACTTTAATGATATAACTTACTATAAAATATCTGGGTGTTAAATTCTCCCCTCCTTAAAATAATTTTTTCCTCAAAATTTAAACTCGAAAACAAAAACTAGGGGTTTGGCATTTCAAAACATCTTTGTTGAAATCCCACATCAGAAAAAGAGTCAATAAAATTATCAGTTTAAAATAAAGAAAGAGAAGTACAAATGTCACCTGAGATATACCATACTAGGTTTCCATGTAGAAAAAAATGGATATGGAAGAGAAAACAAACCATCAATTTCTGATGGAGAGTGATAGAAAACATGATCCGAAGAAAGTTAATTACTAGAAAACCATAAACTTGTGATGGGTTAAACGGTCTTTGATTACCTAGTAGGAAGAGTAAACAAACAATGTTTCTGTATTAAGTTCCTTTTAATAATATTTTGTAATTTATTTATGAAATTGACTAAGAACATAAGGAGATATACTTACTTTTCAAGTAGAGTTTCATCCTTTAATAAATTTCTACCACAAACTCATCTTTTCTCCAAACGATGAGTATTCAAGACGACTTGGTCACACCTGAAGCGCTAGTATCAACTTTTAGAGAATCACATAATCCATAAATGATGAACAATATATTTCCCTTGTATTTAGACATTAACCAAAACCAAAATGTTTAGTACAAGATCAGATGATCCCCAAAAAGGATAATCCTTTATAGAAAGAAATACTACTCTTAATCTCCAAAATTAAAGAAACAACACCCAAATTTCAACAAAGATCATTCAAAAAAACAATTGTCCTTAAAATTATTCAAAATAATCCAAACTATGTTTGAAACCCAAAATTTAGAAGGATTTGATCACATAGTCTTCCATGATAAATCTTAACATTTATCTCCAAATAACATCAACTACTCTTAAAGTCACATACTTAAAAGTAATTAACCTAATAACATATTCTCTATTATAGGTTAATCATTTCCATAAATAACCCAAATCGCTATAAGTCAACATTAAAAAATCAACCATTACTTCTCAAATGAAATCCCATAGTATTCTATTTTTCTTAGGCATATAGTGTTCCCAAAAGAGTGAACGTCTTCCAAAATTAAATTTATCACTTAATAACCAAATCATTTTCTTATACTAAGGATAAATCATAATTTCCCAAAATCAAAATATTCTTGATCCATAAAATCATTTAACTAAAAAGAATCAGTCATACTAACCAGGGACTTCATGTATTTTAGTGGTAGGCGATAAATCACAGTCGCACTTTGGTTGTGGGTTTTATTCATGCATCTTTGTCCGACACGACGGGTTATCAAATGGTCTGTGTGTTGTCCTTTTTCAAAAACTATATAATTTTATAAAATTCCCAAAAATGAGATAAATTCCTCAAAAATAACCTTAACATATTTTAACCAAAAATGTTATCTCATACCTTGAATTTTCTTCCCAAAAAGTAATAACTTGTAATTGACTCAAATTCAAGGATTATATAAACCCAAATTGTTCTTTATAACTATATCCACAAAATAAAAGATAAATCTTCCTCAAATAGAATTCTCACATAACAAACTATAGGGTTACACATACAAGAGAAAATTATTCCAAATTAATCCCATCAACAAAGAGAATTAATACTTTTAAACATTTTTCCAGCAATTTATTTCCATATAGGTTCTTCCTTGACTTAGAGTTTATCATATAGAATAAGACATTGACTCGGGTAATGCCAAAGTCCCCTACATTTATGGAAAATTATTGTAAATGGATTTTTAGGATCATTTTTATTTTCTTCCATAGTATTCTTCATTTTTCCTTGATAGTTATATACTCTATGTCCTTTCCCAAACATAAAGAATTTCTTTGTTCCGTTGAGACACTTTCTTGGGTATCTCCTTCAACATTTCCTGCATGATGGAAAATGAGCTTTCTTTTCTTCATGGTCTCCACTATTGTATATCTTATCATTATTTTCTTTTCTCTTCTTTGTTGAGTTCAGGAGTTGGTTAACGTATATGTTGTTGATCATATTTTAGGAAAATTGATTTGGCATGAACATGATATCTTTTACACTTATCAACATTCCATTTCATTTCTCATTTTCACCATAGTTCCCACCTTGTACATCATGTTCAATGTTAATATGACATCCTTGGAATCCATCCATGGACTAAAACCAAAAATCAGAGTGTGAGTAACAATAATCATAAAATCATTTAGAGAATATCATGACACCTCATTTTTAATATAAAATACCTTATGATGAACTAAGTATATTTATTCTCATCTTATATTAAAATCCTTCAAATCGTTTTGTAAAGAAAACATGATTATCTAAGCATATCCCCTGGGAGTTTCAATACCAAGAGTGCAACAAGTCTCGTTGTCGTGTACCAGGATACCCCAGGTCAAGTCCTGTTGTCAGAGTTTCCACTCCTAGGTACATTTGTGCCAGATCCACCTCTACCTGTTTGTATCCAAATAGGGATGTATTTTCTTGGAAAACCCAATTAATATTTACACTAAATTTTTTTGGATGTTCTTCTATACTAATCCTCAAAGTCTATCTTAGTGTAAAGTTCTCTAATTAGAGTTTAGATAAATCTAGTTTCTAAGGGTTGTACTAAACTTCCTCTGATACCAACTATAACGCCCCGACCCTAGTTACCTAGAGTCGGTGCATTATTACATAACATTGGCACTATCACAAGAGATCAAGTCTCGAAAGACCGATTAGTTTAGTAGAGTTGTAAGTACTAGATACATACATAAGTTTTACATTACATCATGTAATAAAAAAAAATAGCAACATTGTGTACTATTTGAACACACTCATATCCCCTAGCCTATCCCTGCAGGTCAATCATAATATACTTCTTCACATCCTAGTAAAAAGACAACATAAGAAAGGGATGATCTCAGATGCTCATTAAGGATAAAAATATAGCATAAACTATCATAAATAAGAATAAACATTTAAGACAATATATAAGACTAAAACACAATCCTTTAAAACTTAAACTTTAGAATAATATAAAAAAGATAAATCAAATAATTCTATTTACTTATTCACATGGATATTCTACTAGTCGAATAATCACATGTAATATCAATAGATAATTTCATAATGATGGAATGCATAATTCCGAACATCATAACAACGTAGTCAAGGCCTCGTGCCAAGACTACAAATAATATTTTTTTAAGGCCTTGTGTTAAGACACTAGTTTGTCTCATGAGACCTACCAATGCATCCAGGGGCTATAGCAGGCCCCACCCATCACATACTAAGTCCAATGCATTCCTCAAATGAAAAGGGTGAAACATAAACTAAACATTCATATTAAAACTAGCATACAAAATGTCCATACTTTAACCACAAACCCTGAATGGTATAAAAATAGTACATCCACAATCACACATAACTCATACAATACAATATGGAAGATTGTATTATAATAAATCAACCTCAATAAAGAATAAAATAAAACAAAATATATTTACATAGATGAAAATAATTAGTAAAACTAATTGAGAAAAATATCCCTTTTTTCTTGAAAACATTTAAAAGTCGCACTATTTATCAAGAATCCATTTAAAAGAGATTTTTTTGAATCAAAGTGTCCCATACCACATTGTAACTTTTGAAAGGAATTTTAATTTTAAAAAAATCATGTTCATATAAATAAATCCTTAAAACCATTTTTAAAACGTGGACATTAATGAGAAATATTTATAATAATAAATCTTTAAAACATTTAAAATGATATTTTAGTTATAGAGTTCCTAACCAAATATAAGATGCTTGAATAAAATAATTAAGGAATAAAATTAATCAAAACATTATAATATCATGAGAATAAATGGATTCATGATATAAAATTTCAAAGGATAGTATACACACCATATAAAATTGAATTGGCACATAACAACAAAGAAGTCTTAATGGAATATAAATTGAGACGAAATCCGTTATAAAGATTGTATCCTTAGATTAAGGATATATAAATTACATAATTATGTGTAAAAAATATAAATACACTCAATATGATTAGATATTTAGTGTAAATCAATCATAAGAAATTCACACATATTCTTGTAAAAACAAAACCAATGACTTGGATGTTTAACTCAATGAATGGAAATTAAGTTAAGATTGGCCTTATCAAGTTCGTATCAATGACTTGAGAATTTATAAATGGAGTTATTATGTGTATAAAAATTATATCCACATAAAGGGGAGTATAAATTACTAAATAAATAAATAAATAGTGATTTCACACATAATCTTGGAGTAAAATAATCAATGAAGTGTGCGTAAAACCCAATGAGTGGAAATTAAAATTAGAAATTCCCTTACCGATTTGGTAACTTACGAAAAATACATCCCATGAAATAAGGATCATAAAATTAAGATTTAAATATCCATAAATTAAATTATATTATATAAATAATACAATCATGGGCAGTACATACACTGCACAAAAGGAAATAGTGGCCAATATTGAATGAATCTCACAGAAATAGAAAGTGAGATGAAAACCCCTTACCTTGTACTTTTACTTAGTCAAGGGTATGTTAACCTCCTGTATAATAGTTAAATAATTTTTATTAAATTATAAAAGAACTACATACCTAAATATGATATCATATATGATCTTCTAATATTGCTTTGTTAATAATATTTCAATAGTATCATTGTTTCAGGTGTTAACTGATTCGTTTTCCTTTATATGTTTTGTTACATAAGTCATGTTCGTTATGGATAGGATGAATTTGATTCATATAAAAAATGATATTAAGCTATGAAAAATTATTTTTAATTATAAAATGAAAATTATTCTTGAATGGTTATGATGGGGAATAAATCCCATCGCGTTCATGGAGACGGTAATCCGTACGTACGCACGAGCGAAAATATCATTCTATTGATGGTGAAATCGTATGTAAATGGATAGTATATCATATATATAGAATAATAAACATGTTATATTTATTATTAAATCAATTATACTCATTATTATACCCATCCAAATAATGAAGTGTAGAATAATAAACTACACCACAACGTGGAGATGGTAAGCCGTACGTAAGCACATATGGTGACTTTATCATTCATAGGATGGATAGAATAATAAATATGGTTGGAACATATTTATAATAACATAATAGTATGTAGAAGGTACTGAAGTAATTATTTTGGTATGTAAACAACAAAGAAGGAGGAAGTGTAATAAGAAAAGAACTTTGAAAGTGGTGATGAAATTATTACCTCTTCTTCGGGTGCTTCCTTTTTATTTGATCAAAAGGGGTCCATAGGTTGGATTTATGATCAAAGTAAGGACTCTAGGTTTAATTGAAGGTACTTGGGAGGATATTTGAGGAGGTTTTTTCCGAGTTAAATGGCTTTGGAGGTGTGAAATTAAGCGAAGGGGAAGTACCCCTTTAGAAGAGAGGAGAGGGTCACTTTAGGAAAAGATTGAAATATTATTTTATTATAAAATAATTTTTGGTTCATAATGGCTCAAAATGGATTTATTTTGAGGATAAGGTGGGTAATTTTTTACATATTCTCAACCAATAGGTTTTATAAAAGTTTAGTTTACCATATTAACCTTATCTTTTAGATTTAATTATTAGTTAACAAGTTTAACTTTTACCATGTCTTCTTGTATTTTTATATTATATGGTTAATAAACATACAATAAAATTCCAATAGAACCTCAAGTGATTAATTAATGACATATCTATAATTATATAAGTCGTTTGGCTGAACCTTATATTTTTAGGAATTTTATATCATTTAATAATATAGTATTTTTTTTAAAACACATTTATGTCAATTTTGACACTATTTAGTATTTTTTTTGAAAGTCAAAAAAACATGATTAATTCTAAAAAATACATTAAATAAATCCTAACACATTATATTAACCATTAAAATTATTGGAATGCATCAAAATTCTCAATTTACATTTATTTTGATATTTATAATATCAATTAGTTTAATCTTTCATTAATAAGGTAATTACTACATCATCGTTGTGTCATACATAAATTTAATTATTTAATGTATAAAAATTATAAATAAAAGATCATGATGTAGTAAATAATTTTATATTTCTAATGAATATTTATAGTGAAATTTATATTATGTATAACCTTATATAAAAAATGGTTCAGTTATTACACTTTGAATTTTACACTTTTAACTATTCTTTAAATAAAATAATAATAAATGTTCTAATCTAATCCAAGTGGATAAAAGAGGATCATAATTTATTCTTAAGGTTTATTTTGGTCTAAAAACACTTATCCAATAGAATTAGGACATGTGTTAGGGTAATTATAATATCAATTTTACCTTTATTATCCTATTTACTTTTAACCGTGGAAAATAAAATTCAAAAGTTACTATTCACCAAAAATTATTTTCATCCTATTGAACCAAATTTTACTTAATTATGTCAACTATGTCTCTCATATTTCAGAAATTGAATTCACAGAAGCGGTAAAATTATGTTTGATGCAAATTTACAAATGTGCCTAGAAGGTGGGTAAAAGACGTTAAAAAGTTCAATAAAATTTTATAAATCTAGTCTTATTATAAAATGACTTCAATGAATTAAATTGAAGTAATATAGGTATTATTTATCTATTTTTAATTTAAAATAAATTTAAATAAAACTAAAAATTATTTAAATAAAAGTCAGTTTTAAACAATAACGCAGTGTTTTTCACTAATCATCGAAAATTGAAAGTTTTTAGAAAAATACAAAAAATTCACCCTAAGATAATTTTGACATTTAAAATTTAAAAATTATGTCTATTTTACCAAATTCAATAAATGTAAGTTTCATTAATTAATTTAAAATTAATTCCCGTTGTGAAAACTAGAAGGCGGGTTTTTAAGAAGTAAAAACTATCAAAAGATTGACATGTGTTTATATCCAATTTAAACGTAAAATTACTTCCTATGACCAAAATTATATAAAATGATAAAAATATAGTCTATATATACTCTAAAACTAAATAATATGATAATCTAAGAATATAAATAAATTGGTTGAAAAGGCAGTTTTGAATAAAAATGTAGTATTTCTCACTATTCATTAAAAAATGAAACTTCTCATAAAATTACCATACTTTCACCATAATATAATATTGGTATTCTGAATTCAAAAATTAAGTCAATTTCTCCAAATTTATTTTATAATAGTTTCTAAAATTAATTTTATTATTGTTCACAAAAGCACATAAGAAGTAGTTCCTTTATCAAAATAGTACTTATATTTTAATGAAACTTAGACATTTCCTTATAAATATGGTTTATTTATATGATAGAATTTTAAATGGCATTTAAAATTTATTTTTTACTATTCGTATTACTATATTTAATTGTTATGTTATAAATATATCATTTGAATAATTAAAGTGTTGTTTCGTAGAAACCCAATCTTCTATATAATGTAAGCCAATTTAGTGTTGCGTTCAGTATAAGCTATTGAATTACTTTAATGATATAACTTACTATGAAATATTGGAGTGTTACAATATGTACTATATTTATATTTATATATATATTTATTAAGTATATATAAATATTTATAATTTTTTATTTATAAATATAATTATAAATCCTTTATCAGCACTTTAGTAATAAGAGCTGATAAAATCATCTTTATTAGCACTTATTTGTAAGGAATGATAAAAGTGTCTCGATCTATTTTAAAAACTCTAACCATTTACAAACTAATCGTGATATATAATCTTTTTGCAGAATCCACCCACTTTCTGTGCTCCTCCTTGGTGAATTGAAGGTCGAATCACACCACTCGAATGCCTCCAGTTGCTCAAACATCTGGTCCAACATCTGGTGTTTGACTGTAGTTAGGGTTTCTAAAGAGGGTTTCAGATTTTCTTCAACCTATTGAGGTAATTCATCCTATTTTCTTTGTGTATTTTTGGTTTTGATTTTTTATTTCTTCTTATATTATTTTTTTATGATCTTTTGTTTATGATTTTTTTGTAATCTGTTGTTTAGGAAATGATTTATGATATTCTATTTGTATTAACTATCGATATATGATCTGTTGTTTATATCTAACACTGAACCTTGGATTTATTCATTGTTGTTTTACTGTTATGTTTTATATCTTCTTACTAAATAATTTTCTCATATATTTATATAAATGTATATAAATTATCATATATATTATTTTTTAAAAATTCTATAAAACTGCAAAAGTGGCACACAATGCGACAAAGAAAATATAGGTAAATCGTTGGCCCAGGGATTTGACCCAACGACCATGCCCCAAACCCATCCCCACCCTTACCACCCAAGCTGAGTATGGGGGAAATTTTCATGTATATTCCTATTTATTGAATACTAATTTGAGGCACATTGGTGGTTCCATAATGATTATATATATGTTGACACCTTTCATGGACACCTCAGGGGACATGCAGCTTCATATGCTATTTTTCAGGAACCAAGTTAGTGGAGTGATGTATGTTCCTCTATTGGTTATATATATCATAGGATCTAGTTCCTCTTAGAATTCACTATGGTCCTTAGTTTTCTTATGGATCATATTCAAATTCGTCATTCTTAGTTAATCACATGATGTTTTATCACATAAAGACTTCAGTTTTTGAATCATTATCGTGCCTTTATAGTTCATGTTATGTTTTAATATAATGTTTTAATCTATTTTATATTTCTTATAGACTATAAGTGAGTTTTTATACTAGCGTGACATGTATGTGTGTCTATATAGTTATTGCATCATTTTTTTCTATAGTTGTTTGTCAAACTGGTATGCCTATATCGGGTAATGATGATTTTAGTTCTGCATGTCCATTGACTCCCAGGGTCATGCTATAATTTTGTTCCACCTTTGGAAATAATTGTTTCTATTGGGGGGGACCAGATCCCATTTATGGTTTTTTTTCACCTAAAGTTTAAACCATCCTAAAATTATTATCTGACCTGGTGTTGTTTGGGTAATTTAGGCTAGGGTCCTTACACCATCCATCTTCCAGTTTACACATATAAAGTTTAGTGATAATATCATTTATTATCTACCTTTATCTCCCTTTATCTTTTAAAATTACAACAACCCTTATTGTTGGATTTGGAATATCTGGGCGCTCAGATATTCTAGTAGAAATGTTCCATATTTCCCTTATTAGAATTGTCTATAACTTTCAATTTAGATAATGAATCACTTATGTGTATTTATTTATATATTGTATAAAAGAAATCTTTTATTATCTTTTGAAAAATGAATATGAATATGAAGTTAAAGTGTTTATCAATTTTTCAATAGATCATGTAGACAATCCTTCTAAAATCCTTTATTCATGTTTATGTTGTTGTTATTCAAGAAAAATTAGTCCGAAAGAGTTGGAAGAACATTTGATTTGTTATAGAATAGATCAAAGCAATAAATGGTGGACTAAAATGGGGAAAAACTGAATGTCAACATAGATTGTGATGATACTACGGTTTATGAATCATTTGATATGAATACCTTTGTAAAAGATGATGGAGATCACATGGAAGAAATGAAAATGGAAATTGAAGATGAACTTCTTGATTGTCCAAAGTAGTTTGAGGAGTTAAAAAGTTTATCCACGAAACCATTTTATACTAGATATACTAAATACACAACATTGTCAGTTGTATTGAAGTTATATAATTTGAAAGCTGGCAGCGGATGGAGTGACACCAGCTTTATAGAAGTACTTATTCTTTAGAAAGATATGATACCAGAAGAAATTGAACTACCATGATGAACATATGATGCTAAATGAATGTTATGTTCAATGGGAATGATCTCTATAAAAATACATGCTTGTCCAAATGATTTAATATTGTTTCTTAAGGACCATGAATCACTCATAAAATGCCCTAAGTGTGACGCATATCGATACAGGAAAAATCAATTAAGTCCTTCGAAATATGTATGGTACTTTCCTATCATCCCATAGTTTAGAAGACTATATGGATGTTAGGAAACCACAAGATAATTAACATGGAATGAAGATATAAGAATTAAATATGAGAACCTACATCATCCAATAGATTCTACTCAGTGAAAGAAAATTGATCACAAGTTTCCTGAATTTGGAGATGAGCCGAGAAACATTCATCTTGAGTTATCTACATATGGAATAAATCCTTTTGGTGTACAGTGTATTACTCATACTACATGGACCTTCATGTTGGTAAATCATAACTTGCTTCCATGGTTATGAATGAAGTGAAAAATACATTATATTTTCTCTACTTATATCTGGACCAAAGCCACCTGATAATGATATTGATGTCTATTTGGCTCTATTGATCGAATATCTGAAATTGATGTGGGATACATGTGTTACAATGTATGATTCTCATAGATGTGAAGAATTCACATTGAGGGACATGTTGTATGGAATGATAAATGACTTCCCTGCTTATGGAAATTTATCAGGCTATAACATTAAAGGAATGTTGGGGTGTCCTATTTATGAAAAACGCTCATGCTCAGTTCAGTTGGAACATTACGCAAAGATTTTGTTTTTAAGAAATCATTTTATTTACCTTGAAAACATAGATACTGATCCTGGACGACAACATTTGATGGGAATATCAAACAAGGTAAACCACCATCTCCAACAATAGGCGATCAACTATACAAAAAAGTAAAAAATATTGACACTATTTTCGGTAAACCATTTTCAAAAAACCTTATAAAATCATGTTGGAAGAATAGATGAATTTTATTTGAATTTACATATTTGAATTGTTTGTATGTCATAAATTTTCTTGACATCATGCATGTTAAAAAAATATATTTGGCAGTGTTTTTGGAACGTTACTAAATGTTCCTAAAAAAAAACGAATGATGGCATCAAGGCTAGGTTTAACATGATTAAAATGGGGATAAGGGAATATTTAGCACCGGTGAAGGGTAAAAGGTGTAATTTTCTTCCTACAACAACCTACACTCTATCCAGATAGGAAAAATTGAAAATTTTCCTTTTCCTTACTAGTAAAAAAGTTCCATAGGGGTACTAATAAAATATTAATAATGTCATGTTAATTAATAATTTGAAGTTAAAAGGACTAAAATCACACAAATTTTATGTTTTGAAGCAAGATTTAATGCATTTTTTTTTGCATTCAGCCTCAAAATGTACAACATACATTAACTAGAATTTTCTTTTTTTTCAAATACATATGCAATAAAGTTTTAGACCTATTGAAGTTGACCATCATAAATAAGAAGATTCCAGTCATATTATATGAATTAGAGATGTTATTCCCACCATCATTTTTTGATATAATGATCCACTTGATGGTTCACTTGGTCATAAAGGTTTAACTATATGGTCATATCCATTATATATGGATGTAACCCATTGAACATTATAATAAGATTTTGAAAGGGTATATCAAGAATAAAATTCATTCAAAAGGTTGTATTGAAGAACGATATATTGTTGAAGAAGCTATTGAATTTTGTACTGATTACCTATCGGATGTTGAAATCATCATCCTCCAAAAGTCTCATCACAGCGATTGCATTTTTGGTGAAGGGATTTATAGAAGAGATGTTGTTACAGTTACCTTGACAGAGTGGGAGAAAACACATCTTTACGTATTCCATAATTGTGAAGATGTTGATCCATACATTGAAGCCCATAAAGAAATTATTAGATATTTGAATCCATCAAGGGATGTAGGATGGATATAAAATACATATAATCAGTATTTTATAGGATGGTTCAAAGATCAAATTTATAAGGATTTATCTGAAAATCCGAATTCAATTTCCAAACAAATTAAATGGATATCCATAGGATTCAATTCAAATGTTATATCTTATACTATTTTGTAATAAATGGTTATACATTCTATACAAAAGAAAACGATGACTTTAGTACGATGAAAAATAGCGGTGTTACACTTGTGGCTGAGGTGATGCACATATCTGGTTCCAAGGATATAAATCCCAATTATTCAAATATTTCATATTTTTTCATTATCAAATAGATATATGAGTTGGATTATAAAACATTTAAAGTGTCACTTTTACATTGAAAATCATTTGACAATATTAATGGAGTGAAATTTAATGAAATGGGCTCGTGAAGGTGAATTTCAGTGTAGAAGGGAAAAAATATGATCCATCCATAATGGAATCATAAGCAGTGAATGCATTTTATTTTTCTAATACAACAAACAATAATTGGTCGATTGTCTTACCAACGACTAAAACAAATGTTGATTCAGATGAAAATTCAATCGAGGATGAAACTTTCATTGGGACATCACAATCAGTTCATGATGGTCCTACTGTAGATAATGTCTTGTAAATTAGAGGGAACCACAAATAGAGGATTTAGATTCTCAAAAGAGGAACCGAATCCTTGTAACCTTAAAAAAATAAATAAAGTTCAATGAGGTAAAAGTGTTTTTTAATATATTATGTTTTTCCTCATAATATTATATGTTCTCTACTGTATTAACATAATCTACATTAAATGTTTGACTACTCATGCAGACAATTTCTTCTACACATGACGATGTTACCAATCACTCATAAGAGAAAACTATAATGAAGGAAACCCTTTGGATAGATTAAAAGGTAATGTTACAATATACTTTATGTATTTTACTGAAAAATTATTTAATGGAGTGTTGATTTAATTTTCATTATTCCTTGAAGAGTTCATTTATTTTAAAATATTCCTGTCCATATGCCATGCCTTTTCAAGAAGAGAAATGATGTTGTCTCTACTCAATCTCAAAGGTAATCTTGATGTTTTCATAGTAAAATAATTTTCCATATAAATAATGTATAGTTTCATATTTATGTTTAATTTTTTTCTTTTTAGTATTAATCACATAATAAATGTTTTCTTATACAATTGTATTCTTTTTTTTCTAGTTGGGGTGCTCTGTCCAACTTTCATAATCCTCCCTTAAAACATTTTCACCCCTACAGTGGTGCATTTATCACTTTCTTTTAAGTTACCTCGACTTCCCTTACAAGAAGAGAAACGATGTTGCCTCTGATCGATTACAGAGGTAATCTTGATGTTTTCATAGTAAAATCATTGTCCGTAGAATTAATGTATTGTTTCATATGTATGTTTAATTTCTTTATTTTTTATTATTAATCACATAATAATTGTTTTCTTATAAAGGTGTATTATTTTGTTTGATTTGGGGTGATCTATCCATATTTCATTCCTTTATACACCAAAACTTCCACATACTTCTTTTCTCACAAAACCTTTCACTCATGTAGTGTTGACATTTATCATTTTCCTTAAAAATTCCCCCCACTGCTCAATCACATAGGTGATATTTATATTTTCACAGTAAAATCATTTTCTATATAATTAATGTATTATTTCATATTTATATTTTTTTAGTATTACTCATAATATTTTCTTCTTCTTATACAAGTGTATTATTTTTTCTGAGTTGAGGTGTTTTGTTCAAAACTATTCATGCAGTGTTAGTAGTTCAATAAAGAAAGTCAATAGAAATCATGGTAACATTGATAGTTAGGATTGTTTTTGAATGTATGTTATAATTTGTATTTAGGTAATTGTATAAAAAATGTTTGAAATGTCTATAATATTTTTTTTCTAGTATTTGTGTTGAAAATTTCATTTCATTTAAATTATATATTGGGACATTTTTTTGATATATGGTGTGTTTCTAGTGTTGTAGTGTGTTGTAACAACATAATACAATATAAACCTTTATCATCACTTCTAAAAGCACTGATAAAAAGCCTTTATTAGTGATTTATAAGCACTGATAAATGGGTCCTCTATTAGTGCTTATCAAAGCACTGATAAAAGTCTTGGGCATTTAACATCACTCACGTAGTCAATGCTTTTCTAGCACTGATAAATACCATTTCTAGTGCTATTAAAGGCCTGTTTTATATTAGTTTTTAAACTTTTATAAAAACTGCAAACATGATCATGTTTTTGGAATAATAAAATATATCAATTTAAACAAAATATATAAAAAATATAAATTGTAGAAAATAAATCCCGGACAATAAGTTATCACATTTAACATGGTTCACTCTAAAGGTGGATAAATTCATCCATGTCATGCATAAATCATTATTGTTTCATAAAATAACATTATAAACATTTTTATGTTTTATAAGGCTATAGGAGTTTGTTTAATATAAATCCCAAATGAGCATTGCATATCCTTATCTTGGCGAACTACCTATAACACTAACAAATAAATATAAAAAAACCATGATAAAAATGAATATAATTATATAAAAACTTATGGGAAAACATTGATAAATAATCATCTTATTCATTTTTTTGGTTGGACAAACACCCCTGCTCTTTTCTCTTCTTACTGAATGATTTATGTATTTTATTAATTTTTCTAAGATATGTGAAATCCTTATAAGATAATGATTGTCAGTAGAATTTATGATTTAGGTTAAACCTACATAAAACAATTAACACTCAATTTCATATATGACATTTTTATTTCAAATTCCATATTGTAACCACCCAAAATACTACAAATACTAGAAAATCGAGCAGTGCAATTTATTAGAGATTTCAATAAGTATTGATAAATCCATATTTATCAATACTAAAAGTAAGAATTGAATTTTTTTTACCATTATTGGCACATATTTTAGCATTGATAAAAAATAATCTAATAAGATTAAAATTTAAGAATATATATGAATTATATATATATGTACATACGTACATATTAAAATTAAATGTTCATAAATATTATAATTATATATATATGTCTCTTTCTCACTCACTCTCTACTCTTTTGTTTTTAATTTTCAATAACCATTTTTAAATTGAGTATGAACCAATTACATGCAGTAATTCAAACCTAAATGACCAATTCACCAAGAAATGGTAAAACATCATCCAACTAAACAAGTCCCAACAAGAAGCATACACACAAATAGATGGGACAACTTATCCAGACATGTCAGTACTTTCCCCCATTGGTACCTTTAAAAACCCATGTCTTTACAAGAGATGTAATTCAAGGAGAATTTGAATTTTAAATTTAATGGACGGTCTATTTTAAGAACCAAGACTTGGAGTGGTATTTTGAGAGTTTTTTCACCTTAAAATGATGTTTTGGATGTTGAGTGACATTCAGGTGGTGACTAAGAATAGCATGAGAGATTTGGATGAAGGTCGGGTGTCAGAGGCCACAACCTGGAACCTCCAGCTCACTAGTGCCCAGGCCAGTGGCCTTGCAGACCTGTTGGGTCCCCCAAATAGCTTATAGGATAGCCCATGGCCTAACTAGAAGGTTGGGCACACCAGCAAGTGGATGGACCGGTACTGGCTAGTCGATGGCCATTAAAGGGGGGAGGGGTATTCCATCCCCCACCACCCCTCAAGTTTTATGAAGGGGCGGACCTCTTTCCCCCTTCTTGTTGCTCATGTGGAAAATGGGTGCACTACTACACATGAAGCCTTTAACATCACTATAATAGAGCTCTATCAACACAAAAAAGTACTAAAAATCTGAGCACCTTTAAAATACCTAGGCCTTTATCAACTCTTCTTTTAGCACTGATAAAGGCCCCTCTTTATCAAAGATTTTATTTAGCACTGATAAAGAGCCCTATTTATCTGCACTTTTATTTGTTGATGATAAAGAGTGCCTTTATCATCCCTAAAAATAGCATCGATAATGAGGTCCTTTATTAGTTCTATTTAAGTGCTGATAAAGGGTCCCTTTATTGGGGTTTTTTCTAGTACTGATAAAGGTGCACGCTGCTGCAATGTGCTATAATTTTAATAGCACACTGTAATAGAAAATACATGGATAAATTATAGGGAGAAAATACATAATTTAATTGAAATAAAATCTACAATAGAAATAAAATAAAAAACACTATATTATAGACATTTAAAACATTAGTTTGTACAATTAAATTAATAAGTACAATTTATCACATACATTCAAAAACATCAATATTATTTTCTCTTTGGTCCCCAACTTTTGGTCATGATATTAGTTATTGAAAAAACATCCCAGATCAAGAAAAAGAATGCATTTGTATAAGAAACAAAATATTTTATTAGTAATACTGTCAAGAAATATATTTAAGAAAAAGTGTCAATTTTAAATAAAAAACATATACTTTGTGTCATACCTGGCACACTATGTATTAGATTGAGTTACAGTTGATTCTTACACATCACACCATTTTTATTTTTTCTCAAAATAATGTGATCTTTAATTGGTTCAAATCTATGGTGATAAAAAAATCATATTACAGATTTGAGCCAATTCAAGAGCTTTTTCTTTTAAGAATAAGCCTTCAACTGTCACACTCTTTCTTATTCATCTTCAAGAATTATCTATTTGAAAAATAACTAAATAAGTATCATATAAAAATTAAAAGGAAATTAATTATGAAATACCATATAAAATGATGAGAAAACAATTTGATCTTGTTTTCTTAATTTTGTCCATGTGATGCAGTTTTAAACTAAAATAACACTTATATATTAAAAACATGCACTTTGAGTCATAATGATCAAATTGTGTATCAGATTTACATGAGTTCAAATTCTATATGTCATAAATTAACTATGGATCGATTTCCTAAAGTTTAAAAACAATACAAGATCATTTTCTCGGTTTTGTCTAGTGATGTGTGTTTTAAACAAAAATTATACCTTTATAGTGAAAACAAGAATTTTGATTCATATTGGACACATCATGTTTCATATTTAAATGTGGTCGATTTATACACATTAAAAATGAATTATGGATCATTATCCTAAAGTTTGAAAAAAAATCTGAGCTTTTTTTGGGTTTTTCCTATTTGATGTGTGTTTTAAAATAATATGGAATGCTTGTATTGAAAACATAAACTTCGAGTCATACTGACCACATTGTGTGTCAGATTGATGTGCAGTTGATTCCTACACATAAAAAATGAATTATATATCATTTTCATAAAGATTTAAAATAATTTGAGCTCATTTTCTTGATTTTGGTGATGTGAAATGAATTTTAAACTAAAATATAACTTTTATATTGAAAACACGTACTTCAAGTCATACTGAACACATCATGTTTTAAATTAAAGTATGATCAATTCTTACAAGAAACAAATGAATTATGAATTGTTGTGCTAAATTTTGAAAACAATTTGAGCTCATTTTCTTATTTTTGGCTAGTGACACACATTTTAAACTAACATAACACCTTTATATTGAAAACATGTAATTTGGGTATTATAGATTATATCAAGTATCATATTGATGTGTACTCAATTACTATACTTCACTAATGAATTATGGATCATTTTCCTAAAGTTTGAAAATAATACAAGATCATTTTCTCACTTTTGTCTATTTGATGCGTGTGTTAAACTAAAATGACACTTTTATATTAAAAACATGCACTTCAAGTCATACTGACCACATCATGTGTCAGATTGATGTGTAGTCAATTATTACATATCAAAAATGAATTATGTATTATTTTACTAAATTTTTAAAATTATTCATACTCATTTTTTGTTAAATGAAATGCATTTTAAACTAAAATGATGATTTTATATTGAAAACATGCATTTTGAGTCATACCAACAACAATAGGTGTCAAATTAATGTGTGGTTGATTCATATATGTCACAAATGAATTATGGGTCATTTTCCTAAAGTTTTAAAACAATTTGATCTCATTTTCTCAGCATTGGCTATTTGATGTGTGTTTTAAACTAAAATGTTACTTTTATATTAAAAAATGCACTTTAAGTTGTACCAACTACATCTTGTGTCGTAGTGGTGTTCAGTCGATTACGACACATCAAAAATGAATTATATATCATTTTCCTAAAATGACACTTTTATATTGAAAACACACACGTCAATTCATAACAACCTCATCGTATATAATATTGATGTTCAGTCAATTTCAACATGTCAGAAATGAATTATGGATCATTGTCCTAAAGTTTGAAAATATTCCAAGATTTTTTTCTCGATTTTGGCTATTCGATGTGTGTTTTCAAATAAAATGAAACTTCTGTATTGAAACACACACACCGAGTCATGCCGACCACATAATGTGTCAGATTGATGTGTGGAAAATTTCTACATATAAAAAATAAATTATGGATCCTTTTAAAAATATTAAAATAATCCGAGCTTGTTTTATTGGTTTTGGTAATGTGACACATGTTTTAAACTAAAATGACACTTTTATATTGAAAAAACACATTTTGAGTCATACTGACCACATCCAGTGTTAGATTTATGCGTGGTCAATTTCTACACATCAAAAATCAATTATGGATTGTTTTCATTTTTTAAATAAATATGATCTTGTTTGATCGTTTTTTCCCTATATGACATGTTTTAAATTAAAATGACACTTTTATATTGAAAATATGTACATCAAGTCATACCGACCGCATATTGTGTAGGATTATATTATTGTAAATTCCTATATGTGGAAAATTAATTATAGATCATGTTCATAATTCATGAAGACAATATGATCTTGTTTTCCTAGTTTTGTCTATGTGACATGCGTTTTAAACTTAAATGACACTTGTATATTGAAAATACTTACTTAGAGTCATATTGAACAAATTGGGTATTTTATTGATGTGCGGCTAATTTATACACATCAAAAATAAATTATGGATCATTGTACTAAATTTTTAAAACAATCTAATCTCCTTTTTTTGGTTTTGAATATTTTATGCGTGTTTTAAACTAAAATAATGATTTTTATTGAAAACACACACTTCAAGTATTACCGAACACATTGTGTGTTAATTTTATGTGAAGTCAATTACTACATGTCAAAAATAAATTATGGATAATTTTTATAAATTTTGAAAACAATATGAGCTCATTTTCTTAGTTTTGGTGATGTGACATGCGTTGTAAACTAAAATGACAATTTTATATTGAAAACACACATTTTGAGTCATACCAAGAACATAAGGCGTCTAATTGACATGTGGTTGATAACTACACATTAAAAATGAATTATGGGTCATTTTCCTAAATTTTGAAAACAATCCAAGATTATTTCTAATTTTTGGGTATTTGTTATATGTTTTAAACTAAAATGACACTTTTGTTTGAAAACACACACTTTGAGTCTTTCAAACCACATCGTGTGTGAGATTTATGTTTGGTAAATTCCTACACATCAAAAATTAATTATATATTGTTTTCCTAAAGTTTGAAAAAATATGTTCTCGTTTTCTTAGTTTTGGCGATGTAGCATGTGTTTAAAGTAAAATGGGACTTTTACATTAAAAACATGCACTTCAAGTCATACTGATCACATCGTATGTAATATTGATTTTTGGTCAATTACGACACATAAAAATTGAATTATAGATTGTTTTACAAAATTTTTAAAACAATTTAAGCTTGTTTTCTTGGTTTTGGCTAGGGATGTGTGTTTTAAACTAAAATGGCACTTTTATATTGAAAACAAGTATTTCAAGTCATACTGACCACATTAGATGTTAGATTAATGGGTTGTCAATTCCTATATATCAAAGAATAATTATGAATCATTTTTCTAAATATTAAAAATAATTTGAGCTTGTTTGATCGATTTTTCCTATGAGATGCATTTTAAACTAAAATAACACTTTTAGATTGAAAACATGTACTTCAAGTCATACCAACCACATCATGTGTCAGATTAGTGTTTGATCAATTAATATATGTAGAAAATGAATTATGGATCATTTTACTAAATTTTAAAAATAATATGAGACCATTTTCTCAATTTTAGTTATGTGACACATGTTTTACACTAAAATGACACTTTTATATTGAAAACATGTACTTAAAGTCATACCAACCACATCGGGTGTTGGATTAAAATGAGATCAATTCCAACACATCACAATTGAATTATAGATCACTATCATAAATTTTAATAATGATCCAATATATTTTTCTCTATTTTGGCTGTATGATACATGTTTAAAATTAAAATGACACTTCTATATTAAAAACACACACTTTGAGTCATACTGGTCACACCATATGTCAGATTGATGTGTCGTTGATTCTTAAATGTCACAAATGAATTAAATATAGATTTCCTAAATTATAAATACAATATGAGAATTTTTATAGGTTTTTAGTGAGAGACATATGTTATTCACTAAAATGTCATTTTTATACTGAAAACACACTCTTTGAGTCATATTGGTCCCACCATGTATCAGATTGAGGAACATATGATTCCTACACATAAAAAATGTATTATGGATCATTATCCTAAAGTATCAAAATAATATGATTTTTTATTGTTTTTAAGCATGTGATGTGTTTCAAACTAATGTGTAATTTTAAACTAAAAACATACACTTTGATTTAATAACGGGAACACTGTGTATTGGATTAAGGTGTGACTAAATTGTACACATCAAAAATTAATTATGAATCATTAAACTAAAGTATAAAAATAATCTGAATGTGTTTTCAATGTTTTTAGTATGTAATGTGTGTCTTGAACTAAAATTTAAATTTTAAACTAAAAACATAAACTTCAAGTCATACTGGGCATACTGTGTATCGAATTGTGGTTTGGTTAATTCCTACATATCATGCTATATCTTTTAATTATATAATGCATTCATAATTTGGGTTTATCTAAAAATATTGTTATTTCATAACTCATAACATTGAATGCATAACATATTAAAAATAAAAGTATATCATCATGAGTATATAATCCTTGTTGAGTTCATGATAATAGTACATGAGTGAATCATCCCTATTGAATAAAAAACAATTATAGATGAATTCATTAATTCATGAACTCTATGAAAATTAACAAATTAAGTATCAGATAAAAATTATAAGGAAATTAACTAAAAAAGTAGATAAAAATTATGAGAACATTAACTAAATAAATATCATTAAGTCACCTCTTCATGATTCTTGTATACATTCTGACACCATGTATTCTACCCATTGATTTATAAAAAAATAAATTTCCTCAATTATACTTCTCCTTGAGAAACAGATCAAAAATAATATATAATCATTATGATACTAATGCTTCACATCCAAAATGTATCTCTAAGATCATATCCCATACTAGATCAAAAACATAATAGGTAACCACCTAAATTTGATGTCATAAAACATTATGAAACCATATAATATGAAAAATCATTTCTAAACAAATTCAGTTCTTCTTTTATATAGATTGTTTTCAATCTTGGTAGTACTGAGAAAAAATAGACAAAAAAATGATTAATAAATATTTTAATGAAATTGTAATTACCTTAGGGAATTAGTTGTATGGGGATGCGAGACTTTTGATGGTATATGATATCTTTTGTAAATTTGAAAATGTAATATCTAAAATTTTTGCTATTATATTTCATTAGATACTATAGAAACATTGACAAAAATAACCAAATTGTCTGTAAATATGTTTTGATAGTTAAATATTTCTATACCTACCTTAATCTACTTCCATTTTAAAAAATTCATAGGCTTCTTATGTTCAGTGGCCGAAATCATACCATGATTTATCATAAATTTATAGATCACCCTATCATAAAAAAATTATTATTAAAAATAAAACTAAAACATATAATTCAAATTTTATCTATGAAATGTTTATTACAGTGCGTTAAAAATTCACAATACACATCATGTGTAGTCAGTTTGATGGAAATCCATGCATTGGATCCAAAAATAAATATTTTGGGTATCCAAATTGATTTCAATCAGCATCCAGTGTTTCCTAAAAAACAAATAAGTAATGAAAAAATAAAAAAAATATTTTATATGATTAGATTACATATTTTTACCCCTACATTGTATTAATCAAGAAGAGTCTATCATCTATTATTTTCTTCTAAAGAACCTTTCTTTGTGTATTTTTTTCTTATCAATTTCGTTCACTTATAATGAAATTTCATTCATAGAAATGATATTGGTATTAATGAATCTAAATCATTCTTCATAGAGTTATCCCTTTATATAGAAGTAATATAGATGCCTATAGAAAATATGAAATGTTATTAACTTGAATGAACACACTAGATAATTTTTTTGAATAAATAAATTATGAAAATGAATCTCGTGTATGTATTCACAAATTATACTCCCAACCATTCAAACTTGATAATCTAATTTATACTCTTGAGACCAACCATGTATGTAATAGTATATCCTAAAAAAATTTATAAGCAGTTTAGTCATTTATCCCCTTATATGATATGGACCTCAATGAGAATTATTCACTTCTATGATAATCATACATTATAAAACCTGTATTCCAAATCAATTTCAGATCTTTAATCAATGAATCCAAATATACATTAGTATCACAACGGGGTTTTTTTGGTCTAGATATATGTAGAGACAACATAATGTATTTTCACTTCATGCATAACCATAGTGGAAAGTAATACTTTTCCAGCATAACTGGACATGTACTATGAATAATACTTTGTAAAAAATAGATTTATTATATCTGTAGATAACTTAATATCTAGTTCATTTCTAAATTTAGGATAATTGTAATCAATTTTATTCTACTGAGCAGAGTCTACTGGATGATGTAGTTTCCCATATTCAATTCTTGCAACTATATGTTATGTCAATTGTCTCACAGTTTTCTTACATCCGTATAGTTTTCTTAACCATGGAACAATAGGAAAATACCATTCATATTTTGAAGTAATTGATTCATATTTCTTATATCAATATACTCCACACTTAGGGAATTTTATGAGTAATTCATGGTCCTTGATAAATAATATGCAATCATTTGGACAATCATGTATTTTTTAGAGATCATGACCATTGAACATAGTATCCATTTAACATTATATATTCAAAAAGTAAGTTAATTTTATTCTGGTATCATATTATTTAGGAGACCAGGTAGTTCTATAAATATGGTGTCGCTTCATCTGCTGCTAGCTTTTAAATTATATAACTCCAATACAGCTGAAAATGTTGTGTATTTAGGACAACCAGTATACTATAGTCTCTTAGTACAATTATTTAACTTCTCAAACAACTTTCGAATATCATTAAGGTCATCTTCAATTTCCATTATCATTTATTCCATTCAATATCCATCATTATTTATATTAGTATTTATATAAAATGATCCATAAATCATAGTATCATTCCAATCGGTGTGGATATTTAATTTTTCCCTGTGTTTAGTCCAATATTTATAGCTTTGATCTATTCTATGACAAATAAAATGTTCTTCCAACTCTTCTAAACTAATTTATCTTGAATACAAAAAAATATGAACAAAAACAGAGGATTTTAGAAGGGTCATATGCATTCTCTATCACAAACATGATGAACTCTTTAACTCTATATTCATACACTTTTGTCATATGATTAGCATGAATCCATTTTTTATTCATATTCATCCTATTAGGTCCATAAAATTTTCATTTTGTACAATAAATAAATAAACAAACATAACATATTCATAATAAAAGAATAATGTTATAGATAATTATAATAAGGGGAACCCAAAATTTGAATGTTATCAGTGATTATTCCTGAAAAGTTAATATTTTATATAAGGGTGACATGAAAAGAAACAACATGGGGTAAACATGTGTCTATTGGTCTAGGTTCTTGATTTTATTTTGTGTGGGAAAATAGAGGTAATTCTAGGAAGGTTTCAAAGAGTCTTTGAAGGACTGGAAGTAGGTGGGGCATAGTTTGGGCTTGACAAATTGAGGTGTATATCAGTGTTTCATTTGATAGTAATCCCCTCATTCTGATTATGCTAGAATTTATTTTAAAGATTTTAGTGAGATTTTATTGGGACCTTTATTACTTTCTAGTATTTTTGTCATACTTTGATATGGGATAGATATTATGCATGCGTTATTGGTTTCCGTTGTTCTTTACATTTCAACATTGCATGGGATTGGATATGTGTGTGTGCATACATCTACATTAGGTTAAGTAATCCCATGTGTGTTATGCCAACTCAGCACTGGGGATCATCCCTTGACCTATTGGAGGCAGTCTTGGGGTCATCACACTTGGCTTATCACTGATGAGTCAGGAACCGGTGGGTCAGGTTGTGATAGAGTTATATCAGAGGAGTTACATCCTAGGACTGGAGTTTGGAGTGTTTTCTAGTAGTGAGATTGGTTTGGGTTTTATGGAAATAATTTTAAGTGTTTAGAGTTTTTCTTTTAGGCCAGAGACTTCAGTTCTGGTATGAATACTGACATACCAATTCACTGGGACTCTAATTACCTACTTTTTAACTCACCACATGTTTGTACTAGTTGTAGGGAAAACATTGGTACATGAATCATGTAGGAACAATTTGCAGTTTACATGTCCTTATTGAGTCAGCTCCCCAAATATGCTCATTGAATATGGTAAGTCTTCTATTATTTCAGGATGTATTCATGATGAAGACCAATGAGGTTTCTATAGTATATTCGAGAGTATGGACAAATGAATGATGAGTACTCCATGAAGGGGATTGGTCATGAGGCGGTCTTTCTTCAGGATGGTCAACAGGTGGTGCTTTTTTCCATTGATCTGTTTGTAGACCCACCTCTAGTGGTTTGGGTGTCTGCATCATGTTAGACTGATTCTTGGTTGGATACTTTGGTACTAGATTATGGTGTGCAGGGATTGAACACATATCATGAGCTTCTGAGGCAGGGATCACCTAATATCTAGGGTCATTAGGACCCATCGATAATATGTGTGCAATGCAGGTCACAAAACATGAGGTTTATTCATTCAAAAGGACCCCAGAGACATATCATTCCACAAAGTTTGAGACATTGTTATAATTTTCATTGAAGAGGTCATCTTGCACGGTATTATCCTACCCATCATGCTATAGTCATAGATATAGTCCATGGACCACCCAAATAGAGGTAGCGGTTAGAGTAGGGTGTTTTCAGGGTGGAAACATGTTGGGGGATCTAAGGGAGTTGCAAGTGGTGGATGGGGATTTGGTTTGATTATACAACCACCACCCTCAAGTAGACCACATTAGGCTTAGAAAACTGGAGGTCAGGAACTTGGGTAGCTATAGAAACTAGCGGATCTAGACCTAAAGGATCTAGGAGTGTTTTTAGGTATGATATGATCCCCTTATACTTTTTATAGTACTGATAGAAAAAGGTGAGAGACACTATTTTTTACTCTTTTTTTCAAGTGTTTTATAGGGTGATGTGGGGTGTTGGTGGAACCTTGTGTTGGTAACATTTTACATAGCTTCAAACTCTCAAGAACGAGGGACACTTTTCCCCCCAAAATGTTTTCTTGAGACATGTCCCAAAACTATATGGGTGAGTCAGTGCCACCCAAAGAAGATAATGTTGAGCTATGGTGAATGAGTTCCTTAGAATTGTGTTTTTGGGGTAGTTTGAAGTAATAAAGTTATAGTACAACCCTCGTTTTGGTGAATATGTGGAAAAGGTGAATGAGGATTTCCATGAGCTTGTAGAATGGAGGATTTGAGCATGGTTCGAGGTAAAATGTATGTCTTTACTACCCTAGTTATAGTTTTCACGTAGAATCATGATCTACCTATCCCTGAGTGTAAACCTTGATCGATACCTAGTGATACCAGTGGAGCCTTTTATCTTGACCCTTGTGTTAGAGGCTCCTACAAAGAGGATCAGTGATCACCCACTTCTATCAACTGTGACCTAAATCTGGGAGGAGAGAGATAGAGAGAGAGATCCTCATATAGAATCTTTTTATAGAGATAGAGATACTCTAGGATGTTTCCCTTAGTATGTACTAGTTTCCTACCATCCATGATCATATGGTTTCTTCCATTGAGTGTGGAATATTTTTCTACTTGTGAGATGATATATTCCTCCTTTGATAAGGAGTGATTCTTGAAAGAGAAAGATGATCTCATACATAGGATCATGCAACCGAATTCATACCAGATGGATAATATAACCCTTGGAGTAGTTAATACTATGAGATTTCAGTTTCTTGCAGTAGTGGTGGAGTATAAGGAAACCTTCCCTAAGGGTGTTCCATTCTTACCACCCCATAAAAAGTTTTTCCTTTGAAAGGAATGGAACTCAGGGAATTCCTTGATATTTGTACTAGCATATCAGATGGAACCCATTGAGCTTCATGATCCAGAGGCTGAATTAGAGGATCTACAAAGTAGAGGCTGGTAAAGAAAGGTATTTTATAAGACCTATTGTGTTCAGCTGAGTAGCCATGTGTTGTTCACCTAAGATTTGGATGAGTTATTGAGGTTGGGTATGGATTGACATATCATAAACAGGTGATGTGGGGAAGGGTATCCACTACCAAAGAATTGATGAAATCTTCACCTGGGGGGTATAGGCAAAGTGGTTCACATAGTTGAACCTGAGATGGGTTATCACCAGCTCTAGTTTCCAATAAGGATATACTAAAGGTGGATTTACAAAGCCACTATAGTTTTTTTGAGTTCATGGTGATACATTTCGATGTGTTAAAGTCCACAACAGGGTTCTATGAGTTATGGACTATATCCTTAACCCTTCATGGATCTGTTCTTGATAGTCTTCTTCGATGACATCCATGATTCCTTGACATCTGAGTTGGAGCACACGAGGCACCAGAGGATGGTGCAGTTTACCTCTAGTCTATGGTTGTCATCCCTCCATGAATTCAATCTGTTGGGGGGGGGGGAACTAAGGGATATCAATTGTGAGATATTTCATGGAAAGATATCCATTTGAATTGTTCTTGGTGAATTTTTTGAATGTGGGGAGCAAATAATCCTTGTTTGAGTATGAATGATGACACTAGTCACAACATGAGGGAAGGTTCTAAGAAGGTTTTTTTCTTTTAATAGTACATATGGTAGAGGTTAGGATGTACCAGAATCCATTGGCATTGGTTAGGAAACCAAGAGAGTTATAGTGAGTTTTTGAGTTAAACTCTTAGTGTATCAATTATATATAGGTGATGAACAATAAATTATTGCGGAGAGTTTGGGTGGCCTTTGCGTACACGAGGTAGTCTTGCTTAATGGAATTCCATCGATGATCATTACAAAATGTGATTATTGTGTTACATCACAATTCAAGAGAGGATGAAAGAAGAATTTGGGGACCCAGATGTAGTTGAGAATGGTTTTTTACCCTAGTGAAATGGCTAGGTAATGTAAACCATTCAGATTTTGGTGGAAATTCTTTGGTTTTTCATGATTATTTTTGAGTCATAGCTAGGAGGATCATCTACCATTGGTGGATTTTTTGTATCATAATAGTTACCACTCTACCATTAGTGTAGCACCTTTTGAGTACATGTATGAGATACCCTATATATCGTCATTTTACTAGTTATATATAATGAGATATAACACTTGTGGGCCTGGATTTGGTTCTAGTGGTGGAAAAAAAGGTGCAGTTCATCCAGAGGTGATTGAGGAATGTCCGTTAGTATCAAGAGTCATTTACGGGCCATCAAAAGAGTCCTTTAGATTTTTATAGTTACAAAGTATTATCTAGGGAATTAGAATATCTTTAGGGTTCGTAGACCCTTTTCCCTGCTACTACATTGGGTTATCATGGGGGTGTACCACTTATCCCCATAACAACAGTTATTTTGGATGCTTGGTATATTCCATGTGTTGCAACTGAGTAGATGTGTGCATAATTTGTTTCACAATGTCGATCAGGATGATTTGTACATTGAAAGTGGAGCTACCATTTCAAGGATCATTTGGTGCTAAAAATTGGTAGGGGAAGACCCTTAAGAGGAAAGTGTTTCCATGGGTGCTTGTCTATTGACATCATAGGAAACCTTTGGGAGAGATCATCGGAGTGAAAGACCCAGTTGAGAGCTCAATGTCCTCACTTTTTTATAGGGTTTTCACCTTTTGGGGTGAAAATATGTGGAGGTTGGGATAAATTATCATCTATAATTTTTCTGTGTAAGAATTTTGAATATTTCAATGACTATTTCCCCATTCGGGCGCTAATATGAGATGGGATTCTGAAACCCAGTGAACCTGATACTGATATTATAAAAATATTAAAAATATTAATATCACACATGCACAATTTTTGTGAAAAAGTGGAATAAATCCAAAACAGAGTCTCAAATTGGAAATCTAATACTACCATTGAGTCCAAAACATGTGTTCCACCCTAAGCGTGACATAATATTTATCAGGCTTGAGCATTTTTTTAAGTGCAATTGTGGGTGAATATAGTAATTAAAAAAATAAAATAATTCATTTAATTGTTATTTAAATTTAGTGACCTAACCCTATTTATAAATACACAATTATATAAAACCCCTAGTTTTAGATTCATAACCCTAGAAGATTATAGAGGAGGAGAGAATTCACCATAGGTTTATCAGGATTGAGGATTTCCAATGAACAGACCAAGGTGAATCAAGAGACAGATGAAAAGTGTATTGGAATATTCATCTTCTTTTCTAATATACATGTTCTTCACCAATGATTGATCCAACTTGAGTTAGGGTATTTTTTTTGTTGTTGGGTTTTTCCCTATTGATTCCTCCCATGATGAACGCAAATCAATTCTACCAATAGTTTGATTTGCGGGTAGATCGTGTTGCAGGTATGGGTTTATTAATTAGGAATTTAGGGATTTTATTATTTTATTCAATCAAATATCTTCATCCATCATCATAACTACAACATATTGAGGTCAATATGAACAATTACTGGGGTTAGTTCCTCATCTTTTTTTTGTTCATTTTTTCCTCCCTGTTATTCATGCATTTATTTTCGATATTTTATTTTATTGGAAATTTAAAAAATACCTGTTAATCAATTATTGAACACTTGTTCTTTGGTATAATGGATTGAAACAAGGGATTATGAATGATATATGATGATTGAATCATGCTGCAATGGAAATGGCGACTGATTGGGTGTAGATCGGAGCTCCTCATGCCTATGTTTTTGTGTTCTTTTGAGGAGATGAGATGGGATGTTTGGATTCAATCAGATTGATGGTCAGAATATGGCCAATGGTGATGGAAGGGCTCATACAGATTGATATTTGTGTCCATCAGTGATATTAGTGGAAAATATGAATGTTGGAGGTGTGGAAGAAGATGTGTGGAAGAGTATGGAATTTTTAAGAAATCCCCAACAACATAGTGTGTAGTCCTATGAACACACGTCATGTAGTCCCCTTAGTACAACACTGGGGTTGACGTGTAGGGAGAGGTGTCACATGTTGTGTGACATGTGTCATAAACCATGTGAGACTTATCTAGATAGTTTGGCATGTATAGGGAGTACATACCCAGGTGTCCATGTGTCCCTACACACTATGTATGGCAGGGGATATGCCATGTACTTTGGAAAGTACACAGGCTCGGGTAGAAAGAACACACCAAGTTTCCAGCCCAGACCCAACATGATGTGTGATGTGATGTACATGGACACAAGAAAAGATACATGAGCATAGGTGGCCAACATGCTAAGTGTCATCTCATCACCTACATGTCGTGTACCTCTTATGGGACACGCTGTGTATTGTGTGAAAATGAATGTTGTGGGATCATGAGATACAAGTGAGTACATACTTAGTGAGACACAACATGTACCCCTAAGGACACACCATGTACTCCTTTAAGGAAAGGTCGAGTTATTTTTCTTATCAGTTCGACTTCATTGTGAGCTTGTTTGAGATTCCTTGGACCATTATTAGTTGAGTATGTTCCCTTGGTCCTATTCTATGAGGGTAATTTGCAGCATCAAATCCTTAACATTGGATTATAACCCCTCTAAGGGATTAGTCTCAGATAAAGTTATCAGACCCCCCCTTGAGGCTCTAGGTGGAATCCTCTATAACCTTTTGTCCTAATTGGGTTCTCAGAATCAATGTGAGCAACTTTATCTTGGTTTTGATCCCCAATTAAGTGGGTTATTCAAGATTGGGTTGTCGGTATAACCCATTGCCCTGGGTGTGATATCCGTTTGTGTAGTGATATCTATCCTTTTTTATGAGGTGTATTCTAATCAAGTGTGTATCTCAGATGATCCCTCTCATTTTTTTGTGCTTCTTCATGGATATATTCAACAAGCATGACATCTTGGATGGATTCCATCAGTGCTATCAAACACATGGAGTGAGTTACCTCATATGAGTTTTACCTATAATCTCAAGCATAATCCTTGGATGGTAGTGGTTGAGACCTTTGTGACTCATATTATATTATGAGTATATCTGTATGTTTTTATCATATGTCTCATTTTTTGGTTGACATGACTTATGAAGATATGAGTACTATTGATGCTTTATGTTTAATAATTTATAGGTTTCCTATTAAGTGTTGTTATACTCACCCCTATATGATCTATTCCCACACGTGTCATGTCTTATGCAGACGGAAAACCTTTTCACGAAGTCCTTGGAGGACCATGAGTAGGTAGATCATAGTTTGGGATAGATATACCAAGGTGTATACCGGTGTTTCATTTGACATCAGTCCCCTCTTTATGAGAAGGTTGGACTTTATTTTACCGTTTTTAGGGGGCTTGTATTTGACACTTTATTGCTTTCCGGTATTGTTTTCATACTCTGATGTGGCATAGATTTTATACATTCATTATTGGTTTCAATTGTTCTTTAAATTTAAACATTGGGCTTCGAGTTGTGTGTGTTCATCCAAATATATTAGGATAAGGCATCCCATGTGTGTTATGCCTACTCAATGCTTGCCTCCAGACTTAGAGGCGGTCTTGTGGTAGTCACAATCATCTTATCACCAGTTAGGAAGGCCCTGGTGGGTCAAGTAATGACTTATTCACCTAGATATAAATATCATTCATTGATTGTGGACTTCCATGTATGCAACTCGTACTCCTTAATTTTTGGTTTAAAAGATATGAAAGGTGTTATTATATTGGTTGTTCTATGTGATACAAAAATTCATGTACATGATATGATTAAGATGGGTGATCTTGGAATTATATATCCCTCTATTACATTGAGTAAAGCTTTTATCTTAGAAGATACCAATTATGGTGCACAGGCTGTTAGCCTAAGCACACTATGTTATGATGTCTCAGCAGTTAGCCTTAACTTATGTTTATGATGACATTTTTTATGTTTTTTTCACATTCCTCTGATACCTTTATGTTATCATATTATGTCATGATTTGATGTTGATTCTCACAACTCTCTAACATCATGTTATACATCTTGACTCACATGTACTATTTTAATTTATGATATGCTTTGATTATTATTTTACTGAGATTTATAGATCACCCATTTCTTATGTGTGTCCTTATATTTTCCCATGTAGTATTAGAAGATTAATGGAATTTAAGGGAATGTAATGGAGTGTTTAAATAATGTTATTGTCTCCCTGTTTCAAGTTATTCTGCTATGTATCTAATTTCCCAAAGACATTAGGACTCTCTATTTCTTGGGATTGTATTATGCGTATCTTTATGAAATAAATCATGAATGAAAGTGAATAAAAGATATGGATTTTCATAAACATTATTCATGTAGATAACTATTATTAACTTCCATCATCCATAGTTTTCTATTTAAAGTAGGGAGATTTGACCATAGACATTACTTATCTCCTATAATCCATTATAGCAACAAGAGATAGATCCTCTGACTTCAAATAGAAAAATTTTAGAAGTCAAAAGTCTTTTCTATTATACAATGTTTTGTCCCAATTATGTTGCATAATAATTCAAGAGAGATCATGAATTGAGCTCTTAAATTTCACTCAAATTAAAAAAAAACCTCTTTTAAATCAATTTAAAGTTTTCCTTTACTTCAATTTTGTTATGCAGTTGTAATATAAATGAAAGTAAAGAGGAGGGCACATGAAATTTTTATAGTGGTTTGGAGTAACAAGATTCAACCCCTTAGTTCACTCCACCAAAACTCGATGTTATTTTGGTGAATTTTACTCCGATCCTTTTTCTAGGGATCACACAACTAAGTGTAATAATATGTTACTTATCATAAAGGTTCCAATAGATTTTCTTAGGATCTTCCTTTGTAGGATTGAATCTTAGTCTTCGAACCAATTTTAGTACAAGGATTGTGCACTTTATAGTAGAATAAAATGATATATAAATGAATAAAAGTTAGTGCATTGTTGTATATTTTTATAACTGAAATACTTATTAAGTGTATAGGAATAAAGGAGATAGTAGTTCACAAGAGAGAGAATGTTCTTTAAGAACACAATTGCTTATAAATTAGTATACTTATTATATATTTCCCATAAAATATTGGTTTCCCCAATTTATATTGAAGTTAAAGAAGTAATATATATGATATTCATATTATAATTTTATGTTAAAGGAATCCTTAATCTTCTCCTCAAAAACTAGTTGTGGTTCAACCATTATAGTAGTTGGTCTTCCATAGAATCAACGATCAGATCACACTAAGTCAAAAAGATTTTTGATTATGATGATAACAATTCATGAGTAATTTATTTTTCCTTAAAACAGTAACATCTAAAAGTCTTAAAGATATTCAAATTTAAACATGAGCTCTGTAAGGATCTTCTTCTTACTTAACAAGGATCATTCTTCATAAGGATGATCTTCAAAAAGGATCAAACTTCATAAGGATGATTTTCTTACTTCATAAGGATCATTCTTATTTACTTTGTAAGTATCATTCTTTATAAGGACAATATCCGTAATCATCAATCTTGGAATTGTGTAATCATCATCTGGTATACATAAAGGTCAGTCTAGATTTGTATGAGGATCATCTTGGACTTGAATGAGCGTCATTCTGGACTTCGTAAGGATGAATCGTTGTAAGGATCAAGACAAAATTAGAATTTCCAACATTGGGTACCTGATACTCAACCCGTTTTCATTTATAGTTTAGTTTATATGAGATTTATAAATGAATTAAATTAATCATTAATATATAATTACCTCTATATTTATAAATGAATATAAAATTATTAAATATAATTATTTAATCTAAGATCCATGAATTTTAAATTCCTAAATTATTTTTAAAATTTTGATATTACATACAAATACTTAAATAATTCAGGGAAATTAAATAATTATTTTAAAATAAAATTACAGTAATATATTCAAAAAATATTGGAATTTTATAATAAAAAATGAAAATGGGTAGTCATCAAATTCGATATCCAACGACTCCACACAAAAAAAACAGGAGAGTCGTAGTTTTTCGGTATTAGAAAAAATCATTAAGGATAAAGACAAAGGAACCAAATACGAGATTTGATGGAATAAGTGGGGACAACATGTTAACCCCAATAAGGCAATGTTCAGTAGTTACATTGGAATCGTTACTTGACAATGTGTGGCGATTGATGTAACTTCATGGAACCATGTTGTGGCTGAGATTAAGACACTGATGTGGAGAGATATTACAGTAACATTATGATATCATTTTTTTAATTTAATAAGAATTAAATAATGAAACATTGACTTATACTTCATCATCTCTTATAGAGTGCATTTATTGTAGATAAATATCACAAAGACTATGTCTTAAGGGTTACTGGAAGGATTCATAGGGGTTATCGCAAAATTTCAACTAAATATCATCTTAAATATGCTAAAGGGAAAATAAAACTGGACCCACCTCTTATTTATGCACACTTGATAACCCAAGCATCATGGGATGCGTTTATCAACTGTCACGTGAAGAAGTATTTTTAGGTACATTGTGTCTCATAAAACTTTGTTTGAAGGTATGTGTATTCATCACTTTGATTGAAAATGTTTTATTTATGAAACAACAAATGAGTGCTAAAAATAAACAACAGGCATCAAAACCAGTGTACCCCTACCATAAAGCAAGGATGGGGTACACATCACTTGAAAAAAAATTGGTACTTATTTTAAATCTACCATAATACTTTTATGTGACATAAAAAAGAACAATAACTATGTTATTTTTTTATATGCTTCTTGAAGAGTCCAAATCTATATCCACTTCCATCCCACGCCATGTGTTATGGAAGGAGGTGTGTGTAACTAAAGATGGAAAAATAATACATGAAAACACACAAAAAGTGTGGGAAACATGTGTAAGTATGACATAATAAAAAAATTACTTTAAATAGATATTATATAACAATGATTACTTATTTTCCTATATTTTATATCAGACATAGTCATAAGAATCAAAAACACCCACACAAGATGCAGACATACTTTCAGTGGCCTTGAATAAGCCAGAAAAGTGCGGTCGCGTCAGAGGTGCGGGTTTTGGGGTGACACCCCGAACATATTTTGAGTAAAAAAACAAGCAGAGGATCAAACTAAGAAAATAAATAAGATGAGAGAAACATTAGCTATGTTTCCAGAATAATTACAATATAAGATACAATTCAAGAACAACTTGCACGTGAAGATCCCGCCCCACCCCCACCAGTTTTGAGGCAAGCCATTCCCCTAAAAAACAATTCTTAACTAAGGTAGTCAATTTTCTAGTAATTATTTCTGTGAAATGTGAATCAGATAGACAATAGACACTGATACCTTTCCTTTATTGATATTTTATAGGGTGAAAATGATTGTGATTTATATCTATAAAGACCCACCCATCACATTGTAGCGAGGGATACATTATTAAATATATAGAATGACATGCTACACAATAGAACACTCCTGATAGGTTATTCCAGAGTGTCAATTACTGTTTCCCTAGAGTTGAGAGTCGAGCTGCCTGTTCTAATTGATGATGCATATATTCATATGGTCGAACAAGATCTCAGAATATTCATCGCATGGCCATCACCTCTAGTAAAGAAACATGTCAACAATGAGGTATTCATTTCCAATATAATTTCAAGTTAAACCTTAAAAATTTAATGAAAAAAGGTCTGAAATGATGCATGTTATTACAGACGGACAAAGGGAAGGGGTGAAATGAAAGACCGATTCAAAACCATCTCAAAGATCAACCAACTAATCAAAATGATCTACCTAAATCACCTTAACCCCCCCATTATATATCCACATTTATTATCACTGAAAGATCATGTGGATACGAATTTGAAAGATGTCGGTACTAACATAATTTATTTTGAAGAAAATATGTATGGAGTGGAAGATCCAGACTTTATTGGTGTTGAGAGTGAAAATGAAATCCTCAATTATGAATAGTTAGGTGGCTCAGTTGTAAATGTTTACATGAGGTATGTTTTCATGATTTTATTTTCCAAAATTTGATATACTATAATAATTATGAATAAATACATTTCATATTTTTCATAGGCATATATATGAAAAACAATTGAAGGGATTTTCCCATGAACAAAAATTTGGAATCGTTAGTCCTCACGTCACCTCTATAGAACAATAAAACATAACATCCAAGAAAGAGGGTGAAATAGTGGCAGGACTGCTCAAATCATTTAACAGAAAAATTACAGATGACATAATCTTCTTAATACCAACGAAGTAGGGGTAAAACTCTACAATTTAATCATATCAAATATATTTTAATTTCTTTTATTACTTATTCTTTTTGTATTCTTAGGTTGCATTGGATTCTCATTGTGGTCAATTTAGATATTCCAAAGATTTATTTTTTGGATTCAATGCATGGATATCCAACACACCGACCACATATGATGGCATTTTCCAATTTTTAATACACAACATCCAAAATTTTAGAACTAAACATCTAGTAATATAATTGATATTATCTTTTAATGATGATTCTATTATGATAGGGTGGTGCGTGAATATCGTCTACATCATGGAATGATGTAAGGGGAAAAAGGACAAGAAACCCAACAAGTACTATGATTGGATAAGTATCAGGGTATATATAATAATACTTCACTATCCAAACACATATAAAAAAATTGATTATTTTTCTCAATGTTTCTATTGTTCCCGAAACAAAAAAATGGTAAAAACCCTGGTTATTATGTTTTTAAATTTATGAAAGAGATCATATTCCATGAAAAAACCAACATCCCTGAAGAGGTATTTTTGAAGATAATTGCTATTTAATTTGAAATACTTATTTATAATTTGTGTATTTATATTTTTCATTACTACCATGACTTCCGAAAATAGTCGTATTCACAAGATGATATGGATATGTTAAGAAACGAATGGGAAACATACATGATGGAAGAATGTAAAAATATAGAATGAAGATGGTAAAATTCTCAAATAATTTTGACTTTAATAATCTTGTATGCCTTATCTTTCTCTTTGTTTGATGGTAATGTTGTGATTTGAACAGGCTAAACGCCCCGATGAAAATCATGTCTGTTGGTGGTCCTTGTTTGTGCACTAAATGAATTTCATGTTGATTGGTTTTTTAAAAGAAATTAGTGGTCCTAATTTATAGGGTATGTGTGTTGTTAATAGACCACAAAAGATAACTAGTATCCAGAAGGGGTTTCACCATCCCTTGAGTTTTTTGTGACGTCTTGAGACATAACGGGAACATGAGCTTACTCCACTCTTCTTGTTTTTAACAACGAGAAAAGTTTTTCTCCAAAAAAATATTGATTCAATCTGCAACATTGGAAGTTCTCCTCTTTAGTCGACCCGGTGAAGAACCAACTGTCATATATTCATTCAGAGGTCCTGAATATATGATAGTTGGTTCTTTACTGGGTCGACTAAAGCTATGCTACAGAAGGAGGATGTTATTCTGTGTCAACCATACAGGGATCAAACTAGTGCATGATGTGACCAGTATGACTCAAATTGTATGTTTTCAGTTTGAAATGACGTTTTATTAAAAAAACAAAACCGGCATATTGAAAACTGAGGAAATACATTCTGATTATTTTGATAATATCAGACAATGATCTATCAGTCACTTGTGATGTGTAGTAATCAACCACACCTCAATTCGACGCACAGTGTCACCGATATGACTCCAAATGTATCTTATTGTTTAAAATTGACATTAATTCAATTAAAAAAACTCAACTGACATACTAAAAAATCGAGAAAATTCATTTGAATTATTTTGATACTTTAGGAAAACAATCCATGAGAGAGTTTTGATGTGTAGAAATAAACCCCAACTCAATCTGACGAACGGTGTGACCGGTATGACTAGAAGTGTCCACTATTAGTTTAAAATTAACTTTTTAGCTCAAAAAGTGTCACTCACTGAAAAACAAGAAAAAACACTATAATTATCTTCAAAATTAAGGACAATTATTCATCAGTCCTTTGTGACATTTATGAAGTAGTCTCACTTCAAACCAATGCACGATGTGACCAATATGACTCAAATGGCATGTTTTCGGTTTGAAATGACATTTTAGTAAAAAAAACACAACTGACATACTGAAAACTGGGTAAATGCATTTTGATTGGTTTGATACTTTAAGAAATTGATCTATCGACCATTTGTGACATGTAGGAATCAACCACACCTAAATATGATGCACGATGTCACCAGTATGACTCCAATTATTTAAAATTGACATTAATTCAAGTATAAAAACACAACTGACATACTGAAAACTGATAAAAATCATTTTTATTGTTTTGATACTTTAGGAAAATGATCCATAAGTCAATTGTGAGGTGTATGAATGAATCCCACCTCAATCCGATGAACGATATGATCAGTATGACTAAACATGTCTGATATTAGTTTAAAATTGACATTTCAGCTCAAAACGTGTCACTCACTGAAAACCAAGAAAACACACTTTTATTATCTTCAAAATTAAGGATAGAGATTTTTCAGTCCTTTGTGATGTGTATGAAGTATTCTTATGTCAAATCGATGTACGATACGACCGATATGACTCAAATTGCATGTTTTCAGATTGAAATGACATTTTAGTAAAAAAACACAAGTGACATACTGAAAAATAGGGAAATGCATTCCAAATGTTTTTATACTTTAGGAAAATGATCTATTAGTAATTTTTGATGTGTAGAAATCAACCTCAAATCAATCTGATGCACGGTGTTACTGTTATGACTCCAAATGTGTCTTGTTATTTAAAATTAATATTAATTCCAGTATAAAAACACAACGGACATACTGAAAACTGATCAAACGCATTCAGATTGTTTTGATACTTTAGGAAAATGATCCATGAGTCAGTTGTGATTTTTGGGAATCAATTGCACCTCAATCCGACGAACAGTGTGACCGGTATAACTAAAAGTGTCTGTTATCAGTTTAAAATTGATATTTTATCTCAAAACGTGTCACTCACTAAAAAACAAGAAAACACACTCTAATTGTCTTCAAAATTAAGGAAAGAAATTTGTAAGTCCTTTGTGACGTGTATGAATTAGTCTCCCATAAAACCAACGCATGATGCGACCTGTACGACTCAAATTATATGTTTTCAGTTTGAAATGATATTTTAGTAAAAAAACACAACTGATATACTGAAAACTGAGAAAATGCATTCGGATTATTTTGATAATTTAGGACAACGATCCATTATTCATTTGTGACATGTATCAATCTAACCCCACCTCAATATGATGCACGATGTGATCGGTAAAGCTCCAAATGTGTAATTTTTATTAAAAATTGACATTTTTAATGTATTCTTCATATTAATGTTTAATTTATTTATTTATAGTATTACTAAAGTAATATTTGTTTTTTATATAGGTGGAACCTTTTTCTCGAGTTGGGATGATTTTTTCATCGATTATTACCATCAGAGGATATTTTTTAGAGCGGACCACATACGTCAAAAGAGAAAACATCAATGTTTTTAACTGTTTTTTGGATAATTGTAAATGTAATTTTATAAAACATTGTTCAAAATGTATATATATATAGAAGTGTTTTTTTGCTATATACCATGAGTGAATAGTTTTTGTATTCATGATGTCAATTAAATGTATATAGCATCGTTTGTTAAACCTTTATGTGGACTGCTTTTTTTTTCATCATTTGCATCGTGTATGTGGTTCTTTTGTATATAATATGGGTGGTTATTTTTGAGGAGGATATTGCTAGTTTGTGAAGGTTATTTTTGCTGGTTTGGTAATTTTGGTATGTCGTTTGGGTATTGTTTATTTTTTGTAGGTTGGTTGGGTGTGCTGATATATAAGCATCACACCCAGGTAGGGAAGCCTTTATCAGTGCTAGTTGAAGCGCTGATAAATGAGGACTTTATTAGTGCTTTGAATAGAGTTGATAGGGGGGGGGAGCTTTATCAATGCTAAAAATAGCAGTGATAAAGGGGGCCCTCCCGTTAATAGAGGCTCGATTAAAAGTGTCCTTTTTAGTGGGGATAAATGATTTTTTAGCATTGATAAAATCCTGTTTTGTGGTAGTGATACTTATTATATATTTACCTTCAAAGATCAATGTCCCCAATTTCTGTTGAAGTTCAAGCAGGAAAAAAATATATATTCATATTATAATTTTAGGTTCAAGGAATCCTTAATCTTCTCCTCAAAAATTAGTTGTGATTCAAGCATTATAGTAGTTGGTCTTCCTCATAACCAGCGATCAGATCAAACTAAGGCAAAATATTTTCGATTATGATGATAACAATTCATGAGTAATTTGTTTTTCCTTAAAATAGGAACATCTGAAAGTCTTGAAGATATTAAAATTTAAACATGAACTCTGCAAGGATTTTTCTTGTTACTTCACAGGGATCATTATTCATAAGGATGGTCTTCAAAAAGGATCAAACTTCATAAGGATGATCTTCTTACTTCATAAGGATAAATCTTCTTTCCTTTGTACGTATCATTCTTCCTAAGAATGATATTCATAAGCATCAATCTTGGACTTGCGTAATCATCATCTGGTACTCCGTAAATGTCGGTTTGGATTTGTGTAAGGATCATCTTGGACTTGTTTAAGGATCATCTTGGACTTGCGTGAGCATCATTCGGGACTTCGTAAGGATGAATCTTTGTAAGGATCAAGACAAAATTAGAATGTCCAACATCGGGTATTCGGTACTCAACCTGTTTTCATTCATAGTTTAGTTCATATGAGATTTATAAATGAATTAAATTAATTATTAATAGATCATTAACTATAAATTTATAAATGACTATAAAATTATAATAAAAAAACGAAAATGAGTAGTAGTCAAATAATATATTCAACAACTCTGTGTGCGGGAAGCTCATTGGGTGCGTGTGCGATACAAATTTGAATTTAAATCCACAAAAATGTGCTAACGGCTTGTGTGTGAAACATATGCTTTTCTTGAGGCCCACCACCGTTTCCCTCCCCGTTCCCGGCTTCTAATTCCTCCACGCCTACCTATAATTCTCCCACCTCTGCTGGCAGGAGCTCCACACCATCCTCACTACCTTTAATCCCCACTCTTGTGTCTGCTTCCCTCTTCACAATGATGATTTCTCCGGTACCCACCACCGCCGACCCAGCCAACACCACCAAGAGAGCCTGCCCAACGGCGACCTCCATTCATGTTCATCACACGCACTGTCCTTTCACAACCACTGGCACCGTTCAGTTCCTCTCATATATCTCTCTCTGCATGCATGCAGATCTTTTCGATAGATTCAAGGACGAGGAAGGGAGGTTCCATGAACGGATCTTCCAGGGGAACATCAAGGGGTTGATGGAGCTATACGAAGCTTCATATTATCACATACAAGGGGAAGATTTACCTCTAAAGATTCATCAGCAGTAGTAGGCATGGAGAAACCTGCATGAGTTGGATGAAGGCTCTGCGAGAATTAATCGAGTGCATTGTAACATATTCCCATCAATCCACGAAATCACAAATGAAATCACCAACAATGTTTTTAACAAAAAAGGATGGAACCATGGTAGTTAAAATCGAGAGTCTACAGTACGAGTCTACCCTGTGAGCCAGGCGAGTTTACACCGAGTCCAAATATTCTATACACGAGTTTACCACGAGTCTACTAGTTTTCTGGTGAGCGTGAACAGTAAACTCACTGAGTTTGACTACCTTGGATGGAACTCGCTGCATTCCCAGCGAAAGGTGGTTCATTTAGACATTGATGTTTCAACAAAGTTGATTTTTTCCATTTATCTATGATTTGGAGTTGACATGTGGAACCATTTTCTCAATTTTGTTTATATATCAATCATAGTGGGTCAATTTATTCAATGCCTTTCTAGTGGGAGCAAAGTGGTTTGCATCAGGTGATTGTCTGAACGCGGAGGAATACTTGATGAATGGGATTATGAGCACAGGCGCACATTTTGTTTTGATTCACATGTTCTTTTTGTTAGCTACAGACATAACCCAAGAAAAGGTAGACTATGTGGATGCGATTCCTGACATAATATCCTCAACAGCAACAATCTTGCGCCTTTAGGATGACTTGGGGAGTGCAAAAGTAAGTTCATATATAATGTTTCATTTAAAACCAAACTATTCTTACATTTAAATTTTTGATAATTCAATCATATCATATCACATGCTGGTAATGTAGTTTCTCTCAATTTAAATTCTTCTAGATCTAGATATATCCTTAATTAAAATGATCAAAATTCAAAATGTTTGATAACAATGATATCCAAATAATGGTTCCCTATAAAAATAAAGAATCATAATGTATATCATACCATCGTTGGTGATATCATTCTAGGTTAGCCTATTATTATAATATGTGAACATTGAATTAATGAATTGCAGGATGAGAATCAGGAGGCCCACGATGGATCTTTTATTAAATACTATATGAGAGAGAAACCCAACATTTTTGAGTCCATGGCACGCAAACATGTTGAAAAAATGATTTCCGATGCTTGGGTGAACCTTAACACATCTTGTCTCTCACCGTCTCCATTTCCAATAGACTACAAGAAGGCATGCCTCAATCTTGCTAGAATGGTGCCCTTTATGTATAGTTATGATGAGAGTTATTCTCTCCCACTCCTACGGGAGCACATGAAGCCACTTCAAATCAACGGGTTATCACAAGATGCATGCTGACCTCCTTTGCATGTCTCTTCACACTTTCTTTTTGTTTTTTGTTTTTTTGTTTTTCTATTTTTCTTTATAAAACGACAGTTGTGCACCCATTACTTTTTAAATAAATTGGCTGATAAATGTTATTATTTGTTATCATTTTTTAATTTTTATCATTTTTTTTATTTTTATCTTTTTATAATTTATAAACTATAATCTATTAAATTTTATGATTCAAACTATTTAATAAGAAAAATATGAGTTCCTTTAACTTTGGTTATCAAAATTTCCTTAAAAATTTATTTAAACAAACTAAACAATAATCATCCATTGAGAGAGTAAATGTGAAGGGTGTCTGAGATGCAATGACATGAAACTGAGAAGGTGGGTGTAAATATGTGGAGAACTAAATCAAAAATCTTTAAATATTAAGTTTTTACTTTTATAAAAACCATGAACATGATCATGTTTTTGGAATAATAAAATAAATCAATTCAAACAAAATATATCAAAATAGAAATTCTAGAAAATAAATCTTGAACTACAAGATATTTCATTTAACATGGTTCGCTCTAAAGGTGGATACCTTCATCCATATTGTTTCATAAAATAACATTATAAACTTTTTTATGTTTTAGAAGGCCATATAATTTAGTTTAATATAAATCCCAAATGATCAATGCATATCCTTATAATGGATTACTATATATGGAACTAACAAATAAATATAGAATACCACGATAAGAATGAATATAAGTATTTCAAAACTTATGGGGAAACATTGATGAATAATCATCTTATTCCTCTTATTTAGTTCGACTAACACCCCTACTCTTTTCTCAGCTTACTGAATGGTTTATGTATTTTCTTAATTTTTATAGATATGTGAAATCCATATAAGTTAATTATTGTCTGTTGAATTTATGATTCAGGTTAACCCTACATACAATGAGTAACACTCAATTTCACACATGACATTTTTTCTTCGAATTCCATATTGTCACCACCAACAGTACTACAGAAACCTGAAAATTGAGTGGTAGACTTTATCAATGCTTTCAATATGTATTGATAAATCCATATTTATCAGTACTAAAAGTAAGTGTTGATAAAATTTTAACTTTATTTTCACATATTTTAGAATTGATAAAATTAATCTAATAAAATCAAAATTTAAGAATATATATGAATTATATATATACATGTACGTATGTATTAAAATTAAATCTTCATAAATATTATATTTATATTTATATGTCTCCTTCTTTCTCAAATCATTTTTTTAATTTTCCAATAATCATTTTTAAATTGAGTGGGAACCAATTATAGGAAGCAATTCAAACCCAAATGACCAAATCACCAAGAAACTGTAAACCATTAGCCAATCGAACAATCCCCAATAATAAGCATACACAAAAACAGATGGTCCATCCCTTCCATCCATGTCAATACTTTCCCCCACTGGTACCTATAAGAACCCATGTCCATGTGAGATATGGAATTCAGGGGGAATTTGAATTGTCAATTTAATAGACGGTCCGTTTTGAGAACCAAGACTTATAGCGGTATTCCGAGAGTTTGTACACCTTAAAAGGATGTTTTGGACGTTGAATGGCATTCGGGTGGTGATCGAGAGTATCATGAGAGCTTTAGAGAAAAGTCAGGTGTTGGAGGCCACAACTTGTACCCTCTAGATCACTAGTGCCCATGCTAGTGGCCTTGCCGGCCTACTGGGTCCACCAGCGAGCTGATAGGCCAGCCAGTGGCTTGACTAGCCGGTTGCGCACACCAGTGAGTGGATGTATCAGTACTGGATAGTCGGTGAAAATTAAAGGGGGGAGGGGGATTCCATTCCCCCCACCTCTTATGTTTTTAGAAGGGGAAGCCCTCTTTCCCCCTCCCTCCTGCTTATGTGGACTATGGGTGCACTACTAAACATGAAACCTTTAACGGAACTAGAATAGATCTTTATCAACACAAAAAACACTGAAAATATGAGCACCTTAAAAATCCTCAAGCCTTTATCAACGCTTCTTTTAGTGTCGACAAAGGACCATCTTTATCAGCACCGCCGCCCAGCTAACCAACACCACCAAGAGTGTGTGCTGTACAACAGCCACCATTGATGTTCATCACATGCACCATCCTTTCACAACCACTTGCACCGTTAATCTCTTCTCACTTATCTATTGTCGGATTTCTGTGTTATATGCTATTGGTAAGAAGAATTAGTAAATGAAAGATGCACTCTACCTAGAAGATTCACATAAGGTCAAGCATGTCAGGCAATTGCTTGAAGTAGTGGAAAAAGGTGGGTCGGTTGATGGGATGGAGATGGTCGATTCCATCCAATGCCTTGGGATAGAACACCACTTACTATCTGAGAATAGAGCACTCCTGAAGTCACAATTCCTGAATTGCTGCGGCAGTGGGGATGAGGACGATCTTTTCGAGGCTGCGCTTTGGTTTTAACTACTTAGACAGTAGGGATATCACTCTTCGCCAGGTATGAATCATTTTTGGATTAGAGAAATTAGTGGACTTTGTTATGGATGATGAATGAGAGCACACTCAAATGGTGGTTCATATGTTTTTGATATATTCAAGGATTAGGAAGGGAGCTTCCATGAACGACTCTTTTATGGGAACATCAAGGGGTTTATAAAGCTGTACAAAGCTTCATATTACGACAAAAAAGGGGAAGATATACTGGTGGAAGCTATAGATTTTAGCAGGAGGATGTTAGATTCCAGGATGGGAGAGCTTGTTCACGAATGAGCAGAAGCTATACGGAGCGCACTAGGGCATCCCCAGCATAAGAGCCTCTTGAGATTTACCTCAATATTTTCCTCAGTAGCTGTCTTCATGGAGAAACTTGCAAGAGTTGGATGAAGGATCTGCGAGAATTAGCCGAAACGGAGTCCAGTATGTTGCAGTCATTGCACTAGAGAAAATTTCTTCAGATATCTTGGCATGTTCTACATTAAAATCTATGAATTGGTCTACATCCCAAAAAACTATTTCATTTACGTAGTTCATTTTGTATTATTATTTTGTAAAGTGGAAAAATTCACTATATAATTGTTTCCATGTCAACTCCAAAAAACTGAATTCTATTACTCAACGGTAACATAGATTCACACAGTTACCATTACCAGGATTAATTATCGCAATGATGTGTGTATCCCACACTGCACTTTTACATTATCTAATGATGACTAATATCAAATGAAAATTGATATTATTTAACATTGTTATTTAAAATGAAACGCATATGGTGGGATAACATGGGTTTGGCCAAGGAATTGAAGCCCACTAGAAACCAACTCCTAAAATGGTACATGTTGTCCATGGTTTCTCTAGAGGATCCTGCATTATCAATGGAAAGGATGGACCTTAACAAGACCATCTCCCTAATATTCATCATATATGATATTTTTTTTATATGATCGGGACCCTCGATAATCTTGTCATTTTCCCCCAATGTGTCAACAGGTAATAAATTATGCTTGATACCCATTGAAGTTGATGGTTTATAAGTTCATGATTCTTCAACCGAATACTTTGGCCACGTATTTTTTATATATATTTAAACATTTAATGAGGTTCTTTATAGATGGTAATTCCCTCATCAACTTCCATGGTATATGGGAATATGTTACAATTTACTCAATGAAATCACCCAAAATGTTTTCAACATAAATTGATGGAACCCACTGCCTTCCCTACGAAAGACAGTTTTTTTAGACATTGATGTTTCACCAAAGTTGATTTTTCCCCATTATTTGTGATTTGGAGTCAACATATGGAACCATTTTATGAATTTTGTTTATATATCAATCATAGTGGGTCAATTTATTCAATGTCTTTCTAATGGAAACAAAGTGGTTTGCATCAGGTGACTATACAAAGGTAGAGGCGTACTTGATGACTGAGGAGTGAGCTCAGGTGTGCATGTGGTTTTGATTTACATGTTCTTTTTTCTAGCTACAGACTTAACCCAAGAAAAGGTAGACTATGTGGATGTGATTCATAACATAATATCCTCAACAGCAACAATCTTGCATCTCTGAGATGACTTGGGGAGTGAAAAAGTAAGTTCATATATAATGTTTGATTTCAAACCAAACTTTTTTACATTTAAAAATTTGATAATTCAATCATATCATATCACATTATGGTAATGAAGCTTCTCTCAATTTAAATTCTTCTATACCTAGACATATCATTAATTAAAATGATCAAAATTCAAAATGTTGGATAAGAATGATATCCAAATAATGGTTCTCTATAAAAATAAATAATAATAATGTATATCATATCCTCGTTGGTGATATCATTCTAGATTAGCCTATTACTATAATATATGAACATTGAATTGATGAATTGTAGGACGAGAATCAGGAGGGCCACAATGGATCTTTTATTATGTACTATATGAGAGAGAAACCCAACATTTTTGATTCCATGGCACACAAACATATTGAAAAAATGATTTATGATGCTTAGGTGCACCTTAACACAGCTTGTCTCTCACCGTCTCCATTTCCAATAGACTATAAGAAGGCATGCCTCAATATTGCTAGAATGGTTCCCTTTATGTATAGTTGCGATGTGAGTTATTTTATCCCACTCCTATGGGAGCACATGAAGCCACTTCAAATGAATGGGTTATCACTAGATTCATGCTGACCTCCTTTGCATATCTCTACACACTTTTTTTTTTTTTTCTATTTTTCTATTGTTATCTATAAAATAATAGTTGTGTTCCCATTACTTTTTAAATAAATTTTCTAATAAATGTTATTATTTGTAATCATTTGATAATTTATAATATATAATAAATTAAATTTTATGATTCAAACTATTTAACAGAAAAAATATGAATTCTTTTAACTTTGGTTATCAAAATTTCCTTGAAAATTTATTTATACAAACTAAACAATAATAATCTAATGAGATAGGAAATGTGAAGGGTGTATGAGATGTGATGGCATGAAACCAAGAAGGTGGTCATAAATCTGTGTAGAGAGAAATCCAAATTCTTTAAATATTAAGTTTCACTACTAAAAACTAGGCCTTTAACATTGCTGATATTTATCAACGCTAGAAAAAAATACTGATAAATAGCATATTTATCAGCGCTAAAGAAAGAGCTGATAAATTTAATCTTTTATCAGCGCTTTTTTAGTGATGATAAAGGAAACCTGTATCAACACTTTATTTTTAGCATTGATAAAGGGTATCTTTTATTTGCGCTTTATTTTTAGTGTTGATAAGGGGTATTCTTTATCAGTGCTTTATTTTTAGCAGTGATAAATAGTACTTTTTATGAGCGATTTATTTTTAGTGCTGATAAATATTTATTTCATCAGTGCTTTTTTAGCAGTGATAAAGGTCTAAATAAATAAAATTAAATAATTAAATAAATAAAAAATAAAAAATGTATTTATTAAAAAAATATTAAAAATTTTATTAATTAAATAATTATTGATAAAATGAATAGATTGATTATACATTATTAAATATTAAACTTTTATTAATTAGATAATTATGATAATTAATGTTATTAAATTGTATGTATTAAATATATAGATATATATTAATGTATATAAATATGATTTATATATTAAAAAATATTTATGCGCTTTACATTAAATAGTCATATATTTATTGAATAATGGTTTATAATTAAAAATTAATATGAATTAAAAATATTAACTAATTGCATAGTACTCGACATATAATTGAATGTCATTTGATTTTTCAATTTAATATAGATCGAATGTGTGTTATATTGATTTCACATATATGTAATTAATGCATTTTTATATATTAAAATGCACACACACACAACTTACCCATTTTTTCAATATTGTTAAAGTGTACTTATTCTTAATTTATTCAATTTCACTCATTTTTAACATATATACATGCACTTAAAATTAGATATTCATTAATAATGTTAAAAAATATTTTTAAATTTTTTTTATAAATAAATATATTTATAAATGCACGTTTACAATATTTATACATTTATATATTTATAATTATAAGTAGATAAATATTTTTTAAAAAGTGTTTATATAATTATAAATAAATAATTATATATATTTAAATAATTATTAAATTTATAATAAATTTAATTAAATAATGAATATATTTACTATATTTATATTTATTTATTAAATATATATATATATTTATAATTATATATATATAATGATATAAATATTATTTTTTTAAAATATTTCTATAATTATAAATAAATAATTATAAAATTATAATAAATATATTTAAAAATGAATATATGTGTAATGCCCCAACCCTAGTTACCCAGAGTTCATGCATTATTACATAACATTGACATGATCACAAGAGATCAAGTCTCAACAGACCGATTAGTTTAGTAGACTTGAAAGTACTAGATACATACATAAGTTTTACATTACATCATGAAGTAAAAAAAACAACAACATTGTTTCCCCTTTGAACACACTCATATCCCTTAGCCTATCCCTACAGGCCAATCATAATATATTTCTTCACATCCTGGAAAAATGAAAACATAATAAAGGGGTGAGCTCAGATGCTCAGTAAGGATAACAATATAGCAGAAACTATCATAAATAAGTATAAACATTTAAGACAATGTATAAGACTAAAACACAAGCCTTTTAAACTTAAACTTCAGCATAATATGGAAAAGATAAATCAAATAATGCCATTTACTTATTCATATGAATATTATACTAGTCTAATAATCACATGTAATATCAATAGTTAATTTCATAATGATGGAATACATAATGTCAGACATCATAACCACATAGTCAAGGCCTCGTGCCAAGACTAAAAATAATAATTTTGTCAAGGCCTTGTGCCAATACACTAGTTTGTCTTATGAGAAATATCCCCTTTTTCTTGTAAATATTTAAAAGTCTCACTATTTATCAAGAATCCATTTAAAAGATATTTTTTGGAATCAAAGTGTCCCATACCAATTTGAAACTTTTGAAAGGAATTTTAGTTTTAAAACATTCAGGTCCATATAAATAAATCCTTAAAACCATTTTTAAAACACGTACATTAATGAGAAATATTTAGAAGAATAAATATTTAAAACATTTAAAATGATGTTTTAGTTAAAGAGTTCCTAACTAAATGAAGGATGCTTGAATACAATAATTGAGGAATAAAATTAATCAAGACATTATAATATCATGAGAATAAATGGATTCATGATATAATATGTCAAAGGATAGTATATACACCATATAAAAGTGAATTGGTGCATAATAATAAAAAAGTCTCAATGGACAGTAAATTGGGACGAAATCCATTATAAAGACCGTATCCCTAGACTAAGGATAAATCAATTACATAATTATGTGTGATAAATATAAATACACTCAATATGATTGGATATTTAGTGTATATCAATCAGAGGACATTCACACGTATTGTTGTAAAAACAACCAATGACTTGGATGTTTAACTCAATGAATGGAAATTGAGTTAAGATTACACTTATCAAGTTCATATCAATGACTTGAGAATTTATAAATGGATTTATTATGTGTATGAAAAGTATATCCACCCAAATGGGAGTATAAATTACTATATAAATAAATAAATAGCGATTTCACACATAATCTTGGAGTAAAATAATCATTAAAGTGTGCGTAAAACCAAATGAGTGGAAATTGAAATTAGAAATTCCCTTAACGATTTGGTAACTTAAGAAACATACATCCCATGAGAGAAGGATCATATAATGAAGATCTAAATACCCATAAATTAAATTAAATTATATAAATAATACAATCATGGGCAGTACATACACCACACAAAAGGAAATAGTTGCCAATATAGCATGAATATCACGAGAATAGAAAGTGAAATGAAAAACCCTTACCTTGTACTTTTCCTTAGTCGAGGGTACGTTAAAATACTGTATAATAGTTAAATAATTGTTATTAAATTATACAAGAACCACATACCTAAATATGATATCATATATGATCTTCTAATATTGTTTTGTTAAAAATACACTACTACAAATATGGCTTTTATCAGTGCTAAAAATGTCCATTAACAGCACTATAGAAAGCTCTATTAATGCCAGAGAAGATAAAGGGGGGGGGGGGGTTCCCTTTATCAGCGCTCCAAAAAGCGCTGATAAAATGGTCTTTTATCAGCGCTGATAAAAATAAAAAAAATAAAAAAATTTAAAAAATTTAAAAAAATACTGCCAATCTCAAGGGGGGATTTTTACAGCGCTTGAGAACCCCTTTATCAGCGCTTTCCCGCACCTCCAGTGCCCTCCCGCACCGCCTACACCCTTTATCAGTGCTAGCCCTTTAAATCAACCTTGCGCGCGCACCCGTGCCTCCACCCGGATTTGATCTCGAGACCTCCACCCTGCGCACCTAAAGCCTTTTCCACTACCCTATATTGATTTTTTCTCTTATTCATGATATATCTATTTATTTATATATATATTTATTTATATTTATTCGTATAGTAATATATATTTATATTAATATATATAGTTATATTAATATATACATATAGTTATATTAATATATGTATAGTTATATTAACATATGTATAGTTATATTAATATATAGTAGTTATATAAATATTCATACATTAGTATTTTAAATAAAATGGATATTAGTTATTATTTAGATAAAGCTAATATATTTTATATGTAAATATGTTTAATTATTTATATAAAAAATTTAATTTTTAGGTGTGAATATATAAAAAATATGTACATATAGTTATATATTTGATTATAAATAGCAGTTCATTATAAAAAAGGATGAAATTTCAAAGACATAATATCAATATGAATGTAATACCTTGGAATAAATTCAGTCCCCACCAAAAAAATCCAATAATACCTCCTTAAATGAGGTTGAAAATCCACAAAATGTTAAAAAATCTGGGTACCCCAACTAAAAACTACGTTTTGGAGGCCTTATGGGCCTCTTTTGGCCTCTAAAATCCCTTTACCGAGGTTTCCTGGTCATAGAGACATAGATCTCGTCGCAGGCTTCGATTTGATATGTGGTAGAGCTCAAACGGACACCCGGATCAAAAGTTATGGCCGTTTGAAGTTCGATTTGTGTTTTCAACATATTTTGGATCTTTGTTTTAGTTTTTTTAGTCTTCAAATTGTTATTAAATGACTATAAATCCATAATAATTAGAAAATTATTAATTAAAAATATTTTTTAAATTTTTTAAGAAGCCATTTTCACTAAATATCTTATATATTAAGTATAATAAGTGTAAATGTATATTTATACGTATCTAAAATATAGTTAAAAATTATATATTATATTTATATCAATATAAAAATATAACTATATTTATATATTAAATTTTTTAAATATTTTTTGAAGTCGACCCTTTATCAGTGCTTTTTCGTTAGTGCTGATAAAGGGGTGGCGCTGGCCTTGCCCAGTTTTGTGGTAGTGATATTTCAGTAGTATCATTGTTTCGGGTGTTAACTGATTCATTTTCCTTTATATGTTTTGTTACGTTAGTCATATTTGTTATAGATAGGATATATTTGATTCATATATAGAATTATATTAAGTTATTAAACATTATTTTTAATCATAAAATGAAAATTATTCTTGAATGGTTATGACGGGGAATGAATCTCATCGCGTTCGTGGAGACTGTAATTTGTACGTACGCACGAGCAAAAATATCATTCTATTGATGGGGAAATTGTATGTAATTGGATGTTATATCATATATAAAGAATAATTAACATGTTATATTTATTATTTAAATCCATTATACTCATTATTATACTTATCCAAATAATTAAATGTTGAATAACAAACTACACCATGATGTGTAGACGGTAAGCCGTACGTACTCACATATGGTGACTATGTCATTCATATGATGGATAGAATAATGAATATGGTTGTACCATATTTATAATAACATCAAAGTATGTAGAAGGTATTGTAGTTATTATTTTGTTATGAAAACAATAAATAAATAGTAAGTGGAAGTATAAAAGAACTTTGAAAGAGGTGATGAAATTATTACCTTTTCTTTAGGTGCTTCCTTTTGATTTGATCAAAAGGGATCCTTGGGTTGGATTTATGATCAATGTAAGGCCTCTAGGATGAAGTGAGGGTATTTGGGAGGATATTTGAGTAGGGGTTGGCCAATCCAAATGGATTTGGAGGTTTGAAATTAATAGAAGGTGAAGTACCCTTTTATAAGAGAGGTGATGGCCACTTTAGGAAAAGCTCGAAATATTATTTTATTATAAAATAATTTTCAGTTTATAATGGTTCCAAATGGATTTATTTCGAGGATAATGTGGGGATGGGTTTAAATATTCCCAACCAATAGGTTTTAGGTAGGTTTAGGTCACAATATTAACCTTATCATTTAAATTTAATTCTTAGTTAAATAGTTTAACTTTTACCATGTTTCCGGTATTTTTATATTACATGGTTAATAAAATTACAATAAAATGACAAGAGAACCTAAAGTGGTTCATTAATTACATATCTATAATTATATAATTCATTTTTCAGAACCTTATATTTTTTGGAATATTATATTATTTAATAATATAGAATTAGTTTCAAAAACTCATTTATGTCAATTTTGACACTATTTAGTATTTGGTTTCTGTGGATGTCAAAAAAACTTGATTGCTTCAAAAAAATACATTTAATCAACACTAAAATGTAATATTAACCTAAAAAATTAGTTTAATGCATAAAAACTCTCAATTTACATTTATTTTGATATTTATAATATTAATTATTTTAATATTACATTAATAAGGTAATTACTGCATAATCATTGTGTCATAAATAAATTTAATTATTTAATGGATAAAAATTATAAATAAAATACCATGATATATGAAATATTTTTAGCTTTCTAATTAATATTTATAGTCAAATTTATCTTATGTATAACCATATATTAAAAATGATTTAGTTATTAAACTTTGAATTTTACACTTTTAACTCTTCTTTAAATAAAATAATAATAAATGTATTAATCTAATCCAAGTGGATAAAATAGGATCATAATTTATTTATAAGGCCTATTTTGGTCTAGAAACACCTATACAATAGAATTTGGACATGTGTTATGGTAATTATAATATCATTTTTACCTTTATTACCCTATTTACTTTTAACCGTGGTAAATAAAATTCAAAAGTTACTATTCACCAAAAATTATTTTCATCCAATTGAACCACATTTTAATTACAGATTTCAACCGTGTCTCTCATATTTTTTAAATTCAATTCACAGAAACGGTAAAATTATGTTTTATGCAAATTTGCAAATGTACCTAGAAGGTGAGTAAAAGATGTTAAAAATTTCAATAAAATTTTATAAATCTAATCTTATTATAAAATGACTTAAATGAATTAAATTGAACTAATATAGGTATCATGTATCTATTTTTACTTTAAAATAAATTTAAATAAAAATAATTATTATTTAAATAAAAGTCGGTTTTAAACAATAACGCAGTGTTTTTCACTATTCATCAAAAATTGAAAGTTTTCAGAAAAATACCAAAAATTTAACCTAAGATAATTTTGATATTATGAATTTAATAATGATTTATATTTTTCCAAATTCAAGATATTTAAGTTTCATTAATTAATTTATAATTAATTCTCGTTGTGAAAACCAGAAAGCGGGTTTTTAAGAAGTAAAAACTATCAAAATATTGACATGTGTTTATATCCAATTTAAATGTGAAATTACTTACAATGACCAAAATTGTATAAAATTATAAAAATATAATCTATATATACTCTAAAACCAATTAATAGGATAATCTAAAAATACAAATAAATTGGATAAAAATGCAGTTTTGAATTAAAACGCAGTTTTTTTCACTATTCATTAAAAAATTAAACTTCTCATAAAGTTATCAAAATTTCACCCTAATATAATATTGGTATTATGAATTCAAAAATTAAGTCAATTTCACCAAATTTAATTTCTAATAGTTTCTAAAATTAATTTTTTTTATGTTCACAAAAGAACATAAGAAGTAGTTCCTTTATCAAAATAGTACTTATATTTTAATGAAACTTATACAGTTCCTTATAAATATGGTTTATTTATATGATAGAATTATAAATGACATTTAAAAATTATTTTTTACTATTCATGTTACTATATTTAATTTTTATGTTATAAATATATCAATTGAATTATTAAAGTGTTGTTTTGCAGAAACACAATCTTCCATATAATGTAATCCAATTTAGTGTTGCATGTAGTATAAGCTATTGAATTAATTTAATGATATAACTTACTATGAAATATTTTTGTTTTACATTCTCCCCTCCTCCAAATAATTTTTTCCTCAAAATTTAAACTCAGAAACAAAAACTAGGGGTTTGACATTTCAAAGCATCTTTGTTGAAATCCCACATCGGATAAAGAGTCAATAAAATTATCAGTTTAAAAGAAATAAATAGAAGTAAAAATGTCACCTGAGATAACCCATACTAGGGTTCCATGTAGAAAAACATGGATATGGAAGATAAAACTAACCATCAAGTTGTGATGGAGAGTGATAGAAAACATGATCCGAAGAAAGTTAACTACTAGAAAACCATAAAATTGTGATGGGTTAAACGGTCTTTGATTACCGAGTAGAAAGAGTAAAAGAACAATGATTTTGTTTTAAGTTACTTTTAATAATATTTTTGGAATTTATTTATGATATTGACTAAGAAAACAAGGATATATACTTACTTTTCAAGTAGAGTTTCATCCTTTAATAAATTTCTACCACAAACTCATCTTTTCTCCAAACAACGAGTATTCAAGACGACTTGGTCACACCTGAAGCTCTAGAATCAACTTTTAGAGAATCTCATAATCCATAAAAGATGAACTATATATTTCCCTTATATTTAGACATTAACCAAAACCAAAATGGTTAGTACAAGATCAGATGATCCCCAAAAAGGGTAATCCTTTATAGAAATAAATACTACTCTTAATCTCCAAAATTAAACAAACAAAACCCAAAGTTCAACAAAGACCACTAAAAAAAATTGTCCTTAAAATTATTCAAAATAATCGAAACTACGTTTGGAACCCAAAATTGAGAAGGATTTGATCACATAGTCTTCCATGATAAATCTTAACATTTATCTCCAAATAACATCGACTACTCTTAAATTCACATACTTAAAAGTAATTAACCTATTCACATATTCTCTATGATAGGTTAATCATTTCCATAAATAACCCAAATCACTATAAGTCCACGATAAAAAATCCACCATTACTTCTCAAATGAAATCCCATAGTATTATATTTTCCTTAGGGATATAGTGTTCCCAAAAGAGCGAACATCTTCCAAAATAACATTTATCACTTAATCACCAAATCATTTTCCTATACTAAGGATAAATCATATGTTCCCAAAATCAACATATTTTTGATCCATAAAATCATTTAACTAAAAAGAATCAGTCATACTAACCAGAGACTTCACGTAGTCTAGTGGTAGGCGATAAATCACAGTCGCACTTTGGTTGTGGGTTTAATTCCCACACCTTTGACTGACACGATGGGTTGTCACATGGTCTGTGTGTTGTCCATTTTCAAAAACTATATAATTTTATAAAATTCCAAAAAATGAGATAAATTCCTCAAAAATAACCATAACATATTTTAACCACAAATGTTATCTCATACCTTTCATTTTCTTCCCAAAAAATAATGACCTATAATTGAATCAAATTCAAGGATCATATAAACCAAAATGGTTCTTTATAACTATATCCACAAAATAAAAGTTAAGTATTCCTCAAATATAATTCTCACATAACAAACTATAGGGTTACACATACAAGAGAAAATTATTCCAAAGTAATCTCATCAACAAAGAGCATTAATACTTTTAAACATTTTTCCAGCCAATTATTTCCATATAGGTTCTTCCTTGACTTAGAGGTTATCATATAGAATAGAAAATTGACTCAGGTAATGAAAAGGTCCCCTATATTTATGGAAAATGATTGTAAATAGATTCTTAGGATCATTTTTATTTTTTTCCACAGTATTCTTCATTTTTCCTTTATAGTTATTTACTTTATGTACTTCTTTCCCACATATAAAGCATTTCTTTGTTCCATTGAGACACTTTATTAGGTGTGTCCTTCCACATTTCTTACATGATGGAAAATGAGATATCTTTTCTTCATGGTCTCCACTACTGTATCTCTTATCATTCCTTGATTTTCTCTTCTTTGTTGAGTTCAGGAGTTGGTTAATGTATATGTTGTTGATCATATTTTTGGAAATTTGATTTGGCATGAACATGATATCTTTTACACATATCAACATTTCATTTCATTTCTCATTTTCACCACAGTTCCCACCTTGTACATCATGTTCAATGTTACTATGAATTCCTTAGAATCCATCCATTGACTAAAACCAGAAATCAGAGTGTGGGTAACAATAGTCATAAAATCATTTATAGAATATCATGACACCTTATTTTCAATCTAAAATACCTTATGATGAACCAAGGTTATTTATTCTCATATTATATTAAAATCCTTCAAATCAGTTTTTAAAGAAAACATGAATTATCCTAATCATATTCCCCAGGAGTGTCAATACTAAGAGTGCAGCAAGTCTCGTTGTCGTGTACCAGGATCCCCCAGGTCAAGCCCAAAACTCATTGTCGGAGTTTTCACTCCTAGGTACATTTGTTCCAGATCCACCACTACCTGTTTGTATCCAAACAGGGATGTAATTTCTTGGAAATCCCACATAATATTTACACTAAAAAAGTTTTGGATGTTCTTCTATATTAATCCTCAAAGTCTATCTTAGGGTAATGTTATCTAATCAGAGTTTATCTAAATCTAGTTTCCAAGGGTTGTACTAAACTTCCTCTGATACCAACTCTAACTCCCCAACCCTAGTTACCCAGAGGTGGTGCATTATTACAAAACATTGGAATGATCACAAGAGATTAAGTCTCGAAAGACCCATTAGTTTAGTAGCCTTGTAAGTACTAGATACATACATAAGTTTTACATTACATCATGTAATAAAAAAACAAAAACATTTTGTACCCTTTGAACACGCTTATATCCCTTAGCCTATCCCTGTAGGTCAATCATAATATACTTCTTCACATCCTGGTAAAAAGAAAACATAAGAAAGGGGTGATATCAGATTCCCAGTAAGGATAAAAATATAGCATAAACTATCATAAATAAGCATAAACATTTAAGGCAATGTATAAGACTAAAACACAAGCCTTTAAAACTTAAACTTCAGCATAATATGGAAAAGATAAATCGAATGATTCCATTTAATTTTTCACATGGATATTATACTAGGTGAATTATCGCATGTAATATCAATAGATAATTTCATAATGATGGAATTCATAATACCGAACATCATAACCACAAAGTCAAGGCCTTGTGCCAAGACTACAAATAATAATTTTTTCAAGGCCTTGTATCCAGACACTTGTTTGTCTCATGAGACCTACCAATGCATTCAGGGGCTATAGCAGGCCCCCCCCCCGTCAGTTACTAAGTCCAATTCATTCCTCATATGAAAAGGGTGAAACATAAACTAAACATTCATATTAAAACAATCATACAAAATGTCAACACTTTAACCACAAACCATGAATGGTATAAAAATAGTACATCCACAGTCAAACATAACTCATAAAATACAATATGTAAGATTGTATTATAATAAATCAACATCAATCAAGAATAAAATAAAATGAAATATATTTACATAGATGAAAATAATCAGTAAAACTATTTGAGAGAAATAAACTTTTTTTCTTGAAAACATTTAAAAGTGGCACTATTTATCAAGAATCCATTTAAAAGAGATTTTTTGGAATCAAAGTGTCCCATACCGCTTTGAAACTTTTAAAATGAATTTTAATTTTAAAAAATTCATGTCCATATAAATAATTCTTTAAAACCATTTTTAAAACATGGACATTACTGAGAAATATTTAGAATAATAAATATTTAAAACATTTAAAATGATATTTTAGTTAAAGAGTTCCTAACCAAATATAAGATGCTTGAATACAATAATTGAGGAATAAAATTAATCAAAACATTATAATATCATGAGAATAAATGGATTCATGATATAAAATGTCAAATGATAGTATATATACTATATAAAAGTGAATTGGCGCATAACAACAAAGAAGTCTTAATGGAATGTAAATTGAGATGAAATCCCTTATAAAGACAGTATCCTTAGATTAAGGATATATAAATTACATAATTATGTTTGAAAAATATAAATACGCTCAATATGATTTGATATTTAGTGTAAATAAATCATAGGAAATTAACACATATTCTTGTAAAAACAAAACCAATGACTTGGATGTTTAACTCAAAGAATGGAAATTGAGTTAAGATTACCCTTATCAAGTTCAAATCAATGACTTGAGAATTTATAAATGGAATTATTGTGTGTATAAAAATTATATCCACACAAAGGGGAGTAGAAATTACTAAATAAATAAATAAATAGTGATTTCACACATAATCTTGGAGTAAAATAATCATTGAATTGTGTGTAAAACCCAATGAGTGGAAATTGAAATTAGAAATTCCCTTACTGATTTAGTAACCTACGAAACATACATCCCATGAAATAAGGATCATAAAATTAAGATTTAGATATCCATAAATGAAAGAATATTTCATAAGGAATACAATCATGGGCAGTACATACACTACACAAAAGGAAATAGAGGCCAATATAGCATGAATCTCACGGGAATAGAAAGTGATATGAAAACCCCTTACCTTGTACTTTTCCTTAGTCAAGGGTATGTTAACCTCCTGTATAATAGTTAAATAGTTTTTATTAAATTATAAAATAACCACATAACTAAATATAATATCATATGTGATCTTCTAATATTGCTTTGTTAATAATATTTCAGTAGTATCATTTTTTCGGGTGTCAACTGATTCATTTTCCTTTATATGTTTTGTTACATAAGTAATGTTTGTTATGGATAGGATGCATTTGATTCATATCCAGAATGATATTAAGTTCATAAACATTATTTTTAATCATATAATGAAAATTATTCTTGAATAGTTATTATGGGGAATGAATCTCATCGCATTCGTGGAGACGGTAATCTGTACATATGCACGAGCAAGAATATCATTCTATTGATCGTGAAATCATATGTAATTGGATAGTATATCATATATACAGAATAATTAACATTTTATATTTATTATTTACATAAATTATACTCATTATTATACCCATCCAAATAATGAAGTGTTTAATAACAAACTACACCACAACGTGGAGACGGTAAGTCGTACGTACACACGTATGGTGACCTTGTCATTCATATGATGCATAGAATAATGAATATGGTTGTAACATATTTATAATAACATCATAGTATGTAAAATGTACTGGATATATTATTTTGGTATGGAAACAACAAATAAAGAGGAAGTGGAAGAAGAAAATAACTTTGAAAGAGGTGATGAAATTATTACCTCTTCTTCGGGTGCTTCCTTTTGATTTGATCAAAAGGGGGTCCTTAGGTTGGATTTATGATCAAAGTAAGGACTCTAGGTTTAATTTAGGGTATTTGAGAGAATATTTGAAGAGGTTTTGTCTGAGTTAAAGGGATTTGGAGGTGTGAAATTAAGAGAAGGGGAAGTACCCTTTTATAAGAGAAAAGAGGGTCACTTTAGAAAAAGCTTGAAATATTATTTTATTATCAAATAATTTTCGGTTTATAATGGCTAAAAATGGATTTATTTCTAGGATCAGGTGGGTATGGTTTGACATATTCTCAACCAAAAGGTTTTATACAAGTTTAGTTCACCATATTAACCTTATATTTTAGATTTAATTCTTAGTTAAATATTTTAACTTTTATCATGTCTTCTTGTATTTTTATATTACATGGTTAATAAACTTACTATAGAATTCCAAGAGAACCTAAAGTGGTTCATTAATGACATATATATAATTATATAAGTCTTTTGGACTAACCTTATATTTTTAGGAATGTTATATCATTTAATAATATAGTGTTTGTTTTAAAAACACATTTATGTCAATTTTGACACTATTTAGTATTTGGTTTTTGAGAAAGTCAACAAAACTTTATTAATTCAAAAAAATACATTAAATCAACCCTAACATTTCATATTAACCATGAATATTAGTGGAATGCATCAAAATTCTCAATTTACATTTATTTTTATATTTATAATATCAATTAGTTTAATCTTCCATTAATAAGGTATTTACTACATCATCATTGTGTCATAAATAAATTTAATTATTTAATGTATACAAATTATAAATAAAAGATCATGATTTAGGAAATATGTTTATATTTCTAATTAATATTTATAGTCAAATTTATCTTATGTATAACCCTATATTAAAAACGGTTTAGTTATTACACTTTGAATTTTACACTTTTAACTCTTCTTTAAAAGAAATAATAATAAATGTCCTAATATAATCCAAGTGGATAAAAGAGAATCATAATTCATTCCTAAGGTTGATTTTGGTCTAAAAAAACTTATCTAATAGAATTGGGATGTGTTTTAGGGTAATTATAATATCATTTTTACCTTTATTACCCAATTTACTTTTAACTGTGGTAAATAAAATTCAAAAGTTACTATTTGTCACGAACCAACCCGGGTCGACCCTGAACCGGTCACCCGAGCCGGTCCGCGACATGGCCCGAGAGGCGTTCCCGATCCTCCCGGGCTGGCGACAAGCGCCAGGGCATCAACAGAGGCTATGGGAATGATTTTGCCCAATATAAATTAATAAGACAGCGAAAATAATACAGAGCAGTGCAGAAAAGATAAACCATATAAAGTGACTAAACAGGAACAAATAGGAATCAAACTAACCAAACACGACGTCCGAAAAAACTCCGTGCGACCTCGCGGGTCGCTCTCCGACTCAACGATCAAGCGTCACCCTAGGCGAGCGCACTCAAGCTATAGCCTGTACAAACACTAAAAACAGAAAAGAACTATAGGTGTGAGTATTAAAACTCAGTAGGCTAGCCCGATATCTATTCCCAATACACTACCTTTAAAATAAAAGTAACACCATTTCAAGTTTGAACTACAATTTATAAAATTATGTTTTTCTAAGCATTTTACTTAAAAACAAAGTACAAACCATTTCCCTTGGCCATTTCAAAATTCGGGTTCATTTCATTAGTGTCAATGACATTTCAGGAAAGGGGGAAAGTGATGTTTAAATTTTCAAATTTGTACACAAGGGATTAAACACTTCCATTTGAAAACAATTTTTAGAAACCTATTCAAAAGCAATTTACCATTTTCCAAGGAAAACAATATGCCAGAATGCACAAAGTAAAGCATACAGCAAGGGCAATGTGGGTATACATGTGAGCATCACAATCATTACTGCAAGCTACAAAAGCTGAATAGACATGGGTGAACCTAGGAGATCGAGAATAAACCAGAAGACACCAATACATGAGAAATCATCCTTATCGACATGTCACGATGAAATCAAAACGCACAATACGCTAGACCATCCACTCACAGGCAGGTCAAGGGCAAATCCCATAGTAATAAACCCAATATATCCACCTACTATGGGCCACTGGTCAGTACCATAACCTACCAGTGCAGTAATCATTCTTAGAATATTCTCTCAATATGCCAGATTCCCATGTCTCAAGTGTTTGAAAAAGAGGTGAGCCAACTGATGCCAACTGAGCATCCAATCATATACATATATATATATAGAGCACACCAGGCATCACCCCGAGCCACTCCGTGGAACAACCTCATGCCTTTAAACTACTCACGTACCTGGGAGCCACTAAGCGCGGCCTCCCAAACAATCAATTACAACTAAGGCATGAGAGTCGTCCTAAGAGGGTTTTATCAAAACATTTTCATCACTTTCCATAAAGTTCCAAACAGGTATTTAATACATTTCACAAACGCTACTCAAAAAAAATTACAACATCTTTATAAGACCAAACCCAGTTTAAAACAATTTAAAGAACCCACAAAAAACTACTTCACAGGCTGTCAATATTTTTATAAACCAAACCAAACCATTTTCTTTTTCCAAATAATCTTTAAGAGCCAACCGGGCAGTTTCTCAAACGAACCAAAGTATTTGTTCACGCTTAGAAAGAAATCATTTCTCATTAAACCAGAACTCTAATTTATATTCCGTGAATTATGTTTAAAAGACAAACGGGCATTCTTTCATTATTAGGTGTCCGCTCGTCAAAAGGATGTTTCATGTGTCGTGTATAAAATAAATGGCTCCTTTTGACATTAAATAACCATTTAAAAATTAACCCTATTATATTAGAAATTAATTATCGTATGTTATCTCATATTTATTACAATTAATAAAATGTTGATTTTGAACAATTAGGGTGCGCAAACAGCATGAAATAATATAGCTTAAATTTTAAAAGCAGTGCAAAGGGGACCTACCTCAAGATCAAGCGCAACGACAAAACAACCTCGGAACCAAGGCGCGATGACACAACGTGTGTCCGAAACCACGTGATAAAGTCAAACACTCTGTATAAACAATATCGAGGACTCAGACACATACAAAAACCCACCAGAGCATTCGAAACCAAGCGGCGGGAATAAACGCTCACCTCGAAACTAAAGCGCGGTGACGACGAAACCTCGAAAACAAGGTGTGGCGGTGGCGCTCACTTGGAAACGCCTTGCGCGGTTTCTAAGAATCCTAAAACAACAAATAAAAACCCACCGTCAATTAAAACTCATGAACCAACAAGAGTACGATGATGAAGATAATAATAATAATAATAATAATAATAATGATGATAATAATAATATTAATAATAATAACAATAATAATTAGAATATGAATAATGATAGTAATAATAATAATAATAATTATAATAGTAATAAGATTAATAATAATAATAATAATAATAATAATAATATGAATGATAATAATAATAATAATAACAACAATAATAGCAATAATAATATTAATAATAAGAATAATAATAATAGTAATAATAATAATAACACTAATAATAATTAAAATAATAATAATAATAATAATAATAAAGTTAATAATAATAACATTAATAAATAATGATAATAATAATAATAAAAAAAATAATAATAACAATAACAACAATAATAAGATTAATAATAATAATAATAATAATAATAATAATAATAATAATAATAATAACAATAAAAACAATAATAATAATTATAATACTAATATTAATAATAATAATAATTATTATAATAATAACATTAATAGCAATAAAAGTGTAAATAAAATTAAAATAAAAGTTTCAAGGGGGGGATCACGGCTTGACAGGGAGTAGAGGAGGCCGGATGTGCCGCTGAGCAGGAGGGAGCCGCAGCGGCCAGAGCGCCGGGGTGAGCGGAAGCCGGAGAAGGGGGTTTAGCGGGGGTCCGGGGGTGCTGCGCAAGGGAGGCGGTGCCGGAGGGAGGAGGGTGGACTGCAGCAGGTTGGAGCGCGCAGTGGGGAAAATGCGTAGTGGGGAGCACACCTGGAGTTGCGCCGCTTCGGCAAGGTGAGGAGAGGGCCGCGCGGGGGGTTCGACAGCGGACATGGGAAAAAACGGGGCGCCGGGCTGCTGTGTCGGGAGGGCCGACCCGGGTGGTTGTGGCTGGTCGGTACACACAGGTCAGGAGGGCCGAGCTCGCTGTTGTTAAGGGGAGCAGGAGGCAAGCGCTGAGGGAAAAAAAGGAGAGGGAGGTCGGGCACCAGGCTGGGCGCGCTGCAGGCAGGAGGTGCGGTGAGGGCGTTGCGGCAGGGGAGAAGCCGGACAGGGGAGACCTATGGGTGGCGCGCTGGGCAGAGGAAGGCGGCTGGGTGCACTGCGGGAAGAAGGGAAGAAGAAAAAGAAAATAAAAAAAAGAGGATCCGCTGGAGGCGAGCAGCGGTGACAGATCGGAGGGCGCGGTGCAAAGTCATGAGGTCGAGGCGCTGCAAGGGAGAAGAGGAATATGGGTGGCGGCGCACGGGAGCAGCAGAGAGAAAAAAAAATAAAGTGGGAGAAGCGCTAGGGTTAGGAGGAGAGTGGGGTAAAAATAAATAAAAATAAATAAAAATAAAAAGTAAATAAATACAACAAAATCAAGTGAACAAAATAAAATAAACATCAATCTATAATAATAATAATCATCATCATAAGAAATAAAATTAAAATAATAAAAGTATTTATATTATTCCAGTAGTAAAAAAATTCTTAACATCATAAGAATTTGAACGACACTCTAATAGATGCGCATTTTAAAAACAAGAACATTTTATTTCAACTTTCCATAGACAAAGGGGTGCGCAAAAGCTCAGGCAGGGACGCACGGGGTTTCTAGAACAGGCTCCGCTCACACGCCCAATGACGTCGCGTAAAAAAAATGCACTTTTTAACAAAAACACAATGACCAGGTTTGATACTGAACACAAACCTCCGCAATATAATTCAAAGTCAAGAAATCATAAAATAAAATAAACGCACGTGTCGGGGTGTGACAATTCTCCCCAACATAACGCTTTCCTCCCCCGGAAAGCCACCACACCAACCAGTCGATCGATCAACACCTAAGGATTTCACACAACACGATCCGACCTCTTAACCCAAGGACATCACAACAACTACCAATGGGACTGAACATCATTGACCGAAATAAATCACCAATAGAGGGGAGGCCTGGACGGTCTCCCCACCATAAGAACTCAACTAGCATTCAATAACGATTTAAGAGAAAACCCAAAGAGACTCATGGTGGGTCTCCCCACCATAAAAGGACTGACCTCTTAGCGACCAACCAGAAATCCAACTTAGTCCAGATCGGGGCCTTTCCCAAGCTATAAAAAAAACACAGCAAACCACTTAAACAACCTACTCCCATCTGAATGGGATAAGAAATGAATCAAAAATCCATACGAACTACAAGCCCTAACCCCATGGGCGGGGAGGGTGGGCCCAAGGATCGGATCACTGAAACTACGACGTACGACTACTCATGACCCATCACTTCAGGATGGACACAAACCAGGGCCGCAACTGATTTACACCAGTGGCCCATGCAATGTCACTGATCAGCAACTTACATCCAAGAGGCACGATTCCCAACACTACGCGAGGGATAAGTCCATCGCGCGCTTTGCAATGAGAGGAAAACTACAATGATAGAGAAACCAGAGCAACAACACCAGAATTATCTCACCACACGGTAGGTGCACAACTTCACCCAGACTCCTTATAATTTCCCGGGGGTTACTGACTACGCGTTTGCTTCACTCCGAGACCTTTTGGCTGGAGATCTGATGGATGAAGCATCTTCTGCCTTGCAGTCAGGTTCCGATGATCCCAACAAGAAACATACATCTTTTGATCTGACAGATTGAAGGACAAGAATTTAAAATTAAAAACACACCAGCATCGAAAGCCGAGGTTCATCAAAAGACCCATGAAGTTCCCATACATTTCAAACCCAAAACAACACCCATACCTAGGCCACAATAATAGATAACTTACACTGAAAGGAAACTTACACTGGAAACTTTGAACAAAGACCCTACAACACATTACTTCTGAGAACTTCCTCTGTGACGCTTCCTTGCAACGCCCCGACAAAATCGTCGCAAGTGACCCAGGCGTCCACACGCCTGGCAGGGCTTCGGAGCGCTTGGGCACGACGACTTCCTGTGACCCCGCTTGCCACACTGATAACACACAATAATCTCTCGCTCCGAAGAGGTTGATGAAAGATCCTGAGGCCTCTTGATTCCACGAACTAATCCATCCACTTCCATTTTCTTACTCATTTCCTTTCCAGAATATTCACCACTTCTCATAGGGATCGAAGGAGGGAGAACTACTTCGAGCACTCCTGCCATCGCGGCTTCGATAAGAAAAGCTTGTCTCACCACATCGACAAAAGAAGTCAGGTTGGACTCTGAAACTTTCGACTGTAGATCAGGGTGGAGACCCGCCTTGAAGCGTCGAGCCTTCACGGGGTTATTTGTGGCATACTCTGAATCATAAGGTACTAGCTCTACAAAGCGCTGGAAATATTCCAACACGGATCTGTCGCCCTGCTGCAGACAACACATTTCCATCCCCTTTCTCACCCTATCTTCCTCAGAGAAATATTGACGAATGAACGAGGCCTTGAAAAACTCCCAAGTAACATCTTGACGGGGCTTGTTCCGAGACACCGACTTCCACCACATCCATGGTGAACCTTCAAGCATAAAGGTCGCAAACTTGACCTTCAACGACTCGGGAAACTCAATGAGGTTCAAGTCCCTTTCAACCTTCTGCATCCACTCCTCTGCCACAGAAGTGTCTGCTTGACCATAGAAGAGAGGTGGATCGAGTTTCTGAAACTCAAACATAAAATCCTTATGTTGATCAACCACACTACGATCACCCATCAAAGCTTCAAAGGGATAACCGCTGGACAAGGAAAAGTCAAAAACCCAATCAAGGCCAACTCAACGAATGAATAAAAAACCTCAAAATCAAACACTGCATAGGTGAAAAGCTCGAAATCCGAGAAAAAAAGTTATCATAACATCAAAACTTTTCTTTTTGAAAACATCTTTAATTTAGAACAAGCTTAGTGGGTTAAACCCCTGCCATTGGTATTTTTTAGAGCCTCACTCACATGCATATATTCGTGCCACCCAGGGCATCCATCCATCATACCAGAGATCCATCCACATTTCCAACATACCAAAATGCATGTGAGTACTCATGAGAACACCAAGGCCAAAACAAAGCAACTTTATTTTCCAAAAACAATTTATTCATACCACTTCTTTTAAAACAATCTACAAATCAAACATGTTATTTCAAACAACCATTTTTTTTCAAAACCAACTTTTCTGATTCAAACCACTTTCAAAAATCAAGGGGAACCCAAAGAAACTCAAACAGGGGACTAGTGTCAGTGGGTGGATTGACCATATGGTTGGCGGCCATATGCCAAACACGTCACTGACACAGAGAGCCTTCTTGGACCATGCCCCTAGCTCTGCATGGCTTGCCAGGTCGTGCTGATTAGAAGGACTAATGGCCCAAACTCCCTTTTTCGTATCCCAATCGCAAAAAAGTTCCATAAAAACCCAAACAAACCAATTAAACCGGACTTCCCCTGGAAACCTGAGGATCGGTATGGGCAAGAGTTCGCGACGCTCTTCTCGCACCTACCCCTCAAGTCCCGAAAATCCTACTCCATCTACCCTGACATCCCAAATAACAAAGGGCGCTCTGAATAGTGAGGTCTGATAAGAGCAAACCTCCTCTGATACCATTTTGTCACGAACCAACTCGGGTCGACCCTGAACCGGTCACCCGAGCCGGTCCGTGACATGGCCCGAGAGGCGTTCCCGATCCTCCCGGGCTGGAGACAAGCGCCAGGGCATCAACAGAGGCTATGGGAACAATTTCGCCCAATATAAATTAATAAGACAACAAAAATAATATAGAGCAGCGCAGAAAATATAAACCAAATAAAGTGACTAAACAGGAACAAACAAGAATCAAACTAACCAAACACGACGTCCGAACAAACTCCGTGCGACCTCGCAGGTCGCTCTCCGACACAACGATCAAGCGTCGCCCTAGGCGAGCGCACTCAAGCTATATCCTGCAAAAACACTAAAAACAGAAAAGAACTATAGGTGTGAGTATTAAAACTCAGTAGGATAGCCCGATATCTATTCCCAATACACTACCTTTAAAATAAAAGGAACATCATTTCAAGTTTGAACTACAGTTTATAAAAGTATGTTTTTCTAAGCATTTTACTTAAAAACAAAGTACGAACCATTACCCTTAGCCATTTCAAAATTTGGGTTCATTTCATTAGTGTCAATGACATTTCAGGAAAGGGGGAAAGTGATGTTTAAATTTTCAAATTTGTACACAAGGGATTAAACACTTCCATTTGAAAACAATTTTTAGAAACCTATTCAAAAGCAATTTACCATTTTCCAAGGAAAACAATATGCCAGAATGCACAAAGTAAAGCATACAGCAAGGGAAATGTGGGTATACATGTGAGCATCATAATTATTACTGCAAGCTACAAAAGCTGAATAGACATGGGTGAACCTAGGAGATCGAGAATAAACCAGAAGACACCAATACATGAGAAATCATCCTTATCGACATGTCACGATGAAATCAAAACGCACAATATGCTCGACCATCCACTCACAAGCAGGTCAAGGGCAAATCCCATAGTAATAAACCCAATATATCCACCTACTAGGGTCCACTGGTCAGTACCATAACCTACCAGTGCAGCAATCATTCTTAGAATATTCTCTCAATATGCTAGATTCCCATGTCTCAAGTGTTTGAAAAATAGGTGAGCCAACTGATGCCAACTGAGCATCCAATCATATACATATATATATATATAGAGCACAACAGGCATCACCCCGAGCCACTCCGTGGAACAACCCCATGCCTTTAAACTACTCACGTACCTGGGAGCCACTAAGCGCGACCTCCCAAACAATCAATTACAACTAGGACATGAGAGTCGTCCTAAGAGGGTTTTATCAAAACATTTTCATTGCTTTCCATAAAGTTCCAAACGGCCATTTAATACATTTCACAAACGCTACTCAAAAAAAAGTACAACATCTTTATAAGACCAAACCCGGTTTAAAACAATTTAAAGAACCCACGAAACACTACTTCACAGGTTGCCAATATTTTTATAAACCAAACCAAACCATTTTCTTTTTCCAAATAATCTTTTAGAGCCAACCGGGCAATTTCTCAAACGAACCAAAGTATTTGTTCACGCTTCAAAAGAAATCATTTCTCATTAAACCAAAACTCATTTTATATTCCGTGAATTATGTTTAAAATCCAAATGTGCATTCTTTCATTATTGGGTGTCCGCTCGTCAAAAGGATGTATCATGTGTCGTGTATAAAATAAACGGCTCCTTTTGACATTAAATAACCATTTAAAAATTAACCCTATTATATTAGAAATTAATTATCGTATGTTATCTCATATTTATTACAATTAATAAAATGTTGATTTTGAACAATTAGGGTGCGCAAACAGCATGAAATAATATAGCTTAAATTTTAAAAGCAGTGCAAAAGGGACCTACCTCAAGATCAAGCGCGATGACAAAACAACCTCGGAACCAAGGCGCCATGACACAACGTGTGTCCGAAACCACGTGATAAATTCCAACACTCTGTATAAACAATATCGAGGACTCAGACACATACAAAAACCCACCAGAGAATTCGAAACCAAGCGGCGGGAATAAACGCTCACCTCGAAACTAAAGCGCGGCAACGACGAAACCTCGAAAACAAGGCGCGACGGTGGCGCTCACTTGGAAACGCCTTGCGCGGTTTCTAAGAATCCTAAAACAACAAATAAAAACCCACCGTCAATTAAAACTCATGAACCAACAAGAGTACGATGATGAAGATAATAATAATAATAATAATAATAATAATGATAATAATAATATTAATAATAATAACAATAATAATTAGAATATGAATAATGATAGTAATAATAATAATAATAATTATAATAGTAATAAGATTAATAATAATAATAATAATAATAATAATATGAATGATAATAATAATAATAATAACAACAATAATAGCAATAATAATATTAATAATAAGAATAATAATAATAGTAATAATAATAATAACACTAATAATAATTAAAATAATAATAATAATAAAGTTAATAATAATAACATTAATAAATAATGATAATAATAATAATAATAATAATAAAAACAATAACAACAATAATAAGATTAATAATAATAATAATAATAATAATAATAATAATAAAAACAATAATAATAATTATAATACTAATATTATTATTAATAATAATTATTATAATAATAACATTAATAGCAATAAAAGTGTAAATAAAATTAAAATAAAAGTTTCAAGGGGGGGCTCACGGCTTGACGGGGAGCAGAGGAGGACGGATGTGCCGCTGAGTAGGAGGGAGCCGCAGCGGCCGGAGCGCCGGGGTGAGCGGAAGCCGGAGAAGGGGATTTAGCGGGGGTCCGGGGGTGTTGCGCAAGGGAGGCGGTGCGGGAGGGAGGAGGGTGGACTGCAGCAGGTTGGAGCGCGCAGTGGGGAAAACGCGTAGTGGGGAGCGCACCTGGAGTTGCGCCGCTTCGGCAAGGTGAGGAGAGGGCCGCGCGGGGGTTCGACAACGGACATGGGGAAAAACGGGGTGCCGGGATGCTGTGTCGGGAGGGCCGACCCGGGGGGTTGTGGCTGGTCGGTACACACAGGTCAGGAGGGCCGAGCTCGCTGCTGTTAAGGGGAGCAGGAGGCAAGCGCTGAGGGGAAGGAAGGAGAGGGAGGTCGGGCGCCATGCTGGGCGCGCTGCAGGCAGGAGGTGTGGCGAGGCCATTGCGGCAGGGGAGAAGCCGGACAGGGGAGACCTGTGGGTGGCGCGCTGGGCAGAGGAAGGAGGCTGGGTGCACTGCGGGAAGAAGGGAAGAAGAAAAAGAAAATAAAAAAAGAGGATCCGCTGGAGGCGAGCAGCGGTGACAGATCGGAGGGCGCGGTGCAAAGGCATGAGGTCGAGGCACTGCAAGGGAGAAGAGGAATATGGGTGGCGGCGCACGGGAGCAGCGGAGAGAAAAAAAAAGAAAGTGGGAGAAGCGCTAGGGTTAGGAGGAGAGTGGGGTAAAAATAAATAAATAAATAAAAATAAAAAGTAAATAAATACAACAAAATCAAGTGAACAAAATAAAATAAACATCAATCTATAATAATAATAATAATCATCATCATAAGAAATTAAATTAAAATAGTAAAAGTATTTATATTATTCCATTAGTAACAAAATTCTTAACATCATAAGAATTTGAACGACACTCTAATAGATGTGCATTTTAAAAACAAGAACATTTTATTTCAACATTCCATAGACAAAGGGGTGCGCAAAAACTCAGGCAGGGATGCACGGGGTTTCCAGAACAGGCTCTGCTCACACGCCCAATGACGTCACGTAAAAAAAATGCACTTTTTAACAAAAACACAATGACCAGGTTTGATACTGAACACAAACCGCAGCAATATAATTCAAAGTCAAGAAATCATAAAATAAAATAAACGTGCGTGTCGGGGTGTAACACTATTCACAAAAAATTATTTTCATCCTATTGAACCAAATTTTACTTAATTATGTCAACCGTGTCTCTCATATTTCTGAAATTCAATTCACAGAAGCGATAAAATTAGGTTTTATGCAAATTTGCAAATGTTCCTAGAAGGTGGGTAAAAGAGGTTAAAAAGTTCAATAAACATTTATACATCTAGTATTATTATAAAATGAATTAAATGAATTACATTGAACTAATATAGGTATTATTTATATATTTTTAATTTAAAATAAATTTAAATAAAACTAAAAATTATTTAAATAAAAGTCTGTTTTAAACAATAATGCAGTGTTTTTCACTAATCATCAAAAATTGAAAGTTTTCAGAAAAATACAAAAAATTCACCCTAAACTAATTTTGATATTTCAAATTTAAAAATTATGTCTATTTTACCAAATTCAAGACAAGTGAGTTTCATTAATTAATTTAAAATTAATTCCCGTTGTGAAAACCAGAAAGCGGGTTTTTAAGAAGTAAAAACTATCAAAAGATTGACATGTGTTTATATCCAATTTAAATGTAAAATTACTTCCAATGACCAAAATTATATAAAATGATAAAAATATAATCTTTATATAATCTAAAACCAAATAATAGGATAATCTAATAATATAAATAAATTGGTTGAAAAGGCAGTTTTGAATAAAAATGTAGTATTTTTTACTATTCATTAAAAAATGAATCTTCTTATAAAATTACCATACTTTCACCCTAATATAATATTGGTATTATGAATTAAAAAATTAAATCAATTTCTCCAAATTTAATTTATAATAGTTTCTAAAATTAATTTTATTATTGTTTACAAAAGGACGTAAGAAGTAGTTCCTTTATCAAAATAGTACTTGTATTTTAATGAAACTTATACATTTCCTTATAAATATGGTTTATGTATATGATAGAATTGTAAATGAGATTTAAAATTTATTTTTTACTATTCGTATTACTATATTTAATTTTTATGTTATAAATATATCATTTGAATAATTAAAGTTTTGTTTCGTAGAAACTCAATCTTTCATATAATGTAAGCCAATTTAGTGTTGCGTGCAGTATAAACTATTAAATTACTTTAATGATATAACTTAGTATGAAATCTTGGAGTGTTACAATATTTAATATATTTATATTTATATATATTTATTAAGTATATATAAATATTTACAATTTTTTATTTATAAATATAATTATAAATCCTTTATCAGCGCTTTAGTAATAAGAGCTGATAAAATCATCTTTATTAGAAATTATTTGTAAGGGATGATAAAAGTGTCTCTATCTATTTTAAAAACTCTAACCATTTACAAAATCATCGCGATATATAATCTTTTCGTGGAAGCCACCCACTGATTGTGCTGCTCCTTGGTGAATCGAAGGTCGAATCACACCACTCGACTGCCTCCAGTTGCTTCAACATCTGGTCCAACATCCGGTGTTTGATTGTAGTTAGGGTTTCTAAAGAGGGTTTCAGATTTTCTTCAACCTATTGTGGTAAGTCTTCCTATTTTCTTTGTGTATTTTTTGTTTTTCTTTTTATTTCTTCTTCTATGATTTTTTCATGATCTGTTGTTTAGGAAGCGATTTATAGTATGCAGTTTGTATTGACTATTGATATATAATATATTGTTTAGATCTGACATTGAACCTTGTATTTATTCATTGTTGTTTTACTATTATGTTTTATATCTTCTTATGAAATAATTTTCTCATATATGTATATAAATGTATATAAATTATCATATATATTCTTTTTTTAAAATTAGATACAACTGTGAAAGTGGCACACAATGAGACAAAGAAAATATAGGTAAATCTTTGGCCCAGGGATTTGGCCCCATAACCGTGCCCCAAACCCATCCCCACCCTTAGCACCCCAGCTTAGCATGTGGGGAAATTTTCGTGTATATTCCTATTTATTGACTACTAATTTGAGTCACATTGGTGGTTCCCTAATTATTATATATATGTTGAAACCTTTCATGGACACCTCAGTGGACATGCAGCTTCATATTCTATTTTCAGCAACCAAGTTAGTGGAGTGACGTATGTTCCTCTGTTGGTTATATGTATCATAAGATAAAGTTCCTCTTAGAATTCATTATGGTCCTTAGTTTTCTTATGGAGCATATTCAAAGTGGGCATTCTTAGTTAATCACATGAGGTTTTATCACATCAAGACTTCAGTTTTTGAAACATTATGGTGCCTTTATAGTTCATGTTATGTTTTAATATAAGGTTTTAATATATTTTATATTTCTTATAGACTATAAGTTAGTTTTTATACTATCTTGACATGTATGTGTGTCTATATATCTATTGCATAATTTATTTCTACAGTTGTTTGTCTAACTGGTATGCCTATATCGGGTAATGATGATTTTTGGGTCTGCATGTCCATTGACCCCAAGGGTCATGGTATAATTTAGTTCGTCCTTTGGTAATAATTGTTTCTATTGGGGGGGGGACCACCTCTCATTTATGGTTTTTTTTCACCTAAAGTTTAAACAATACTTCAATGAATTTGAGGTGTGTTAGAGTTCATAAGATGATCTTACCTGGTGTTGTTTGGGTAATTCAGGCTAGGGTCCTTACACCATCCATCTTCCAGTTTACACATATAAAGTTTAGTGATAATATCATTTATTATCTACCTTTATCTCCCTCTATTTTCTAAAATTCGAACAACCCTTATTGTTGGATTTGGAATATCTGGGCGCTCATATATTCTAGTAAAAATGATCCATATTTCCCTTATTATAATTGTCTATAACTTTCACTTTATATCATGAATATCTTATGTGCATTTATTTATATATTGTATAAAATCAGTCTTTTATGATATTTTGATAAATGAAAATGAATATGGAGTTAAAGTGTTCATCAATTTTTCCAGAGTTCATGCAGACGATCCTTCTAAAATCCTTTGTTCATGTTTATGTTGTTGTTATTCAAGACAAATTAGTCTGAAAGAGTTGGAAGAACATTTTATTAGTCACAGAATAGATCAAAGCTATAAATTTTGGACTAGACATGGGGAAAAACTGAATGTCAACATATATTGTGATGATAATACCGTTTATGAATCATTTGATATGAATACATTTGTAAAAGACGATGGAGATCACATGGAAGAAATGACAATGGAAATTGAAGATGACCTTCTTGATTCTCCAAAGTTGTTTGAGGAGTTAAAAAGTTGTTCCAAGAAACCATTGTATACTAGTTGTACTAAATACACAACATTGTCAGCTTTATTGAAGTTATATAATTTGAAAGTTGGCAGCGGATGGAGTGACACCAGCTTTACAGAACTACTTCATCTTTAAAAAGATATGATACTAGAAGAAAATGAACTACCATGTCAAACATATGATGCTAAACGAATGTTATTTTTAATGGGAATGATCTATAAAAGAATACATGCTTGTCCAAATGATTTCATATTGTTTCATAAGGACCATGAATCACTCATAAATTGCCCTAAGTGTGACGCATATCGATAAGAGAAAAATCAATTAAGTCCTTCAAAATCTGTATGGTACTTTCCTATCATCCCATGGTTTAGAAGACTATATGGATGTTAGGAAACCACAAGATAATTAACATGGCATGAAGATATAAGAATTAAAGATGAGAACCTATGTCATCCAATAGATTCTCCTCAGTGAAATAAAATTTATTATGAGTTTCCTGAATTTGGAGATGAGCCGAGAAAATTTAATCTTGCGTTATCTACAGATGGAATAAATCATTTTGGTGTACAGTGTAGTACTCATACTACATGGCCCGTCATGTTGGTAAATTATAACTTGCTTCCATGGTTATGCATGAAGTGAAAATACATTATGTTGTCTCTACTTATATCTAGACCAAAGCAACCCGATAATGATATTGATGTCTATTTGGATCTATTGATAGAATATCTGAAATTGATGTGGGATACATGTGTTACAATGTATGATTCTCATAGATGTAAAGAATTCACATTGAGGTCCATGTTGTACGTAACGATAAATGACTTCCCCGCTTATGGAAATTTATCAGGCTATAGCATTAAAGGAATGTTGGGGTGTCCTATTTATGAAAAACGCACTTACTCAGTTCAGTTGAAACATTACCCAAATATTATGTTTTTAAGAAATCAATTTTTTTTACCTTGACAACATAGATACCAATCCTAGACGACAATATTTGATGGGAATATCAAACAAGGTAAAACACCATCTCCAACAACAGGCGATCAACTGTACAAAAAAGTAAAAAAGATTGACACTATTTTTGGTAAACCATTTTCAAAAAACCTTATAAAATCATGTTGGAAGAATAGATCAATTTTATTTGAATTTACATATTTGAATTGTTTGTATGTCATAAATTTTCTTGATGTCATGCATGTAAAAAAATGTATTTGGTAGTTTTATTGGAACCTTACTAAATGTTCCTGGAAAAACAAAAGATAGAATCAAGTCTAGGTTTGACTTTATTAAAATGGGGATAAGGGAAGATTCAGTACCGGTGAAGGGTAAAAGGTGTAATTTTCTTCCTATAGCAACTTACACTCTATCCAGATAGGAAAAATTGAAATTTTGCCTTTTCCTTACTAGTAAAAAAGTTCCATAGGGGTATTAATCAAATATTAAGAATGTCATGTTAATAACTAATTTGAAGTTACAAGGACTAAAATCGCAAAACATTTATGTTTTCAAGCAAGATTTAATGCATGTTTCTTTTTGTTGCATTCTTCCTCAAAATGTACAACATACATTAACTAGACTTTTCTTCTTTTTCAAATCCATATGCAATAAAGTTGTAGAACCAGCGATGTTGACCATCATAAATAAGAATATTCCAGTCATATTATATGAATTAGAGATGTTATTCAGACCATAATTTTTTGATATAATGGTCCACTTGATGGTTCACTTAGTCATAGAGGTTTTACTATATGGTCATATCCATTATAGATGGATGTACCCCATTGAACGTTATAAGAAGATTTTGAAAGGGTGTGTCAAGAATCAAATTCATTCAAAAGGTTGTATTAAAGAACGATATATTGTTGAAGAATCTATTGAATTTTGTACTGATTACCTATAAGATGTTGAAATCATAATCCTCTAAAAGTCTCATCAAAGAGATTGCATTATTCGCGAAGGGATTTATAGAAGAGATGTTGTTACAGTTACCTTGACAGAGCGGGAGAAAACACTTCTTTACATATTCCATAATAGAGAAGATGTTGATCCATACATTGAATTCCATAAAGAAATTATTAGATATTTGAATCCATCAAGGGATGAAGTATGGATATAAAAAATATATAATCGGTATTTTATAGGATGGTTCAAAGATCAAATTTATAAGGAGTTATCTAAAAATATGAATTCAATTGCCAAATAACTTAAATGTATAGCCAGAGGAATGAATTAAAATGTTATATATTATACTAGTTTTGTAATCAATGGTTATACATTCTATACAAAATAAAACGTTGACTTTAGTACGATGAAAAATAGTGGTGTTACACTTGTGGCTGAGGTGATGCACATATCTGGTTCCAAGGTTATAAATACAATTTATTCAAATATTTCATATTTTTACATTATCAAACAGATATATGAGTTGGATTATACAATATTTAAAGTGTTTCTTTTACATTGAAAATGGGTTGACAATATTAATGGATTTAAATTTGATGAAATGGCCTTGTGAATGCGAATTTCATTGTAGAAGGTAACAAAGATGATCCATTCGTAATAGAATTACAAGAAGTGCAAGTATTTTATTTTTCTAATCCAACAAACAAGAATTTGTCAATTATCTTACTAATGACTAAAACAAATGTTGATTCAGATGAAAATTCAATCAAGGATGAACCTTTCATTGGGATATCACAATCAGTTCATGATGGTCGTACTGTAGATAATGTCTTGTAAATTAGAGGGAACCACAAATAGAGGATTTAGATTCTCGAAAGAGGAACTGAATCCTTGTAACCTTAAAAAAAGGAATAAATTTCAATGTGGTAAAAGTGTTTTTTAATATATTACGTTTTTCCTCATAATATTATATGTTCTCTATTGTATTAACATAATATACATTAAATGTTCGACTACTCATGCAGACAATTTCTTCTACACGTGATGATGTTACCAATCCCTCATAAGAACACAGTATAATGAAGGAAACCCTTTGGATAGATGAAAAGGTAATGTTACAATATACTTTATGTATTTTAATGAAAAATTATTTAATGTAATATTTATTTAATTTTCATTATTCCTTGGAGAGTTCATTTATTTTAGAATATTTCTATCAATGTGTCATGCCTTTGCAAGAAGAGAAATGATGTTGTCTCTACTCAATCGTAAAGGTAATCTAGATGTTTTCATAGTAAAATGATTGTCCATAGAATTAATGTATAGTTTCATATTTATGTTTCATTTATTTATTTTTAGTATTAATCACATAATAATTATTTTCTTATACAATTGTATTCTTTTTTTTGAGTTGGGGTGCTCTTTCCAACTTTCATGCTCCTCCCTTAAAACATTTTCACCCCTACAGTGGTGCATTTATCACTTTCTTTTAAGTTACCTCCACTTCCCTTGTAATAAGAGCAACGACGTTGCCTCTGCTCAATTACAGAGGTAATCTTGATGTTTTCATAGTAAAATCATTGTCCATAGAATTAATGTATTATTTCATATGTATGTTTAATTTATTTATTTTTAGTATTACTTACATAATAATTGTTTTCTTATAAAGGAGTATTATTTTGTTTGATTTGGGGTGATATGTCCATCTTTCATTCCTTTTTGCACCAAAACTTCCACAAACTTCTTCTCTCATAAAACCTTTCACTCATGTAGTGTTGACATTTATCACTTTCCTTAAAAATTCCCCCCACTGCTCAATCACATAGGTAATCTTTATATTTTCACAATAAAATAATTTTCTATATAATTAATGTATTATTTCATATTTATATTTTTTAGTATTACTCATAATGTTTTTTTTATACAGGTGGATTATTTTTTCTGAGTTGACGTGGTTTGTTCAAAACGACTCATGCAGTGTTGGTAGTTCAATAAAGAAAGTCAATGGAAATCATGGTAACATTGATAGTTAGGATTTTTTTTGAATGTCTGTAATAATTTTTATTTAGGTAATTGTATAAAAAATGTTTGAAATGTATATAATATAGTGTTTTTTATAGTATTTGTGTTGTAAATTTCATTTCATTTAAATTCTATATTGGGACTTTTTTTCATATATGGTGTGGTTCTAGTGCTACAGTGTGCAATAACAACATACTACAGTATGAACCTTTATCAGCACTTCTATAAGCACTAATAAAAGGCATTTATTAGTGATTTAAAAGCATTGATAAATGGGACCTCTATCAGTGCTTATCAAAGCACTGATAAAAGTACTTGTCATTTAACATCACTCGCGTAGTAAGTGCTTTTCTAGCACTGATAAATGCTATTTCTAGGGCTATTAAATGCCTGTTTTATAGTAGTGTTTAAACTTTTATAAAAACCGCAAACATGATCATGTTTTTGGAATAATAAAATATATGAATTTAAATAAAATCTATCAAAATATAAATTGTAGCAAATAAATCCCAGAGAACAAGATATTACATTTAACATGGTTCACTCTAAAGGTGGATAAATTCATCCATGTCATGCATAACTCATTATTGTTTCATAAAATAACATTATAAACCTATTTATGTTTTATAAGGATATAGGAGTTTGTTTAATATAAATCCCAAATGAGCACTACATATCCTTATCTTGGCGTACTACCTATGACACTAACAGATAAATATAAAAAACCATGATAAAAATTAATATAAGTATATCAAAACTTATGGGAAAACATTGATGAATAACCATATTCTTCATTTTATTTGGTTGGACAAACACCCCTTCTCTTTTCTCTTCTTACTGAATGATTTATGTATTTTATTAATTTTTCAAAGATATGTGAAATCCTTCTAAGCTAATGATTGTCAGCAGAATTTATGATTTAGGTTAAACCTACATAAAACGATTAACACTCCATTTTAGAGATGACATTTTTATTTCAAATTCCATATTGTGACCACCCATAGTACTACAAAAACTACAAAATCAAGCGGTGGAATTTATTAGAGCTTTCAATAAGTATTGATAAATCCATTTTTATCAATACTAAAAGTAAGCGTTGATAAAATTTTACCTTTATTGGTACATATTTTAGAATTGATAAAAACTAATCTAATAAAATTAAAATTTAAGAATATATATGAATTATATATATATGTACATACGTAAATATTAAAATTAAATGTTTATAAATATTATAATTATATATATATGTCTCTTTCTCACTCACTCTCTAATCTTTTGTTTTTAATTTCCAATAACCATTTTTAAATTGAGTGGGAACTAATTACATGCAGTAATTCATACCCAAATGACCAATTCACCAAGAAACTGTAAAACATCATCCAACTAAACAAGTTCCAATAAGAAGCATACACACAAATAGATGGGCCAACTTATCCAGACATGTCAATACTTTCCCCGATTGGTACCTTTAAAAACCCATGTCTGTACAGGAGATGGAATTCAGGGAGAATTTGAATTTTCAATTTAATGGACGGTATATTTTGAGAACTAAGACTTAGAGTGGTATTTTGAGAGTTTGTTCACCTTAAAAGGATTTTTTGGATGTTTAATGACATTCAGGTGGTGACTGAGAATAGAATGAGAGCTTTGGATAAAGATCAGGTGTCAGAGGCCACAACCTGGAACCTCTGGCTCACTAGTGCCTAGGATAGTGACCTTGTAGACCTTTTGGGTCCCCCAGCTAGCTTATAGGATAGCCTATGGCTTGACTAGTAGGTTGGGCACACCAGAAAGTGGATGGACCAGTACTGGCTAGCTGATGGCCATTAAAGGGGAGAGGGGGATTCCATTCCCCACCACCCCTCAAGTTTTTTTGAAGGGGTGGACCTATTTCCCCCTTCCTCTTGCTCACGTGGACAATGGGTGCACTACTACACATGAAGCCTTTAAAATCACTAGAATAGAGCACTATCAACACAAAAAAGCACTAAAAATCTGATCACCTTTAAAATCCCTAGTCCTTTATCAATGATTATTTTAGCACTGATAAAGGCCCCTCTTTATTATATATTTTATTTAGCACTGATAAAGGGCCCTCTTTATCTTCAATTTTATTTGGTTATGATAAAGAGTGCATTTATCATCCCCAAAAATAGAATCAATAATGGGGTCCTTTATCAGTGCTAGTTAAGTGCTAATAAAGGGTCCCTTTATCAAGGTTTTTTCTAGTGCTGATAAAGGGGCATGCTGCTGTAGTGTGCTATAATTTTAATAGCACACTGTAATAGAAAATACAAGGATAAATTATAGGGATAAAATACATAATTTAATTGAAATAAAATTTACAATACAAATAAAATAAAATAAACACTATATTATAGACATTTCAAACATTAGTTTGTACAATTTAATTAATAAGTACAATTTATCACATACATTCAAAAACATCAATGTTCTTTTCTCTTTGGTCCCCAACTTGTGGTCATGATATTAGTTATTGAACAAAAACCCCAGATCAAACAAAAGAATGCATTTTTATAAGAAAAAATATATTATATTAGTAATATTATCAAGAAATAAATTTAATAGAAAGTGTCAATTTTAAATAAAAAACATATACTTTGTGTCATAACTAGAACAATATGTATTAGATTGTGTTACAGTTGATTCTTACACATCACATAATTTTTAGTTGTTCTTAAAGGAATGTGATCTTGAATTGGTTCAAATCTATGGTGATAAAAAAATCTTACTACCGATTCGAGCCAATTCAAGAGATTTTTCTTTTAAGAATAAGCCTTCAACTAGCACACTATTTCTTATTTATCTTCAAGAATTATCTATTTGAAAAATAACTAAATAATTATCATATAAAAATTAAAAGGAAATTAATTATGAAATATCATATAAAATGATGAGAAAATAATTTGATCTTGTTTCCTTAATTTTGTCTATCTGATGCAGTTTTTAAACTAAAATAACACTTATATATTAAAAACATTAACTTTGAGTCATAATGATCACATTTTATGTCAGATTTACCTGAGTTCAATTTCTATATGTCATAAATGAATTATGGATCGATTTCCTAAAGTTTAAAAACAATACAAGATCATTTTCTTGGTTTTGTTTAGTGATGTGTTTTTAAAAGAAAAATTATAACTTTATATTGAAAACATGAATTTTGATTCATATTGGACACATCATGTTTCATATTTAAATGTGGTTGATTCATACACATTAAAAATGAATTATGAATCATTTTCCTAAAGTTTGAAAAAAAATCTGAGCTTATTTTTTTGGATTTTCCTATTTGATGTGTGTTTTAAAATAATATGGCATGCTTTTATTGAAAACACAAACTTCAAGTACTACCAACCACATTGTGTGTCAGATTGACGTGCATTCGATTCCTATGCATAAAAAATAAATTATAGATCAGTTTCCTAAAGATTTAAAATAATTTGAGCTCATTTTCTTGATTTTGGTTATGTGAAATGAATTTTAAACTAAAATATAACTTTTATATTGAAAACACGTACATCAAGTCATACCAACCGCATTATGTTTTAGATTAAATTAAGATCAATTCTTACAAGAAACAAATGAATTATGAATTATTGTGCTAAAGTTTGAAAACAATTCGAGCTTGTTTTACTGTTTTTGTCTAGTGACACATATTTTAAACTAACATGACACCTTTATATTGAAAACATGTAATTTGGGTATTATCAATTATATCAAGTAGCATATTGATGTGTAATCAATTACTATACTTCACTAATGAATTATGGATCATTTTCCTAAAGTTTGAAAATAATATAAGATAATTTTCTCAATTTTGTCTATTTGATGTGTGTGTTAAACTAAAATTACACTTTTGTATTAAAAACATCCACTTCAAGTCATACTAACCACATCGTGTGTCAGATTGATGTGTAGTAAATTATTACATATCAAAAATGAATTATGGATTATTTTACTAAATTTTTAAAATGATTCAAACTCATTTTCTCCTTTTTGGTTAAATGAAATGCATTTTAAACTAAAATGACACTTTTATATTGAAAACATGCATTTTGAGTCATACCAACCACAACAGGTGTCAAATTTATGTGTGGTTGATTCCTATATGTCAAAAATGAATTATGGATCATTTTCTTAAAGTTTGAAAACAATATGAGATAATTTTATTAGCATTGTCTATTTGATGTGAGTTTTAAACTAAAATGGTACTTTTATATTAAAAACATGCACTTCTAGTTATACCAACCACATCGTGTGTCATAGTGGTGTTCAGTCGATTACTACACATCAAAAATGAATTATATATCATTTTCCTAAAGTTTAAAAACAATATTATCTTGTTTTATTAATTTTGGTGATGTAACACACGTTTTAAAGAAAAATGACACTTTTATATTGAAAACACACACTTCAATTCATAACAACCACATTGTATATAATATTGATGTTCAGTAAATTTCAACATGTCACAAATGAATTATGGATCATTGTACTAAAGTTTGAAAATATTAAAAGATTTTTTTCATGATATTGGCTATTCTATGTGTGTTTTCAACTAAAATGAAACTTTTATATTGAAACACACACACTGAGTCATACCGACCATATAATGTGTCAGATTGATGTGTGGTAAATTTCTACATATAAAAAATAAATTATTGATCCTTTAAAAAAAATTAAAATAATACGAGCTTGTTTTATTGGTTTTGGTGATGTGACACATGTTTTAAACTAAAATGACACTTTTATATTGAAAACACACATTTTGAGCCATACTGACCACATTTAGTGTTAGATTGATGCATGGTCAATTTTCATACATCAAAAATCCATTATGGATTGTTTTCCTATTTTTTAAAAAAAATATGATCCCGTTTGATCGTTTTTTCCTATATGATGTGTTTTAAATTAAAATGACACTTTTATATTGAAAAGAAGTACATCAAGTCATACCGACCACATATTATGTAGGATTATATTGTTGTAAATTCCCATATGTGATAAATGAATTATAGATCATGCTCATAATTCATGAAGACAATGTGATCTTATTTTCCCAATTTTGTCTATGTGACATGCGTTTTAAACTAAAATGACACTTTTATATTGAAAATACTTACTTATAGTCATATTGAACACATTGGGTATTTTATTGATGTGCTGCTAATTTATACACATCAAAAATAAATTATGGATCATTGTACTAAAATTTTAAAATAATCCAATCTCATTTTTTTGGTTTTGAATATTTGATGCGTGTTTCAAACTAAAATTATGATTTATTATTAAAAACACACACTTAAAGTATTACTGACCACATCATGTGTTAATTTGATGTGAAGTCAATTAATACATGTCAAAAATAAATTATGGAACATTTTTATAAATTTTGAAAATAATAAGAGCTCATTTTCTCAGTTTTTTTGATGTAACATGCGTTGTAAACTAAAATGACACTTTTATATTGAAAACATGCATTTTGAGTCATAAAAACCACATAAGGTTTATAATTTACATGTGGTTGATAACTAAAAATCAAAAATGAATTATGGGTCATTTTCCTAAATTTTGAAAACAATCCAAGATTATTTTCTAATTTTTGGGTATTTACTATATGTTTTAAACTAAAATGACACTTTTGTTTTGAAAACACACAATTTGAGTCTTTCAAACCAAATCATGTGTGAGATTTATGTTTGGTAAATTCCTAAACATCACAAATTAATTATATATTGTTTTCCTAAAGTTTGAAAAAATATGATCTCATTTTCTTAGTTTTGGAGATGCGGCATGTGTTTAAAGTAAAATGAGACTTTCATATTAAAAAAATGCACTTCGAGTCATAATAATCACATCATATGTCATATTGATGTTTTTTCAATTACTAAACATAAAAATTGAATTGTGGATTGTTTTTAAAAAAAATTAAAACAATCTAAGCTTGTTTTCTTGGTTTTGGCTAGTATTGTGTGTTTTAAACTAAAATGACACTTTTATATTGAAAACATGTATTGCAAGTAATATCGACCACATTAGATGTTAGATTAATGGGTGGTCAATTACTATATATCAAATAATAATTATGAATCATTTTTCTAAATATTTAAATTAATTTGAGCTTGTTTGATCGATTTTTCCTATGTGATGCATTTTAAACTGAAATAACAATTTTAGATTGAAAACATGTACTTAAAGTCATACTAACCACATCATGTGTCAGATTAGTGTTTAATCAATTAATACATTTAGAAAATGAATTATGGATCATTTACTAAATTTTAAAAATAATATGAGACCATTTTCTCAATTTTAGTTATGTAACACATGTTTTACACTAAAATGACACTTTTATATTGAAAACACATACTTAAAGTCATAACAACCACATCGGGTGTTGGATTAACATGTGATAAATTCCTACACATCACAGTTGAATTATGGATCACTATCATAAATTTTAATAAAGATCCAATATATTTTTCTCTATTTTGGCTTAATGATACATGTTTTAAATTAAAATGAAACTTCTATATTAAAAACGCACACTTCGAGTCATATTGGTCACACCATGTGTCAGATTGATGTGTGGTTGATTCTTAAATGTCACAAATGAATTAAAGATCAATTTCCTAAATTATAAATACAATATGAGAGTTTTTTATAGGTTTTTATTGAGAGACATATGTTTTTAACTAAAATGTCATTTTTATACTGAAAACACACTATTTGAGTCATATTGGTCACACCATGTATTAGATTGAGGTACAAATGATTAATACACATAAAAAATGTCTTATGGATCATTATCTTAAAGTATCAAAATAATATTATTTATTAATTTTTTTTAAGCATGTGATGTGTTTCAAACTAATGTGTAAATTTAAACTAAAAACATACACTTTGATTTAATAATGGGCACACTGTGTATTGGATTAAGGTGTTACTAAATTGTACACATAAAAAATGAATTATGAATCATTAACCTAAAGTATAAAAATAATCTGAATGTGTTTTCCTGGTTTTCAGTATGTAATGTTTTTCTTTAACTAAAATTTAAATTTTAAACTAAAAACAAACTTCAAGTCATACTGGGCATACTTTGTATCGAATTGAGGTTTAGTTAATTCCTACATATCACGCTATATCTTTTAATTATATAATGCATTCAAAATTTGGGGTTATTTAAAAATATTGTTATTTCATAACCCAGAACATTGAATGCATAACATATTAAAAATAAAAGTGTATCATCATGAGTACATAATCCTTGTTGATTTCATGCTCATAGTATATGAGTAAATCATCCCTATTGAATAAAAAACAATTATAGATGAAGTCATTAATTCATGTCCTCTATGAAAATTAACAAATTAAGTATCAGATAAAAATTATAAGGAAATTAACTACAAAAGTAGATAAAAATTATGAGAAAATTAACTAAATAAATAGCAGAAAGTCACCTCTTCACGATTCTTGTATACATTCTGACACCATGTATTCTACCCATTGATTTAAAAAAAAATCAATTTCCTCCATTATACTTCTCCTTGAGAAACAGATCAAAAATAATATATAATCATTATGATACTAATGCTTCACATCCAAAATGTATCACTAAGATCATATCCTATACTAGATCAAAAACATAATAGGTAATCACCTAAATTTGATGTCATAAAACATTATGACACCATATAATCTGCCCAATCATCTCTAAACAAATTCAATTCTTCTTATATGTATATTGTTTTCAATCTTGGTAGTACTGAGAAAAAATATACAAAAAATTATTAAGAAATATTTTTAATGAAATTGTAATTACCTTTGAGAATTAACTGTATGGGGATGCGAGACTTTTGATGGTATATGATATCTTTTATAAATTTGAAAATTTAATATCTACAATCTTTGATATTATATTTCATTATATACTATAGTAACATTGACCAAAATAAACAAATTTTGTATAAATATGTTTTGATAGTTAAATCTTTCTATACCTACCTTAATCTACTTCCATTTTAAAGAATTCATAGGCTTCTTATGTTCAGTGGACGAAATCATACAATGATTTATCCTAAATTTATAGATCACCCTATCATAAAAAAATTATTATTAAAAATTAAACTAAAACATATAATTCAAATTTTATCTATGAAATGTTTATTACAGTGCATTAAAAATTCACAATACACATCATGCGTGGTCAATTTGATGGAAATCCATGCATTGGATCCAAAAATAAATATTTTGGGTATACAAACTGATTTCAATCAGCATCCAGTGTTTCCTAAAAAACAAATAAGTGATGAAAAAATAAAAAATATATTTTATATGATTATATTACATATTTTTACCCCTACATTGTATGAATCAAGAAGAGTCTATCATCTGTTATTTTCTTCTAAAGCACCTTTCTTTGTTTATTTTTTTCATATCAATTTCATTCACTTCTAAAGAGATTTCATTCATAGAAATGATATAGGTATTAAGGAATCTAAATCATGCTTCACATATTTGTCCCTTTATATAGCAGTAATAAATATTCCTATAGAAAATATGAAAAGTTATTAACTTAAATGAACACACTAGATAATTTTTTTGAATAAAGGAATTATGAAAATTCAACTCATGTATGTATTCACAAATTATACTCCCAACCATTAAAACTTGATAATCTAATTTATACTATTGAGACCAACCATGTCTGTACTAGTATAGCCTAAAAAAAATTATATGCAGTTTACTCATTTATCACCTCGTACGACATGGACCTCAATGAGAATAATTCACTTCTATGATAAGCATACATTATATAACCTGTATTCCAAATCAATTTCATATCTTTAATCAATGAATCCAATTATACATTAGTATCACAACAGGGTTGTTTTAGTCTAGATATATGTAGAGACAATATAATGTATTTGCACTTCATGCATAACCATAGTGGAAAGTTATACTTTTCCAGCATAACTGGCCATGTAATATGAATACTACTTTGTCAAAAAGGATTTATTATATCTGTAGATAACATAATATTCAGTTCATTTCTAAATTCAGGTTAATTGTAATCAATTTTATTTTACTAAGCAAAGTCTACTGGATAATGTAGTTTCCTATATTCAATTCTTACATCTGCGTGTTATGTCAATTGTCTCACATTTTTCTAACATCTGTATAGTTTTCTAAACCATGAGACTATAGGAAAATAGCATTAATATTTTTAAGGAATTGATTCATATTTCTTATATCAATATACTCCAAACTTAGGGAATTTTATGAGTGATTCATGGTCCTTGAAAAATAATATGCAATCATTTGGAAAATCATGTATTTTTTAGAGATCATGACCATTGAACATAGTATCCATTTAACATTATATTTTCAAAAAGTAATTTTATTTTATTCCGGTAATATATTATTTAGGAGACCAAGTAGTTCTATAAATATAGTGTCGCTTCATCTATTTGTAGCTTTCAAATTATATAACTCCAATACAGCTGGAAATGTTGTGTATGTAGGATAACCAGTATACTATGGTCTCTTAGTACAACTATTTAACTTCTCAAACAACTTTAGAATATCATGAAGTTCATCTTCAATTTCCATTGACATTTCTTCCATAATATCTCCATCATTATTTATACTTGTATTTATATAAAATGATCCATAAACCTTAGTATCATCCCAATCGGTGTGGATATTTAGTTTTTCCCGTGTTTAGTACAATATTTATAGCTTTGATCTATTCTATGACAAATAAAATGTTCTTCCTACTCTTCCAAACTAATTTATCTTGAATAAAAAAATATGAACATAAATAAAGGATTTGAGAAGGGTTATATGCATTATCTATCAAACATGATGAACTCCTTAACTCTATATTCATACTCTTTTGTCATATGATTAGCATGAATCCATTTTTGATTCATATCCATCTTGTTAGGTTCATAAAATTTTCATTTTTTATAAAAAATAAATAAATAAACATGATATATTCATAATCAAAGAATAAAGTTATAGATAATTATAATAAGGGGAACCCAGAATTTGAATGTTATCAATGATTATTCTTGAAAAGTTAATATTTTACATAAGGGTGACATGAAAAGAAACTTCATGGGGGTAAACATGTGTCTATTGGTCTAAGTTATTGATTTTATTTTTTGTGGAAAAAAATAGGTAATTCTAGGAAGGCTTCATAGAGTCTTTGAAGGACCGGAAGTAGGTGGGGCATAGTTTGGGCTTGACATATTGAGGTGTATATCGGTGTTTCATTTGATAGTAATCCCCTCCTTCTGATTATGATAGAATTTATTTTAAATATTTTAGTGAGATTGTATTGGGACCTTTATTATTTTCCAGTATTTTTTCATACTCTGATATGCGATAGATATTATGCATGCATTATTGGTTTCAGTTGTTCTTTACATTTCAACATTGTATGGGATTGGATATGTGTGTGTGTATACATCTACATTAGGCTAAGTAATCCCATGTGTGTTATGCCAAATCAGCACTGAGGATCATCCCTTGACCTATTGGAGGCAGGCTTGGGGTCATCACACTTGGCTTATCACTGACAAGTCAGGCACCAGTGGGTCAGGTTGTGATAGAGTGATAGCAGAGGAGTTACACCCTAGGACTGGAGTTTGGAGTGTTTTCTAGTAGTGAGATTGGTTTGGGTTTTATAGAAATAGTTTTAAGTGTTTGGAGTTTTTCTTTTAGGCCAGAGACTTCAGTGCTGGTATGAAGACTGATATATCCATTCACCAGGACTCTAATTACCTAATTCTTAACTTACAACATGTATGTACTGGTTGTAGGGAAAACATTGGTACATGAATAGTGTAGGAACAATTTTCAGTTTACATGTCCTTCTTGAGTCAGCTCCCTAGATATGCTCAATGACTATGGTAAGTCTTCTATTATTTCAGGATGTATTCAGGATGACAACCAATGAGGTTTCTACATAAGATTCGAGAGTATGGATAGATGAATGATGAGTCCTCCATGAAGGGGATTGGTCATGAGGTGGTCTTTCTTCGGGATAGTCAGCAGGTGGCACTTTCTATCGTTGATCTGTTTGTGGACCCACCACTAGTGGTTTGGGTGGATGGATCATTTTAGACTGATTCTTGGATGGATACTTTGGTACTAGATTATGGTGTGCAGGGATTGAACACATATCATGAGCTTCTAAGGCAGGGATCACCTAATATCTAGGGTCATTAGGACCCATTGATAGTATGTGTCCAATGCAGGTCACAAAACATGAGGTTTATTCATTCATAAGGACCCTAAGGACATATCATTCCATTGAGGTTGAGATATTGTTATACTTTTCATGGAAGAGGTCATATTTCACGGTATTATCCTACCCATCATGCTATAGTCAGAGATATAGTCCATGGACCACCCAAATAGAGGTAGCAGCTAGAGTAGGGTGTTTGCGGGGTGGAAAACATGTTGGAGGATCTGAGGGAGTTTCAAGTGGTGGATGGGGATTTGGTTTGATTATACAACCACCACCACCAAGTAGACCACCTCAGGATTAGAAAACTGGAGGTCAGGAACTTGGGTAGCTATAGAAACTAGAGGATCTGGACCTTAAGGATCTAGGAGTGTTTCTAGGTATGATATGATCCCCTTATAATTTTTATAGTACTGATAGAAAAAGGTGTGAGATACTATTTTTGACTCCTTTTTTCAAGTGTTTTATAGGGTGATGTGGGGAGTTGGTGGAACCTTGTATTGGTAACATTTTACATAGCTTCAAACTCTCAAGAAGGAGGGACACTTTTCCCACCAATATGTGTTCTTGAAACATGTCCCAAAACTATATGAGTGAGTCAGTGCCACCCAAAGAAGATAGTGTTGATCTATGGTGAATGATTTTCTTTGAATTGTATGTTTTGGGTAGTTTGAAGTACTAATGTTCCAGTACAAGCCCTCGTTTTTGTGAATATGTGGAAAAGGTGAATGAGGATTTCCATGAGCTTATAGAATGGAGGCTTTGAGCATGGTTCAAGGTAAAATGTGTGTCTTCACTACCCTAGATATAGTTTTCACATAGAATCATGATCTACCTATCCCTAAGTGTAACCCTTGTTCGAGACCTAGTGATACCAGTGGAGCCTTTTATCTTGACCCTTGTGTTAGAGGCTCCTACATAGAGGATCAGTGATCACCCACTTCTATCAACTGTGACCTAACTCTGGGAGGAGAGAGATAGAGAGAGAGATCCTCATATAGAATATTTTCATAGAGATGGAGATATTATAGGATGTTTCCCTTAGTATGTACTAGTTTCCTACCATCCATGCTCATATGGTTTCTTCTATTGAGTGTGGAATATTTTTCTACTTGTGAGAAGATGTATTCCTCCTTTGATAAGGAGTGATTATTGAAAGAGAAAGATGATATCATGCATAGGATCATGCAACTGAATTCATACCAGATGGCTAGTATAACCCTTGGAGCAGTTGATGCTATTAGATTTCAGTTTCTTGCAGTAGGGGTGGAGTATAAGGACACCTTCCCTGAGGGTGGTCCATGCTTACCACCCCATAAAAGGTTTTTATTTTGAAAAGACTAGATCTCAGGGAATGCCTTGATATTTGTTCCAGTATATCATATGGAACCCATTGAGCTTCATGATCTAGAGGTTGAATTAGAGGATCTATAAAGTAGGAGCTAGTAGAGAAAGGTATTTTATAAGACCTAGTGTGTTCACCTGGGTTTCCAAGTGTTGTTCACCAAAGAGGTGGATGAGTTATTGAGGTTGGGTATGGATTGACATATCATAAACAGGTGATGTGGGGAAGGGTATCCACCACCCAAGAATTGATGAAATCTTCACCCGGTGGTTATAGGTGAAGTGGTTATCATAGTTGAACCTGATATGGGTGATCACCAGCTCTAGTTTCAAAAAAGGATATACTAAAGGTGGATTTACAAATCCACTATAGTTTTTTTTGAGTTCATGGTGATACCCTTCGATGTGTTAAACTCCACAATAAGGTTCTGTGAGTTATGGACTATATCCTAAACCCTTCATGGATTTGTTCTTTATATTCTTCTTCAACGACATCCATGTTTCCTCAACATCTGAGTTGGAGCACACGAGGCACCAGAGGATGTTGCAGTTTACCTCCAGTCTATGGTTGTTATCCCTCCATGAATTAGATCTGTTGGGGAGGCACAACTAATGGATATAGATTGTGATATATTTCATGGAAAGATATCCATTTGAATTTTTCTTGGTGATTTTTTTGAATGTGGGGATCAAATCATCCTTGTTTGAGGATGAATGATGACACTAGTCACACCATGAGGGAAGGTTCTAAGGAGGTTTTTTTCATTTAACAGTACTTATGGCAGAGTTTAAGATGTTCCATAATCCATTGGCATTGGTTAGGAAACCAATATATTTGTAGTGAGTTTTCGAGTTAAACTCTTAGTGTATCAATTATATATAGGTGATGAACAATAAATTATTGTGGAGAGTTTGGGAGGCCTTTGCGTACAGGAGGTAGTCTGGCTTCATGGAATTCCATCGACGATAATTACCAACTGTGATTCTTATGTTACATCACAATTCAAGAGAGGATGCAAGAAGAATTTGGGGACCCAGATGTGGTTGAGAATGATGTTTTACCCTAGTAAAATGTCTATGTAATGTAAACCATTCATATTTTGGAGGGCATGCTTTGGGTTTTCATGATTATTTTGAGTCATAGTTAGGAGGATCATCTACCATTGGTGGATTTTTTGTATCATAATAGTTACCACTCTACCATTAGTATAGAACCTTTTGAGGACATGCATGAGAGACCCTATAGATCATCATTGTACTGGTTAGATCTAGTGAGATACAACACTTGTGGGCATGGAGTTGGTTCTAGTGATGGAAAAAAAGGGTTCAGTTCATCCAGAGGTGATTGAGGAATATCCGTTAGCATCAAGAGTCCTTTATGGGCCATCAACAGAGGCCTTTAGATTTTTATAGTTACAAAGAATTACTTGGTGAATTAGAATATCTTTAGGTTTTGTAGACCCTTTTCCCTAATACTACATTGGGTTATCATGGGGGTGTACCACTTAGCCCCATGACAACAGTTAGTTTGGATGCTTGGTATATTCCATGTGTTGCAACTGAAGAGACGTGTGCATAATTTGTTTCACAATTTCTATCGGGATGATTTGTACATTGAAATTGGAGTTACCATTTCAAGGATCTTTTGGTGCTAAAAATTGGTAGGGGAAGACCCTTAAGAGGAAAGTGTTTCCTTGGGTTCTTGTCTGTTGACATCATAGGAAACCTTTGGGAGAGCTCATCGGAGTGGAAGACCCAATTGAGAGCTCAATGTCCTCACTTGTTTATAGGGTTTTCACTTTTTAGGGTGAGAATCCATGGAGGTTGGGATAATTTATCATCTCTAGTTTTTCTGTGTAAGAATTTTGAATATTTCAATGAATATTTCCCCATTAAGGTGCTAATATGAGATGGGATTCTAAAACCCGGTGAACCTGATACTGATATTATAAAAATATTAAATATATTAATATCACACATGAACAATTTTCCTGAAAAAGTGGAATAAATCCAAAACAGAGTCTCAAATTGGAAATCTAATACTACCATTGAGTCCAAAACATGGTTTCTACCCTAAGTGCGGCATAATCTTTATCAGGATTGAGCATTTTTTAAGCGCAATTATGGGTGAATATAGTAATTAAAAAATAAAATAATTTATTTACTTGTTATTTAAATTTAGTGACCTAACCCTATTTATAAATATTCAATTATATAAAATCCTCAGGTTGAGATGCATAACCCTGGAAGATTATAGAGGAGGAGATCATTCACCATTGGTTGATTAGGATTGAAGATTTCCAATGAACAGGACAAGGTGAATCAAGAGACAGATGAAAAGTTTATTAGAATCTTCATCTTCTTTTCTAGCAGACATGTTCTTCACCAATGATCGGTCCAAATTGAGTTAGGGTATTTTTTTATTGTTGGTTTTTTCCCTATTGATTCCTCCCATGATGAACACGAATCAATTCTACCAATAGTTTGATTTACAGGTAGATCGTGTTGCACGTATGGGTTTATTAACTAGGAATTTAGGGATTTGATTATTGTATTCGATCAAATCGCTTCATCCATCATCATAACTACAACATATTGAGGTCAATATGAAAAATTACTAGGGTTCGTTCCTCATCTTGTGTTTTGTTCATTTTTTCCTCCCTATTATTCAAGCATTTATTTTCGATATTTTATTTTATTGAAGATTTAAAAAATACCTGTTAATCAATTATTACACACTTGTTCTTTGGTATAATGGATTGAAACAAGGGATTATGAATGATATTTGATGATTGAATCATGACACAATAGAAATGACGACCAATTGGGTGTAGATCAGAGCTCCTCATGCCTGTGTTTTTGTGTTCTTTTGAGTAGATGAGATGGGATGTTTGGATTCAATCAGATTGATGGTTAGAATATGGCCAATAGTCATGGAAGGGCTCATACAGATTTATACTTGTGTCCATCAGTGATATTAGTAGAAAATCTGAATGTTAGAGGTGTGGAAGAAGATGCGTGGAAGAGTCTGGAATTTTTAAGAAATCCCTGACAACACGGTGCGTAGTCCTATGAACACACACCGTGTAGTCCCCTTAGTACAAAACTAGGGTTGACGTGTAGGTAGAGGTGTCAAATGTCGTGTGACATGTGTCATACACCATGTGAGCCTTAGCTAGATAGTTTGGAATGTACAGGGAGTACATACCCAGGTGTCCATGTGTCCCTACACACTGTGTATGACAGGGGATATGCCATGTACTTTGGAAAGTACACAGGCTCAGGTAGAAGGAACACACCATGTTTCTAGCCCAGACACAACATGATGTGTGATGTGATGTATATGGACACAAGCAAGGATACATGATCACAGGTATGTGACATGCTAAGTGTCATCTCATCACCTACATGTCATATACCCCTTTATGGGACACGTTGTGTATTGTGTGAAAATGAATGTCGTGGGATCGTGAGATACAAGCGAGTCCATACTTAGTGAGACACACCGTGTACCCCTAAGGACACTCCATGTACTCCATTAAGGAAAGGTCGAGTTATTTTTCTTTTCAGTTCGACTTCATTGTGAGATTTTTTGAGATTCCTTGGACCAGTATTAGTTGAGTATGTTCCCTTGGTCCTATTCTATGAGGGTACATTGCAGCATCACATCCTTAGCATTGGATTATGACCCCTCTAAGGGATTAGTCTTAGATAAAGTTATCAGACCCCTCCCTAAGGCTCTAGGTGGAATCCTCAATCACCTTTTGTCCAAATTGGGTTCCAAGAATCGATGTGACCAACATTATCAAGGTTTTGATCCCCCTTAAGTGGGTTATTCTAGTTTGGGTCGTCGGTATAACCCATTGCCCTGGGTGTGATCTCCGTTTGTGTAATGATATCTACTTTTTTTTGATAAGGTGTATTCTAATCAAGTGTGTATCTCAGATGATCCATCTCATTTTTTTCTACTTCTTCATGGATATATTCAACAAGAATGGCATCTTGGATGGATTCCATCAGTGCTACCAAACTCATGGAGTGAGTTCTCTCATATGATTTTTACCTATAATCTCAAGAATAATCCTAGGATGGCAGTGGTTGAGACCTTTTTGACTCATATTCATTTATAATTATATCTGTATGTTGTTATAATATGTCTCATTTTCTGGTTGACATGCCTTGTGAAGATATGAGTACTCTTGATGATTTATGTTTAATAATTTCTAGGTTTCTTATTAAGTATTGTTATACTCACCCCTATATGATCTATTCCCACATGTGTCATGTCTTATGGAGATGGAAAACCTTTTCACAAAGTCCTTAGAGGACCATGAGTAGGTGGATCATAGTTTGGGATAGATATACCAAGGTGTATACTGGTGTTTCATTTGACATCATTCCCCTCCTTATGAGCAGGTTGGACTTTATTTTACAGATTTTAGTAGTCTTGTATTTGACACTTTATTGATTTCTGTTATTGTTCTCATACTCTGATGTGGCATATATGTTATACATGAATTATTGGTATCAATTGTTCTTTATATTTCAACATTGGGCTTCGAGTTGTGTGTGTGCATACAAATATATTAGGATAAGGACTCCCATGTGTGCTATGCCTACTCGAATCTTGTCTCCAGACTTGGAGGCGGGCTTGGGGTAGTCACAATCATCTTATCACCAGTTAGGCAGGCCCTGGTGGGTCAAGTCATGACACATTCAACTAGATATAAATATCATTCATTGATTGTGGACTTCCATGTATGCAACTCATACTCCTTAATTGTTGGTTTAAAAGTGATGAAAGGTGTTATTATGTTGTTTGTTCTATGCGACACAAAAATGCATGTACATGATATGATCATGATAGGTGATCTTGGAATTATATAGCCCTTCATTACATTGAGTAATGCTTTTATCTTAGAAGATACCAATTATGGTGCACATGTAGTTAGCCTAAGCACACTATGTTATTATGTATTAGCAGTTAGCCTTAACTTATGTTTATGATGTCATGTTTTATGTTGTTTTCACATTCCTCTAATACCTTTATGTTATCATATTATTTCATGATTTTATGTTGATTCTCACAACTCTATGAAACCATGTTATACATGTTGAATCACATGTACTATTTTAATTTATGATATGCTTTGATTATTATTTCACTGAGCTTTATAGATCACCCCTTTATTATGTATGTCCTTAGGTTTTCCCGTGCAGTATTAGAAGATAAATGGAATTTAAGGGAATGTAATGTAGTGTTTAAATAATTTTATTGTCTCCCTGTTTCATGTTATTCTACTATGTATCTAATTTCCCAAAGACATAAAGCCTCTCAATTTCTTGGGATTGTATTATGTGTATCTTTATGAAATAAATCATGAATTAAAGTGCATAAAAGATATGGGTTTTCATAAAAATTATTCATGTAGATAACCATTATTAATTTCCATCATCCATATTTTTCTATTTAAAGTAGGGATATTTGACCATAGACATTCCTTATCTCCTATAATCTATTATAGAAACAAGAGATAGATTCTCTAACTTCAAATAGAAAAAATTGAGAAGTCAGAGGTCTTTTCTATTATACCAAGTGTTGTCCCAGTTATGTTTCACAATAATTCAAGAGAGATCATGAATTGAGCTCTTAAATTTCACTCAAATTAAAAAAAATCCCTCTTTTAAATCAAATTAAATTTGTCCTTTACTTCAATTTGGTTATGCTGTGGGAATATAAATGAATGTAAAGAGGAGGGAACATGAACTTTTTATAGTGGTTTGGAGTAACAAGATTCCCCCCCCCCTTAGTTTACTCCACCAACACTCGATGTTAGTTTAGTGAATTTTACTCCGATACTTTTTCTAAGGATCACACAACTAAGTGAAATAATATGTTACTTATCATAAAGGTTCCAATATATTTTCCTGGGATCTTCCTTTGTAGAACTGACTCTTAGTCTTCAAACCAATTTTAGTACAAGGATTGTGCACATTATAGTAGAATATAATGATATATAAATGAATACAATTTAGTTCATTGTTGTATATTTTTATAACTTAAATACTTATTAAGTGTATAGTAATAAAGGAGATAGTAGTTCACAAGAGAGAGAATGTTCTTTGAGAACACAATTGCTTATAAATTAGTATACTTATTATATATTTCCCATCAAATATTGGTGTCCCCAATTTATATTAATTTTCAAGAAAGAATATATATGATATTCATATTATAATTTTATATTAAAGTAATCCTTAATCTTCTCCTAAAAAATTAGTTGTGGTTCAACCATTATAGTAGTTGGTCATCCACAGAATCAATGATCAGATCAAACTAAGTCAAAAATATTTTTGATTATGATGATAAAAATTCATGAGTAAATTATTTTTCCTTAAAATAGTAACATCTAAAATTCTTGAAGATATTCAAATTTAAACATGAACTCTGTAAGGATCTTTTTCTTACTTCACAAGGATCATTATTCATAAGGATGATCTTCAAAAATGATCAAACTTCATAAGGATGATATTCTTACTTCAAAAGGATCATTCTTATTTACTTTGTAAGTATCATTATTTCTAAGGACGATCTTCGTAATCATCAATCTTGGACTTGCTTAATCATCATTTGGTACTACGTAAAGGTCAGTCTGGATTTGTATAAGGATCATCCAGGAATTGTGTAAGGATCATCTCGGACATGAATGAGTGTCACTCTAGACTTCGTAAGGACGAATCATTGTAAGGATCAAGACAAAATTATAATTTCCAACATTGGGTACCCGATACTCAACCCGTTGTCATTTATAGTTTAGTTTATATGAGATTTATAAATGAATTAAATTAATTATTAATAGATCATTATCTCTATATTTATAAATGACTATAAAATTATTAAATATAATTATTTAATCTAAGATCCATGAATTTCAAATTCCTAAATGAATTTTAAAATTTTGATATTACATACAAATACTTAGATAAGTCATAGAAATTAAATAATTATTTTAAAATAAAATTACGGTAATATATTCAAAAAATATTGATCTTTTATAATAAAAAAATGAAAATGGGTAGTCGTCAAATTTGATATCCAACGACTCCACACAGAAAAAATACGAGTGCCATAGTTTTTTGGTATTAGAAAGAATCATTAAGGATAGAGAGAAAGGAATAAAATATGATATTTGATGGAATAAGTGAGGACAACATGTTAACCCCAACAAGGTAATGTTCAATAGTTACATTGGAATCGTTACTTGATAATGTGTGGCGATTGATGTAACTTCATGGAACCATGTTGTGGCTGAGATTAAGAGACTGATGTGGGGAGATATTACAGTAACATTATGATATCATTTTTTTAATTTACTAAAAATTAAAAAATGAAACATTGACTTACTCTTCATCATCTCTTGTAGAGTGCATTTATAGTAGATAAATCACACAAATACTATGTCTTAAGGGTTACTGGAAGGATTCATAGGGGTTTCCGAAAACTTTTAATGAAATATCATCTTAAAGATTCTAAAGGAAAAAATAAAACCACACTCACCTCTTATTTATGCACACTTGATAACCCAAGCATCGTGGGATGAGTTTATTGACCATTGTGTGAAGAAGTCTTTTTAGGTACATTGTGTCTGGTAATACATTGTTTGAAGGTATGTGTATTCATCACTTTGATTGACAGTGTTTTATTTATGAAACGACAACTGAGTGCTGAAAATAAACCATGGGAATCAAAACCAGCGCACCCCTACCATAAATCAAGGATGGGGTATGCATCACTTGAAAAAAAAATTGGTATGTATTTTAAATCTACCATAATACTTTTATGTGACATAAAAAAGAACAATAACTATGTAATTTTTTTATATGCAGCTTGAAGAGTCCAAATCTATAGCCACTTCCATCCCATGCCATGTGTTATAGAACGAGGTGTGTGTAACTAAATATGGAAAACTAATAGATGAAAACACACAAAAAGTGTGGGAAACATGTGTAAGTATGACATAATAAAAAAAATTGATTTAAATCGCTATTACATAACAATGATTACTTATTTTCCTATATTTTATATCTGATATAGTCATAAGAATCAACAACACCCACACTAGATGTAGACATACTTTCAGTGGCCTTAAATCATCCAGAAAAGTACGGTCGTGTTAGAGGTGAGGGTTTTGGGGTGACACCCTGAACATATTTTTAGAAGAAAAAAAACGAGTGGAGGATCAAACAGAGAAAATAAAAAAGATGAGTGAAAGGTTAGCTATGTTTCAAGAAGAATTAAAGTACCAGAGAGAGATGATATCAAGTTTGATGGGGGGAGGAAAAGAGATGAAACAACTCAAGAACAATTCACACATGGAGATACCGCCCCACCCCCACCAATTTTGAGACAAGACATTCCCCTAAAAAACAATTCTTAACTAAGGTAGTCAATTTTATAATAATCGTTTCTGTGAAATGTGAATTAGATAGACACTAGACACTGATGCCTTTCTTGTATTGATATTCTACATGGTGAAAATGACTGTGATTTATATCTATAAACACACACCCATCACCTTGTAGCGAGGGATACAGAGTTCAATATATAGAATGACATGCTAGACAACAGACCAATTCTGATAGGTTATGTCAGAGTGTCAATTACTGTAGCCCTAGAGCTGAGCGTCGAGCTACCTATTCTAATTGATGATGCAAATATTCATACAGTCGAACAAGATCTCGAAATATTCATCGTATGTCAATCACATCTAGTAAAAAACATGCCTACAATGAGGTTTTCATTTCCAATCTAATTTTCAAGTTAAACCTTAAAAATTTAATGAAAAAAGGTCTGAACTGATGCATGTTATTACAAACGGAAAAAGGGAAAGGGGTGAAATGAAAGACCGGTTCAAAACCATCTCATGGGTCAACAAACTGATCAAAATGATCTACCTAAAGCACCTTAACCCCCATTCTATATCCAAATTTATTATCACTGAAGACTCATATGGATACGAAGTTGAAAGATGTTGGTACTCACATAATTGATTTTGAAGAAAATATGTATGGAGGGGAAGATCCAGACTTTATTGGTGTTGAGAGTGCAACTAAAATACTTAACTATGAATAGTTAGGTGGCTCAGTTGTAATTGTTTACATGAGGTATGTTTTCATGATTTTATTTTCCAAAAGATGATTTACTATGATAATTATGAATAAATACATTTCATATTTTTCATAAGCATATATATGAAAAACAATTGAAGGGATTTCCCCATGAACAAAAATTTGGAATCGTTAGTCCTAACATCACATATACAGAACAAGAAAACATAACTTCTAAGAAAGAGGGTGAAATAGTGACAGGACTGCTCAAATCGTCTAACAAAAAAATTACAGACGAAAGATTCTTCTTAATACCAATGACGTAGGAGTAAAACTCTACAATTTAATCATATCAAATATATTTTAATTTATTTTATTACTTATTCTTTTTTTTGTTCTTAGTTAGCATTGGATGCTCATTGCGGTCAATTTCGATACTCCAAAGATTTATTTTTTGGATTCAATGCCTAGATATCCCACACACCGACCACATATGATGGAATTTGTCAATTTTTAATACACTATATCCAACATTTTAGAACTAAACATCTATTTATATAATTGATATTATCTTTTAATGAGGATTCTATTATGACAGGGTGGTGTGTGAATATCGTCTACATCAGGGAATGAGGCCAGGGGAAAAGTACAAGAAACCTGACAAGTACTATGATTGGATAAGTATCAGGGTATATATAATAATATTTCACTATCCAAACACATATAAAAAAATTAATTTTTTTCTCAATTTTTATGCAATTCCCAAAACAAACAGACGGTAAAGACTGTGGTTATTATGTTTTTAAATTTATGAAAGAGACCATATTCCATGAACAAACCAACATCTCTAAAGAGGTATTTTTGAATATAATTGCTATTTTATTTAAAATACTTATTAATAATTTGTGTATTTATATTTTTTCAGTATTACCATGACTGCCAAAAATAGTCATATTCACAAGATGATATGGATATGTTTAGAAATGAATGGGCAACATACCTGATGGAAGAATGTACAAATATAGAATGAAGATGGTAAAATTCAAAAATAATTTTTTACTTTAATAATCTTGTATTCCATATCTTTATCTTTGCTTGATGGTAATGTTGTAATTTGTACAGGCTAAATGCCCCACTGAAAATCATGTCTGTTGGTGTTCCTTGTTTGCGCACTAAATGAATTACATGTTTATTGGTTTTTTAAATGAAATTGGTGGTCCTCATTTACAGGGTATGTATGTTGTTGATAGATCAAAAAATATAACTAGCATCTAGAAGGGCTTTCCCCATCCCTTGAGTTTTTTGTGACATCTTGAGACATAACGGGAACATGATCTTACTCCACTCTTCTTGTTTTAAACAACGAGAAAGGTATTTCTCTAAAAAAATATTGATTTAATCTGCAACATTGGCAGTTCTCCTCTTTAGTCGACCTGGTGAAGAACCAACTGTCATATATTCATTCGGAGGTCCTGAATATATGATAGTTGGTTCTTTACTGGGTCAACTAAAGCTATGATATAGAAGGAGGATGTTATTCTGTTTCAACAGTACATGGATCAAACTGATGCACGATGCGACCGGTATGACTCAAATTGCATGTTTTCAGTTTGAAATGACATTTTATTAAAAAAACACAATTTTCATACTGAAAACTGAGGAAATACATTCTGGTTATTTTGATACTATCGGAAAATGATCTATCAGTCATTTGTGACGTGTAGGAATCAACTACACCTCAATCTGACGCACAGTGCCATCAATATGACTCCAAATGTATCTTATTGTTTAAAATTGACATTAATTCAAGTAAAAAAACACAACTAACATACTGAAAACCAAGAAAATTCATTTGAATTGTTTTGATACTTTATGACAATGATCCATGAGTGAGTTGTGATGTGTATAAATCAACCCTAGCTCAATCCGACGAATGGTGTGACCGATATGACTAAAAGTGTCCACTATTAGTTTAAAATTAACATTTTAGCTCAAAAAGTGTCACTCACTGTAAACCTAGAAAAAACACTATAATTATCTTCAAAATTAAGGACAATGATTCATTAGTCCTTTTTGACATGTATGAATTAGTCTCACTTCAAACCAACGCACGATGTGACCAATATGACTCAAATTGCATGTTTTTGGTTTGAAATGAAATTTTAGTAAAAAAAACACAACTGACATACTGAAAACTGAGTAAATGCATTTTGATTGGTTTGATACTTTAGAAAAATGATCTATCGATCATTTGTGACAAGTAAAAATCAACCGCACCTCAATCTGACGCACGGTGTCACCAGTATGACTCCAATTATTTAAAATTGACATTAATTCAAGTATAAAAACACATCTGACATACTGAAAACCAAGAAAACACGTTCATATTGTTTTGATACATTAGGAAAATGATCCATCAGTCAGTTGTGAGGTGTAGGAATCAACCCCACCTCTATCTGATGAATGTTATGATCGGTATGACTAAATGTGTCTGCTATTAGTTTAAAATTGACATTTTAACTCAAAACGTGTCACTAACTGAAAACCAAGAAAACACAATTTCATTGTCTCCAAAATTAAGGATAGCAATTTTTTAGTCCTTTGTGATGTGTATGAAGTAGTCTCATGTCAAATCGATGCACGATGCGACCGATATGACTCGAATTGCATGCTTTCGGATTGAAATGACATTTTAGTAAAAAAACACAACTAACAAACTAAAAACCAGGGAAATGCATTCTAAATGTTTTTATACTTTAGTACAATGATCTATCATGATGTGGAGAAATCAACCTCACCTCAATATTATGCACGGTGTCACCGGTATGACTCCAAATGTGTCTTGTTATTTAAAATTGATATTAATTCAAGTATAAAAACACAACTAACATACTGGAAACCAATCAAACGCATTCAATTTTTTTTGATACTTTAGGAAAATGATACATGAGTCAGTTGTGATGTTTAGGAATCAACCCCCCAACCTAAATCCGATGAATGGTGTGACCGGTATTACTAAAAGTGTCCGTTATCAGTTTAAAATTGATATTTTAGCTCAAAACGTGGCACTCACTAAAAACCAAGAAAACACACTCTGATTGTCTTCAAAATTAAGGAAAGAAATTCATAATTATTTTGTGATGTGTATGAAGTAGTCTCCCATCAAACTGATGCATGATGTAGCCTATATGACTCAAATTGTGTGTTTTCAGTTTGAAATGATATTTTAGTAAAAAAACTCAACTGACATACTGAAAATTGAGAAAATGAATTTGGATTATTTTGAAAATTTAAGACAACGATTCGTTATTCATTTGTGACATGTAGTAATCTAACCCCACCTCAATATGATGAACGGTGTGATCGGTAAAGCTCCAAATGTGTCATTTTTATTAAAAATTGACATTTTTAATGTATTCTTCATATTAGAGTTTAATTTATTTCTTTATATTATTACTAAAGTAATATTTTTTTTATATAGGTGAAACCTTTTTCTCGAGTTGGGATGATTTGTTCATCGATTATTACCATCAGAGGACATTTTTTAGAGGGGGCCACCGTCATGACCCGTCCTCGGGGCCCGTGCCCTGACTACCCCAAGCCTGCCTTCCATAGGCTAGGGGCTGGTGACTAGCACCAAAGGCGAATCCCTGATAAAAAAAGAAGGCATTGCCTTTTAACCTGTAACACACACACAGTCTGAAAACAAGTAGTATAGGAAACAACTAATAAAATAGAAAAGTAAGGTGTGCTGAAAGTAAGTGGGCCAGTATACAAAACCAACTGAACAACAAGTACAAGTACAAGTAAAAAGGAAAAATAGCTCTTGGATTGCCCATCGGGGAATCCTAATGAAAGGGTAGGTATAGAACTCGAACAACTCATCCCTACGGTACATCCCGTCTAGTCCATCTCCGAGAAGCCTCTGTCTGTCACCCTCAGCCTCGATCACTACTGTCCGTCGTCTGTACATAACAGAACAAGGTGCGGGCGAAGCCCGTGCATGGGTGAGTATAACAATACTCAGTAGAAGACCCCGAGACCTCCGAAGGTCTCCCAGAATCCACAAAGGATAAACCAAATAAGAAAGATACAATCCCGAAGTATCAACCATCACTACTTAGGTATATTCCCATACATATATCTACGTTACCAGTCAAAGTACCGGCTCCAACTCTCAAGCCCAAACACAACCCAGTCCACAAAGGAAGTAAAGTCAATCACCACGATGATAATGGTTGAAAGACATGACTCAGCTCACACAGGTATACAAATACCGTAGAGTGATAGAGATGATCAGATGTAGTCACTGATTCATCTAAGCTGTCGGAGCCACAAAGGATACAGGACCAACTAAGCTATGAGACCCATACAGGATACAGGACCAGCTACTCTGTCAGATCCACACAGGATACAGGACCAGAAGTTAGAACTATCGGACCCACGGAGGATCCTAGTACAGTAGCACCATCGTCGAACCCAAAGAGGATTCCGGTACATTATTCATCGTTGTCGAACCCACAGAGGATTCCGGCACAAAATTCATCGCTGTCAAACCCACGTAGGATTCTGGTACAGTAGACGTCGCAGCCAGCTCTGGGGTTCCCGCACACAGCACGATCGATTCCGGGAGGCTCTATTCCTCGATTCAAGTGTCGATACATCAAATATCATGAAGTCTTGAGTTGATGTATCCAGAAGTTCCGTCTCATAAAAAAAACCCAACGCGACATACGGTGCGTCAATCGGATGCCTGGTCTGAGAGTTATTGGCATTTCTGTTCTAGGGGCCCGGTTGGATTTACGCTCAATCCAAACCCAGTCGTTTTCCAAATTTTTCCAAAACAAAATTAGAGTATCGCAAAAGGACCGGCTCGTCGTGAGGGTGCCAGTGCCGCAGACGGCGCGTCGTTCGGACGCGCGGTCTTGGAGATATTCACATTTAGGCGAAGTCGGGCCCGGCCCGTCAAGCTTAGTGGGCTGGCGGGTCGGCCCGACCCAGCTCGGCGGGTCCGACCTGGCTGGGGGGTTGGCCTGGCCCGACTTGGCGGGTTTGAAACAGCTGGGGGTCGGCCCGACCTAGTGTGGCGCGGCCCACCTGCGGACCCGGCCCGCTCTGCGGGCCAGTTCGGTTCGCCCGGCGGCGCCAAACGACACTGTCTTTCCCTGCCCGGTGCACACGGCCAGCACAGCGGGCCGCGGTTCTCCTTCGCACGGTTCCTGTGGGCGCTGCGGTCCACCCGCATGGCCGGTTCACCCAGCAGAGCGGCCCGCAGAAGCAGGCCGCGGCTCCTCCGCGCGGCGCCTGTGGGCACGGTGGGTTTCCAGTCCGGCCGGCAGGCAGGCGGCCTGTTCGGTTCGGCCGAGCGGCCTGCGGTTGCTGGCTGCATCCTCATCCACATGGCCGGCGTGACAGAGCCATTTCTCCACCACCGCGGCCCGGCCTGGCCGCGACCTTTGGCTCCACAGCGCGGCGCAACGACGTCGCACCTCTTCTTCGGCTACGGCCCTCCCGGTCGCGGTTCCTCTTCTGTCCACCACGATCCTCCTGGCCGCGGTTATTCTTCAGCGCGGTGCGATGGCACTACACCCTACCATCTCCACCTCTATTTTCAACACAAAAAATAATCAACGGAGGGTCGTCGGGCCGTGTTTGTTCGGACCACGCCCTCCGCGTTATGTGATAACAATTTGGCCACCGTCAATCCAAAAAAATAAACGCCAAAGTACGAGGGTATAATTCACACGTATAAATAAACCAAATTCCCCCTACCTTGTATTTGATGTTGTATGTTGACGAGTCGCGAAAGATGGGAATCGCGGAAGATGGACGTCGTCCCGTCAACGTCGGAGGAGGTAGAGCTCGGTGAAGTCGCGGAAAGGCGGCGTCGTTCCGTTGACGTCGGAAGAAGATGACGTCATCATTGGCGACGTTCTTCACAAGCGGCATCTACTCATTTAACGTGGAAGGAGGTCATTGAATATGTTCTTCGTGTTCTTTGGAGACGAGGAGCGTTCTTCATTGGAACAGGTTGTTCTTCCAAAAGTTCTCCCAAGCTTTCCAGAGAATAAACGCCAAGACAAAATAAAACAAAAGCCTCCCTATAATTTTAATATTGCCATGCATTTCAAATGAATTCAAAGGAATTCATAACACTAAAAATTAATTAATTAATTGTGGAAGCTCAATTAATTAATTAATGGTGTTAGCACATTAATGAGAGGAGGTGGGAGGTGGAGAGTTTTAAAATTTAAAAAGGGAGAGTTGGAAGTTTATGAGACTCCCTTAATTAAAAGAGAGTTACATGGGGAGTTGAGAAGTTTGATGTTTGTTTGGGCCCCAACACACAATATCCTCACATGGGAAGTTATGTGGGGTGTGGGCCCCACCTCCAACATCATTTTGGAGAAAAATAACCACCACCTAAATAAAATTATGTAACACATAAATTTAATTTAATTTATTAATAATCCCCAAAATTAACTTCCGCTCTCGACCAAACGCAACTGCGATAAAGGTATCCTTAAGCGAATACTGGCATTGCGAGTTCATCATTGTCCTCAAATTTCAATTCTGAGGATTGGTTCAAAATATAGAAAACCCACACGTAAATTTACTAAACGTACCCGAACAAAAATTTAGAAATTGATTCCAGGCACACCGGGCCTCGGAATCAGGTGCCGTCAGAAACTGCAGACTCGTAAAATTTCCATGTATTTAACAAAAAAAAATCCACAGGATTTCTGGGTCTTTAAATTCTCCCTAACTCAGGGCTTTACGTCCCCGTAAGCTACAACACATACTAAGGGAACAAATGGGGGTACTAAGCACGCATCTGTGCCTCCCTCTCCCATGTTCTCTCCTAATGGCTCTCGTGCTGCCAGTGAATGTTCACCAAAGGAATCAACCATCCTCGTAGGACCTTCTCCTGTAGATCCTCAATCTCCACTGAAATCTCCGTGAATTTCGCTCTGTCATTGATGTCCAGCTCCCCATGGTCGATGATGTGCAGGTCGTTCACATATCTCCTCGTCTGAGATACGTGGAAAACGTCATGCACCCGGTGCAACTGAGGTGGAAGGTCCAGGCAGTAAGCCACCTCCCCTACTCTGTTGAGGACCTGGAATGGTCCAATGAATCGCGGAGACAACTTACTGCCCTGGCCAAATCTCTATAGACCTTGTCGAGGTGAGACCCGTAAGAAGACGCGGTCACCATCCTTGAACTCCAGTGGTCTCTGTCTCCTATCAGTATAGGACTTCTGTCTACTCTGGGTAGTCTTCGTCCACTCCTGGATGATTTGCACCTTCTCCTTCATAGCTTGAACCATCTCTCGTCCTACAAGTGCTGACTCCCCGGGGTCAGTCCAGTACAGTGGTGTTTTGCAAGGTCGACCGCACAATGCCTCATAAGGTTTCATACTGATGGTGGAGTGGTAGCTGTTATTGTACGCAAACTCCACCAAGGGTAAGTGATCCTCCCAGTTGTGACCAAAGTCAAGGACACATGCACGGAGCATGCCCTCAAGAGTCTGAATAGTTCTCTCAGTCTGACTGTCCGTCTGAGGATGGAAGGCGGTGCTCAAGAAAAGCTGCGTCCCGAAAGCCTCATGAAACCCCTTCCATAACAGAGAAGTGAAACGAGTATCTCAATCAGATACGATCATCAATAGAACACCATGAAGACGTAAAATATGAAGGTTCCGGGCGCAGTGGAAGCACGTGGGTGGATGTGCCCACTTGGCTTTTTGTCATTAGCAATGATCAATCCGGGATCAATACGATGATAAACGCCAGTCTCCACGGATCGAATCACAGAAAAAGACAAAGAATATGGTTTGTCCCGAAACCACAAACAAGGATCGTTACAGGTTGATTATAGTTAATTTAATTAATTATAAAGAAATACCTTTTGGATGTTCTTTCTTCGTTGATGTTCTCGATCACGTTGTCGATGTGATCCGTCATTACGTCGTAGAAGCCAAGTGTAGACTCCCTCTAGTGGTGATCCACACGTGTACCTTGTATCTATGGATATCGCCAAAGGATTCTTCGGGTGCTAGCATGGAGAAGACTTTTCTTGCGTTGTCCGCCTTAGATCGTCTTGATCCGATGGAATAGGATCTCTCTCGGTCTTGAGAGCGTTCTTGGAGGAAGAGGTTATTTCTATCTTGAAAGAATTATCCAGAGATGTTGTGCACAACGATTCTCTTGTGTAGGAAAAGAGTTGGGGTTGTGAGGACATTTATAATTGAGTTTGAGGTTGTAGAGTTATGACAATAAATAAACGCGTTACGTGTTTCATTTATTTCATTAACTCTTATTGAAAACCCCCCATGTCGAATAATTAATTCCTTGACATGTGCTCACGCTGATTATAACAAATATCATTTAATAAAACGATATTATATCCTCAAAATCCCGACTGGAAAAACTACACAGCGTGTAATAATAAATACACGGCGTGTACTTGTTTTTCATTGAAAACTACATGGCGTGTACATTAAATGTACATGGAGTGTATATCTTGTTTTCATTTATTCATTTCCTTTCCAAAATAAAACTACACGGTGTGTACATTTACTAATACACGACGTGTACTTGTTTTATTTTATTTTTCCTCCATCATTTAAAACAACTTAGGCTTTCTTTAATAATTATTAAACCACATACGGGAATAATCTTTATTCAACTTGAGATACTTGGATACAATTAGTGTGTGACCCTCTAGGCCTCTTTCTCGTTGGCATTAGGCAGGCTTGCCTAAAGTCCAAGATTACTATCTAGCAACGGGTCAAGGCACCCAAGAGAAATAAGTTGACGCCGCATTGACGTATCACCTCATACGAACTCTTACTGTGTAATTTAATCCCTTTGTCTCAATATCTCATCAAGCAGGTTTCATGGAAGCGTCATAAACCTATATTCTTGATCCGTCATTCTTTGACTACCTGGAATAAACTCGTCATTTACACCATGGCCATGGAATTTAATGCGACAGTTCTATTTCAATCAAAGGTCCAAGATATAAACTTCTATAAATGGAAGGGAAAAATCCTTCCTCGACTTATCTATTAACAACATGTCACTCGTGACTCACCCAACGTACCCTACTTCCCGCCAACTGTCTGCGTGACAGTTTTCGTCAGTAAATCTAAGTGCGCAAGTCATGACATGAGTTAATGATAATCTTACAGTCTAAGGACCATTACACACGCTCGCAGATAGAAATATCCGATGACACCAAGACATGCAGAATTACTACTGGAGGGTCTGTTCTCATAATCTCCCATCTTGGAGATTACCAAGTGCGAACTCCATGAGAGAGAGTCTCGTCTTTTTACGAGTACTCGCACATGACGGTCTGTATACTATGTGTCCTATCATAGTATGTCATCCAACCACAGAACTTTATTTAAGAATATTGTTATATCATTTCAAGGTTCTCATCATAGTGGAGATCTGCTATGACCTTATTAATGCAACAAATATTCTAGGACATTATTATATTATAGTCATGCAGAACAATGAACAATATATAATAAGTGAACATTTATGTAATCAAAGTACAAAACAGTTGGTTCTGAGGACACCAACTCTTAAAAACTCCCACTTGGACTAGAGCCAACTGCCTACAACTTTTAGTCTGCTAGACCTCACATGATGATCATGTTTCTGATGAGTCAAGGCTTTAGTCAATGGGTCTGCCACGTTGTCTTCTGTGGAAATAATTCTCACTGCAACTTCACCTCTCTGAGAAAAATCCCTCAAGAGATGATACTTCCGAAGTATGTGCTTTGTCTGCTGATGTGACCTTGGCTCTTTTGCAAGTGCCACCGCTGCAGTATTATCACAATAGAGTGTGATATGATCTTTACTGCTCGGTACAACATCCATCTCTTGGACGAAGCTTTGCATCCATACTGCTTCTTTAGCTGCCTCAGAAGCTACGATATACTCGGACTCTGCTGTAGAATCTAGCACCACACTTTGTTTTGAGCTCTTCCAGCTCACTGCACCTCCATTTAAACTGAAGATGTATCCAGTCTGCGAATTCATGTCATCTTGATCAATCTGGAAACTAGCATCTACATGTCCTCTGATGACTAGTTCCTCGTCTCCTCCATAAACCAGGAACATATCCCTAGTACGCCTCAGATACTTAAGGATAGTCTTGACTGCCATCCAATGGCGGTCTCCTGGATCAGCTTGATATCTTCCTACCACACTTAATGCGTAAGCAACATCTAGCCTCATACATAGCATAACATACATGACTGACCCAATCGAAGATGTGTAAGGGATCCTTGCCATCCTCTTTATTTCCTCATGTGTTTGAGGACACATTTTCTTGGAAAGATGAATGCCATGTGACACTGGAAACAATCCTCTCTTGGACTGTTCCATACTGAATCTCTTCAGTATCTTGTCAATGTATGTACTTTGACTCAAGCCCAGCATTATCTTGGATCTATCACGATGGATCTTGATCCCAAGAATATATGCCGCCTCACCCAATTCTTTCATGGAGAAGCATTTATGCAACCATGCCTTAACTGATTGTAAGACAAGTACTTCGTTTCCAATTAGCAATATGTCATCAACATATACTATTATGAAAACGACTGCACTTCCACTAAACCTTTTTTAGACACAAGGCTCACATTCATTCTTAACAAAGCCAAATTCTGTAACAGCTTCATCAAAACGAATGTTCCATGACCTTGATGCTTTCTTTAATCCATAAATGGATTTATGCAACTTGCATACCTTGTTGGCATCCCTTGTAGTCACAAACCCTTCAGGTTGTGTCATGTAGACATCTTCCTAGAGGTTCCCGCTAAGGAAATCTGTTTTGACATCCATTTGACAAATTTCATAGTCATGGTAAGCAGCAATGACCAATAGGATTCTGATGGACTTCATCATTTCAACCAGTGAAAAGGTTTCATCATAGTCAATTCCTTGACGTTGTCTAAAACCTTTTGCAACAAGTAGTGCCTTGTAGGTGCTGAATTTCCCCTTCATGTCCAGTTTCTTCTTGAATACCCATTTATTATCAATAGGCTTTACATCAACTGGAGGATCTTCCAAAATCCAGACTTGGTTTTGGTACATGGAATCCATTTCAGAATTCATGGATTCTTGCCACTTGGCAACGTCTGTGCCTTCAACTGCTTCCTTGTAGGTAAGAGGATCATCATTGCCAACCAATAATGAGTCACCATCCTCGGTGACAAGAAAACCATATCATTCTGGTTCTCTCACCTCTCTCGTGATCCTACGCAGTTCTTGTGTCTTTGGAACAGATTGTTCTTCCACGAGGATTTGTGGAATCTGTTCTTGTACCAACTCATGTGTATCTTGAGCCTCGACTTCATCGAAGTCTATCTCGCTCCCACTATCTCTTTTGGAGATGTTCTCCCTCTCAAGGAATATGGCATGTCTTTCCACTATAACCTTTTTGTCTGAGGGGTTGTATAGGTAATATCCCCTTGTTTCCTTGGGATATCCTATAAAGATACACTTTGTGCCTCGGGGTGCAAGTTTGTTACCTGAAGAGGCCTTAACAAATGCTTCACTACCCCACACATGTAAATTCGATAACATGGATTTGCATCCACTCCATAATTCTTATGGAATACCATTTATCGATTTAGTTGGTACTTGGTTTAGTATGTACGCTGCTGTTTGTAATGCATATCCCCAAAAGGATAATGGAAGACTCACATGACTCATCATTGATCTCACCATGTCTAACAGGGTGCGGTTCCTCCTTTCACTTACACCATTCCACTGCGGTGTGTAAGGAGGAGTGAGTTGAGATAGATTCCCAAACTCCCGTAAGAAATCAATGAAGTCTTGATTAAGATATTCTCCTCCTCTGTCTGAGCGGAGTTTCTTAATCTTCTTTCCAAGATGGTTCTCAACTTCATTCTTGTATTCTTTGAACCGATCAAAAGAATCTGACTTATACCTCATTAAATAGATATATCCATATCTACTAAAATCATCAGTAAAAGTTATGAAGTACGAGAACCCACCCCTTTCTTCAACTGGAAATGGTCCACACACATATGTGTGAACTAATTCTAGAATCTCTTTAGCTCTTTCACCTTTCCCACTAAATGGGGCTTTGGTCATTTTGCCTTGTAGACATGCATGACATACACCAAGTGGTTTTAGTTCGAAAGAATCTAAATACCCATCTTGATGTAATTTTGTCAAACGTTTCTCATTGACATGACCTATCTGGTGATGCCAAAGTTGGGTGTGGTATGAGTCATATGATTTAACTTTGTTATCGATTGCCATTACTTGGTTTGTGTAGTCTAACACATAAAGGCCGTTATATAAATGTGCCCTACCAAAACAAATGCTATCTTTATAAAAGTAGCAACATTCATTTCTTAACTTGAATATGAATCCATCAGTATCTAATCTGGATGCTGAAATAATGTTTTTAGTAACAGAAGGCACATAATAACAACCTTTCAAAACCAATACCATCCCGGTAGGCAATGTGAGGTGGTAGTCACCGACAGCTACAACAGCGAGTCTGGCTCCGTTGGCTGCTCGTAGATCTACCTCCCCTCAATCAATCTTCCTGAATCTACTTGGTTCCTATATTTGGATATAGATGTGAGCACCACAAGCAGTATCTAATACCCAATTAGTAGAAACAGATAGATTGCATTTGATAACAAACGCACCTGAAGCTTCCCCTTGCTTCCTTGGCTGGGTGCAGTTTTTCTTCCAGTGGCCCTTCTTGCCACATGCGAAACAAACAGCATCCTGTTCCTTTTCCTCCCCTTTGATCTTCCTTTTCTTGGAAGGCCTTGAAGAATCTTTGGGCTTAAAGCTCTTTTCCTTCTCTTTCCTTTTATTCACCACAAGGATAAAAGGATTTTCACGATTCATGTCATTGTCCACTTGGCGAATAAGGATAAGAAGATCAGATAGAGACTTCTCAATATTTTTCATGTTGAAATTAACAACAATGTTTGAGAAGCTCTGGGGGAGTGATGCGAGAATGAGATCGGTACCCAGTTATTCAGGGAGTTTAAACCCTAGAACCTCCAAGCGCTCAATGTAGCCAATGAGCTTGACTACATGAGGCCCAGTTGGGGCACCCTCTCTAAGCTTGCTCTGAAATAGAGCCTTGGAGATCTCAAACCTTTTCTGTCTTGCTCTCTCCTGGTATAAACCACGGAGGTGCTCGAGCATGATGTAGGCATCCATGTCTTCGTGAGACTTCATGAGCTCACTAGACATAGATGACAGCATCAAACATTGAACATCGAGAGCATCATTCAAATGTTGATCATAGACTAGAAAATCTTCATCACTCACCCCTAGGGTAGGAGAATCATGAAGTGAGGACTCTAGCATGTAAAACTTCCGTTCATGGCGTAGGATAACCCGAAGGCGCCTAAACCATTCCTGAAAGTTACTGCCAGTGAGGATATTGTCTTTATCCAGTATTGATCGCAGAGAAAAAGTGGTTGATGAGTTTGTCATCTTGATTCTACAATTTTAAAAGAGTAGATTTATTAGTACTTTCTTGATTACATTTTTATGAGAAATAAATTAATTAAGTCTCCCACTATTTTATCAAGTCTCAATGGCCCTCACCATTAAACTCGGAATGTCCAGTTGCTTTGAAATTCTAGTGGAAAGGATCCATATTTCCCTTCGCATAACCCCAACAAGGGTTGGTCAAGCTATTTGAAGGTATTTAGGTAGGTAGGTATTTGCCAACTGTGAGCTTATAGTTCCTTGATCTGTTGAGTGGACTCCCAAATCCTGAAATCCTAACTTGGATTTCCTAAACTCTTGCCTCCAATATTACATCACGTCTAGCAAGGGATACTTCTCTTGATGTAATATGGTTAAGTCAACCTGAAACCTTTCATAAGGGATTCCTTTATAAAAGTAAGTGTCCCAACAAGGGTTTCTCAAACACATAGTTTTATTGAGTCTTTCCCTTAATCAAGTAACAGAAGGCTTGGTCTGACTTAATATGGTATTTGAGGGATTTTATTCTTTATGCGTATTTTTGCATTATCACATGCTTGTTAATATTAAGTGATGCTTGCTGAAGTGATTAACCATGTTCCGATAATGTTTACACATAGTCCGGTTTTTTATTTTATTCCATCTTTGCATGCTTGTTCATTTAATTAATAATGTGATCGCGACAACACATACATATTAAATAAACCATGAAATCAGACATAAATAAAATAAGATGGCATGATCATGAGCTTCTATTGGTTAGATTATCTAGCAGTTTTGATAAGCTAACCCTGACCTAGGGAAAACACCTTGAACCTGTTGGTTCATGTTTTTCAGCTCCCACATGTACACCTTTGTATCTTCTTGCATCGGTTTCGCCTCGGCTTCAGGATTTGAACCGTCTCCTATGGAATAGGAGATCCTCCATTACATGAGTTTACATTAAAGAAACCATGGGCACACATGCCCTACATTTTATTGGAAGAAGGCTCGCAGGCCAACAAAATTAAATAAATTTAAATGAAACCATACACATACAAAGGGTCTTTGGTCTAGCTCATGATCATCCATAGTATGCAATGACATTTACGCATATTTAGAATTCAAATTCTTTCAATCGTTCTTTTATTTATGATAAGACACGCTCGAATTCAATTAATTATGATCTTATAATTAATCAATTCTTTATCTTAAATTCCTTTCTGAATATCATTGAGATTCTTCTCATCCATATTCCTTGTACGGGTATTTTTACATTGGAGGAAACCTGGTGAAATTCCATTTTGTAAAGTACACAGTGTGTAGTTTATAATTACACAGCATGCATTTTTCTTTTCATCATTTATCCAAAGTACACGCCGGGGCTTTGGCGTGTTTTCTGTACTTTGGAAATTTTAGAGTACACGGTGTGTAGATGAATCATACACGGCGTGTACTTCCATATTACGCGGTAAACGGCCCGGCGATCCCGTGTACGCAGTACACGGCTTATCTTTGTACACGTTTTCACCTGGGTCGGAACGGACTACACGACGTGTTGTTCCAACATACACGCCGTGTATTCCGGTTTCCACGCGCCGTTCTATTCTGGTCAACACGGTGTGATTAAAACTTAGGCATAATCAATTCACACAGCGTGGTGTGGCAGACCAGTTCCTGTTCATTGCACCTAAGTACACGGCATGTAGTTTTAATTACACACCGTGTAATCCTGTGTTGTACAGATAGAAAGAGCGGCTCCTCCGGATGAGTTTCTCATTTTTATTTTAATAAAAATTAAAATTAAAAGGTCGTTTCTGTGATATGAATTGAGAAATGAAGGAGGAAGAATAGATCTCGTTAATTCAGATTTATAGAATGATTTATTTCGAATTGAATCAAATATGAATGCGTAAATTATCAACGAAAATTAAATAACTATAATCAACGTTGTAACCTCCCTCTGATACCATTTGAAGGTTCTGGGCGCAGCGGAAGCGCGTGGGTGGATGTGTCCACTTGGATTTTTGTCATTAGAAATGATCAATCCAGGATCAATACGACGATAAAAGCCAGTCTCCACAGATCGAATCACAGAAGAAGACAAAGAAGATGGTTTGTCCCGGAACCACAAACAAGTATCGTTATAGGTTCATTATAGTTAATTTAATTAATTATAAAGAAATACCTTTTGGGTGTTCTTTCTTCGTTGATGTTCTCGATCACGTTGTCGATGTGATCCGTCGTTGCGTCGTAGAAGCGAAGTGTAGACTCCCTCTAGCGGTGATCCACACGTGTACCTTGTATCTCTGGACGTCACCAAAGGATTCTTCGGGTGCTAGCGTGGAGAAGACTTTTCTTGCGTTGTCCTCCTTAGATCATCTTGATCCGATGGAAGAGGATCTCTCTCGGTATTGAGAGAGTTCTTGGAGGAAGAGGTTCTTTCGGGCTTGAAATAATTCTCCAGAGATGTTGTTCCCAACAATTCTCTTGTGTAGGAAAAGAGTTGGGGTTGTGAGGATATTTATAATTGAGTTTGAGGTTGTATAGTTATGATAGTAAATAAACGCGTTACGTGTTTCATTTATTTCATTAACTCTTATTGAAAACCCCCATGTCGAATAATTAATTCCTTGACATGCGCTCACGCTGATTATAATAAATATCATTTAATAAAAAGATATTATATCCTCAAAATCCTGAATGAAAAAATTACACGGCGTGTAATAATAAATACACGACGTGTACTTGTTTTTCATTGAAAACTACATGGCGTGCATATCTTGTTTTCATTTATTCATTTCCTTTCCAAATTAAAACTACACGGCGTGTACATTTAATAATACACGACGTGTACTTGTTTTATTTTATTTTTCCTCCATCATTTAAAACAACTTAGGCTTCCTTGAATAATTATTAAACCACGTACGGGAATAATCTTTATTCAACTTGAGATACTTGGATACACTTAGTGTGTGACCCTCTAGGACTCTTTCTCGTTGGCATTAGGCAGGCTTGCCTAAAGTCCAAGATTACTGTCTAGCAATGGGTCAAGGCACCCAAGAGAAAGAAGTTGACACCGCATTGACGTATCACCTCATATGAACACTTACTATGTAATTTAATCCCTTTTTCTCAATATCTCATCAAGCAGGTTTCATGGAAACGTCATAAACCTATATGCTTGATCCGTCGTTCTTTGACTACCTGAAATAAACTCGTCGTTTACACCATGGGCATGGAATTTAATGCGACCGTTCTATTTCAATCAAAGGGCTGAGATATCAACTTCCATAAATGGAAGGGACAAATCCTTCCTCGACTTATCTATTAACAACATGTCACTTGTGACGCACCCAACGTACCCTACTTCCTGCCAACTGCCTGCATGACGGTTTTCGTCAGTAAATCTAAGTGCGCGAGTCATGACATGAGTTAATGATAATATTTTAGTCTAAGGACCATTACACACACTCGCAGATAGCAATATCCGATGACACCAAGACATGCAGAATTACTACTGGCGGGTCTGTTCTCATAATCTCCCATCTTGGAGATTACCAAGTGCGAACTCCATGAGAGAGAGTCTCATCTTCTTACGAGTACTCGCACATGATGGTCTATATACTATGTGTCCTATCATAGTATTTCATCCAACCACAGAACTTTATTTAAGAATATTGTTATATCATTTCAAGGTTCTCATCATAGCGGGTATCTGCTATGACCTTATTAATGCAACAAATATTTCAGGACATTATTATTTTATAGTCATGCAGAACAATGAAAAATATATAATAAGTGAACATTTATGTAATAAAAGTACAAAACAGTTGGTTTTGAGGACACCAACCCTTACAAAATATCCTGTATGTAAAGGCATCCCAAGTTCTCTACTGATCCCTGTTCTCTAATCGGTAGGAATTGGGTCGACTTGGTGAGTCGGTCGACCATCACCCAGATACTGTCATGTCCTCTAGATGTACGTGGAAGTCTCATCACGAAATCCATGGATATCCCATCCCACTTCCACTTTGGGACCTCTAAGGGATGAACCAAGCCTGCTGGAACCTGGTGCTTAACCTTCACTTATTGACAAGTGAGGCATCGTGAGACAAACTCTACTACCGCCTTCTTCATACCCGGCCACCAGTGCTTTCGTCTGAGTTCCTGATACATCTTCACCACTCATAGATGTACCGCTAGAGGGTAAGTGTGAAACTCCCCCAACACCTCCTCCTGTAGTGCTACTGGTACCATGGTACGTCCTCTGAAGAGGATGGTATGCTCCCCACCTTTAGGAAACCCATCAGGTGCTTTCCCTGAGGATATCTGAGCACGTCGGATCTCACAGTCAATGTCCTCACATTGTACCTCTATGAATCACTGAAGAAGTGTAGGAGTGAATGTGAGAGACTGCAGAAAGGCTGCTCCATCTCTATCCACAAAGGATATCTACAACATGGCCATCTGCTCTGTCACCTCTCCTAGCAGCTAAATTCCTGATCTCCTGTTGAGAGAGTCTGCTACAATGTTCCCCTTTCTAGGAGTATAGACTATCTCGAAGTCATAGTCCTGGAGGAACTCGAGCCATTATCGCTATCTCAGATTTAGGTCCTTCTACGTGAAGATATACCTGAGACTCTGGTGGTAAGAGTAGACTATAAAATGCTCGCCCATCAGATAGTGCCACTAAATCTTCAAGGCGAAGACCACTGCTGCTAACTCCAGGTCATGGGTAGCGTAGTTCTTCTCGTGCGGTCTCAAATCCCGTGAACCATACGCGATCATTGCTCGCTCCTACATCAGGACACACCCGATTTCGGTCCCTGATGCGTCGCAGTAAACTACGTACCCTATGCCCTCCTCAGGTAGCCTCAATATGGGCGCACTGGTCAACCTCTGCCTCAGCTCCTGAAAGCTCTGCTGGAATCTATCAGATCACATGAAGGGTTGCCCCTTATTCATCAATGCTGAAAGCGGTGCTGCAACTCTAAGTCTGCCACAAATCTCCGATAGTACCCAGCCAGTCCTAGGAAACTCCGCACCTCCATCACACTTATGGGTGGCTCCCAAGCAAGCACTGCCTCGATCTTTACTAGATCCACTGTAACTCCAGCCTCCGAGATGACGTTTCCTAAGAAGTGAACCTCTCGAATCCAAAACTATCACTTTGAGATCTTACCATAAAGCTGGTGCTCTCGGAGTGTGTCCAGTACTACCCGCAAATGGTAGGCGTGCTCCTCCTCAGTAGTCGATTAAATCAGTATGTTGTCGATGAAGACTACGACAAAACGATCATGGTTAGGCTGGAAGATCCTGTTCATGAGACACATGAACACTGTTGGTGCATTGGTTACGCCGAAGGGCATAACCAAGAACTCGTAGTGGCCATACAGACACCTGAAGGCCGTCTTATGCACATCCTCATCTTGAACTCTGAGCTGGTGATTGCCTGATATAAAGTCTATCTTTGAGATCCATTGTGATCCTTTGAGCTGATCAAAGAGGTCGTCAATCCTCAGATGTGGGTACTTGTTCTCTACTGTCACCTGATTCAGGCGACGGTAGTCGACACACAGTCGCAAGCTCCCATCCGCCTCCTTGGCGAACAAAATCGGAGATGCCGAGGGTGAAACACTTGGTCAGATAAATCCCTTCCCCTAAAAGTCCTCCAGCTATACCCGCAGCTCATGAAGCTCGACGGGAGCCATTCGATATGCTAAATTAGATATCGGTGCTGTCCCGAGGTACCTGTCAATGTATAAGTCTACCTCTCTGGGAGGAGGTAGTCCTGGAATGTCATCAGGAAAAACATCCACGTACTGATCAACCACAACAGGAAAACTTGGAATCCGCACATCAACCTCTCCAAGGATGAGACTATCCAACTGATGTGTGACCGGCTGCCCCCTCCTCTGCATAAGTCCATCCTGTGCTGCTAAGGCTCCCTTCTCGCCGGTGAAGGTGAACCTAGTCCCATTCGTGCGGATACACCACACTTTGCACCTAATATAGTCAATCTGATCATGAACTGTGGATAACCAGTCCATACCCAAGATGACGTCGTAAGGCCTCGACGCCACCACATGAAGATCCCAGCTGAAGTTCTCGCCTCCTAGAGTAAGCTCACACTGTTGGCACCAGTGTGTAATCGTCGAGTCTGCTCCCATAGGAGTCTCTATCCGTAAGGATCGAGCCAACGTCTCCGTTGGAATCTCCGAGCTCCGAACGAGGGCAGTGGCAATAAAAGAATGACTCGTACATGTGTCTATAAGTACTGCAGCAAGGGTGGAGTAGAGAAAGATAGTACCTCGAATCATCTCAGGTGCGCCATGGTCATAGGCCTCGACTTCCTGGAGCTGAGCCCGCCTCTGTCCGCCAGCTCCCTGTGGTCGGGGTGGACCTCTTGGTGGTGGTGGAGGTAGAGCCATGAAATGTCTTCCACCACCTGCTGCTCGGCCAGCTCCTCTGCCACGTCCGCCCGCTCCTGGAGGACCACCATGGTAGAACCTCTGCCTATGCCTGGGAGGTCCCTCTACTATCCTATGCTCATCTACATGATGGGTTGGGAAGTCACGAGCCATGTGGCCCTGCCCGCTGCAGGCATAACACTGTCTTCTCCTCGTATAGCTGGCTCTGTGTCATTACCCCGTACAACCGAACATGTATCCTAGGGTCGCCCACCTGATGACCTGGTCCGCTTGGACCTCTGTGTCATCTGTTTACTGTCGGCTGCAGCAGACTCTGCTATGTGTCGCCTTATGGTGGGTCTCGCCATTGGTGACTGCTCAGCGAGAAAACTCTCCACTATAAGGGCTTGTTCCAGCACCCCCTCCTGCGTCGGAATGCTGAGGGGAATCGTCGAAGCCCTAATATCATGCCTGAGTCCCTGCTCGAAGGTCCGGGCCCTGAAGAACGGGTCCCATACCATATCTGTGGAGTAGCGTAAGAGGTCAGTGAACCTCACTGAGTACTGAGCTACTGTCATGCTGCCCTGCTGCAGATGAAGTAACTCTTGAATCTGCACCGCACGAAGGGTGGCTGGAACAAACTCTGAGAAGAAGAGACTCTCGAAGTCTGTCCAGAGTAATGATGCCTCGTCATGCACCTGGAGCATCAGGATCCACCATCTTCCTGCGACCACATGTAGGAGACTTGCAGAAAGGATCACCATGAGGTCGGCTGGTGTCCCTACCAATCTGAAAACTATCACGACAGCCTTCGGCAAATCCTCGTATACCTTTAGGTCTGTCTCTCCTCGGAACCTGGGTGGCCTCTGGCGCTGGAACTCATGCAACACACTCAGGCGGCGTGCACTCTCTGCTGTTGGGGCTGGTGGTATCGTTGGCCCAGCAGGTAGTGGTACTGCTGGTACCTCTGCTGTGATGGAGCCCTGCACTGAGGCCTCGTCGCTCGGTGGGCTACCATCTCGTACGAAACTCGGAACCCTAGTTGGCTGCCTTCGTGGGGCCATCCTTAAAAGAAACAAGATCACCATAGTTAAAACAATATACCTGGTGAGCTGACACAAAGTAATCACGAAGAAACGTTTTTCAAAGGAAACACACATGCAATCAGTGTTTTCGTGCACTGAGTCGAAGATCAGAAGTCAGAGTCCTAGTGTATGGATACTTCGGCTGCCGCACCAACACCGGTTTCCCTAAACTGATAACCACATTCAAAACACTTAACACTATTTTCGTTAAAAGAATCATAGTCCAAGTTTTGCGGTAGAACCGACTCCTCTGATACCAATTTGTCACGACCCGTTCTCGTGACCCGTGTCGTGACTACCCCAAGCCTGCCTTCCATAGGCCAGGGGCTGGCGATTAGCACCAAAGGCGAATCCCTGATAAAAAAAGAAGGCATTTCCTTTTAACCTATAACAAACACACAGTCTGAACACAAGCAGTAGAGGCAACAAGTACTAAAATAGAAAAGTAAGGTGTGATGAAAGTAAGTGGGCCAGTATACAAACCCAATTGAACAACAAGTACAAGTACAAGTAAAAAGAAAAAATAGCTCCTGGATCGTCCACCAGGGAATCCTACCTGAAGGGTAGGTACAGAACTCGAACAACTCGTCCCTACGGTACATCCCGTTTAGTCGAGCTCCGAGCAGCCTCCGTCTGTCACCCTCAGCCTCAATCACTGTTTTCTGTCGTCTGCATAGAATACAACAAGGTGCGGGCGAAGCCCGTGCATGGGTGAGTATAACAATACTCAGTAGGGGACCCCGTGACCCCCGAAGATCTCCCAGAATCCACAAAGGATAAACAAAAAAAGAAATATACAATCACGAAGTATCAACCATCCCTACTTAGGTATATGCCCATACATATACCTAAGTTACCAGTCACAGTCCTGGCTCCAACTCTCGAGCCCAAACACAACGCATTCCACAAAGGAGGTAAAGTCAATCACCACAATGATAATGGTTGAAAGACATGACTCATCTCACACAAGTATACATCTTCCGTAGAGTGATAGAGATGATAATATGTAGTCACTGATTTATCTAAGCTGCCGGACTCACACAGGATGCAGGACCAGCTACTCTGTCGGACCCACACAGGATATAGGAACAGAAGTCAGAACTGTCGGACCCACGGAGGATCCTGGTACAGTAGCACCATCGTCAAACCCACGGGGGATTCCGGTACAGTAGACATCGTTGTCGAACCCATGGAGGATTCCGGCACAAAAGTCATCATTGTTGAACCAACGTAGGATTCTGGTACAGTAGTCGTCGCAGCCAGCTCCAGGGTTCCTGCACACAGCACGCTCGATTCTGGGAGGGTCCGCTCCTCGAGTCACGTGTCAATACATCATATATCACGAAGTCCTGAGTTGATGTATCCCAAAGTTTCGTCTCATCAGAAGGAACCCAACGCGACAGACGGCGCGTCAATCAGACGCCTGGTCTGAGAGTTATTGGCATTTCCGTTCTAGGGGCCCGGTTGGATTTATGCTCGATCCAAACCTGACCATTTTCCAAATTTATCTAAAACTCACTTAGATTATCGCAAAAGGGCCGCATCATCGCAAGGTTCCCAGTGCCACATACGGCGCGTCGTTCGGACGCGCAGTCTTGGAGAGATTCACATTTAGGCGAATTCGGGTTCGACCCGTCAAGCCCAGTGGGCTGGCGGGTCGGCCCGACCCGGCTCGGCGGGTCCGACCCGGCTGGGGGGTCAGCCCAGCCTGACTTGGCGGGTCCGACACGGCTGGGGGGTCAGCCCGACCCGGTGGGGCGCGACCCACCCACGGACCCAGCCCGCGCTGCAGGCCTGTTCAGTTCACCCGGCGGCGCCAAGCGGCACCGTCTCTCCCTGCCCGGTGCACGCGGCCAGTGATTCTCCTCCGCGCGGCGCCTGCGGGCACCGCGGTCCACCAGCCCGGCTGGCAGGAGACCGACCGGTTCTCCCAGCAGAGCGACCCGTGGAAGCAGGCCGCGGCTCCTTCGCGCGGCCCCTGCGGGCGCAGCGGGTTTCCAGCCCGGCTAGTAGGCGGCCGGTGGGTTCGGTTCGGTCGAGTGGCCCGCAGTTGTGGGCCATGTCCTCATCCACACGGTCGGCGCGACAGCGCCATACCACTTCTTCCGCCGCGGCCCTCCCGACCGCGGTTCCTCTTCCGTCTGCCGTGGACCTCCTGGCCGGGGTTATTCTCCGGCGCGGTGCGACGACACCGCGCCCTACTGGCTCTGACTCCGTTGTCAACACAAACAAGAATCAATGGAGGGTCGTCGGGCCGTGTTTGTTCGGACCGCGCCCTCCGCGTTAGGTGGTAACAATTTGGCCACCATCAATCCAAAAACATAAACACCAAAGTACGAGGGTATAATTCACACGTATAAATAAACCAAATCCCCCTACCTCGTATTTGATGTTGTACGTTGACGAGTCGCGAAAGACGGGCGTTGCGAAAGATGAAAGTTGTCCCGTCAACGTCGGAGGAGGTAGATCTCGGTGAAGTCATGGAAAAGCGGCGTCGTTCCGTTGACGTCGGAAGAAGAATACGTCGTCATTGACGATGTTCTTCGGAAGCAACGTCTACTCCTTTAACGTGGAAGGAGGTCGTTGAACATGATCTTCGTGTTCTTCAGAGATGAGGAGCGTTCTTCGTTGGAACAGGTTGTTCTTCCAAGAGTTCTCCCAAGCTCTCCAGAGAATAAACGCCAAGCCAAAATAAAACAAAGCCTCCCCATAATTTTAATATGTTCATGCATTTCAAATTTATTCCAAAGAATTCATAACACTACAAATTAATTAATTAATTGTGGAATCTCAATTAATTAATTAATGGTGTTGGCACATTAATGAGAGGAGGTGGGAGGTTTAGGGTTTTAAAAATTAAAAAGGGAGAGTTGGAAGTTTAAGAGACTCCCTTAATTAAAAGGGAGTTACATGGGGAGTTGAGAAGTTTGATGTTTGTGTGGGCCCCACCACACAATATCCTCCCATGGGAAGTTATGTGGGGTGTGGGCCCCACGTCCAATTTCCCTTTGGAGAAAAATAACCACCACCTAAATAAAATTATGTAACACATAAATTTTATTTAATTTATTAAGAATCCTCAAAATTAACTTTCATACAAATTTGGAAAAATAACCACAAATTAGATATTCAACAACTCTGTGTGCGGGAAGCTCATTGGGTGCGTGTGCCATACAAATTTGAATTTCAATCCATGAAAATGTGCGAACGGTTTTTGTGTGCAACACGTGCTTTTCTTGAGGCCCACCGTCGTTTCCCTCCCCATTCCCGGCTTCGGATACCTCCGCGCCTACCTATAAGTCTCCCACCTCTCCACACCAACCTCACTACCTTTAATCCCCCCTCTTGTGTTTTCTTCAACTAATTTTTTTTCTGGGTTTTAAAAAAATTAAAATATGATAAAAGGGGTTAGGGTTCGGATATTTTTAAAAATGGGTCCGGGATGCGTGAACGCCGTTCACGCATCCTTCGCCGTGGAAGGATGCGTGAACGGCGTTCTCGCATCCCGGACCCCGACGGTAATGCGTGAACGACGTTCATGCGTCCTTTGCTGACCAGCTAAAGGAAGCGTGAACGCCATTCACGCATCCTTGCGAGGGAAAAGATGCGTGAACGACATTCACGCTTCCTTCCGCGGTGAAGGATGCGTGAACGCCGTTCACGCATCCTTCGCGGGACGAGCTGAAGGATGCGTGAACGGCGTTCACGCATCCGGCCGAGAAATCTTATAAAAGGAGGGGTCCCCCCCCCAATACCCATTGTTCTCCTCTGATTTTTGTTGCGAAGATCTGGAGAAATTCTTTCTCAACAAATATTTGCTGCTTTTATTGAGGTAAAATTTCTATTTAATAATTTAATTGTTTATTTTTGTTTATTTATTTCATTTGTATGTTTAATTGTGTTTATTTATTTCATTTGTATGTTTAATTGTGTGTATGATTTATTTATTTCATATGTTATGCATGAAATGTTTTGTATGATTTAATTTTCTTGATGTTGAATGTTCGTATGATTTAATTTTTTGAATGTCTGTTGTCTAAATATTGAATGTTTTATGTTATGTCTAAAATTTTTAATGTTTAGAAAAAGTAATTTATGTTAGATAAATTTATTTTAATGGATGGTTTTGATGTAAGTGTAAATTAAATTACTTTTATTTACAAGTAAAAATATTTTTAATCAATAAAGTATAAAATATATTTACTTATATTTTGAAAAGTAGAAGAATGCCCAAAAAACATTACAATTTCATAAAATTTAAAATAACAAAAGTGTTTATTATGTAAATCTCAATTAGATCAGTTATAATAAAATTTATTTAATGTTTTTAATAAATAAATATATATATATACATGAAGTTAAATTTTTGTAAAAGAGGTGTAGTATTTAATATAGATTTTATATAATAAGGATAATATAATAAATATACCAAAAAACACGGTATGAGTGATGACTGATCTTGAGATGACCGACCATGCATAATTGAAATTGCATGTTTTATTTTGTGTATGTTGTTATTCAATTTGTAATAATTGCATTTTTTTCGGTATTGATGACCTACGAGTCATCTCTCAGTAAGTGTAAGGACCTGCGTTTCTGTTTAAATTAATTTATGTATTTTATACCCCTAGACCCTCTCACATGCATGTGAGTAAATTTGTAATTAAAAGACTGACGCCCCAAAGAGGTGTCGACGAAGAGGTGTCGACGAAGAGGCATTTGAGAACTCCTTCGAGAGGAGGCATTGCTGTTTGATAGGAGATTGGCGGTTGCTGCAATATTTGATAATAGAGACAGGAGTTTACCCATATAAATTGTGGTTAGTTTATCAGATAATGATAAACTAATCACAAGTCTCAAGATCAAGTCATGATTATATATTCATAAGTAATCAAAATTTATGAAACATTATATTAAATTTGCTTTTGTGCTAAAATCACAATCACTATACCTTAACAGTGATAAATCAATACATAAAAAAGTCTCAAGATAATCAATTATTCAAAACCAAATTAAATAATTTAAAATTTTAATGTAGTGTATAATATTTTTAAATTTTTTTTAATAGGTAATTATGTCTACTCAAATATATTGCAACGGTGAGGTAATTTGTACCGAGCAGGGTTTTAGCTACAGTGTGCCACCTGTCAAAGTGGTAAATCTACATGGTTGTATGACATTGGATGCAGTTCGTAGTAAGATTCATAGTCGGTTAAAATTGAGTGCAGGACAAGCAATCACTTCAATTAGATACCGACATCTTCAATATCCTGAGCGTATGTGGCACAGCGACTACCCTATAGTCGATGATGAGGATTGGATGGAGGCTTCTCAGTTATTCAGGAAACAGTGTATTAATGGTTTGATGGAATTATTTATTTTCATTTTTGATATTGATGTGGTGCAATCGATTACTACAGAACCATTCTTTGTGACCTCTATAGAAGTCGGTCCTTCACAATAGTATTCTTCATTGCCTCCTTCTCATACGACTCCTGTGGAAGAATGTAATGAGGAATATCATCAAAATTTGGAAGGAAATGTAGATGACATCCCTTTCTGTGCTGATATAGTGTAAGAAAGTTTATCTGAGGAAGAAGAATCTGGGGAGTCAACAGGAGATGATGTGGTTGGAAATGAACCTTCTGAGGTTCCTTTGAGAGATAGACATCCACTACATCCACCAGTTAGTGGTAATCAGCCTTCAGTTTTGAGTTCCTTAGTTGGAGGAATGTCTCGTGAACAACCTTTTGATTGGGATGTCATTGCACCAGCTTCTGAATTCCCTGGCATTATAGGGAATTTGCCTGCATCAAATGATAATGCCATATATGTTGGGCAGGAGTTCGAAAGTAAACAGGTCATGAAAAATGTGATAAAGCAATACCACATTGAGCGACATTTCACATTTGTGGTTTATGAGTCAAAGAAGACCAAATATCTCATTCGTTGTGAAAAATATGGGTCAGAATGTAAATTTCGATTAAGAGCACTATTTGATAAATGTCATGGATGTTGGAAGATAACCAAATTAGAAGGCCCACACACTTGTCTGCATCCCATCTTGGCACAAGATCACTCTTCTCTTGATGCAGATTTTATATCTACTGTTATTTGTGAGATGATACGAACAAGTCAGGATGTTCCTGTTGCCCTTATTCAGGAAAGAATTCAACAGTTGTATAACTATAAGGTATCATACAACAAAGCTTGGAATGCAAAACAGAAAGCCATTGTAAAAGTGTATGGTGATTGGGATGAGTCTTATGCGTTGTTTCCACAGCTTTTGGAATTGTTGTCTCTCAATAATCAGATTGTTTATCAGTTGGACAGTGTTGAGTATGTATCCCAAAATCATCTAGTTGATCGGTCAAAGGTGAAGTTCAATAGGATTTTTTGGGATTCAGACCGTGCATTGCTGCATTTCCCTTTTGTAAACAATGTATTCAGGTAGATGTCACATTCCTTTATGGAAAGTATACAGGTGTTCTACTCATTGCTGCCACACAGGATGGTAATCGCGCTCCTCTGCCACTTGCTTTTGCTGTTGTTGAAAAAGAAAATTTTGAATGCTGGAGCTGGTTCTTGGCATGTGTACGTGTTCATGTCACGCAGAAACAGGGCGTGTGTCTGATATCTGATCATCATCGAGCGATTATAGAGGCCGTGAGTAGTGATGGGGTTTCTTGGACTGAGCCGAATGCTTATCACCATTATTGCATTAGACATATTGCAAGTAATGTGCATAAGCAGTTTAGAGATGAGGCCATAAAGAAGGCGATCCTCAAATTGGGTATGGTTTTCTAAACTTTCTTTTTTTAACAAAATTTACTATCCATTTTAATACATTATTATGTTATTCTTTCAGCATATGAACCCCAACAAAAAAGGTTTGATCGACGTCTTGAAGAGATCCGAACAGTTAATGAGGAGGTATATGAATATATGGTACAAATTTCAAAGGAAAAATGGTCATTAGCATACGATGGTGGCATGAGATATGGGCATATGACCACTAATATAGTGGATTGCGTAAATGGGGTCCTCAAGGGTGTGCGCAAACTCCCAATCACAGGGTTAGTGCAAGAGACATTTTTTAGATGTGTTCACTACTTTGTTGACCGGTCCCAAAAGGCCTACCAGAGGATGGAAAATGGAATGCTTTTTACTCAGCATTTTCAAACTGATATTGACCGGATACGGAATGAGGCTTCACGATGGAATGTTATAGCCTTTGACAGGGAAAAGAGGAGTTTTCGGGTAAGAAAGTGCTACGACCAGGGTGCATGCACTAATGGTGGAGTGTTTGTCGTGATGTTGGATAACAGGTACTGTGATTGTGGCAGCTTTCAGGCATTGAGATATCCATGTGTACATGTTATTACAGCTTGCACTTTGGTAAATATATCGTGGGAGCCATATGTTGACCCGGTGTATCACATGAGCACTTTGGTTAACTGTTATAGTGCTGCTTGGATGCCTGTTGGTGACTTCCATTCTATCACATTGCCTGCTGATCAACCGACCATTGTCCCTGATATTTCCAGGTTTTCATAAGTCGGTTTTGGTATCATTTATAATTTTTTCAATGTGTGTCATTTTTAAAATTATTGGATTCATGCTACTAGGTTGCGGCCTCGAGGAAGACCGAAGTCAACTCGAATCAGAAATGAGATGGATTGGCCTCGGCAATGAGGAGGGAGAATACGATGCAGTATCTGCCACGCAGAAGGACATACTCGTAAGAGATGTCCCCAAGTGGCAGGACAGAGTTCCAAATCTCATCATCCATGATCGAGTCTATGTACCTGCTCTAAGAGGAAGAGGTTGTGGTTGGTGTCGATGATGAAGAAGAGGAATAAGAAATAGAGGATGAGGATGAGAAGAAGTAGAAGACTAAGAGGAAGAGGTTGTGGTTGAATAACCTATTGTGGAAGTTTCTATAGTTACTTAAGAACTTGATATATTTGGAATAATGTTAATGGTTATCTAATGGATAATGGATAAATTAACAAACATAATTTCACAAATAAGAAGAAATAATTAATTTTTCACTTTTTCCTCTTAATTTTTAATGTGGAATAATGTTGATGGTTATTTAATGGATAATGGATAAATTAACAAACGTAATTTCACAAATAAGAAGAAATAATTAATTTTTCACTTTTTCCTGTTAATTTTTAATGTGAAATAATGTTGATGGTTATTTAATGGATAATGGATAAATTAACAAACGTAATTTCACAAATAAGAAGAAATAATTAATTTTTCACTTTTTCCTGTTAATTTTTAATGTGGAATAATTTTGATGGTTATTTAATGGATAATGGATAAATTAACAAATGTAATTTCACAAATAAGAAGAAATAAATAATTTTTTACTTTTAAATTATGGTTTTCTTATAAGATGTCTAGTTTTAGTAACGGCATCTGAGTGTCTGAGCATCCTTAACTAATGTTGATTGTGAGACTAGGCTAATGTTGATTGTGACACCAAATAAAAATGAATATATCATGATTCCACTATTAATAAGTAACGATGATATCATGTGTGCAGATGGCAGGTTTTCCATTGCTTACATCTCAGGCTACTCATGTATCACGACTGCTTTTAGAGGGACGTCTTGTGGCTCCCTTGAGTGTACGTAGATCTCACCATTTCCATCATACTGCACCACCTCCCGCTATCGTCCCACATCTTTGTCGAGCTGGATTTTATGGAGTAGCGATGTGCGACTTCACGTTTTTGATCATCAGCTCGTTGCCGCACTTGTCGAGAGATGGAGACCAGAGTCGCATAATTTCCATTTCAGTGAGGGGGATATGACTATTACATTGCAGGATGTGGCTATTATGTTGGGCCTCCCTATCGACGGACATGCTTTGACAGGCCGAGTTCCATCAGATTTGCCTGAGCTTGTTCATAGACTTCTGGGCATAGAGGTCCAGGATGATGGCAGGACCATCGTCGGTGGTAGATTGCGGATGCCTTGGTTAGACCAGCACTTCACACATTTACCAGATGATGCTGATGACGTCACCGTGCTGCGCTTTGCACGCGCATATATTTTGAGGCTGATCGGTGGCACGCTTTTTGTTGACCACTCTACTACTTTTGTATACCTGATGTATCTAGCTTTGTTAGAGGATTTGGACCAGGCAGGTCAATATAGTTGGGGGTCTTCCTGCCTAGTATATACATACAGAGCCCTATGCAGCGCATGTCGCATTGATAAGATGCAGATCACAGGATGCATGGTTCTTCTACAGATGTGGTTATGGGATCACATACCTCGTTTAGCTCTACATGCCCGTGCGCCATTACCCGTAGATATTGTAGCAGAGGATCCACGTGGACGTTGGTATGTTATTAATTCTTTCTAATATCTAACTTACTTGTATAAAATTATTTTATGAAATGTAAAAAAAAATGTTATCTACAGGTGGAGCCAGGAGCATCGACATTCAGATTCTCCCAGACATGATGTTCACGCCTACAGACTTATGCTAGACAGCGTTCGACCAGACGGTGTAAGTGATTATTATTTATATTGTTAAATCTTTACTCTTTACTGTAAATCTATTCATTGATTAATTGATTATTCATTTTTTCTTTCAGATTACATGGATTCCATATACAGATGATATCCTTCAGAGTCTGCCCCCATACTGTATAGTGATGCTTGATATCAGCTCTTGCATGGTTCCACTGATTCATTTTCATATAGTCGAGTGGCATCAGACGGATAGGGTTATGAGACAGTTTGGATTCCTTCAACCAGTTCCTGACCCGCCCAGTCAGTTGGATTCATTGCATTCCCTGTAGATGGCAGGGAAGAGAGATTTTGATTGGAGGAGCTACCATGCGAGATATGTTGCATTATGGGACAGGCGACGGGAGTCCCAGTTGCGAGGGGCAGGGACAGTATGCTTTCATTTGATGGATCAGATGGATTATGCAGGCTGGTACATCAGGTCTCCCATCAGATTTCTGACACGACACGGACGAGGCTTCCATGACTTCGTATGCATTCTTCCTTTCACAGTTCAACATATTTTTTATTTAAATTAGTTAACAACAAAATTTGTTTTCGCAGGATGCTCGTATTTGTCATCTACTGCATATGTCTGATCCAGTGGAGAGAGCTGCCTTTGACCCAGCATATTTTCACAGCCTTGTACGACAGATGCTACCGTCGATGGACGAGATTTATCATGGCATTTTCTTTGATCCACCACCTGCTGCGGAGGCCGCGGAGCCTGCTGAGCCTCACATAGATGTACCTGGGGGTGACGACCCTGTTATGGATGCTGTTGTTCCATAGGATGAGGCTGCTCAGCTTGCTCAGCCACGTGATATTATTCCACTGGAGGAGGGTGTTCAGCATGATCAGTCATATGCTCCTCCAGCTTCTCAGGCACAGCCACAGGTACTTACAGACGCTGACTGGATTGAGTTCGATGTTTTATTACAGTCATCCGCAGCAGAGCAGCCATCTACTTCCTATATTGGTGAGAGTTCCAGCCAGCTTCCACTATCCTTAGATGCAGGCCAGGGTACAGGCGGTGAGACTGTACATCCACCGTCTGTCACACAGGAGGATGTGGAGGTGGCTGTCGATGAGGATGCGCAGCGTACGCCAGAGCACAGACGTAGACAGACACGGCGTGGACGCATCCAGTATACGCCTGACTGTGGGACAGAGGAGCATCCACACCGGAGGCGTAGATTAGGTTGACATTTGATTTATGATACGTTTTGTATGTGTATTACTGTTATCTAGACTTCTATTATACCTTTAATAAGTGTCTTACTGTTATCAAATTATCTACCAATGTATATATATATATATATATGTGTATAATAAATAATATGGTTAAATTAAATGATAAATATTAATTATATTAATTATTTCGAATTGCAATAGAAGTGGTCACAGTTATGATGAGTGATGGTTCAGTCCAACCATGAAAAATGCATATGCTGATAAGAATAAAATGCCACAACAAGTGTAGAAGAATGGAACAATAGTTGGAAAATCTTCCATTGAGAATATGCAAAACAATGAAGTCAAGAAAACTGTGAAGGAAACCATTTCCAAGAATAAGTTTGAGCTAAAATCCAAGGATTATTTCATGACAAATCTTGAAATTCATATCATCTCAAGAAGTTGAAACTTGAGGTATTCCAATCACACTTTATCCATTGTTCTTAATTATATTTCTCATTTCAATTAAGGGGGAGAGCTTGATTGATGGAAAGATGGGATGAAAAGGGGAGATTTATCTTTTCACTTGAACTTTTTAATATATTTGGTGAAGTATGTGGAGGATTTAGCATTTCATTGATAATTTTGATTATCTACCCTTGATTAATAATTGATACACTCTAAGCATGATTTAACATTTATGGTTGTTTATGGACAACATTGAAAACTACAATATGAATTAGAAGTTCATTTGGCCAATTTTGAGAAGATACATATTCAGAATTTATAAAAGGAAACGATTTATACTGGTACGCAATCTAAAGAGTGAGATTATTGAGTATGCATCTCAAAACTTAGGTCATGTCCATGACATCACTTCTTCCACCTTATTTAGATAAAATGATATTTTTTAGAGAGCACATGCCTTAAAAAATATTACTCTTGGATCTAGAAATGAAACTCAGAGAACTTAGCATAGTGATGATGTGATCATGGTTCACTCATCACAATCATTATATGTTTTTCATGTAACTCATTTGTTCACAAATATACCAATATTTAATCAGAAAAACAATAAAAAAGGAGTATTAGAAATTATAAAAATTAAGTTTCCACTTTAGAATACAAATGGAACCATATGAGGATCTTTATAGAAATAGATGTTTAACTACAACATGTTGAGATAACATGAGTGACTGAAAGATGCTAAGATTATAGATTTCTCAATATATGTTAGAGAATACTCAAGCCATTCTATTAATAATTATTTAATGAATATCTATTATTCATGAATATTTATTAATAATTATTAACATTATTTCAATATTTTATATTATTTAATTGATATTTATTAACATTTCTTAATTTTTATAATAAGTTTATTACTTTATAATTAATAGTTATACATTTTAAGAGGAATTTAGGTATTCTGTGAGATGCGTGAACACCGTTCACGAATCCCGGACCCATTTTTAAAAATATTCGAACCCTAAACCCTGTTATCAAATTTTAATAAAAAAATTAACCGTTTTCTTCCCTCTTCACAATGACTATTTCTCCAGCACCCGCCGCCGCTGACCCAACCAACACCACCAAGAGAGCCTGCCCAACGACGGCCGCCATTCATGTTCATCACACGCACCATCCTTTCACAACCACTTGCACCGTTAAGTTCCTCTCATATATATCTCTCTCCTTCTCTTTCTGTGTTTTTCTCTGATGCGATAAGGCACCAGAAAATGCAGGATGCCCTTCCCCATGAAGATATATGTAAGATTGAGAACGTCTGGCAGATTCTGGTATCCCAGGAAGCAGTGGGGAAAGGTGGGTGGGTTGAAGGGCTGGAGATGATCGATGCCATCCAACCCCTTGGGATCGACCGCCACTTCCGACCTCAGATCAGAGCACTCCTGAAGGCGCAATACCTGAATTTCCACAGTGGCGACGAGGAAGATCTTTACGAGGTTGCGCTTCGGTTTCGTCTGCTAAGACACCAGGGCTATCACTCTCCTTCAGGTATGAATAATTTTCGGAATAAGTGAGCTTTGTTTATGGATGATGAATGAGAGCACCCTCTACATGAAGATGTTTTTGATAGATTCATGGATGAGGAAGGGAGGTTCCATGAACGGCTCTTCGAGTGGAACATCAAGGGGTTGATGGAGCTGTACGAAGCTTCATATTACCACATACAAGGGGAAGATATACTGGTGGAAGCCAGAGATTTTAGCAGGAGGAGGTCAGACTCCATGATGGGAGAGCTTGATCACGATCAAGCAGAAGCTGCACGGACCGCATTGGGGCATCCCCAGCACATGAGCCTCCCGAGAATTACCTCAAAAAGCTTCCTCACCAGCAGTCGACATGGAGAAGCCTGCAAGAGTTGGATGAAAGCTCTGCGAGAATTAGCCGAAACGGAATCCAGCATGTTGCAATCGTTGCACCAGAGGGAAGTTCATCAGATATCTCAGTATGTTCTGCATTAAAATCTACGAACCAGAGTTAATTTTATATTATTATTTTGTATCCTTTTAGCGGACAACTTCGACTAATTTTTTTTTCTGGGTTTTAAAAAAAATTAAAATATGATAAAAGGGGTTAGGGTTCGGATATTTTTAAAAATGGGTCTGGGATGCGTGAACGCCGTTCACGCATCCTTCGCCGCGGAAGGATGCGTGAACGGCGTTCACGCATCCCGGACCCCGACGGTAATGCGTGAACGGCGTTCACGCGTCCTTTGCTGACCAGCTAAAGGAAGCGTGAACGCCGTTCACGCATCCTTGCGCGGGAAAAGATGCGTGAACGGCGTTCACGCTTCCTTCTGCGGCGAAGGATGCGTGAACGCCGTTCACGCATCCTTCGCGCACGAGCTGAAGGATGCGTGAACGGCGTTCACGCATCCGGCCGAGAAAAATTATAAAAGGAGGGGTCCCCCCCCAATACCCATTGTCCTCCTCTGATTTTTGTTGCGAAGCTCTGCAGAAATTCTTTCTCAACAAATATTTGCTGCTTTTATTGAGGTAAAATTTCTATTTAATAATTTAATTGTTTATTTGTGTTTATTTATTTCATTTGTATGTTTAATTGTGTTTATTTATTTCATTTGTATGTTTAATTGTGTGTATGATTTATTTATTTCATATGTTATGCATGAAATGTTTTGTATGATTTAATTTTCTTGATGTTGAATGTTCGTATGATTTAATTTTTTGAATGTCTGTTGTCTAAATATTGAATGTTTTATGTTATGTCTAAAATTTTTAATGTTTAGAAAAAGTAATTTATGTTAGAGAAATTTATTTTAATGGATGGTTTTGATGTAAGTGTAAATTAAATTACTTTTATTTACTAGTAATAATATTTTTAATCAATAAAGTATAAAATATATTTACTTATATTTTGAAAAGTAGAAGAATGACCTAAAAACATTACAATTTCATAAAATTTAAAATAACAAAAGTGTTTATTATGTAAATCTCAATTAGATCAGTTATAATAAAATTTATTTAATGTTTTTAATAAATATATATATATATATACACATGAAGTTAAATTTTTGTAAAAGAGGTGTAGTATTTAATATAGATTTTATATAATACGGATAATATAATAAATATACCAAAAAACACGGTATGAGTGATGACTGATCTTGAGATGACCGACCATGCATAATTGAAATTGCATGTTTTATTTTGTGTATGTTGTTATTTAATTTGTAATAATTGCATTTTTTCGGTATTGATGACCTGCGAGTCATCTCTCAGTAAGTGTAAGGACCTGCGTGTCCGTTTAAATTAATTTATGTATTTCATACCCCTAGACCCTCTCACATGCATGTGAGTAAATTTGTAATTAAAAGACTAACGCCCCAAAGAGGTGTCGACGAAGAGGCATCCCCGAAGAGGTGTCAACGAAGAGGCATTTGAGAACTCGTTCGAGAGGAGGCGTTGCTGTTTGACAGGAGATTGGCGGTTGCTGCAATATTTGATAATAGAGACAGGAGTTTACCCATATAAATTGTGGTTAGTTTATCAGATAATGATAAACTAATCGCAAGTCTCAAGATCAAGTCATGATTATATATTCATAAGTAATCAAACTTTATGAAACATTATATTAAATTTGCTTTTGTGCTAAAATCACAATCACTATACCTTAACAGTGATAAATCAATACATAAAAAAGTCTCAAGATAATCAATTATTCAAAACCAAATTAAATAATTTAAAATTTTAATGTAGTGTATAATATTTTTAAATTTTTTTTAATAAGTAATTATGTCTGCTCAAATATATTGCAACGGTGAGGTAATTTGTACCGAGCAGGGTTTTAGCTACAGTGTGCCACCTGTCAAAGTGGTAAATCTCCATGGTTGTATGACATTGGATGCAGTTCGTAATAAGATTCATAGTAGGTTAAAATTGAGTGCAGTACAAGCAATCACTTCAATTAGATACCGACATCTTCAATATCCTGAGCGTATGTGGCACAGCGACTACCCTATAGTCGATGATGAGGATTGGATGGAGGCTTCTCAGTTATTCAGGCAACAGTGTATTAATGGTTTGATGGAATTATTTATTGTCATTTCTGATATTGATGTGGTGCAATCGATTACTACAGAACCATGCTTTGTGACCTCTATAGAAGTCGGTCCTTCACAACAGTCTTCTTCATTGCCTCCTTCTCATACGACTCCTGTGGAAGAATGTAATGAGGAAGATCATCAAAATTTGGAAGGAAATGTAGATGACATCCCTTTCTGTGCTGATATAGAGCAAGAAAGTTTATCTGAGGAAGAAGAATCTGGGGAGTCAGCAGGAGATGATGTGGTTGGAAATGAACCTTCTGAGGTTCCTTTGAGAGACAGACATCCACTACATCCACCAGTTAGTGGTAATCAGCCATCAGCTTTGAGTTCCTTAGTTGGAGGAATGTCTCGTGAACAACCTTTTGATTGGGATGTCATTACACCAGCTTCTGAATTCCTTGGCATTATAGGGAATATGCCTGCATCAAATGATAATGCCATATATGTTGGGCAGGAGTTCGAAAGTAAACAGGTCATGAAAAATGTGATAAAGCAATACCACATTGAGCGACATTTCACATTTGTGGTTTATGAGTCAAAGAAGACCAAATATCTCATTTGTTGTGAAAAATATGGGTCAGAATGTAAATTTCGATTAAGAGCACTATTTGATAAATGTTATGGATGTTGGAAGATAACCAAATTAGAAGGCCCACACACTTGTCTGCATCCCAGCTTGGCACAAGATCACTCTTCTCTTGATGCAGAGTTTATATCTACTGCTATTTGTGAGATGATACGAACAAGTCAGGATGTTCCTGTTGCCCTTATTCAGGAAAGAATTCAACAGTTGTATAACTATAAGGTATCATACAACAAAGCTTGGAATGCAAAACAGAAAGCCATTGTAAAAGTGTATGGTGATTGGGATGAGCCTTATGCGTTGTTGCCACAGCTTATGGAATTGTTGTCTCTCAATAATCAGATTGTTTATCAGTTGGATAGTGTTGAGTATGTATCCCAAAATCCTCTAGTTGATCGGTCAAAGGTGAAGTTCAAGAGGATTTTTTGGGCATTCAGACCGTGCATTGCTGCATTTCCCTTTTGTAAACAATTTATTCAGGTAGATGGCACATTCCTTTATGGAAAGTATACAGGTGTTCTACTCATTGCTGCCACACAGGATGGTAATCGCGCTCCTCTACCACTTGCTTTTGCTGTTGTTGAAAAAGAAAATTTTGAATACTGGAGCTGGTTCTTGGCATGTGTGCGTGTTCATGTCACGCAGAAACAGGGCGTGTGTCTGATATCTGATCGTCATCGAGCGATTATAGAGGCCGTGAGTAGTGATGGGGTTTCTTGGACTGAGCCTAATGCTTATCACCGTTATTGCATTATACATATTGCAAGTAATGTGCATAAGCAGTTTAGAGATGAGGCCATAAAGAAGGCGATCCTCAAATTGGGTATGGTTTTCTAAACTTTCTTTTTTTAACAAAATTTACTATCCATTTTAATACATTATTATGTTATGCTTTCAGCATATGAACCCCAACAAGAAAGGTTTGATCGACGTCTTGAAGAGATCCGAACAGTTAATGAGGAGGTATATGAATATATGGTACAAATTTCAAAGGAAAAATGGTCATTAGCATACGATGGTGGCATGAGATATGGGCATATGACCACTAATATAGTGGAGTGCATAAATGAGGTCCTCAAGGGTGTGCGCAAACTCCCAATCACAGGGTTAGTGCAAGAGACATTTTTTAGATGTGTTCACTACTTTGTTGACCGGTCCCAAAAGGCCTACCAGAGGATGGAAAATGGAATGCTTTTTACTCAGCATTTTCAAACTGATATTGACCGGATACGGAATGAGGCTTCACGATGGAATGTTATAGCCTTTAACAGGGAAAAGAGGAGTTTTCGGGTAAGAAAGTGCTACGACCAGGGTGCATGCACTAATGGTGGAGTGTTTGTCGTGATGTTGGATAACAGGTACTGTGATTGTGGCAGCTTTCAGGCATTGAGATATCCATGTGTACATGTTATTACATCTTGCGCTTCGGTAAATATATCGTGGGAGCCATATGTTTACCCGGTGTATCACATGAGCACTTTGGTTAACTGTTATAGTGCTGCTTGGATGCCTGTTGGTGACTTCCATTCTATCACATTGCCTGCTGATCAACCGACCATTGTCCCTGATATTTCCAGGTTTTCATAAGTCAGTTTTGGTATCATTTATAATTTTTTCAATGTGTGTCATTTTTAAAATTATTGGCTTCATGCTACTAGGTTGCGGCCTCGAGGAAGACCGAAGTCAACTCGCATCAGAAATGAGATGGATTGGCCTCGGCAACGAGGAGGGAGAATACGATGCAGTATCTGCCACGCAGAAGGACATACTCGTAAGAGATGTCCCCAAGTGACAGGACAGAGTTCCAAATCTCATCATCCATGATCGAGTCTGTGTACCTGCTCTAAGAGGAAGAGGTTGTGGTTGGTGTCGATGATGAAGAAGAAGAATAAGAAATAGAGGATGAGGATGAGAAGAAGTAGAAGACTAAGAGGAAGAGGTTGTGGTTGAATAAAATATTGTGGAAGTTTCTATAGTTACTTAGGAACTTGATCTATTTGGAATAATGTTAATGGTTATCTAATGGATAATGGATAAATTAACAAACATAATTTCACAAATAAGAAGAAATAATTAATTTTTCACTTTTTCCTCTTAATTTTTAATGTGGAATAATGTTAATGGTTATTTAATGGATAATGGATAAATTAACAAACGTAATTTCACAAATAAGAAGAAATAATTAATTTTTCACTTTTTCCTGTTAATTTTTAATGTGGAATAATGTTGATGGTTATTTAATGGATAATGGATAAATTAACAAACGTAATTTCACAAATAAGAAGAAATAATTAATTTTTCACTTTTTCCTGTTAATTTTTAATGTGGAATAATGTTGATGGTTATTTAATGGATAATGGATGAATTAACAAACGTAATTTCACAAATAAGAAGAAATAATTAATTTTTTACTTTTTCCTATTAATTTTTAATGTGGAATAATGTTGATGGTTATTTAATGGATAATGGATAAATTAACAAACGTAATTTCACAAATAAGAAGAAATAATTAATTTTTCACTTTTAAATTATGGTTTTCTTATAAGATTTCTAGTTTTAGTAATGGTATCTGAGTGTCTGAGCATCCTTAACTAATGTTGATTGTGAGACTAGGCTAATGTTGATTGTGACACCAAATAAAAATGAATATATCATGATTCCACTATTAATAAGTAACGATGATATCATGTGTGCAGATGGCAGGTTTTCCATTGCTTACATCTCAGGCTACTCATGTATCACGACTGCTTTTAGAGGGACGTCCTGTGGCTCCCTTGAGTGTACGTAGATCTCACCATTTCCATCATACTGCACCACCTCCCGCTATCGTCCCACATCTTCGTCGAGCTGGATTTTATGGAGTAGCGATGTGCGACTTCACGTTTCTTGATCATCAGCTCATTGCCGCACTTGTCGAGAGATGGAGACCAGAGTCGCATACTTTCCATTTCAGTGAGGGAGAGATGACTATTACATTGCAGGATGTGGCTATTATGTTGGGCCTCCCTATCGACGGACATGCTTTGACAGGCCGAGTTCCATCAGATTTGCCTGAGCTTGTTCATAGACTTCTGGGCATAGAGGTCCAGGATGATGGCAGGACCATCGTCGGTGGTAGATTGCGGATGCCTTGGTTAGACCAGCACTTCACACATTTACCAGATGATGCTGATGACGTCACCGTGCTGCGCTTTGCACGCGCATATATTTTGAGGCTGATCGGTGGCACGCTTTTTGTTGACCACTCTACTACTTTTGTGCACCTGATGTATCTAGCTTTTTTAGAGGATTTGGACCAGGCCGGTCGATATAGTTGGGGGCCTGCCTGCCTAGAATATACATACAGAGCCCTATGCAGCGCATGTCGCATCGACAAGATGCAGATCACAGGATGCATGGTTCTTCTACAGATGTGGGTATGGGAGCACATACCTCGTTTAGCTCCACAAGCCCGTGCGCCATTACCCGTAGATATTGTAGCAGAGGCTCCACGTGGACATTGGTATGTTATTAATTCTTTCTAATATCTAACTTACTTGTATAAAATTCTTTTATGAAATGTAAAAAAAATGTTATCTACAGGTGGAGTCAGGCGCATCGACATTCAGATTCTCCCAGACATGATGTTCACGCCTACAGACTTATGCTAGACAGCATTCGACCAGACGATGTAAGTGATTATTATTTATATTGTTAAATCTTTACTCTTTACTGTAAATCTATTCATTTATTAATTGATTATTCATTTTTTCTTTCAGATTACATGGATGCCATATACAGATGATATCCTTCAGAGTCTGCCCCCATACTGTACAGTGATGCTTGATATCGGCTCCTGCATGGTTCCACTGATTCATTTTCATATAGTCGAGTGGCATCAGACGGATAGGCTTATGAGACAGTTTGGATTCCTTCAGCTAGTTCCTGACCCGCCCAGTCTGTTGGATTCATTGCATTCCCTGAAGATTTCAGGGAAGAGAGATTTTGATTGGAGGAGCTACCATGCGAGATATGTTGCGTTACGGGACAGGCGACGGGAGTCCCAGTTGCGAGGGGCAGGGACAGTACGCTTTCATTTGATGGATCAGATGGATTATGCAGGCTGGTACATCAGGTCTCCCGTCATATTTCTGACACGGCACGGACGGGGCTTCCATGACTTGGTATGCATTCTTTCTTTCACAGTTCAACATATTTTTTATTCAAATTAGTTAACAACAAAATTTGTTTTCGCAGGATGCCCGTATCTGTCATCTACTGCATATGTCTGATCCAGTGGAGAGAGCTGCCTTTGACCCAGCATATTTTCACAGCCTTGTACGACAGATGCTACCGTCGATGGACGAGATTTATCATGGCATTTTCTTTGATCCACCACCTGCTGCGGAGGCCGCAGAGCCTGCTGCGGAGGCCGCGGAGCCTGCTGAGCCTCACATAGATGTACCTGGGGGTGACGACCCTGTTATGGATGCTGTTGTTCCACAGGATGAGTCTGCTCAGCTTGCTCAGCCACATGATATTATTCCACTGGAGGAGGGTGTTCAGCATGATCAGTCATATGCTCCTCCACCTTCTCAGGCACAACCACAGGTACTTACAGACGCTGACTGGATTGAGTTCGATGTTTTATTGCAGTCATCCGCAGCAGAGCAGCCATCTACTTCCTATATTGGTGAGAGTTACAGCCAGCTTCCACTATCCTTAGATGCAGGCCAGGGTACAGGCGGTGAGACTGTATATCCACCGTCTGTCACACAGGAGGATGTGGAGGTGGCTGTCGATGAGGATGCGCAGCGTACGCCAGAGCACAAATGTAGACAGACACGGCATGGACGCATCCAGTATATGCCTGACTGTGGGACATAGGAGCATCCACACCGGAGGCGTAGATTAGGTTGACATTTGATTTATGATACGTTTTGTATGTGTATTACTGTTATCTAGACTTCTATTATACCTTTAATAAGTGTCTTACTGTTATCAAATTATCTACCAATGTATATATATATATATATATGTGTGTGTATAATAAATAATATGATTAAATTAAATGATAAATATTAATTATATTAATTATTTCGAATTGCAATAGAAGTGGTCACAATTATGATGAGTGATGGTTCAGTCCAACCATGCAAAATGCATATGTTGATAAGAATAAAAGGCCACAACAAGTGTAGAAGAATGGAACAATAGTTGGAAAATCTTCCATTGGGAATATGCAAAACAAAGAAGTCAAGAAAACTGTGAAAGAAACTATTTCCAAGAATAAGTTTGAGCTAAAATCCAAGGATTATTTCATGACAAATCTTGAAATTCATATCATCTCAAGAAGTTGAAACTTGAGGTATTCCAATCACACTTTATCCATTGTTCTTAATTATATTTCTCATTTCAATTAGGGGGGAGAGCTTGATTGATGGAAAGATGGGATGAAAAGGGGAGATTTATCTTTTCACTTGAACTTTTTAATATATTTGGTGAAGTATGTGCAGGATTTAGCATTTCATTGATAATTTTGATTATCTACCCTTGGTTAATAATTGATACACTCTAAGCATGATTTAACATTTATGGTTTTTTATGGACAACATTGAAAACTACAATATGAATTAGAAGTTCATTTGGCCAATTTTGAGAAGATACATATTCAGACTTTATAAAAGGAAACGATTTATACTGGTACGCAATCTAAAGAGTGAGATTATTGAGTATGCATCTCAAAACATAGGTCATGTCCATGACATCACTTCTTCCACCTTATTTAGATAAAATGATATTTTTTAGAGAGCACATGCCTTAAAAAATATTACTCTTGGATCTAGAGAGCACATGCCAATAGGGTGGTTTAATATTCTAAACTCTATATGAAGTAGTAGGAAGAAGAGAAGTTTGAGATGAAGATTGAAATTGGAATTCTCAGATCAGAAATTCCATAATACTCATATAAATTCAATATGTTCAAGATAAAGGTTAAATAATAATCCAAGGCTATTTATTTTATGAATAACATATTAAAAGACCAAGGAAAATGTATTGAAGAACTTTAGGAGGATTTTGTTGGCCTACAATTAAATATAGGATCAAGAGAAAATCTTGACTCTTAATATGATATTAGGAAATTAGGTCACACAAGTGATGGAAAAAAGGGAAATTATGGTTCATAGGTCCAAAAAACAGTTAAAAAATGTTTAGGGAAGAAAATGATACATCGTAATGCCACAAATGGTATGGTTATTGTTCATAAACAGAAAGCAGTAATGATTGGTGTCAGAACACAAGAGCCTGTTATGTGGATAAAGATTTATTTTGGTATGAATTAGAATCAGAATATTTAGTGATCTTAAGGAATAATGAGTGGTGTATTAGTGATGCACATGAATAAACCATTTATCAAATATTATTTTTGTGGAAATATGGGGAATTCTTAGAATGCTCATTCCATAGCCTTGAGGGTCACTATTTTAGGTTTAGAGGATTTAGACACATGGAAAAATATTTCTCATCAATAATGTATTTTTTAAATTCAACCTATTGAAATTTGTTTAGGTTTTTGATCCACTCAATATAAACTCTCAATCATTCCTCAAGTGTAGTTGGATGGATTCATTTTTAAATAAAGTTAAAAAAATGTGTTAGATAAAATATTCCACCAAATTCCATATTCACTCCAAATACCAATCCTTATTCTTCATGAAAAATATAAATAATATATTTATACTTTTTTCATATATCTCTTCATTCATACTTTAGTGAACATTTTTGAAAACTCCTTTGCACATTTTTTTCTATTTAAGATAATCTTAAATAATTCTCACTTTTAAAACATGGATAATTATCCAAATATGAAATTAAATTACATAACATGAATCCATAAAAATTATCCAAGCACCACCACTTCACATATTGACATATTGATAAAACATACAACCATTTTTTCCAACAATATCCCCCTTTATCTTCTGTTGTTAATATCCATTCATATCATAAAAGTTAATATGTGGTAACATCAATTATTCTCCCCCTTATTTAAAATAAAATGAAAAGGATAATTGGACAATTTTAAACTCATATTTCTTCTCAAAAAAATCTTCACATATATTTTAAATAAGGGGATGATATGACATGATACTTGGAACAAAGACTTTAGTTAATAAACACTATATCTATATGATCCATCCTAGTGTAGAAAGAAATAATTAAATAACCAATATAATATAATCTACCTATAACACAAACTCATATGTGATACTAAAATTAGATATTCTCAATTATCAGGATGAGTAATTTTAAGATAAGAAATACATGATCCTGCACACACTTCAAAAAACACATTAGAAAGTTCAAGTGCAAGAACAAATCCCCCTTTTCTCATTTTTTCATTAAATAAGTACTCAACCTTAATGAATATAATTAAGAAAAAATGTAAGATAATGTGATTGGAATACCTCAAATCTCTTATAAGATCCTCCTTAAGAGATGAACTAATTCTTCATCATGGGAATTTATGTACTCCATGATGAACAATACTTCTCCTTCAATTCCATTCAAGTAAACTCATAACACATAAAATAATAAGGAATAAAGAGGAACCTCTTGTATTCTATAGAGGAAACATTCAATGTGAGAGTTTTCTCTCATCATTTATTTCTTCTTATTTCTAAGCCAAGCATGGGATGTGATTTATTTCTTATTACATGCTTCATGGATTATGCACATATTTCCTTCCCATGAATTTCCTCTTTATTTGGAATACATTTTCCCCCTCCTCCACAGCTGGTACAACCTCATTATTTTTCTTCCAAATTTTTCATCTTCTCTTCCAAGATTCTTATTATGAGGGATTTGATTTTGGTTCTTTAAACACCATTTTTTGATACTCGTTTTTATCTTTAAAAACATTGAACTTATTTTCTATCTTAATATGGCTTCTTTCAGGATAAAAAAATTCCTTGTAAGTCATATGAGTAGAGTTTCTTCACATAGATTATTTACCCTTGCATGTTTTCCTCTAAGTGAAATACCTTTCCATATGATCTAGGTTAGAAAAAATGAATCATTTAGGTATTCTGTGAGATGCGTGAACGCCGTTCACGCATCTCTTCTCTTGGGAAGATGCGTGAATGCCGTTCACGCATCACGCCGGGGTCCAGGATGCGTGAACGCCGTTCACGCATCCCGGACCCATTTTTAAAAATATTCGAACCCTAACCCCTGTTATCAAATTTTAAATTTTTAAAAACCCAGATAAAATAATTAGCCGATAACTTCTCTATATAGTTGTTTTCATGTCAGGGCCAAAAAAGGGAATTATATTACTGGATGGTAATATAGATTCACACCGTTACCATTGCGGGGATTAATTATTACAATGATGCCTATATCCCAAACTGCACTTTTACATTATCTCACGATGACAAATATCAAATGAAAATTGATATTATTTAATGTTGTTATTTAAAATGGAATGCAGATGGTGGGAAAACATGGGTTTGGCCAAGGAATTGAAGCCGACTAGAAATGAGCTCCTAAAATGGTACATGTGGGCCATGGTTGCTCTGGAGGATCCTGCATTATCAAAGGAAAGGATGGACCTTACCAAGCCCATCTCCTTAATATTCATCATAGATGATATTTTTGATGTGATCGGGACCCTCGACCACCTTGTCATTTTCACCCAATGTGTCAACAAGTAATAAATAATGCTTGATACCCATTGAATTGATGGTTTATAAGTTCCCGATTCTTGAACTGATTACTGTGGCCACATATTTTTTTATATATATTTAAGCATTTAGTGTGGTTTTTTTGTAGATGGGAGTTCTTCAATCAACTTCCAAGGTATATGAGAATATGTTGCAATGCTCTGGATGAAATCACAAATGAAATAATTCACAATGTTTTTAACAAAAATGGATGGAACCCACTACATTCTATACGAAAGACGGTTTGTCTAGTCATTGATGTTTCAACAAACTTTATTTTTTCCCATTATGTGTGATTTGGAGTTGACATGTGGAACCATTTTATCATTTTTTATATATCAATCATAGTGGGCCAATTTATTCAATGCCTTTCTGGTGGAAGAAAAGTGGGTTGCATCGGGTGACTGTCTGAAGGCATAAGAATACTTGAAGAATGGGGTTGTGAGATCAGGCGCGCATGTGGATTTGATTCACATGTTATTTTTTCTAGCTACAAACAGAACCCAAGAAAAGGTAGGCCATGTGGATGAGATTCCTGACATAATATCTTCAACATCAACAATCTTGCGTCTCTGGGATGACTCGGGGAGTGAAAAAGTAAGTTCATATATAATGTTTGATTTCAAAACCAACTTTTATTATATTTAATTTTTTAATAATTCAATCATATCACATTACATGGTGGTAAAGCATCTTATCTCAATTTATATTCTTAAATTAAAATGATTGAAATTTCAAATATTGATAAAAATGATATCCAAATAATGGTACTCTATAAAAATTAAGAATAATAATTTATATCATATCATGGTTGGTGATATCATTTAAATTATCCTATTATTATAATGTATGAATGTTGAATTGATGAATTGCAGGACGAGAATCAGGAGGACCACGATGGATATTTTATTAAATACTATATGCGAGAGAAACCCAACATTTCTGAGTCCATGGAATGTAAACACGTTGGAAAAATGATTTCTGATGCTTGGGTGAACCTTAACACAGCTTGTCTCTCACCGTCTCCATTTCCAATAGACTATAAGAAGTCATGCCTCAATCTTTCTAGAATGGTTCCCTTTATGTATAGTTACGATGAGAGTTATTTTCATCCACTTCTACAGGATCACATGAAGCCACTTCAAATCAAGGGGTGATCACCCAATGAATGTTGACTTCCTCTGCATATCTCTATCCAATTTTTTTTAGTTTTTTTATTTTTCTTTATAAAACAAAAGTTGTGTACCAATTAATTTTAATATAAATTTGCACATAAATGTTATTAATTATTATCATATTATTTATTTATTATCATTTTATAATTTATAATTTATAATTTATAATTTACTAAATTCCATGATTCAATCTATTTAAGAAAAACAATCTGGATTCATTTAAATTTGGTTATAAATAATTCCATGAGAATTTATTAGGAAAAAACCAAACAATAATTATCAAATGAGAGAGGAAATGTGAAGGGGGTAGGAGATGCAATGACACAACACTGAGAAGGTGAGGGTAAATCAACATAGAGCCAAATAAAAACTCTTTATATATGAAGTTTTAACTTTTATAAAAAAATCAAATATGATCATGTTTTTTGAGTAACAATATATATCAATTCAAACTAAATTTATAAAAATTGAAATTTTAGAAAATAAATCATGAAAAAAAAGATATTTCATTTAACATGGTTCACTCTAAAGGTGGATAACTATATCCTTATCATATATAACTCATTATTGTTTCATACACTAACATTATAAACATTTTTATGATTTACAAGGATATACGAGTTAGTTTAATATAAATTCCAAATGGTCACTGCATATCCTTGTCTTGGATTACTACCCACGACACTAACAAATGAATATAAATAAAAGAATGATTAAAATGAATATTCATATATCAAAAAATATGGGGAAACCTTAAATAATAGTCATCTTATTCCTCTTATTTGGATGAAGGACTAACAACCTAACTCTTTTCTCTCCTTGGTTGATGGTTTACATATTTTCTTAATTTTTCAGAGATATGTAAAATCCATTTAAGTTAATGATTTTTTGTAGGATTTTTTATTTAGGTTAACCCTACATATGTAACACCCCGACCCCAGTTACCCAGAGTCGGTGCATTATAACATAACATTGACATGGTAACAAAAGATCAAGTCTCGAAAGACCGATTAGTTTAGTAGCCTTGGAATCACTAGATATATTCATAAAGTTTACATCACATCATAAAGTGAAAACTACAACAAAATCTTGTGTCCAAACTCATATCCCCTTATACTATCCCTGCATGTAATTAATAAAATAATTCTTCACATCTTGGGAAAATTAAAACATAGAAAGGGGTGAGCTCAAATTCCCAGTAATGATAACAATATAGAGGAAACTTTCATAAATAAGCATAAACATTTAAGAAAATGTATAACTAAAAAAAGCCTTTTAAACATGAACTTCATCATAATATGGCAGAAATAAAATGAAATAATTCCATTTAATTTTTCACATGGATATTCTACTAGTCAAATAATCACATGTAATATCAATAATCACTTTCATAATGATGGAATTCATAATGCCATACTATCATAACCACATAGTCAAGGCATTATGGCAAGACTACAAATAAGATTTTGTCAAGGCATTGTGCCAAGACACTAGTTTGTCTAATGAGACCTACCGATGCATCGAGGAGCTATAGCGGGCTCCACCCATCACTTATTAAGTCCAATGCATTCCTCATATGAACAGGTTTAAACATAACATAAATATTCATATTAAAACTAGCATACGAAGTGTCAATAATTTCTCCATAAACCATGAATGTTATAAAAATAACACATCCAAAATCAAACATATAAAAAAACCTTCAATACAATATGGAATTTTTGTATCATAATGAATCAACTTCAAATAATCTTAAAATCCATCAAAGGATGTTAACATAGATGAAATCAAAACTATTTGAGAGAAATATATCTTTTTTGAAATTATTTAAAATTCAAATAATTATAAAATAAACATTTACTTTGAAAATATACTTATTAACTTTTAAGGGAATATTCGAAGATTTTATAATGGTGGAAAATAGCCGCACCCACCGTATAAGTTAAAAAATACATTCTTACCTTAATTCTATCAAAAAGGTTAAAAAAGTCCTTGTTTGGAAAACGACGAAAAGATTCCTTTATAAACTTCTTATAAAAAGTAAAAGAAGGGTATAAATGACATTAACCCATAGTTTGTAAAATATTAAGAATGATTTGAAATACATTTTTAAGAAACATGGATGTGGATGATAAAGAGGTCCTAGTAGATAATTACATATAAACAACCTCGGATAATGAAAAGATTGTGAAATAAACCCTTACCTTTTAATTTTCCTTGGTCGAGGGTAGGTTAACCTCATGTATAATAGTTAAATCATTATTATTAAATTATAAAAGAATCATATACATAAATATGATATCATATGCAATCTTTTAATATTTCTTTGTTAATAATATTTTAGTATTATCGTCGTTTCAGGTGTTAACTTACTCGTTTTCCATTATATGCTTTGTTATGTAATCCATGTTTGTTATGGATAGGTTGTATCTTATTCATATACATAATGATATTAAGTCTTTAAACATTATTTTTAATCATCAAATTAGAATTATACTTGCATGGATACGACAGGGAATGAATCTCATCACGTTCGTGGAGGCGGTAGTCCGTACGTATGCACGAGCGACAATATCATTCTTTCGATATTAAAATAATATATAATTGGATGGTGTATCATATATACAGAATAATTATCATGTTATATTTATTACTTACATGAATTAAAAATCATTATTATACCCATCCAAATAATAATTTATTGAATAACAATTACACCACGACGTGGAGACGGTAAGCCGTACGTACGCACGTATGGTGACATGTCATTCAAAGGATGGATAGAATACTGAATATGGTTGTACCATATTTATAATAACATCACAATATATATAATATACTATAGTTATTATTTTATAATGGAAATAACAAAGAAATTAGAAGTTGAAGAAGAAAAGAACTTGAAAGAGGGTGGTGAAAACATTACCTCTTCTTCGGGTTCTTCATTTTGATTTGATCAAAATGGCTCCATAGGTTTGATTTATGATAAAAATAATGCCTCTAGGTTTATGTTAGGGGAGTTGAGAGAATATTTTGGCAGGTTTTGGCTGAACAAAAAGGCTTTAGGGAATGAATTTGAGAGAAGGGGAAGTGCCCTTTTATAAGAGGGGTGAGGGGCACCTTAGGAAAAGCTAGAAATATTATTTTATAATAAATTCATATTTGGTTTATAATGGATCCAAAGTGTATTATTTAAAGTTTAAGGTGGGGATAGTTCCAAACTACTCAACCAATAGGTTTTAGACAGGTTTGGGTCACTATATTAACCTTATCTTTTAGTTTTAACTCTTAGTTAATTAGTTTGACATTTACCATGTCACTTTGTATTTTTATATTATATAGTTAATAAACTTACTATATACATCCAAGAAACCCCGAAGTGGTCCATTAATGATACACCTATCATTATATAAGTCCTTTGGGCAAACCTTAAATTTTTATTAATAGAATATCAATTAATAATATTATATTTGTTTTAAAAACTCATTTATGTCAATTTCGACACTATTCAATAATTGATTTTTTTAAAGTCATAACAACTTTATTAATTAGAAAAACATTAATTTAAGAAATACTAACATGTCATATTAACCAATAAAATTATTTTATGACATCATAACTTTCAAATTATATTTATTTTAACATTTATAATACTAATTATTTGATTCTTTCATTAATAAGGAAAATACTGCATTATTATTATGTCATAAATAAATTTAATTATTCAATGTCTAAAAATTATAAATAAAAAACCATTATTTAGGAAATAATTTTATCTTTCTAATTAATATTTATAGTCTAAAATATAATATATATAACCCTATGTAAAAATTATTTTTCTAAAAGATATATGCTTATGTTATTTTTGTATTTACTTTAACTTATTCAATATAATGTGTCCTTATCACCTACAAGTGGCTCCATGGGGTCCCAAAATCGACACAAATATGACCATGGTCGGAAATTTATCAACAAATAGGGTTAGGACACGTTTTAGGGTAAATTAATATTAATATAATATTATTTTTTTACCCTTATTTACCGGATTTACCCTTTAACCATGGTAAATAAAATATTTACCGAAATAATTATTCAAAATGTCTAAAACTAAAAGTTACCTATTTACACAATTTGGACCTCCTGATTCTAAATATTGAATCCATTTTTATAAATTCAAAACATAGAAGTGGCAAGAATTAATTTAAAATTATTTCCCGCTGTCAAAACAAAAAGCATGTTTTTAAGAGATAATAACTATCAAAAGATTGACACTTGTTTATGTCTGGTTTAAATGTGAAATTACGTCCAATGAACAAAATTATTTTAAATGGTAAAAATATATTCTAAACATATTTTAAAATCACTCAAATTCATAATTTATAACTATTAATTATTTCGATGAAAAAAGTTGTTTTTAATTAAAATTTAGTAATTTTCACTATTCATCAAAATATGAAAGTTATCCTAAAAGTACCAAAAATTCATCCTAATCTAGTTTCAATATTCCGAATCCAAAAATTAAGTCCATTTTGAATGATAAAATGTATAAAATTTCAAAAAGTGGGTATTACTATTCATAACGACTAGTTTGATTAGTTGTGGTGTGTGTTAGAACTTGAAGTTGAGTACAACACACGCTACTGTATTATTCAAAGTGAAGCGTACCGTGGAATATTGGGGTGTTACAACATAGAACAATTAACACACAATTTCACACATGAAATTTTTCTTCAAATTCTATATAGTAACCACCCTCAGTACTACAGAGACACCAAAAATCAAGCAACAATCATTATTAGAGCTTTTAATATGTACTGATAAATCTATATTTATCGGTTATAAAAGTAAGCATTTATAAAAATTTTCCTTTATAGGTGCTTATTTTACAATTTATAAAATTAACCTAGTAAAATCAAAATTTATGAATATATATGAATAATATATATATATATATATATTTATGTATGTACGTATGTATTAAAATTGAATCATTATAAATATTATAGTTATTTGTATATGTATCTCTCTCTCTAATACTATTTTTAATTTTCAAATAACAATTTCTAAGTTTAATAGGAACCAATTACATACAACAATTCAAACCCAAATGACCATATCACCAAGAAAAATTAAAATATTAGTCAACTGAACGAACCCCACCAAGAATCATAAACACAAATGAAGGGGCCAGGATAGCCATCCATGTTAGGACCCACCCCCATTGATAAATTCATGAACCCACGTATGTACATGAGATAGAGTTTTGGGGGAATTTGACTATTCAATTTGGTGGAAAGTCAGTTTTAAGAACCATGTATCAAAGTGGTATTCCAATATTTTTAGCACCTTAAAAGGTGCTTTTGGATGTGGAATGATATTCGGGGTTTGATCGGGAGTAGCGGTAGATCTCCAAAGGAAGGTTGGGTGTTCGGGGTCATAGCTTGTAGCCTCCGACTCCCCAGTGGCCAGGCCAATGGCTTTGCAGAACTGTTGGGTCCACCATCTATCTGGTAGGCTAGCTCATAGCCTAACAAGTTGGCTGGGCTCATTGGGAAAATGGTGGCCCAGTACCGACTAGCTACTAGCCTTTAAAGGGTGAAAAATTTCCCCCTCCTCCGGTTTTTATAGGGGGAATCCATCTTTTCTCTTTCCACTTGTTCACACAAACTAGGTTTGGATCCCCCTTTCTTATCCTTAAAACCCCCTTCGATTTGAAGTGTTTTACAATGATTTTTAATGATCTTAGGTAAATCTCATCATCTGTTTCCCACATTTCATTCTCTCCTTCCCTCATTGTGTTTTTTAGTTCTTCTGGTTAGAGATTAGAGTGAATATTCTACCATAGATTGATGTAATCATCCTGATATGATGGGGATTTTGTGCAGCCTAGCTAGAGAATGTATCGAGACAATGCTTGCATGTAGTTGTATATCTTCTTGATGAGGAAGGTCACCATGGTGAATTTTTTATGCTTTTAGGATTAAATTATATTAAATTGGTGATGAAATCATTGTTGTTTTTTAGGTTTTTTTTCAGGGATGCAGTCGGGAGCATGTTGTAGGTGTTCTACAAGTGGTTGATTGCAGTTTTGGTGCAGTAGGAGCACTGGGGGAGAATTTAGTCCTTATAATAATTTTTTTTATTTGTTTAAATTAATTATGATTGTTGTAGTAAATTTATTAGTGATTCTTGGTGTGATTTAGGGCCTCACAAGGACAAGCAGTGGCCGAAAGGACTTAGATGAGTCTTGAAAAGAGAAACCATACTACTTTGAAAAGGTAAACAGATTGTAAAAGGTAGGTGTTCCTTATGAATGTACCCTATGGTGCTATGCATTGTTTTAATGGAATGTGATATGTTGTCTCACTACTGAGAGTGATAATTTTTTTAAATAAAATGATTTATTGAATAATGAAATGCCATGGACTGAATCATGTGTCAATGGCTACGATAGACCCTTGGATGCTGGTTTGATTTCCTTGATCACCAATAGTTGAGGCCTTGATTATAATTTATGGTTTTGAGATGAACGGACCTTGAGGGTGTAATTAAAATAAAAAGGAAATAAATGTATGTTGTGGAACTTGATATAGAAACCTTAGACACCTCCTTGTAGGGGTGAGTGTGGACGATGAGTGGGTGGCCTGAGTAGGCCATGTATGATCCTATAAATAACTTAGATCCTAGGTCTAGGATGAATGATAGTGGAGTGAGCATTAGTTCCCCACTGAGATGTGATTACTTGGGTGTATATACCATAGAGATATTGAAGGATAACTTTGGTGTTCGAGCCAACCTTGAGTGACTTAAAAAGGGGATGGGCTTGAGGCCATCTCCCCAGTGAGACTTACCTAGGTGGTAGTGAGGCCCTGATGATATTTTTTTGAACCCAAGGGACACTATACCTCAAAGTGATGGGTGTTGACCCAAGAATTAAGTTGAGATAATGGGACCCACTTAGAGTGTCTATGGGTGATGAGACCCAGAAAATCTGAGTTAGTTCCTTGTGATGGAGTGACCTTGATGTGGGTGTGTAGAAAATTGTATTGTGATGGTGTTAGATCTCACCCTCATACCCGAACAAAGTTTGTGAGTCCTTTGAGTCTATATCATCATTACAATATTGATGAGGGAGGAGATACCCTATAAGAGTCAGACTAATTTTGAGAGATTTTCTTAAGATTGGGGGAACTTTATAAGGTTCCCTACTTATTATGTGACCTAGGGGACCATTATAGGTTCCCCTGTGACATGTTGACCTAGTGAGAGGGTGTGTTTGGGAATTGGGTAATGATGATTGCTTATATCACCTAGAATCTGAATTAATGATTGAGCCTCCTTTTGTTGTGATTAGTTTGGGTCATACCCATGAGGGACGACTATAATTATGTTTTATGGATGGGGATACCATAGATTTGGAGTTGGGATAGTTTAGAATCCTTCCGTGTGATATATACCTGGGATTATAGTGGGGGGCCTAGTGGGAGTACCTACTATTTTTTGAAGTCATGGGTGTAGATGAAGATAGTTCTTCTAATGCTCGAGGTCAGACATAGGGGATTATAGTGGGGGCCTAGTGGGGGTACCTACTATTTTTCAAAGTCATGGGTGTAAATGAAAATGATTCTTCTACTACTTGAGGTCAACCACATGGTCTTACAGTGGGGGGATGAATGGGGTGCCTGCTATTTTTGGATTCATGAGCATGATCATGAACGATTCTTTATACTAGGGTGAGCTTATCCTCCAGGTTGTTATCATGTATAACATGGTGTATTTCCATGTACTATCCTAGTAGGGGTCGTATGGTGGGGGATCATTTCCCACTATCTACCAAGGACCTTCTTTCTACCGAGTCGTGGACAATCATGCATATCAGTGTAGACTATCAATTGATATCCTATTAGGGGGTCTTATGGTGGGGGCTCATGGAATGATATCTACTAAGGACCTGTTATCTACCGAGGTGTGGATGGTCATGTATATGAGCATGTACTATCATTTGATATCCTGTTTGGGGACTTACAATTGTGGATTGTGGCCTACTATCTATTAGGGGACTGCTATCAACAGAGGTGTGGCTAGTCTAGTATATCAAGGTAAGTTTAACGCCTTTGTCATTATCACTTGTATACTAGGGTGGATCATTCCCCTTGGTTATTATTGTTGTATTTGGTGTCCTAGAACCAATTACTTTGTACTTTATTCATTAATAAATACTTTATCACGTCTTTATTGTTCTTCTACGTGATAATACATGTGATAATGTCCTAAGGATAGCTGTTGTATTAAAGGGTTATAGCGGATCCCTACTATGATGAGAACCCAGAAGTTCCATAACAATTTTCTTGAATATATGTTCTATGTCCTAATGATGTTATTTGATGGAAAAAAATAATACAGGCCATCAGGGGTGAGGACTCATAAAACTTTGAGGCACCTTCTCATGGTGTGCTCCCTTGGTAATATTCAGGAGGGTATTATGAGAACGATACCCTCCAGTAGGAAATACACATTTCATAGTTTCATTGGATGTTCCTATCTTTGAATGTGTGTATTTTTCCTAAGACATTAAGATTATTATTAAAGGGTATTATAACTCACGCACTTAGATGTATTGAATAAAACTATGATGACACACTATTCACATTGAGGTAGGATATGTTGGGTGTGTCACAAGTAATACAACATTAATAGATAATGCGATAAAGGATTTGTCCCTTCTGTTCCATAACCGAAGTATATATCTTAGGCCCTTTTATGGAATTGATATAGCCTAAATAAATCCATGTTCATGGTGATGAATGAGAAAGTTCAATTCCAGGAATTCAAAGAAATAATGATCGAGCACATGCGTTGATGGCACCAGCATACAACCCGCTTGATTCTAGATATCGAGATAAATAGATTACATTACACGGTAAGAGTTCGTAGGAGGTGACACATCATTGTGGTGTTAACTTCTTTCTCTATAGGTTCCTTGGAATTTTTCTAGACACTAACCTTGGACTTTAGGTAGGCTTCGCCTAAATCCACCGAGAAAGAGGCATAGAGGGCCACACACTAAGTGTGTACAAGTATATCAATTAAATATTAATTTAACAAGTTGAATAAAGATTATTCCCGATTGTGGTTTAATAATTATTCAAGGATGTCTAATCGCATTTATTTTGACACTAGTTATTCGAGAGAATATATTGTGGGTGAAATAATACATTTATTTTCGAGTAATGCAGTGATATTTATTTGAGAAATAAATTTCCACTATTCAAGGTCTTATAAATGTGGTAGAGGAAATAAAGAAAAATGGAAAAACAAAAGTATAAATTGTGTAGTTTTTCTAGGGATTCGTGAGAAATAATATTATTTTTTTAATTAAATAATATTAGGTGTAATTCGCTGGGCACATTTCAAGTAATAATAATAGTCAACTGTTATTATTAGACATGAGGTCTTACTAAGAATTAAATGAAATGAATAAATGCTTTCAGGTAATTATTTCATTTTATTATTCTAAGTAATTAAAATTCCAATTATATAATTCTCATTAGCCAAGCCATTTTTTCTTGGGTTGTGCACAATAGATCTAGAGAAAGCTCCCAAGCCAAGAGAGATTTTTTTTCTTCCAAGAACACTCTCAAGCTATGAGAGAGAGATCCTCCTCCACCGGATCAAGTCAATCGAAGGAGGACATCTCAAGTGAGGGCTCTTCCATTCTAGCACCTAGAAATCCCTTCAGCGATGTCTAGAGACACGTGGAGCATGTGTGGATCACCACCATAGGAATCCTACACTTGGATTCTATGACACAACGACAGATCACATTAGATCGTGACCAGAAACATCAACGAAGAGAGAATTCCATAAAGGTAATTATTGAATTTTAATTAAATTAAATATAACCAATATATGATTATCCCCTCTATGGTTTTGGGACTTGCATCTTTTATTTAGTTCTTCGTTATATTCCAAATATCCGACGTTTTATTATCGTGACGGATCTCGGATTAAACGTCGTTATCGGAAAAAATTAACATTGGGTACACCCACCAATGCACTTCCGCTGCGCCCATAACCTACAAGTGGTATCAGAGTGGTCATATCATTGATTATAATTATTTATTTTTCCATTGGTGATTTACACATTTAATAATTTAGTTGTTTAAATTCAAGTTAATCGTTCTATAAATCTGAATCTCAAGATCTGTTCCTCCTCTCTCGTTTCTCGTTCACCTTATAGAAAAAAACTTTTTCTTCTAATTTTTGATTAAAATAAAATAGAGGATCTCATCCAGAGGTGCCAAACATTCCTGGAAATACAACACTAGAATACACGGTGTGTATTCTGCAGTACACACCGTGTAGTCAAGATTCAATGCATCAGACCGGTCTGCCAAATCAGGCCATATGTTGGAGTCTTTCTAGGTCTTAAATTACACCATGTGTTGACTAGGAATAAGTAGCACATGGTTTCTAGATTACATGCCTTGTGGTCCATTGAACACGACATGTAGTCCCTTTGGGTTAGGGTTGGACCATGTACCTCGTACACGGCTCACCCGACTAGAAACCGTGTAATGTGGATACTACATGGCGTGTGTCCCACTGAACACGTCATGTACTCCAAAGATTTACGAAGTACATTTACACACCATGTCCCCGAGCATGTACTTCGGATGGATGGTGAACAAAAGTACATGCCGTGTAGTCGGAACTACATGCTGTGTAATCATCCAAATTACATAGATTTATTAAAATTTATTATTATATTATACAAACCCTTGATACGTGTACCATAGTTCAAGCGTAAAGCTGAGGAAAAACATGTGATAGGTGTTATATATATATATATATGTGTGTGTGTTTTTAATTTAACATCTACGTAATGTTCATTTTTACTCATTGGGTAGTTATAAATGAGAATTCACCGGGTTTCATCCATGGTAAAAGTTATGTACAAAGATAATTTTAAATGAATTTATTGGTTTAAAATTATGATAGATAACAATATCAAGGAAATTCAGAAAAAGGGTTTAAGATAAAAGGATTGATTAATTAAATATAATTAATTTATTTGAGTGTGATTTATCTTAAACAAGAACGATTAAAGAATTGAATGCTAGTTTTATTTATGCGTAAATATCATTGTATGTTTGGATGATCATGAGCTAGACCAAGACCTTTGTATGTGAATGATTTCTTTTAATTAATTTATTTAAATTAAATTTGTTGTCCTGAGAGCCTTCTCCTAATTAATATATAGGGACTGCGTGCCCAAGGTTTCTTTTATGTAAATCCCCATTTTACCCCTCACCTTTATGTGAGATAAAAGCATATGTAATGGATGGAGATCCCAAGCTAGTGGAGGCGGCTCAAGTTAGGAGCCAAGGTGAAACCAATCCAAGGAGATATAAAGGTGGATAGGTGGAAATCTATAAACATGAACCCAAAATGCTCAAGGTGTTTTTCCCCTAGGTTTTGGGTTAGTTTATCAAACTCTAGATAAACTAACCAATAGAATAATCTCATGATCATACCATTTATTTTATTTCTGTCAGTTTTATGGTTTATTTATTGTGGGTGTGTTGCCATGATCACACAATTAATGAATTAAACAATCATGCAATATGGAACTAAAATAAGACCGTCTTATGCGTAAATATTATCTTAGACATAAGTATATACCACTTAATATTAACAAGCATGTAATCAAATATAATAAAATGGAAATATACGTATAAGGATAAAATTCCTCAAAGAAATATTAAGTCAGTATAGCCTTCCATAATCTTGGTTAGAATCAAACCATAGTTCAAGTGCTTGAACAACCCTTTTTGGGGTGATTTCAATTATCGGGAAATTCTAATTCAAGGTTTTGGGTTGACTTGACTTGGTTCACATCAAGGGTTGACCACCACAACAGGACTTGGTGTGACCAAGAGGCAAAGGTTGAGGAAATCCAAAATAAAAGGATTTTAGGATTGGGGAGTCCACTCAGTAGATCAAGGAGCTGTGAGTTAATGTAGTTTCCATTTTAAATGCCTACCTAAAACCCTTCAAGTTGATTGACCAACCATAGTTAGGGTAATGAAAAGGGAAATATGGATCCTTTCCACTAGAATATTCAGGCAACAGGATATTCTGAAGTCAATAGTGATGGCTATTGGATTTTAATAAAATAGTGGGAGACTAATAAGTATTAAATTATTTATTTGTATCAGTTTTATAATGATAATGTACTAAACCTTTTCTCATCTTAATTTGTAGAAATAGAAATAAAAATGAATTCAAACATATCATTGTGAACCACACTCGAGAAGGAAAAACTTCTCACTGTCACCAATTTCCAAGAATGGAAGAGGCGTTTACACCTCATCCTTTGCCATGAGAGGAAATTGTACATTATGAAGGAGCCTATTCCAACTAAACCTAGAAATGAGGCCAATGATGAGGAACTATCTCTCTATATGAAAAATATGGATGATGCCACATATGTCCAATGTTTCATGCTATTGGCCAGGTCTAATGTGCTCTTGAAGCAACATGAAAACATGGACGTGTATAATATGATGTCTCACCTTAAGGATCTCTATCAAGAGATATGAGATCTCCAAAGCTTTGTTTACAACTAATCCTGGAGAGTTTTCACTAGATGGGCCTCGTGTAGTCCAGCTTATTAGCTACATTGAACGCTTGGACATCATAGGGATTAAGTTCCTGGATGAGTTGCGTTTAAATATCATCCTATCCTCACTACCCAAGACCTTATCTAGATTTATTTTCAACTGAAACATGAGAAACAATGAAAAGAGTCTATCATAATTTCTTACCTTAATTATCTAGCTAGATAAATACATGGGTTGTGACAAACCCGCAGTCCTTATGGTGAATAAGAAAAGGAAGGACAATACAAAGGAGCCAAGGACTTATAAATGGTATGAAGCCCCTAAGAATTGTCTATCTAATAAGGGGAAGATCTAGAGGTAGGGAAAGGAATGTGAGGTAGTATGTTTTTCATGTGGTAAGAAAGGCCATTGGAAGAGGAACTACACCCATAAGCATGGGGACGCTAAAGGTGTGTTCGTTATCGAGTGTAATCTTTCCATTTCTACACATTGGGTATTAGATATAGCTTGTGGGGATCACATCTATATTCAAATGCAATAAAAAAGTATATTTAGAAATATTTACAGAGGATAGGTGGATCTTTGAGCTTCCAATAGCGCTGGGCTGGCTGTGTTAGACATTGGCGATTACCATCTCTCATTTCTAATTGGAATGATTTTGGTTTTACATAACTGTTATTATGTGACTAGTGTTACCAAGAACATAATTTCTATATCTTGTTTGGATATGGATGGATTTATTTTTAAATTTGGAAATAAGGGTTGTTTCTTTTATAAGAACACCATATGTTATGGTGTGGTGCATTTAAATAATGATTTTTATGTATTAAATTATGAAAACCAAGTGTTGGAAATCAATAACAAAACATACTCACATGACTCATACATCACCTAGTTGTGGCATCACTGTCTTGGTCATTTAAATGAGAAGCGCTTGAAAAAGCTCTTCCAAGATGGCTATTTAGACTCTACTGAGTTAAAACAGTTGGATAGATGTCATTCTTGTTTATAAGGTAAAATGATCAAGCCTCCTTTTGGTGGACAGGGTGAAAGGTCCATAGATATTCTAGGATTGGTGCACATGGATGTGTGTAGACCATTCCCAGTAGAAGCTAGATGTGTATATTCTTACTTCATTGCTTTTATTGATTATTTTAGTAGATATGGCTATGTATACTTATTGAGGAATAAGTCAGAAGACTTAGAGAAATTTAAGGAATTCAAGAATGAATTAGAGAATCATATTGGTAAGAATATAAAGAATCTTTGATCATATTGAGGTGGAGAATATCTGTTCCAAGAGTTCATCGATCTTCTACGGGAGTCCGGGATTCTATCTCAACTCACTCCTCCTTATAAACCACATTGGAATGGTGTTAGTAAAAGGAGTAACCACACCTTGTTGGACATGGTGAGGTCGATGATGATTCATGCATATCTTCTATTATTATTTTGGGGATATGCATTAAAAAATGCAGCATACACATTAAACCGAGTACAAACTAAGGCGGAAAATGGAATTCCCTTTGAGTTATGGAATGGAAATAAACCCATTGTGTCACACACACGTGTATGGGGATGTGAGGAATTTGTTAAGGCCTTATTAGGAAACAAACTAGCACCCCCGGGCACGAGGTGTATCTTTATAGGATATCCCAAGGAAAAAAAAGGATATTACCTATATAACCATTCAGACAAGAAAGTAACTATCACCAGACAAGATGTCTTTATTGAGAGGGATCACATCATAAAAAAGGATAGTGGGAGAAAGATTGACTTTGATGAAGTTTATGATCAAGATAAACAAGAGTTGGTACATGAACAAGTTTTACAAGTCCTTGTAGAAGAGGTTCCAGAAACACAAGTACTACATAGGAGCTCAAGAGAGGTAAGGGAACTAGAGAGATTTGGTTTCATAGTCACTAAGGATGGTGAATCATTATTGTTGGACAATGATGAACCTATCTCCTAAAAATAAGCATTATAAAGCTTAGAAGCTACAAGATTCCTAGAAACTATGAATTTTGAGATGGATTCCATGTATCAGAACTAAGTCTGGGTTCTGGTTGATGGGCCAGTTTAGGTAATGCCTGTTCGATGCAAATGGGTATTCAAGAGAAAACTGGACATAGAAGGTCAAGTTTTCACCTAAAAATCAAGGCTAGTGGATAAAGGATTTATACAACATCAAGGAATTTATTGTGATGAAACCTTCTCTCTAGTTTTCATGTTTAAATCCTTAAGAATCATACTTACCATAGCAGCTTACCATGACTACGAGATTTGGAAAATGGATGTCAAAACAACATTCCTTCATGGGAAACTTTAGGAAGCTGTCTATATGACACAAACGGAAGGGTTTGTGACACCAGGTGAAGCCAAAAAGGTTTTCAAGTTTCATAAATTCATTTATGGATTAAAGAAAGCATCTAGGTCATGGAACATTCAATTTGATAAAGACATAAAGGAATTTGGTTTCATTAATAACGAATTTGATCCATGTTTTTATAAGAGGTTTAATGGGAATGCGGTCGTTATCCTATTAGTATATGTTGATGAAATATTTTTTATTGGAAACGATGTACTATTCTTATAGTCAGTTAAGGACTAGTTGAAAAAGTGTTTCTCCATGAAGGACTTGGGTGAAGCAGCGTACATTCTAGGGATCAAGATCATTCATGAGAGATCCAAGATCCTGCTTGTACTAAGTCAGGGTACATACATTGACTAGATACTAAATATATTAAGTATAGAATTATCTAAGAGGGGATTGGTTCCAGTGTCACATGGCCTACATATTTATAGGAAAATGTGTCCTCAGACACAACAGGAGAAAGATAGAATGGGTAAGATCCCATACACTTTGGATATAATATTCATCATGTACGCCATTTATGTACCAGCCTTGATGTTGCCTATGCATTGATAATTGTAGGAATATATCAAAAAGATCTAGGATAACATCATTGGACTGCTATTAAGACTATCCTTAAGTATCTGAGAAGTACTAAGGATATGTTCCTGGTGTATGGAGGATACGAGGAGCTTTTTATCCAAGGGTATGTTGATTCTGGTTTTCAGAAAGATCAGAATGATCTTAAGTCACAACCTGGATATGTTTTCTATCTCAATAAAGGAGATGTGAGCTAGAAGAGTTCAAAGCAGCCAGTTGTTGCCGATTCTACAGTAGATTCTGAATATATAGCGGCTTTTGATGCGTCCAAGGAAGCCGTCTAGATTTGGAACTTTGTCCAGGATCTTGATGTGGTTCCTAGCAGTAAATATCCTATCACATTGTATTGTGATAATACGAAAATAGTGGATCTTTCAAAATAACCAAGGTCACATCAACGGACAAAGAAAATACTCTGGAAGTATCAACTCTTGAGGTATTTCTATCAAAGTGGTGAAGTTGCAGTGAGCAGAGTTTCCATGGAATATAATGTGACATAACCCATGGCTAAAGGCTTATATTAGTAGAAGCATGAATATTATGTGAGAGCTAGCGAGTTAAAGGTTGTTAGCTGTTGTCTCTAGTCCAAGTACGAGTCTGTTGGAGTTGGTGCCCTAGAACCAACTACTTTGTACTTTATTCATTAATAAATACCTTATCACATCTTGATTGGTCTTCTTCATGACAATGCATGTGATAATGTCCTAAGGATAGATGTTGAATTAAAGGGTCATAGAAGATCCCTACTATGATGAGAACACGAAAGTGCCATAACACTTTTCTTGAATATATGTTCTATGGCAGGATGACGTTATTTGAGAGATACAAATAATACAGGCCATCAGGGGTGAGGACTAATGAAACTTTGAGGAACCTTTTCATGGTGTTCGCCCTTGGTAATATCTAGGAGGATATTATGAGAATGAGACCTGCCAGTATGAAATCCACATTTCATAGTGTCATTGGATGTTCCTATCTACGGACGTGTGTATTTGTCCTTAGACTTTAAGATTATTATTAATGGGTATTAAAACTCACGCACTTAGAGGTATTGACAAAAACTATGATGACACACTGTTCGTGGTGAGGTAGGATATGTTGGGTGCATCACAAGTAATACAACATTAATAGATAATGTGAGAAATAATTTTTCCTTTCTGTTCCATAACAGAAGTAGATATCTTAGTCCCTTTGATGGAATTGATATAGCTTAAATAAATCCATGGCCATAGTGAGGAATGAGCAAGTTCAATTCCAGGAATTCAAAGAAATAATGATCAAGCACATGGGTTGATGGCACTAGAATGTAACCCACTTGATTCGAGATATTGAGACAAAGGGTTTACATTATATGTTAAACGTTCTTAGGAGGTGACACATCATTGTGGCGTTAACTTATTTCTTTATGGGTTCCTTGGCATGTTGCAAGATGATAAACTTGGAATTTATGCAAGCTCCACCTAATTCCACTGATAAAGAGGCCCAGAGGGTCACACACTAAGTGTGTCCAAGTATCTCAGTTAAATATTAATTTAACAAGTTTAATAAAGATTATTCCCAATTGTGGTTTAATAATTATTCAAGGATTCCTGATCGCATCTATTTCGACACTAGTTATTTGAGAGAATATATTGTGGGTGAAATAATATATTTATTAGAGAGTAATTAAGTGATATTTATTTGATAAATAAATAACCATTATTCAAGGTCTAATAAATTTGGTGGAGGAAATAATGAAAAATGGAAAAACAAAATTACACGCCGTGTATATTAATATACACACCGTGTAGTTTTTCTTGGGATTTGTGAGAAATAATATTATTTATTTAATTAAATAATATTAGGTGTCATTCGCTGGGCACATGTCAAGTAATAATAATAGTAAAATGTTATTATTATACATGGGGTATTACTATGAATTAAATGAAATGAATAAATGATTTTGGGTAATTAATTCATTTAATTATTCTAAGTAATTAAAATCCCAATTATATAATTCTCATTAGCCTAGAAATGTTTTTGGGGTTGTGCACAAAAAATCTAGAGAATAATATCAATCCAAGAGAGGATTATTTTATTCTAATAATTCTCTCAAGATATGAGAGAGAGATCCTCCTCCACCGGATCAAGGCGATCGAAGATGGACATCGCAAGTAAAGGCTCTTTCGCGCTAGCACCCGGAGATCCCTTCAGTAATGTACAGAGATACGTGGAGCACGTGTGGATCACTGTGATGTTATTAATATTTTCATGATTTATTATATACTCCATTTACTGATTTTATATGAAATTTGCACAATTTTTGTGAAATATTAATGTTTTAATACTAAGTATAATTTTTGAGCATTTTTAAAAGTAGTCCAATTGAGTTAGTTTACTATTTTATTTATAACTCTCACCCTACCAATCAAAATTTTATGGTTTCTGTTTTTTAGGATTTAATATTCAATATAAAATATTTCATTAGAAGGGATCATGGCCAATTCTTCCATTTGAAGGCCCATATGGACTACACAAGAAGGTCTACAGAATCTATGAAGAAATTGGACCAGCCCTAAAGATTTAATTTATGAGATCAATTAGAAATCCAAAATTCCTTTATTCTCATATAACATTCTTGAGAAAATGTAAGGAGTCTTGGATAAAATTTCAAGGCCCAAATCCAAATACAATGGGCCCAAATGATTCATTTAATCTCATCCCATCATTCTGGTTGAGAGTTAAAATCAGTACAGTATTCATGACATGTATCCTGATATATTCATAAAATCAAGATGAGATTTTTCAGTGTGAAATAGTCGATATATGTGGCCAACTTTTTTGAATAATGAATTCGGATTTGAAGGCATCTGCCTATTCCAAAATCCATTCACATTTTATCCATCGAAAAAGCATGGATTGAAATGGACATTTTAACTTTGTTTAATCAAACCACCATAACTTTGGATCCATAGTTCCAAATGATTCCAAATTTTGAGAGAGGTCAGAAAAAATTATTATATATAACCTTTAAGAAGGGGATATCTCGATATTCTGCTATCTGGATGTCCAAATCATTTATCCAAGTGGATGGACAAATTGGGAATTCCAACAGTCCACTTCCTTGGGCTATAAATTCATCCTCCTCCTCTCCTTCAAAGGAGTTGGAATTTCTGAATAGAGGAGAAAATATTGGCATGAAAAAATCCTTGAAAAGGGATTGGGAGGACCTTCTATAATCAAATTTTTACTTGAGATACCTTTCCTCCTCTATTTGATTTCATTTACTTTTGTGTTCTTCATTTTTGTAATATTCTAAGTCTCTTTCTTTGTAATTCCGTTTTAATGAAAGTTTCTTCTTAAATATCTCTTATTATCATTAAAATTATGTATTTTAATATTAATTTTATTAAAATAGTTTAAATATAGTTGAATCCCCTTCCTTTATTTCTCTTTCTAATTCAATCTAAAGTTCGTTTTTAATTCTGATCACCCTTCTTGTGTGTGTGTGTGTGTTCGACACACAAATATTTTCTTATCCCATTCTTTTTGTTCTATTTATAATTCATCACCATTAACATATATTACCAGATTAATAACTATCTTAAGGAACGAGTAATTTTATTATTTGGGTGATTCAAAATTTAGGGATGTTAAGTGATTGAGAGTATTTGCTCGATGAATATTCTTCAAATTAACATTGTGTATGTTGGACTTAACATGTCATGGATTAATGACTTGTTTTGTTTAACGTGTGGTTTCCATGGATTATTGGAACCCTAAATACACTACCATCAACAATCTCTAATTGATATTAGAACCCTAAGTTAGGTTAAGGCTTGGATTAAATCCTTAACACTTAGGAATTCCAATCAACGTTATCTTGTGAAGTGGGAGTTAATTTAAATGAGATATAAAGAAAAGCTCAAGGATATCACAAGCTTAACTCCCTAAAAATGAACTCACCCCAATATTTATAAATTTTTTAAATCAATCTTAATAAATCAATCATTTCATAATCTCTGCAAACAAACCCCCCAATCAGAATACAATCAACTAAAAAAATGACTATTAAAAAGTATCATCGCCGAGGATTCGACTCGAGTGCTGCTATGCACATTAGCAGAGCATCAGAACTTTGACCGGTTGATAGGTGACAATTTTCCGCTCTTTCACACCGCTAGAGGAATCATACACTTGGATTCTATGAAGAAATGACAGATCACATCGGACCGTGACATGAAACATCAACAGAGAGAGAATTCCATCAAGGTAATTCTTGTCTTTTAACCAACATATGATGATCATCTCTATGGTTCTGGTACTCCCTTCTTTTCTTTCATTCTTCGTTCTATTCCAAATATCCAACGTTTTATTATTATTACGGATCCCTGATTAAACGTCATTAATGGAAAAAATTTACATTGGGTACACCCACTAACGCGCTTTCGCTACGCTCGGAACCTACAATTATACTGGTTGGAGTGGTCATCAAAATGTTCTAAAAGTCATTTAAGAACTGGTCTAAGAAGGTATGTTTGATTAGGGATGGGGTCCTAAGGATCAATGAAGGTTAATTATTTACTTTTCAATTGTTTTATTTATTTGTTTTGATCATATAATATTCATATACACTTAATTTAATGGTTATGTATGGGATAACATTGGTGGTGCCTTATCGAGTTGTACTCATACCATACTCAGGTAGCCATTAAACTTGGGTATCAGAGCATATCTCACATAGTTTCATGTTTAGGTTAGATAAAGGATTGATATTAGATGATTGGGGTATATAAGATCAAGTGGGATGTGGAGATTATAGGTGAAGATTTGGGTACGGTGTCAGGGCCTTGTGTCTTTTACTTATTTTTTTATCTTGAATATGTGGTCGGTCTGGTGGATGACCAATGAGTTTACATGACTATGTGCTTTCGTATTAATAAATTATTATTGATGATTCCTATTTATTGCTACCATATACTATTATGGATATATATATATATATGATGTTTTGTTATTTTATATGTTGTTTCAAACTCTAATATAGGGGTTATCATCTCCTCATAGTTTCACCATTGAACCCATGTTGGAGTTGGTGCCCTAGAACCAAATTATTTGTAATTTATGATAAACTTATATTCATGGTTTTGAATATTAATAAATTTATTATCACACCATGATTTTTATTCTGCATGGAATATCATGTGATAAGTTTCCAAGAGTAGCTGTCGCACTAAAAGGTTATAGTAGTTCCCTGTTATGATGAGAACCTGAAAGTTCTATGACACTATTCTTGAATAAATGTTCTATGTCCATATGATATTATTTTAAGGGACACAAATAATACAAGATATCAAGGGTGGAGACTCATAGGACATTGAGGCACCTTCTCATGGTGTACGCCCCTAGTAATATCTAGTAGGATATTATGAGAACGAGACCCGACAGTAGGAAATCCAAATTTATAAGTGTCATTGGATGTTCCTATCTACGAATGTGTGTATTGGTCCTTAGACTTTAGGATTATTATTAATGGATATTATGAGTCACTTAATTTGATGTATTGATGAAAACCGTGATGACATATGCTCGCGACGAGGTAGGTTACGTTGGGTATGTCACGAGTAATATTGCATTTATGAATAATGCGAGGAAGGATTTATCCCTTTTGTTCATTAACAGAATTAAATATCTCAGGTACTTTGATGAATAGGCTAAATAAATCCATGCACATAGTGTTCTCTAGGAAATTTCTATTTCTTGAAAGTCAAAGAATGAGATATCGATCATATAGGTTGATGACACTTGCATGTAATCTGCTCAATAAAAGATATTGTGATAAAGGGATTATATTACATGGTTAGCATTCATATGAGGTATCTTTTCATTGTGGTTTCAAATTCTTTCTCTACGGGTACCTTGGAGTATTGCTAGATGCTAACCTTGGACTTTAGGGAGGTTCGTCTAATGCCACTGAGGAAGGGGCCTAGAGGGTCAAATACTAAGTGTATCCAGAATCTCAGTTAAATAATTTATTATTTAACAAGTTGAATAAATATTATTCCTGGTTGTGGTTTAATAATTATTCAAGTATTTCTGTTCACATTTTATTTATTTATCAGCAAATAATGCAGTTAAATTTATTTATTAATTTAATAAATAAATAGTCATTATTCAATGTCTGATAAATAAGGAGGATGGGCGGACCGAGTTTTAGGGTCCAGTGAGAAATAATATTTAATATTATTTTATTAAAAAATATTTAAATATAACCTACAAGATAAGAACATGTCATGGAAATAATGGTAGTGATATTATTTATTTGACATGGAGGTTTCACATGGATTAATAAATAGGTAACAATACTTGTGTCAGTTATTTATTATTTCATGGTGAATTATCCATCCATCCAATGGACCAAAGGCCTTCATTTTTTATTGATTTTTGATAATCCACCTTTCAAGGGGTGAGGTGGAACCCGTTATTACATGGTGAATTAAATTCCTTGTTATATTATTAATATTCTTATATTCCTAGGGAAAGAGAATGCTAGCCAATTGCTTTTTCACAACATTATTGGAGAATCCTCTTGATCCAAGAGAGTTCTTCCATCTCCAAGATCATTCTCAAGAAGAAGCGAAGCCATCATCCACTGGATCAGAGAGCGCTTTGGTAGGGGGCCTCCAGGCGATCGAAGGCGGATGACGTAAGATCAAAGATATTCTGTGTTAGTACCCAGATACTCCTTCGGTGAAGTCTAGAGATTCACAAAGCATGCGTGGATCACTACTAGATGAGATCTATCCTTGGTCTATACATTTAAATGAAAGGTGCATTGTAGATATGTGGTCAGAAGCATAAACAAAGAAAGAAATCCTTGAAGGAATTTCTTTAATACAATTAAATTAATTATAAACATAATATGTCGATCCACTCTTGGGTTCCAGGTTCCTTTAATTCTTTGTCTAAATACATGATTTAATCCATGGATATTGGTATTTATCGTCGTATTGATACCAAATTAATCATTGATTATGATAAAATTAAAATTGTGCGCTGACCCAACCACACTTCCACTTCACCCAGATCCTACAAGTGGTATCAGAGATGTCACTGAAACTTATAGGGGTCCTCAATGTTCTCCTCCATGGACACTTTTCTCTCTGTAACTTCAACCCTCAGATGAAAATCCTTCAATAGGTGATACTTTCAGAGTATGTTCTTTGTCTGTTGATGTGATCTTGGCTCCTTTTCAAGATCCACCACTATAGTATTATCACAATACAATGTGACATAATATCTACTGCTATAAACCACATCAAGATTCTGGATAAAGTTTCAAATCCAAATGGATTCATTGGCTACATCATAAACCTTTATATACTTAGAATCTCCTGTAGAATCAGTGAAAACTGGCTACTTTGAACTCTTCCTGCTCACAACTCCTCTGTTGAGACAGAAAAAATATTCTAATTGTGATTTCAGATCATTCTAATTTTTATGAAAACCAGCATTAGCATACCCTATGATGACAACCTCCTAGTCTCCTCCATACTTTAGGAAAATATCCTTAGTTCTTCTCAGATTCTTAAAGATAGCCTTAACAGAAGTCCAATATTTTTCTCTTGGATCTTCTTGATATCTACCTACCAGACTCAGTGCATAGGCAACATCAATTCTAGTATATAGAATGACATAAATGATTGATCCTATCGCTGAAGCATATGGGATCTTACTCATTCCATCTTTCTCCTATTGTGTCTGGGGACACATTTTCTTAGAAAGATGTATGTCATGTGACACTGGAACCAATCCCCTCTTGGATTGTTTCATACTAAATCTCTTTAGTATCTGGTCAATGTATATACTTTGACTTAGCCGAAGCGACCTCCTATATCTATCTTGAATGATCTTGATTCATATAATGTAGGATGTTTCGCCTAAGTCTTTCATGGGGAATAACTTTTTTAACCAGTCCTTAACTGACTTTAAGACATGTATGTCATTTCTAATATGTAATATATCATCAATATATACTACCAGGATAATAATTTCATTCCCATTAAACCTTTTGTAAACACATGGCTCGCATTCATTCTTAATGAAACCAAATTACCTTATGGCTTCATCGAATTTAATGTTCAGCGACCTGGTTGCTTTCTTTAATCCATAAATGGATCTATGCAACTTGAAAACCCTTTTAGAATTACCTGGTGTCACAAACCCATCTGGTTGTGTCATATAGACATCTTCTAGAAGGTTTCTATTAAGGAACACAGTTTTGACATACATCTTCCAAATCTCATAGTCATGGTAAGCTGTTATGGAAAGTATGATTATGATGGATTTAAACATGGAAATTAGTGAAAAAGCTTCATCATAGTCAATTCCTTGATGTTGTTTAAAACCATTAGCCACTAGCCTTGCTTTATAAGTACTTTACCTTCCATGTCCAGTTTCCTCTTGAATACCCATTTACATCCGATTGGCTTTACATCAATTGGCGCATCGACCGGAACCCAAACATGGTTCTAATACATGGAATCCATCTCAGAATTCATAGCTTCTATCCATCTTGCATCTTTTGAGATCTCTACTCCCTCCTTGTAGGAGAGAGGTTCATCATTTTCCAATATTAATGAGTCACCATCCTCGGTGACAATAAAATCTCTCTAGTTCCCTTACCTATCTTACACTCATGCGTAGTACTTGTGTTTTAGGAACAACTTCTTCCATGGGGACCTATGAAACTTGTTCCTGTACCAACTCTTGTGAATCTTTAGTAGCAAATTCATCGAAGACAATCTTTCTCCCACTATCTGTTTTGAGGATGTGTTCCCTATCAAGAAAGACAACATGTATGGAAAGAGTCACTTTATTTTCTGAGGGGTTGTATAAGTAATATCCCTTTGATTCCTTGGAATACCCTATAAAGATACACCTCGTACCCCGGGGTGTTAGTTTGTTTCCTGATATGGCCTTAACAAATGTCTCACATCCCCATGTATATGCAACAAAACAAGTTTCTTTCTACTCCATAACTTGAAAGTAAGGGTGTAATTCTGGCCCGACGGCCTAAAAGCCTGAGTGGCCTAGCCTGACGAAGACTGCGTCGGGCCAGGACGGGCTCAGGCCGTAGGTTCATTGGGCTGGGCCTGGGCCTATCCAAGAAGGCCTGCGTGCCAGGCTGACCCGACCCAAAAATCCCGACCTGCTTTCCCACGTGAAGCCTAGCCTGCTAGCCCTTGTGAAGCCCGTCTGCTGTAAAAATATTTCACAGGAAATTGTTGGTAGGGAGATTCGATCCCCCAACCATAGGCTTCCAAGGCTATGCCTATTATGTTATCACCAGAATGTGTATATATATATATATCAACAATATATGTATATATATATCATTATATATTAACAAAAAATAATATATATATATATATAATAATGTGTATATATATACATATAATTATTATTATATATAATTATAATGTGCGTGTGTGTATATATATATATATATAATGATATATAATGATATATATATATATATAATAATGTATATATATAAATAAATCCATTAATAATATATATCAATTAAGTGTGGCTTTTAAAAATCCATTAATAATATATATATATAAATGATTTAATATAATATATATATAAACAAAGATATTAATATATATATATATATATATATATATGTACATATATATATCAATGATTTAATATTATATATATATATAATAACTTGTTGTATATTAATAAAAAATAACACACTCACCTAATGATGTTCATGCATGTCCCCCAACCTCATTAATTTTTTTAATTATGTTGTAACTTGCATATATTATATATACTATACATATATAGATCAATTTATAAAAAAAATTAACCCAGCCACTACGGCGCACCCCCAACCCCTAATTATTATTTTTACAATTTTTTATATTATATATATATATATATTTATATATATATATCAATCATTTAACATTATATATATATAATAACTTATTACATATTAACAGAAAAACAACACACTCACCCAATGATGTTCGCGCACACACCACAACCTCATTAATTTTTTTAAATATGATGAAACTTGCATATTATATATATGTATATATATATAAACAAATATATTAATAATATATATATATATATATATCAATGATATGATATGATATATATATAAACAAATCCATTAATAATAATAATATATATAAAGCTATTAACAATATATATCAATTAAGTGTGGCTTTTAAAAATACATTAATATATATATATATAAATGATTTAATAATATATATATATATAAATCTATTAATAATATATATATATCAATTATTTAATATTATATATATAATAACTTATTTTATATTAGAAAAAAATAACACACTCACTTAATGATTTTCGTGCGCCTCCCCCAACCTCATTAATTTTTTATGTATGTTACAACTTTCATATATTATATATAAATCTATTTAGAAAAAAAAATTAACCCACCCACTTCAGTGCACCCCCCAAACCCTAATTAATATTTTTTACAATTTTCCCATATATATATATATATCAATCATTTAACAATATATATATATATAATAACATATTATATTTTAAAAAAACTAACTACTCACCCAATGATGTTCTCACACCCCTCAACCTCATTATTATTTTTTAAATAAGTTGAAACTTGCATATATTACATATAATATATATACATATATAAATCTATTTAGAAAAAAAAATTAACTCACCCACTGCTGCGCACCCCCTTAACCTCTCATTATTTTTTTTCACATAATATATATAGATTCACATATATAAATCTATTTAGAAAAAAATATATCCTCCCACTGTAAAATGTAAACAAAATAGAAAATAAAAGTTTTTAAAAAACAATGTTTAACGTTTAATAAAAATACATGTAAAAAACATGCGCTTAAAAAAATTAAAAATTGTTTCAAAAAATGTTTTTTTGACAAAGGAATATAATATATTAATCATGGAGATAAGTTGTAACAAATTCATAAAACCTTAACGGAAAATGATCAAGCCATAGATGATTCATTCCAGAAAGGCCAAAAGAAGATAGATGATGGGCTGCATCATTTTCTTCTCTTTTGATGAAAGAGAAGGAGCAGGCTGTGAAGCTTTGACTGAGAGACTGGATTTTTCTAATGAGGGAGCCAGAAGAGTAGATGCCACAATCATTAATCCTGATAGCATTGATTATGGTGAGAAAATCCCCTTCAATGTGGATAGATGTCTATCCAAAATCTTTTTAAAAGGTCAAACTGGAAAGGGCAATAAAGGCTTCAGCAACAATGGGCTCCCAGAGAGTGTGGTGTGATTCATGTTTGGAAGCAATGATTTGACCATGATAGTCCCGGGACAAGAGTCCAATTCCAACAAATCCATCCTTGGAGAGAGACACATCGACATTAATCTTAAGGATCCCTTTTGGGGGAGGGCACCATCATGAAACAACTGTGTGAGTTCCAATGTTCCCATGCTGATCAGAGCCCCGATTCCACACCTCAATCCAAGAGGTAGCCCATTCAATACATAACTTGGAAGGCTTTGTAGTGTGATTAAAGATGACATCATTTCGTCGAACCTAGATGATCCAAGCCACGATACACAATGTGGAAACATTATCAGCAATGGAAGAAGAAGACCACGACATCAACAGTGCTGGAAGGTCCGGCGCCACGTCCAACATAAGATTTGTAACAAATCCCCAAGAAATCCATATCTCATCCACCCCTGGGAACTGGATGATCGCATGAAGAGGAGTTTCTAAAACACCCAATCAAAGGGGACATTGCTTATCACTCGTAACATGGAAGAAGGTGAGGAAGTTCACAGTGGGAATGGTACCAGTGAAAAAATACCACTAGAAATAATGGATTTTCGGGGGGACATTAAGATGCCAAAGAGTTTTCCAAATCCCCTCCCTTTCCTCGACCTGAGAATCAAGAGAGAGCCTATATCCTGAATTCACCGTATAGGATCCAGAAATCTCATTGATCCAAAATAAACAGTCTTTCCCCACATCCATCACATAGGGGATGATAAGAATAATCCTTTTGTCCCTTATCTTGAACCGAGAATTGATTTTATCCACACACCACCCAGTCCCATGATCGTCAAATAAGCAACGAACAATGTCATTTTCATAGCCAGGGAAGGCTGGGGAAGTATCCCACATACCATCTTTATCAATCAACCAGGGATCAGTAAAAATGTTAACTTTCGAACCATCCCCAATCCTCCAACCCAACCCATTATTAAGTAAGTTTCGTGATCCCCAAATGCTTCTCTATAGAAAGCTAGGGCGAGGGCCAAGAGAGGAGTGCTAGAAATCTGAGTGGGGGAAATATTTTTCATGAATAATCTGCACACAGATATAAGATAGATAAATCATGATGCGCCACCCCTTTTTGGCTATAAGGGCATTATTAAAGAGACGAAGGTCCTAAAATCCTATTTCGCTGCCTGTTTTAGGGGTACAAAGTGACTTCCATGCAATATAGTGTATTTTGTTCCTTCTATTATTATGACCCCACTAGAAGATGAAAATGCGGGAGTGAATTTGGTAAACATTCGCATCAGGAAGCTTAAACAAGGACATGCTATAGCTGGGGATAGACTGAAGAGCAGTCTTGATGAGAGTTTTCTTACCAGCTTTAGAAATTTGTTGCGGAGTCCAACCTTGGATTTTTTTATCGATTCTATCCACCATAGATGATATTTTTTTCAATCTTCCAACTAAAGTGAGAAGACCAAGGTATTTGTTGTGATTATCAACCATTTGGATACCGGTAGTGAGACAAAGCTCATCTCTCTTGGTTGGTGGGACACCAGTAATGAAAGAGATTTCTGACTTACCCTGATTGATCACTTATCCAGAGGCCCTCTCATATAAGAAGATCACATGGAAGATAGGGAGGCATTAATTATGAGTAGCTCTAGAGAATAACAGGTATTCATGAAAAAAAAGATATGAAACAAGTGGGCTGACCCGACAAACCTTTTCCCCATGGATCAAATTAGAGGAAGCTGCCAAGGAAATGAGGTTAGAAAAAGCATCATCCACCAAGATGAAGAAAAAGGGGGATAGGGTATCTCCCTGAAAAATGCCACTGGTGGGTCAGAATCCTTGGGTGAGGCTACCATTGGTATTAATCTGAAAAGAGACAGACAAAACACAATGCAAGATCATATCTGCTCATTTTGAGCAGAAACCCAATTTTTTCATAACGAATTAGAGAAAGTTCCATTCCACTCTATCGTAAGCCTTGTTCATATTTCCAGGCCATAGTACCTCTTTTCATAGTAGATCATGTTTTCATATAATGAAACACTTCATGGGTCATAATGGCATTATCTGTGATAAACCTCTTTGCTACAAAGGCACTTTGATTTTTAGAGATAATAACAGGTAACCATGTACGCAAACGATTAACCAAAATATTTGAGAAGATCTTATAGGTGACATTGCAAATACTGATTGGATTGAATTCCAAAGGCAAGAGGGTTTCTTAATCTTTTGGATTAGGTTAATAATTGTATCATTAACAGTGAATATGTTGATTTCCCAGCCCAAATACCTTTCATAAGAGCACAAATGTTGGGACCGAGAATGTGACAGTAATGCTTGAATAAAAGAGCATGGAATCCATCCATACCCAAGGCTTTTGTGGAATGAATATGTTTAAGATCCTGAAGAATATCATCATCTGAAAAATCTTTTTAGAGCCGATGATTCATCTCATCAGTGATCACATGTTTGATACAAGACTCAACCACAGAAGAACTGGTGGAGTCTCTTACAGAATAGATTTTTTAATAATAAAATGAAATAATATTTTGGATGCCTTCAATATTGGACATAGTGAAACCATTGGGGTGATAAAGGCATGAAATATTGTTTTTTCAATGCCTAGAAGAAGCCTTTAGATGAAAGTATTGGGTGTTTTCATCCCCTTCTTTAATGTGGGTTTCGTGCGCACACATTTCTTAAAAGATTTCCTTAATGTGAAGAGCTGCATCTAGTTCACTTTGGATAACACCAATTCTGGATAGAATACCATTAGTTGGGGATCAGGGAAGTAGGGAATTAAGATGTCTATCTAAAGAGTCACAGAGCTTTTCGGGTTGGAGAAAATTTTTATTGCTCCATGACCTCATATTAGTAGACACTTTGTGGAGGTTAAAACCAATGTTTGTGTTTCCACCCTTCCAAAATTATCAGATGACTTATTCACACTCGCATTCTTTAACCCATAAACTTTCAAACCTTAAGGGTTCCCTATATCTTGGGTTAGGACACTATGAGAGAAATAAATGAAAATAGGGCAGTGGTCTGAGAAATTCGGTGCCAGGTGGGCGATCCGAAACATCTTGAAAATGTTGGTTCATTCTGTTCATCCCAAAAATCTGTCTAGATACTCTACAATGTGCGTGCATTCCATGTTCCCCCAAAACCAGGTGAATGGACTGCCGTCATAGCCAAGATCATCCAAATCCTCCCTAGAAATCGCATCCCTAAAGCCTGACATCGAGGAAAATGGCCGATATGCTCCTCTATGTTTTTCATTATAGAACAGAATCTTATTAAAATCACTACCAAAGAGAATAAGGTCATAAATTTCTCATCATAGGGAACAAAGAAGGTCCCAATATTTCCATTTATCATTTATTGATGTCCATCCATAGAAACCCACAAATGTCCATGGTGGAGAGAGGTCATCATGGATGGAATCAACTATATGATTCGAAGAGTATGAGGTGATTCAAACGTCAATATTATCCTTCCAAATAAAACACAACCCCCCTGAGTGGCCTTGGCGGGGGATTAGGAAGCATATCTGAAAGTCACATTTTTACACAATATCAATGTTGTCCTTGTTTGTAAATATGGTTTCGGACATAAAAACCATATCAGGGTGACTTTGTGCGCAATGGCGCTGGATCATCTAAATAGTTCATGGGTTTCCAAGCCCCCGACAGTTCCAACATAGGATTTTCATTGCTCTAGGTGGGGTTGGGAAATACCCGCCTCCACCTTTGTAATTTCAAAGGGTTGTCCATCACCCAACACTTTCCATCTCTTTGGAAGGTTCTCAATCAACTAACAAGCCTCCAAGAACTGTTTATGCTCCACAGGATTCGTGTTGGTAGGATCACCACCCTATCTCTGCAATTCAACCTTTTCCATGTTCGGTGATTAGAAGGACCTAATCAAGTTACCCCAATCATATCAGTTTCATCCTGGGAGGTGATATATGGAGTAAAAAAATCTGGACCAGGATCAGGTTCTGGTGGTTCAACACAAATACGCTTCGGCCTAGAAACTGGGTATGGTGGTTCCTTACATTTTGACATCAGTTAAAATGGTGTTAAGGACCTATCTTTCCTAGTAACATGAGCCTGGCGTTAGATGATAACTGAGTCCGTACTCTGAATCAGATGTTTGTCCCCCAATGTTTACCACGACCCCTACACTACACAAAGGCCCTCCTTCCACCCTTTGGGCTACTTGATTGCCCTCAGAGAAATCCAGTGGACCAAGAATGATGATATTATTGTGTTTTGGTTCAGTCCGCTTAATGAATGCCTTTTCAAGTTTGTCATGATCCTTTTTTTTGTCAACTTCGGGGATAAATTCTTGTCCATAAGCTTTTGTACGCAACCAAGGGATATATTTCATAACAACATTACCTTGTTTGTCCTCCTTCTTCAAAACACAAAGCTTTTCCAAATGCCCGAGACACCAACAAAAGAAGCATAAAATTGGAATCTTTTCAAATTCAAAGGATATCCAGGCATTAGAATCCTATTTTGACAATAACATGCCCCTCATAAGTGGTTGCACCACATCCAACAAATCTTTAATTTGGAAAACAGGTCCCCAGTGGATTGGGTCTGACTGATCCCATTCCAAGAATGTACCAATACATTCTCAAATTTCCCACATGACTCGTTTAGTTCAACCATGGAACAAAATTCCTTTGATTTGTATCCAAAAGGGGGAGCTTCACATTTTTTGAATATCTTCCTCACCTTTCAGATCCTCCATGAGGATGATCTAGTTACCCAAATACCATGATTTAACTTTAAGGATTTTTTATTTATCCCTTTACAAGAAAAAAATCAATGATAATGAGGTTATCTCACACATTTCTAATGGCCACTCCCTCCTCCAACCTCTAGATATTTTGAAGGGTGTTTTTGAGTGTCCCCAGATTGAACGACTATTTTCCAAGATTTTTCCAGCAATCATAAGAGACATGAGATGCGCAAGAAATGCATCTTCATTTTCATGTGAGTCAATAAATGATTTATCTTTGTCTTCCAATAAAATAGTTTTCCAACATTTCACCAGATCTAATTCAAAAAGACCAGATCTGATTCCGTAAGACCCACTCTCTGCTGACTCCCTAATCTTAGAGTCTCTAGTATGCAAGTATTTGATGTGGGAAACCATTGGGGTTTTGCGTCACCAAGTTTGTGAGAACACGAATTACCGGACAAACAGATCTAGACACTGAACTAATCTATTTAAGAGTTAGGGCCTTCTTGAGAAAAAACTCCACCTCCATGAAAAAGAATCAACTTGAGAAAAAAAACCTCGAAGATCCGAGACCTCCACACACAGGTACCTCCTCCAAAAGAAAAACCGCCATGATATCAAAACCCGTACATAGATACCTTACAAGCCACACCCTTCGTGAGACATAGTAGATGAATCAACAGAACCCTTCCATGAGAAACACCCTTCACAGGAAAAAAAATCCTCGATCTAAAGATGATGGATGGACAAGGACCTCTGTGCGGGACACCCTTCGCGAACAAAGCCTCCGCAAGTGGAAATAGACGAGTCAACAAGTACTCCACGAGAAACACCCTTAGCATGCAATAATTATGCGAGCACAACCCTCCACAAAGGGTAAATTTGTGGCAGCTTATTGTAAATTGACGATCCACAGATGATGAATCGACAAACCGCCGAAGACGAACTGCGAACCACGAACCACAGATAGTGAATTGCGGACGATGATCCACAAGTGATGGGTCGTACATCTGCACCCGTAGTTGATGAAACATAGATTTGAAAATTCATACAAACACGAATCACAGGTGATGAACCGTAGAAGAGGAGCTGTAGGTCGAAAAATGACGAAGAGTCATAATCGACGAGGGACCATTGTTCCTTCATAGACGAAGATCCAGACTGCAACTGGAATCAGGGACCTTCGCAGATAGACCCAAGGATCTACGACCATAGATCTGAAGCTACAAATGAAACCAGGTTTCTGCAATCGTAGATCTTCAACCTGCAGATTTTGAATCATAAACGATCATGAATCACAAATGCAAATGAGGACCATCACTGATGGAATCGGGAGGATCTTCGGTGATGAAGAACTTTTGAACAGGATCGCCACAACAAGAAACCGAAGAACCGCCAAACCTAGGAAAGACCTAATAGGGGGAGACTCTCACAGTGGGAGAGTACTATTTAAAAAAATGTTTTAAATTAAAAAAACGTTTACAAATATTTTTCAAAAATAAGTTAAAAAAATAAATGTAGAAAAACGTTTTAAATAAATAATAGTTTTTTTAAATAACAACACTTTAAACACACCCACTACTGCGCAGCCCTGAATCCCTTATTATTATTTTTCAATTTGCACATAATATATATAAATTCATAGACAAATATAAATATATTTAGAAAAAAATAACATATTCACCCACTATAAAATGTTAATAATTTTTTTTTACATAAAACATGATAAATGTTTAAAAAAATACATGTAAAAAACACGCGTTAAAAAACGTTTTAAATTAAATGTCTAGAAATAAATGTAAAAAATGGTTTAAAGAAAGGTTTAAATAAAAATGTTTTAAAAAAATGTTTAAAACTAGTTTTTAAAACAAACATTAAAATTAATATTTTTAAAACAAACAATTAAGAAAATTTAAATTAAAATTTGAAAAAAAGTTAAATGTTTTTAATTTTTTTTTTTAAAAATCATGTGTTAAAAAAAATTAAAAAACATTTTCAATTAATCATTTAAAAATAAATATAAAAAATGTTCTAAACAGATGTTAAAAATGATTTAAATAAAATGTTTAAATAAAAAAATTAACAAACGATTAAAAAATTATAAATAAGTTAAAAAAATAAATTTTAAAAATGTTAAAAAAATGTTTAAATAACAATGCTTTAATCTCACCCACTACTGCGCACCCCCAAACCCCTCATTAAGTTTTTTTTACAATTTACACATAATATATACAGATTCACATATATAAATCTATTTAGAAAAAAAACATATCCACCCATTGCAAAATGTTTATAAAAAATAAAATAAAAGTTTTTACAAAAAATATGTTAAACGTTTAAAAAAATTGATATAAAAAACATCCGTTTAAAAATAAATGTAATTTTTTTTAAATAAATGTAATTTTTTTTAAATAAATATTAATTTCTTTATATAAAAACGTTTAAAAAATGTTTTAAAACAAACAATTAATTTTGATAATAATAAAATCCCACCCTGGCTTGACTCGAAAATGCTCAGCCCGACCCGAAAATGCTCGGTCTGACCCAATGGTTTGGGCCGACCCGAGGTCAGGCTCAGGCTACCTCATGAGGTTTTTTGGGTTGGTCTGGCCTGACCCAAATAGTGGTCAATGACAAAAGTTTTTGCAAGGTAGGCCCAACCCAACCCAGCCCTATCTTGGCTCGGCCGAGCTGAAATTACACCCTTACTCAAAAAGGATTCTGTTTTCCACCTTAGTTAGTACTTTGTTTAATTTGTATGCTATAGTTTGTAATGAATATCACCAAAAGGATAAAAAAATATTTTCATGACTCATCATCAACCTTACCATGTTTAACAGGGTACAATTCCTCCTTTAACTAACACCATTCCACTATGGTTTATAAGGTGGAGTGAGTTGAGATAGTATGCCAAACTCTCGTAAAAAGTCTATGAACTCTTGGTTAAGATATTCTTCACCGCAATCTGATCTAAGCTTATTTATCTTCTTACCAAACTGATTCTCTTTTTCATTTTTGAAATCCTTGAATTTCTCAAAGTATTCTAACTTATACCTCATTAAGTAGACATAGCCATATCAACTTAAGTTGCTAGTAAAAGTAATGAAGTAAGAATATCAACCTCTAGATTCTATTGGAAATGGTCCACACACATCAGTGTATACCAATCCTAGAATCTTTGTGACCCTTTCACCATTCCCATTGAATGGTGGTTTGGTAATTTTCCCTTATAAACAAGCATAACATCTATCAAGTGGTTTTAGCTTAGAAGAGTCTAAATAACCATCTTGACAGAGCTTTTCCAAGCACTTCTTGTTTACATGACCAAGACAGTGATTCCACAACCGGGTGTTATATGATTCAGGTGAACTTGATTCGTTGTCGATTTCCAACACTTTGTTTTTGTAATTTAATACATACAGACCATTATTAAAATGTGTCATAGCATAACGCATGTTGTCCTTATAAAAGAAACAAACTTTATTTCCAAACTTGAAGATAAATACATACATATCCAAACATGATAAAAAAATATATATTCTGGGTAACACTAGGTATAGAATAACAGTCATGTAAAACCAAAAATCATCTCGGTCAGCAATGAAAGTTGTTAGTGACCAACAGAAAGAGCATCTAGCCTCGAACCATTGGAAGCTCGTAGATCCACCTCTCCTCTGAAAATTTTCTGAAATCTACTTGGTTCCTTCATTTTCATATAAATATGATCATCAAAAGCTATATCTAATACCCAATGTGTATAAATGAAAATATTTCACTCAATAATGAACACACCTTTAGCTTTCCCTTGCCTCTGGGTGCAGTTCTTCTTCTAGTGGCTTGACTTTCCACATGCAAAACATATTGCCTCCTTTTCCTAGCCCTGCCTTTAGATCTTCCCCTTTTTGGTCAAATGGTGCTCAGGGGATTTATAATGTTTAAAAATCTTAGGCCCCTTTACCTTGTCCGTCATTTTCCTATTCACTATAAGGATTGTAGGTTTGTCACGCCCCATGCCTTTATCCACTTGGAGAATCCAGGTTAGAAGTTCTGACAAGCTCTTCTCATTATTTCTCATATTATAATTCACAATAAAACTAGAGAAGGGCTTGTGCAGTGATGATGGTATGAGATTTTATGCAAATAATTTTGGAATTTAATCCCTAAGATGTCCAGACGCTCAATTTAGCCAATAATATTGACTACATGTGGTCCAGATGGTACAAACTCTCCAATATTAGTAGTGAACAAAGCGTTGGAGAACTTATACCTATCTTATCACACCTTCTCTTGATAAAGATCATGAAGGTGATACATCATGCTATAAGAATCCATTTTCTCATGTTTCTTTAAGAGCTCATTGGTCAAGGGTGATAGCATGAGGAACTGAACATCCTTAGCATCATTCAGATGTTTCTTATACATAGAGAGCTCCTCATCACTTGCCTCATTCCCAGGTGCAACTGATAAAGGTTCTTCCAGCACATATAGTTTCTTTTCATGGTGAAGGATGACCCGAAGGTACCTTTTCCACTCCTAGAAATTAGTTCTAGTGAGAATGTTTTCCTTCTCAAGTATGGATTGTAAGGATATGTTCGATATCATTTTTAATGTCTTTTATACAAATAAGATGAATATAGTTTTAGTACTTTATATAATAAAATTAAGACAAATAAATAAATAAATAATCATTATTCGCACACTATTTTATCAAAACCAAATAGCCCTCACCATTGGATTTGGAATATCTTTTTGCTTGGATATTCTAGTGGCAATGATCCATATTCCATTCCCATCACCCCAACTTTGTCTGGTCAAGATACTTGAATGGTTTTAGGTAGACATTCCAAATACCAATTACATTAACTCGCAGCTCCTTGATCTATTGAGTGGACTCCCCAATCCTAATATCATTAATGATTTCCTCAACCATTGCCTCTTAGTTACACCAAGTCCTACTTTGGTATTAAACCCTTGATTTGTACTAAGTTAAGTCAACCCAAAACCTCAAATTAGAATTCCACAATAATTGAAAGCACCCCAACTTTGGATAGTCAAGCACTTTGAACTATTGATTTGATTCTAACCAAAATAATAGATAGCTATACCGACTTAATATTTTATTAAGGGGTTTTCTCCATTATGCGTAAATTGATAATTATTATCTTTCACATGCTTGTTAATATTAAGTGAGATATACTTAAGTGATTAACCATGTATGGATAATATTTAGGCATAATCCATTTTATTATAGTTCCATATTTCATGCTTGTTAATTAATTAATTATGTGATTGTGACAATACATCTATAATGAATAACCATTCAATTTACAAAAATAAAATAAAGGGTATGATCATGAGATTTTCTAATGGTTAGTTTATCTAGAGGTTGATAAACTAACTCTGATCTAGGGGAGAAACACCTCGAACCATTTAGATTCATGTTTACAGATTTCCACCTATCCACCTCTGTATCTCCTTGGATTGGTTTTGCCTTGGCTCCTAACTTGAACTACCTCCACTAGCTTGAGAGCTACATCCATACATATGTTTTTATCTTACACTTAGGTGAGGGGTAAAAGGGGGTTTACATAAAAGAAACCATGGGAATGTAGGCCCTACATATTAATGGGGAGAAGGAACACATGCCAACAATTTTAATTTAATAAATTAATTAAAAGAAACCAATCACATACAATGGTCTGGTCTAGATCATGATCATCCACATACATGCAACAAATTACGCATTTAATAAAACTATCATTCAATTCATTCAATCATTATTATTAAGATAAATTGAACTCGAATCAATTAATTATTATCTTTAATTAATCAATCCTTTTATTAATTTCCTTGAGATTCTCATCCTTGTACATAAATACACCTTAGAGGAAACACAGTGAATACCCATCTGAACCTACCCGATATGTATTATCTTCGTATACTATTTTACTCTTGTGACATATAGAATAAATGACGATTAAATTCATAGAGTAACATCATGCAGTATGATTTATACATGACCGATATTTTTGAATATTATAAAAAAATTAAAGTTTTAATTCGATATAATTTGTTAAAGTAAATGGCGTGTAGTTCTGACTACACGGTGTGTACTGACTTCACCATATTATCCAAATTACATGCCTAGGGACTCAACGTGTGAGATGTACTTCAGAAATGTCATAGTACATGATGTATATTTTGGGATAAATTCCATGTTATCTCCGTGTTACACGGTTACCGATCAGCTTAGCCGTGTGTGGGATACACGGTTTGGCCCTGACCCGCATGTGACTACACACCGTGTGTAGTGGGCCACACAATGTGTAATCCAGTATCTGTGTTCCAGTCTATCCCAGTCAACACATTGTGTAAAATTAATTACACCATATGTAATAATACACACGTCTTGAGTAATTTTGGAATTACTCCTGATGTGCTGAACATGACTACATGATGTTTAAACTAGAATACATGGTGTGTGTGGCAGAATAAATGAAATGTGATTTCAATTACATGGCGTGTACTATCATGTCACATGGAAAGAATTGTCAGTTACTCCTAATGAGATCCTCAGTTTAATTTTAATCATAAAATTATTCATTTCAGTCAGGTCTGTGATATATGAAAGAGGAGGAATAGATATTGAAATTCTTATTAGAAGAACAATTAAACATGAATTGACAAACTAAATTATTGAAGCATAAGACATCAAAGAATTATTTAAATAATTATAAATGATAATATGAACCCTTTAATACCACTTGTAGGTTATGGGAATAGCGGAAGCACGCTTAGGACGATGCTTCCACTATGTTAGGAACCTACACCCTCATTGCTGGTTGGCAGCCTCGGGTGTACAAGGAGCACGCCTGATGTCTGGTATCCCTCAATCCGGTTACTGTTCATGGTGAACTGGGTCTGATCAGCCTCGATCTAGTTACTTAATATTAATCATCATGGGGTGATGTCTGGTGTATATATATTTCAGGGTGATGAGACCATATCTTCTAGGGAGTAGTCTGCTATGAAGATGCTCAGAGAGAGTGGGTTTCCTATGAGTGGGTAGTGATTTTGGCACATGATACTAATTATTGGATCTGGGGACTTGAGACGAATGTTTTGGCATGAGAAAAATGTTATATTTAATATGGGTATGTAGTTTATGATCTATAATTCATGATCCATGTGAGATATGGATTATTAGATAAGTGAGAGACCCTACTGACCTTTGAGATGTGCTTAGAGGTTTTAGAGAGTTGGTGCCTATTTATTTGTATAAGGGTAACCTGAGAAAGGGGTTAGTTGGGTCTTATAAGTGTATTAGAGGAAGGAAGCATGGTTGAATGCTTTATTTTGAGACTGATTCATGAATGGTTCTATGGGAATTGTAATTCAGGCATTGAAATTCCTTGAGGATACTTGATAATGGTGGGGTGTTCCTAGGACATGTGCTTGGATCAGGCATGAGCTACCCATAGGATGAGAATACCCTTATAGGGGTTTGAGGTAAGGAAAATGGATACCTTGAACAATTTTATAATTAATATTGGATTTTCAAGGGTAGGAACGATTGAGTTCCTAGCCCTGTTATTTTATGATACACTTTGAGTGCCATGAGAGTGTGGTTAGACACTTTTGATTTTGGAACAACAACGATTGGTGAATGGTTTTGTGAAAGACCTTAGTAGAAGTGAAGTGCCTGGTTTTGAAGAGGATTTATGAGGTTATTCATGGATAAATCATGTTTAATTGTGTGTGATCTTGGTCCATGTTTTTTTATATAAACATTGTTTTGATGGTGCATGACTCATGGGAGTGCGATTTAGGTTATATTATCGAGTGGTATGGGAGTGTATGACCATTATATTAATTATGAATGGGGTAGTATGTGTCGTTAAACATTGTTCATGTTTATTTTCAAGTCAGTGAGAGACCGTATGTGAGTTGAGGATCGATGGAATTCTGACGTCACTACAAAAAATTATTTTTTTGTGATGGGTTATTTGTGATGGATTTTCAACGTAAAAAGTTACATGAAATGATAACACATTTTAAATAATATGTCATGGAAAATCACATTGAACATACTAACATTTAATATGGTTTTTATCAATTACGATTAGAGTGACATTATTTGCGATAGATCACCCAAAGTTTCCGAAAACACTTTTTTTGTGATAGATTCAAAATTATTCCACAAATAAGTAATTACGACAGAATTTTGAGTCCATAAAAAAAAGTGTATGTAAATAAAAAAATAAAATACACATAATTATTTAGAAATTATTCTTTATTAATTAAATAATTGAATAAAAATAATTAATAACAAGTCATGATAATTAAACCATAATATATATATACAAATAAGAAAGTAATAACTATTTAGAAAAAGATTTAAAAGATTTATTTGATATTAAAAAAATGAAAACAATATAAAAAAATAAATAAAACCATTAATAAAATGATTATTAATAAAGCATACAAATAAAAAATAAATTTAAACCATTAAATAAATATCAGCAAAAGATAAATATATTAGAGAGAGTGTTGAGGGTATTTGAAGCAGGGGAAATAATAGATAGATTTAGGCATGGGGTGTGACTGTATTTATAGTTGAAATTTTTATGATGTAATAATTCATTATAAAAATATATCATTTCAGTTATTTTCAATATATACTTGCGATAAAATTTTAATTTTATGATAGGTATTTGCAACAAAATAATTTTCCAACTCAAAACAAAGCCACCCTAAATTTTTTCCCACCTATTTGAAAATAATTTTTCTACTTATTAAAAAATTATTTGTGATGGATTCTTAAATAAATTAAAAACATTTTTTTACTATGATTTTACATTCACCATATGGGTAAATCCATCACAAATAACCTTGGGGAAAAATTATTTATGATGGATTTAATATTCTATCACAAATAAATGTCTCCCACCACAACGTGGACATTTATGTCAAAACTATTAGTGACATATTCAAGGTCCATTGAAAATTTTTTTCGCTAAAAATAGTAGTTTCAATGGGATTTGAAATCCATTGCAAAAAAGTCATTTTGAAGAATTGTTTGCGATAGACTCCAATCCGTTGAAAATATGCCATTGCAAAAAAATTTATTTTCCTGTAGTGTGTGACTCTTATTATCTTGGGTGATCAATGATTTATTATAGTGATGAATGTATCTCCATAGTATAAGAGACATCAGAATGGATTGGGTGTTGTGCTATGGTCAACCCAAGTGTGGGACTTGACTTGTATCATCAGAGAGACATAGTGTCAGATGTTGGAAATTTATGGTTGTGACTTGGGAGGAGTGACACAAGTGGGATCTTGGAATCTGATGAAGTTATACTTGAAAGGTGGTATAAGGAAAGTTCACTACTACAAAAAAGGGTTTTATCAGCAATAAAAAAAATACCTTTATTAGTGATAAAGAAGTGCTGATAATCAAGGTGCTATTAAAAGGGTCGTCCCTTTTATCAGTGCTAAAAAAAGTACTGATGAAGTCCCCTTTTATCAGCACTAAAAAAACACTGAAAAATGTTCAAAAAAATGAAAAAAACATTTATGCAAATAGGAGGGTTTTAATAGCACTTGACCCCTTTCAACAATTCTAAGTGAAGCCCGAGCCACCCCACCCCTACCCGCATGCCCAAGCCACCTCCAATTCATTAACAATGCTAGCCCCAATTTCACCTGTGCGTGCACCCCTACCTCCCCCAGGATTCAAACTTGAGACCTCCCCTAAACGCTCCTGCACCCTTTACCACTCTTCCATATTTCTTTGTTCTACATTTAATGATATATCTATTTATTTTAATATATATATATAGTTATATTTATTCATATATTAATATATATTTATATCAATATATATATTTACTTAAAATAAATATATATATATACATATATAGTTATATTTATATATTTATATATTTATTCGTATATTAATATATAAACATAGTTATTTATATTTATATATTTATACATTTATTTATATATTAATAAATACATATATATAGTTATTTATATTTATATATTTATATATTTATTCATATATTAATATATATTTATAATATCAGTTTTAAATACATTTATAAAATATGTTTTTTGTGTGTTTATAAATAAATAAATAAATACATATATACAACACACACACACATATTATATATATGTGTATCTATAAGTATAGTTCTACATATTTATAAATATTTACAAATATTATATATTAATATGTACATACATATGTTAGAATATATAGATAATACATATCAATTTGTTAATATAAAACACATAAAAACACACACACACACACATTATATAGGTATATAAATATTCACATATTTTTATTTTAAATATAATGGATACTAGTTTTATTTAGATAAGTATTATATATTGAAAAATATATTTTATAGGTAAATACGTTTAATTATTTATTTATAAAATTAAATTTTTATGAGTGAATATAGAAAAAATATGTATATATTGTTAACTATTTGATTATAAATAAAAACACATTATGAAAAATGATAAAATTTTAAATCTATAATATCAATATGAATGTAATCCCTTGGAATAAATTTATTCCTTAAAAAATACCCCCTTGAACGAGGCTAAAATTCCATCTAATGTTAAAAAATTGAGGTACCCCGACTAAAAAAATATTTTTAGAGGAATTATGGACCTTTTTGGCCATGAAAAATGTGACATAGTCTTTATCTTTAGTCACTATAGTGTAGATCTCATCACGGGCTTCGATTTGATTTATGGTAGAGCCCAAACAGATACCCAGATCAAAAGTTATGGCCGTTTGAAGTTTGAGTTATGTTTTCAACTTATTTTAGATCTTCTATTAATGTTTTTATTTTTTTTATCTTCAAATTGTTATTAAATGACTATTATTCGATAATAATTAGAAAATTATTAATTAATAATATTTTTTAAAATATTTTATAATCCATTTTCACTATATATCTTATATATTAAGTGTAGATGTCTATTTATACTTATCCAAAACATATTTAAAAAATATATATTATATTTATATCAATATAAATATATTTATATATCAATATATTATTTTTAATGAAATATTTTTTTAATATACCCTTTATCAACACTAGCAAGAAAAGAATTTATAAAAACCCCCCTTTATCAACACTACTAAAAAAGGATTGATAAAGGTGGTCCCTTTTACAACGCTAAAAAAGCACTGATAAATGAGGTACCTTTATCAGTGCTAAAAAGATGTTGATAAAGGGGAAATTTTAACATTACTTTTTATCACTATTAAAAGCACCATTTATTAGCACTTTTTTTATCACTGATAAAGGTACCCCCTTTATCAGCACTTTTTTAGCTTCGTTAAAGGGTAGCACTATTAAAACCCATTTTTGTGGTAGTGGTTGAATGGTGGGGAGAATGATATCGATCATGTTGATATGACCCTCACACAAAAGGGAGCATTTATGCTTAGTACTGGCCATTGGACGATTGATAAGGAATTAGGATGCTGATGATCCAAAGGATTTGGTTCTATATAAAACTTTTAGTGAAGTCTTGATGAAAATTTAAGAGTGAAGCTAGATGGAGCTGAGAATTGGCGTTGAGATCGAGGTGAATTGAGGTGATTTTAGGGTGCTTCGAATTGGGGACTCTTCAATACTCATAGTACACCATGATGGTGGATTTTTTTGTTTGAATACCCAATCATGAATTATACCAAGTGTCAAGTCGAAACATTTGTGAGCATGTTTAGATCATCACAATATTCCTTTGAGATTTAAGTCATCATGATCTGGAAAATTTATATCATGTTGGTGAGTGAAAATGAGTGTTTTTGGGAAAAGTTATTAATAGGGGTTCTGACTATCGTTTTCATGTTTGTTTGGATAAATAATGTTGGAAACTACATCAATTATATCATATTGGTAATGAACTGTGCACTTTAAGGTTTGGATGGGTATTTTCGAGAAAATCTTCCATATTCAAGGCCATGTTATGGGTAGTGAGACTCAAACAATTTGGTCTTAGGTTTGGGAATGAGGCTTAGAACCATTATTGATCAACTTTTCAAAGGTGTTTTAGTGTGGTGAGTTGAAAACCACACTGAATTGGTTTTGGAACCACTAATAATGTGTTTTGGTAGATGAATCTAATTGTGGGGAACACCGTGACTTGGAATCGACCATTATGAATTGAGCTGTATGGCGGGGAGTGCTATAGGACTGATGATAAATTTATCAAAAATCGATAGTTTCATGGGATAGGTAGGTTCTGGTATGCACTGTATCAATGTTTCGGTGAAAATGATGTGCATTGGCTCAAATATCAATGATTGGTATGCCTTGAATTTGTAGTTCCTCTGTAGAAGTGTGTGGGCTTTCAAGGAGGAAATGTGGAATTTTCACATTGAATTAATGACTGAGGTAGATCGTGTTTAACAAAAAAATGACCTTCGAGGCTTCTCATGTATGAAAAGTATTATGGCGGTGAGGTTGTAAGAACTCGAATCCTTATGAGATATGGAAATTAGGGGGAATTTGAATTATCAATTTTTTGGACAGTTTGTTTTGAGAATAAGAAATCAAAGCTGTATTCCTAGATTTTGAGCACATTAAAAGGGTGTTTTTGGAAATGGAATGAGGTTTGGGTGGTGGTTGGGAGTAGTGGGAGAGCTATGGAAGAAGGTTGGGTGGTCGAGGCTGCCACCTACAACCACAAGTGAGTTTCTAGTATCCCACCGACTATTAGATTACCATACCAGTGGCCTTACATGCATACTGGGTCCACTGGTTAGCTGGTGGACTAGTACTGACTGGATGGTGGGCTAGATCATGGATTAGATAGCTAGCTGGGTACACCAACTATCCAATGGCCTTTAATGGGGTAAAATATAATCCCCCCAAGTTTTTAGAGGGGGAAACTGTCCTCCCCTTCCTCTTGATCACGTTGACTAGGGGAAGATCCTCCTTTTTTTCCTTCTTATTAAACCCCCTTTGGTTTGGGGGTGTTTTGTGGTGGTTTTCAGTGATATAAGGTGACTATCCTCATTTATTACCCTCCTTTTTGTTATCGATTTCTCTCATTGATATTTCAGTTCTTTTGGGTAGGTATTTGAGTGATTATTCCAATGGAGAATCACGGAATCATCCTTATATGATGGGGCATTCACGCAGCCTTGCAAGAGGATGTCCCAAGACAACATTTGTTCGATGTAATACATCATTTTGATGATGTATGCCACTATGGTAAATTTTATGATCTTTTAGTATTAAATTAAATTATATTGGTGATGAAATTATTGTTATGTTTTATGTATTTTTCTCAAGATGAGGTCGGGAGCACGCTGAGGGCATTCTATGGGAGGTTCATTGCGGTAACAGTGCGGTGGGAGCTCCAAGAGAGAATTTAGGCCTTATGCCTATTTTTTATTTGTTTAAATTAATTATAATTATTATAATTAATTGTTTAGTGATGCGTTGTGTTAATTAAGGGATTACAAGGATGGGTGGTGGCCGAACATACTTCTATGAGTCTCAGTGAGAGCTGCTGAGATACTTTGTAAAGGGGGAAGGACTTGGATAAGGTTGGTGGTCCTTACGCCTATACCCTATGGTACTATGATTTATTTTTATGGAATGTGATGTGTGGTCTCACCACTGAGGGTGATTATATTTTTAAATAAAATTTTTTATTTTAAAATGAAATTCCGCAAACTTAATAAAGTTCTAAGGGATATGATGGACCCCCACACACTAGATTAATTTCCTCGATCATCGATAGTCGAGGCCTTGATTATAATTACTTATATTGATATGAACAGACCTTGAGGGGTGTATTATAAATAAAAAAGAAAATGAATGGACATTGTGATCATCAGTATAGGATCCTTATACACCTTTTTAAATAATATAGTGTGGACGGTGAGTGGGTGGAATGAGTAGGCCATGTATGAACCTAGATATTCCTTTGATCCTAAGGCTAGGATGGGTGAAATTAGGGAGAAAGTTCTTACCCCATTGAGATATGATCACTTGGGTGGGAAGACCCAAGAGAGACTGATGGATAAGTTGGATGTTCGAACTAACCTAGAGTGTGTTGGAATATGGATGGGCTTGAAGCCATCTCCATGGTGAGAATTTCTTAGAAGATTAGTGAGGCCTTGATGATACTTCTATGATGATAAGGGATGCTATGCCTCAAAGAGACGGGTGTTGGCCGAAGAGTTGAGTTTATATCACTACAATAAATATAGCAGATTGAAGAGTGTTTTTAGTGAGGGTTTTCAAAACCACCTATAAATATTTGAATAATATTTTAGCAGGTTCTCGGATTATTCTTGTGAAAAGCGCTGACAATAGTGATATATAGGGGTGGGTTTTATTAAATCTCCGGTATTTAGTAGTACTTTTTATTAAAATACTGCTATCTATTTTAAAAATACACAATTGACCTCGATATTTCCCTTTCCTCAAAATCCTTTATTATTCAACTGGACCCCCTAGAAGCTGATTCCCTCTTCTCCTTGATGCCGCTCGATGGTGGATCCCCTCGACACCGATACTCTCTCCCCCTTGTTTCCACCCGATGCTGGACACCCTCTCACACTCACCGATACCCTCCCCCCCTCACCGAGGATTTTTTATAAGTTTTTTAAAAAAAATATTAATGTAAAACATGTCGGGTTATTTTTTTTAAAAAAAATACGCCATAAAGGCGCCATCCGCGATGTCACACCTTTGGGACCAGGTGAAAGGTGGCATCAGCGATGCCGCCTTTCCCCTAAAACAAAAAAAATATTTTTTTTAAATTTTTATTTTTATTTTTCTTGTTTAGTTTATACATATATATATATACACACAGAACAAAAATAAAAATAAAAATATTTTTTTCAGATAAATTTATCTGCTATTTAAAATCTACTAGTATTTCCATTACAGCAGTCTAGATTCGGACAGAAGCTCTCACCCAGGGCTCCCTTTTATAAGAGAGTTTACCCGGGAAATCATTCTGTATTTCCGATGTGGGATTCTGGTTCTCCCTTTCCTATGCAGAACGTTCTTCATTTCCGATGTGGGATTCTGTTTCAAGTACGTGACTTTGAAAGACTATAAACAATAAACTACAAGATCAATATAAATGAAACTTATAAAATGGATTAAAAATATAATAAATAGTCGAAAAAAATAATTTTGTAAAAAATGATGATAAAAAATAATTTATAAGATTTCAAAACCACCTACTTGAACCTTAAAAATGTTTCAAGTACGTGACTTTGAAAGTCTATAAAATATAAACTACTAGACCAATATAAATTAAACTTAATACATGGATTAAACATATAAAAAATAGTTGAGAATACAAATAATTTCATAAAAAATGTTGATGAAAAATAATTTATAAGTTTTCAAAGACACCTACATGAAACTTAAAAATGTTTCAAGCACGTGACTTTGAAAGCCTGTAAAATATAAACTATAAAACCGATATAAATGAAACATAAAACATGGATTGAACATATAAAAAATAGTTTCAAATAAAAAGAATTTTGTAAAAAATGTTCATGAAAAATAATTTATAGGCTTTCAAATCCACCTACTCGAAACTTAAAAATGATATAAGTATGTGGCTTTGAAAGACTATAAAATATAAACTATAAGACTAATATAATTTAAAGTCAAAACATGGATTAAATATATAATTAATTATTTAATTATTAAATTAATATTATTAATATTTAATTAGTTAATTAGAAATTATTAATAATTAATTATATAATAATTAACCAATTAATTAGTAATATAATTATTCTGTATATAATAGTTAATTAGTTAATTAGTAATATATTTATAAATTATATTTATTCATTATAATTAATAATTAGTAATTACTCAAAATTATTATATAATAATTAATTAGTTAATTGGTAATAAAATTATTAATTATATAATAGTTAATTAGTTAATTAGTAATATAATTATAAATTATAATTATTCATTATAATTGTTAATTATAATTATTCATTATAATTATTATTATAATTATTCAGTATAATTACTAATTATAATTATTCATTATAATTACTAATTATAATTATTAATTATTAATTATTAATTATTAATTATTAATTATTAATCATTAATTAATAATATAATTATTAATTATATAACTATTAATTGTATAATAAATATTTAGTTAATTAGTAATTATTAATAATTAATTATATAATAGTTAATTAGTTAATTGTTAATATAATTAGTTAATTAGTAATATAATTATTAATTATTTAATAATCAATTAGTTACTTAGTAATATAATTATTAATTATTAATCATTAATTATATAATAACTAATTAGTTAATTAGTAATATAATTATTAAATATATATTAGTTAGTTAATTAATTTTTTTGAGAAAGATAGAGCCGATTCGCTTTTTATAATAAGTTAATTAGTAATATAATTATAAATTATAATTATTCATTTTAAATATTAATTATTATTTATTAAAAATTATTATATAATAATTAATCAGTTAATTGGTAACATAATTATTAATTATATAATAGTTAATTTGTTAATTATTAATATAATTATTCATTATAATTATTCATTATAATTATTCAGTATAACTATTAATTATTCGTTATTCATTATAATTAGTAATTATAAATTAGAAATTAATAATTATTAATTAACTAATTAAATAATTTATTATATGTCTAATCAATGTTTTAAGTTTCATTTATATTGGTTTTATAATTTATTTTTATAGGCTTTCAAACACACATACTTGAATCATTTTTAAGTTTCAAGTAGGTGTTTTTGAAAGATTATAAATTATTTTTCATCAACATTGTTTATGATTTTTTTTAATTTTCAACTATTTTTTATATGTTTAATCCATGTTTTAAGTTTAATTTATGTTGGTCTTATAGTTTATGTTTGATAGACTTTCAAAGTCACGTACTTGAAACATTTTTAAGTTTCAATTTGGTGTCTTTTAAAACTTATAAATTATTTTCTATCAACATTTTTTACGAAATTAATTTTATTTTAAACTATTTTTTATATGTTTAATTCATGTTTTATGTTTTATTTATATAGGTATTATAGTTTATATTTTATAGGCTTTCAAAGTCACGTACTTGAAACATTTTTAAGTTTCAAGTAGATGTCTTTGAAACCTTATAAATTGTTTTCCATCAACATTTTTTAAGAAATTATTTTTTTCAACTATTTCTTATATATTTAATACATGTTTTAAGTTTCATTTATATTGTTCTTATAGTTTATATTTTATTGTCTTTCAAAGCCACGTACTTGAAACAGAATCCCACATCGAAAATGCAGAATGTTCTACGCAGGAAAGGTAGAACCAGAATCTCACATCAGAAATGTAGAATGATTTGTAGGGTAAGCCCTCTTATAAAAGGGATCCATGGGTGAGAGGTTTTATTAGAATCTAGATAGCTGTAATGGTAGTACTTCTGGATTTTAAATAGTGGATAAATTCTTCTGAAAATTTTATCTTTTTATTTATTTTTGGTTATAGGGGAAAGGTGGCATCACAGATGCCACCTTTGTGGTGTATTTTTAAAAAAACTTGTAACCTCTCCTGTTTAAAAAAAATATTTTTTTAAAAACTTATTTAAAAAAACTCCCCTCACTGATATTATCGACACCGCCCCCCTAGACTCTTTGATAATACCCTCTCCCCTGATCGATATACCCCCCTTGTCGATACTATCGACACTGGCCGATGCTAGACCCCCCTTACTGATAACCACTCCCCTTACTGATATCTAAGTTTTTTATATTGGGTTCAATTCTATCTAATTATTTCCCCATTTTGTTTTGAAATTCATATATATTATATTTCTCCATGTGTGTTTGAAGGATCAATTTAGTGTGGTTATTTTATTAATTAGCGTTTTGATGTGTGGTGTGTGGTTATTTCATGTGAATTGTTTTCAATTACTATAAAATATTTATAATAAATATCGTGGGATTACTTAGAGTAACTAAAGAGGGTAATATAGTGATAAAAACACTACTAGGTTATGATTTCAAAATTTCATGTCTTATTTTCAACCAAATAGATATTTCATAAAATTAAGGATGTTCTAGATTAGGATTCTTCTTTATATAGTTCCATTTTAGGATTTCATTCTATACTAGTTTAGTATGTCACTCTAACTAGTGATTATTGGGTACTTTAAAAATATATTTTGAGTAGTGTCTTATATACCAATGGTTGATGTTTTAGTGCTTGGATCATTGAGCTTCCATACATCGCATTCTAGGAACTCTCCCATGATTCCTTAAAATGAACTAAATTATAAATATATTTTTATATATGACTTGACTTATAGTTGTACATATTAGTTTAAATTTAGATAACATGTTTAACATTAAATGAATGGTATTAATTTTCTACTAAAATTTACATGATTTTAATAAATGTGGAATGGTACTTTCTACATGAAATTTAAATTTGTATAACATGGTCTATTTTATTATTTTATAAATAGGGAATGTGTTGTAATCATAATTCATATATTCACTTACATTATTCATACAAAATCTGTATGTATGTAGATGTGGTTTCATTAATGCATAGAAGTGTAAGGAACCATATTTAGATGGAAAATACATGATAGTTTTCCATTCTATTTAGAGGAGGTGACTAGTGGGTGCACTATTACAAAACATGCTTTTATCAGTGTTAGAAAATGCTTTTAACAGTGCTAGAAAAGCAATGTTAATCTCAGTGAAGATAAAGGGGGTCCCCTTTAATAATGCTAAAAAAGTGTTGCTAAAGGGTGTCCTTTATTGGAAATAAAAAAATCACTGATAAAGTCTCCCATTTATTCGTGCTATTTTAGCACTGATAAATGGTTATTTTATCAATGCTGATAAAGGGTGCCTTTATCAGCACTCGGAGTAGTGCTGATAACGTCTTAGCTGCCTTTGGTGTGCTGTTTATATAACAACACACCCACTAGCAACACCTACACCTACACACACACACCACCTACACAAAACACCACCTACACAGCGCACACATGAACAAAGCAATGCACACAAGGGTTTGGAAAAAAATTCTGTATACATTTCAAACAATGTTTTATATAATTACATTTACAATTATCCAACAAACGGTTAAAAACATTAATGTTTCATCGTTTGACATCTGTGATCCCCTCAAAAATTTCCGCTCATGGTAGTAGTTTCCAAATAAATCATCCTAACCAAAGAAAAAGGTTCCACCTATATAAGAAAACAAATATTATGTTATTAATACTATAAAGGAATAAATTAAACATTAATATGAAAGAATATATTAATAAAATGTCAATTTTCAATAAAAAAGACACATTTGGAGTTATACAGGTCACACTGTGCTTCGTATTGAGGTAGAGGTGATTCCTACATGTCAAAAATGAGTAATAGGTCATTTTCCTAAAATATAAAAACAATCTGAATGGGTTTTCTTGGTTTTGAGTATGTACCTTGTTTTTTACTAAAATTAATATCTAATTTAAATGATATACTTGGATTTATACCGGTCAAATTGTTTGTCTAATTGAGGTGTGGTTGATTCCTACACACCAAAAATGACTCATCTATCATTGTTTTAAAGTATCAAAACAATCTAAATGGGTTTGATTGATTTTCAGTATGACAATTGTGTTTTTCTACTTTAACATAATTTCAATCTGGAAACACCCATTTTTAGTCATATCAGTGGCATCGTGTGTTAGTTTGAGATGAGACTTCTCTATACACCTCACAAAGGACTTACTAATCTATATCCTAAATTATGAAGACAATCAGAGGCCGTTTTCTTGGTTTTTAGTGAGTGAAACATTTTAAGCTAAAATGTCATTTTTAAACTAATAACGAACACTTTTAGTCATGCTGGTCACACAGTGCATCGAATTGAGGTGAAATTGATTCCTACACATCAGAAATGACTCATGGATCATTGTCTTAAAGTATCAAAACAATCTGAATGTGTTTGATCAGTTTTCAATATGTCACTTGTTCTTTGTTACTTAAATTAATGTCAATTTTAAATAAAAACACATTTTGATTTCTACCGGTCACATAGTTCATTTGATTGAGGTGTGGTTGATTCTTACACATCAAATATGACTCATGGATCTTTGTTTTAAGGTATCAAAACAATCCAAATTTGTTTTCTCAGTTTTCAGTATGTTAGTTTTGCTTTTTTACTAAAATATAATTTGAAACCAGAAACATGATTTTTGAGTCATACCAGTCACATAGGGCATCGATTTGACGTGATACTCCTTCATATACATCATAAAGGGCCTAAGAATCACTATCCTAAATTATGAATATAGTCAGAAAGTGTTAACTTGTTTTTTAGTGACTGACACATTTTGAGCTAAAATGTAAATTTTAATATGATAACAGACACTTTTAGTCATACCAATCACATTGAGCATCAGATTAAGGTACTGTTGATTACTATTCGTCAAAAATGACTCATTTATCATTTTACTAATGTATCAAAACAATCCAAATGTTTTTTCTTGGTTTTCAGTGTGAAAATTGTACTTTTTTACTTAAATTAATGTCAATTTTAAATAAAATGGCACATTTAGATTTATACCAGCCACATCATGAATTTTATTGAGGTGAGGTCGATTCCTACATGTCACAAATGACTCATGGATCATTTTTTTAAATTATCAAAAATATATGATGTTTTTTCTTTGTTTTTAGTATGTCAGTTGTGTTTTTTACTAAAATTAATGTCAATTTTAAATAAAAATAGACACTTTGAGTTATATCGATTGCACCATGTATCATATTGAGGCGCGATTGTTTCTTACATGTCAAAATTACATATAGATTATTTTTCTAAAGTATAAAAATAATCCAATTACATTTTCTCAGTTTTTAGTATGCCAGTTGTGTAATTTTACTAAAATATCATTTCAAACTGGAAACATGAATTTTGAGTCATAACGATCGCATCGTGCATCGGTTTAACATGAGACTTCTTCATACACATCACAAATAACATATGAATTATTGTCCTAAATTATTCAAATATTCAGAGCAAGTTTTCTTGGTTTGTAGTGAGTGACGCGTTTTGAGCAAAAATATTAATTTTAAACTGATAATGGACACTTTTAGTCATATCGGTCACACCGTTCATCGGATTGAGGTGTGGTTGATTCCTATACATCAAAAATGAATTATGGATTTTTTTCCTGAAGTATCAAAACAATTTTAATGTGTTTGCTTAGTTTTTAGTATGTTGCTTAGTTTTTAGTATGTTGCTTGTTCTTTTTTCTAAATTTATTGCTAATTTATTATAAAAATACACATAATAGTCACACCATGTGTCAGATTTAGGTTCGGTTTATTCCTACACATAACAAATGACTTATTAAATGTTTTACTAAAGTATCAAAATAATCCTAATGAATTTTCTCAGTTTTCAGTATGGCAGTTGTTCTTTTTACTAAAAATACTAACAAATTTTAATAAAAATAGACACTTCGAGTCATACTAGTCACATCTTCATGATATTTTTGTACATTATTCCACCAGGTATGCTTCCCATTTGTTTCTAAACAAATATATCTCATCTTTTGAATAGTAGTCTTTTCAAAAATCATGGTAGTACTGAACAAATATAAATACACAAAGGATTAATAAGTATTTTAAATGAAATAGTAATTATCTTAGAAAATACCTCTTCCGGGATACTGGTTTGTTCATGGAATATGATCTCTTTCATAAATTTAAAACCATAATAACCACAATATTGATCGTTTATTTTTTTTACGAACTACAGAAACATTGAGAAAAATAATTATTTTTTATATGTGTTTGGATAGTGAAATCTTATTATATGTACCCTAATTTTTATCTTGTCAAAGTACTTGTGACATTTCTTTTCCTTTTCCCCCAGACTCATTCCAATATGTAGATGATAGTCATGCACCATCTTATCATAAGAGAATCCTTATTAAAATATAATATAAATTATATAACTAGATTTTTAGTTCTAACATGATGGATGTAGTTCATTAAAAATTGACAAACGCCATCATTTATGGTCAGTTTGTTGGATATCCATGCATTGAATCCAAGAAATTAATCCTTGGAGAATCCAAATTCACCGCAATGAGCATCCAATTCTTCCTAAAAAGACAAAATGGAATAATAAATGAAAGAAATTAAAATATATTTGATATGATTAAATTGTATAGTTTTACCCCTATATCGTTGGTATTAAGAAGAGCCTATCATCTGTAATTTTCCTGTGAAACAATTTGAGCAGGTCTTCCACTATTTCACCCTCTTTCTTAGATTTTATATTTGTTATTGTTGTAGAGGCGACATGAGGACTAATGAGTCCAAATTTTTGTTCACGGGGAAATCCCTTCAATTTTTTTTCATGTATACGCCTGCAAAAAAAATATGAAATGTATTTAGTCATAATTATCATAGTATATCATCTTTTGGAAAATCCAATCCTGAAAACATACCTCTTGTAAACATTTAAAACTGAGCCACCTAACCAACCATACTCCAGGATTTCACTTACATTTTCAACACTAATGAAATCTAGATCTTCACCACTTTACATATTTTCATAAAAAAGAATCATGTGAATCACATCATTTTTCAAATTCGTCTTCACATGAGTCTAAAATGATAATAAATGCGGATATAGAACAAGTGGGTTTAAGGTGATTTCAGTAGATCGTTTTGATCAGTTGGTTGATCCTTGTGATGGTTTTGATTTTTTCTTTCTTTCCAACCCTTCCCTGTGTCCGCCTATAATAACATTCATCGAGTCAGAACTTTTTTCATTAAATGTTAAAGGTTTATCTTGAAAAAAAGGGAATGAATACCTCCTTGTCGACATGTTTTTTTACAAGTTGTGACCACCGTGAGATAGAAGTTCCAAGATCTTTTTTGGCCTTATGAATATATTCATCATCAATTGGAATATGTAGCTCAACGCTCGGCTCATGGGATACATTAATCATCACTTTGACAAGACCTATTGGAAGTGGTCTATTGTGTAGCATGACGTTTTGGATATTAAACACCATAGCCCTCACTACAATGCAATGAGTGGGTGTTGATTGATATAAATCACATTCATTTTATCGTGTACAATATTAGTATTGGAAAGTTATCAACATCTATCTGATTCACAATTCACAGAAACAACTATTAGAACATTGATTACCTCAGCTAAGACAAGTTTTTGAGGGGAATGGCTCACCTCAAAGCTAGTGGGGGGAGGGGTGGGATCTTCATGCGCTGGTTGTTCTTAAGTTATTTTTTATCTTCCCCCCTCCATCATATTTTCCATGAACTCTATATACAATTGCATATGTTCTTCAATGATAGCTATTCTTTCTCTCATCATTTTGATTTCTGCACTTTGATCCTCCTCTTTTTTTTTCAACAAATGTTCATGGTGTCACCCTAAAACCCACACCTCTATTGCAACCATACTTTTCTGGATGCTTCAAGGCCACCAAAAGTATGTCTACATCCGGTTTGGGATGATTCCCATGAATATGTCAGATAGAAAATATGGGAAAATAAGTAATCATTGTTTTGTAGTATTGATTTAAAGAAAAAAAATATTTATTATATCATACTTACATATGTTTCCCACACTTTTTGTGTTTTTTCATTTATTAGTATACCATATTTATTTACACGCACCTCCTTCCATAGCACATGGAGTGGGATGGAAGTGACATTGGATTTGGATTCATCAATCTCCATTTAAACATATGAACATAGTTATGGTTTTGTTTTATGTCACATAAAATTATTATGGTAGATATAAAATACGTACCAATTTCATTATGAAGATTCTGGGGAGGAGCAGTACCAAGTATTTAGTATGGGTTGTATGTAATGTTTGAAAGCCTACGGGAAATGAATTCCTCTAAGGCCTACGGGCCATGTAATACTTACACCTACAGGCCTTTTAAGGGTTCCACCTCACCCCTTGAATGGTGGATTATCAAAATAAATAAAAAATGAAGTCCTTCGGGCCATTGGATGGACTGATCCTCATGACGTCTATTAAATGCATCCTATGATCCTTGGGTTATCATGTGTGCATAAATAGAATGTGGGTGCGGGTTTATTTTCCCTCTAGTATATTTAAGATAACATTTTGTTAAAATTGTGATAAAGCCTCTGTGAATCCTTTCACTATCCCATAATACATAGTTCTTGTGTGAGTCATCCACTATAAATGCACTCTATAAGGGATGATGATGAGTAAGTCAATGTTTCATTATATTATTTTTAATAAATTAAATAAATGATATATCATAATGTTATTGTAATATCTCCCCACATCAGTGTCTTAAGTCTGATGACAACATGGTTCCACGACTGTATATCAATCGGAACACGTTGTCGACTGATGATTCCAATGTAACTACTGAACATGGTCTTTTTGGGGTTAACATGTTGGCCCCGATTATTCCATCCAACCTCGTATTTGATGCCTTTCACTTTTTCCTTAAGGATTTTTGATGACACCATCAAACTATGACACTCCTATTTTTTCTACACCTCCAGTGTTTCGATGCCTACTATTTACTCGATTTCAACATCATCAATATGTTCATTTAGAGTTCTAGCATCAACATGTACAAATGGTGGTTGTACCTCTTCATTGGTAGAAGCATCAACAATAGGTTGAGAAGCTTGTTGGTCATCTGCACTATGAGAAGCAAAAAATTGAGAGACCCATTATGCCTCGGAATTAGGAGCATCATCACATGTAGAAGTAATTGTCTGTAGAAGTGGGTAAACATTTAATTTAGATTACATAAAAACAGTAGAGAACAAATAATAACACAAGGCAACACGATGTATATTACAAAAAAATATAACCTAATTATTGAACTCTTTTTTTAAATGCTGAAGGGATTTGACCCCATTATCGAATCTCCAAATCAATTCATTGCGGTCTCCTTGGACATAAAAAACTCCATATACATTGGTAACACTGAGAAATGATTGCAACGTCCCAATTAAAGGGTCATCCTCTATTGAATTTTCATCTGACCCTTCAGTGGTTTTGGTGGATAATTGAACAATTGACCAGATTTGGTTTGTGGGATCTGGAACATAAAATATTTATACTTCCTATGATGCCATTATAAATGGTTGTCTTTGTACCCTTCCTTACCGAAATCAACTTTCACAAATCCCAAATCATCTATTTTAATAACACTCTTGTTATCAACCAAATTGCATTGAAAAATCGACAGATGGAAGTTTATATAATCCAACTCCCATATTTGTTTAATGGTGACAAAGTATGACATATTCACATAAATTGGATTTCTATCCTTAGCACTGGAAACATGCATCACTTTAGTCACAAGTGTAACTACAATATTTTTTATGCTATTTTCTTTATCATGTTCATTAGTATATAATGTATAACTATTAATTAAATAATCATTATAAGATAATACATACACACTTGGTCCTTCGGCTATCCATCTGAGTCGTTCTGAAATTGAGTCTAGATTTTCATCTGACTATTTAAATATATGGTCTTGAATCCATCCTATAAACTATCGATTATGTGTATCTGATATCCATTTTTCATCCCTTGAAGGATTAAAATGCCTAATAATTTCTTTGTGGGTTTATACATATGGGTCAACCTCAAAAATGTTATGCAAAACGTAAAGGTGAGCCTGCTCCTGATCTGTAATATTGATTGTGACAACCACTCTTCCTGAAATTCCTTCACTCGCAAGCCACCCAGTGTGATGATATTTCCATATACCAATACTTTCCACACCAAATAAGTATTTGATATATAATTCAACGACTTCCTCAACAATATATCCCTTTGCAATACAACCCTCTAGCCGACTTCATTTTTTGACATATCCTTTAAAAATCGTTATATACCGTTCAATGGGGTATATCCATCAATAGTTTACAAGACCACATAGTCAAATATCTCTCACTAAGTGAACCATCAAATGAACCATCATATAAAAGAATGTTGATGGGAATAATATTTCTAATTCACATAATATGATGACAATTTCTCTTTCCATACTAGACAATTTTGCTGGGTCTATAGCTTTGCTGCATATAGATTTGAAGAAGAAAAAAAGTTTCATTAATGTATAACAGAAATTCTTGGAAAAAATTCAACATAAAGCTATAGGAATTAGATCTTGCATCAAAACGTGACAATCATGTGATTTCAGAACCTTTAACTTTAAATCATTCATTGACACGATGTCCTTGATATTCGATGAATACCCCCTTTATAACCCTTATGTCATTCAAGAAGTTGCAAAACTGATATATCTCCGACCTAGGAAGAGTGTATGCAGCTGGAGGAAGAATAGTTCATTTTTCACCCTTCACCGGTGCCAACTCTTCTCGTATTCTGATGCCAACCATGTCTGACCTAGCCTTAATTTCATCCTTTGTTTTTCTGGGTGCATTTAGCAATGTGCCAATGACACTATCACGCACATTTATTTTCAACATTCATAACATTAAAAATGTGTATAATGTACAGAAAATTCCAGTATGGTAATTAAAAAAAACTGATCGCTTCTTCCAACCAGTTTTCATATGGTTTTTTGAAAATGGTTTACCAAAAGCAGTGTCCACGTCTTTTACTTTCTCAAACAGTTGATCACCAGTTAGTAAAGATGATGTTATACGTTCTTCTGAACTTCCATCGAATGATGTCATCCAAGTTCAGTACTTATGTCATCGGGGTAGAAATCTATGATTTTCTAGAAACACAGTTTTCATTGAATATTTCAACCTAATTGATTGTGTACCTTGTTCGCAGATGGGTCACCCATAACTTCATTTAATTTCATATCCTGAAAAATTCCCATAGGCAAGAAAATCATTTATCATCTCATACAACATGGCACTCAATATGAAATCTTCATTTATATAAGCATCATACAACGCAACACCTGAATCCCACAATAATTTCAAATCCTCGATCAATGGAGAGAAATAAACATTAATATCATTACCCGGTTGTTTCGAACCTGATATAAGCATAGATAACATGATATGTTTTCATTTCATACATAACCATGGTGGATAGTTATAATTTACCAAAATTACGGGATATTTACTGTGAGTGATACATTGAAAACCAAAAGGATTCACTCCATCCATAGATAATTCAAGATGAAGGTTTCTCAGCTCGTTTACTAAATTAGGATATTCATGATTGATTCTCTTCCACTAACGAGATTCTACCGGGTGATGTAGTTTCCCATATTTATTTCTTTTGTCTGCATGCCACAGCAATTGACCCGTGGTCTCCTCACTTACATATAGGTTCCTAAACATTGGAATGATTGGAAAGTACCATAAAATATTCATAGTACCAGATTCATCTTTCTTTTATCAAGAATCACCACACTTTGGGCATTCTCTAAGTAATTTTTTGTCCTTAAAAAACAGTATATTGTCATTTGAGAAGGTTTGTATTTGTTCAGAGATCATTCCCATCAAATGTACAATTCATTTGGCATCATATGTTCGGATCAGGATATCATTATCTTCTAGGAGTATGTCATTCAAGAGAGCATGTAATTTTGTAAAACTGGCGTCACTCCATCAGTTGCCTACTTTCAAATTATACAGCTTCAGTATGGATGACAATGCTGTATATTTAGTGCAACCACCATACAGAGGCATCTTTTAACAACTCTTTAACTTCTCAAACAATTTTGGGCTATTACAAAGTTCATCTTTAATTATCCATTTCATTTCCTCAATATGATCTTCATTATCATTCACATCTGTAATCACATCCTCGATACAATCTTTTTCATTGTCCACACTTGTAATCATATCAAATGATCCATAAACCACACTGTTATCCTAGCCATTAGCTACATTCATTTTTTCACTGTGTTTATTCCTACATTTTTAACTTCAATCTATTCCATGATAGATCAAGTATTCTTCCAACTCCTCTGGACTAACTTGTATTGAATAATAGCAATGTAAACATGGAAAAAGGATTTGAGAAGGGTCATATACATGATCTTTTGCAAACTTGATGAACTCTTTAACTCCATCTTCATACTCTCTTGTCAAACAATTGGCATCTATCCAGTCTTTATTCATAGCTATCTTATTTGATTCAGTGATATTAATATTTAACCAAACAAATAGAAAAAATGTTGATATAAAAATTAACCATGGCTGAATATATTTATAGACTTTAAGTCACCTTTGAAAACTATTTATAAAATCATAGTTTAAATCCCATTAAAAAAAACCAACCATTTACACATATTCTTCTTTAAAATAACATTCCCTTTTTAAAATAAACCAATTAGTTTCAAACACTCTTTCTCAAAACCACAATTACTTTTTTATAAATCATTCAAGGAAACTTCATGACCCAATAATGTTAATCATTTAAAATGAGAGACAACTCTATATATTTTACAAATTTTCATGTAAAACTTCACAGACCCCTTGTTAAAATGAAACCATCATTACATACACATTAAAAACATTCACACCCCTTTATGAAATCCAATCATGTGAGTTGAAAAATAATTCACATGAAACCTAAGTCCATGAAAAGTGTTTAAATCATTTTAATGTTATTTAAAACCAAATAAAGGTATGTTGAACACATTTTTCAAACACATTTTTAGTGTATTACCATAACACATCATGGAAAGTGACACTATTTCCAAATCTTGGAAAGGATTTGGGAAGTTTATCTTATGTGTTATTAACTATCTGGACCCACAAATAACCACATGAACATCATGAACTGAAACCTTTCAAATCCTGACTCCTGATACATCACAATATAATCCATAGTCATTACCCAGTTCATTTATGGTTAAGATTGGTGTTTTCATCAATCTCCCATTAAGACATTAGATGGACCACTCATGGACATCTAAATACTCATATTGAGCTACACAACTTAGGTTAGGTCTCATATAATGCCATTCCTATTTCAATGGTATTATCAAAGATGGAAATGTGGAGTTAGTAGTTCATCCCTATCTCATATAATTCAAATATCATCTTCGAATAATCCACCATATCACATAGAATATTATCTACTACCTTGCCTTATCTAGATTGTCAACGTAGGGAGTAGAACTAGCATATGGAAACTTAAGCTTCATTAAAAAGGGTAGTGATTAAGAACCCACTCTAGACCGATCACTTGATTCCTAAAAAATCATAACTAATTCTTACTAAAACATCCTAAAAGGAAAGTTAAAAAGGAATCAAAACCCAAATAACTCCAACATCAACAATAGTGTCCCCCGGAAACTCATCGCATCCCATAGTCTAACCATGGATCAATATGAGCATCAAGAACAAAACAAAATAGGGCAATGAAAAAGGAGATATAAGAGCATCATACACTCCCATCCACCAGTTAATATGTAGGGTGTTAGCTAAAAATTCTATGTATGATCTCATAAATAATTATATTTAAATACCATCGTAATATAGTTCGTAAAGTGCTAGTTTTAACATAAGGTATAAAATATATTTTCACATGAATTATAAAACAAGTGAAAAAAATAAACTTACATATTTTCAAACAACCACCCTTTTTTAATATAAAAAGAAGGATGACTAAAAATTTGAAATAAAAATATTAAAAAATGGTAGGAGGGCCTTTAAAACCATATAAGACATGTCAAATCACAGTTTATCCCTCTTTTAGAACATTTTTAAAAAAACTCTTTTTCATAAATAACCACAATTAAAAACCATTTTCTTAAAACTCATTGAAAAAATAACAAAATTTTTTCCTTTTAAAATTAAACTTTTTAAACATTTAAATAAACCTATTTGAAAGTAAGGAAATATACACTCAAATTGAAACAATGATTATACATAGGCACTAAATAAACAAGGAAACATAATCCAAAAAAAAACCAAAAAATGGTTCCATATAATAATAAACCAGTGGAATACAATTTATCCAAGAAAATAAATCCTCTAAAGTGTCATAAGAATAATGTAACCATCATGTGAAACTTCTTAATACTCGTGTATTTGGATCCTGAAATGGGTATGAGGAACCTAGGTCGATACTATTTAACTTATCATATGCAAGTAGTCCTATAGAACTCACTAAGCTCTATCATGATCAGGGGATCAAAAGAAACCCCAAACCCTTCTAGTACATTCTAGGGACACTAAAACATCTCAAAAACTCACTCAATCTAACAGGGTCCTTACACTAGGCAGCACACTCCACACTAGGGATTTACCCTATCTGGATCCCTACCAGTCTCCTAGGACACCCATGACATTTCAATAGTAGAAGTGAGCAACCAATGAAAAATAATAGATCAACACATAAATATAATTTCAATAATTTTAAATTTAACCTCACCCCACCTCCTACACTCTCACAAGAAACAAACCCTTTAAAATCCCTTTATAGGTTTCAGAATAAGCATAAAAATATAAAGAATCCCCCATGGGTCATGAGCCACAACAGGAACAATAAATGCGTGGAGCTCAATTAAGGGTCTCTCAAATTTATAAAATAACTTCCTTTAAATTACCAAATAAGATTTTACAAATGTGATCTAGAAGCTAATCAATTTTCACCCCATTTGAGAACAACATTTCAATTTTCATCCAAAAACCATTTATCATAATGCACTAGAAATCCCATTTGGAAACCCAACTATTTTCTATAAATATTTTTTTTAAATAATAAACCCTTTTCTTTTTTAAGGAAATATGTGCTAAGAACTCTTTTATTAAACTTCAATATCCATTTGAAAACATCTTAATCCACGAAGATAGTTATGGGTCACAAAAACATTTAAATAAGTTGAAGGTCAATTCCATTTGTTTTGAAAAACATGAATTTAAAATATAGCATATTATGTTTAAAGAAAAAAATTATGACCAAACTTTCAAAATACTTAAATTCCTTTAAAAAATCAACTCGGGCCTTTTACAAAACATTTGGCATGTGACATAAGTCTATGCCAACTCTTTAAACCATTTTCAATCCAATTGAAACCCAACTAAGTCATAACATAGGATTATAATTTCATAATAAATAGTTTAAAAACATCTAAGAAATTTATAACATGTATTACAAGGGAGTTCCAAAGAAACACCTACCTCACTCAAGAAAAATAGAAGCAAAAGCTTGTCAACATTAATGGAGAACACATAAATATGTCAAGTGATATAATACTTAACCCCTAAATACAAAAATACTCATCATTAAAAAGAAATTACACTATGGTCTAGTGGAATCACACATCAAATGCATAACCGAGTAACCCAAAATCAAAGAAAAAAAATATAAAGAGGAACTCCAACTGACATGCAATTCATTTAGTGCACAAATAAGGGCCACCAACAACCACGATTTTTAGCAAATCATTTAGCCTGAACAATTCACTATATACCATCAATATCAAACTATAATTACATGCAAACAAGATGAAACAAATGACAAAGAGGATAAAACTCACTAGTAGAGGATATACACACGACGGAGGAGAGGCACATGACGAAGGTGTGGTGCATGATGGAGGTGTGGCACACGACGAAGGAGAGGTGCACAATGGCTGGTTCGCATGACTGGTAGAGGAGACGCATGAAAGCTGGTAGAGGAGATGCATAATGGTGTGACATGCGGCAGAGGTGACAGTGCATGGTGGAGGTGTGGTTCACGGTCGAGGAGAGGTGACGAGAGAGGAGGAGGAGGAGTTGCAGTGCAGGGGTCAGCTTTTGTGAGAGCTTGAGGGGGTGCGAGAATGAAGGAGACTGGTAGGGTTTTTTTTATAAAACTAGATGAACCTTTTATCAGCGCTAGCTAAAAAGCACTGATAAATATATGTTTTATCAGTGTTAAAATAAAAAGCACCGATAAAATGCCCCTTTATAAATGATTTTTTAGCGCTGATAAAGATATTCCTTCATCAGCGCTAAGCAAGCGCTGATAAAAGATGTCTTTATTAGCGCTAAATTTATAGTACCGATAAAGGCCCATCTTTATCAGCATTGGTAAAGATATTATGTTAATAATTTATTTATAGTAATATATATATTTAGAAAAGTATATATATGATATATATATATATATTTATAATTACAACTATAAATAAATAAATATATATATATTGATAAAATTATAATTTACATAATTATAAAATTATAAGAAATATATTTATTATATTTATAATCATAGAATATATATAATAAATATATTAATTATATATATTTATAATATCATATATATATACAACAATATTTCTTTTAATTTTATAATTATTTATATGAATATATATATATTTATTATATGGATATATATATATATATATATTATGAATATATTTTGTTATAATTATAATTATAAATGAATATATATATATAGTTAAATAATTATAAAATTATAACAAATTAATTTTTTTAATTTTTTTAATTTTATTAATATATATATAAAATATATTTATTATAATTTTATAATTATTTAAATATATATTTATTTATTTATAACTATAAATATAAATATTTTTATTTATTTATAAACATTTATATATATTTATTCAATTATATATAACATTATATATGAAAATAATAAATATATTTTTTATAAATTAAAAATTATTTAAAGAAATAAATATTTATTTATATTTATAACTAATAAATAAATAAATATTTATTTATAATTAAAAATTATAATAAATAAATATTTATTTATAGTTGTAATTATATATATATATATAAATAATTATAAAATTATAAAAAATTTATTTATAATTTTATAAATATATATAAATATATTTATTATAATTTTTTAATTATTTAAATATATCTAAATTTATTTAGAATTATATTTATAACTATTTTTATTTATTTATAAATATTTGTATATAAATATATATAATTAATATATTTATTATAATTTTTTAATTATTTAAATATATCTAAATTTATTTTGGAATTATAATTATAAATATTTGTATTTATTTATAAACATTTGTATATATTTATAAATATATTTATTTAATTATATTATAACTTTATAAGTAGTATAATAATTATATTTATTATAACTTTATAATTATTTACAGATACATAGTTATTTATAGTTGTAATTATAAGTATAAATAAATATATTTATAAAAATTTGTATATAATTATAAATAAATAATTATATATGTATATATATAATTATAATATATGTATTATTGTAATTTTATAATTATATATATATAGTTGTAATTATAGTTACAGATAAATATATTTAAAAAGTATTTATGTATATACATAATTAAAATTTAATAATTATAAATATAATAAGTTTGTTTATTATTTAAATATATTTAATTTAATTTTATAAGTTTTTTAGAGAACATAATAGTATTTATGGGTAACATGAATTAATCATATACCTAGTAAATATACATAATAAAAAACGAGCCATCAATGGACAACATGAATAATAAGAAAGGGTGTAATGTATAAATGAACATTATGATACATAACATATGCATGCATGATCAATATATTTATTGACCAAATTCATTCGAACATATATATTTAATATTTAATATAAATATATATATTTAAAAAGGTATTTATATATATTAATTATAAATAAAATAAATATATTAAATATAATAAATATAATAAATAAAATAATCTAATAAATATAATAATCTAATAAATAAATCTAATAAATCTAATAAAAAAATAAATCTAATAAATATATTTATTATTTAATGAAATTTATTATAATTCTATAATTATTTAAATATATATATAATTATAATATTTGAAATACTTTTTTAAAACATTATATATATTATTTAATTTTTAAAAATATATATATTAAATCTATACATGCATTTTTTAGTTAACGTATCTAAATAAACATTATTTTTGAAAATAAATTATTAAAACAAATCAGCGCTAAAAAAACGTTGATAAAGGTTTACGTTTTATCAGTGCTTTTCTTAGCACTGATAATGGATACATATATCAGTGCTTTTATGTACCACTGATAAAGGACCCCCCTTTATGAGTGCTTTCTTCTTAGCGCTGATAAAACAAGGTGCTTCCCTTACCCTGTTTTGTGGTACTGTGGGTGCAACTGTTCACATTGAGATGAATAACAATTGGCTATTTTGGCCACAATTTCAATTATACATTTTTTGTATAATTATGTATTCAACCTCTTCTACTTAGTTCCCCATTATTCATCATTATTATACCCAATTTGTATTTATATATTATAGATGGTTGTATGTAGTGGTTATTCATTTTTTTAAATTTGATGTCTTTATGGTTTAGGTTTCATTGAGTATTCTATTTTTTAATGTGCCTCATTAAGAATTATTCAATTTATAAAGTAATTATATCGATATGGAATCTATAATATATCTAGTATTCATGTTATAATCTAATATAAAAATTGTATTTCTTATGATAAAGATTATTTAAAATTAATTTTATGAAGATGTGACATGGATTGATTGATTTAACCTGTTCTTACATGTTGACATACTGTGATTTATTTTTTTCATGATTCATGTTCCAAAATTTGTAAAATGTGTTTTCCATATTAAATGTAATATATATATATATAATAATATACTATAATTTTATATTTTATAGTGTAGGAAGTTTAGTACATATGGATAAAAGTTGGATCACCTTACATTGAAACACATCTCAGTACGTTACATGTTTGAACATGTTTTTGGATTTTACAATTGAAAATCAATCCATGGATGGAAGAATCAAATGTCCATGTACTAAATGATAATTTAGCCTATGGTGGATGAGAGATGAAATATTTGAGTACTTGATATTGAAACAAATTCTACCATTATTACGTGTGTTGGATTTGGCATAGAGAGTCAAACATTATAAAAAATTCAAGCAGTTATGTATATAGTAAAAATGTAAAAGTTAATACCCTAACGATGGATAATGAAATTAAAAACCTGATAAATGATGATTTTAGTATAGTAGGTAAACACCAAAAACAATGTAATACATTAGTTTATTTAGTAATTGATGTTGTATATATTAATGATTCTTTCAAAACTGATGGATATCCTGATCAAGATGACAACATATGAATGGATAACGACAAAGAGACTAATACAAGGGAAATCTCATCCCATAAAATAATTGAGTTTTTTAAATTAGTTATATATTGAAATCAGGATTTGTATGAAGGATGTTCCAAATATTCAAAATTTCATTTCATGATGAAGTTATACCACATCAAGTGTTCGTGTGGAATTTCAAATAAAAAAATGTCCATGATATTGGAATTGTTGTGTGATCCATTTTTTGATGCTAAGATCCTTGTATCATTTTATAAGATGAAGAATATTACTATCAATCTTAGACTCAATTATATAAAGATGAAATCATGTACCAATGATTGTATGCTTTATTGGAAATAATATTCGAATAGAGAAAATTGCAAAAGATATTGTACTTATAGATGAAAATCAACAAATAAGGGTGTTAGTTTGAATCTACATACTACCGTAAAAAATAGAAAAAGAAAATTTATGTAATGTTTTTACATTACTTTCCATTTAAAAAGGGTTGCAAATATTGGTTATGTCATCTAAAACAACTGAAAATTTGAAGTGTCATTATTTTCATAATAATAATAATGAGTTCATGAAACATACAAGAGATTCAAAATCATAGAATTCCTTTGATTCATTACATCCAAATTTATCTTCTAATCCTAGAAATATATGATTGGTATTGGAATTTGATAGATTCAATTATTTTGGGACTTTAAGTAGTAAATATAACATTTGGACGGTTATTTTTGATTCCTTATAATCTACCTCCATGAATGTGCATACAACAGACTTAATTCATCATATTGATGATTATTCCTAGAGAAAATGCATGGAAATAAAATTTATTTCTACCTTTAGCCTCTTATTCAATAATTACAAGAGTTATGGAATGATGGTGTAGAAGCATATGGTGTATTAACCATGTAAATGTTCAAAATTAATACTTCTTGTATGTGGATCATTAGTGTTTTTCTTGGATTAGGAAATTTTTCCAGCTAGAATATACACATTGGTTTGGATTGACTAGTTTTTAACTTTGATTTTGAGACTCAATGGGTACATTATAGAAGAAAGTGGTGTTTCATGTGTCATATTTTTATCCTTGATAAATTTTAGTTTAATGAGTTATGTTTCAATGGAAATATTGATTTAAGATTTCCACAAAAATTATTATTGGGATAACAGATCATGTCAAAATTATCAAATGTTGGTACATAGTTTAGAAAATATTTTTAACTAAATTAATGTGTAAAAATAGTTAGAACAGTGTTAGTTATAATTGAAAAACAACAATGGAAGAAAAAGAGCATATTTCTTAAACTTCATATTGAGAATTTAATTTGTTGCATCATAATATTGATGTTATTAATATTGATAAGAATATGTGTGATAATGTGTAGTCAACATTTCTTAATGATCATGTAAAATGAATGGATAATTGAAATGCACCTAAGGACTTATAAGCAATCAATATCAAACGTTATCTATGAAAAAAAAGTGGGTAGTATCTAGAAGCTATTTTCAAAATGAAAAATCATCTGAAAGATGTTTTCCTTCTAAGATTTAAAAATGTGAATGTTCCTAAATATATTCTAGTAACATTTAAATATGTTTTGATTTGAATCTCCATACGATACATGGATTGAAAATCTTGAGTAACTTGTATTTATAGAGAAATTTCTACCTTTTTTAGAAAAATAACCACTGTCACTACGACAAAATCACGATTTAGCGGCAGTTTTTTTTTGGTTCGCGGCGGTTTAAACCGCCGCCAAATAGATTGGTGGCGGTTTTGAAAAACCGCCGTGAAATCGTGCGTCGAGAAACTATTCGCGGCGGTTTTTAAAACCGTCGCAGAACGTTTCGCGGTGGTTTTTTAGCGGCGGTTTTAAATTTTTTTAATTAATTAATTAATTAATTTATTTATTTTTTTGTTTTTATTTTATTTATTTGTTTGTTTTTATTTTATTTATTTCGTATTTATTTTATTTATTTCGTATTTATTTTATTTATTTTATTTATTTCGTATTTATTTTATTTATTTCGTATTTATTTTATTTATTTTGTATTACATTATTTACATTATTTATCCATGCATGCACATCCCATGCACATGCCCATGCCCATACAATATAAAGAAATACTGCGTTTGGTGAGATTTGAACCCCTAACCTCTTGCATATTTTCCAAAGAATTTACCACTCCAGCAAGCACGTCATGTGGTTAATAAACAAAATTTAATATACTTATATATATTAATTGAAAAAACAAATAATACATAAATAATAGATATAAACTCAATAATAATAAATAACAAATAACAAATAATAAATAATGAATAATGAATAATAAATAATAAATAATAAATAATAAATAAATATAAATAATAAATAGTAAATAAATATAAATAATAAATAATAAATAATAAATAAATATAAATAAATAATAAATAATAAATAATAAATAATAAATAATAAATAATAAATAATAAATTATAAATAAATATAAATAATAAATAATAAATAAATATAAATAATAAATAAAAAATAAAAAATAAAAAATAATAAATAGTAAATAATAAATAATAAATAATAAATAAATAGTAAATAATAAATAATAAATAATAAATAAATATAAATAATAAATAAATATAAATAATAAATAAATATAAATAATAAATAAATATAAATAATAAATAAATATAAATAATAAATAAATATAAATAATAAATAATAAATAATAAATAATAAATAATAAATAATAAATAATAAATAAAAATAAATCATAAATAATAAATAATAAATAAATAAAAATAATAAATAATAAATAAATATAAATAATAAATAAATTAAAATAATAAATAATAAATAATAAATACATATAAATAATAAATAATAAATAATAAATAATAAATAATAAATAATAAATAATAAATAATAAATAATAAATAATAAATATTAAATAAATAAAAATAATAAATAATAAATAATAAATAAATATAAATAATAAATAATTATAAATATAAATAATAATTAATAAATAAATATAAATAACAAATAACAAATAATAAATAATAAATAATAAATAATAAATAATAAATAATAAATAATAAATAATAAATAATAAATAATAAATAATAAATAATAAATTATAAATAATAAAAAATAAATAAATATAAATAATAAATAATAAATAAATATAAATAATAAATAATAAATAAATATAAATAATAAATAATAAATAAATATAAATAATAAATAATAAATAATAAATAATAAATAATAAATAATAAATAATAAATAATAAATAAATATAAATAAGAAATATAAATAATAAATAATAAGTAAATATAAATAATAAATAATAAATAAATATAAATAACAAATAATAAGTAAATATAAATAATATATAATAAATAATAAATAAATATAAATAAAAAATAAATATAAATAATAAATAGTAAATAGTAAATAATATATAATAAATAATAAATAATAAATAATAAATAATAAATAATAAATAATAAATAATAAATAATAAATAATAAATAATAAATACAAATACTAAATATAAATAATAAATATAAATAATAAATAATAATAAATAATAAATAATAAATAAATATAAATAATAAATAATAAATAAATATAAATAATAAATAAATATAAATAATAAATAATAAATAATAAATTTATATAATAAATATAAATAATAAATAATAAATAATAAATAATAAATAATAAATAATAAATAATAAATAATAAATAATAAATATAAATAATAAATATAAATAATAAATCTAAATAATAAATAATAAGTAAATATAAATAATAAATAATAAATAAATATAAATAATAAATAATAATAAATAATAAATAATAAATAAATATAAATAATAAATAATAAATAAATATAAATAATAAATAAATATAAATAATAAATATAAATAATAAATATAAATAATAAATATAAATAATAAATATAAATAATAAATAATAAATAATAAATGATAAATAACCAGTAACAGATATTATTATTAATAATAAATAATTAATAGTAAATAATAAGTAAATATAAATAATAAATAATAAGTAAATATAAATAATAAATAATAAGTAAATATAAATAATAAATAATAAGTAAATATAAATAATAAATAAATAATAAATAATAGATAATAAATAAATATAAATAATAAATAATAAATAAATATAAATAATAAATAATAAATAATAAATAATAAATAATAAATAATAATAAATAATAAATAAATATTAATAATAAATAATAAATAAATATAAATAATAAATAAATATTAATAATAAGTAATAAATAATAAATAAATAATAAATAAATAAGAAATATAAATAATAAATAATAAATAATAAATAATAAATAATCAATAATAAATAATAAATAACCAGTAACAAATAATAATAATAATAATATTTTATTATTAGTAATAATAAATAATAAATAATAAGTAAATATAAATAATAAATAAATATAAATAATAAATAGTAAATAATAAATAAATATAAATAATAAATAATAAATAAATATAAATAATAAATAATAAATAATAAATAATAAATATCCACTTACAAATAATAGATAATAAATAAATTAAAGTATATTATAAATAATAAATAATAAATAATAAATAATAAATAATAAATAATAAATAATAAATAATAAATAATAAAGGAAACACATGAAAAAGTATGAAAAGACGTGATAAGGGATGAAAAATTATGAAAACTCTGAAAACGGATGAAGAAGCAGATGAAGAATGAGGCATTAGAAAGAATGAGAACGCATGAAAACTCATGACAACTCTGGAAAACCCCTTAATAATTCAACATAATCATCATAATAACCCACAAAAAACCATTGATAAAGATAACAAGTTATGGAAACCCAAATAAACAGTAATAAATGGAGCAACCGTTAAAACCCGTCAAAACGGTCATAAAGAGACAAAAACATTGGACTCACATTAACGGAGATAACTTATGATCCGAGAGTCTGTTTTAGATCCGCAACCTGTCAAATCAAAGATCCTGAAATGATCTTCGACCTGAAAGGTGAAAGAGTCCGAATGGACAGGTGGATCAGAAGTTACGACCATTTAAAAAAAAAGTTGATGGGAAACGGGTGCTAGAAACGAGGCATCGAAAACATAACAAACCCGATACCCACTAAAAAGGCCATAACATATGATCCAAGAGTGCATGTGGGCACCGCGACCAGTCAAACTGATGCTCATGGAATGAGCTATGATATGGCATGTGGATGAGTCCGAACTGACAGGCGGATCGAAAGTTAGGTCCGTTTGAAGACAAGTTCGATGGGACACCGGTGACAGAAATGGGGTTTCAGAGGCCTTTGGAGGGGGTTTTGGGGTCAAAAAACACGTCATAATCTTTCTTGTTTTGAATTGGTGCGTAGATCTCTTTGTTGGCTTTGATTTGATATGTGGTAGAGCCCAAACGGACACCAGGAGCGAAAGTTATGGCCATTTGAAGTTGGAGAACTTTTTTTTAACTTTCTTATAACTCTAATATCTTCCGCACCTTAGACCATCTCACGGGTTTGATTATATGTGCCTCTAGATCCTTTCATGAGCTTCTATTTGACTAGTCTTGGTGCTCCAACAGACGCTCGGATCTAAAGTTATGGTCGTTTTAGTGATTTCGGGATTTCTCGTGTTTTTTATTTTTTCCTTTCATTTCGCGGCGGTTTTACCGAAACCGCCGCTCTTTCGCGGCGGTTTTTAAAAAAACCGTCGCTAATCGTCGAAAAAAATTAGAAAATAAAATAAAATAAAAATAAAATAAAATTATGGCATTTCGCGGCGGTTTAAAAACCGCCGCGAAATGGCGACCCGAAACACGTTTAGCGGCTATTTTTAAAACCGCTGCGAAAAAACCGCCGCTAAACTGCAGTTTTCATGTAGTGTGTTCTAACAATTTTTCACATTATATATACAAAATTTTGAGAATACATTAAACCCCAATGAATTGGATAAAATTTAGGAAAGAATTATATATGCACTTTAATTTTGAGATGCTATTTCCCCTGTCATTTTTCACTATGAGGATACATCAGATGATCTTTTTTTTGAAATAGCTAAAATTAAAGGGCTCATACATTATCTAAGGATGTATTACATAGATAGGTATTTTAATTTAATATTATTTTAATTTAAAAAATATAATTTTCTTAGTCAATATTTAAAAACTTTATTTAGTTATCTTGGTAATTTGATGTCTTATTTGAAAATTAATGGTCATCTAGATAGTTCTATTGTGGAAGGTTACCTTACATAAGACTATCTGACCTTATGTTCAATGTATTTGGATTAGATAGAGATAATATTCAATCAAGTGGGATGTGTTGATGATAATCCAATTCAATTTCGAGCTAATAATGATTCATCAATGTTTCCAACTTTAGCCTGAGAAGTTTGAAAAGTATCTTCATTTTCATTGACATATATACAGTTAAGAAAAGAAAAAAGATACATGCTACTAAATACTAATATTTTTGACCATATATTGAATAATTAAGGACACAAATGAAAATATCCCTTAGGATCTGAACTCAGAATAAGATAGAAAAAACAAAAGTTGTTACCAAATGAATTTTTGAATGGTTTTCACGTTGTGGAAGTTATTAATCTAATATGTAGTCTGAATATGATGACAATTATCTAAATCATAGAAAAAAATTTATATCAAATTGTATAGGTAATGAATGATGATAATTGAGATGAACTATTTGAATATTTGAAGTTTTTATCTTGAGGTCCTTCGAAGCATGATATGAGATTCAATGCGTACAATATTGGTGGTTTCCTATTTTGTACTGTTGATCACGAGGAAGGTTTAAAAACACAAAATAGTGGTATATTCATTGTTACAGATTAATATTACTATGTGAATTTGATTGATATTTTTGAGTTAAATTATCATAGAAAATTTGTAGTTGTGTTATTTAAATTAAACTAGGTCAATATTAATAGGGTAATAAAGAAATATTTATTACAATTTAATTATGTTAATTTCTCTCGGCTGATCGATACTAGTGAGTGAGAAGAACACAATCAATATATAATATGGATTGCAAAGAAAAAATGGTATATTATGTTGATAATATAATGGATTATTTTGGGATTATTGTTGTCTACATGAGACCCAGAGACATGTATGATATGATTAATGGAGGTAATGTAATTTGTGATAGTGAATCCCATCAACAAGAACAGAATGAATTGTTTGTACATAAAGATATTGAAAATTTCATTCTTATGAGGGAGAGTGAATAAGAATAAGAATGAACAAAATAAGAGGAAATATTGTGAAAAAATGAAACCTGATAAAAACATGACCAACCAGGGATAGAATTTGTAAGTTGGGTTTTTGATGATAATAAATAAAAGGAATATTTTTATATATTAATAAATGGAAGGACTGTTTTTTATATTAATAAATGTATGGAATGTTTTTTTATAGGTATGCCATGTTGGAAGATGTTTAGTGACTGTACCTTCTCTATAACACATGATTCTCATTATCCCTTTGTGGTACAAGGCACGCTTCATCACACACCTTGCACACCTTTTTTGAGACCACTGCATCTTATCCTAATAAAATTTCATCCACATGTATGACATCTACTTATGATGTCGAGAAATAATACAGGACACCTATGATGTATCCGTTTGGTAATCTGGATGACAATCAATTTCCATTGAGAGGTTATTGGTGGGTCACAATCATCAGTTTTCAATTTACTGTGATAGAATTAATATCTTAAAGATTGATATTAGTTGTTTAATTTATATTCCAAATAGATGAAAATAATAATATAAGGGAGACCAATATAAATCACTGCTGGAAACCATGGTTTTCCCAACGGTTTAAAACCATTGGGAAAGGCTTCCAAACCATTGGTATATGTTATACCAACGGAAACGGTTTCCTTGAAACCATTGGGTTAGACCTGTAAAAAATTCAGCTTCCTTATGGTTATGGCCAACCATTAAAATAAAAAAGTACCAACGATTACAAACCATTGGTAAATTTAAATCTATAACCTATACCAACAGTTTAAAAACCATTGGTATATAGGTTTACCAATAGTTTTCCTCCAACCATTGGTATATATTATAAGTCGAACCAATATAACAACGGTTCAAGAACCATTGGTATATTGTTTTACCAATGGTTTTATGTGAACCGTTGGTATAGAAGGTTTATTTAGCTTTATACCAACAGTTTATAAACCGTTGGTATATAGCACTCTAGGATTACAACAGCAACCTAGAAGCCTTCCCTCTTGCCTATACAGATGCCTTCCCTCTTTCCACCTCTGTATAACCTCTATCGAATTACAATACAAATTACATCACCCCTTTCATCCCCTTAAAAATATATATAATTCAATACCTGAGGATAAAACAAAGAGGATATACCATAATTATCAAAAACCTAAAAATACAGAATTCAGAAAAACATTCAGAAAAACACTCATGCCCATGATACAACGTATAGAAATAAAAAAACCACTCATGGGGGCTGTTCAGGGGGTGGGGGGTTGTCGAACGGGGTGGGGGTGTCCAGGGGGTGTGGGGTTATCCAAGGGGGTGGGGGTGTCGGGGGGGGGGGGGGGGCTGTCCAGGGGGGGGGGGTTGTCCAGGGGGTGGGGGTGTCCAGGGGGTGGGGTGTCCAAGGGGTGGGGGATATCCACAGGGCTGGGGGGGGGGGGGCTCTCCACGGGGGTGGGGGTCTCCAGGGGGTGGGGGTGTCTAGGGGGTGGGGGTGTTGTCCTGGGGGGTTGGGGGGTGTCCAAGGGGGTAGGGGTTGTCTTGGGGGTGGGGGGCTATCTAGGGTGGTGGGGGGCTATTCGTAAAAGGGGTAGGGTTACCAATTTTTTTAGAAATGAGTCTCAAGATGCATGAACCTCGTTCACACATATTTGGCGCAGAGAGATGTGTGGATGGGGTTCAAGCATCCTATGCAGACATGATAAAAGATGCGTAATCCTCGTTCACGCATCTTTCCTCGTTAGGAAGCGTGAACGGGGTTCACACATGCTACATAAAGTTTTAACTTATTTTAAATTTTTTGTATTTTTAAAATTTTTGTATTTTTGTTTTGTTTTGTTTTTTTATATATATATCGAAAGAAAACAATAAAACTCAACAGAATTTATCTGCGATTTAATATTAAGCAGTACTGCCATTACAACAGTCTCGATTCTGATAGAAAGCCTCATCCAGGGCTCTCTTTTATAAGAGGGCTTTCCCTAGAAATCATTCTGCATTTCCGATGTGGGATTCTGTTTCAAGTACATGACTTCGAAAGACTATAAAATACAAACTATAATACCAATATAAATGAAACTTAAAACATGGATTGAACATATAAGAAATTGTTGAAAATGAAAAGAATTTTTTAAAAAATGTTGATGAATAATAATTTATAATCTTTCAAAACCACCAAATTGAAACCTAAAAATGTTTCAAGTATATGTTTTTGAAAGACTATAAAATAAAAACTATACGACCAATATGAATGAAACATAGAATAGAGATTAAACATATAAGAAATAGTTGAAAATAAATAAAAATTTGTAAAAAATGTTGATGAAAAATAATTTATAAGCTTTCAAAACCACCAACTTGAAACTTAAAAACATTTCAAGTTTGTGAATTTCAAAGCCTATAAAATAAAAACTATAAGACCAATAAATATTAAAATTTAAAAATGGATTAAACATATAATAAATAGTTAATAATTAATTAGTTAATTAGTAATATAATTATTAATTAGTTAATAATTAATATAATTATTAATTATTAATTAATAATTACTAATATATAATAATTAATTAGTTAATTAGTAATATAATTATATAATAATTAATTAGCTAATTAGTAATATTAAAATTAATTTATAATTAGTTAGTTAATTTTTAATATAATTATTAATTATAATTATTAATTATTAATTATTAATTATATTTATAATTATTAATTATAATTATTAATTATTAATTATTAGTAATTAATCATATAATAATTAATTATTTAATTAGTAATATATGTATTAATTATAATTATTAATTATTTATTATATAATAATTTATTAGTTAATTTGTAATATAATTAGTAATTATAATTATTGATTATAATTATTCATTATAATTATTAATTATTAATTATATAATAATTTATTAGTTAATTAATAATATAATTATTAATTATATAATAATTAATTAGTTATGTAGTAATAAACCGCCGCTAAACCTTTTAAAAAAAGGTTTCATGGCGGTTTATAATAAACCGCTGCGGAACACTATTTTTTTAACAGTAGCACCCACCCCCTCCACAACTTCTTAGCCCGCGACCCCTCTTCCCCCACGACCCCCCCCCCCCCCCCCCCCCCGACCTCGGTGACCCCGCTTCCCCCAACGACCCCTCTTCCCCCGCGACCCCGGCGACTCCGGTGACCCCGCTTCCCCGGGACCCCTGCGACCCCAACGACCTATACGAACCCTAAGGTTTGAAATTAATTTTTTTTGAATCTTTTTTAAACTCAATTTCATTGCTAACCCAGGTTGGGTTCTTGAAGAATCGAGTCATGATAGAGGTATTAGAGTTAATTAGGAATGATATTTTGGTTGTTTTATTAAAACTTATGTAATTATAATTTTTAAATGAAATTGGTTATCACACTTGATTTATAGTTATTAAAAATCTGATTTTTGTTTGTTATCATTAATTTATTTATGATTTAACTGTGTTTAGTATTGATCCATTGTACCACCATCAGACATTCAATGTTAGTTAGGATCCATTGGCGTATAGGGAGGTGCACATTAGGGCTGGTGGAACCTAGGATTAGTTACTTATTAGTGAATATGACCCATGGAATGAAAAGTCTTATCCTACATTTATTTTATTTTGTCATTATATTATGTGAAAATAGATAGGAAATTTCTAATATGTTTTTACTTGGTAAACAACTCATTTCTAGGTCTATCCAACCCATACAAAAGACAAAACCCATGTTTCTAGTGATGTGACTATATTTATGATATACATTATTGATGTTCATTCTTATTTTACCTTAAGATAAAGATATAATTCAATTAATTAATGATTTATGTGATTTACCTCTTTTCATTGTATTACATTGGATGATTTAACTATTTTCCCATTACGAAAATAGACAAGGATATTCATGCATCAATTTAGGTATAGAGCATTCGCATTTCACAGGAATGATTAATTGTATACCATGAATAATTGCTTATGTGTAATTTTTATCTGCATGCCATGTTTGTGTAATTTGTTAGTATGATTATTTGTAAAACATTCTATCTTTATTTCCTAAATTGAATGATTGGGCTTCCTACATACACAGAAGACTCCCAATATTATAATAATAATTAATCTATGATTTAAAGGCTCATTATAATCATGATTGATGACTAGTTATTCATGTGACTTTGTAAACATAAAATGTTGTTTCCCCTTATATCTTGATGACTAAACCTTAATTAACCATTCATGACAGGTCTCACCCATTGAATAATATTTCAATGAGATGAAATATTAGTGGTTTTGAATCTATGTCTGTTAAATACAATTTCAGAAGTGTATGGGAATTTATAATTTTTCTTTAGTGATCCATAAAATCAAAACACTATATAAGGAGTTGTTACATTTTGATATTTAATGTAACAAAACTTTTTCCAAGTTAGGAATTTATCTCTATGTAGATTCAATTTCCAAGACTTAGATGATAATTTAAGATTATTTTTTTACACATCATCATAATAAATTCATGTATTCTAAAACATTTCCTTATATAAGTGTAGGTTTGTTAAATCACACTACCTACTTTCCTATCGAACTATATTCATCAATTTTACTAAAAGGATATTTATTTTATTACTCATTATAGGATAAAGATTTTAAGTTATGCCTTAATGATAAATAAATTTTATATTGAAAAAGTGTTTCAATATTATATTGTAATGTTGTGACTTTTCAGGGATCACATGGAGATGATTTTGAGTTGTGAATATGGTTGTGACTTTTTTTAGGAAATTTTATTGTGAGATAGTTCATCTAGGTTTATTTTGTATTTAAATTTTATTTGTATTTTCTTTCTCTATTTGTTATCCAAACTAGATGATTTTTCATTAATATGTATAGTCTTGGATGAAAGTAATCACTTTCATTGAATTTGTATCTTTGTATTTTTTATTATTTTTTGAAATGGATAACCTATTTATTTATAAGACGTACTTGACTATAATGAATTATGAAACTTAGGTATGGAGTTCCTTATACTTTTGATACTTCTGATTATCTTATTATGTTGTCCTGGATGATAGTACCAACACCCCACATTTCATCTCAAAATTCCCAACATGATTCTACTATGAAACTCCAAGCACTAATCCAAGACACATCAACTATTCTTCAAATACCCTAGTTTGATCCCCAAACCAGATCAGCCGTATCTTGAATTCCATTTCTGATGTGGTCTCCACCTTACCACATCAATTTTTATGCAACAATACTAGAAAGTCCTTTTGTAGATGAATTATACCAAAGGCGCTCAATCCCACCCACCAATGCACTATCATATCCCAACCACGATGCCTTAAAACTCAACGAATAACACAAATGTTCAATGCCCGCACTGAAGTCTGAATCTGAATCTTAGTTCAACTCCATGGTCAGATCCTAGATTGTCCCATTTAACCATAATTCTCCACTCATGAGCATTAACACATATATGACCCAAATCACCCTCAAGTCACACCACCACTCTTTTTTATGTGAATACACCAAAGAGAGGTCTAGTAATTCAATCCACACATGGTTAGTAGAACCTCAAAACCTAATCGCCCAAGTTATTTCATCATACATTTCCATGAACACCACCACTTATCATGCCTCAAGACTACCATACCTCATGTGGTTCTTGTCACTCTAAATTAACAATGTTTTTAGTTTTCTAAGCATCATAAGGGTTTCCCTAAACATTATTTATAATAGATTTATTCGATATTAGAGTTTTATATGAAGACTCTATAGAGAACTTAGGTTGGGGTTATTCCAAATTAACAATGTGTTTTGGTTTTCATGGTAAAGTAGCTACCACGTTGTTAGCACACTGTTTATCTTTACCAAAGAAACTTCCCCTGTCCCAAACACTAAGGGTTCATATCTAACTCAGGGGATCATCTTTATTATATTATGTTTCTGTAATCTTATACTATCATATATATGAATCTCTTTCTCTATTTAGTAGTAACTATGTGTTTTAATTTTTTTATTATTGTGTAGGGACATTTTGATATACATGGATAAAAGTTGGATCACATTACCGAGGAACACACCTCAGTATGTTAAGGGTTTGAATGTGTTTTTAGACTTTTCAATTTATAATCGATCCGTTGAAGGTAGAATCAAATTTCCATGTCCTAAATGTAAATTTAGAACATGGTTGAAGAGATATGAGGTTTATGAACATTTAATACTAAAGAAATTCCCTGATCAATATTTGTGTTGGATTTGGCATGGAGAATCGAACATTACAGAAAGATTGAGCACTGATGTTAATCCGTAGAATGAGGTCCCAAGTTCATCGACAATGGAAAATGAAATGAAAAACCTAATAAATGATGCATTCGGAACTACAAGACACCACTATCAACATCAAAACATATCAGAACAACCAGAAGAGGGTGCTACAAATTCCAACGTGACAAGTAATGTTTTTGAGACTGTAATACAAGCAGATCAAGATTGTCACATATCATTGGATCTTCCTCTTGATTCTGTGGAGGTAAATCTAAGAGAAAACTTTACTGAGGAAAATGCGTTTCATGATTTAGTTGATGATGGAAATCAAGAGTTGTATTGTGGGTGTTTTAAATATTAAAAACTTTTATTTCTTTTGAAGTTGTATCACATCAAATGTCTATGTGTAATTACAAATAATGCAATGTCTATGATATTGGAATTGATTCGTGATGCATTTACTAAAGAAAAAAAATCCCAGAATCTTTTTATGATATGAAAAAAGTTGTTAACAAGCTTGGTCTGAATTATAAAAAAATACATGCGTGTCCCAATGATTGTATGCTTTATTGGGGAGAGGATTAAAGTAGACAAAATTGCAAGAAATGTTCTTCTTCTAGATGGCAGGAAAAGGGTGTTGTTGGAAGTCGAAATGAACATAATTTCATGGATAAGAAGAAAAGGAGCACACCTGCAAAGGTTTTGCATTACTTTCCTTTGAATCCTAGATTGCAAAGATTATTCATGTCATAGAAAACCACCAAACACATGAAGTGACATTCTGTAGATAATAACAATGATGGGTTAATGAGACATCCACGAGATTATCAATCGTGGAAGTCATTTGATTCATTACATCTCGATTTCTCATCTGATCCTAGGAATGTTCGATTGGGATTGGTTGCTGATGGATTCAACCCATTTGGGACTTTGAGTACAAATTATAGCATTTGGCCAGTTGTTTTGATCCCTTATAATTTGCCTCTGTGGATGTGTATGAAACAAAAATCTTTTATCCTTTCAATGATTATTCCTGGAAAACAAATGCCTGGAAATGATATTGATGTATACTTGCAGCCTTTGATTGACGAATTGTAGGAGTTATGGAGCAACGGGGTTGAGACATTTGATGCTTCTTCTAAAACAATGTTCAAAATGCATGCTGCTTTAATGTGGACCATTAGTGACTTCCCTGAGCTTGGGAATTTATCTGGTTGGAACACTTACATGGGTTTGGCTTGTCCCGTTTGTAACTTTGATTTTGAGCCCAAACGGCTACCTCACAGTAGAAAATGGTGCTTCTTGTGTCATCAAAGATTTCTCGATGCATCTCATAGATTTCAGATGAACAGATCAAAATTTAATGGTTCCATTGATCGTAGACCACCTCCAAAGTTTTTAAATGGTTTTTGAAATATTGAAACAACTTGAAAATGTTGAAACAGAATTTGGGAAGGTTCATCATTTGAATGATAGCGGAAAACGGGTCTAAAGTGCATCGTTAAGCGAAACTGGAACGCAACAATGGAAGAAAAAAAATATATTCTTGAAACTTCCGTATTGGGAATTTAATTTGTTGTGGCATAATATTTATGTGATACATATTGAGAATAATGTCTGTGACAATTTGATTTTCTCACTGCTTAATGAGAATGGAAATTTGAAGGAACATCTTAATGCTCGCAAAGACTTACAAGAAATGAACATAAAACACGATCTCTGGACAGATGAGAATGAAAAGTATCCTCCGAAAATTTTTTCAATGAAAAATAGGGATAAAGATACATTCCTTCGAATGTTAAAGAATGTTAAGGTATCTGATGGGTATTCAAGTAACATCTCGAGGTGTGTTGACTTGAAGAATCGTAAGTTACATGGATTGAAAAGTCACAATTCACATATTTTGTTACAATAGTTACTACCATTGGCATTGCATACATTATTACCTGAAAACATTACTGCTGTTGTACTGCAGTTCTGCACATTTTTCAGACAACTATGTAAGAAATGTCTACATCCATTTTAGCTTGACAACCTCCAAAATATGTTTGTATTGACCCTTTGCCCAATGGAGATGATCTTTCCTCCGTCCTTTTTTACTGTAATGATGCATTTAACTGTGCATTTGGTTGAGGAAGCTAAATTAGGAGGCCCTGTTCATTGTCGATGGATGTATCCAATTCAGAGGTACATTATTTATATGTTTTCCAGTTAAGTAAAAAAAATTTGGTACTTAATTAAATGCATAATTATGTTTATTTTATTTCACAGATATCTTGGACATTTGAAATCATACGTGGGAAATAAAGCTCAACCAGAAGGCTTAATTATTGAAGGATATTTGGATGAGGAGTGTATTACCTTTTGTTCTCGATACATGGATGATATTGAGATAAGATTTAATCGAGTTGGACATGTTGAAGACACATCGACTCAATCTCAAATACATCAGAAATCCAAAATATTTCCTTCTATTGGCCGATCAGTTGGGAGAAACTCAAATGTGACACTGACTGAATTGGAATTATTACAGGCACATAGATATGTGCTGCTGAATAGTGACATTGCAAATCCATTTATTGAAGAGTTGAGGATACAAACAAAGAGACGAATGAGAGGCCGAACATGAAATGAGAAAGATATAATGAAAGATGTTAATAAAGATCTTGTAGAATGGTTTGCACGACGTGTAAGTTCATAAATATTGCAATAAATATGAATATTAGTTTGACACATACATTTTGTGAATCTAATAAAGTATATTTCTTTTTTCAGATCAGGAATACTGATACTAGAGTAGAGGTGTTAGAAGTTTTGAAGTTTTTTTCTAGAGGTCCTCTAAAAGAAGTTAGAAAGTTCGATGCTTATAATGTGAATGGATTTAGATTTCGTACATTTGATCGAGATGTGGGTTTGAAAACACAGAATAGTGGTATATTTACATTTGCTGAAGTGGAATACTATGGAAAGCTGTATGATATTATTGAATTAAACCACCATGGACATTTTTTGGTTGTTTTATTTAAATGCAAATGGGTCGATATTATCAGAGGTGTTAAAAGAGATTCCTTGCAATTTACTTCTGTGAACTTCTCTCACTTGATGGATGTTGGTGATTGTGAACTGCATGATCCATATATCTTAGAATCGCAAGAAAAAATGGTATATTATGTGAATGATGTTTCCGATGAAGGGTAGAGTGTAGTTGCTCATGTAATACAAAGAGATTTGTATGATATGGGTGATGAAGTGGAAAATTTGACCTCTGAAATTGAATTTAATCAGCAATAGGAAGCAGAATTAGTTGTCGATCATGATATTGAAAATATTAGTCTAGAAAGGATGAATGAAGTGGATGAAGTAATGGATCAGGAAACCAACATGATTGAAGGGGAAAATGATTGTATGTACAATTATTTATTTATTTAGCAACCACTTGTTTCATTTCTGCAGTCATTCATTATCATTGTTATATATATTTTGTTTGTTAGTACTGGGCATCTATTATCATTTTTAATTTTTATTTCTACATAATTTTTTTGAAAGATATATTTTGAACTTAATTTTATTTGATTAAATAACACGAATTCCAAGGAAGAAGTGGTATATTGTTTCATCTAATTCCGTGACAGATGGCGATCCATCTGTCTCCCTCCCCATGACATCTGAGACGCCAAGTGCCGACACCCCTGCACCATATCCCCTGATCCATCTCTCACACCATCCATGGATGTCCCAGTAGAGGGTGAGTCATCGACTCCCCTTTCAGGAGGATCGGCAGTGGGGCAGTGACATTCCCCTTCCAGTTTATCCCGGGCACACTGAAGTGTCACTTTCATAGGTACAAATTTTAATTAAATAAATTTATTGCATTTTGTTTATACTAATTGTTTTCTCATTGAAGATGACAAAAATTCAACCGTAGAGAAAAATATAAAAAGTACATATGTTTGGAATCTGAATGGCGAGAATATTGTTGTGCCATTTGATTCTTATGGGGTCCCTACGGATGATGTCGCAGGGTTACTTGTCCAGCTTCTAGGCCAGCTGGCAGCGGATCCCATTTCCCTTACCATTTCATATGACGATTGGAGACATATGCCTTCAAGATGGAAAAATGAAGTGTTTGGTTCTCAAATAAAGGTAAATTTATTACATTATGGTTTAATTTAATGTCATGTTACTAATATGTTCAAAATGAGTTTCTGTATACAGATGTTCTTCCACTTTACCGTTGCTGATGTGATAGCACAGAAGTTGACGTTGAAAAATTTAGGTAATAAGTGGAAATAATTCAAATGGAGATTATGGTGTGATGTCAACGATACTTCGTTGACCACATAACAAATGTATGAAAAGCTACCCAGTGGGGTACCGAAAGAGTAGTGGAAAGTGTTTGTTGACAGACATCGTGATCAGAAGCGGATGGTATTGAGATATATATTATTATATTATTATCATTTTACATTTATACATGTAAATGAAAAGGACATGACATTCAATACATTAATATTAAATTTCCTTTTATTTATTTCAGGATCTCTCAAGAAAAAATGCATCAAACCGGGCTAAGCAAGTCATCCCGCACACTGTGGGATCAAAAAGTTTTTCTAGAAGCCGAACGAAATTGGTAATCTTTTAATTAGTTTAAATATTTATTTGAAAATATTATCTGTTTAATATATTGAATTGTTGATTTATCTTTTCTTAATACAGTCACAGAGTTTAGGGCATGAAGCATCCAGGACTGAACTGTGGTTGGATGTTCACAAGAAATCAGATGGAAGTTTTGTTAACGAGCCTGCTATAGACGTTGGGGTATCAAATCAATTTTTCATCATAATAACTTATTATCAATTTTTACTTTGTTAATATATATTGATATTTGATTTATAGGTAAAAATTAAAGAGCTATGGTATGCCAATCCTACGCAGTCCTACTCATTCTCCCAGGATGACCCAGTTGCTAAGGTCCTTGGGAAGGAGCATGCTGGGAGAGTGCGTGAGATGGGTTTGGGACCCGTAACATTTGAGATTTTTAGCAGGCCATCGGGGATAGAAGATGCATCTACTCCTGACTTTAGTCAGCCTATACTCGTAGATGATAAGAAAGAGATTGTTTCTTTACGAAGCACAATTCACAAGAAGGGGGAGAAGATATCTGCATTGCAAAAAGAGTTGATTGAAATACGTCAGCATATGAGCAGATATGCCCCCAGTGGTAGTGCATAGACTGGTGGTATGCAGGTAAATAAAATAAAATCAAAATCATTTAGTTTTCTAACTTTCATGGGTTTAAAGTTTTAAATAAATATGCAATCGTATTTAATTTTCAATATAATGTTCTTACAGGTGACAACACAAAGTGGAGATGAAAGTTGAGAGGGTGATAATGCATCATCGGACCCTGAGTAGTTGTATTGTTGATTTGTAATATGAAAACAGTTGGTTTTTATATGTAACATTTGTGGCACATAGTTGCCACCACACATTTTCATGTCCTAAAATTTCCTTGATTTCTCATTTTCCTTTTATGTATTTTATTGATTTCTGATGTTTCTTTTTTTGTCTTGATTTCTCGAGTGTGGTATACATAATTTATGAATAAATTGTTTGAATAGCACACTAAGAACATTTCCAAGGGTCTTATATTATTATTTTTATGTGTTTGGTTACGACTACTTTATTTCTCATGGTTATGAGGAATGAGAACATGGGGGAACACTCTTTAAATATGAAAAAACTAAATAAAGATAGTAAAATAGTTAAGAGTAAATTAGAATAAAAAAGTGAGTCACTTGTACTTTATGGATTTTCATGATGTTACTATGCATTGAATCTTATTGATTGACAATTGATGATATGGATTACTTCTTGTTTTTATCATTTAAGAAACTCTCAACCATTATAATAAGATAATTTTTTAAAGATGGTAGTAAAATTAATGACTAATGGTGAATGAATGGGGATTATTCCAATGTGGGACTTGGAAATACACAATAATAAAACTGGGTTTAACAATTTTTAATTTTAATGACAGACAGTGTGGGCTGGTCTAATATACAATCATGTTTTCCCTAGCCAGATCAAGATTTTCTTGGACAGTACTGTGGTTTTCTCTCATGAGTGGTTTTTTAAATATGTTTTCTGTGTATATCTGTTGTTTCCTAGCTGCATGAAGCTGATGGGACTTTGGAAGAACTAAGAGAGATGGTCATTCAGCAGTGCAGGTTCTCTCGCTTCTCTCTTTGACATGAGTTGTTTCAGTGATGATTTTGTTTTGGTTTTTTTATAGTAAAAATTAAATATGAATGCTATTGTCTTATTCAATTCCTTTCATCAATGGTTAAAAACCAATTAGATTTAAAGGGGATACATTTTGAAAAATCCTCTTTGGAGGGACTGCAAGAGGATTGATGCTCTCTTTTGATGCTTATATACTATGTATCTCTATGTTTATGGAAATGTTTTTAGTTCATGAATTATTAGATATTTTAATGTGTTTGGTGTCATGAATAAATTCGGATTTTAATTTTAACAAATGAAAATATCGTTCAACGTATTATAATTTTGTGTTTTCTCTCATATACTGATCAGACCTTTCCACTTTCATTGAATCAATATATGATGATGTATACAAGGGAGGGACAAGATCATATACTTCTCAATATAGTTTCAGGTATGATATGTGTATTCTATCTATTCTCACATATACATATCAATATAGTTTTGATACTTCCATTTCTTATTTTATAATTCAACTGGGACTTATACATATCACTATAGTTATGATACTTCTATTTCTTATTTTATAATTCAATTGGGGCTTAGAGGTACACGTAGACCCCTTATAATGTCTTTAACTACTAGAGAATCATATTGGGGGTGATCAAATTCTCAAATGCATTCTCTTGCAGTGTGATTTTTATATAGGGAATTAGAGGTTCTATATGTGTTTCTATTGGGAATTAGAGGTTCTATATAAGTTTTCATATGTTGATTATAGTGGTAGAAGTGAATGTTTTTCATAAAATTATATATTTTATAATAGTCAATTAGTTGAGTGAATGTGATATGGGATTCATCATATCAGATTTTACCACTCAATATTATAGTTGGGTTAGGTTTTATAGAAAATAAAAATCCTCCTATCATATGGTGTTATTTTATAGGAAGGAAAACTATTAAGAAATTGATTATGGGTTAGGGAAGATTTCAACCAAAAGGTTTATTATCAGTTGGGAAAAATGCCTTCCAAGGGATGTGATTTTTAATTAATTATTGTGGGATTCTAACCAATAGAATCATTATGGATTGTGTGAGAATATCATTGAAATATTGATTATAGTTTGGGGAGATCCCAACTGAGATATTCATTATTGATTAGGTGATATTCCATGTGATGAATTTATTTTTTTAGAAGATATTTAAACCATGTTATTGTTACCTGTGAATAGAGATGGTGAAAAAAGTTGGAATTGAATGTTGTTCATGAAGTTATATGTTTTAGAAGTTTCATAGAAGAGTATCTAATTATTTTCTAGAAGTAAATTGAATACCCACAAATTGTTGAATAACAGGAAGTCTTTCTTGATGTGGTTTTTTGAAAGTAGATAAGACAGTTGTATGCTCCATAATATAAGATATTTTTTGAATGATGTTTATGAGGATATTATGAAGATGAAAATGGATGTTACAATTTTTAAGGCATGTCATATTTTCAAAACATGGTTATATTCTTAAAAAATTGGCTGATGAAATATTCTTAAGATATTGATACAGAGACTAGTGTGTTTCTAGGTGTGTGCTGCTTGGTAGTGGTCTAGATGGGAGTGGTTGGGGCTTGCATGTGTTGTAAAAAGTGGGCAATATATATAATAATTGTTTGGATGTTATTACCCTTCTTTGTGTTCACTTATTGGAATATATGGAATTATTTTAGGGTTTAGTGGTAAGGTAGGGTATTTGGTATTTTAGGTATTTCTGTCTTCACTTCTTGGATGCTATTATCCTTATTTGTGTCACTGATTTTGGCATTGCATTGCTTTCATGGCTTTGTTTTCATGTATTATAATTGTTCTCTCTGTTATATCTGGTTTGATTTGGTTTTCAGGGCAGTGGGGCAACAGAATCAATTTTTTTTTTCTGGGCAGCTTTTAGTGGCGGTTTTAACCGCCGCGAAATGTAAGTTGGTGGCGGTTTAAACCGCCGCTACATGTTAAAAACCTCCGCTTAACTTAAAGTTTATTTTAGGTTTAGCGGGGGTTATAACTGCTGCGAAATAGTCACACTGTGGCTGACTCATCCCGCGGCAGTTTTCCTGGCATTAGCGGCGGTTTTACGGCCGCTGGATTTGAGTTTATTCGCGGCGATTATAACCGCCGCTAAAACGGCCGCAAAATTAGATAGTTATGATCCTTTCCATAATCCACCGCTAAAGGAAAATAACCGCCGTGAAAAGATTGGCGACACCGTATTAGGCGGCGGTTTCCAGAAACCGCTGCCACACCATTTAGTGTCGGTTTTAACCGCCGCTAAACGACGATTCTATTGTAGATTATTAGTTATATTAGTAATTATTAATTGTATAATACTTAATTAGTCAATTAGTAATATAATTATTAATTATAATTGTTAATTACTAATATAAAATAATTAATTAGTTAATTTGTAATAAAATTATATAATAATTAATTAGTTAATTAGTAATAAAATTATATAATAATTAATTAGTTAATTATTAATATAATTATTAAATATACAATAATTAATTAATAATATAATTATTAATTATAATGATTAATTATAGTTATTAATTATTAATAATATACTAATTAAGTAGTTAATTATTAATATAATTTTTAATTATAATTAGTAATATAATTACTAATTATAATTAGTAATTAGTAATTATATAATATTTAATTAGTTAATTAGTAGTATAATTATTCATTATAATTATTCATTATAATTATAATTTTTTAATTTTTAATTATATATTTATTAATTATAATTAGTAATATAATTAGTAATTATAATTAGTAATATAATTATTAATTATAATTAGTAATTATTAATTGTATAATTATTAATTAATTAATTACCAATATAATTATTAATTATTAAAAATTAATTATATAATAATCAATTAGTTAATTTATAAAATAATTTTTAATTATAATTTTTAATTATATAATAATTAATTATTTAATTAGTAATATAATTAATAATTATTATATAATTAATAATTATAATACTAATTAACTAATTAATTATTAACTGATTAATTATTAATTGTTAATAACTAATAATTATAATGAATAATTATAATTATTTATTATATTACTAATTTACTAATTAACTGATGATTTATTATATAATTAATAATTATATTCCAAATTAAATAATTAATTATTGAATAATTAATAATTATATTACTAATTAATTTTTATATAATTAATAATAATATTACTAATTAATTATTATATAATTAATAATGATATTATCAATTAGTTATAATATAATTAATAATGATATTACTAATTAACTAATAATTATATAATTAATAATTATATTACTAATTAACTAATTAATTATTAACAATTTCTTAGATGTTTAATCCATGTTTTAATTCTTATTTATATTGGTTTTATAGTTTTTATTTTATAGCCTTTCAAATACATGAACTTGAAGCATTTTTAAGTTTCAAGTTGGTGGTTTTGAATGTTTATAAATTATTTTTCATCAACATTTTTTATGATTTTTTTTACTTTAAAATATTTATTCTATGTTTAATCCCTATTTTAAGTTTCATTTATATTGGTTGTATAGTTTTTATTTTATAGTCTTTCAAAGACACGTACTTCAAACATTTTTAAGTTTCAAGTTGGTGGTTTTGAAAGCTTATAAATTATTATTCAACAACATTTTTTACGAAATTATTTTTATTTTAAACAATATCATAAAAGTTGAATCTATGTTTTAAGTTTCATTTATATTGGTCTTATAGTTTGTAATTTATAGTCTTTCAAAGTCATGTACTCGAAACAGAATCCCACATCAGAAATGCAGAATGTTCTATGCAGGAAAGGGATAATCTGAATCCCACATCAGAAATGCAGAATGATTTCCAGGGCCATCCCTCTTATAAATGAGATCCCTAGATGTGGGTTTCTATTAGAATCCAGGCTACTGTAATGGCAGTACTTCTTGATATTAAATAGCAAATAAATTCTGTTTATTTTTTTGTTTTCTTTATATATATATATATATAAACAAAACAACACAAAAATAAAAATAAAAATAAAAAAGTTTAAAAATAAAAAAAGTTAAAAAATAAAAACTTTCTGTAGGATACGTGAATGAGGTTCACACATCATTCATAATGTTTAAAAAGGATGCATGGACCTCGTTCATGCTTCCTGGTGAGGCGAGATACGTGAATGAGGTTCACACATCTTTTATCACATTTGCGTAGGATGCCTTAACCTCATTCACGCATCTCTCCATGCTAAAGATGTGTGAATGGGGGTTCACACATCTTGAGACCCATTTCTAAAATTATTGGTAACCCTACCACTTTTATATATTTCTTAAAAAAACCCCATTTATAAAAAAACCCTCCAGGGGGGTGGGGGTGTCCAGGGGGTGGGGTGGTGTCCAGGGGGCTGGGGGTCTAGGGGGATGGGGGGTTGTCCAAGGAGGAAGGGGTGTCCGAGGTGGTGGGGGGGGGGCTGTCTAGGGTGGTGGTTGTCCATGGGGGTGTGGGTGTCCAGGGGGTGGGGGGGGGGGGTGTCCAGGGGGGTAGGGGTGTCTAGGGGTGGGAGGGGGTGTCTAGGGGGGTTAGTGGGTTTGGGGGGGGGGGGGGCTATCTAGGTGGTGTGTTGTTTTGGGGGGGGGGGGGGGTCTAGGGGGGTGGGGGATGTCCAGGGGTGGGGGGCGGTCCATTGGGGTGGGTGTGTCAAGGGGGTGGTGAGGTTCCCAGGGGGGATGGAGGGGCTATCCAGGGGGTTGGGGGGCTATCCAAGGGGCTGTGGTGTCCAGGGGTGGTGGGGGGTGTCCAGGGGGTGGGGTGGGGGGGGGGGGGGGGCTGTCCAAGGGGGTTGGGGGTGTCCAGGGGGTGGGTAGTGTCCATGTGGGGTGGGAATGTAACACCCCGATATTTTATAAGATATATTATTTTTAATCTCTTTCATATCTTCTACTATACGCTACACCAATATTATCTTGCACTCGACACCGTATTAGTTTCCAGTATACACAACACTATTCTTGGCTCGTGTTACACACAATTTCAAGTTCGTTTTGTATAAATTATTCTACGCAACCTTAAGTATAGATTTTGTTTAATGTACAAATGAAATAAGTTTTGAATTATATTATACGCAACACCAAAGGAAGATTTCACTACACGCAACCCTGACCTAGCTTGCATTACACACAATAGCGACCTTCCTCGATAGTGTGTGTTGTAAACAATACCGAGTTTCACTAAACACCGATATATGATTATAATATTATCACGAACTATCTGTTATGAATAGTATTAACTAAATTTTTAATTTTATAACATTATTATTCATATTACTCATTTTCTAAAACATGGTATGAGAATAAAATAAATTTTTCAGGTAAAATAAGTATTTTTCAAAAAATGCAGTTTTACCACCTTTTGATGGCACACCCATAGTAAATCTAGTTTCTGACATTTTTATAAGTTCAATTTTACAAAATAAAATTATTCTTTGGAATCAGGATATAAAATTTTACCTTGAATAAAATTTTCATATTATTATGATAACTTTCATATTTTAATGAATAGTAAAAATATGCTATATTTTAATTAAAAACAACTTTTTTCATCGTAATAATTTATGTGGTTAAATTATAATATTGAATAGATTTAATGTATAAATAGAATATATTTTTTACATTTAATGTAATGTATGTCATTAGCATTGATTTTACATTGAATTCATAGGTTAAATCAATTCAATCTTTTGCAATGTTTTAAACTAAAACCCGTTTTCTTTAGACAACAGGATTAATTTTAATTTGATTTCTGGAACTTCTGTGTATTGAATTTGGAAAAATGGATTCCATATTTGGAATCAGTGGTTCCAAATTATATTAATATACTACTTTTTATTTTTGGGCATTATGAATAGTAACTACGGTAAATTTTATTTACCATAATAAAAGGTAAATCGGGTAATTAAAGGTAAATATAATATTATAAAATTACCCTAACACTTGTCTTAATAAAATTGGACTATTATATTTCGTCCTAAGTCATATTTTGGTCGAAATTGAATCTATTAGAACCCACTTGGTGGTGATTAAGACCTTTATTTTATTTTATTTAAAGGAAAGTGAAAAATGTCTCACTCAACCTTTAATAATTAATGTATTTTTAATATAAGGTTTTGCAAAATATAAATTCGGTTATAAATACTCATTTGAAAGATAAAATGTTTTTCTTTATCATGGTAATTTATTTGTAAATTTTAAGAGTTATTTAATTAACTTATTATTTTATACATTAATGATTCAGAAATTATTAATTTAGTAAAAACTTAATAATATTGTTTTTATTGAAACAGGAATACATATTAAAGGGCTCAAAAACCTGACCAAAAATTATTGGCAGTGTATATATACACCATAAGCATTAAATAACCTAATATATGACCATTTAGAGTCTTATAAAAGTGATTATGACACCTATATTATTTTATTTTATACGATGTCAAATTTGTCAACTTCATAATTTAATAAATATAACATTTTAAAATTTGGGTTTTTAGAAGATAAATCTGACTAAATATATTATTATGGTTATAATATTATCACGAACTATCTGTTATGAATAGTATTAACTAAATTTTAAATTTTATAACATTATTATTCATATTACTCATTTTCTAAAACATGGTATGAGAATAAAATAAATTTTTCGGGTAAAATAAGTATTTTTCAAAAAATGCAGTTTTGCTGCCTTTTGATGTCGCACCCACAATAAATCTAGTTTTTGACATGTTTATAAGTTCAATTTTACAAAATAAAATTATTCTTTGGAATCAGGATATAAAATTTTACCTTGTATAAAATTTTCATATTATTCTATTAACTTTCATATTTTAATGAATAGTAAAAACACGCTATATTTTAATTAAAAACAAATTTTTTCATCGTAATACTTTATGTGGTTAAATTATAATATTGAATGGTTTTAAAATATAAATAGAATATATTTTTATCATTTAATTTAATGTATGTCATTAGCATTGATTTTACATTGAATTCAAAGGTTAAATCAATTCAATCTTTTGCAATGTTTTAAAATAAAACCCGTTTTCTTTCGACAACGGGATTAATTTTAATTTAATTTCTGAAACTTCTGTGTATTGAATTTGGAAAAATTGATTCCATATTTGGGATCAGTGGGTCCAAATTATATTAATATACTACTTTTTATTTTTGGGCATTATGAATAGTAACTACGGTAAATTTTATTTACCATAGTAAAAGGTAAATCGGGTAATTAAAGGTAAATATAATATTATAAAATTACCCTAACACTTGTCTTAATACAATTGGACTATTATATTTCGTCCTAAGTCATATTTTGGTCGAAATGGAATCCATTAGAACCCACTTGGAGGTGATTAAGACCTTTAGTTTATTTTATTTAAAGGAAAATAAAATATGTCTCACTCAAACATTAATAATTAATGTATTTTTAATATAAGGTTATATAGAATATAAATTATTTTATAAATACTCATTTTAAATATAAAATGTTTTTATTTATCATGGTAATTTATTTGTAATTTTTAAGAGTTATTTAATTACCTTATTAGTTTATACATTAATGATGTAGAAATTATTTATTTAGTAAAACATTAATAATATTGTTTTTATTGAAATAGTAATACATATTAAAGGGCTCAAAAACATGACCAAAACTTATTGGTAGTGTATATATACACCATAAGCATTCAATGACCGAATATATGACAATTGTGAGTCTTATAAAAGTGATTATGACACTTATATTATTTTATTTTATATGATGTCAAAGTTGTCACCTTCATAATTTAATAAATATAACATTTTAAAATTTGGGTTTTAAAAGATAAATCGGAATAAATGTATTATTATGAAATATATAAGATTTATATTCATCCTAGTGTTTTATTTCTAATTTTTATGAAACAAATAAGTATATTTAAAAATTATACAAAAATGTTGTAGTAATTATTTTATTAAGAGAAATATCAAATAAATGGGTTTACAAATAGTAAAATAAATATTATATGAACTATTTAATGTGCTCCACTAATTTTATATATTAATATGACATTTTTGAAACATATTAAATATTTTATTTTGAATATATCCTCTGTGTGGATTTTATTTAAATTCAAATAAATAAATAGTGTCAAAATTGACACTATTGTTATTTTATAAAAATAACATATTATTAAATTTTTTAATAATGAAAAAAATATTTAAAAATTGTAAATTGAAATTTATATAGTCTAAAATATCATAAATTATCTAATTATGGATCATTCACAGCACATAAGTAATTATTTATAACAATTTAATATTTAGAATCTTATTACCACAAATAAAATTTAATATATTAAATAAGGATAAATCAAGTTGATAATGTTTAAAATAAATTCCATACATGTCTAAATATTATTGGTTGATGGTATTACAACCCTATCTCATCTAATATTTGAATAGGAGTCATTTTTTGAGGTTTTTAAGTGGGGTTAGATTTATTATAAATTAATATTTTTAAGATTTTCAAAGGTGCCCCTCTCCTCCCTTATAAAAGGGCACCTCCTCCCTCTCATATTTACACAACTTTGAGCCTTAAATCTCGGATAACCCCTGACCATTTCCCTTCTCAAATTACCTAGAAATATTCTTGAGGTCCTGGTCTTCTTCAAAGACCAATTTTAGTGCCCTAAGAAGAGGTTTCAAAGAGGCGTGTCGAAGAAGAGGTAATATCCGTTACCGATTCTTTCAAATTTATTTATTCTTCTACTTCCTCTTATTTAGTTGTTTAATTATGAAGTAATAACATCAGTATCACTCATATACTGGTATGTTATTATAAATATGAAACAACCCTATTTCACCTTCTATCCATCCTACGGAAAAGGAAATCACCGCGCGTGCGTACGTACGAAATACCATCTCAACGCTGTGGTGTAATCTGTTTTCGAACACTACATTACTAGGATGGGTATAAGGGTGTAAATAAATAACTATATAAGATTATTGTAAAGTGATATTGATTATGAAATATTATACATACACTTCAATACAATTCCACGATCATGGGAATGATATCACCGCTCGTGCATATGTACGGACTACCGTCTCCACGATGCGATGAGATTCATTCTCAATGATTAACCATTCATTAATTATTATAAAGTATATATAATAAGTAATCATGAAATATATGACATAATAATGATACTGGATTTATGTATATATATATGTATGTCATCTACTTAATTCCATTCAATTCAATAAGGAAACGAAAATAGCGTTCATGCGTACGTACGACCTACCATATCCATGAACGATGTATTTCTTTCCATTTATCGATCTATTATATATATGTTTATTATGAATATATATTGTATATAAATCATGTTTTAAATTCTGTGTAAAGACCCGTAAAATTCAAGGGAATTTTTTTTTCTTAATTTTTTTGGGATTTTACAAGAACGCAGTTTATGACGGCACCTGATTCCGAGGCCCAGTGTGCCCGAAATCATTTTTTCCAAAGTTTAGCTCAGGTACATTCAGTGAACAAACGAGAAGTTTTTCCTAACTTTTGAACCGGTGCTCAAAATCGAAATCTGAGGACACCGATGGAATCGCAGTGCCAGTATTTTCTTAGAAACACTTTTTCCGGAGTTGCGTTTGCTCGGGTGGAGTTTTACTTAATTGGGTTAACTAAAGAATAAAATAAAATACTATGCAACATGTTTTATTTTTATTGAAGGAATTGTTAACCTAAGCTAAGTGGTTGAGTGGGACCCACATCCTAACTAATCCACTAGGTAGGAAATTATTGGGGTGGGGCCCACACAAGCCCCACCCTTTCAACTTCCTCAACCCCTATTAATTAAGGTAACTTACCCGCACCCCCTTTTTTTAAATAATTTCAACTTGTGCGTTTAATTAAATATTAAACGCCTCTATTAATTGGGTGGTTTAAAAGTTGAAATTAATTCAATTAATTGATTGATTCATTTTTTGAATTTCAAAGACGTTGGCTTGTGTGTTAATAAAATAAGATAAGTATTATTTTATTAAAGGGTTCGTTGTGCGTGAAGGCTTGGGAGAAATTGATCAAGGTCTTGAAGTTCTCCTTCCTTGACAAAGAACGCAAAGAACGTGAAGAACAACGAACTCTGACGAAGGTCGACAAGAACGCCGGATCCTCGGAGATCGACGATGCGACGCCGACAAATCTTTTCTCCGCGACGCGGCGATCCTCCTCTCGCGATGCCTCCTTCCGGGATGTGCAATCCCGCGACGAGCCTTCGTTCATCTACGCATGAGGTAGGGGATTATTTTTATTGTTTGTTCGTGATTACTTCCGCCGCCATTCTTCATTTCAATTTGGGCCGCCTGTTATCGCAATAACGGGAGGAGGTCAGACCGCACGAACACGGCCGACCCACCTCTCCCATTGATTGTTTGATATTGTTTGCGGCACGAGCAAGGCAACGCGGTGCCGAAGCACTGTTCGGGAAATATGAAAGGAAGGGCGGAGAATCGTGGCGCCGTTGAAGATGAACTAAACCGCGGCACCGTCGTGCCACACCGGAGAACCACAAAGGCACTGTGGCCGGAGCGGGGTCGCGACGGAGGGGCGCTGCGCCATCGCGCCGCGCTGGACGGACCAAGGCCGCGGTGAATCTGGGAACGGCGGCCGGTTTCCGGCCACCAGCGTCGGAGCAGGGGGACGGGACCACCCCGGTCCCGTGGCGGCAGCAGCCGGCCGACCGGTGTGGGCCGGCCGGTCAGGGGGAAGTGTCGGGCGTCATAACCCCCGACTGGCCAGCAGGAGCGGCCCCCCACATGGGGGCCGCTGTTTCACAACGCGTGGGGGCAACGCCCCCCCTCCTCATCGCTCGGCCATTACGGCCGAGCCGCCTGGCCATGCTGGCCAGGCTGAGCCGCCCGGCCATGCTGTCCAGGCTGAGCCGCCTGGCCATGTTGGCCAGGCTGAGCTGCCAGGCCAGGCTGCGCCCACCGGGCCGGGCTGTGCCCTAATGGGCCGGACCCGGACCCGGGTCGGGTCGACCCGGTTCGGGCCGACCCAGGGGGTATCGGGCCGGGTCGGACCGGGCCCGAACCCCCTATTCCCGGACCTCTTTCGGTCTTTTGCCCATAACATGGGCTGAGGACCTTCGATCGATGCACCGTTAGCTGCGATGCGATCATTGGATCGAGACGGTCGTTTTGGTATATTACACTCATGGTTTTGAAGAACTTTGGGTTCATCCGGGTTGGTTCATACACGAAACCAACCAGGCCCTCGGAGCGGAAACACTTATAACATGAGCTCCGGACGTCCGATTGATGTGCTGTCGACTTTGATGGATTATTCTTAGTGAGACAAACCTTTTGGATTACTCCGCTCGAGGTTTGGATGCAGTTGGAGTATAGTCGGGTTGGTTTTGACTTAAAAAGCAACAGGACCCCTGAGACAAAAAAGACAATAACTCTCAGATCGGGCGTCCGATTGACGCACCGTCTATGACGTTGAGTTCCTGTTGACGATACGGAACTTTTGGATACATCAAATCTGGGCTTCGTGTCAGTTGATGTATCAGACCCTCGGCTCGTGGAGCAGACCCTCTCGAACGAGTTTGCTGTGTGCGGGAACCCTAGAGCTGGCTGCGACTGCGACGACGATGACGACTGTACAGAAATCCTCCGTGGATTCGACGATGACGACTACAACATTCAGCGATCCTACTTGGATCAATGCTACCAATCCTGTGTGGGTCAGATCCTATGTGGGTCAGTGCTCAGCGGTCCTGTGTGGGCCAGCGCCCACTGATCCTGTGTGGGTCAGATCCTGTGTGGGTCATTGCGGGGGTTAGTACCTATCGATCCTTTGTGGGTCATTGCGGGGGTTAGTACCTAACGATCCTGTGTGGGTCCAACGGATTAGATTAATTAGTGGCTACATCTGATCATATCTATCATCTTTCGAAGAAGTATACCTGTGTGAGCTGAATCTTGACTTTCAATCATTATCTTCGATATGATTGATTTGCTTTCCTGTGTGGATTGTGTTGTGCTATCCTATGTGGACGTGATCGAACTTGGGATTGGATGTTAGGGACGAACTTGAATTGATGACTTATTTATATGTATGGGAATATACCTAAGTAGTGTCGGATGTTACTTCGTGATTGTATCTTTCCTTTGTGGATTATCCTTTGTGGATTCTGGGAGACCTTCGGGGGTCTCGGGGTCCCTACTGAGTAGCTTATACTCAGACCTGCACGGGCTATGCCCGCACTACGTTGTGTTGGTTGCAGACGACGGACAACGCCGATCGTGGTTGAGGCTTGCAGAGTAGGTCGGTACCTGGAGGTGGACCACTGGGCGGGACGTACTCGGAGAGGACGGCTGGACCGAGGAGCTATGGAGGCTATCTGTACCCACCCTTCAGGTGGGACTTTCATTGGATGGCTCGACGTTGCGGCTTTAATTTTTAGTTGTTGTACTCCATTTTTCAGTTGTACTTTACTTTCAGTTTGGGTTTGTATACTGGCCCACTTACTTTTCCGCACTTACTATTGTACCCAGTTTTAACTTAGTGTTTACTTCCGCTTTCTTACTATGTGTGTTTGTTTACATTACTAGGAAATGACTTCCTTTTTTATCGGGAATCACACCTTGGTTCTAGTCGCCAGCCCCTGGCCTATGGAAGGTGGTCTTGGGGTAGTCACGGCACGGGCCCCGAGGACGGGTCGTGAGAAATTGGTATCAAAGTATTTCGGTTCTACCGCAGAACTCAGGACTCTGATCTTTTTCTATGTGAAGAAATAGTGTTAAGAGTATTAAGTGTGGTTATTAGTTCAAGGAGTCCAGTGTTGGTGCGGCGGACGACGTATCCGTACACCAGGACCCTGACTTCTGATTTCCGACTTAATGCACAGAAACATTGATTGCATGTGTGTTTCATGTTTTCTTTGTGATTACTTTGTGTCAGCTCACCAGGTATACTGTTTGACCATGGTGCACCTGTTTCTTTTCAGGATGGCCCCATGACAGTATCCAGATAGGGTTCCGAGCGTTGTGCGTGACGACATCCCACCGAGCGATGAGGCCTCGGTATAGGGCCCTTTGACAGCAGAGGCACCGGCGGTACCTCTACCCGCCGAGCCATCGATGCTACCATCCCCAACCGCTGACAGTGCACGTCGCCTTACTGCACTGCATGAGTTTCAGCATCAGTGACTGCCCAGGTTCCACGGGGAGATGGACCCTCAGGTAGCCGAGGATTGGATGGAGGCAGTTGCACGAGTTTTCCATTTAGTAGGGACACCAGCAGACCACATGGTGATCCTTGCACCGAGTCTCCTGCATGCGGCAGTAGGCAGATGGTGGAGCTTGATGCTCCAGGTGCACGACGAGGCATCCCTCCTCTGGACGGACTTTGAGAGCCTCTTCCTCTTGGAGTTCTTCCCAGCCACCCTCTGTGCAGTGCGCATCCAGGAGCTACTACAGTTGCGGTAGGGCAGCTTAACGGTCTCCCAGTACTCGGTGAGATTTATCGATCCCTCACGCTATTCGACGAACATGGTACGAGACCCATTCTTCCCGGCCCGGACCTTCGAGCAGGGATTGAAGTATGATATCAGGGAATCGTTGATTTCCCTCAGCATTCTGACACAGGCATGGGTACTGGAGTGAGCCCTTCTCATCGAGAGCTTTCTTGCTGAGTCTACACCAGCAGCGAGACCTACCGCGGGGCGGCACGTAGCAGAGTCTTCTGCAGCTGGCAGTCGATGGATGACACATGGGTCCAGCCGGACTAGACCCTCAGCCGGACGACCTCAGGACACTGGCTTAGAGGTGTGGGGCACACAGCACAGAGCCAGTCTTTCGAGAGGCAGATAGTGCTACGCATGCGGCGGGCATGGCCACATGGCTCGTGACTGCCCGACCCGCCATGCGGAGGAGAAGCAGACGGTTGAGGGGCCACCCAGGTAGAGGCAGAGGGTCGACCGTGGAGGTCTGCAGGGAGCAGGCAGACGAGGAAGAGGAGCTGACCGAGTAGCAGGTGGTGGGGGACGCTTTGAGGCTCTACCACCACCACCACCAGGAGGTCCACCGCGACCACAGGGAGCTGGCGGGCAGAGACATGCACAGCTTCAGGAAGAGGAGGCCTACAACCACGACGCGCCTGAGATGATTCGAGGTAATATCTATGTCTATTCCACCCTTTCTGCAGTTCTTATAGACACAGGAGCGAGTCATTCTTTCATAGCCGCTGCCCTTGTTCGGAGCTCGGAGATTCTGATGGAGCCGTTGGCTCGATCCTTACGGCTAGAGACTCCTACGGGAGCAGACTCGACGATTATGCACTGTTGCTGGCAGTGTGACCTTACTCTAGGAGGCGATAACTTTGGCTGAGATCTTCTTGTAGCGGCGTCGAGGCCTTACGACTTCATCTTGGGAATGGATTGGTTATCTACAGTCCATGCTCAGATTGAATGTATTAGGCGTAAGGTGCGGTGTGTACGCACCGACGGGAGCAAGTTCACCTTCACCGGTGAGAAGGGAGCCTTCGCAGCACAGGATGGACTCTCATAGAGGAGAGGACATCCCATCACCCATTAGTTGGCTAGCCTCATCCTAGGAGCAGTTGACGTGCGAAGTCCTGGTTTTCCTGCAGTGGTGGATCAGTATGTGGACGTTTTCCCCGAGGACGTTCCAGGACTACCTTTTCACAGAGAGGTAGACTTTTATATTGATCTGTACCCTGGTACAACCCCGATATCCACCCCAGCATATTGGATGGCTCCCGCCGAGCTTCGAGAGATACGAGTAAAGTTGGAGGACTTTCATGGAAAGGGATTAATCTGACCTAGTGTTTCACCCTGGGCTTCCCCGATATTGTTCGCCAAGAAGGCGGACGGGAGCTTGCGACATTGTGTCGACTATCGTCGCCTGAACCAGGTGACAGTGAGGAACAAGTATCCGCTACTGAGGATTGACGACCTCTTCGATCAGATCAAGGGAGTACGATGTTTCTTGAAGATAGACCTTAGGTCAGGCTATCATCAGCTCAGAGTTCGGGACGAGGACGTGTAGAAGATGGACATCAGATTTCGGTATAGCCACTATGAGTTCTTGGTTATGCCATTCGGCGTAACCAATGCTCCAGCAGTGTTCATGGGCCTCATGAATAGGATATTTCAGCCTTACCTCAATCGATTTTTCGTGGTCTCTTTTGACGACATTTTGATATACTCGACGACTGAGGAGGAGCAGGCCTACCACTTGCGGGTTGCACTGGACACACTCTGAGAGCACCAAATTTATGGTAAGATCTCGAAGTTTCAGTTCTAGATACACGATGTCCACTTCTTGGGACACGTCATCTCTGAGGCGGGAGTTGCGGTGGATCCTACGAAGATCGAGGCAGTGCTAGCTTGGGAGCCACCCAGGAGCGTGACGAAGGTGCGGAGTTTTTGGGACTAGCGGGATACTACCGGAGATTTGTGCCTGACTTCTCCAGAGTTGTGGAACCACTCTCAGATTTGACGAAGAAGGGGAAACCCTTTGTGTGGTCAGACAGATGTCAGCAGAGATTCTAGGAGCTGAGACAGAGATTGACCAGTGCACCTCTCTTGAGGATACCGGAGGAGGGAGTTGGGTACGTAGTTTACTGCGATGCATCAGGGACTGGACTCAGATGTGTCCTGATGTAGGAGCGGGTCATGATCGACTATGGATCATGAAAGTTGAGGCAACATGAGAAGAACTACGCTACCCATGACTTGGAGTTAGCAGCAGTGGTCTTCGCTATGAAGATGTGGTGACACTATCTGATGGGAGAGTGATTTACAGTATATTCTGACCATCAGAGTCTCAGGTACATCTTCTCGTAGAAGGACCTGAACCTGAGACAACGATGATGGATTGAGTTCCTCCAGGACTATGACTTTGAGATAGTTTATACTCATGGAAAGGGGAACGTAGTAGCCGATGATCTCAGCATAAGGACGGGCATTCAGCTATTTGGGGAGGCGACAGAGCAGCTAGCCACTTTGTGGATATCCTTAATGGATAGAGAAGGAGCAGCCTTTCTTCAGTCACTCACAGTCACTCCTCCACTACTGCAGCGGGTCAGAGAGGCAAAGCGTGGGGACGCCAACTGTGAGACGCGACATGCACAGATATCCTCAGGACATGAACCTGATTATTTATATTTAGGAGGAGATCACGATGTCCTTTTCAGAGGACGTACCTTGGTACCAGTTGCTTTACGAGAGGAGGTGCTGAGAGAGTTTTAAACTTCCCCTTTGTAGGTACATCCTGGAGTGGCGAAGATGTACCAGGATCTCAGATGACAGCACTGGTGACCGGGCATGAAGAAGGTTGTGGCAGAGTTCGTTTCTTGATGCCTCACCTGCCAGCAGGTGAAGGCAGAGCACCAGGTACCAGAAGTCTTGGTACAACCCTTGGAGGTCCCGGAGTTGAAGTGGGACGACATATCTATGGACTTCGTGACTGGACTTCCACGCACTTCCAGAGGTCACGACTCCATTTGGGTGATTATCAACCGACTCACCAAGTCTGGTCACTTCTTACCCATCAGAGAGCAGGGCTTAGTGGAGAGCATGGGATGTATCTACGTTCAGGAGATTGTACGACTTCATGGTGTGTCATTATCTATCATCTCCGATTGGGATATTATCTTTACTTCCTGGATTTGGAAGGGGTCTCAGGAGGCATTCAGGACGTAGCTACGTCTGAGCACTGCCTTTCACCCCCAGATAGATGGTCAGACGGAGAGGACCATTCAGACTCTCGAGGACATGCTCCGCGCATGTGTCCTCAACTTTGGTCGCAGCTGGGAGGACCACCTACCCTTGGTGGAGTTCGTATACAACAACAACTACCACTCCACCATCGAGATGGCACCATACGAAGCATTGTACGACCGACCTTGTAGATCACCGCTCTGCTGGATAGACCTTGGGGAGTCAGCACTTGTGGGACCGGAGATGGTCCAGGCCACGACAAAGAAGGTCCAGGTCATCCAGGAGATGATGAGGATAGCTTAGAGCCGGCAGAAGTCTTATGCCGACAGGAGGCGGAGGCCACTGGAGTTCGAGGATGAAGACCACGTCTTCTTGCGGGTCTCACCTTGACGTGGATTACGGAGATTTGGCCAAGGGGGCAAGTTGTCTCCATGCTTCATCAGACCATTCCAGGTCCTCAGCAGGATTGGTGAGGTGGCTTATCGCCTGGCTCTACCACCTCAGTTGCACCGGGTGCACGACGTCTTCCATGTATCTCAGATGAGGAGATAAGTGCATGACCCGACACATATCATTGACCACGGGGATATGGACATTGATGATGGGGAAACATTTACGGAGGTCCCGGTGGAGATTGAGGATCGACAGGAGCGGGTCCTATGTGGACGGTAGATTCCTCTGGTGCGCATCAGATGGCAGCATGAGAACCTCCAGGAGAGCACTTGGGAGCGGGAGGCTCAGATGCGTGCTCAGTACCCACATTTGTTCCCCTAGTTTATGATGTATCTTTATAGGGATGTAAATCCCTGAGGTGGGAGTAATGTAAACACCTGAAAATTTCAAGGAATTTTTTTTTCTTAATTTTCATTGGGATTTTACAAGAACGCAGTTTCTGATCGCACTTGATTCCGAGGCCCGGTGTGCTCGGAATCATTTTTTCCAAAGTTTAGCTCGGGTACGTTCAGTGAACGAACGACCGGGTTTTCTTAACTTTTGAACCAGTGCTAGAAATCAAAATCTGAGGACACCGATGGAATCGCAGCGCCGGTATTTGCTTAGAAACACCTTTTCCGGAGTTGTGTTTGCTCGGGTGGAGTTTTACTTAATTGGGTTAACTAAAGAATAAAATAAAATATTGTGCAACATGTTTTATTTTTATTCAAGGAAGTTTTAACCTAATCTAAGTGGTTGAGTGGGACCCACATCCTAACTAATCCACTAGGTAGGATATTAGTGGGGTGGGGCCCACACGATCCCCACCATTTAAACTTCCTCAACCCCTATTAATTAAGGTAACACACCCACACCCCCCCTTTTTGTAAATAATGTCAAATCGTGCATTTAATTAAATATTAAACGCCTCTATTAACTGGGCGGTTTAAACGTTGAAATTAATTCAATTAATTGATTGATTCATTTTTTGAATTTCAAAGACGTTGGCTTGTGTGTTAATAAAATAAGACAAGTCTTATTTTATTAAAGGGTTTGTTGTGCGTGAAGGCTTGGGAGAAATTTCTCAAGGTCTTGAAGTTCTCCTTCCTCGACGAAGAACGCGAAGAACGCCGACCTCCGACGAAGGTCGACAAGAACACCGGATCCTCTGAGATCGACGATGCGACACCGACGAATCTTTTCTCTGTGACGTGACGATCCTCCTCCCGCGATGCCTCCTTCTGCGACATGCAATCCTGCGATGAGCCTTCGTTCAACTACGCTCGAGGTAGGGGATTATTTTAATTGTTTGTTCCTTATTACTTCCACCACCATTCTTCATTTCAAATTGGGCCGTCTGTTATCGCAATAACGGGAGGAGGTCGGACCGCACGAACACGGACGACCCCCCTCTCCCCTTGGTTGTTTGATATTGTTTGCGGCACAAGCAAGGAAACGTGGTGTCGAAGCACCGCGTGAGAAATATTAAAGGAAGGGCGGAGAAGTGTGGCGCCGTCGCGCGGCCCCGTTGAAGACGAACTAAACCACGGTGCCGTTGCGCCGTGCCGGAGAACCACAAAGGCACCGCGGCCGGAGCGGGGCCGCGGCAGAGGGGCACAGCGCCGTTGCGCGGCGCCGGACGGACCAAGGCCGCAGCGGAGCAGGGAACGACGGCTGGTTTCCGGCCGTCGACGTCAGAGCAGGGGGACGGGACCGCCCTGGTCCCGTGGCGGCAGTAGCCGGCCGGCCGGTGCGGGCCGGCCGGTCAGGGGGAAGTGTCAGGTGTCGTAACCCCCGGCTGGCCAGCAGGAGTGGCCCCCCACATGGGGGCCGCGGTTTCACAACGCAAGGGGGAAGCCCCCACCTCATCACTCAGCCGTTACGGCCGAGCCGCCTGGCCCCGCTGGCCATGCCGAGCTGCCTGGCCACGCTGGCTAGGCCGAGCCGCCAGGCCGTGCCGCCGGGCCGGGCCGCGCCCAGGCCGGGCCGGGCCGCGCCGGCAGGGCCAGGCCATGCCCACTGGTCCGGGCCACGCCCTAATGGGCCGGACCCGGACACGGGTCGGGTTGACCCGGTTCGGACCGACCAAGGGGGTATCGGGCCGGGTCGGACCGGGCCCGAACCCCTATTCCCGGACCTCTTTCGGTCTTTTTCCCATAACTTGGGCTGCGGACCTCCGATCGATGCACCGTCAGCTGCGATGTGATCTTTGGATCGAGATGGTCATTTCAGTATATTACACTCAAGGTTTCGAAGAACTTTGGGTTCGACCGGGTTGGTTCGTACACGAAACCAACCGGGCCCTCGGAGCGGAAACACTTATAACTTGAGCTCCAGACGTCTAATTGACGTGTCGTCGACTTTGATGGATTCCTCTTAGTGAGACTGACCTTTTGGCTTACTCTGGTAGAGGTTTGGACACAGTTGGAGTATGGTCGGGTTGGTTTTGACTTAAAAACCAACCGGGACCCTGGGACAAAAAAGCCAATAACTCTCAGACCGGGCGTCCGATTGACGCGCCGTCTGTGACGTTGAGTTCCTGTTGACGATACATAACTTTTGGATACATCAACTCTGGAATTCGTGTCAGTTGATGTATCAGCCACTCAGCTCGTGGAGCGGACTCTTCCGAACGAGCTTGCTGTGTGCGGGAACCGTAGAGCTGGCTGCGACTGCGACGACAATGACAACTGTACAAAAATCCTCCATGGATTCGACGACGACGACTACAACACTCAGCGATCCTACATGGATCAGTGCTACCGATCTTGTGTGGGTCAGATCCTCTGTGGGTCAGCGCTCAGCGGTTCTATGTGGGCCAGCACCTACCGATCCTTTGTGGGTCATTGCGGGGGTTATTACCTATCGTTACTTTGTGGGTCATTGTAGGGGTTAATACCTAATGATCCTATGTGGGTCTGACGGCTTAGATGAATCAGTGGCTACATCTGATCATATCTATCGTCTTACGAAGAAGTATACCTATGTGAGCTGAATCTTGACTTTCAATCATTATCTTTGATATGATTGACTTGCTTTCCGGTGTGGATTGTCTTGTGCTATCCTCTGTGGACGTGATCGAATTTGGGCTCAGATGTTGGGGCAGAACTGGAATTGATGACATAGGTATATGTATGGTTATATACCTAAGTAGTGTCGGATTTTACTTCATGATTGTATCTTTCCTTTGTGGATTATCCTTTGTGGATTCGGGGAGACCTTCGGGGGTCTCGGGTCCCTACTGAGTAGCTTATACTCACCCCTACACGGGCTATGCTCGCACTACGTTGTATTGGTTGCAGATGACAGACAGTGCTGATCGTGGTTGAGGTTGCGGAGAAGGTCAATACCTGGAGGTGGACCATTGGGCGGGACGTACTCGGAGCAGACGGCTGGACCGAGGAGCTGTGGAGGCTATCTGTACCCACCCCTCAGGTGGGACTTTCAGTGGGCGACTCGATGTTGCGGCTTTACTTTTTAGTTGTTGTACTCCCTTTTTCAGTTGTACTTTACTTTCAGTTTGGGTTTGTATACTGTCCCACTTACTTTTCCGCACTTACTATTGTACCCAGTTTTTACTTAGTGTTTACTTTCGCTTGCTTACTCGGTGTTTTTGTTTACTTTACTAGGCAATGCCTTCCCTTTTTATCGGGAATCATGCCTTGGTGCTAGTCGCCAGCCCCTGGCCTATGGAAGGCGGGCTTGGGGTAGTCACGACACGGGCCCCGAGGATGGGTCGTGACATTTTGGATGTAAGTAATCATGATATAAGTAATCATATGAATAATTAAAAGTTAAAACACGAATGAGAAATGAAACGATTTTACCCAAAACGCCACTTTAACATGAATTTACAATAGAATGGGTAATATAAAGTCATAAGTGAACCATATATGATATCATAACAATGAATATGATTCTGTAATAAGTCAATGACATTATTTAAATCCTTATACAGGAGGTTCTGATACATACAAAGCATATCAGATGTAAGTTAAGGGATAACTTTTCCAATCTCGTTTTTATCCGAGATTGTTTTATTCGTAAGTATTTACTGGGGTTATATTTATCATTCATGTCCCTATTTTATAAAATTGGTTTCATGTATGTTTAAAGTCCCTTTTACCCATTTTTGAATTTTACCACATGTTATGAATGGACTCTTACTTTTTTTACCACACAAGGAACTTTTTGACTTTTTCGAAAAAAGTACGAGGAGAATGTTATTTTTTTAACTTATACGGCATGAATGGATTTTTACGGTTTCATAATGCCTCATTTTTATGAAGCTTACTTGAAAATATTTTATGACTATTTTCAACAAAATACTTTTCATTTAAAATTCCATGGCATTTTTTGAAAAGAAAATGATTTTGAAGAAGAAATGATATTTTCCTCAAGAATTCATTTCAAGTGTTTTATCAAAACCATTTTCCATCTAAGATGAAATTATTTTCATATGTGTATGTTTCAAGTATAATGTATCTATGATTTACATGGTTTCACTTTTCTTATGATGAAATGATATCCATTTTTTTATATGGATTATGTTATGATGGGATGATGTTTATGAAACCCATTTTTATTCTTTGGGTTATGATGAATGATTTATGTTTATGTTGTGGCGCAAGTAAGAATGATTTCATTATGAGATGGGTGGGATCTATATATCCCTCCAATGCATTGGGAAATTATTTATATCTCATGATATAGAAATGGCTGGAATGGCAAGTTAAACCGGTTCAGTAATACAGGACTGGAACGAGGAGTGAACTCGATTCAGAAAGGGACTTTGTCCACTAAGATGGTCTTGGCAGCAATTCCTTGTATACTATGGAAATCATATCATGTGCTTAATGTTTTTCCACAATTAAAAGTTTTATTTATAAGCTATTTTATCATGATTGATGTTCTATTTTGATCTATGCCTTACGTACTTCCATGTTTTATGTCATTGCTCAAGATTTTTATGTTTAAACATTATGTTCATATTTTAATGTTCAAATGTATATGGTTTGTTTTATTTTGTCCATGCTTACCCTTACTGAGAATTTAAGATCACACTTTTTGTGTTTTATTTTCCCCAGGATATAAAGAAAGGTTTTAGGTAAGAAAAAATGGGGGAAGATCTTTATGGGAGTTGTTGAAGATATTTCACCACGATTAGAAGATTACGTTTCAAGTTTCCAAAGACACTAAACTATTATGGTCCTTGTGTGTCTATTTTTGTACTAAGTATTTCACAAAATTAATGTAATGTCCATGTACGTCAAGCTTTGGGTCTCTACAGGGAGGGCTTTCCATGGGGGTGTGGGGCTGTCGAAGGGGGTAGGGGGTGTCCAGGGGGTGGGGGCGGGGGGCTGTCCGGGGGGGGGGGTGTCCAAGGGGGTAGGGGTGTCCGGGGGGGGGGGGGGGTATCCAAGGGTGAGGGGCTGTACAGGGGGTTGGGGTGTTGTCCAAGGGGGTAGGGGGTGTCCAGGGGGTGGGTGGGGGGTGGGGGGGGGGGTGGGGTGTCTAGGGGGTGGGGTGGTGTACGTGGGGTTTGTGGGGCTGTCCAAGGGGGAAGGAGGTGTCCCGGGGGGGGGGGGGGGGTCTGTTTAGGGTGGGGGGGGGGGGGGGTTGTCCATGGGGGTAGGAGTGTCTAGGGGATTGGGGGTGTCCAGTGGTTAGGGGTGTCCAGGGGGTGGGAGGGGTATGTCCAGGGGTGGGGGGTGGGGTGTCCAGGGTGTAGGGGTTGTCCAAGGTGGTAGGGGGTGTCCAAGGGCGGTCGAGGGGGGGGGGGTCCAGGGGTTGGGGGCTGTCCACGAGGGTAGGGGGTGTCTGGGGGGGGGTGTCCAGGGGGTCGGGTGTCTGTGGGGGTGGTGGTTGTACGGGGTGGTGGGGGGTGTCTAGGGGGTGGGGTGGTGCCCACGGGGGATGGAGGGGCTATCCAAGGCGATAGGGGTGTCAGGGGGGGGGGGTGTCCAGGGGTGGGGTGTATAGGGGGACTATACATGGGTGGTGGGTGTGCATGGGAGTGGTGGTGTTCAGGGGGTGGTGGGGGTGTCCAGGGGGTGGTGGGGTGGTTCCCATGGGGGTGGAGGGGCTATCTAGGGGGTTGGGGGGACGTCTATGGGGGTAGGGGTGTCTGGGTGGGGGTGTGGTGGGGGGTGTCTAAGGGGTGGGGGTGTCCAGGGGGTGGGGTGGTGTCCAAGGGTGGTGGGGGGCTGTGTAGGGGGTTTGGGGGCTATCCAGGGGGCCGGGAGTGTCCTGGGGGGGGGGGGTGGGGGTGGGGTGGGGGTGTCTAGGTGTGGTGGGAGGGCTTTCCCGAGGATGTGGGGCTGGCCGAAGGGGGGTATGGGGTGTCCAGGGGGGCTTTCCAGGGGGTGGGGGTGGGTGGGGGGGGGGGCTGTCCATGGGGGTGGGGTGTCCATGGAGGTGGGGGTGTCCAGGGGGGTAGTGGGGCTGTTCAGGGGGTTGGGGGGCCTGTCCAAGGGGGTAGGGGTGACCGGGGGGTGGGGTGGCCGGTGTACAGGGGGTTGAGGGGATGTCCATGGTAGTAGGGGGTGTCCGTTGGGTGGGAGGGGGGGGGGGGTTGTTTAGTGGGTGGGGGCTTTCCAGGGGGCGGGGGTGTCCAGGGGGGTTGGGTGGTGTCCAGGGGGTGAGGTGGTGTCCATGGGGGGTGGGGCATTCAAGGGGGGTGGGGGGCTATCCAAGGGGGATGGGGGTGTCCGGGGGGGGGGGGTAGTGGGGGGGGGGTGTCTGTGGGGGTGGGGGTGTCCAAGGGGTGTGGGGGGGGGTGTCCATGGGTGAGGTGGTGTCTAGGGGGTGGGAGGGGCTGTCTGTGGTGGGTGGGGGGGGGGGTTTCCAAGGGGAAAGGGGGGTGTCTAGGGGGTTGGGGTGTCTGATGGGGGGCTATCTAGGGGTGTGGGGGCCTTTCTAAGGGGGTGGGGGTGTCCAGGAGGGGTGGGGTGTCAGGGGTGTCCAGGGGATGGGTGAATTTGTCACAGAAAATCATCAAGTCAAGTTGTATTATTTATAGATAAAGAAATAAAGATAATGTGACCTACCTGATCACATATACATTCAGGAACAACAATCATCAAACTTCAAATGTCAGTAATATCAGTAAAAATGTAATAGATAAATCTATCCCTCATCACCATCACTATCATCATCGACATTATCAGCCTCACCCCCTTCCTAGTCTTCATCGTAATCATCATCCCTAACCTCCTCAACACCCTCCTCCTCACCCACGTACTCCGTCTTGGCCTCCTGCTCTCCCTCCTCCTCCTCCTCGGCCTCCTTCTCGCCCTTCTCCTCCTCTGCCTCTCCCTCTTCCTCACCATCATCTCGACCACCGCTAGATCTACCACTTAGTGAATCATATATAGAACACATCAATGAAATATATTCATCACAATCTATGCTAGTCTTTGGTGGAATTCCCATCTCAGCCATGCGATGATTGTTGTCAATCACCTTTTTTCGTCGCCTCTCTTTAATTGTTGCATTTCCTGCATTTTAAAACAAATATGGAAGTAATTAGAAAAGGATAACTAACGTGTAACCCAAAACAACAAAATATATGAAAGAGAAAGGCGGATTCATGGATAATTTAACTATCTATTGTTTTAGGTGTTATTGAATGGATATATAATGAATTCAATTAATCGTACAAGATGTAATAAAAAAATTTAATTTTGAGTAGGATGGTTATTTACTAAGTGTCATCGGTCTATATATTATGAATGATTAGACTCTTAAGATAGTTAGAAATGATTATATTAACATATGAAAAAGGATAATATATCTACCAGATTCATAAAGGGTAAAAAACTTGTCAAAATTAAGGAAAAATTTATTTTATTTAGCCTAGGTAGATGTTGCGGGTTTCTATACATGTTTTCCTGAAGAATCCAAACAATTAAGTTAATTATCTAGTTAAATGTTAAAGGAGGGTCTTAGAGTTATACTAGTTTTATACATGGTCAATAAAGAATTGAAATGTTCAACAAGTTAGAAATGTTGGTTTCGTAGGGTTGAATATAGTTCAATTCCAAAATAAAAATAATTCAATTCAAATCAAATTGCAACAAATAAACATTGAAAAATCACATAACAGTTAGGTTGGATAAAACATATTTGTAATCAATATTAAATAAATTTGAATAGTACCAACCTTAACAACCCAAGTCTATCAAAACCATAAGAATTGAGAACATGGATGGATGATTCTATATATTTCTAACCAAAAATTCACATTCAAAGTCAACTCTGACAAATAAGCTATTTGAGTCATCAAAAGTAATAAATGGATCGTTTCCAATTGAAGTAGGGATATTTTCAATTCCATCATCACCATAATCCAAAATATATCTTGGAATTACTTCAATAATGACACCAAATTTAGTTCTAAGATAGTCTTTGACATAAAAAACTTGTTTTTCCATTGATGTGAATATATATGGTTCATCGGTAGCAAGAGTGCGAGTCATATCAATTACTCAAAATCCACTATCATAAATAAATTTCCCCTACCTCTTCATCGAATCAAACCATTGGCATTTTATCACCGTGACTCATCCATGAGAGTAATAATCCAATATTATTAGTTTTTCAACGACTCCATAATAACTTATATTTTTAAATTGTGGTCTACTATCTGATGCACTGGCATAATAGTCTATAATGGCAGTAACCACAACACCATAATGTTTTTTCTCATGTTCTATACTCATTTAGTGATAATAAATATGTACCCATTGATAACAATTGATTTACAGTCACGAACCACAATATTAGTACCAAAATCCAAAACTCTTATTTCCTCAGAGACAGAGTCTGCAGGAAAACTCAATACCTAAAATATAAATTAATATTAAACTTAATTAAATATTGTTTTAATTATTTTTAATAGTAATATTATTACCTTCAATTTTAACCAATCATCAAACTCATTGCTATGAAAAGTCTCCCTCCTTCTCAAAGATAAAGAATAATGCTTTCTATTTATTATCTCTTTATGTTCCCTGTAGATAAAAATAGAAATATTTTAATATATATATATATATAAGATATACATATTCAATTTACTTACAAGATGTTGTCATCGAACAAATCATAGTTGAACAAAACTATGTGATGTGCCATCTCCCGCTCTTCAAGGCTTAATGTCGTCAATGTATATGATCTAGGAATTCCTCCTATTTGAGGAAGTGATAGAAAACTGGGTCAATTTTCCCATATTATTCTTCTTTATTTCTCATTGGTATGATCATTCTTGTATTAATATCATAGAAATACATAGAGCAGAAATCCATACATTCTTGAACCAAGTAACTGTTCATGATAGAACCTTCAGAATGATTCCTGTTTTGGACATAAGACATTAATGTGTATATATTTCTTTTAGTTGGATACATAAAACGAAAGGAAATATGTCCTATGTGAAGTATTTAATTTGGGATATGGATAGTCAAATGTAACATGCATGTGAAAAATGATGAAGGAAATATTTTCTCTAACTCAATCAAAATTAATGGGGCATCTGCCAACATTTTTTGATTGAAAAGCGTATTTGGTTATGTGGTAGATGACTTCTACATGGCTCAACCAAGGTCTTCCAACACAATTTTAATAGGGGAAGTATATGTGACCACTATCTAAAGAATTGTGAAATGAAAAATCTAAAAATCTCTCCAAATTGTCTTGAAAAATGCTTGAGATCTGATCGATTTCATACATACAACTTCTATAAATTCAATAATTTTTTTTGTTTTAAGTCGTTTCTTCAAAACCATTCAATAATATTGAATTTCTA